>CM061242.1:69445910-70844386 GCA_030848705.1 Heracleum sosnowskyi
GTCTCCACACAATTTATTCGCATGCATGACTCACACAGATAATTCACATTGTTCACATAACACATTTAAACAAGTGACCGGTTACGTATCGGACGCCCGGTCTAATTTACGATATTTAAAACTCAGACACTAGCCCTAGTACGGGCATATACGGACTATAAAACACATTACACAACTCATACACATCATATAGCACTTATAACTATTTTTAAAACATCACACAAAGCTTATTTGAATTTAAATAAGCCACAAACAATTTTTAAATCAAAAATCGGATTTTTAAATCCAATATAAGTATTTTAAATGCAAATAAATCAATTAATAAAATTAATTGACACTCTTTAAATGCTCAAACTATTTTTAAATAAATAAACCAAGCTAGAAAATAATTAAACTTAATTTTAATTAATTAAATCTAATTAATAATTAATTATTAAGAATTAACTGATTAAAAGAATTAATCAATTAATTAAATAAATTAATTATTAATCAAAAATAATTAAAATAATTAAATTTAATCAATTTTCGAATTTAAATAAATATTTATGAATTTATAAAATTTTCGGAATAATAAAATGTATTTTTAAATTAAAGATATGATTTTTAGAATTTTCAAAACCATTTTTGAATTATTTTAAAAATTAAAAATCCAGAAACAGTTTTCTAAAACGAAATTAGGGTTTGAAGAATCAAAACCGGGTCGGTAGGGTTTTGAAAACGGGTTATGAAGAACGGATTCGGGTTGCCAAGAACACCCGCCGCCGGCGGAATTCCGGCCGCCCGAACCCAGTTCCCGGCGAGTCAAAATCGACCAAAAACGTTACCAAACAAAAGGGCTTTCACTGAGGAACTTATGGGCTCTCACAATCCGTCAAAAACACGCCAGAAACGTGACTTAATCGTACCAAAATCGAAGACCGCCGGTGGTGGCTCCGTTTTCCGGCCATCATAAAACAAGCATCAAACTGAAAACTAATTATATGAATCGATTCTAAATGAAACGATCTATCTAACCGCTAGAACACAATCAAGAACCCATCAACGGATCAAAAGTCCGGCCAAAACTTAAAGAAAACCGGCGAGCTTCAAATTTCCGATTAGCTCGAATCAAGGCTCTAAAAATCAAATAAAAATCATCAAAACACTCAGCACAACACACACAATCCATTCATAACATCAATTAGCAAGAACAATCAATAATAAAGAAACCCCCAATTTAAATATAAAAATTCGAAAATAAATAAATGACAAAAATCGGAAAGATCAGAAAATCATACCCACATGAATTTTGATGGTGGACTTAGGTAGAGGATGATGAGAGATTCGATTTGGTTACAAGAACATCGAAATCGGAATCCGATAACGCCTTCAAAAGTTGGTTTGATTCTCAAGAACACGAAGAACACGTTTCAGGGGTTTTTAGCTTTTTAACTGTAATTAAGCTTGATTATGCGAAAAACAAAGTACGATTTGCCCTTTTTATATTAAACGGAAAATAATACCCCAAACGACATTTTTGAATCGATACTGATCCGATAGATCGCTTTAAATACATTTTAACAGATAAAACACTTTAAATCTTTAATAAAGCAGAATACACGTTTTACGAGACGATAATCATCCATAAGGTACGGATAACTACAAGTATCGTTTAATAATAGATATACGAACCAAAATACTTCTATTACGAATATTTTCGAATACTTTCCACTTTAACGAATGAAATTTTGGTACGAACGATATACCAATTGCCCGAATAATTTGGGAACGATCCAAATTTTCTTTTCAATAATTATAATAAAATAAAATAGTATAACACCCTTTTCAAAATAGTTTCAAATTCCCCACACATATCACATAGCATCACATTGTCACATATTCAATCATTTAACGAATAATTTAGCACGTTTAAACAGATAAATCATTTAATAACTCTTAATATGAAATTAAAATCTCATTTCATATCATATAATAACACGTAATTTTCCCGGATCTTACATTTATGCTCACCTCTATTTTCTTTTATCTCTCTTTTCTTTTTTACACCCTCACTCAACCTAAATGCATGGGTATGAGCAGTACTAACATGCATGGAAGGAGAAGATTTAGAATGTACCTTCAAGAGTTTGGCAAGAGGTAGGTCATCATCAGAGGCATCCTCAATGAGTACAGCATCAAAATCTGGCTGGGAGGACTGGACAGCATCTTTGGCAGGAATGTTACTGTCACCTGGAGTGTGGACAACAGGTTCTGTCATGACAACATCTTTGGGAAGTGGAGTGACAGTAGGTCCTGTGTTGACAGTAGCTTTCTCTCCACCCATGACAGCAGCTGCGTCCAAGACAGTAACATTTCCAGTGTCTTTGACAGCAACAGAGGCTGTGACAGCATCTTCCTGAAGGTAAGATGCTCCTTGGAGTTCAGACAAAGTGTTGGCTGTTTCATTTTCTGACAGAGTACCACTTTGCCCTTGCTCAGTGTTTGGAGGAGTGGTATCCATTTCACTTTGAGAAATGGGTTCTTGTGGACCATTAGATGGGGGCTCATCCATGGTTGGAGATGGATGATCAAAACCTGAAGGGTTGGGACTGTACCCTTCTCTAGGTTGTGGAGAAGAAACAAAAGAATGTATAGGGAAGGAAGAAGGTGAAAGTGTAGCAGAGAGTGGGGGCTGATTCACAGGAGAAACATGTGAACCATCAATAGGAATAGAGAAATCCTCACTGTGTGTTTCTTCAAGTGTGGGTTCCTCAGGTTGTGAACCATGAGTTTGTGCAGACTCTGTACAGGGTGCCTTGGGAGACAGGCCAATTTCAATAGATGCACCTTGTTGAGAAGGCACATCTAGGGAGGTGTTTGAATCCCTTTCAGTAACCACAGTTTGTTGAGAAACTGCAGCTTGGCTAACAGTGGTTTTGGTCCTCCTAGCTCTCTTCTTCTTAGGCTCAGGGGAAACCACTGGGGGTTCAGTTTGACTACCTTCCTTATTTGCTGCACTAGGTGCAGTGTCTCCCTCTTGACTAACAGAGCTATCACCAACACCAGCTTCTAAGGGTCGTTTTCTGGATTCTTGCAAGGCTTCTCTTTGGCCTTTGGGAAGTCTAGAGAGCCTAGGCTGAGTGTATGGTGTTGAATGTGGGTTAACTGAATTTGGGTCTAATTCAGTTTCATTCGCAAGAGTGAAAGAGTCATAACCAGAGGGCAATGGAAAATCAAGGTTGGACACTTGATTGACCATGTGCTGAGTGAAACAAAGTGGAATATGTGCATTGAGATTCTGTGATGATAATAGTGTGTGTGTGTGTGTGTGTTCTTTTTCAAAACAGAGCAAGCCTCTAAACGAGGGGCATCATTATTAAAATCACAGAAAGAATTGATGCACAACATAAGAAAGCGAGGGTAGATTGATACCTTCTTACCTATGGCAACCCTTAGGTGTGCCATGAGGAGAGCTCCAACATTCACCTTGTATCCATGGACAAGAGAATGTGTCAGTTTCTTGATGTAGGAGGGTATTCCATTCCAGCCAGTGGACTTGGTAGAGAACACCTTGACCATCACATCAAAGATCATACTCCACTCCTTTCTCAGATGCTTCCTATCCATTTCACTAGACGGATACCATTTGGTTGTTCCCTCTTCGAGAATAGGGCCTGCATACCCAATCTTCAAGAAGAACTTCTTGAGAGTGTCATCATTTGCAAGTTCAGCAAAATTTTGGCCTGCTTGAAGTGTAATTCCAAGAGCAGTGTTGATGACCTCAGCTATAAGAATGTAGTGTTGCCCATTGAGTGTGAATCGAATAGATGGGTTTTCATCCTCTGTTTGAGCAACAGCAGTCTGCCAAAACGCCTCAATTCTGTCTAAGTCGAGAATGGGTGTTGAGGTAATGGCAGAACCAAGATAGGACTTGTTCAAGAAAAACACTAGTCCTTTGAAACCTTCACCAGCATCATTTGGGGAAAAGATGCCAGCAAAGTTTGTTTGAGAGAGAGTCTGTTTGGGGGCCATGGAGATTCAAGAAAAGAAGAAGGTAAGAAAGTAGCTTTTTGCTTGAAAAAAAGTATTTTGCCTTGAGTTTGATGAGAATGATACGTCTGAGTAACTGGGGAATAAAAAGGAGTATCTCAAACGTTTGTGCACGAAAAGTGGATTTAAAGAACGTGTCTTAACCCACTCATATAACACGTGAGTTACTACCCGTTATTTACTGTCAAACGTGGGATGAATATCCAATTTCAACGGTCCACTATTGTTGACAGTAACCTGTGCGCTAGAAACAATCTGTCAGTAATAAGCGGTGGTGACAGTAGGTTTTGCGCGACAACAACTATTGCGCAAAAACATGCTGTCACCGTTAAGCATTTGAATGACAGTATTCTTTAAAAGTCTTGACAAAAAGTCTTTCCCTGCTGTCAAGAAGTTTGCTGTCAAGAGACACAAGACAGTATCCTTCTTAACGACAGTAACTTAGTTGGGGAATTATTTCTGTCATTAACTTATCAGAATGCTTTATTCATAAACTTAACCTAAAATTAACAGAGTATGGATTTAGCAATTTAATCTTTTGAACACAGATACTATGCAGTTAACACAGACAAAACAAAGACTCAAGAAACACAACAACAAGAAACTTTATTCTTATTAATAAAATCATTTAAATATAGCATTGAGTACATCAGTTTATGATTTGATCAACTAATTCTAAAACTTCTTTCTTAATCTCCTCTTCAGTGCAACCTTCTTCCTTGAGAAGTGCCTGAAGTTCTTCCTCTTGAATCTTCCATTTTTCTTCTTCCTGTGCTTGAATGGCTTGAGACTGTTCATCTTCCTCTTGAAGCAAGTCGTCAAGTTCATCAAACAGGACCTCCACTTCATCGCGAAGGGGAGAATCACACGAGACTTTTGGCCTGTACTTTATTCCTACTTTGTTTTCCATGATTTACTTTAAAACTGAGAGCAGACTGGTGAAACCTAAGGTTAATTTATAGGCAAAACCGTCTAAGGATTAAAGTCTAATGGTCAACAGTTAGAGTACCCATACAACTACCACAAGAGTAATTAATGGTCGTGTCCTCCTTTAAACCTATAGATTTATGCAAAAAGGTGTGAAAGTCCAATGGAACAAATATTTATCTCTCAAACTTAGCAAATAACCACATTAATGTCATACAGGGTCTAAAAGTATGAGACTAGCACAAAATACAAACATGTAAAGTCAAATCAACACATGCTGTCACATAACAGACATAGACCAAGTAGACAGTAACTTCTCTTGACAGCAGGTTTGAAGTTGCTGTCATGAGCTTCAAAAAAAAATTTGGAAATTCAGAAAACTTAGTAAATCAACATACCAGATTCAGCATTCCCAATTCACTTACCAACCTGTTGAAGGTTGCTTCATCCAATGGCTTAGTGAATATGTCAGCTAGTTGCTAGTCAGTTGGGACATAGATCAGCTTCACAGTTCCTTGTTCAACATGCTCTCTGATAAAGTGATGTCTTATATCAATGTGCTTTGTCCTAGAGTGTTGAACTGGATTGTCTGAAATGGCTATGGCACTAGTGTTGTCACAGTAAATAGGAATGTCTCTTAACACTAGACCATAATCCAGAAGTTGATTCTTCATCCATAGAATTTGTGCACAGCAACTGCCTGCAGCAATATATTCAGCTTCTGTAGTTGAGGTAGAAACTGAATGCTGCTTCTTGCTAAACCATGAGACCAATCTTCCACCAAGAAATTGACAGCTACCAGTAGTACTCTTTCTGTCAATCTTGCATCCAGCATAGTCTGAGTCTGAGTAACCAATTAGATCAAATCCAGTGTTCTTAGGATACCAAAGGCCTAGGTTAGGAGTGCCTTTTAAGTATCTAAAGATTCTCTTGATGGCTACTAAGTGTGACTCCTTTGGATCACTTTGAAACCTTGCACAAAGACATGTAGCAAACATGATGTCAGGTCTGCTAGCAGTTAGGTATAGGAGAGATCCTACCATGCCTCTATAGGTGCTTGAGTCAATTTTCTTTCCTTTAGGGTCAAGATCCAGACTAGTTGATGTGGACATTGGTGTCTTTGCAGGTGATGAATCTTCCAAGTTGAACTTTTTGAGAAGTTCCTTGATGTATTTAGCTTGACAAATGAAGATTCCATCAGGTTGTTGAAGAATTTGTAATCCCAGAAAGAATGACAATTCTCCCATCATACTCATCTCATATTTGCTACTCATGAGAGAGGAAAACTTCTCACACAGCTTCTCATTTGTGGAACCAAAAATGATGTCATCCACATAGATTTGTACCAGAATGATGTCATTGCCATGATGTTTGTAGAAAAGTGTCTTGTCCACAACTCCTCTAGTAAACTGATTTTCCAAAAGAAAAGTGGAAAGTGTGTCATACCAAGCCCTGGGTGCTTGCTTTAGTCCATACAAAGCCTTGAAGAGTTTGTACACAAAATCATACATTTCAGCATCCTCAAACCCTGGTGGCTGTTCAACATACACTTCTTCTTCCAATTCTCCATTTAGGAAGGCACTTTTGACATCCATCTGAAATACTTTGAAGTTGCAGTGTGCAGCATAGGCTAGAAAGATTCTTATAGCTTCAAGTCTTGCAACAGGTGCAAATGTCTCATCATAATCTATTCATTCCTGTTGACAGTAACCTTTAGCCACTAGCCTTGTTTTGTTTCTTGTCACTGATCCATTTTCATCAAGCTTGTTTCTGAAGACCCATTTGGTCTCAATGACTGACTTTCCCTTAGGTCTTGGAACCAACTTCCATACATTGTTTCTTTCAAACTAATTTAGCTCTTCTTGCATGGCTATCACCCAGTCAGAATCCAACAATGCTTCATCAGTTGTCTTGGGTTCCATTTGAGACAGGAAGCATGAAAACATGCTGTCAGCAGAGACTTTGTTCCTTGTCCTCACTCCAGAAGTAGGGTCACCAATGATAAGGTCATTTGTGTGATCCTTGTTCCACTTGGTGATTCTGGGCAAGCTACTTGATTGTACAGGAACAGTTGCTTCAGTTTGTTGAGTTGAATGCTCACTAATTCCATTGTCTTCACCATGTTCTTCATTGTCTCCAGAGTCATCACTGTTATGATTGTTAGAAGTTATGTTCTGTGACTGAGCTGGAGTTTGGTTGACATTAATGGTATTGACAGTATCTTTGTCAACTTCAATAGTTTGAGTGAAGCTAGGTTCTTCATCAACAATTTCCTCAGCTTCCAAGTATCCTTGATTCTCAAATCTGAATGTATGCATCTTTCCTTCTTCATGCAGTCCTGGAAACTTGGTTTCATCAAATGTGACATTAACACTTTCTTCAATAATCCTGTGTTCCATAACATAAACTCTGTAGGCAGTCCTTTCTGTGCTGTAACCCATGAATAGTCCTTCAAATGCCTTAGTGTCAAATTTTCCTTTCTTCTCATGGTTATCCTTCATCATAAAGCATTTGCTCCCAAACACATGAAAGTATTTGACAGTAGGCTTCTTCCCAGTTAGCAGACAGTAAGGTGTACTTGCATGAGTTTTGTTAATCATGGTTCTGTTTTGAGTATAACAAGCTGTGTTGATAGCTTCAGCCCAGAAATATGTTGGCAGTTTGGCATCATGCAACATAGTTCTAGCTGCTTCAATGAGAGTCCTGTTCTTTCTTTCTACAACTCCATTCTGCTGTGGAATCCTTGCAGCAGAGAATTGTTGTACAATTCCTTCATCTTTACAGAAATTTCCAAGTGTGGCATTTCTGAATTCTATACCATTGTCACTCCTCAAGATTTGGACTTTTGAGTTTGGAGTTCTATCAAGAACTCTGACTTGATCAATAATCACTTGAGTAGCTTCATCTTTGGATTCAAGAAATTTCACCCAAGTGTACCTTGAGTAATCATCCACCATTACTAAGGCATATCTCTTTTTGGCCATAGATGGTACATTGATTGGTCCAAAGAGATCCATGTGAATCAACTTGAGTGCTTCTATGTTGGTGTTCATTTGCTTGGACTTGTGCACAGCTCTCCTTAGTTTGCCCATTTGACAGTCTTCACAGAGTCCTTCTTGACAGAATTCCTGTTGGGGCAAACCTCTCACTAACTCCTTCTTCATCAAAATATTCATTGTCTTGAAGTTGAGATGTGAGAGCTTCCTGTGCCAAAGCATACTGTCACCAACAGTTGCTTTACTGTAAAAACAGTAAACTTTATCCTTCTTTGTTGAGTTTAAGTCAGAAACAAACAAGCTTCCTTTTCTGACCCCTTTTAAAGAGAGGCTCCCATCCTTCTTGTAACAGCCCCAAATCCGGGGTCGGGGATTTAGGGTTGTCACGATCCATGTACTCCTTGCCTTACCTGTATTACTCACACCATTCATAATTCACCTGCTCATGACCCCACAATATATGTCTCACACACACACACACACAGGTTAGAGTCTCAGAAACGACACAATACAACAATTGCAGAATAACTAACTTTTATTACAATACCCAAACGTCTTTTGAATCTGTTACTGATACAATTCTAAGTATTGTTACATTACCAACTTAGCCTTCTGGTGCTCACAATCCTCTAATACCATTCATGTCTATACATAAGTTGAATACCAAAAGTCGTAGCCTGATTCGATTGGTTCGTACTACTCCCGGGATCACTGCTAGAAACTGTTTATGGAAACGCCTTGCGAGGTATGTGCCGTCCCATTGGCATCCTGCTTCGCTTCTATATAATATATATAAAATAATAGCAAGAGTGAGCGATGGCTCAGCAAGGTAATGAAAGTATGGCATAATTCTGCCCTTAATTCAACCTAGAAATAAAGTGGGTATAAGACAATAACTTGTCAAAATATCTTGATACTGAAATCATTTCCTTATCGGAATGTATTCCAAAAATACCATTGTTGTATTTCAAATATCATCTCCATAATATTCTGCAAACTTTCGATATTCATACTAAGAACAAAGTTCTAGTATAAATAAAAGATGAAGTAGCAAGATAGCTCAGTATATCATTTCCGTAAAATATCTGCTATATACATATAAGCAGACTATCAACATATAACTTAAAAGATGAAGTTATAAGGAAAATTCAATATAAGGGTTCCATAACCCAAAATCCACTTATGCATATATATCCTTAATCAGGTTTTATCAGAGTCATAACTCATAAAATAAAAGATGAAGTTGTAGGAATTTCCAAATATCATCTTTCATATCAAACATTGATCTCATATCATATTCTGGAAATAAAGACAAGGCAAAATATTTCCAATCCACTTTCTAAACTTGAATAAACTTGCATGAACTTGAATAAAATTGAATAGCTTGAAGAAACTTTTCTTTTCTGAAAACTTGCTTAAAACATGTTCTTTCTCTGATAACTCGTATAAAACTTTTTCTTTCATGGATGATGAACTGTAGACGGAGATTCTGGGCGACAGGGATACCTCTACGATGATCAGTCGTAAGGCAAATCCCCACTGCTATTTTTCTACGTAGAAGGGAAAATAGGGCAGACGCTAACTGACCTACCTCCCCGCCTTCGGTTGTAGGGGGAAGAGCAGACCCGTTCATAGACTGTCGGTCTGATACTCTTCTCTTACCCTACGGTCGGGCACTATCTGATAATCTAAGGAAAGAACGACGATCTACGCGTAATTCCCTTAGGGGACAGGCGCCACTCAGTCCCTTACATATTCTCCGAGTTCAAGAAAATCCATAATTATGAAACATAAAGTTCCTTTTCCTTTTTTCCTTAGAAAGGAAAATTCACCTATATTTCCCAAGCTGATGCTTGTTCATGGATACAACTTATTCCACTGATCTTACTGCTCGAGTCTTGAGGAAGTAATCAAAATCATTTTGATGGTAGCATACAAAGCTGTTAAATGAATAGTTTCAAAAAGATTTAGGACCGGGCAGTCCACTTGAAACAACATTAAAACTTGAGAAAGGTCCCCTGAGTCTTTGTAGTTTGAGCGAACATTTAAGTCTTTCCGAATATAGACTTAAAAGGGAAATAGATGTGGGAACCTTCCCTAATTATATTTATAATTGCTTGAATAAAACTTTATTGGTTATCTAGGGTTAAAGAATAGTTTTCACAAAATACTTCCTTAAGAAGTAGGGCCTTAAATAATTAATGGAAACTATTTTTAATAAAGAATATTTATTTAGAAGTAATTCTCGAATACTTTCTTAACAAAAGAATGGATAAAATACTAATAATATAACCCTAGATAACAACTGATACCATTCCCGGCCCGCAGTATAAATACAGAGTATATACCCCCTACTGAGGGATTTTTCTTAACATATCGGCTCAAAATATTGCTATAACCATAGCTTATAAGCTCAACTCATATCAATAACTTTTACTTAGCACCATAAGTATCATTTCGAAATCAAAAACACATAACATATATCTCGAAATCTTTTATTTATCACAACAACAGTTTATAGAGGCATAGGTTTGAAAACTTGCATCTATCATATCATATGCATCATCAGTATAATGTAATCTGAAATACAGCATGAGATTTAGAAAACTTGCATCTAGTATATGCATATTTCAAAATATGGTTTTAGAAACTTGCCTGATACTGGGAACAAAGAATATATATATATAGATATGTTTTTGAATCAACAAGTATTAAAAATTTGAAAATATGCCCACTCTAACAATAGAGTAAGGGTTAGTAAACTTGCCTGATGCTCGAGAAGTGATGGGGGTTCGCGACGATGCCGGACAATCTAGACAAAGTCAAACGAAAACACACGGTTAATCCCCTCGATAACCACTTATAACTCAATGCTTAAACACGTAAGCGAAACACAACCAAGGCATTACTTGCTCGCTCTAGCATCACACTACGTCCATGTTATTCGTCAAATACTTATATCATAAGTTTGGTTCGAAATCCATCCTCAAATCCAAGTTATACTTAACCATTTACAACCTTGGTTTCTAAGTCATGTTCTTGGTGGTCTTCACTTGCGCAACCTCGGCTAAAACATTTTTATAAAATCGAAAAATAATCTTTTTAATCCGAATCTTTTTCGTGAGCCTTCCTAACTGTCTCTAGTATTATTTCTCAAAGTTTCACATTTTAATATGGCTTCTAAGTGGTCCAAATATAGCCTCAAAGTGACTGACCAGAGAGGGGTTGTTCCTCCGAACGACGTTTACTAAAACTCACTTTTCTCCTAAACCGTAAATCGTATAGACATGATCTTTATACCAAAACAAACCTTAAAACAAGACCTACATGTTCATGGTCAGTTCTGTTCAAAAATATTCCAAGACCAGTTCGTAATTCTTGCTCAAAACAGTCTTAAATCAAATGGGCATTACGACGGCTATAATCGTAACGTTTCCCGGTTTTTGTTATGTCAAAACCTCTTAAAACCAAATGAATTCAACAACCCAACAACTTTTACAACATAACCAGTTCATATACTTCAAGAACACATCACCAACATCAACCAACAACAAGTATTCATCAAGAATTAACCATACATACTCCAAATTCCATAAACACGCTTATTCTTAAACATTACTAGAAACTTCACTTAAATCTCAACATAAATCAAATGGGTGGATGAGTGGTATACCTTCCTTGAATCCTTAAACACACCACAAGAGCTTGTAAGCCTTAAGAGAGTCTTTATCCATGGTTATCATCCTTAAACTTGCAAAAGAAAATCAAGAACAAGTTATGAATTCTCGGAGTTACTATACAACGGTTTAAAGAACTGGAACACTGAAGGTCTTACCTTGCTCAAATGGAAGAAACTTGTGAAATAGGAAATGTAGGTTATCTCAAGACCTTTCCAACGAGCTATAGATCTCCATTTTCCACCGAGAAATGAAGGAGCTATGATCTTTACAATCCGGCAGTCTGTTTTTGGCCGAAAATGAAGAAATGAATTTGTTTTTCCTTTTTGGGTTTTGGGTTTTGGCTTTTGACTTGATTAATCATAATGCTGATTTTTTTGTGTTAAAAGGGTGGTGAGTCATAGCTCTAAGGCTCTCTCCTTGTGACACTTGTCCAACATGCATTGGCTTAGATAAAGTAGCTTTACTGGTTCGCTTTCCTTTCACATGGATGATCCAAATGTTGCATTCCTCGAATTAATCTTGTTACATGTTACTTCCATGTCTATATTTAATCCTGTAAATGTTGTCTTGTCCCTCTTGAAATGATTCGAAATATTTTCCAAAAAGAGCGAATAAAACTCTACGCGATGCTCGTAGTGAATAGTAACTATTCACTATTTATTCCAACAATCGAATCCTTAAATCGACTTTAATAAAATAATAAAATTCCAAAATATTAAATCCTCAAATCCTCAATTTTAATATCTCATTTCTTGAATATAATAATATTTAATTCGCTGTCCGGTCAAATACTATACCAAAATAAAATTTGGAATTTCTGAATTCCGATCGTCTTTGCATTCACTTATTTACTCCGTAGATCACTAATATGACTTCGGAATATCCACACTACGTCTCGTACATAGGTGGCATGAAATTTTTTCTTAACCCTCAAAATCACTATTCATCCACCAAATTCACTATTCACTGATGCACTTAATCATAATAAGAAAAGTTTTAATTTTTCCAATAATTCGGGTTATTACACTTCTTGTGATAGATGTTACACATCATCATATCAAAATCAACCTTGAATCCCCTGTCACTGAATTGGCTGACACTGAGTAGATTGTGCTTCAATCCATCCACAAGAGCAATGTCTTCAATGACAACATTTCCAATTTCCAGACAGCCATATCCCACTGTGTAACCCTTGCTGTTGTCTCCAAAGGTTATGATTGGGCCAGCTTTCTCTACATAGTGTGATAGCAGGGCTTTATCACCTGTCATGTGTCTTGAGCAACCACTGTCAATGATCCACATGACTTGATCTTTCTTCTTGCCCTGCAAAACAGAATGTGTTTAAGTTGCATATGGTACCCAATCCTTGTTGGGTCCTGCAGTTTCAGTGTCTCCTGAGTTTCTTCCAGTCATAAAATCATAAGCATCATCAAAAACCTCCCGTTTGACTTCTCTTTTCACCCACTTAGGTTTAGAATTGGACTTGATCCTTTTCTTAGTGGATGAAGCCTTTTTGCTGTTGCCAGCAGGCTCAGAAGTCTCAACAGTGTGCATGTATGAACATTTTTCAGTAGTGAGAATAGGTAAGTTAAAGCATGTACTCATGGCAGTGATCTTGCATGGCATACATTCAATGTTATTACAGACACTCATAGTTCTATGCATAAGGGGGTTCTGTGTAAGTTACCATTGAGTTCAGTAGCATTGATCTTATCCTCAATTGGTTTCTTACAAACATGTGTTAAATGATGTGAAGATCCACAATTATTGCATAGTTTCCTAGAAGCACCTCCAACATTAGTGTATCCATTTCCTTTATTGACACCTACCTTACCATTCCTATTCTTAGACTTGGGAGTTACTGGATTGACAGTGTGTTTAGAAGTTGCTGTCGAACTTTCCTTGACAGTACCTTTTATTCCAACTGTCTTGACAGAAGGTTTGGAAGTTACTGTCTTGGAAACATTCTTGACAGCATCTTTGGAAGATACTGTCTTGCCAACTGTGACAGCATCTTTTGAACTTACTGTCTGATTGCTTGGTAAGTTTACTGTCTTGGGGATTGTGACAGTATCCTTTCCATCCTTGGATGTGCTGTCAACACCTTCATCCTCATCAAGAATTTCTTGTTTGATGAGCATGGCTTCTTCATCAAACTCAATTTCTGCAGCTTTGAAAATAGGAGTTTTAACCTTCTTGAGAATGGTGGGTTTGACAGCAGCATTTCCAGAACAATCTTGAATCACAGTTTCCTTTCCAGGTCTTCTACCATATGAAAAACCTATACCAACTGTCTGATTTTCTGTATGCTTATCATTTTAATTCTGAACTATCTTTGATGAGTTTTTATAAGCCTTAATCTTGAATTCATTTTCAGCAATCTCATTCCTCAGGAATTCCTCAACCTCTTTAGCACATTTTAATTCATTTTTAAGTCTAGCATTCTCCTGAGCTAAAGAGTCTAGTGAACTGGTTTTGAGAACAAGAGATTCATTTTCAGACTTTAGTGTTTCATTTAGCTTACTCAGTCTAGTGATTTCCTCATTAGCAGCAGATAAGCTAGTATAGACATTGAACATTTCAGCACTTAAGTCTTTAATGGTTTTCTTATACTCATCAGTGGACATATCAAGTAAGACAAGTGAAGGTACCTGACTTGAAGATGTTGATGCTACTTCATCAGTACTAGCCATGAGAGCTAGGTTGACATATTCTTCTTCTTCTTCATCATCAGACTCATCCCAACACTTTCCTTCAGCCACATAGGCTCTACCTTGATTCTTCTTAAAGTATCCACCAGTTCCTTTCTCAAACTTCTGAACCTGTTTGGGTCTTTTGCATTCAGTAGCAAAATGACCAGGTTCACCACAGTTGTAACACTTGAATTTTGACATATCCACAAATCCAGTCTTGTATCCTCCTTTGGTTGAACTTCCCACAGCAGCCTTTGATGAACTTCCCCTGTTGAACTTGGATGCTTGGCCTTGGGGCTTGTATGACCTATCTTTCTTGAACCTAAAGTTCTTGAACTTTTTGGCCATGTAAGCCATAGTAGGATTGTCCATGCTTTCCAGTTCCTCCATTGTGTAGAAGTCTTCATCTTCCACATCCTTGAGCTGCAGTACTACTTTCTCATCATCTTCAACAACCTCTTCTATCTTCAAGGATTGTGCAGGTGTTGGTTGTGTGATTTGTAGTACTTCACTTGGCTGTGTGATCCTTGGCACATGTGCTACTAGGGCACTTGACATATTAGCCATCTTGTTCCTTGTTCCACTCTGTATGGCTCTCTTTTGAAAGAGTTCAAGTTCATAGGATTTCAGAATGCCATAAAGTGTCTCAAAGGTTATATTGTTGAGATCTCTTCCTTCTCGTATGGCTGTTGTCTTGTGTTCAAGGTGATCAGGCAGTGTAAGCAGGAACTTGACATTTAATTCTTTTCTGTCATATATAGTACTTGCCATGTATCTGTAGTTCAGTTAAGAGCTTACTGAACCTTTCAAACATGGAAGTTAAGTCTTCACCAGGCTTGGCCATGAATGCCTCATATTGTGATATCAGTATTTGCCTTTGGTTGCCCTTAACTTCTTCACTTCCTTCACATAGTAAAGCTAACCTGATCCACATCTCCTTGGCAGATGTGCAGCTTATCACACTTCAACACATGGCTTTATCCAACGTGGGAGAATCGAGCAAGATGAGTTGCAAGTGATCATCTAGCACCATTTTCTCCTTCTCAGGTTCCAAAATTTCTGAGGGATCTTTGGGAACCCAATGAGCAGGAATGATTTCACCATTTACTATTGTGGCTTCAATTTCCTTCCTTGGAATGAAAGGACCATTCTCGAGAATACCTGGGTATAGTGGATTCGCAGCTTTGATAAACAACAAGATCTTTCTTTTCCAAATGCTTTAGTTCTCTTTATCAAAAGATGGGATCTTGATACTGCTTGATTTCTGCATTGTCGTCGTGATCTCAGATATGTATGTTAATCTGTATGCTTTGATACCAGTTGTTGGTCCTCGTGTATTGCAGAAGGGGGGGGGGGATAAATGCAATACTGATAAAATTCAATCTCAATTTCAACAACCAAAACTAAGATTTAATGTTATCAGTAATATGTATGCATTCACAAACAGTATGATCTTAAAGACAGGTTTCACAAAATAAATGTTTTTATTTATTTTTCAAAGTGTTGCTACAACCTCAAGAGAGAATTCTTGAGCTTCGGTTTTCTTCAAGACACTTGTTTGCCTTCGTTACATACCCTAGAATGAATTGATAGTCTAAGTATTAAACTAATCCTATCACTGTCAACACGGGTTTGTGAAGCTGCTGTCATTATCAAGTGACAGCTTCTTACAAATTGTCTACCCATGTGACTTTCCTAAATTGCTAACATGTCAGATATACATTACAAAGAAAGCAACCTAGATTCATTCTATTTCCAGCTAAAATAATTCAGCAAATAGAGACTTGACCTTGCTCTTGAATTGATTCGCTTTTGTTTTGTAGTGCTTGAAGCTTTTGTCGTAGTCTTGCAGACTTGGTGCAGCTTAGGGATACTGCAACACGCCTGTTTCTTGAACATTGAAACTATCACGGGATTTGACTGAGAAGATACCTAGAACAGGGATCTTTCTCGAGACAGTTACTTTTGCCCCAAAGCTTGCTGTCACAGGAATGTTCTTTTGGTGACAGTATGAGTTCCCCGCATAGAGTGCTGTCGAGGTTTCCAAACTTGCTGTCGAGGGCTAAAGTTGCTGTCGCGTAGTCTTCCGCCAATGTTGCTGTCAGAGTGAATATGCTGTCCTGACTTGCAACATTCTGTCTTCTTGTAATCTTACTATCAATGCTTATGACAGTAATCTTTATTCATGCTGTCATCTAATATGCATGCTTTGAGGCTTGAACACAGCAAGTGAACTTCTTCTAAATTACACAACTAAAATGACATTGCATACTGATTACAAGAACATACTTTGGCTGTGACAGTATGTTCTACTTAATTAAAAATTAAGTATATACAAAGTTAAGTTGTTTCTATGCTATCACCCATAAATCCCAACAGATATGTATTATTTGATATGTGTTATGTGTAAGCAATAGTCTTGGGATTCTGATTTTTGCCATGGTTTGTGAAAATATTGAATAAGAATAAGGACCGAGTCACCGGATTTCAGTGACAGTTTTCTGAAAATTTATGACCGTTATCACCGGGTTGTAGTGATCGTGACATAAATTATGGGTTTCAAATTATTGTTGTTTATGTGGTAATCATATCGTATGTATCGAATAAGAATAAGAATATATGTGTATTGAAAGTATGTATCGTATAATGTTATTGTGTTGAATATTGTATTATGTTATGTGTATACATGTTATTTTCCCGACTAGTTGGGTCGATTGGTTTCTTGCTGGGCTGTATAGCTCATTACTTAAAATTTTCAGGTTTGTTGTAACTCAAGTGGGATACCGTTGGGATCCGAGGATCTTAGGTTCATATTAGGTTGACTTATGGATCATCGTTAGATACACTTTTTCATTAGATATTTTTGTAATTCAACTTTTGTCACGCTTCCGTCTGTCATTGTCATTTCATAGTGTTTTATTTAAGTTTTCTATTTAGAATTAATAGTCCGAAAAGTCGAGATGTTCCGGTTGGTATCGAGAGCAGGCTGTCCTTCAGAGTGTGTTAGGTATGGGACTAGTACACTTCCTAGGATGCGTTTCTGTGTACCATAGTTTAAGTTTGACTTGTAGAAGATTAGTGGATTGACTTGTCATGTGATAGGATTATTGTGAATTTGGGGACCAAATTCTTTTTAAGAAGGGTAGTATGTAATATCCCGTAATTTTTAGATTAATATTAATAAAAGAAAATTAGATTAAAATTTGAAAAAGAATAGGATTTAAAATTAAATTAGACTAATGGGCCTAAAGTTTGGATTGCATTTGAACAAGGGTAAGTAGTAGGTTTAGAGTTAAGGTTTTGTAAGGTTATATAAACATCTTATTCTCCTTCCTCGTGTTTTATATAAAAATTCGTAGGGTTTAAATACAAACAGTTCAGCAGTTTTGTAAAATTTGTAGTTAATTCATCGTAAGTCGGAATTCGTTGATTCTGGACTTTTCCAAAATATTTTTCAATTGTCTACACCTTTTATCTCACAGTGGTTTTCCAGATTTTGCTACAAACAGTTCTTAAAATCACAAAACATGTTCAGATCTTGTTTTTCAGTTTCTATTTAAATTCAGAGGACGTTTTATTTAATTCCCGGTTCGTTATAAGTCTGTTTCTGATGAGGCATACCTTGTTGAAAAGCTCTTTTCGTTCTTTACAACTTCCGTGGTATATGTTTTCCAAGAAATCATTGTTTAGAGGGTCAAAAATACTGAATACAGAACTGATCAGGACTGGACATATCATCTGGGATGCGTCAAGGTAAGTTTCTATTGATTTATCTAGTATTTCGAAACTATATGTTGTGTGTGTGTGTTTTGATTATATAAACTTGGGCGATGATATATTTTTCAGTGATATGTATTATTTGATATGTGTTATGTGTAAGCAATAGTGTTGGGATTCTGATTTTTGCCATGGTTTGTGAAAATATCGAATAAGAATAAGGACCGAGTCACCGGATTTCAGTGACAGTTTTCTGAAAATTTAGGACCGTTATCACCGGGTTGTAGTGATCGTGTCATAAATTATGGGTTTCAAATTATTGTTGTTTATGTGGTAATCGTATCGTATGTATCGAATAAGAATAAGAATATATGTGTATTGAAAGTATGTATCGTAAAATGTTATTGTGTTGAATATTGTATTATGTCATGTGTATACATGTTATTTTCCCGACTATTTGGGTCGATTGGTTTCTTGCTGGGCTGTATAGCTCATTACTTAAAATTTTCAGGTTTGGTGTAACTCAAGTGGGATACCGTTGGGATCCGAGGATCTTATGTTCAGATTAGGTTGACTTATGGATCATCGTTAAATACACTTTTTTATTAGATATTTTTGTAATTCAACTCTTGTCACGGTTCCGTCTGTCATTGTCATTGTATAGTGTTTCATTTAAGTTTTCTATTTAGAATTAATAGTCCGAAAAGTCGGGTTGTTCCAGTTGGTATCAAGAGCAGGCTGTCTTTCAGAGTGTGTTAGGTATGGGACTAGTACACTTCCTAGGATGTGTTTCTGTGTACCGTAGTTTAAGTTTGGGTTGTAGAAGATTAGTGGATAGACGTGTCATGTGATAGGATTATTGTGAATTCGATTACCATATATTTTGCAGTGATATGTATTATTTGATATGTGTTATGTGTAAGCAATAGTCTTGGGATTCTGATTTTTGCCATGGTTTGTGAAAATATCGAATAAGAATAAGGACCGAGTCACCGGATTGTAGTGACAGTTTTCTAAAAATTTAGGACCATTATCACCGGGTTGTAGTGATCGTGGCATAAATTATGGGTTTCAAATTATTGTTGTTTATGTGGTAATCGTATCGTATGTATCGAATAAGAATAAGAATATATGTGTATTGAAAGTATGTACCGTATAATGTTATTGTGTTGAATATTGTATTATGTTATGTGTATACATGTTATTTGCCCGACTAGTTGGATCGATTGGTTTCTTCTTGAGATGTATAGCTCATTACTTAAAATTTTCAGGTTTGGTGTAACTCAAGTGGGATAGCGTTGGGATTCGAGGATCTTAGGTTCAGATTAGGTTGACTTATGGATCATCGTTAGATACACTTTTGTATTAGATATTTTTGTAATTCAACTTTTGTCACGCTTCCGTCTGTCACTGTCATTGTATAGTGTTTTATTTAAGTTTTCTATTTAGAATTAATAGTCCGAAAAGTCGGGTTGTTCCAGTTGCTATCAAGAGCAGGCTGTCCTTCAGAGTGTGTTAGGTATGGGACTAGTCTTCCTAGGATGCGTTTCTGTGTACCGTAGTTTAAGTTTGGGTTGTAGAATATTAGTGGATAGACGTGTCATGTGATAGGATTATTGTGAATTTGGGGACCAAATTGTTTTTAAGGAGGGTAGTATGTAATATCCCGTAATTTTTAGATTAATATTAATAAAAGAATAATAGAAAATTAGATTAAAATTTGAAAAAGAATAGGGTTTAAAATTAAATTAGACTAATGGGCCTAAAGTTTGGATCGGATTTGAACAAGGGTAAGTGGTAGGTTTAGAGTTAGGGTTTTTAAGGTTATATAAACATCTTATTCTCCTTCCTCGTGTTTTATATAAAAATTCGTAGGGTTTAAATACAAACAGTTCAGCAGTGTTGTAAAATTCGTAGTTAATTCATCGTAAGTCGGAATTCGTTGATTCTGGACTTTCCAAAATATTTTTCAATTGTCTACACCTTTTATCTCACGATGGTTTTCCAGATTTTGCTTCAAACAGTTCTTAAAATCACAAAACATGTCTAGATCTTGTTTTTCAGTTTTTGTTTAAATTCAGAGGACGTTTTATTTAATTTCCGGTTCATTATAAGTCTGTTTCTGATGAGCCATACCTTGTCGAAAATCTCTTTTCGTTCTTTACAACTTCCGTGGTATAAGTTTTCCAAGAAATCATTGTTTAGAGGGTGAAAAAGGCTAAATACAGAACTTATCAGAATTGGACATATTGTCTAGGATGCGTCAAGGTAAGTTTCGATTGATTTATCTAGTATTTTCGAAACTATATGTTGTGTGTGTGTGTTTTGATTATATAAACTTGGGCTTAGTGATGATATATTTTGCAGTGATATGTATTATTTGATATGTGTTATGTGTAAGCAATAATCTTGGGATTCTGATTTTTGCCATGATTTGTGAAAATATCGAATAAGAATAAGGACCGAGTCGTAGTGACAGTTTTCTGAAAATTTAGGACCGTTATCACCGGGTTGTAGTGATCATGGCATAAATTATGGGTTTCAAATTATTGTTGTTTATGTGGTAATCATATCGTATGTATCAAATAAGAATAAGAATATATGTGTATTGAAAGTATGTATCGTATAATGTTATTGTGTTGAATATTATATTATGTTATGTGTATACATGTTATTTGCCCGACTAGTTGGATCGATTGGTTTCTTGCTGGGCTGTAACTCAAGTGGGATAGCGTTGGGATTCGAGGATCTTAGGTTCAGATTATGTTGACTTATGGATCATCGTTAGATACACTTTTGTATTAGATATTTTTGTAATTCAACTTTTGTCATGCTTCCGTTTGTCATTGTCATTGTATAGTGTTTTATTTAAGTTTTCTTTTTAGAATTAATAGTCTGAAAAGTCGAGCTGTTACAAATGTCATCTGGAATAAGTTCACTATGTGCAAGCCCCAGAAGATATTCTACATATGAGTAGTACAAGGAATAAACATGTTGTCAAGATTCTCGAAGATAGCAACTTTACGATGAACATCAAACATGCTGTCAAGACGACACTCTTCATGATAGTAACTTTCAGTCTTGACAGCAACTTTGGCAGAAGCCTGGAGACAACAACTTTGTACCATACTGACAACATGTTCTGCAAGGTCACGACAGTAGAATTCTTTGTGATTCCCCAGTCCTGGGAAAATCTTAATATCAGCTTTAGAACATCCCATAACAGCAGAACTTGGCGAGCACGGTACTTTATCTCACGGGAGGAACTTTTGAGTTGTCTTCAAAGTCAAAAGTATGACAGTCATTTCAGTAACAGGTGATACAGAATTCACATGGTTCTATCATAATCCTGAAAGACTACGACAGGAGTTTAAGAGAGAACAAGACAAAGCTTACCAATTCAAGGGTATGTAAGATCTACATCAACTGAGATTGAGTATGCTACAAAAGGAGTGTATCTAGATTGCTTTATAGTTTATGTTTAGACTATCTAGTATACATTTCAGGAAAGGTCACATGTGACCACCTTGTAAGAAGTTGTCACTTCAATATATAAACAGCTTCACACCTCACATGTAACTAGGAACACAATCTAACAGGTTTAGAAAACTACTCCCACAACTCAGTTGTAATCTCTCTCGAGATAGAAGCTGAAAACATTGTTTTTCCGGGTTGTAGCAAAACCATTCGCAAAATAAATAAATCAATTATTTTGTGAAATCTCTATCCTGTTTAGATAACCGTTGTTTGCATATGTTCTAACTGATAATTACTAATCTCTTTCTTTGTTGTTGGGAAAAAGATTCTAAATTATCAGTATTGCATTCAACCCCCCTTCTGCAAGTCATAAATTTGAAAAAAAAATAAAGAAAACATGGCCAAATTGTAGGTAAACAAATAATATTTATTAGGTTTTAGACACTTGATTTACTATTTGTGCTTTATCTTAAATTCTAAAATTTAAAATTTAGACGGTTTTACGGCCCACATGAACTGAAAAATAATTTCAATTTAGTAATGGTTTAACAAAAAAATTCAGTTTTAAGCCCCGAAATTGAAGAGATAAGAAAGTAACGAATTTTTATGTCGAGAGTTCTATTTGGTTTAGGAAATATATATATATAGGCTAAATGAGATCTATTTATATTTGATTTAGATGATCAAAATATCATTTTTAGTACTTGAATATAATTCTACTAACAACCAAATACGTTTTTTAATATTATATCCAACAATTCTCATCTATCTATTTTAATATCTAACCGTTCTTATTATGTTGGTAAATGGTAACAATAGAAATTGTATATAATTTTCATATTATATATCAATTGAAGTCTCTTTATTAAGGTTATAACTACTTATTAGTTTAGACATTCGGAAAATCGAATTCTAATACAATTTTTTTTTAAATATATCGTTTTTGGATAATAATTTTTTTATTATATGATATGATTTTGATCGTGTAATTTTAAAAATATTAAATCAAAAGGTTTAGATTGTTTTGGCGATATTGAGGACCGGACTACCAAAGTTTCGAAAGATCGCTTCTATGCTTATTATATACTAGCTTATAACCAATGCACGACTTTTTCTAAAAAACAATATAATTATATTAGTTATCAAAATTATTTTTAATTTAATGATGATTTAGTAATTATTATTCAATGGAAATCACTCAAGAATCGAATAAAACACAAAGTTACGAATTTTTACATTGACAATTCGGTTCAACTTAGAAAACATACTCGTATTTAGTTTATATTATTAAAATTCACCTTTTAGTATTTTAATATAATTCTAATAACAATCAAATACACTTTTTAATATTAGATCTAACGATTGTCGTTGATCTTAGATCAACGGTCCTTATTAGTTTAGGGGTACATGAACAAAATTTTTGGATAAGATCCCTTTAAATTTATCTATTATAAATTTCTGCATAACTCATTCCTTAGGTTTGGTATCCATATTTGGTTTGGATATGATCCACATTTATTATTTGAATCATTGATAATTATAGAAAGTTTGTATACAAATGTAAACATCATTAATATAATTTTTAATATTTATGGTAAGTTCTATTAATAAAAATTTGAATTGATCTTTTGATTTTGGTAATCTCATTAATGTATATTATAACATAGAATATAACATAATATAATACCTGATTAATAATTTTACTTTTACATGTATTTGTTATATTATATAAAAATAACATTGTATTTATATTTTTTATTTCAAAATCATATTATTTAATTTTAAATATAAAATATTTTATTTATTAATAGTACTATTATTATATATATTATTATTAAATAAAATTTTAAAATACCGTGTGCGTAGCACGGGCTATAAGCTAGTTATATATAATAATGTAATAAAGACATAACAGATAGATAAATAGACGCATGTACAAAAATATTAATTATTTGTTTGATCAATTTTAATTTTCATTCGTAATAAGAGTCTTATTTGTTTCGACATTTGGATTTTTTATTTTAGATTTTTATACAATTTTTTTCTTGTCATTTTTATATATATTTTTAATTATATAAATTCATCCACATTTAGCATACTTGTTGTTGCGTCAATCACCACATAATTTCAGTTGTTATGATTACCTGAATTATTAATTTAAAAACATGCATATATATATATACTAGCTTATATCCGTGCGATGCACGGTCTTCTTTAATATTTTTTTATTTTTTTATTTAAATTTTTGTAATTATATATAATTTGATAAAATTTTAATATAGATATCTACATATATATAATTAATTGAATTTATATATCTAACAATATAAATATTTAATTTAATATATTGTTGACGTGACCTTTAGTAGTATTTTTATTTTAGATATTAAAATAGAAAATGTTTTGAAATAATAGATGTAATAGTTTATATTTATTTTCAAAGTTTTAAAAAAATATAATAAATATGGATTTTATAAGTTTAATATAATAATATTACCAACATGTATATGTTAACCGTGATATTTTTAGTTAGAAGATGAGTTTTTTAGTTAGAAAATATAAAAAGGTAATTTGTTTAAAAAGGCAATTAGTTATTTATTTATAATTATATAAAATTATATTACCTTTTTATATATATGTTGCACATGTCATTTTTATAATATTAGAGAATTAAGCTAAAAAAATATAAAACATGTAATATGTTTTAAACAAAAAAGGAAACTTGTTATTTATTAATAATTATATAAAATAATATTACCATTTTC
This sequence comes from Heracleum sosnowskyi, assembly GCA_030848705.1. Classification (NCBI taxonomy): domain Eukaryota; kingdom Viridiplantae; phylum Streptophyta; class Magnoliopsida; order Apiales; family Apiaceae; genus Heracleum; species Heracleum sosnowskyi. Next base: position 69,470,195 of record CM061242.1, read on the forward strand.
TATATATGTTAACCGTGTTATTTTTAGAAAATGAGTTATTTTAGTTAGAAAATATAAAATAGATGATGTGTTTTAGGTGAAAAAAGGTAATTGGTTTTAAATATATAATAATATTACCATTTTATATATATATGTTGTCCATGTTATTGTAAGAAGATGAGTTGTTTTAGTTAGAAAATATAAATAAAAAATATAAAACATGCAATATATTTTAACCGAAAAGAGTAACCGGTTATTTATTAATAAATATATAAAATATATTATCATATTTTATATATGTTACTCGTGTTATTTTTAGAAGATGAGTTGTTTTAGTTAGAAATATAAAACATATAATGTGTTTTAGGTGAAAAAGGTAATTGGTTTTAAATATATAATAATATTACCATTTTATATATATGTTTCCGTGTTATTTTTTGAAGATGAGTTGTTGTAGTTAGAAAATAAAAAAAATATATAAAACATGTAATATGTTTTAACCGAAAAGAGTAACCGGTAATTTATTAATAACTAGCTTAAAACCCGTGCGATGCACGGATTGTTATTAATAATAATAATTATTATTATATATATTTTAATATTCTATTAATTTGCATTTAAAAAAAAATAAGTAGGTGTGTTAAACTTTTTTAAATTATTAAAAGTATTAAAATAGATTTTAAAATAAATTAATAACTGTTTGTCCGTGATATTTTTGAAAAAAAGAGGGGTCTTAGCAAGGAAAAATAGAAAAAGTAACATGTTTTAGCTGAAAATGTAAGTGCCCGTAATTAAAAGTATTTAAATAGGTTTCAAAATAAATAAATAAAGATTTTCCCGAGATATTTTTGGAAAATGAGGGGTTTTAGTAAGGAAAAAGAGAAACAGTAACATGTTTTAGTTGAAAAAGGTAATTGCCAGTGATTTTTTTTAGAAAAATAGATGATTTTGTTAGAAAAAAATAGAAAATGTAATGTATTTTAGCGTAGTTGATTATAAAAATGTTATTATTTAATAATAATTTCTTTAGAAAATGAAAAAATAGAAAAAGTAACACGTTTCATCTAAAAAAGTGGTCATAATTAAAAGTATTAAAATAGATTTTAAAATAAATAAGTAAGGGTTTGCTCGTGATATTTTTTGGAAAATGAGTGGTTTTAGCAAGGAAAAATAGAAAGAGTAACATGTTTTTGTTAAAAAAGATAATCGTCCTTGTTTTTTTTATAAAGAGAGAGCATTTTGTTAGAAAAAATAAAAAATGATAATGTATTTTAGCTGAAAAAGGTAATTGGTTATAAATAATGTTATTATTTAGTGATAGTTTTTTAACAAAATAAGTAAGGGTAATTAAGTAAAATCACAAAGTACCGACCGTCCGTCCGTCCGACTAACAAACTTTTAATGTTTCGTCTTTAATAACATAGCTTAAAACCCGTGCGATGCACGGATTGTTTTTAATAATTGTTAATTTTATTATTTATATTTTATATTTTATTAATTGCATTTATTAAAAAAAATTAGTAGGCGGGTTAAACATTTTTAAATAATTAAAAGTATTAAAATAGATTTTAAAATAAATAAGTAACGGTTTGCCCGTAATATTTTGGAAAAAGAGGGGTTTTAGTAAGAAAAATAGAAAGTAACATGTTTTCGTTGAATTTTAAAATATAAAAGTAACGATTTGCCCTTTTTGAAAAAAGAGGGGTTTTAGTAAGAAAAAAAGAAAATGTGACATGTTTTAGTTGAAAAAGGTAATTGTCAATTAAAAGTATTAAAATAGATTTCAAACTAAATAAGTAAGGATTTGCCCGTAATATATTTGAAAAATGAGAGATTTTAGTAAAAAAATTAGAAAATATAACATGTTTTAGCTGAAAAAGGTAATTACCCGTGATTTTTCTAGAAAAAGACGGGAAAGGTAATTACCAATTAAAAGTATTAAAATAGGTTTTAAAATAAATAATTAAGGGTTTGCTCGTGATATATTTGAAAAATGAGAGATTTTTGTAAGGGAAGTAGAAAAAGTAACATGTTTTAGCTAAAAAAGAAATTGTCTGTGATTTTTTTAGAAAAAAATGGTAATGTATTTTAACTGAAAGTGTAACTGATTATAATATTTTTTATAATTATTAAATTAACAATTAAATAAGGCAAGTACCGTACCAAAAAATAGGTACTAAAAAACAGGTATCAAAACTTTCAATGTTTCATATTTAATAATATAGTATAGATAGATAGATAGATGTATAATATTAGTATTTTATGCTACTAAATGGAATAGCCCGTGATATTTTTGAGATTTTAGTTAGGAGAAATATTAGTTTAAAAATATAAAAAAGAATATACGTTTTGGAAAAAAAGTTAATCGGTTAGTCATTAATAATTATAATATTATTATTTTATTTATTAAATAGAATTGTTCGTGATATTTTTGGAAAATGAGAGATTTTATTTAGGAAAAGTAGAAAAGTAAAAATTTTAGTTAGAAAATATAAAAAAAAATATACACTTTGGCTAAAAATGGTAATGAGTTAGTTATTAGCAATTATAACTTTATTATGTTATTTTATTAAATGAAACTGTGTGCGATATTTTTGGAAAATGAGATGTTTTAGTTAGAAAAAATATAAAAAATGTTCTATATAATAATTTTAATATTTTATCTAACGGTTCTCATCGATTTGATCAGAAATATCTAACGGTTATGAATGGAGTGACCAGACTACAAAAACTTTCACGACCAGACTACAAAACTTTCAATGTTTCGTCTTTAATATTATAGTATAGATTATATAAAATAATATTACCATTTTTATATATGTTGCCCGTGTTATTTTTAGAAGATGAGTTTTTTTAGTTAAAAAATATATAACAGATAATATGTTTTAGGTGAAATGGTAGTGTTATGGATTAAAAAACGTACTTTGTGAATTTAATGAGCTTCGAGCTTTAATGGCTGCACTCGTGTTTCCGGACTAAATTGGTCCTCACAAGATGCCTACGTATCTCAATTCGTTATTGAGAATCAAGCCAAGACGTAGTTCTGATTGTAGGATCAGGGACCTTATATAGGCGTCTGGAGCCTAGTATTTATGGTATGTTTGGGAGTCTTAGCGAATAAGTCTCCTTTTTGATATTAGATAAACGTTGTATTTCTTGCAGGATAAGTCTTTTCCTTGTTGATAAAGGCTATGACTCATTAATTGCCTTTAAATGGGATTCTGGATCCTTCTTTGACCAATTTGCCATAATTTGGATTCTTTTTATGAGCTGTATATTTTCCCTATTCATTAATTACGAAATTAATGAATAATCAGGGTTTCGGGCCTTGAATATTGGGCCGTGTTCTTGGACCAATTCGAGTCTAATTAATATGTCATTAATTATATTTTTAGGGTTATTTTTAGCCCATATCATTTGCCCCCCAATTTCTAGGAAAACTTTTCAAGCTTTCGTAGAAATTATATTGACCTTTTTCGAGATTCGGGGTCTTTTTTATCCTTTACCTAGGACTTCATTCACACTAGTGTTTCACAAATATCGCCTTATTGCAAAGTGTGGAGCGACCTACACATTTACGACGATTGTTGCCTTATTCGAGGCTAATTTGACATTTATATGAATTATTCCTAATATTTTAGGAATTTCCATGTACCCACAGGTATTTTTAACATTTATTCCTAATATTTTAGGAATTTTCGTGTACCCACAGGTATTTTTAATAATTATTCCTAATATTTTAGGAATTTTCACGTACCCACATGTATTTTTAATAATTATCCCTAATATTTTAGGAATTTTCGTGTACCCACGGGTATTTTTAACATTTATTCCTAATATTTTAGGAATGTTCGTGTACCCACAGGTATTTTTAACATTTATTCCTAATATTTTAGGAATTTTCGTGTACCCACAGGTATTTTTAACATTTATTCCTAATATTTTAGGAATTTTCATGTACTCACAGGTATTTTTAACATTTATTCCTAACATTTTAGGAATTTTCGTGTACCCACAGGTATTTTTAATATTTATTCCTAATATTTTAGGAATTTTCGTGTACCCACAGGTATTTTTAACATTTATTCCTAATATTTTAGGAATTTTCATGTACTCACAGGTATTTTTAACATTTATTCCTAATATTTTAGGAATTTTCGTGTACCCACAGGTATTTTTAATATTTATTCCTAATATTTTAGGAATTTTCGTGTACCCACAGGTATTTTTAATATTTATTCCTAATATTTTAGGAATTTTCATAGCTCAGGGGTGAATTTGTCATATTTGAAACTTCAGTGGAGAATTTGTCAATTTCTAAACTTCAGGTAAGAATTTGTGAACCACTAGGAACTTGGGGTACTAAACTGCACTTTGGCAGTTTAGTTTTAATTTGGACCAGGTCGAACCATTCGACCTCATTTGAGGGTTCATTTTCGACCTCATTTGAGGTCTACCGAAATGTATTTTTTTTTTTTTTTTTATAAATATTATTGAATAATAATATTTATTTTACCCAATTTTTTAAGGGTAGTTTCGACCTCGTTTTGATGTATTTTCGACCTCATTTTGAGGTATTTTAGACCTCATTTTGAGGTATTTTCGACCTCAATTTCGACCTCGAGACCAGTAGTTTTCGACTTCATTTTCGACCTCGAGCCCAGTCGTTTTCGACCTCATTTTCGACCTCGAGCCCAGTCGTTTTCGACCTCATTTTCGACCTCGAACCCAGTCGTTTTCGACCTCATTTTCGACCTCGTTTTGAGGTATTTTCGACCTCAATTTGGTCCCAGGTCGAACAATTCGACCTCGTTTTTACGTGCTTTTTCGACCTCGATCGTTCGATCTCAAACCCAGTCTCCTTCGACCTCATTTTTTAGGTATGTTAGACCTCATTTTTGAGGTATTTTCGACCTCAATTTGGTCCCAGGTCGAACAATTCGACCTCGTTTTTCCGTGCTTTTTCGACCTCGATCGTTCGATCTCAAACCCAGTCTCCTTCGACCTCATTTTTGAGGTATTTTAGACCTCAATTTGGTCCCAGGTCGAGCAATTTGACCTCATTTTTCCGTGTTTTTTCGACCTCAGCCTTTCGACTTCAGTGTAGAGTTTCTTCGACCTCGGTTGGCTCCAACAACGCCATACATGGCTTATAGATACAAGAACTAACTTGAGTTCTAACACCTTAGACCTCATTTGAGGTTTCAACAACGCCAAACGTGACTTATAGGTACAAGAACTAACTTGAGTTCTAACACCTTAGACCTCATTTGAAGTTTCAACAACGCCAAACGTGGCTTATAGATACAAGAACTAACTTGAGTTCTAACACCTTAGACCTCATTTGAGGTTTCAACAACGCCAAACGTGGCTTATAGATACAAGAACTAACTTGAGTTCTAACACCTTAGACCTCATTTGAGGTTTCAACAACGCCAAACGTGGCTTATAGGTACAAGAACTAACTTGAGTTCTAACACCTTAGACCTCATTTGAGGTTTCAACAACGCCAAACGTGGCTTATAGGTACACGAACTAACTTGAGTTCTAACACCTTAGACCTCATTTGAGGTTTCAACAACGCCAAACGTGGCTTATAGGTACAAGAACTAACTTGAGTTCTAACACCTTAGACCTCATTTGAAGTTTCAACAACGCCAAACGTGGCTTATAGATACAAGAACTAACTTGAGTTCTAACACCTTAGACCTCATTTGAGGTTTCAACAACGCCAAATGTGGCTTATAGGTACACGAACTAACTTGAGTTCTAACACCTTAGACCTCATTTGAGGTTTCAACAACGCCAAACGTGGCTTATAGGTACAAGAACTAACTTGAGTTCTAACACCTTAGACCTCATTTGAGGTTTCAACAACGCCAAACGTGGCTTATAGATACAAGAACTAACTTGAGTTCTAACACCTTAGACCTCATTTGAGGTTTCAACAACGCCAAACGTGGCTTATAGGTACACGAACTAACTTGAGTTCTAACACCTTAGACCTCATTTGAGGTTTCAACATCTTAATTTTCACATTGAGAGGTCTTCATGAACGAAGATAGACATAACGTTTCACTCGTTTCTTTAATTTGAGCTTCCAGTATGTCGAATCGAAGCTCGTTCTGAGCTCTACTTCCTCGAATTTTCAGGGGTTTCAACCCTTATATTAACCTTCTTCCAATAGGCCTCTTTAGGCTTTGAGCTTGTAACATAACTCTTTGATCCTTCGGGATCTTCTATCCATGCATGTTATTTATGCATATTATGTTTCTTCGTTCTTGCATTCACTTATATTTATTTAGCTTTTCTTTTGTAAGGCAATTCCTAGTACTTGGCCTCTTGAATGGGCTGGCACTTTGATCAAGTGATATTGGTACAACTTGTTCTTTAGTAGAACAATAAGGAAATACTCAAACAAAGATAAGTAATAAAATAGTGAATGAGAACTTGAAATATTTCCTTTGAAAAAGAGGGTTCGACCCTTACATAGTGCTTTACTTCCTACTAAGAGCTTAAGAGCTCAGAATGGTTTCGTCGACCTTATTGCTACTTCTACTATTAGTGGATCCCTTAAGGAAACACTTAAACATAATAAACTTTTAAATTTGAGGCATGCCAAGTTCTAGGCACCTCGGTCCCTTCAAAGGTTTAGGCAACAATGCTCCAATGTAGGTGACTTTGTCATTTGAATTCATAACCTCGATTGGGAGAACCTGCCCCCCGACTCCATCAGGCCTTAACGCGGCTACATAGCAATTCCTAGCCATCTTTTGATCTCCTTGTTCTTCACCAACCCCGTTCCTTGTTGGGAACTTGATTTTCAAATGGTAAGTTGAGGCAACAGCCTTGAATGCATGAAGGCCTGTCCTACCAAGGATTGCATTATAAGTCGAGGTTGCCTTTATCACCACGAAGTTCAGCATTTGAGTTGCTGTTTGTGAACCTTGCCCTATTGTCATAGGGAGCTGAATAGTTCCCTCTACCTTGGATTCAACCCCATTGAACCCATATATGGGCATGTTTGAAGGAGTCAGTTGTGAATCGGTGTATCCCATCTTGATGAAGGCGTCATGGAACAGGATGTCCACGGAAGCTCCATTATCTACTAGAACCCTCTTAGTTTTAGAGTTGCCTATTACAGGTATAATGACCAACGGGTCGTCATGAGGGAATTTCACCCCTTCAAGATCGGAATCATCAAAGCTAATAGCCACTTCTGTCTTGGCACGTTTCGGTGCTTCTCCTACAACAGTCATTACCTCTTGGGCATAAGCTTTCCTTGAGTTTCGGGAGGACCCAGCAGCAGTCGGTCCTCCAAATATCATGTTGATAACAGGCCCCCGGGGCTTAGGATTACGATCTTGGTCGTTGTCCCTCCTATCATAGTCTTTCCTTTCATATTTTCCTTGTTGATTTCCTCGATTCCCATCCTTAGTGAACTTATCGAGTTTTCCTCTTCGGATTAAGAACTCGATCTCATCTTTCAGTTGTCTACAATCGTCGGTATCATGACCAACTTCTTTATGGAAACGGCAGAATTGATTCTTGTTTCGTTTCTCCAAGTCGGATCTTAGCGGCTTTGGCCATCGAAGATCTTCTTCCTTCTCAATTTCCATCAGAATTTGACTTCTTGAGGTGTTCAACCTTGCATATTCATTGAACCTGGGTCCGAAGTTGTTCCTTTTAGGTGGAGAGTCGGAATCTTTCGCTGTCCTGGGATATTTGTCCCTAGCGTCATACTCTTGAGTCTCCTTTCTCTTTTTTCCGTTTTCACTTCCCTCAACAATGGGTTCATACTTTCTCATGCTTTCTTCAGCCTTGATATACTTTCCGGCTCTATCTTGTAGTAACAACATGTTTTCGGGGGGATGTTTAGCCAAAGACCTCCTGAAGTGGTCATCGGTAGTTCCTTGCTGTAGGGCTATCATAGCCACTTTATCTTCCAAATCTGGGACTTTTATAGCCTCCTTAGTGAATCTACTCAAGTATTCTCTCAACGTTTCATTCTTGCCTTGTCGAATCTCCATAAGAGAGGCGGAACTTTTCTCATGTATCTTCCCACTAACAAATTGATTGATGAATGCCTTACTCAGCTCTTTGAAGGATCCAATAGAATTGGGCGGAAGGCGACTATACCAACGTTGAGCCATGCCCGCTAGGGTTTGTGGAAACGCCCTACACTTTATAGCGTCATTGGCAGGCTGCAACAGCAGTGCATTTGAGAAGGTCCTTACATGATTTGCGGGATCTCCCGTTCCATCATAGGCTTTGATCGAAGGCATCTTAAACTTTCTGGATATAGTCGTTTTCATGATGTCTTGAGTAAACGGTGGTGTAGGATCATCAGGATCTCCTAGGGGCAACAGAATACTAGGATCACCCCTTGGGGCTTCAGCCCTCTTGGTCCTTCTTGGTGGATCCAAGTTGATTATCAGGATTCCTTCAGTCGTTCGGCCCCGAGATTGAGCGGCCTCTTCTTCAGCAAGGAGTTTTTTGAGCCTTGCAGTCTCTGCCTCATGGGCTGCAAGTTTCTCCCTAGTAGTTTGGGGTGGCTCCCGATTTGTCTGGGAAGAACGTCTCCTTCTTGGGGCGACATCCTCCCCAGTTGTATAACCCTCATCCTCGGTGTATGGGCCAGAGTAATCTTGAATGAGAGGGGTCTGACGAGTTTGTTGATTTTGGGGTCCCAGACCTTGAATATAAGGGGGCACATATGCCTCATGGTAGATTGGATTAGTTCCACTACCGCCCGTCATGGGTCGAGGGGGCATGCCATAGCTTGGAATCCCCAAAGTCTGATTCGCGTATTGAGGGAGATCAGTAGTATGGAGTTGAAGGCTTCTTGGGGCATTCATGAGCAGCGGGGAGGTCGTGATTGGTTGCTGGTGAACGGTCTCTTGTGGATTAGATCCATGAATGACCATCTGCAGGGGATTCGTCCCTTCAACCGAAACCGGGATTTCCGGTCCTTGAGTGTTGGTGGGGATATTCGCCCCTTGTGTGTCAGTAGTTGGCGGTGGCCGATCAGCCTCAGAGGTGATATGACGATCCTCAGGAGTTTGATTATCCCGAGCTGTTCTTCGTGTGTTTGCCATGGTTGATGTTGTCTTCCCACAGACGGCGCCAAATGTTATGGATTAAAAAACGTACTTTGTGAATTTAATGAGCTTCGAGCTTTAATGGCTGCACTCGTGTTTCCGGACTAAATTGGTCCTCACAAGATGCCTACGTATCTCAATTCGTTATTGAGAATCAAGCCAAGACGTAGTTCTGATTGTAGGATCAGGGACCTTATATAGGCGTCTAGAGCCTAGTATTTATGGTATGTTTGGGAGTCTTAGCGAATAAGTCTCCTTTTTGATATTAGATAAACGTTGTATTTCTTGCAGGATAAGTCTTTTCCTTGTTGATAAAGGCTATGACTCATTAATTGCCTTTAAATGGGATTCTGGATCCTTCTTTGACCAATTTGCCATAATTTGGATTCTTTTTATGAGCTGTATATTTTCCCTATTCATTAATTACGAAATTAATGAATAATCAGGGTTTCGGGCCTTGAATATTGGGCCGTGTTCTTGGACCAATTCGGGTCTAATTAATATGTCATTAATTATATTTTTAGGGTTATTTTTAGCTCATATCAGGTAGATGATTTTAAATTTATAATAATATTACCATTTTATTTATATATTGCCCGTGTTATTTTTAGGAGATGAGTTGTTTTAGTTAGAAAATATAAAACATGTAATGTATTTTAGCAAAAAGGTAATTGGTTATAGATAGGCCCGTAAATCGGCCCAAATACCGACTGACCGACTGACCGACCAAAACTTTTAATGTTTCGTCTTTAATAATATAGTATAGATATATACTAGCTTAAAACCCGTGCGATACACGGATTGTTAATTGTTATTTTATTATTATTTTTTTAATATTTTATTAATTGTAATTGTGCAAAAAATAAGTAGACATGTTAAAATAGCTAAACACTTTTAATTAATTAAAAATATTAAAACAGATTTTAAAATAAATAAGTATGAGTTTGTCCGTTATATTTTTGGAAATGAGGGGTTTAATTTAGAAAAAATAAAAAATGTAACATATATTTAGTTTAGAAAGGTAAATGTCCGTTATATTTTTGGAAAATGAGGTTTTAAAATTTAATAATTAAAAGTATTTAAATACGTTTTAAAATAAATAAGTAAAGGGTTTCCTATGATATTGTTGGAAAAAGAATGGATTTTAGTGAGAAAAATAGAAAAAGTAAATTGTAAAAGGCAATTTCCCGTGATATATTTAGAAAAGGAGAAACTTTTTGGAAAAAATATAAAATGTGTTTTAGCTGAAAAGGTAATTGGTTATAAATAGGTATTTGATTATTTACATTTTAATATTTGTAGTAATTGCATTTGTTAAGAAAAATAAGTAGACATGTTAAAATAGGTAAACTTTTAAAAAAATAATTATAATATTAAAATAGTTTTAAAAATAAATAACTAAACCTCCGTGATATTTTTGGAAAAGGAGGATTTTAATAAGAAAAAATAGAAAAACTAATATGTTTTAGTTAAAAAAAAGGTAATTGTCCATGATATATTTGAAAAAGTAGGGGAATTTGTTAGAAAAAATAGAAAAAAATGTATTTTAGGTGAAAAAGACAAATGGTTATAAATAGGTAATATTATTATTTAATAATATATTTCTATAAATAAATAAGGTTAATTAAGTAAAAACACGAATTTAAGAAAGGACAATTAAGTAAAATCACAACGTACCATATCGACCGACCAAACTTTTAATGTTTCGTCTATTATATAATAGTATTGACTAGCTTTAAAACCCGTGCGATGCACGGATTGTTAATTGTTATTTTATTTTATTTTTTAATATTTTATTAATTGTAATTGTGCAAAAAATAAGTAGTCATGTTAAAATAGCTAAACACTTTTAATTAATTAAAAACATTAAAACATATTTTAAAATAAATAAGTATGGTTTTGCCCGTTATATTTTTGGAAATGAGGAGTTCTAGTAAGAAAAAATAAAAAATGTAACATATATTTAATTTAAAAAGGTAAATGCCCGTGATATTTTTGGAAAATGAGGTTTTAAAATTTAATAATTTAAAGTATTTAAATACGTTTTAAAATAAATAAGTAAAGAGTTTTCTGTGATATTTTTAGAAAAAGAATGGATTTTAGTGAGAAAAATAGAAAAAGTAAAATATAAAAAGCAATTTCCCGTGATATATTTAGAAAATGAGGGAATTTGTTAGAAAAAATATATAATGGGTTTTAGCTGAAAAAATAATTGGTTATAAATAGTTATTTGATTATTTATATTTTCATATTTTTAGTAATTGCATTTGTTAAGAAAAATAAATAGACATGTTAAAATAGGTAAACTTTTAAAAATTAATTATAATATTAAAATAGGTTTAAAAATAAATAACTAAATGTTTGTCCGTAATATTTTGGAAAATGAGGGGTTTTAGTAAGGAAAAATAGAAAAATAACATGTTTTAGTTAAAAAAGGTAACTATCCGTGATATATTTGAAAAAGTAGGGAAATTTTTTAGAAAAAATAATGTATTTTAGGTGAAAAAGGTAATTGATTATAAATAAGTAATATTATTATTTAATAATATATTTCTATAAATAAGTAAGGTTAATTAAGTAAAAACTAATTAAGGTCAATTAAGTAAAATCACAACGTACCATACCGACCAACCAAACTTTTAATGTTTCGTCTATTATATAATAGTATTGATGATTATTGATATATATATTATATATATATATATATATATATATATCACTAAATAATTTTTTATTAAATTTATTTTATTTAACTTGTATTTAATATAAGTGGTGATATATAATCATATCGAGTTGTAGAATTTTTTTCAGTTTTTGGCTATATTTTAATAAAAGGTTTATAGGTTGAAGTTAAAATGAAAATAAAATAAGTAAAACTTAAAGAATAATGAACAAATCTTATACCTATTTTCATCTATTTATTGGAATATTAGTTAAATTGAATTTTTTTTTTACATTTTTAACATGTTTGTTACACATATTTGTTCAACGAGTAATGCTAGAGGTACCGAATTGGGTACCGAATTTTTGGTACCAAATGATGTGGCATGTGGAAGTTTGGGATAATTTTATTGGGGGAATTAATGTGAATGCAGGGGGTCCCTATTATTAATTAAGTTGTAGCCAATAATAACATGACATGTGACATTTGGGATCCAATTTGGTACCCCTAGCATTATTCTTGTTCAAGATAGTTGTTACATTGGATATTCATTAAATATAATTTTAAAAGTTTTAGGTTTTTATTATCGTGGCATAATTTTTCTTCAATTAATTTTCTTCATTTGCATATTGAAAAATCCTTTATTCATTTATCACAAGTAATAAAAGATATTTGGATATAATTTATTGTCATATATTAATTATATTTTGTGTTATAAGGATTTTTTAGGTTTTAGACACTTAATTTACCCTAATTTGAATATAAATGATCCAAAATATCACAATTTGAAAAAATGATCTCAAATATCACACTAAAATACCACTTTAACCGATGTTAACCAAAACTGAAATTGTCTAGTGTTTTAACAAGTTTTTAAAAAAACACCGAAAACGCTACACTAAGTAGCGTTTTAGTATGATATTTGAGACCATTTTTTTCAATTGTGATATTTAGAGGCATTTGTTTTCAAATTTTGATATGAAGGACCGTTTCTCTTACTTTGAGTTCTAAAATTCAGATTTAAGCAATTTTACAACCCATGGAAAATCACAAAATAATCATTAATTTAGTGATGATTTAACAATTTTTTTCAATTAAAAATACCTTAGAGATCTTTATTTCTTAGCGTTTGTTCAGTTATTTGTCATTCGCTTCTAAAGTCAGGAAAGTGTTGTAATTTCATCAAGGTATCTACAATAAAGTGTTTTTGCATATGCATGAGAACATATACGTTGATTGTAGTACAATATGCGAAGAGCATCGTATTATTTGTTTTATTAGAAGCAAGAAAGTAATTGCAAATCCTTGTGACGGTGTGTTAACTATTTGCTTACCAATAAATATCCATCTATTAAGTAATCATTTCATTCTGCTAGCATTACCAATTATTCTTTACACCGATTACAACAGAGCAAGTCTCGCACAAAAAGATTAGCTTTATTTGGCATGCACCATACAAGTGAAACTCCCGAGATCCAAATGAAGCATGAGCATCTGACTGAGCCGTATGGTATCTACTGGAAAACATTGATTGATTGGACTTTGGTAGCTAACAAAAATGCCTGTGCATATATTTCTATAATAGACCTCTTGATGGGAATGTCCTGCATCTGGTTAATAAATATATACAAGGAGTGGGTGACAGCTAGATGAAATTAACTGACCTTGGAGGAAGGAGTTGCTACTGAATAATATACAGGTCTTGTTTAGCTATGAAGTAGCAGCCAATTACATCCCCTGCTTCCACTATAAACTGTTCTTGAAATGTTCCCATTCGCTGGCTAGGTATATCAATAGACAGGTCTTTAAAATTCGGAACGCCTTCAACTTGTATACCATCACCACAGATCAGAAACTGGTTCCCGATGATAAAAGATCCTGACACACGAATTGCCACTCCATCTTCACCATGAGCACGACACTGTAGTTTCTCCACGATGTGCACTAGCTTTTCAGGAGGCCAGTCCCCAGCCAATGTAGTCCGGATGCTGGACAAGGCCTTGAATATATCATTCGGACCAATGGATTCTTTCCCAGAAAAACTGATGCATATTAGTGAACAGCATAAGATGATGAAGGTGAACAGACCAAATGAAATGACTAACCTCAAAAGTATCACATCCAACCTCAGATAATCTTTCATAGTGCAATTCATGCAAGAAATCACATTACGAAATACCAAACATTAGTCTGGATTCCTCAAAATTATACCTGAAAACTGAACTTTCAGTATACAGGGTCTTCGTATGTTGCCAAAGTTCATCAAGTCCGTCAAAAAGTAAATAATAGTGCATTGTCAGCATCTGCAATCACATAAACAGTAAAAAAAAAGAAAGTAACTACAGAGACAAATGACGGTATATCTGACATTTTATTTAGTCAATGGTATAAGAAACCTAACAAACTACAGAGACAGATGACGGTATATCTCATAATTTATTCAGTCACCGGTATAAGCAACCTGAAAATACAGGAGCAGCGTATTCAACTCTTATAAGAACTGGTTAGCAATCTAATTATGAAGGGGACATAACCTACATCTGCCAGATCCTTCATCCTCTGTGTTGGATCAAAGATGCCACGGACAAATACTGCTAAATCCACGCTGGCATCACCATGCTTTTTAACAAATGGGTGAGAAAGGAGCTGTTACGAAAAGCAGAGAGAGCATTGATATTACTATGCCAAAAGTTAGATAGGACACTATAGTTCATATAAAACATTACCAGAGCTATCTGACATATACAATAATATGAATATCTATATGTCCTCAAACTGTTATAACGAACATGTGCAGAATTCATCATCCCCCGCCCTCCTACAATACTATACCAATCACAGTAATTGCAAATGGGAATATACACTGAAATAAGCAAACGGATTATTATGCGTTTCCAAAGAACCCACAACTTTGATATGATTGTACTACTATATAAACAAGTAGTTTCGATGCAGAATGAGAAATTAAAATATTAATTCATATTCATTTTACCTTTTATTATTCATTAATTACGATTACAATTGATTGTAATTTATTAGATATTAATTATATTAGCTAAATAGAGTATTAGGAATATTCTAGATAATATTAATATATAAAAAGATTTGGTTCCTTTATGCAATAAGTAGTGCATGTTTTGGCGGATGACCTCATACCAATAAAGGCCTTCTCCTTCACTTAACTTAGATGTCCATATCAATAGTCCACCATCATATATATAAGCATTGTATAGTTACATCTATAACTACCTTTTCTTACCTGTTCCGCTGTTGGCCTTGCTTCTGCATCTTTCTGCAGGCAAGCATCAATAAATGAGCAAAATTCCGGCGTAAAAATGTCATTTGGTGGTGACGGGGATGGATCCTCGAGGATCTGTACCAATAAACCATGGGTTGATTACTTGATTACAAGTGAAAACAAATCAGATGTAGAAGCAAGTCAAACCAAAAGATGTAGCGTTAACATTCGAGTTAAACCATAAATAACCTAATTGGAGCAAGTCGTAACTATATTTACAGAAATACGGGAAAAACACACAACACACCCCTTTTAGACTGGATTCATGAATCATGATTGTTAAATTATTAGTTAATGGATTTCTTACATTGTGAATTATTCAATAAAAATTCAACGGAAACTGTAGACACTGAAATCACTTCGTACTTTTCTCCCTTGCTGAGGAACATATAAATGATGCTGAGTAGGCAGTAAAATTCAGCCCACCACAACATTACTTCCAGTCAGAATAGGTTTATATTTTAACCACAATTATGAACAAAAGTTTTTGGACATGACTGATGGAAGCAGGATAACAGAAATGACTGCATAGTGCATTAACTAAGAAACTATACTAGAAATTACAATACTCCAATATAGTAGATGGTTCGTGTTGACAAAAGAAAAATAGTTGGAAATCTTAATGCTCTGAATCGAGTTATGACATTATACAATGCACATTTACCAAGCAATATGAAAGCATCGTTAAACAGAATATATACATTGTATAAAATTGACTGTACCTGCAACATGAGATTAACTGGTCCTTCAGTAGCTGTATAGGGAAATTCTCCAGTACCACACTCAAAAAGTGCAAGACCAAGGCTCCAAATATCAGCTGGATATGAATAATTTTCATTTCTAATTCTCTCAGGTGACATGTATGTAACAGTTCCAACAAAAGTTGCACACTGAGAGACAAACATATTTTTAAGTAAGTTACAATTTTTCTCATATAGGAGCTAAATATGTAATGTTGCACAAGTTGTGGCAAACAAGTAAAAATAAGTTACCCAAGAAACAAAGAGATAAAGGTGAATTGTGTAATCTAGCTGTCACTAACCATGGCCATCGAATTTTCTAAACCAGCACTTATGCCAAAATCTGTTATCTTTGGCTCCCCCTTTAGATTTACTAGCAAATTTGCTGGTTTTATGTCTCTGTGAACTAGGTGTCTAACTCCATGCAAGTAACTCAGCCCCTGTCAATATAAGTACAAAGTGAACATTACTGAAGAAGAATATACGGCACATACGGTAAAAGAAGTTACAAGTGAAACTGAAGGTAGGATGCTTACATGCAAGAGTTTTTTAACCATTAAAGAAAGGACTGCTTCTGGTATCTGCTTGCGCACTCGTATAATATCTGCAAGGGAACCGCCATCCATATATTCTAATGCTATGCTGATTTGCCCAGAGTCAGGAGTATAAAACGCTCCGTAGAATTCAACAAGACCCTGATAACATGGTGCCTCACATAATGTTCTTATCTCAGTGAGAAGCTGTTGCCTTTTCTCCTGATAGACATATATATACAAGTTACTGAATACAAGATATCTTGTGCGTCTAAGTTTAGCAAAAGTTGCAGTAAATGTGTCCCAAACTAGTTTTAACTTCCTTGGGGAAATCCAAATAGTGCCTATTATAAAGTACTAGTTCTTTTTCCTTGATGTACTATTACCGCATAGACCTAAATTTTACATTTTAATCACTTTTCTAGTTCATTTTTATAGGATGACAATACCTAATGAGAGGAGTTTTACAATTCTGTAGAAATGAATTAAAAAGGTGTTTGGAAATCAAGTTCTATGGGATAATAGTCCTCTAAATCTAGTTCTACGGGATTTAGAGAAGTAATAGTCTTGGGAATAAGTTATATGCCGCCTATAAAAAGTTTAGGAATCCAACTGAATGGGACAGGTGGGTTATTTTGCATCTTGATTTTTTGCTTTGTCTTGGTTCCACTCTAATAGCAATAGCAAATTGTTATCCTTGTCAATCAAAAAATTCTATAACTGGGTAGACCAAATCATCAGTTGAGCTGTGCATGGTATATTGGTAGAAGAAAGGAAGATGAATAAAATATGCATACCTTCTCAAATATATTAATCTTCTTCAAGGCAATAATTCTATGCATCGGTATATGAATGGCTCTCTGAACAACACTACTTGCACCACTACCAATGGCTCCAAAAACCCTCATCTCATGAGAAGCACACTTATATGTCTTTTCACCATGATCCGAGGTGTCCACTGAGCGTGAAGTGCACTTTTGTAGCCCAAGCTCATTAATGTTGTACACACCATAAGACCGACTTAGTAAATTAACAGTTCCGCCATCAGAGAGCTGCAGAAACACATCTTAATTTTTTATTTTGTTTTAAAAAAAAAGTTCATTTTGCATACTAGAATAGTCGTTGAAGGAAGAAATGTACCATATAAGAATCAGAAGGGTCCAAAGTTGATCCAGATGAGAAGCCCTTTTCAGCATCAAACAATGGTACAAGCTTTTTTTTTAACTCCTCCAACCCAGACATGACCCAATTGATATCAAAGTTCTCCTTTCCTAACTAACAGCTGATGAAAGGCAAGACACTTATCCCACCAGCAGATACCAATTACCAACATCTAATATACTTAGTTAACATGAAAGCTAACATTATATTATAGTTACACATCTTGTTAAAGGATATAATATGATTCAAAGATCAAATTAAGGCCCCATCCGATAACTTAACACATTAATCAACAACCATAACATTTTTCCTTGAGAAAGGCATACAATTAGACCAAGTGAAACAACTATAGCAAGCTAACATGTGCAAGTCAAACTACGTTGAATTCCAGCAAAACTAATTTAGGGTTTCCTATTATTACTAAAAATGAGTAAATCGATATTGGCAGGCTCAAGTCATATCCATAAACCTAATGTTATATAAGCATCCATCAACTGGCTAATTTGTATCTAGTTTACATACAAATTTGAATCAGATACTATACATTACGAAAAAGAAGCTTAGAATTGGATCCTTTAAAAACAAAACTGTGCATATATAAAGCAAGGGCATTTAAGGTTGAGAAAAATTAAAAAACAAATTGAGATGGTTTTAGCCTCCGAATATATCCCAAATCAAATTATGAACAGAGAGAGAGAGAGAGTTAAAAACCCTAAAATGTGGAATGAGCAAGAGCCAATTAAATTGATGACAGAGGAGAATATAAAAAGATATTCAAACCTGCATCAGGAAAAAGTTTAAGGTGATCAGTTGCAGTATTGAACCGAATCCAAGTGAAAGGAAATATGCAAAATTGATGTGTTGTCCAATATTATGGCGTTTTCCGGTGAATCGTCAGGCACTTCTTTCTACGACTAATTACAGGACGATGACCTGAGTTATACCTATTCCAAGTTTGAGGGTCGACAAAAAATTAGAGGTTCGACCTAAATCCGAAGTGTGATAATTTCAAATTTTTAATTTTAGCGTTTGGAAAAGGTTAATTTTTTTAAAATTATTTAGACGAGTTTTTCAATTATATGATTATGATGTGTATAGTTAATATATAAAAAGTTAATTTAAATAGTTAATTATCAGATAATTTTACATAAATCAGCTAATTCAATTGTTAGTCAAATCAGTTAATTCAATCAGTTAACTAGCAGTTAATTGCCAAACAATATTAATGCTTCAAATAGTATAATTGAAAAAAATAATCTCAAATAGCATAGTAAAATGTTACATTAACAAGTATTTCTCTCAAACGTGAAATCGTGTAACGTTTTGCATATGAAACCCAACTTAATCTTATTATGTTATGTTCTGAATGTTTTGTTGTGAAGCTTTTTCCAAAAAAAAAAAAAAAGAAAGTAAACGCAAATTCGGTTAACGTTTTGGGAAAGTAGCAACGCAAGCTTATTAAATGTTACTGACAAAAGCGTGAATCCATATCACGTTTTCTTCAATATACTCCTACAAAACGATGTTCACACATAGTGGTCCCATTACGGGGCACTAGTACTTCGTTCTTTGAAAAAAGAGCTGATGGTGGTCCCATTATACAACAATAAATATCAAAAGAAAAAAAAGTTAATCGATAACGTGCTATTTGGAGCGATTATGTTTTAACATACTATTTGGGACTATTATTTCAAGTTGTGTTATTTAGGATATTTTATTCCCAAATTATATCATTCAGGGCTTTTTCTCCAAAAATGATCAATTTATAATAATAAGAATCTATATGGACTAAACTAAAAAAATTTAAGCGTGTAACTACACTTCTTTATATATGTCTAACAAACATTAGTTTTGAAAGGGTAAACTTAGAAATAAAATTTAAGAGCTATTTTTATATACAATTGTATGTATAACTGAGAAAAGGCCTCCAATATCACAATTTAAAGAAAAATGATTTAAAATATCACAATCTGAAAAATTGGCCCCAAATATCACTCTAAAATACCATTTTAATCGGTGTTAACCAAAACGTAGAATCGTCTAGCATTTTAACAAGTTTTTGAAAAAAAAAACACTGAAAACGCAAGTTAAAGTGGTGTTTTCGTAATCAAAATGCTACTTCAAGTTGTGTTTTCAGGCCAAAACGCTACTTTAAGTTGTGTTTTCAAGTCAAAACGCTACTTTAAGTTGTGTTTTCTGATCAAAACGCTACTTTAAGTTGTGTTTTCTGATCAAAACGCTACTTTAAGTGGTGTTACCCGAATTTATTTTTTCTTTTAAAAATTTGAAAGGTTTAAACGTTGGACGAACTAGCGTTTTTTAAGGAAAAAAATAAAAACACTACACTAAGTAGCGTTTTAAAGTGATATTTGGGGTCATTTTTTTCAATTATGATATTTTGGGCCATTTGTCTTAAAATTATGACAAATAGAACCATCACCGTGTATAAATAGTCGATTGCAGTATGCCACAACCAATCCCGCCGCAACAAGAAAGTAATATTATCAAAATTACAACAAACAGGGGAAAGTGATATTATAGCACCGGAATACAAAGCAATTTTTTAGCACTAGTGCTAACATTTCCGTTTAGGATTAAAATTTAGTCCTTTTCATTTGTAGTTTATATTTGTGTTGTTCTTATAGGTTAGATTTGTTGTATAAAAATCAGGCATTTGCATTTTATATTTATATTTATTTTTTATGAATATGATTTTTGTTGGTCCTTGACTATTGCGCGGGGGGGGGGGGGGGGGGGGGGGGGGGGGGGTAGGGGGTTGAATGCCATACTGATAAATCTCAATCTACGCTTCAACAACAAAAACTAAGATTAACGTTTATCAGTTTAAGAATTGCAAACACAAGTAGACACAAGAGTTTTTCTCACAAAATAAATGTTTTATTTATTTTGCAATGTGTTGCTACAACCTCAAGAAAATATCAGTTTTCTTGAGCTTCAACTTCTCGAGTGATTCATAGAATGAGTCGAGAGATAGTTGAAGGGTTTCGAGCACATAAACGCAACGGAAAACGTAAAAATAAATCAAAATTCGAAACCCCTCCGCAGGATCCATGCGAAAACAAAAAAATTTAATTCGGAGATTAAGAACAAATACCTTAAGAAGCTTTAACAGTTCATTAATGGAAGAATAATGGATATCCAAAACTTGTTCAATCACCACGTATCCCGTTCTCGCGATCTACGCTCTACGGTATCCACACGAACGCTTTTCTTGAAGGATTGATGTGTACTAGCACCCGAAAACAGCTTCTTTCTCTCTCTCTATTCTTGCTCTCATAAGCGGCTAGGGTTTTAATATAGAAACGTTTTTCCACATTAAAATCAGCCCTCTTTTAGAGTTTATATAGAGAGGAAAATAAGTTTTCTAATTATAATCCAATTATAATAAAATACTAATCCGAAATTCCAATTTATTATTTAATTAAGTCGCACTTAATTAATTAATAACTAATTTCAGAATTAGTTTAAGTAATTCCATTTTCTATTTAAATAATTAATCAAGTCATACTTAATTAATATTATAAATAGAATAAATTACTTATTTAAATTTAAATTCATAATTTAAATTATTTCTCCTTCAAGCGTTCTTTGTGTGTGACCCTGTAGGTTATTATTACGTTGGTAACAATTTTAATAACTAATTAAAATTGTAAACAATGAGCGACATCTAGTAATACATCATTGTCACCCAAGTAATAATAATTAAATCGGTGATTCGATTAAGCCTTTCGTGAATAATGTTCCATGTAATATAATCCCTTTAACCTTAATATTATAGATTAAACTCGAGGCATGTAATGTGTCATCCTCTTCATAATTTGATCGTAGTTTTCTTGATCGTTGAGTAGACTATTAAATCAAATCAACATTTGAGCACGGCCGTGCATTTCTTAGTCTCACTCAAACAAGAGGCCAATAATATCGCTCCTAAAATTAGGAGGGTTAAATCTCATCTAGATCATTCATATTTCTCATACGATTCATAATATACCCAATGTCCACTTTTATCATCACCCGGTCAAAGGTAACTTTTAATGTAATCAAAGTATATTAATTCTCGTATAAAAATATAATGATTTCAGGTCTAAGGATCATTACACCATTATCACAGTGAGAATTACTTATGACACTATTAACATGTGTAATCTCACGGCGGGTCAATACAGTGTCATGTACTTTTACATGCACATATGTTTTGACTTTAGTATCACCATACCTATGACCAATGAGATGTGGTCATCAGTCAACAAACATACTAGTCTCTGTGCATTATTATTGTCCTTAAATAATAACACTCGACTAGGGATATTTAGGAATAAAGATACTATTCATATAATCTCATTTTTAAGTCACATACTTAAAGATATCAAATACATATCATAATTCCAAGGACATTTATTATGCTAACATTTATAACGCAGTAAATAAAGACATAATAAAATAATAATAATAATCAATAAAACATAATTTATAATAAATAAAATGTTTTCTTCAAAACATAAAAGTATTGTCTCTAGAGCACTAATACTAACAATAGTCTAAGTAAAAACTAAACATATCTTTATCATCACGGGTTTGTGAAGCTGCTGTCATTTTCATGTGACAGCTTCTTACAAATTGTCTACCCGTGAGTCTTACCTAAATTGCTATACAAACAAGTTTATCATTACTGGAAAAAGCAATATAGATACATTCTATATTTAGCTAACACAATTCAGTAGATGTTGATTTGTCATACTCTTGAATTGGTGAACTTTGTCATGTGATCTCTCAAGCTTCTGTCGTAGTCTTGCAGACCTGATGCAGTGTTGGGATACTGCAGCACGCCTGTTTCTTGAACATCCAAACTGTCACATGTTTGACTGGGTAGATCTCCAATACAAAGAATATCCCTTTTCGACAGTATCCTGATCTTCAAGCTTGCTGTCACAAGAATGTACTTTTGGTGACAGTAAGAAATCCCCGCAAGAGATGATGTCAGGATTTCCAAGCTTGTCGTCCGACTAAGGTAAAGTTGCTATCTCAGGGCTTCCGCCAATGTTGCTGTCAAAGTGGATATACTGTCGTGACTTGCAACATGCTGTCTTCTTGTAACCTTAATGTCAGTGCCATGACAGTAACATTTATTCTTGTTGTCCTCCTTGAGCACTTCTTGAGGCTTGAACAAATAAATGAACTTCTACCAAGATGTACTAAAGTCTTATTTAACAACAAACAAAATAGTTACAAGAACATACTCTGGCTGTGACAGTATGTTCATGCTTAATAAAATCAAGCATTTAAAATATCAAGTCAAGTTGTCTCATAGCTATCACCCATAAATCCTAACAATTTTAAAATTTGAATTTTTAAAAATTATGCATTTGCAGTTGTAGTTTAGGATTTTCATATTTTAATAGTTTACCTTTTTATATTTATATTTACTTTTTATGAATATGGTTTTAAAATTTGCATTGTTATATGTGGTTGTTGAACTCGATTTTGAATTAATATAGGTGTTTGTGTTTGATAGTGATTAATTTGTGTTTCAAGAGTACAATTTTAAATAATATTTTAGAGATATGTTTTGAGCAAAATTGTTATTTTAAAAATTAAGAAAAGTTGCAAATGAACGGACTAAAGTACAAATATCAAAATAAGTGTCCGTGCAATGAGTTTCTCTCAACAAACTATTATTTTTTATTTTTTATTTGAATTGAAAGTTTAATGTAATAATATTATCATTTTATATATAAGTATCCCATGTTATTTTTAGAAGATGGATTGTTTTAGTTAAAACATATAAAATAGACATTGTGCTAAAAGAAGGAAATTAGTTATTTATTAATAATTATATAAAATTATATTACTCTTTTATATATGTATTGTTCGTGTTAAATAAGATTGGTTGTTTAACTTAGAAAATATAAATAGGTAATGCGTTTTAACTAAAAATGGTAACTGATTATTTATTATAAATATATATAATATATTATCATATTATATATATGTCGTCCGTGTTAAATTTAAAAGATGAGTTGTTTTAGTTAAAAAATATAAAACAGATAAAGTGTTTTGAAAGTCATATGTTTAGGCCTATTTGTTAACATCGAGGATACAACTCAACTTGAAACAAGTTTGTAATAAGTAAGTAATAATTCAATTGTCACAGTATCACAGGAATCTCAGAAGATCACATTAGTCAAAAGAATACAGATTAAAGTCATCCTACAGACTTGAAGAAATACTGCATTGAAAGAAGTTCAATTATTTGATCAAGCCTCGGTGAATTATTCAAGAAAGTGGATTTATTAAAGTGACAGAGATTTCAGATTTGTGACAGCAAATGTACAGGTTACAAAGGTTGAACAACAGTCAAAAGCAGACAATGGATCACAGCTTAAAGTCAAGATGAAGAACAAACATTTCAGTTAGTCACTTATGAACCAGACAGTGCATCAAGTGACAACTACATTCCACTGGATATTCTTCATCAAGTTCAAGTGGTTCAAGGATTAGTTATGCTATCTTGTAAGAATTTAAATTCTCTTTTAAATTAGTTATTAATTAATTTATTAAATTAATTCATCAGAATTAATTTAAAATAGAATTAGAATTAAAATAGAATTGCTTAATTAAAATGAACTGGAATGACTATCCAGGATAGTCATCCCGGTAGTCATTCCAAGTCATTTTGATTAAAAATGAACTGGAATGACTATCAGGGATAGTCATCCCGATAGTCATCCCGATAGTCATCCTAGTTCATTTTAGTTTATTCTAAATTAATTCTCCTAAATTCTGATAGTCATTCCAGTATAAAGCATAGTCATTCCAGGCTTAAAAATAGTCTTTTTAGACTATTTTCATAGTCATTCCAGAAGAGAGAACTTGCAGTTTTGTCAAGTGGATTAGTTTATAATCAAAAGGTGATCAAGACAAAAGACATCAACTTAACATAATATCTTTGAAGAACTTTCTGTCAAGACAAAGCAAGAACACTACCTGATCATTTTTCTTTAGTGAATTAATTCTAGAATCATCGTGTTAAATCTAATCCAATAGAATTTATTCACTTGTACTGCTTTGACTATCTAGCGGATTTTTATCCCTAGAACGTATCTCAAATTATCAATTATTGTTATATCTTTTTATTACAAAAATAGATAAATTCATGTCGAATTTATTCTAGATTTGTTTTAATTAGTTTGAGATTCAATCTTGTAATCAGTATCATATTTGTAACACCTTTCAAGTTTGATATAAGTTATATTTAACTTGAATTCTGTTTCATTTTATTCCGCCATAATTTGTTCTTAAATTATTTTATTCTAAAACTGACAAATTCGATTAAACGGTATAGTTTGTATTCAACCCCCCTTCTACAAACTTATCAGGACCTAACAATTGGCATCAGAGCCTTTTGATTGATACACTAATCAAAGATCCATTTTTTGTGATTTTTTCTTAAACTCTGAAATTTTAATTCTTCATCAAAAATCTCAAAAATGTCTATTACTCAGAAAGTTGGTACAGTAAAGATTCCCATGTTCAGTAAGGAGCATTATCCTATGTGGAAGAAGAAGATGCTCCTGTTTCTTCAAGTGACAAATGTTAAATATCTTGGAGTGTGAAGAATGGTCCTAAGCTTCCTATGATTGTTGAGGAAGAGCAGATAGAGAACGATGTTGTTACTAGAGCTGCTAGGATGTACCCTAAGGATCCCAAGGACTACACAACTGATGAGAAAGAGGATGCTTCCCTGGATGCCTGTTTACAGTTGATACTGGTTGATTGTCTTGATCCTGTCATGCATAATCATGTTCTAAACTGTGTTTCTGCCAAACACATTTGGGACACTATAGAGATAATCAATGAGGGGACATAGGAAGTCAGAGAGAATAAGATGGAAATTCTCACCTCTTCTTATGAACATTTCAGATCAAACCCTGGTGAAGGTATCTCTCAGGTTTTTGAGAGATACAATAAATTGATCAATGATCTGTGATAAGTGGATTTCATATCCACTTGGATCGTCCTAAATTGGCTTAAATTGATCGTTTGTTCTCAAGTGTGTGGTGTTTGTGATGTGTTTTGTGTTAGTATTTGCAGAGTTGATTTGTCAGCAGAGATGTGGAGTTCCTGTGGTTTGCAGTGATGTTTTGAGCAATTCTGTGAAGGCCAAGTGGTTGCGGAGCAAGAGAGCGCAAGGAAGCGTCAAAGAAAAGCAAAGTGGAGTTTCCTGGCAGAAACCAGGCGCGCCCGCGCCCTACCAAGCGCGCCCGCGCTCCTCAAATCCTGAAAAAGGCAATTTCTGTTCAGTTTTGGAAATTAGCAGAAGACCAGTCAACCCTGCAGCCTATATAAACTATTGGTGGACGAATTCTGAGATATACATTGTCTTATATACATACATATTCATCCACCAGTGAGGAGAACAAGAAGACGGCTGATTACGAAGATCTAGTTTTCAACTTTTCTTTGTATTCTTCTAATTAGGCGATACTTTGGATTCTCGTTTGTTCTTTCTTAACTCTACTACTTTATTCAGTATTCCAGACATCTTTATTATCATGTTTTCATCAGAACCCACGATGATGAAAGGTTCGGTTATGAACTAATCGTTGTCGTGGGATTCTAACGGATTTATTTATGGATTTCAGTAGTTGATCGTTTTAAAGATTTGTGTGTGATGATTTGTTGATAACCTAGTTTGGTTGTGCTTATTCTTCTTGGATGCGTAGCTAACATCTAAGTTGTTTGTTAATCTCTATTGATTGTGAAAATGGATATAGAGGTTTAGAACTTGCCATGCTAGCATAGGTTTATGTATGTTTGTCATGCATGATTCGTAGGTGATTTTAACCATCTTACCTGCCCTATGTAATCTGAATGGATAACTTGCTCGTTAAACCGTTATGTTTTCAAATCTTATAGACATATAGGGTCTAAGCATAATTGGTGTCTGCCCAACTTCTATCTCTTTTGTGGATGTTTGAGTGGTTTGGTATACGTATACTGATTTCGTGTTCCGTCACATGCATTGATTAAAGACAAAAGACTCTGAATGAAGTACTTAATGAAGTTAGGATCCCATGTTTTATTCTCATAAGTAATTTAACAGCAATCCTTAGTTAAAAATAGTCTTGATAATTTGTTTAGTTAATTTAGTTAATCAAAACACAAACTTGATATTTGTCTTAGCATTGAACGATAGCCATACATTGTTGCATAAGTGCATAACTAAAGTAACCAAAACAGTCTCTGTGGGAACGAACTCTACTTATTCATATATTACTTGTGACCGCGTACGCTTGCGTGATTTTGTGCGAACAAGTTTTTGGTGCCGCTGCCGGGGACTCGGTGTTATTTATATAGTTTATGTGCTTGTCATCAATGGTCGTTAAAGTTCACTGACTCGGATTATACTCATCAATTTTACTTTGTTTGGTGTGTTTTGGATTCTTTAGTGAAAGTGTATGCGAACCCGTTCCCAAACTCGGAGAGCAGAACTTGAATTGACTCTAGATATGGGAGAACCAGCAGCAACAGAAACGAAGGCTTTGAAGGATTATTCTCAGCCTAAGATCAATGACATTCAATCTAGCATTGTCAGGCCGGGCATTGCAGCTAATACCTTTGAAATGAAGCCTGGCACGATTCAGATGGTGCAGAATTCAGTGCAGTTTGGGGGTGCTCCAACGGAAGATCCTAATATGCATATTAGGGATTTCATTGAGATTTGCGACACCTTCAAGACCAACGGTGTGTCGGAAGATGCTGTGAAGCTGAGACTTTTCCCATTTTCTCTGAGGGATAAGGCTAAGGGCTGGTTGCATTCTCTACCAGCAGGTTCTATTACTACATGGGAGGATCTTGCTCAGAAGTTTCTCACTAAATTCTTCCCCATGGCTAAAATAACTGCAATCAGGAATGCTCTTACTCAGTTTGCTCAGCATTCTGGAGAAACTTTATGTGAAGCTTGGGAGCGTTACAAGGAGATGCTTAGGAAGTGTCCTCATCATGGAATGCCTGATTGGATGGTGATCAATTGCTTTTATAATGGACTGGGAGGTCAATCTCGACCCATGCTTGATGCGGCATCAGGTGGAGCTCTGTGGGCTAAGAGCTACGATGAAGCTTACGAACTAATTGAGATGATGGCTGCTAATGAATACCAGAATCCAACTCAGAGGTTATCACAAGGCAAGGTAGCAGGGGTTTTGGAAGTGGACGCAGCTACGGCAATTGCAGCTCAGCTAAAGGCTTTGTCTATGAAGGTTGATTCTTTGAGCAACTATGGAGTTCAACAGGTGGCTAGTGTTTGTGAGTTATGTGCAGGTGCTCATGAAACGACTCAATGTGCCATATCTAATGAATCAGCGTAGTTTGTGAGCAATTTCCAGAGACCACAGCAGCCAGTGCCTAATGCCTATCATCCCAACAACAGGAACCATCCGAATTTCAGCTGGAGTAACAATCAGGGTGGCCAGCAACAACCACAACAACCATATCAGCAGTATGGAGCTAGGCCATACAATCCTTCCGGACAACAGCAGCAGTATGCTCCAAGGCAACCATATCAACCACCAGGATTTCAACAACCATCTCATGGCAATGCTGGTCTGTGACAACCCGGGTCAAATCCCGAGCCTTTTTCGAAAATCGGGTCAAGTCCCGATTCCGAGTCCAAATAAGTCAAAGTCTACTGGCCCCAAACACAACCAACTTGGGTAACAACTAGCCCACCACAGGCCCCCAAAAGATCATGATTTGTTGGTGCTAATTAGTAGTAGTACTTTGCCTTATAAACTGAACAGAAGTCCCAAATCTCATTAATGTGGGACTGGGGTGTTACAAACTCCCCACTTAAACTCTTGACGTCCTCGTCAAGCCTGAACGAATATCCCATAGGTTCCAAGATCGTTCCTCCCTAGCCATTGTGGGATAATACCGGCTGACTTCGTGTCCCCACCTCCGGAGCTCTGTCCATTGTGGGATAATACCACCAGCCTTCGTGTCCCCACCTCCGGCAACTTGCCTCGACAAGCTTTCGAGAGTCGGCTCTGATACCATATGTGACAACCCGGGTCAAATCTCGAGCCTTTTTCGAAAATCGGGTCAAGTCCCGATTCCGAGTCCGAATAAGCCAAAGTCTACTGGCCCCAAACACAACCAACTTGGGTAACAACTAGCCCACCACAGGCCCCCAAAAGATCATGATTTGTTGGTGCTAATTAGTAGTAGTACTTTGCCTTATAAACTGAACAGAAGTCCCAAATCTCCTTGATGTGGGACTGGGGTGTTACATGGTCAATCATCTAATGAAAAGTCTGAATTGGAAGAATTGAGGCTAATGTGCAAGAGTCAAGCTGTTTCTATCAAGACTCTGGAGAATCAAATCGGTCAGATTGCCAATGCCTTGCTGAATAGACCACAGGGAACTCTCCCTAGTGATACGGAAACTAATCCAGGTAAAAGAGAGGTCAATGAACATGTAAAAGCAGTTACCTTGCGATCTGGAAAGGTTACGGGTGACTAGAACTCAGAAACAGAGCAAAACGAAAAAATTTCTGGATTTCCAGCAGAAGGTGGGCGCGCCCGCGCCCTAGGGAGCGCGCCCGCGCCTGATGTTCTGCCAGAAGATGAAGAAAAAGTGGAAAAGGCCAGTTTAGGGGGAAGCGAAGCGGAAAAGCGTGACCTTTCTACTGAGAAATCTGTTCTGAAGCAGAATACAGAGACCAAGGAAGGCTATCCTCCTCCGCCGTTCCCTAAACGTCTTCAGAAGCAGAAGTTGGACAAGTAGTTTGCTAAATTTCTGGAGGTTTTCAAGAAGTTGCATATCAATATACCTTTTGAGGAAGCTTTAGAACAAATGCCGAGCTACGCAAAGTTCATGAAGGGTATTCTATCTCGGAAGTTGAAACTCGAAGACTTGGAGACCGTTGCTTTAACTGAAGAGTGCAGTGCTATCCTACAGCAGAAGTTACCTCCAAAACTCAAGGATCCAGGGAGTTTCACCATACCGTGCACTATCGGCAATCTATCTTTCAACAAGTGTTTGTGTGACTTGGGAGCTAGCATTAATCTGATGCCGTTGTCTGTTTTCATGCAACTTGGGCTGCCGGAGCCTAAACCTACAAACATGTCTTTGCAGCTGGCTGATCGGCCGATCACATATCCAAGGGGTATAGTGTAGGATGTCTTGGTTAGAGTGGATAAGCTCATTTTCCCTGCTGATTTTGTTATTCTGGACTTTGAGGAAGACAAGAAGATTCCTATTATCTTGGGAAGACCGTTCTTAGCTACAGGCCGTACTTTGATCGATGTGCAGAAAGGAGAACTTACAATGAGGGTGCATGACTAGAATGTCACCTTCAGTGTGTTCAATGCAATGAAGTTTCCTACAGAGGAAGAAGAGTGTTTTTCAGTGGACTTGGTCGAGTCTGGGGTGTACACGGAGATTGAGCAATTGCTTAAGTCAGATACATTGGAGAAGGTACTGATAGGGGATTCTGAGACGGAAGACAAAGAAAGAGAAGAGCAACTGCAGTACTTGAATGCTTCTCCGTGGAAAAGAAAGATTGATATGCCATTTGATTCTCTTGGCATAGCTGAGCTGAAAAATTCTCAGGAGCGTCTCAAACCGTCTATTGAAGAAGCTCCTACTCTTGAACTTAAACCACTACCGGAGCACTTGAGGTATGCTTTCTTAGGTGATGCATCTACTTTACCTGTGATTATTGCATCTAACTTGTCAGGTAGTGAAGAAGAAAAACTCTTGAGAATTCTGAGAGAGTTCAAGTCAGCCATTGGGTGGACCATAGCGGATATTAAGGGAATCAGCCCTTCGTATTGCATGCATAAGATTCCGCTTGAACCAGGAAGTAAACCAACAGTGGATCCTCAAAGGAGGCTCAATCCTATCATGAAAGAGGTAGTGAAGAAAGAAATTCTCAAGTGGCTGGATGCAGGCATTATCTATCCTATTTCAGACAGCTCTTGGGTGAGTTCGGTGCAATGTGTGCCTAAGAAATGAGACATGACAGTGGTTGCTAATGAGAAGAATGAGCTCATCCCTACTCGAACAGTTACAGGGTAGAGAATTTGCATGGACTACCGAAAGCTGAATAAAGCCACCAGAAAAGATCACTTCCCTCTTCCGTTAATTGATCAGATGCTAGACAGGTTGGCTCGTCATGAGTTCTATTGCCTGCTGGATGGTTATTCAGGTTACAATCAGATTTGTATTGCTCCAGAGGATCAGGAGAAGACCACATTCACATGTCCGTTTGGCACTTTTGCGTTCCGTCGCGTTTCTTTCGGACTCTGTGGTGCACCAGCAACTTTTCATAGGTGTATGATGGCCATTTTTTCAGATATGATTGGCATAAATGTGGAGGTGTTCATGGATGACTTCTCAGTGTTTGGAACTTCTTATGATCAGTGCCTACAGAATCTTGGCATGGTGCTGAAAAGGTGGGTTGAGACCAATTTGGTGCTCAATTGGGAAAAATGTCACTTCATGGTGCAGGAAGGAATCATTCTTGGGCATAAGGTTTCTAGAAAGGGGCTTGAAGTGGATAAGGCCAAGGTGGAGACAATTGAAAATCTTCCTCCACCAATCTCAGTTAAGGGAATCCGCAGTTTTCTTGGTCATGCGGGTTTCTATCGGCGATTCATTCAAGACTTTGCCAAAATCTCCAAACCTTTATGTAATTTGTTGGAAAAGGATGTTCCTTTCAAGTTTGATGAAGATTGCTAGGCTGCTTTCGAGCTTTTGAAGAAGAAGTTGACTACTACACCCATTATCACTGCACCTGATTGGGGTGAACCTTTTGAGTTGATGTGTGATGCTAGTGACTATGCAGTGGGAGCTGTTCTTGGCCAAAGGAAGAACAAGGTGTTTCATGTGATTTACTATGCTAGCAAAACCCTCAACGATGCGCAGCTGAATTACACTACTACAGAGAAGGAACTCTTAGCCATTGTCTACAGTTTCGAGAAATTCAGGTCGTATTTGCTTGGAACGAAGGTAGTAGTCTATACTGATCATGCAGCCATTCGTTATCTGATTTCAAAGAAAGATTCAAAGCCTCGGTTGATTCGTTGGGTTCTTTTGCTGCAAGAGTTTGATTTGGAGATCAAGGACATGAAAGGTACAGAAAACCAGGTGGCTGACCATTTGTCTCGGTTGGAGGACCACGGTAAGAATGCAGGGGATAAGACTCTAATCAATGAATCTTTTCCTGATGAGCAACTTTTTGGGGTGCAAGATGAAGAACCATGGTTTGCAGACATTGTGAACTATCTTGTGAGTAATGTCATCCCGGCTGAATTTTCTT
The DNA here is from genome assembly GCA_030848705.1 of Heracleum sosnowskyi. Taxonomy (NCBI): domain Eukaryota; kingdom Viridiplantae; phylum Streptophyta; class Magnoliopsida; order Apiales; family Apiaceae; genus Heracleum; species Heracleum sosnowskyi. Next base: position 69,502,014 of record CM061242.1, read on the forward strand.
ATGCTCAAAGGAAGAAGTTTCTGCATGATGTGAAGTGGTACCGTTGGGACGAGCCTTTCTTGTTCAGACAGGGAGCTGACCAGGTGATAAGGAGATGCATTCCTTATAGTGAAACTGAGGGTGTTTTGCGAGATTACCATTCCACCACTTATGGAGGTCATTATGGTGGAGAGAAGACAGCTACTCGAGTACTTCAGGCAGGTTTCTATTGGCCAACTCTGTTTAAAGACGCTCATCAGTTTGTGTTGAGATGTGATCGATGCCAAAGGGTTGGTAATATCTCCAGGAGGAACGAGATGCCGCTTAATATGCTGCTTGAAGCGGAGATTTTTGATGTGTGGGGAATCGATTTCATGGGACCGTTTGTTTCGTCCTGCAATAATCAGTACATACTGTTAGCTGTGGATTACGTGTCTAAATGGGTTGAGGTAAAGGCTTTACCGACCAATGACGCTAAAGTGGTGCTGAGTTTTCTTCATAAGCAAATCTTCACGCGTTTTGGAACTCCGAGGGTAATCATAAGTGATGAGGGTACGCATTTTTGCAACCGTAAGTTTACAGCCTTGATGGCTAGGTATAATATCAATCATCGCGTTGCTACTGCCTATCACCCTCAGACAAATGGCCAAGCTGAAGTTTCTAACAGGGAGATCAAGCGTATTCTTGAAAAAGTTGTAAATCCTTCGAGGAAGGATTGGTCGTTGAAGCTTGATGAAGCTGTTTGGGCTTACAGGACAACTTACAAGACTCCTTTGGGTACGTCACCGTTTCAGCTGGTGTATGGTAAGGCTTGTCATTTGCCCGCCGAGCTAGAGCACAAGGCATATTGGGCGTTGAAGAAGTTGAATTTTGATTTGTCAGCTGCTGGTAAGAAAAGAATGCTTCAAATTAATGAGTTGAATGAGTTTCGGCTACAAGCTTATGAAAATCACAAGTTATACAAGGAGAAGGTCAAGAGATGGCATGATAAGAAGTTGGTGCACAAGTCCTTTGTTCCTGGCCAACTTGTTTTGCTTTTCAACTCTCGTCTCAAGCTTTTTCCAGGAAAACTGAAGTCAAGGTGGTCGGGGCCGTTCACGGTTAAAACAGTGTTTCCACATGGTGCAGTGGAAGTTTTTGACAAGTCAACGGATGAAGCATTCAAGGTCAATGGTCAGAGGTTGAAACCGTATTTTGGTGAACGGGTGAATCGCGAGGCGGAAACCGCGGTTCTTGTTTCAGCTGTTTAAGGAGTCAAGAATCACGTCAAGCTATTGACGTAAAACGAGCGCTTCGTGGGAGGCAACCCATGCTATGTTGTAAGTATTTTTTCATTTTAAAACCGCGCCCAATCTCTGTCCAGGGAAAAAAAAGAAAACGGGAAAAAAGAAAAAAAGCCTCCCCAAATCAGTTCTCAATTGTTTTTTCCCCTATTTAAATCCCTCTTCACATATTCCCCAACCCTATATCAAAACCCTAGCCCCTAACTCCTCTTTCTCATTCTCTATCTCAAACCTATACATACACACATCTATATATATCTTCATGAATTTCATGGCTCCACCGAAGAGGGGTAGATTTGCGGGTAGTAGCAGCACTCGTCGTTCTTCTTCTGAGTAGGAGTCGAGTGTTGGTATTGGAGGCGAGAAATTCACATCTCCAGAGGCTCAGGCTGAGTTTTCTCGTTTGTTGTCGAAGGCTGTTGCTAAAGAGAGGGGATTTTTGCCTCAACAGACTGATGGGCACTTGTTTACCATGATTATGAAGAGGGGTTGGGAATCCTTTTGTGAAGCACCAGAGCCGGTCCCGTTGTCTATTGTGCGGGAGTTCTATGCTAATGCTAAAGCCGACAAGAACGGTTATAGTGTGGTTCGGGGATTTACTGTTGATTATACGGCTAAAGCAATTCATCGGGTTTTGAATATGCCTAGAAGGAAGAAGGGTGAGGAAGACTGGTCATTGAAGACTCGGGAAGATCTTGATCTCGAGTACATTCTTGGGGAGATGTCTGTTCCAGGCACGACTTGGAAGTACAGAGCTGGCACCACCGAGCCGATTACTTTTCCGGCTTCTGCTATGAACAGGTATGCGAGGGCATGGAATTTGTTTATTTTTGCTAATCTTTTGCCTTCTTCGCATCAGCGTGAGGTCACGGTGGATAGGGCCATTGTTCTGTGGGGTATTCTGAATGAAGAGTACATTGACCTTGGGGAACTCCTTCATAAGAATATTGTGAAGTTCTTGAGAGGTGGAACAACGGGGGTGATTCCTCATGCCTCCATTGTTATCAAGTTGTGTGTTGTGGTTGGTGTTCGTTAGTCTGAGGAGGAGCAGGTTCAGTTGCCAAGTGCTCCTATCGATCATTCGACGATTGCTAGGATGGAGGATTGGGATGGTGGTGCCCCGGATTACTATGGTTTGGGCTATACTCATCTTGAGGATGCTGAGGAAGCAGAGGCTTCACCTCGTGAGCCTGCAGCAAGGAGGGGACGTCCATCTCGGATTCAGCGTGAGGTGGATAGGTCTGGTTTAGGGGATGTGCATTATAGGAGGCTGACGCGGCGCATTGATGCGATTCATGATAGTCATAGCCGCTTTGCTCAGGATTTGACTCAGGCTTTGAGTACTGCATTCAGAGCCACTGGAGTTGATATTGCTTGGCCTACCTTTGGTATTGATTCTGTTTATCCACCTCCTGATACACCACCCGAGGAGGGTGGTACTGCTGATGATTAGGTACTCTCTGCATCTTTCCTTTTTATTACCTTCAATGAGGACATTGAATATTGTAAGTTTGGGGGTGGTAATTAGGGAATGTGTGTGTTCATATAGGTTTCATATTGCATATTTAGTTAGTTCATTCATTTCTTTGCATGTTTTGTCATATAGAGCATTCTGTTTGCATTTATATCTATCATGTGAGTCCATTTAGTTGCATTTGCATAGCATATTTCATGATCCCGTAGGATTTGACTATTTCCGTTGATGAGTCGATGTTGATGGGGATGTGGTACTGATGAATAGAGGGTTGATTAAGTTTATAAGAAATTGACTTGCATGCCAGAAACAAAATAATTTCTTAAGTCTCATTGGTTGCTTCTAGATTTGATCAGACCATGCTTGTTTGGATGTTAGAATTTAACTACTTCCTTATATTTAGAATGTTTTCTATTCTCTTGAAATTGAAGGAGCACTTAAGTATAAGTTTGGGGGAAACCAGGGATTTCATGCTAGTTGTTAATAAAGGCTATGCGTCAAATGGCTAGTAGCCGCTCATTGAAAAAATGAGTAGTCTAGGGTGGGATGAGAAAAAGGCAAAGTGCACTCATTCCGAAATTGTGTTGAAAAAAAAAGTGAAAAAAAAGAAAAAGAAAAAAAAAAGAGTTGTGTTTATGCAGAATTGATCAGGGTGAGCTCTTTAATACTCGAGCAATTAAGTTCTAGGGGACTTTGTGCCTAGTGACCTAAGACTTTTCCGGTCTGGGATCCACTAACCTAACGCTCGCTACATGGGTATTATTGTATAAGCCTTTTGGGGTCTCATCCATTGCACGATCAAATAAGCATGTGCATTGTGTTTAGTATGTTGTTTTGTAATAAAGCATGAATTCCTGTCTATCTCAAGTGGATTATGGAGGTGTCTCTAAGTGGTTTCTTGAGTCTAGAGTATATTCTGTTTATAAGCTTGTGGTTGTTTTGGTGAAGAATAGGATATGGTCTTGGTTTAGTTTGGGAGTATATTGATGAGCATTTCACACACGCACGTTTTTGTGTTTGTATGGTTAGTATACGGGAATTTGGTCGAACTCTGTTTGAAAGATTGCATTTCTTGAGATGTTGGCTTGTTGATTGGTTTTGGTTAGTCTGAGGGGATCACTTGCATTAGCATATTAGTTGTATTCATGCATTGCATTATAGTTAGTAGAGTCTGTTTATGCTTGAGGACAAGCATCGGTTTAAGTTTGGGGGTGTGATAAGTGGATTTCATATCCACTTGGATCGTCCTAAATTGGATTAAATTGATCGTTTGTTCTCAAGTGTGTGGTGTTTGTGATGTGTTTTGTGTTAGTATTTGCAGAGTTGATTTGTCAGCAGAGATGTGGAGTTCCTGTGGTTTGCAGTGATGTTTTGAGCAATTCTGTGAAGGCCAAGTGGTTGCGGAGCAAGAGAGCGCAAGGAAGCGTCAAAGAAAAGCAAAGTGGAGTTTCCTGGCAGAAACCAGGCGCGCCCGCGCCCTACCAAGCGCGCCCGCGCTCCTCAAATCCTGAAAAAGGCAATTTCTGTTCAGTTTTGGAAATTAGCAGAAGACCAGTCAACCCTGCAGCCTATATAAACTATTGGTGGACGAATTCTGAGATATACATTGTCTTATATACATACATATTCATCCACCAGTGAGGAGAACAAGAAGACGGCTGATTACGAAGATCTAGTTTTCAACTTTTCTTTGTATTCTTCTAATTAGGCGATACTTTGGATTCTCGTTTGTTCTTTCTTAACTCTACTACTTTATTCAGTATTCCAGACATCTTTATTATCATGTTTTCATCAGAACCCACGATGATGAAAGGTTCGGTTATGAACTAATCGTTGTCGTGGGATTCTAACGGATTTATATGTGGATTTCAGTAGTTGATCGTTTAAAGATTTGTGTGTGATGATTTGTTGATAACCTAGTTTGGTTGTGCTTATTCTTCTTGGATGCGTAGCTAACATCTAAGTTGTTTGTTAATCTCTATTGATTGCGAAAGTGGATATAGAGGTTTAGAACTTGCCATGCTAGCATAGGTTTATGTATGTTTGTCATGCATGATTCGTAGGTGATTTTAACCATCTTACCTGCCCTATGTAATCTGAATGGATAACTTGCTCGTTAAACCGTTATTTTTTCAAATCTTATAGACATATAGGGTCTAAGCATAATTGGTGTCTGCCGAACTTCTATCTCTTTTGTGGATGTTTGAGTGGTTTGGTATACGTATACTGAAAGGTAGCGTATACTGATTTCGTGTTATCCGATTAGTTGTCACAACCGTCACATGCATTGATTAAAGACAAAAGACTCTGAATGAAGTACTTAATGAAGTTAGGATCCCATGTTTTATTCTCATAAGCAATTTAACAGCAATCCTTAGTTAAAAATAGTCTTGATAATTTGTTTAGTTAATTTAGTTAATCAAAACACAAACTTGATATTTGTCTTAGCATTGAACGATAGCCATACATTGTTGCATAAGTGCATAACTAAAGTAACCAAAGCAGTCTCTGTGGGAACGAACTCTACTTATTCATATATTACTTGTGACCGCGTACGCTTGCGTGATTTTGAGCGAACAATCTGAATCTTCATGGTAAGCACTATACTATCAAGGAGATTAACAAGAAGTTCCTCCTGACACTTCCATCTCATTTGGAGCACAGAATATCTGCAATTAGAGAAGCAAGAGATCTTGGAGAGATTTCTTTGGAAAGACTCTATGGTGTTCTGAAGACCTATGAGCTGGAGCAGATTTAGCAAAGGGAGATTTATGGAACTGGAAAGGTAGTTAGTACTTCTACTGCAATGGCAACAGAAGTCCCACCATAACTGGAAGTGAAGGTTGTTCAACCTTCCAGTTCTGACATGGATGTTATTGTGGCTGAATATGGCCTAACATCCACTAATCAATCTGGTGGTGACTTCTATTCTTTGGAAGAACTTGATCAGCTGGAGGATGGGGATATGGCAATGATAGTGAGGAATTTTGGCAAATTTAGATTCAGAAGGAATCCTAATCTTAAGTTCAAGCCCAAGTTTCAGAGAGGTGGTTCTTCCTCTTCAAATAGCACAAAGGGTGGTGATAAAACTGGAACTGTGGACAGAAGCACAATCAGGTGCTATAATTGTAATGAGTTGGGTCACTTTGCTACAGAATGTAAAAAGCCAAAGCAAGTGAGAAGGAACTCATTTGATTCTAGCAAGAAGAATAAGATTGGGAAAGCTTATGTTGCCGAGGGAAAGAGTTGGGATGATACAGATAGTGATGAAGAAGCTGGTGAAATTGGAAACCTAGCTTTAATGGCTAATGAGGCAAGCATTTCATCATCATTCATGTCAGAGGGTGTGGCACAGGTAAACCGTGTTATGTGGATTCTGGACAGTGGTTGTTCAAGGCATATGATCGGAGATAGAGCCCTGCTATTAAATGTGGTTGAGAAAGCTGGCCCAGATGTTACCTTTGTAGATAACAGCAAGGGTATTACCAGAGGATATGGCTGTTTGGAGTTTGGAAATGTTATCATTCAAGATGTATCCCTTGTGGAAGGTCTGAAGTTCAATCTTCTCAGCATCAGTCATTTCTGTGACAAAGGATATGTTGTTTCCTTTGATAAAGAGAAGTGTCAGATCCTTCACAAGAATAATGGAAATCCTGCTCTTCAAGGAGTAAGGAAAGGTGATTTGTTCATAGCTGATCTCTACTCTGGATCCAAAGATGAAGTTACTTGTGTTTTATGCTAAAGCTTCATCAGATGAAAGTTGGCTATGGCACAAGAAGATGTCTCACCTGAACTTCAAAACCATGAACTCTCTTGTCAAGAGGGAATTGGTGAGAGATTTGCCTCAGATGGAATTTACACAGGAAGGACTGTGTGAGGCTTGTCAGAAAGGAAAGTCAAAGAAAGCTTCTCACAAGGGCACCGACACATCATCAATAACTGAAATACATCAGCTATTGCACATGGATTTGTTTGGTCCAGTTAATGTGATGTCCATGTCAAAGAAACAATATGCACTTGTGATTGTTGATGACTATTCCAAATATACTTGGGTTTTATTCCTACATTCCAAGGATGAGACCCCAAAGATGGTGATTGATCATATAAAGTTGATTGAGCTGGATTTAAGATTCCCTGTTAGAGCTATAAGGTCAGATAATGAAACTGAATTCAAGAATGCAGTCCTAAATGACTTTTGTGCAGATAAAGGAATAACAAGACAATATTCAGCCCCTAGGACTCCTCAACAGAATGGAGTGGTGGAAAGGAAGAATCGTACATTGATTGAAGCTGCAAGGACTATGTTAAGTGAATCAAGACTTCCAATGTACTTTTGGGCTGAAGCTGTGAATACTGCTTGTTATACTCAGAATCGAACTTTAATCAACAAGGACTTAATGAAGAGTCCTTATGAGGTCATGAACAACAAGAAACCAACTCTCAAAAACTTTCATGTATTCGGTGCTAAATGCTTTATGCTTAAGGATGAAAATGTTAAACGTGGCAAGTTTGAGGCCAAGGCACAAGAAGCTATTTTTGTTGGTTATTCCAGAAGATCTTACATGGTGTACTTGATTGATAGTCACCAAGTGAAGGAAAGTGTCAATGTTACATTTGATGACACTAAGCTCCCTAGTATCCAAACAGAAGATTCATCTGAAAAACTGAAGTTTGATAACTTGCCAGACTCAGAATCAGATGATGAAGCTCCACCTGAGGTTGTTGCTGGTAATGATAATAATAATGATGATAATGATCATGGTGGTGGTGGTGGAAACATTGATAATAATGGAGATACCACCAACACTAGAGAAGAATCATCAAGGCAATCAAGCAACAACTCAGGGGGAGGAACTGAAGGGTCTACTAGTCATTCACAACACCAGAATGAATTTCAAGGCGAATCATCAAGATCAAATCTTCCAAGACAGACTGTATGGAATAGAGCTCATTGTTTTGAGCTGATCATTGGTGATCCAGGTGTTGGAGTTAAAACTAGAAGTGCTACTCAGAATGAATGTTATTATTCAGGGTTTCTATATGAGATGGAGCCAAAGAAGACTGAGGAAGCACTGACTGATCCTGATTGGGTGATTGCTATGCAAGATGAACTCAATCAATTTGAACAACAGCAAGTCTGGAAGCTGGTACCCAGACCAAAGAACAGGAAAGTAGTTGGTACAAGATGGGTATACAAGAATAAGCTAGATGAGGATGGCATTGTTACCAGAAACAAGGAAAGACTGGTTGCTCAAGGGTATTCACAAGCTGAAGGCATTGATTATGATGAAACCTATGCACAAGTGGCTAGGCTTGAGGCTATCAGGATGTTCTTAGCATTTGCAGCTTACTCCAATTTTAAAGTCTATCAAATGGATGTTAAGAGTGCATTCCTGAATGGTGAGTTGGATGAAGAAGTGTATGTGGAACAGCCCCCTGGCTTTGAAAATCAGGAGTTGCTGGACTTTGTGTACTTTCTCTTCAAGGCTATTTATGGTCTCTATGACAACTCGGGTCAAATCCCGAGCCTTTTTCGAAAATCGGGTCAAGTCCCGATTCCGAGTCCGAATAAGCCGAAGTACACTGACCCAAACGCAGCCAACTTGGGTAACGACTAGCCCACCACAGGCCCCCAAAATATCATGATTTTGTTGGTGCTAATTAGTAGTAGTACTTTGCCTTATAAAATGAACAGAAGTCCCAAATCTCCTCGATGTGGGACATGGGTGTTACAAACTCCCCCACTTAAACTCTTGACGTCCTCGTCAAGCTTGAACGGATAGTCCATAGGTTCCAAGATCGTTCCTATCTAGCCATTGTGGGATAATACCGGCTGGCTTCGTGTCTCCACCTCCGAATCTCTGTCCATTGTGGGATAATACCACCAGTCTTCGTGTCCCCACCTCCGGCAACTTGCCTCAACAAGCTTTCGAGAGTCAGCTTTGATACCATATGTGACAACCCGAGTCACATATCCCGAGCCTTTTTCGAAAATCGGATCAAGTCCCGATTCCGAGTCCGAATAAGCCGAAGTACACTGACCCAAATGCAGCCAACTTGGGTAACGACTAGCCCACCACAGGCCCCCAAAATATCATGATTTTGTTGGTGCTAATTAGTAGTAGTACTTTGACTTTGAAACTGAACAGAAGTCCCAAATCTCCTCGATGTGGGACAGGGGTGTTACAGTCTTAAACAAGCCCCAAGAAAATGGTATGACACTCTCTCTGGTTTTCTTTTAGAAAATGGTTTTGTTAGAGGTATCATAGACAAAACTCTTTTTTCAAAGAAACACAAAAGTGATATGATATTAGTCCAAGTCTATGTGGATGACATCATATTTGGGTCTACTAATGATGATCTCTGTAAGAGATTTGCTAAGCTAATGCAGAGTAAGTTTGAAATGAGTATGATGGGTGAGCTGAAGTTCTTTCTTGGATTACAAGTAAGTCAAAGGTCAAATGGTATATTTATTTGTCAATCCAAGTATCTCAAAGAACTCCTCAAGAAGTATCACATGGAAGATTCAGCATCAGCAATGACTCCATCTTCAACAGCTGTCAAACTTGGAGCTTGTGATAACTCTATCAAGGTAGATGTTACAAGCTACAGAGGTATGATTAGCTCCTTACTCTATCTTACTGCAAGTAGACCAGATATTATGTATGCTACATGCTTGTGTGCAAGGTTCCAAGCGGACCCTAGAGATTTACATCTCGTTGTTGTTAAAAGAATCTTGAGATATCTTAAGGGTACACCTAATTTAGGTATCTGGTACCCTAAAGATTCTGGTTTTAATCTTATTAGATATACATATTCTGATTATGCAGGTAGTGTTGTTGATAGAAAGAGTACCTCTGGGAGTTGTCAATTCCTAGGAGGTAGATTGATTTCCTGGTATAACAAGAAACAACAAACAGTTTCCAATTCAACAGCAGAACCTGAATATATTGCTGCTGGAAGCTGCTGTGCTCAGATCTTATGGATAAGGAATCAATTGAAGGACTATGACTTTGTATTAGACAAAATTCCTATTTTATGTGATATTACAAGTGCCATAGCAATCTCCAACAACCCTGTTCAGCACTCGAGAACGAAGCACATTGATATTATGTATCATTTTATCAGAGAGCATGTCATGAATGTAACTATGGAGTTACACTTTGTACCCACAGAAGAACATACTGCAGATATATTCACTAAATCTCTTGACGAATCCACATTTACCAGGTTAGTCGGTAAATTGGGTATGTTGAACAGTCTTAGTGATTAACAATATCTCTGTCTTGTTTGTTCTTATCAAAAATCATCTTCTCTTGCTGATAATTAAATGTTAAAGATTGTTAATTCTTGTTTGAACTGTAAAGATTCTTAATTTAAATATTCTGAATAATTTATTTTCTTTAAAAATATTTTTCTCATATTTTTTAAGTGGAGAAATATATTTTTATTGAAAATTTACTTATTTAGAATCATATAAGTTAGTTTCAGATTGTATATATTGTTGTTTGAATTTTTCTGCAGGTTTATATATATATTTATTGCATTTCTATAATTTTCTGCAATTTTATTATGTCCGTGCATAGTTTTCTGCTTAATCTTGCATTTTCTATAAATTTAATGCATTTTCTGTAAAAATATTGTTGCTTAATTTTTATTCTGCAATTTTCTGATTGAACTGTGAATATTAAGTTGCAATTTTATTTTTTTTATTATTTTATTTGCATTTTTCTGAACAGACTTGCATTTTTAACAAGTTTGTATGTTTACTTAATTAATTCTATTATTTTTGCTAACAGGTTTTTGCCTTTTTTAATTAAATTTGTAAGTTTGTGCTAATTTGTACTAGCATGACTATCCGAATAGTCATTCTAGTAGTCATTCTACATAGTCATTCTAGTAGTCATTCTAGGTTTATTAGGATTTAGTTTAAATTAGAATAGTTTTTCTGTTTATATTTCAGTATTAATATTTTGTACTGGAATGACTATCGGCATGACTATCCCATAGTCATCTCGGTAGTCATTCCAATAGTATTTTAGTTATTTGTTTATTTTTGTGCTAATTAACGGTTATTATTCTAAAGTTATTTCAGTTTATACTGGAATGACTACTGGTATGACTACCCGGTAGTCATCCCGGTAGTCATTCCAGGCTTAATGGAATTATCTATAAATACTAATCAGTTTTCTTTCATTCTTCAAGTTCTTGTTTTTACAAAACTTAATATTCTCTTGTTTGGCTTCTTTATTCTCGAAAATAAAGAGGTGCTGTCAAATTTTTTGTGTGCACATTATTTTTATTTGGATCAACATATTTTGATTTAATTAATTTCTGACCTAGTTTTTATTTTTGGAATTTATTCCCGAAATTGAAATTAATCTAAAATTAACTATATTAATTTGTGTTAAAATGGCCCAGCAATTTGAAATTGTTTTTACTAACTACCATGGCTATTTTGATCCCCTGAAATGTTCTCTTGAATGTTTTAGGCCTTGGATTTCTTTTCTTAATCAACATTCATGTGTTAATTATGCTACATGTTCTAATGTTGATTTGAAAATTGATCCTTTATATTTACTTTGTTCTACTGTTGTTGTCTCTGATGATTTCTCAACTATTTCATTCAATATTCAGGACACACAGTACACAATTACTGAGGAAACATTTTGTAATGTCTTGCAGTTTCCTCGGGACAATTTTGATAGAATGTCCACTGATGATGAGTTAACTCGATTTTTCATCAATATTCACTATCAAGGTCCGCTGAACATGACCAAATTGATCAAGGGGAATCTTGTGTGTGAATGGGATCTATTCATTGATACACTGGCCAAGGTCTTTGGCAATTGCACTAAAAATAACTTTCAGAATATTCCTTATCTTTTACAAGTTATTGGTTATGCAATTGTCTTCAACAAAAGACTCAATTATGGCCACCTTTTATGGGATATTGTTGTCAGGAGGGTGTTTAATGCTAGAAGGGAATTTGATAGTGGTAGAAAGATTAAATGTTATTATCCTCGTTTTCTATCACTTGTCATTAATTCCTTACTTTCTAATGAGCATCAATAACTGTTCAGGAATGATCACTTTTTCATTTCTCCGACCACTGACAGAAAGTTCTATCAAAGGTTACAAACATCCTTCAGATTTCTCAATGTTCCAGTTCTCATATCCACCTACATGACAAACTTCATCAACCTTCCATCATTTGAACCACCAGTTCCTGAGCAAAGGATTGTTACACTCCCGTTACTCACAATGGGAGAAAACATACCAATAGATGATACTCAGGACACTTTGCTAGGAGAGCACTTAGGATATGAAACAGTGCCTACCATTGTAACGGTAGAAGTGCCTTCACAGGCATTTGAGGGAAAATCTGATTCTTTGCCAACTCAAATAGAATCATTTTCTCCCCTCCTAGAGGGAACATCTCTGGCTCCCTTAAGGGATTTTCCACTCGCAGTTTTTACTGGAGAAAGTGGAAGGCAACCTAGTGAATCCAACACTGAAGCAATTCAGTTTCAAATTCAACCAGACTATTTGGATTTCACTGGGGATTGGGAATTGCGAACTCCCATTGCATCACCACTGACCTCTCTAGAAGGGGCTAGGGTGATTTTTCCTGCAGGTACATCAACTCCAAACTTGGACAAACAACTAGTGTTAAGAACTGATAGTCAAACACAGAGCGATACACAAGCACGTGAGATGAGTGAAACACCACTGAGAGAAATTGAAGTGAGTGCACACACTAACACATACACTGCTTCATTATTGGCTCAAATAGCTGGTCTACATAAACAGCTTCAGGAAACCCAGGCTGAAAAAGATATTCTCAAGGCACAAGTGGTTGCGGTCTTCTTCTTCTACCTCTGTAACTAATCAGTTGGGTACTATCAAGGATGACATTGAAGGATTGAAGACTACTCTACTTCCCAAGATGAATGCTATTCAGGAGTCCCGGGTGTTAGTGGCTTCAGACATCTCTGAGATAATAAATTCAAATGTTGAGATAACAGAGAGTGTCAAGTAGATTGCTACCATTTCAACTCAGGTGGACTTCATTCAGCAGACTGTTGATGAAAATCAGTGGTTTAATGATCAGAAGTTTGCCAAGATTGAAGGAGGGATGGAGCATCTGAATGAAGGCATGAAGCATCTTTAAAACATGATCAAGAACTCACATCAACCCAATGCTGAACAGAAGAAATTCTTTGAGGGTGATGATGATGATGATGAGGATGATGATGGCAAGGATGAAGGAGGAAATGGAGGAGAAGGAAGAAGTAAGAAGGAGGATCCTAAGTCTGACAAAGTCAAATTTGTAGAGGATTCCTCAACTAAGGGGGAGAATAAGGAGAAGGAAGGAAACAAGGTAGAAGATGTACAAGGAGGAGTTTCTGGTTCTAGTACTCAGAAGGATAAGGGAAAGGAAAGCTAATTCAAGATGATTTCTGCTTCCAAGATGCACTTAATGATGAAGACTTTCAACTATCTAGTGATGAAGACATCTTTGGAGAGGAGGAGATTGAGAAGGAAGCTGACTTTGAAGAATGGGATGATCAAGATTATCTATTCAATCCTGATCCTGCTTTTGAGGAGGAACTGAAGAAACAACAAGAAGAGATAAGGAGGAAGAAGGATGAGAATGTCAAGGTCTCTCAGATTATATCTGAAAAGCTTCAAATTCAAAAAGCTGAGCATGAAGAAAAACAACGTCTTCATAGCTTGCAAGTCAAAGACCGGAAGCTGGACATTAGACTGAAGAAGGGTGAGAAATGGGCTAAAGCTAAAGAGATGTTTACTCTTCCTCAGAAAGGGTCAAACAATGATAAGGAGTTCATCAGCCTTCTTCAGAAATTCATGAAGGTCAATCCAGATAATTTAGTGTACAAGAAGGCTTTACAAGAAGAAATCTTAAGGATTACTGCTGGATTTGATAGGGTGACAAATGAAATGATCATATATGTATCTTGCTAAAGCATAGGAACTATCAATGTTTCCCTGGATTGCTTTGCAAGTAGATCATTGTCAGAGCTGTGGATTCTCATGAGCAGAGTTAAAGGAGATTCTTATTTGAATGTGCTGCTGCATGAAGAGCTCAAGGAGTTTGGTATAAGGGCCAGTCCTCAGGTTGTAAGTGTTCCATTTGAAGTTAAATTTTACAAGGGAAGAGCACTACAAACTTGTGGAATGGATCTTGTTTCTTTAAAGATCTATCCTGATATGCATCTGATCAAGCTGGAGAACATGCTAAGGACTACTGGATTTGCTTCAGAAGAGAAGACTGAAGTTGCTGACATTATTCACGACTATTGTATTGCCAACATCAAAAGGTATCATCAGTTGAAGAATAGATTGAAGAAAGTCACAACTTTGCCAGTCAGACCAACAAATCTCACAACTGAAAGTGATCGTGTCCTAGATAAAGACTTGCTGGATGCTATGGAGGAAGGTGAAATGAGTGATCAAGAATTGTGATCACTAGCTCTGTTTTGTAAATGTTATATGTATAGAGCTTAGGTAAATCAAGATAGGATCAATGTATACAAATGTTCAGTCTAGAGGAACATCTATCTTGTATTTATCTTTAATGTTTGAATCTGGAAAATGTTTAATGAAATCCAGAACTTTGTCTTATTATTTACTTAGCTTTTAAAATCTTATTTTTACTTGTTTATTTAGTTGAGTTATCCTCTAGGTATTTTCTTGTTATTCTCTAACAAACAAATAGGGGGAGATTGAAAGGCATATGTTTAGGCCTATTTGTTAACATCGAGGATACAACTCAACTTAAAACAAGTTTGTAATAAGTAAGTAATAATTCAATTGTCACAGTATCACATGAATCTCAGAAGATCACATCAGTCAAAAGAATACAGATTAAAGTCATCCTACAGACTTGAAGAAATACTGCATTGAAAGAAGTTCAATTATTTGATCAAGCCTCGGTGAATTATTCAAGAAAGTGGATTTATTAAAGTGACAGAGATTTCAGATTTGTGACAGCAAATGTACAGGTTATGTAATAACCCCAAAATTTGGACTTAGTTAATTTTTTTTATTTGATGAATAGTAAAATCCTGATGAATAGTAAATTTCTGAGCCGAAAAAGATTTTCAGACCACCCTATATACGGGGCGATATAATAAACTTTCAAAGTCGTATTAGTGATCTGCGATGTAAATGAAGGAATGCAAAAGCTGTCAGAATCAGAAAAATTGCATTTTCTGTTTTCTCCGAAATTTCATCAATAATGGACGGATTAATCATTATTTGAAAGTATTGGAGGATTAAATTATCAATTCCTTGGATATGGATTTAATAAAAGAATTAGAGATATCGAGAACGTTTACGGTAAACTACTTCGATAGAACCCTTAAGAAATCCCTGCGAACGTTCATCAAGATTAAGCCGTAACCGAACAACGAGACACAAATCGATTTAAATACGAGATTAAACGGAGACGGAACAACGGGACACTTACGGGATTAAATATAGGCATGGAAGTAACATGTAACAAGATTAATTGGAGGAATGCAACATTTGGATCATCCATGTGAAAGGAAAACAAACCAGTAAAGCAAACCAGTAAAGCTACTTTAGCCAAACGCGTGCATGCTCGACACGTGTCCGATGACAAGCCAAAATGGGATGACTCACCACTTGACCACCAAAATATCAGCACAATTATCAAGTAACCAAGGAAAAAGAGAAAAAGAAAACTCTCCCCCATTTCTTCAACAATCTGCTCAGCTTGCACAAGGAGGAGAGACAAATTCATAACTCCAAATCTACTTGTCCTAAAATCACCAAATTTTAACCATAGCTTCTCCACTCCATGGGTGACATTCGTTCAAAATTTCATGGTAAAAAAAGGAGTGTAGCCTAGCCAAATCGCTTCCCCAAGTTGGAGAACCCAATCTGTCGAGTTTCTGTCTAGCGGAAAGATGGGGCTCAAAACCCTAGCTACGAAGCTTAGAATTTGATGATCTATGACTCAAACGAAAGCTTATGAACAGCAAAAGGTCTGGTAAAAATCTTAGCACCGAACTCTTAGTTTTCGATTTGTTATGGATTTTACAAGATAAGTATGAATAGTAACTTTTCATGATTCTTGATTTTGTTTCTTAAGGATTAAGCTTGTTAAGGTTTGTTCAAAGCTCAAGGAAGGATTATAAACTATTGTTAGTGTATATGAAGCATCAAGGAAGGTATAAACTCTTGAAACCCTTAGTTATAAATTGATTTATATGGTTAGTTTTAAGTATAGTTTAGTTAGTTTGATTATAAGGATGATTAAGTGATTTTGATGAAAGTTTGATGTTGATTTGATGATAAGCAAGTAGATGTTGGTTTTGACTGATTGATGATGATTATGGATTAGTAATGATGTTGAGGGTTTGACTTGGTGATTTGGTTTGGTTGATTATGTAAAGTTTATGATTAAACTTTGGAATCGTTAAAACATAGCCGTTATAATGCCCGATTTTCCTTAGCCTTATTTTGTTTGTGATGTTCGAACATAATACCTTCTGTCCAAGGTCACCACTGCCTAGTATAGTGTAGGTCTTGTTTCGAGGTTCGTTTTGGTGCGAAGATCATGTGAATCCGATTTACGGTTTAGGAGAAACGAGTGTTTTGGTAAAGGATGTTTCGCGAGACCAAATGATACCACTTAGTCAACTTTGAGGTTATGATCGAACCACTTTGAGGTCATAATAGAATGTGAAACTTTGTGATAACATGCGAGGTATGTTTAGGAAGACCCTCGAAAAGATTTCGTGCTAAAAGGATTAAATCTCAATTTTATAAAAATGCGTGAGCGAGCATGCTCGAGAAGAGGATCTTAAGGAGTTAACTTGAAAATGGACTTGTATTTGAGTTAGTATATACTTAGGATGGTGAAAGCGTTTAAGTTATTAATCTTGAACCTTGTGTTGATTCTAGATTACTGGACCAACCTAAGACTTACTTCTACTTCGGGATTTCCAGGCAAGTTTTCTCATTCCATGCTGTATTTTAAAGTACCATATTCTGATGTATGCATATAATAGATGCAAGTTTTCAAAACCCATACTTACTGTTGTTGTGATAATAAACTGTTTCATATATGATATGTAGATGCGATATATAAATTGCATGCTTGTTTTCGAACTACTATATATATAGCGATATTCGAGGATATGACTTGATGTGGGGCTTATAAGCTAGATATGGGATATCAGTTATAAGCCAGTTTTATATATAATGCCCTAGGATAAGGGCGGGTGATTTTCTCTAAGATCAGAAGTAATTATATTTCGGTATATGTTAAAGATTATTTTCCGATAAAGATATCGGGTAACTGTTATTCGAGGGTTAATTATTTATTTAATGAATATTATTATAAATATTCATTTGAGGATTATTAACTTAAAGAATATCATTTATGTTCATTTGAGGATTATTGACTTAAAGAATATCATTTATGTTCATTTGAGGATTATTGACTTAAAGAATATCATTTATGTTCATTTGAGGATTATTGACTTAAAGAATATCATTATGTTCATTTGAGGATTATTGACTTAAAGAATATCATTTATATTCATTTGAGGATTATTGACTTTAAGAATATTATTGTGAATATTCATCTGGGGATTATTTAATGAATATTAATTTTTGAATATTCATTTGAAGATTATTTAATTATTTAATGAATTTTATTTATGTATATTCATTCGAGGATTAATTATTTATTTAATGAATATTGCTTTTGGATATTCATTTGAGACTTAATTATTTAATGGATATTATTTTCGAATATTCATTTGAGATTTATTAAGTAATGAATATTATTATTGAATATTCATTTGAGGTTTATTTATTTAATGAATATTATTCTTGATATTCATTTAAGGATTATTTATTTAATGAATATTATTTTGAATATTCATTTGAGGTTTACTTATTTGAGGAATATTATTTTGAATATTCATTCGAGGTTTATTAGTTAATGAATATTATGTTGAATATTCATTTAATCCTTATTTATTTAATGAATATTATTTCTGAATATTCATTTGAGGTTTAATTATTTAATGAATATCATTTCTGAATATTCATTCAAGGTTTGTTTATTTAATGAATATTATTTTCGAATATTCATTTAATCAGTATTTACTTAATGAATATTATTTTCGAATATTCATCTAAGGTTTACTTATTAAATAATAAATATTATTAATCAAAAAGAGGTTCCCAAAACACTGTTTTCCATTTGAATCTGTCTTTTAAGAAGATTTAAATGCTCGCTCAACTATCAAAAATATGGGAAACCTGATTTAAGTGACTACTACTCTTTTTAAACTCTTAATTCAAAAACTGTCAAGGGACAGATATTTTCTTGGAGCAATTTAATTGCTGCCAGTCTAATGTTGTGTTACCACCTCAACGATCGAGGGGTAAATTGATGGAACAAGTCGATATCCATTAACAAGCATCGCTTGGGAAATATTGGAGAATCTTCCTTTCCAACCTAGATATAACTACTTTGTGGAGTCGTATCAACAAGTATTACACTTGGGGAAAGGGGGACGATCTTTACGTTTCAGAGTCATGGATTTCATCTGAACTAGGAGTGGTGTAAGTGGTCCAGTTGCGATGACCCATCCAACTTTTATTGCCCCAAATGGGCCGGGAGATCACCGGAAGGCGGTAGACAATGTTAGGCCGTCGTGATTCTTCCATCTACATGTAGAAAACATATTTGAGCGGTGCGACCTGCTACTGATCATAGCAAGGTTAGGCACAGCGGGCGCGGTAACAACTCCTGTATTGGTTCATCATCCAATTTGGATATTTCTGCAACATGTATTGAAAGGGACTAAGGGTCTCCCCCTTAGTACAGGTTTATCGATCATGTTGGCAGGAGGTCGAAAAGTGTTTGAAAATGAAGTGAAAATAAATTCATGCAACTTCATATTTTATTTTATGAGTTATGACTATGATAAAACCTGACTAAGGATATATATGCATAAGTGGATTTTGGGTTACGGAAACATTTTATTAATTTTCCTCGTAACTTCATCATTTATATTATACTAGTTTCTTATCCGTTTAAGGCATAGCCTGTGGCTACAAAGATATTTTCGAACTGTATATATGTTGAGAAGGTATTTAAGATATACAGTATATTGAACTGTATAGTATTTTGAATCAATGAATATGCTTTAAGCCTTGATTCCAATATTTGATATCTATTTTAAAAAGATATGTTTTGAGTCTTGGTTTATCATACTGATACCAAGGATTTCCAAATGATTACGAAGAGTATATGAGCATGATTATAAGTCATACGGTATTTTAAATGATATACTATTTTGGGGTTAGACCCTAGTACTGATAAAAGCTTTGATCCCATATGGATTATCTTCCAAAAAGGTTTAAAGATTTAAACTGGGATAGATTTCTTGCTGAGCACTATTAGCTCATTCTTGCTTTATTAAATATTTCAGCATGAGGAAAACATTGTCGAATCCACCTCGTGTTACGAGAGCAAGGGAATGGAGAGACCACCCTGGAGTTAGTTGATGCATGATGAACACTATCGGTGTAAGCAGAATAGTTGCAGCTTGAATTAGTGAGAATTATTTTGAGTGGGTTTGTATTTCTAAACCTTGTATAGAATTGTGAGGTCTATTATTGTAACTTCAGGTAGAGGTTGTATATAACAGATGAGGTCCTGGATAGTACATTTGGTTTGTAATAACAAGTGTTACTTATTGTTGCTCATTTCCAAGGCTATAACTTGTGTGTGCGTGCGCAAGTGATTGGGGTCTTTGGAGTTGTATTATTAGAATGTTGTAAGTAATGCAGGTATTGTATCATTGATGGAGCGTGACAACCCAGATTCGTGACCCCGGATCTGGGGGTGTTACAGAAATGGTATCAGAGCGTTAAGTTATAAACTTGGATATGAGAGTGTTAAGAGTTATAAGTAAGAGAATGACGAGAGGACTCATATAGAGTTCGTTAAGTGGACTACCGGAAGTAGTGCCACTGAGGATGTTAAGATTAAAGAGTTTAGTTGAGGACTTATCGGAGGACCGACAGGACCGTTGAAGATCATCATAATGATGAGAAGGACGTTTAGAATGGTACACGGAGTATCAAAAACATTAAGATAAGACGCGAAGCAGAGACTCGGTTGCAGTTGGGGTAAGGTCAGAATGGCCAATACCAATGGATAACTTGACTTAGTAAGAACATAAGTGTTTGTAGTTCAGCATAGTTTGCCACGAGAAGGCAGCACATGTGAAGATTGAGACGTTTATAGTCCTTTACGCGGTCCGAATTACTAATTGCGTGGGCTAGTTAGGGCATTATCTTGTGTATGAGGTCCAAGCCTTGAGAACAATGATTCCACAAGAGTTGGTGTCTTTTCCGTCGATGGATATTTTGTTACCTAAAAAGGAGACTGTTGCGTACGTGTATTACCATAACGTTATCGTGAGACGAACGTGGTAAATCGCATCGCGAGTACATTTCGTGCGATAGGCCATAATGGCTCAACTCAGAAATCAAAGATATGAAGAATGAATAGCGTGATTCTGATAAAGACACGTATGGTTGCAACGAGCAATGCGACAATCTCAGGACCTACGAGGAACGAGACCTATGGTGGCCTGGGGTTGGATTCGTTCGATACGATTAGTGTTAAGAAATTACATATACGTTAATCGACCTTCATCTTTTGAGGATGTGTTGATACGGCCGTAAGGGGCTCAATCTCGGGACGATTATCGTGGAATGACAAATATGTTCGAACTCCCGACCTATTTAAGGACTTGTACGATTTTGAGGTACCGTTGGTTAGTACCATAAGCCATAAAGGCAGAAAGATAAGATCATCCTCGTACGGGTGATGTTAGAAATTATGATGACCATTGACTTTTTGGTATCTACTTGCTGGTACACTCCTCAATCTAAAACTGTTCATGCCCGTGTTACCTTGAATAATTCATGTCAGGTAACCTTTCTAGTTTCCTACTTCAACTTGGGATGCAACAAACAACTGTTATGTTCATTTTATTCATTTTCTTTCCTCCACTCATTACCTTAAGGGTTAAATACGCAGAATTAAGCTACCATTACTCACCGGAGCGTTTTGTTCATGTTCCAGGACGACCTGAAGAAGGAACCATGATTCATCTATCCTTCCAGGTCTATAATTTATTTCGTATTCTTTCAATTATCTAAGGAATGTTCAATTAATGCTTCCTCAATTATTTGACGAATATTCTTTAACGATTATTTTGATATTCGATTTTTTTTTTCATACTCGGACTCCTCAATCGAGTTCATAAATATCAAGCTATGTGTCTAAAACATGGATGATATATATTTCAGAGATTACTCGGGAATTCTTTTCTCCTATTAAGGAGAGATTTGCACATCAGACGTTGAAATCGTAGAAAGGATATCAATTTGATATTGATATTCCGAATTCAATTCTATTGGAAAATTTGATAAAGTTTATGTAAGGAGATGCCTTTGGGTGGACCGTTTCATTGATGAGAAATGTTTGGTGGGAGGTTATCGATTGTTCCGATACCAAGAATTTCCTATTCATATCATATATTTTATTCAAGGGTTATAATTACCTTGTTCATCCTAAACTTATTTACCCTTCTTTTCAATTCATTATCCAAGTAGTCAAAATGTTGTTTTCTTTCTTTCCTTGGCTACAATGTCGAGATTTTGTACTCGTAGATTGAAACTGGCTAATTATATGTGCCATGATGAGTGACTAGTTAATTGTTCTAACTAGTTGAAATTTTAATGATATGATGAAAATCTAGCTAATTATCCTAGCTAGATGCTGCGTCCCAAACTAATCGAACTAGCAAATTTTGTTGAGCTAGTTGTTAATGTTTATTGAAATGAACTAGTTATTGTATCACTAAGTTCAACTTTCGGTCAAATTAATATAAGTGAATTCACGATGCATTTGTATGCAGTGAAGTATGGTGGGAAGATTTTCAAACGATAATTTAATTGAGACCTAACCAGGTCGCCCCCTCAGCGAGAATTTGTACAAAGTTTTTATATAAAGCATTCTGTTGCTTGAAGTGTTCTTGGTACCATGCAAGTATTTTCCTTAGTATTTGGAAAAAAAGGAGAGTGTTGAAGCTGAGAGCCAAGATAAATGAGTACGACAACTATGAATCGAAGTTTACGGAAATTGCCAAGGTTTGTTTCACCTTATGCGAATTCAGAATAACGAAGTGTTCAAAACGATTTGGAAAGGAATGGGTATAAAGAAAATAGAGTATGAAACACGAATAGATTGAGAAAGAAAAGGAAGTAAGAATTCAGATCGTCGGACGAGGAAACGTTTGACCTCCAAGAAGATGAAACTTGTTTAGCGACTGTGATGGATACGAAACGGGAAGCACCTAGTATGCGGAATATCCCCGTCATCAACGAATTCGAGGATGTATTTCCAAAAAGATCTCCCAGGGTTACCACCCGATAGAGGAGTAGAGTTGATATAGAATTAGATTCAAGAACGGCGCCAGTATCGAAGGCCCCGTACCGACTAGCTCCAGTCGAGATGAAGAAATTAGTCGCTCAATTGTAGAAATTGTTAGGGGAAGGAATGATAAGACCAAGTGCGTCACCGTGGGATGCACCCGTGTTATTGGTGAAGAAAAAGGACGACAGCATGAGGTTGTGCATAGAGTATCGAGAGTTAAATAGGCTAATTGTTAAGAATGAATACCCCTGCCAAGGACCGGTGATTTGATCGATCGGCTGCATGATGCAGTTAAATTCTCGAATATTGATTGAGAACTGGATACCCCCGATTGAATGTTAAGCCTGAGAACGTACCCAAGACTGCGTTTCGTACCAAGTATGGACGCTACGAGTTTTTAGTAATGTCGTTTGGGCTGACGAATGCCCTTGCAGTTTTCAAGGACGTGCTGAATAGACTTTTCAAGAAGTATTTGGATAGGTATGTCATAGTGACATCGGCAATATTTAGGTTTACCTCAAAGACCGAGGAAGAACATGCAGAACATTTGAGGATCGTGTTAGAAGCACTGAGGAGAGAAAAGTTATATGCCAAGTTCTCAAAGTGCGAGTGTTGGCTAAAGGAAGTACAATTTTAGGACATGTGGTCAACAATAAAGGAGTACTGGTCGACCCTGCAAAGATAGGAGACGTTTCAAACTAGGAAAGTTAAGAAAATGTTATAAGTGGTCGGATAAATAAAAGGATTTATCGATTGATAAACAAATATTGGATATGTCAGAAAATGAAGGCAGAACAAAGACCTAGTTGACTATCACAGTTAATAGAGATTCCTGATTAGGAATGAAATTTTACTATAATGGATTATGTGATAGGATCAACAAGAATCGAGTGGGACTATGACGTCAATTGAGCTATAATTGATGGATCAAATGAGTCTACTCATATTTTGTTATCAGCAAGAGATCGTTAACCGAAGAGTTACGAAAGAGATAGTTGGGTGATGTGGAGTTCCAGTCACCATCGTGTCAGATAAGAACCAATGATTGAACTCCCGATTCGGGAGGAGTTTTCCAAACATGTTTGGCAACGAGATTGAGTGCGAGTACTACGTAGGATCCGCAAACCGACGGACCGACCGAAAGAAACATTTCAGACAACCGAAGTTACGGTAAGTGTTGTACCGCCGATTGCAAGAATAATCGAATGTTGATAGAAAATGGGTGTATATGAACATAGCCAGAATTGGCTTATATAAAGCGTCCGGTAGATATCACAGACCGGAATGAGAAAGAGTTGTAATGAGACCAGAGGGTTAAAGAGTCAACCTGGAAACTGGAGATTACTTTATTGAAAGAGTAACCTCGGCTATTTTCTTAGATTCCGGGACGGAATCCTTTTAAGTAGGGGAGACTGTAATAACCCCAAAATTTGGACTTAGTTAATTTTTTTTATTTGATGAATAGTAAAATCCTGATGAATAGTAAATTTATGAGCCGAAAAAGATTTTCAGACCACCCTATATACGGGGCGATATAATAAACTTTCAAAGTCGTATTAGTGATCTGCGATGTAAATGAAGGAATGCAAAAGCTGTCAGAATCAGAAAAATTGCATTTTCTGTTTTCTCCGAAATTTCACCAATAACGGACGGATTAATCATTATTTGAAAGTATTGGAGGATTAAATTATCAATTCCTTGGATATGGATTTAATAAAAGAATTAGAGATATCGAGAACGTTTACGGTAAACTACTTCGATAGAACCCTTAAGAAATCCCTGCGAACGTTCATCAAGATTAAGCCGTAACCGAACAACGAGACACAAATCGATTTAAATACGAGATTAAACGGAGACGGAACAACGGGACACTTACGGGATTAAATATAGGCATGGAAGTAACATGTAACAAGATTAATTGGAGGAATGCAACATTTGGATCATCCATGTGAAAGGAAAACAAACCAGTAAAGCAAACCAGTAAAGCTACTTTAGCCAAACGCGTGCATGCTCGACACGTGTCCGATGACAAGCCAAAATGGGATGACTCACCACTTGACCACCAAAATATCAGCACAATTATCAAGTAACCAAGGAAAAAGAGAAAAAGAAAACTCTCCCCCATTTCTTCAACAATCTGCTCAGCTTGCACAAGGAGGAGAGAAAAATTCATAACTCCAAATCTACTTGTCCTAAAATCACCAAATTTTAACCATAGCTTCTCCACTCCATGGGTGACATTCGTTCAAAATTTCATGGTCAAAAAAGGAGTGTAACCTAGCCAAATCGCTTCCCCAAGTTGGAGAACCCAATATGTCCAGTTTCTGTCCAGCGGAAAGATGGGGCTCAAAACCCTAGCTAGGAAGATTAGAATTTGATGATCTATGACTCAAAAGAAAGCTTATGAAGAGCACAAGGTCTGGTAAAAATCTTAGCACCGAACTCTTATATTTCGATTTGTTATGGAGTTTACAAGATAAGGATGAATAGTAACTTTTCATGATTCTTGATTTTGTTTCTTAAGGATTAAGCTTGTTAAGGTTTGTTCAAAGCTCAAGGAAGGATTATAAACTATTGTCAGTGTATATGAAGCATCAAGGAAGGTATAAACTCTTGAAACCCTTAGTTATAAATTGATTTATATGGTTAGTTTTAAGTATAGTTTAGTTAGTTTGATTATAAGGATGATTAAGTGATTTTGATGAAAGTTTGATGTTGATTTGATGATAAGCAAGTAGATGTTGGTTTTGACTGATTGATGATGATTATGGATTAGTAATGATGTTGAGGGTTTGACTTGGTGATTTGGTTTGGTTGATTATGTAAAGTTTATGATTAAACTTTGGAATCGTTAAAACATAGCCGTTATAATGCCCGATTTTCCTTAGCCTTGTTTTGTTTGTGATGTTCGAACATAATACCTTCTGTCCAAGGTCACCACTGCCTAGTATAGTGTAGGTCTTGTTTCGAGGTTCGTTTTGGTGCGAAGATCATGTGAATCCGATTTACGGTTTAGGAGAAACGAGTGTTTTGGTAAAGGATGTTTCGCGAGACCAAATGATACCACTTAGTCAACTTTGAGGTTATGATCGAACCACTTTGAGGTCATAATAGAATGTGAAACTTTGTGATAACATGCGAGGTATGTTTAGGAAGACCCTCGAAAAGATTTCGTGCTAAAAGGATTAAATCTCAATTTTATAAAAATACGTGAGCGAGCATGCTCGAGTAGATGATCTTAAGGAGTTAACTTGAAAATGGACTTGTATTTGAGTTAGTATATACTTAGGATGGTGAAAGCGTTTAAGTTATTAATCTTGAACCTTGTGTTGATTCTAGATTACTGGACCAACCTAAGACTTACTGCTACTTCAGGATTTCCAGGCAAGTTTTCTCATTCCATGCTGTATTTTAAAGTACCATATTCTGATGTATGCATATAATAGATGCAAGTTTTCAAAACTCATACTTACTGTTGTTGTGATAATAAACTGTTTCATATATGATATGTAGATGCGATATATAAATTGCATGCTTGTTTTCGAACTACTATATATATAGCGATATTCGAGGATATGACTTGATGTGGGGCTTATAAGCTAGATATGGGATATCAGTTATAAGCCAGTTTTATATATAATGCCCTAGGATAAGGGCGGGTGATTTTCTCTAAGATCAGAAGTAATTATATTTCGGTATATGTTAAGGATTATTTTCCGATAAAGATATCGGGTAACTGTTATTCGAGGGTTAATTATTTATTTAATGAATATTATTATAAATATTCATTTGAGGATTATTGACTTAAAGAATATCATTTATGTTCATTTGAGGATTATTGACTTAAAGAATATCATTTATGTTCATTTGAGGATTATTGACTTAAAGAATATCATTATGTTCATTTGAGGATTATTGACTTAAAGAATATCATTTATATTCATTTGAGGATTATTGACTTTAAGAATATTATTGTGAATATTTATCTGGGGATTATTTAATGAATATTAATTTTTGAATATTCATTTGAAGATTATTTAATTATTTAATGAATATTATTTATGTATATTCATTCGAGGATTAATTATTTATTTAATGAATATTGCTTTTGGATATTCATTTGATACTTAATTATTTAATGGATATTATTTTCGAATATTCATTTGAGATTTATTAAGTAATGAATATTATTATTGAATATTCATTTGAGGTTTATTTATTTAATGAATATTATTCTTGAATATTCATTTAAGGATTATTTATTTAATGAATATTATTTTGAATATTCATTTGAGGTTTACTTATTTGAGGAATATTATTTTGAATATTCATTCGAGGTTTATTAGTTAATGAATATTATGTTGAATATTCATTTAATGAATATTATTTCTGAATATTCATTTGAGGTTTAATTATTTAATGAATATCATTTCTGAATATTCATTCAAGGTTTGTTTATTTAATGAATATTATTTTCGAATATTCATTTAATCAGTATTTACTTAATGAATATTATTTTCGAATATTCATCTAAGGTTTACTTATTAAATAATAAATATTATTAATCAAAAAGAGGTTCCCAAAACACTGTTTTCCATTTGAATCTGTCTTTTAAGAAGATTTAAATGCTCGCTCAACTATCAAAAATATGGGAAACCTGATTTAAGTGACTACTACTCTTTTTAAACTCTCAATTCAAAAACTGTCAAGGGACAGATATTTTCTTAGAGCAATTTAATTGCTGCCAGTCTAATTTTGTGTTACCACCTCAACGATCGAGGGGTAAATTGATGGAACAAGTCGATATCCATTAACAAGCATCGCTTGGGAAATATTGGAGAATCTTCCTTTCCAACCTAGATATAACTACTTTGTGGAGTCGTATCAACAAGTATTACACTTGGGGAAAGGGGGACGATCTTTACGTTTCAGAGTCATGGATTTCATCTGAACTAGGAGTGGTGTAATTGGTCCAGTTGCGATGACCCATCCAAGTTTTATTGCCCCAAATGGGCCGGGAGATCACCGGAAGGCGGTAGACAATGTTAGACACAGCGGGCGCGGTAGCAACTCCTATATTGGTTCATCATCCAATTTGGATATTTCTGCAACATGTATTGAAAGGGACTAAGGGTCTCCCCCTTAGTACAGGTTTACCGATCATGTTGGCAGGAGGTCGAAAAGTGTTTGGAAATGAAGTGAAAATAAATTCATGCAACTTCATATTTTATTTTATGAGTTATGACTCTGATAAAACCTGACTAAGGATATATATGCATAAGTGGATTTTGGGTTACGGAAACATTTTATTAATTTTCCTCGTAACTTCATCATTTATATTATACTAGTTTCTTATCCGTTTAAGGCATAGCCTGTGGCTACAAAGATATTTTCGAACTGTATATATGTTGAGAAGGTATTTAAGATATACAGTATATTGAACTGTATAGTATTTTGAATCAATGAATAGGCTTTAAGCCTTGATTCCAATATTTGATATCTATTTTAAAAAGATATGTTTTGAGTCTTGGTTTATCATACTGATACCAAGGATTTCCAAATGATTACGAAGAGTATATGAGCATGATTATAAGTCATACGGTATTTTAAATGATATACTATTTTGCGGTTAGACCCTAGTACTGATAAAAGCTTTGATCCCATATGGATTATCTTCCAAAAAGGTTTAAAGATTTAAACTGAGATAGATTTCTTGCTGAGCACTATTAGCTCATTCTTGCTTTATTAAATATTTCAGCATGAGGAAAACATTGCCGAATCCACCTCGTGTTACGAGAGCAAGGGAATGGAGAGACCACCCTGGAGTTAGTTGATGCATGATGGACACTATCGGTGTAAGTAGAATAGTTGCAGCTTGAATTAGTGAGAATTATTTTGAGTGGGTTTGTATTTCTAAACCTTGTATAGAATTGTGAGGTCTATTATTGTAACTTCAGGTAGAGGTTGTATATAACAGATGAGGTCCTGGATAGTACATTTGGTTTGTAATAACAAGTGTTACTTATTGTTGCTCATTTCCAAGGCTATAACTTGTGTGTGTGTTCGCAAGTGATTGGGGTCTTTGGAGTTGTATTATTAGAATGTTGTAAGTAATGCAGGTATTGTATCATTGATGGAGCGTGACAACCCAGATTCCTGACCCCGGATCTGGGGTGTTACAGGTTACAAAGGTTGAACAACAGTCAAAAGCAGACAATGGATCACAGCTTAAAGTCAAGATGAAGAACAGACATTCAGTTAGTCACTTATGAACCAGACAGTGCATCAAGTGACAACTACATTCCAGTGGATATTCTTCATCAAGTTCAAGTGGTTCAAGGATTAGTTATGCTATCTTGTAAGAATTTAAATTCTCTTTTAAATTAGTTATTAATTTATTTATTAAATTAATTCTTCTGAATTAATTTAACAAATAAATTAAGTAATTAATTTATTGAATAAATTAATTCATCAGAATTAATTTATGAAATAAATTAATTATTAGAATTAATTTAAAATAGAATTATAATTAAAATAGAATTGCTTAATTAAAATGAACTGGAATGACTATCCAGGATAGTCATCCCGGTAGTCATTCCAAGTCATTTTGATTAAAAATGAACTGGAATAACTATCAGGGATAGTCATCCCAGTAGTCATCCTAGTTCATTTTAGTTTATTCTAAATTAATTCTCCTAAATTCTGACAATCATTCCAGTATAAAGCATAGTCATTACAGGCTTAAAAATAGTCTTTTTCAGACTATTTTCATAGTCATTCCAGAAGAGAGAACGTGCAGTTTTGTCAAGTGGATTAGTTTATAATCAAAAGGTGATCAAGACAGAAGACAGCAACTTAACATAATATCTTTGAAGAACTTTCTGTCAAGACAAACCAAGAACACTGACGGATCATTTTTCTTCAGTGAATTAATTTTAGAATCATTGTGTTAAATCTAAACCAATAGAATTCATTCACTTGTACTGCTTTGACTATCTAGCGGATTTTTATCCCTAGAACGTATCTCAAATTATCAATTATTGTTATATCTTTTTTTTTACAAAAATAGATAAATTCATGTCGAATTTGTTCTAGATTTGTTTTAATTAGTTTGAGATTCAATCTTGTAATCAGTACCATATTTGTAACACCTTTCAAGTTTAATATAAGTTATATTTAACTTGAATTCTGTTTCATTTTATTCCGCCATAATTTGTTCTTAAATTGTTTTATAGAAATGTTAGGTCCCGATAAGTTTGTAGAACGGGGTTGAATACAAAATGTACCGTTTAATCGAATTTGT
This sequence comes from Heracleum sosnowskyi, assembly GCA_030848705.1. NCBI lineage: Eukaryota > Viridiplantae > Streptophyta > Magnoliopsida > Apiales > Apiaceae > Heracleum > Heracleum sosnowskyi. The sequence continues at coordinate 69,531,584 of CM061242.1, forward strand.
ATTGTTCTTGATTTAACAATTTCAATAATAAATTACTGCGGAATAAAATGAAACAAGATTCAAGTTAAATAAAACTATATTAAACTTGAAGGGTGTTACAATTCAGTGTACAGATTACAGTGTTCTTGTTGAAACAAATCTAGAATAAATTCGACATGAATTTATCTATTTTTGTAATAAAAGGATCGAATACTAAAAAGTAGTTCGATATAAATTCTAGGGATTAGGATCCGCTAGATTGCCAAAGTAATACAAGTAAAGTAATTCTAGTGGCTTGAATATAACAATAAGTACTAGAATTAAATTCACTGTCAACGTTTAAGTCTCAGGCAGTTGGTTGAGTTTTTGCAGAAGGAATGAATATGATATTATTGATTTTCTTTCTGTCTTTCTGTGTGTGTCTTGTTTTGATCACTCACACTTGTATTTAAACAAGTTAACAGACTTCTTCCATGCGCCAAAACAAACCAATAGATAACTAGCAGTACTATCCAAAACAATTGGTAGTACTATCGGTAGTACTATCCACTTGGTAGTACTATCGGTAGTACTATTGGAGATAGTACTACTAGTAGTAAACTGATAGTACTACTAGTACTATTTTAGAAAGTACTAATTCTGTTTTAATTTATTTACTTTAGTTGATTTAATAAATGAATTAGTTCTAAACGAATTAATTCATAGATTAAATAAATTTATTTATTGACTTAAATAATTCAATAAATAAATTAATTCTTGAGAATTAATTTATAAATAAAATTACTTAAGATCTAGATTGATTAATTTAATATATGAATTAATTCTGGAAGAATTATTTCATAGATTAAATTAATTATCTTATAGAATAAATTAAAAGAGAATTAAAACTAATTCTAAGAACCACTTCAACTGATGACGAACTTCCACTGAATGACGTTGATACTCCATGTACTGTCTGGTTCATGAATGACTAACTTTAATGACTGTTCTTCATCTTTTGACTTTAAGTTGTGGTTCTTTCTCCTTTTACTTAACAAAGGACTGTAACCTGTACGTTTCCTGTCACACTTCTGAAATCTCTGTCACTTTTAAATAGTTCCACTTCCTTGAATACTTCACTGAGGCTTGATCAATAAATTGAACTTCTTTCAATGTAGAATTACTTCAAGACTGTAGATGACATTAATCTTCATTCTCTTGACAGATATTATCTTCTGAGATTCCTGTGACATTTGAATATATTATTTACTTATTACATCTTAGTTTATGTTGAGTAGAATCCTCGGTGTTTACAAATAGGCCTTGACATATGCCTTTCATGTTCCATCTTTAATATAATAGTATTAGCTTAAAACCCTTGCGATGCACGGAATGTTTTTAATAGTTGTCATTTTATTATTTATATTTTAATATTTATATTAATTGCATTTGTTGAGAAAAATAAGTAGTCATATTAAAATAGGTAAACTTTTTTAAATAATTAAAAATATTAAAATAGGTTTTAAATAAATAACTAAAGGTTTGCTCGTGATATTTTATCTCTAATCACCAGCTGTCTATCCATATTTTCAGATGATGTACCTGCATAAGAAATCACCCTAGCCCCTTCAAGAGAGGTCAGTGGTGGTGCAATGGGAGTTCTCAAATCCTAATCCCTGGTTGAGTCTGTCAAAACATTTGACATTGTAAACTGAATTGCTTCAGTGACAGACTCACCTGGTTGCCTTTCACTTTCACCAGTATAAACTGCGAGTGAAAAATCCTTTACAGGTTGCCAGGGCCCGATGGCGAATTTTAATAGATTCATCCTGTTGAGAGGATGTCTCCAGAGACTGTTCAGTGGCCATTTCAATGTTCATATCCTGTTGGGAGGATATGGATGGGCTAACAGATGTCTCCCTGTAGGTTTTTCTTTTCTTTGGAGGAGGAGACAGAGCTGTGGGTGCACTCAGTGTTTGTTCACTACTTGACCTTTGTCTTACTAGAGAAACAGTTTCAGGTTGTAAGGTTAAAGGATTTGACACTGTGTTTGGCTCTCTAACCTGGGTTAGAGATTGTGGTTCTACAACCTCTTGGTCAGTCCTATCAACCACCTGGGTTTCAGCAGAGGTGCCGGATGATCTAGGGATAGGATGTATTACCTGTATTGGCAGTGCCTCTGAAGTTCCAGCTGCAATGACTAACTGTTGCTTAGGAACAAAAGGTTGAAAAGTAGGGAGTTGAATGAACTGTGCCATGAATGGGGTGACTACCACTGGAGTGATGTTCAATTTAAGAGAAGTGTGGAGTCTTTGATAGAACTTACGATCAGAAATAGGAGAAGGAACAGATAAAGAATTACTAAACATCTCCTTATGAGCATCAAATAGTACATGATTGATTAAGATAGTGAGAAATCGAGGATAGAAACATCTGACTTTCCTATCACTATCATGATCAATCATGGCATTAGCTACTCTTCTAACTATAAGACTCCAAATAAGATGACCAATGTTAAGTCTAACATTAAACACAACAGCATAAGCAATATACTGTAACAAAGATGAAATATTTTGAAATTTGCTTTTAGTACAATTGCTGAAAACCTTAGCTAATGTATCAAAGAAAACATCCCATTGACAGACCATATTAGCTTTACTGAGTTTGGGCAACTCCAAAGGATCTTGATAATGAATTCTGTTGAAAAACTGAATTAATTCAATATCAGAGGGAGTCCTATCAAAGTTGTCCCTAGGAAGTTGAAAAACTTCACAAAACAGATCCTCAGTAATAGTGTACTGTGTGTGCTCAATTGTGAAAGTTATAGACCTAAAATCATCAGAAATCAAAGCACTAGAACACAGTAACCTCAATGGTTCAATTTTTAAATCAGCAGATAGACAAATAACACGACTGACACAACACCGCTTATTTAAAAACTGAATCCAGGGTCGAAAACGATCAACGGGGCATTTCAAAGGATCAAAATACCCATTATAATTGTTTTTAACGACCTCAAAATTCTGAGCCATAATTTACTAAACAAAAATAACACAAATAAACAAAAATTCAAATAATTTTGAATAATTCGAATTTAAGGATTTTAAAATTAATTAAAAATTCATTAAAAATCCAAAATTTCAAAGTTCTCCACAAATTACCAAATTTTAATATGTTATTCCTTATCACAAACCACACACCCTGCAATTTTTAGAATCAAAATTTCACTTTTTAAACACCAAAAACGAATACTAAAACTTTTGAACTTCAAAAACTTGAAAACACAAAAACTTGACGAAATTAGGATTTTAAGTACTCGAATTAATGGGCTTGAGAAGATGAATCTAGTGATGGTCTTAGATTTTAAAACAAGCAAGAAACGAATTCAGAAATTGAAGAATAGTGGGAAGCAGTTCGTTATAATGAGGAATGAAAAGAGAGAATTTGAGCAGTTATGTTAAAACATGAACTGATAGTACTATGGTTAACAGTAAAATATATATATATATATATAGGGGTTTACTCCAATACAAACCACTCTTAGACTACAAACTACAAACTAAATAATTTTAGTGATTGCTGTAAGAATAAATAGTGATTTCAGCATAAATCTAGCTATTTATTTTTATATACGTATAAATTTAGTGATTTTACGGTACAAAATCTGTAATTTACGTATAGATCTGGAGAAAAAATCACTACATTTACGCAGAAATCACTATTTATTCTTACAGGAATCACCAACATTTTAGTGATTCTCGCAAGCATAAATAGTGATTTATCGTCGGAATATATCAAATATGGTATGCAAATTGATCGTTGGGAGATGGAGAAAAATACGGTGAAGTCGGATTTCAAAAAAAACTCTCTGATTGACGGGAAAAGTCAAATTAAAAACGGAGGGGAATATGTGTGATTGTGTGTCGGAGGGTGTATTTTAGTTGTGTGTTGTGCATATAGGGGGCCATTAGATTATATTAATCTAAGGGCTTAGATTGGTTTTGTATTTTAAAAAAGGTTTATATTTGATCATTAGCCTATATATATATAGGGGTTTACTCCAATACAAACCACTCTTAGACTACAAACTACAAACTAAATAATTTTAGTGATTTCTGTAAGAAAAAATAGTGATTTCATCATAGATCTAGCTATTTATTTTTATATACGTATAAATTTAGTGATTTTACGCTACAAAATCTGTAATTTACGTATAGATCTGGAGAAAAAATCACTACATTTATGAAGAAATCACTATTTATTCTTACAGGAATCACCAACATTTTAGTGATTCTCGCAAACATAAATAGTGATTTATCGTCGGAATATATCAAATATGGTATGCAAATTGATCGTTGGGAGATGGAGAAAAATATGGTGAAGTCGGATTTCAAAAAAAGCTCTCCGATTGACGGGAAAAATCAAATTAAAAACGGAGGGGAATAAGTGTGATTGTGTGTGGGAGGGTGTATTTTAGTTGTGTGTTGTGCATTTTAAAAAGTTTAGATTGGTTCTAGTTTGTATTTTAAAAAAAGTTTCTATTTGATCACTAGCCTATATATATATATATTAGAACTAATAGTACTAAGGTAAAAAGAAAACTGGTAGTACTATGGTTAAAAAAGAAACACGGTAGTACTAACAAATAAAAAAGAAAAAACAAAACAAAACAAAAAGAAAAAAATAAAGCTAGTAGTACTATGAATAAAAAGGAAAAAAAAAAAAAAATAATCCTAGTAGTACTATGAAAAACACGGTAGTACTATGAATAAAAAGGAAAAAAATAGAATAAGCTGGTAATACTAATACTGAATAAGCTAGTACTACCGATAGTACTACTAGTACAAAACTAGTAATACTAACGAAAAATAGAAAAAAAAAAGAAAAAAACAGATTTTAATTAATAGAAAATGCTGAAAATTAATAAAACTTCACAGAAATTGACTAAAAAAGAAAAAAATATGTATGTTAATCCCAAATGACCTAACAGAATTGTAGAGGGGGGGGGGGGGGGTTGAATACAATTCTTGATATTTCTTTAACTTAAAGCAACTTACAAAATAAAAACTGAACTTATAAAATAAAAACCATAGGCACTTAATAATTTCAGTTGGATTGTTTGATGATCCAACTAAAGTGATTTTTATTGCGGAAATAATCTGTGATACAAAAGTACACAGCTGCTCAGTTACAAGTTGTAGAGAAGAAAATGCTCTCAAAGATAGCTAATACAATCTATTTGTTTTTCTTCTCTTACTGCTTTTCTAACTGCTACACTTGGTTATATATATTCCCAAGTTTACAATGCTATTATTGGTTACACTAAAGTACACTAGTAATAACCATCAGTAGCTTGCTTTTCATTCCTTTTGTCCAATGGTCCTTGGAGATCTTTGCTTTTGTCTTCATGCTTATTATGATCACTCCCAAGAGCCTTCTTGGAAATTGGAATGTTTCCTTATTTCCAGTAACCATTTTGATGGCTTCCAATGCAAAGTACACTTCCACATCTCCTTTAGATCTGTTCAGTAAGCTGTCACTATCAATTTGTCAACTATTCAAAAAGCAATAATGATTCGTTGATAGCAGGGAGATGTGTTTCGTTGATAGATTTATTCTCCATTTCGTTGATGAGTAAACTCCATACCGTTGATGAGTAATCTTCATTCCGTTGATGAGTAAACACCATACCGTTGATGAGTAATCTTCATTCCGTTGACATGTCTTCACTTAGGCAAAATTACAAGGCACAAGATATTTACAATTAACCAACCTATTTTGCCTATCTAGTACTTAGTCAACATGACTTAGAAAACCTATCCAATATCTATAATGGAATGCATATCAAACTAGAAGTATTGTACAGTGCAATTGCTACAACACTCATTCCATTGATGAGCTTCCTGTCAACGGAATGCTGCAAAGCATGCCATACCGTTGACAGTTACAAAAATGACTTTACACAAATTCTACTAAGTGTTTTATGTTTATCATCAAGAACAACATATTCCTAACAATCTCCCCCAATTTATGACTGATAGAATAACAGCCATAAATCAAGAGACTTGATGATAACAAAAACACTCAGATACATTATAAATTACAAAAGTAGAAAATGCATTAAGCTTCATAATGTTTTGAACAAAATACAAGACTTACAAGACTAATGCCCAAAAGTGCTCCTCTAGACTGAGCAAATGATTCATCTTGGTCTTCTTTGTGGCATAGTCTTCTTCCCTCTCTTAGAATTGTTTTCCTCAATCTGGACCTGTAGCCTTCTGTAAAAGATCTTCTCTTCCTCATCTTGATCACCAAGCATGGATTGCATAAACCTTAGAGTTTGATTAGATGCCTTATCCAGCTGGTCTTCCATCCTGAAGAATCTTCTGCAGTTGTCCTTGTCCTTAAATTCCATCATCCAGTAAGGTTGAAGATGGATCTTCTTTCCTGTTGAGGGCACTCTAAGCATCCTGGGAAGAGCCTCAGGCTTGTTCCAGCTAGCCTTTATTTGACATATTTTGGAGACCACCTCAGACTTGGCTGTTTTGGTGAAGCCAAAGTCCTTCTTCAAGCATCTAAACACTGTGAGTAGTGTTTGGTAGTCTTCTCCTAAAATTCTGTAGAGAGGCCACACTTGCTCTCTACCACCCTTGAATGTGAACACTAATCTTTCAGGCAACTTTTGAGAAGCTGCAATGCCCCTTACTTCCACCAGGTTGTCTAAGTCAAGATGTAAGCTAGATTCTTCCCTGATGTCAGCAATATACATGCAGTCCTCTGGATTTGCAGGGGGTTTCTGAGGTTGTGGCTTTCTCACAAATATTGGATTTGCCTTGACAGCCCTTTTCTTTGACTTTATTGGCTGATCCTTTTCAAATAAGAACTTTGGAAAATAAGCTTCATCAAATTCAATAGGCTCCTCTTTTGGCATGATTGGTTGATCATGAAAGTTGACAGGATGTGCAGGATCACATGCCAATTTTCCTTCATGAAGTTGGTCAACTTGGATTTGATGTGCACTTGTTGTGGAAGGGGCTTGAGCAGTGTCCTGAGAATCCTCTTTATCAAAATCCAGATTCCTTTTAGCTCTAGCCTTTGGCTGCCTTATGCTCTTCTTTTCCTTTCCAACTTCCTTAGCTTCATCCTTGGCCTTTTCTTCCTGTAAGGTTTCTTCATCTTCAAGTGCTTGGGCAACTGCCAGTGCTTGCATTGCTGCCTTTTCAGATTCCTCAGCTTTGGCCTTAGCAAAATTTGGGTGACCAACCCAAATGCAGATTTCCTTGCTGTCCCTGTAGATGATGGCCCTTTGATTCCTTATACTTGGATGATTGCTTTTCTTGCTCTCAATGATCAGCTTCCCTAGGACTTTGAACTCATATGGCTTTGGTGGAGGATAGAATATCCTTGCAATGTTCTTGCCCTTGGGTTTGACAGGTGATATTGGAGATATCCCTTTTGCATCCACATTCCTAAAGCATGAAGCTTGCCATTTCTCATTTCTTGAATCTTGAAAGACTCCATGCTGAAGGGGTTCTATGACATAAGAACTCTTGAACTGTGGCTCCTGTTCCGTTGATGTTACAACCATGGCGTTCGTTGATGGTTGATCCGTTGATGGTTGATCCGTTGATGGCTTTGAGTTCTTTGTAGTTCCAGCAATCTTCATGACCCTTGCTTCTATATTTGACCAGTGATCCTTAATCTGTTCTGCAAGTTTCATCCTCATAGAGGCTTCCTGGATCAGATCAATACCATCCTTTTTCTTCTTTCCAAACTCCCCCATTGCTAATGGCTCTTCTGGTAAGGTGATGGCTGGGACCAAAACCTTTGTGATTTGTATATCAAGCTCTAGATTTCTCTAGCTCCTTAGTTTTCTCCCCCTTTTTGTTAGCATCAAGGGAGATGATAGGGATTCCTTGAGCTGCCAGAAGCTGGGTGAGTAGCTGAGTTTGCTTCTCCTGTTCCTTCTGCATTTGAGAAAGTGTAGCCTCAACTTTGTCCACTCCAGAGGAGAGAGTTTTCAAAGATGAGGACACTTCAAGTTCCTTGGTGAAAAACCTTGACATCTTGGAGACAGTGTGAAGAGGAAGCTTTTCATCTAGCCTCCTGTCAGTAGCATCCTTCAGGTTGCTAATTGAATCCTTGATTTCTGTAGCCTCAATCCTTGTCTGCAACATTTGTAGCCTCTGAATTTCCAGGGAATCCATTATGGCCTTGTAGAATTTCTTGTCCCTTGCCTCTGCAGACTCATGAGCTAGATATGCCTCATTGTACTGCCTTGTGATAGCAGCATCCAAGTTGCATCTACCATGCATATCCTGAGAGAGCCAGTTTGGTGTAGGAGGCACCACAGAAGTCCCAGTCTGTGTAGTAGTGGCCACCTGTAGATTGTCACCATAGCTATCCTCATTGTCAGAAAAATCAAAGTCTCCACTTGCTGCAGCTCCCGGAGATAGATTGGTCAGGGCATCCTTGGCTCTTTGCATTGATGCAGTAGTATGAATTAAATTGAGTGACCTTTCTGCCTCCACATTGCCCTGTTGAGCCATAACTTGATAGGCTAGCACAGGATGAGTAAAGGTCTCAGGATCCAGGGAAATACTATCCAGAGTTTGTTGATAATGCTCTTGGAAAGTAAGTTCCCTTTCTTCCTCACTGACCTCCATTAACTCACTTGCAATGGCTGCTTCCATCCTTATGGCTCCTGTAGTCCCTTCTCTCTCTCCACTCTTTTCTTGCATCATGGGCTCCCCATGGCTCACACCTCTCACACCCTCACCTTCACCTACTAAGGTGGTACTCTCAATCTCTCCTTTTACCTGGCTGGAAGAAATAGCCAGCCTCTCACTCTCAGTCTCTCCTTTTGCCTGGCTGCAAGCCAGCCTCTCAATTTCACTCCCTCTCAAACCTAAAAGTGTTTCAACTACCACCAGGTCATCTACACTAGTTGTGGAAACAACTTGATTTTCAATAAAGGGTGTAGAATGACCTATCAACGGAATGGTAGTTTGAACTGTCAACGGTATGGATACCGTTGATGGAGAAACACTTGTCAACGGAAGAGACTGTTCCGTTGATGAAGTCAAGAAAGTACTTTGAGAAATTGAAATTACAGTAGAATCTGTGGTGATTGATTTGAGATTGGGGTCCACAGATTCTCTTGCAGTTTCAGAAAAAATTGGTTGATGGCCCAACAAATCACTTAACAAGTGATGGTCATCAATTTCAGAGTGGGGCTTCTCCAAGAAAAGAGTTGGAGAATCATGAATAGCAGAATGGATCATGTCCACATCTACAGATTGAGTTGGTGAATTTGGTGGTGATAATTCAAGGTTGATATTTAGAGAATGGGACTGTAACCCCAGAGTAACAATAGGGGTTACATCAAACTAAATTTGTGAAACTGGAAGTGTTGCTTCCAGTGTGTGTGCACCCTGTGTACCCTTGGATTTTTGCTTCACTCTCCTTTGGTATTGGGAAAATGTAGACTTTGGGCTTGAAGTGTCCCTTACCCTCTTGGACTGTGCTCTTGGTGGAGAGCTTGTTTCAATAATCACATCCTTTTTGGAGGATGCAATTAGACTTGAGTTTAAATCCATGTTACTCATTGTGCTTTGTTGGGAAGACACAATGGGGCTAGGCTGGGACACACTCATCTTTCCTTCCTTATCCTTAGGGTTTCTTTTATGTTCACCCCTTCCCTCACCTCTCACAGCTCCAGACACACTCCCCTTAGGTTGTGTAGTGGATTTTACAACAGGTGCCTTTTGGGAAGCACCTGAGGTTGGCTTGGAGGATATCTTTGATTTTGGTTTTGTTGCTGGGGCAGGAGCCTGTTGGGTCACAACTACAGACTCCACAGCAACAGGACTGGGTGATACAGTTGAAGTAACAACTATACTAGAAGGGATAGAAGTAGTTACCTCAATTATTGGCAGATACACCACTGGAACATCACCATTGTGGTTCAGCCTCAGTATGTCTGTCAATACTCTCTTTTCTTGCACAAAACACTCAAACCTGGAAACAGGGTTAGAGATAACTAATGGTGCTGGACTAACATGGTTAGCCAACATCATCAGAAACCTAGCATAATAGATATTCTTTTTCCTATTAGCCTTATCACCCAACTTAGCACCAATTTCATACATAAGTTGGGTGCTAAAGTTGTAACTAGCTCGATCATACTCCTGAGACATGAAAGCCTTTTCTTTTTGCTTGAGAAGTTCAAAGTATTTCTTTTTATAATCAACATGCTCAAATTTCCTGTTGCCCTTCTCAACCTTGGGCTTTCTGCAATCCCCAGAAAAGTGACCAAGCATTCCACAATTAAAACATTTAGATTTAGATTTTTCAATCCAGTTAGTTTTGCTAGGTTGAAAGTCTTCTTGGTGGCCTTGCTTCTGAGTTTCTTTTAAACTTGAACTTAGAGAATTTTCTTGACAGAAAAGCAATGTGTTCATCAATCTCATCTAAGTCATCCAAGTTGGCTGGTTCTGATTCTTCTTCTTCTGTCATCTTGCCTTTACCCTTGCTAACATCACTTCTACAACTAGCTCGACTAGTTGTGGCCTTTGCAGCTTCTTCATTGTCATCTTCCAGTTGGTTCACAGATGCAATCAATGCAATAGATCCACCCTTCTTCTGTACCTTTTCAATTTCTTCATCTTGCTCCATTTCCAACTCATATGTCTTCAAGGTTCCATAAAGCCTTTCAAGAGTGTAATCTTTGTACTCTTGAGTGTTTCTGAGAGAAACAGTCATAGGCTTCCATTCTTTTGGAAGAGCTCTAAGAAATTTAAGGTTTGAATCCTTGGTTTGATAGATCCTCCCATACAACTTTAATCCATTCAAAAGCTTTTGAAACCTACTAAACGTGTCATTTAGGGTTTCACCAGCTTTAAAATGAAAATGCTCATATTGTTGTATAAGGAGTTGCATTTTGTTTTCCCTGACCTGCTCAATTCCTTCACAGAGAGTCCTAATAGTGTCCCATACTTCTTTGGAGGTTGTACAGTTTATGACATTGTCAAACATCTCTTGCTCCAAACCATTAAACAGAATGTTCATGGTTCTTTTGTCTTTATGGATTTCTGCAACATCTTCAATAGTCCATTCTGAGACAGGTTTTGGAATTTCTACATCAGGAGCATCATCTGGCACTCCAACTCTAGATGCAAACTTCATGGGAACGTGTGGACCTTTCTCAATGCAGTCTACATACCTCTCATCCATAGACATGAGATGTAAATGCATCTTTACTTTCCAGTGAAAGTAATTGTCCTTATCAAGAACTGGTATCTTCACACCTGCATCCTTCTTTACCATGGCTTCTGTTACTGGTCTTGATCTTTAAACTTCTTGTATGTTAGAAGATTGCTTTGATACCAATTGTTAATCCCAAATGACCTAACAGAATTGTAGAAGGGGGGGGGGGGGGGGTTGAATACAATTCTTGATATTTCTTTAACTTAAAGCAACTTACAAAATAAAAACTGAACTTATAAAATAAAAACCACAGGCACTTAATAATTTCAGTTGGATTGTTTGATGATCCAACTAAAGTGATTTTTATTGCGGAAATAATCTGTGATACAAAAGTACACAGCTGCTCAGTTACAAGTTGTAGAGAAGAAAATGCTCTCAAAGATAGCTAATACAATCTATTTGTTTTTCTTCTCTTACTGCTTTTCTAACTGCTACACTTGGTTATATATATTCCCAAGTTTACAATGCTATTATTGGTTACACTAAAGTACACTAGTAATAACCATCAGTAGCTTGCTTTTCATTCCTTTTGTCCAATGGTCCTTGGAGATCTTTGCTTTTGTCTTCACGCTTATTATGATCACTCCCAAGAGCCTTCTTGGAAATTGGAATGTTTCCTTATTTCCAGTAACCATTTTGATGGCTTCCAATGCAAAGTACACTTCCACATCTCCTTTAGATCTGTTCAGTAAGCTGTCACTATCAATTTGTCAACTATTCAAAAAGCAATAATGATTCGTTGATAGCAGGGAGATGTGTTTCGTTGATAGATTTATTCTCCATTTCGTTGATGAGTAAACTCCATACCGTTGATGAGTAATCTTCATTCCGTTGATGAGTAAACACCATACCGTTGATGAGTAATCTTCATTCCGTTGACATGCCTTCACTTAGGCAAAATTACAAGGCACAAGATATTTACAATTAACCAACCTATTTTGCCTATCTAGTACTTAGTCAACATGACTTAGAAAATCTATCCAATATCTATAATGGAATGCATATTAAACTAGAAGTATTGTACAGTGCAATTGCTACAACACTCATTCCATTGATGAGCTTCCTGTCAACGGAATGCTGCAAAGCATGCCATACCGTTGACAGTTACAAAAATGACTTTACACAAATTCTACTAAGTGTTTTATGTTTATCATCAAGAACAACATATTCCTAACAATGTACAAGTTCAGAAAATTCACAGAAAATTGCACAAATACTAGAAAAAATATGCAAAAAATTACAGAAGTGCAATAAAATAATATAAACCTGCAGAAAAATTCAAACAACAATATATACAATCTGAAACTAACCTAAATAATCCCAAATAATTAAATTTTCAATAAAAGTAAATTTCTCCACTTAAAAAATATGAGAACAATATTTTTAAAGAAAATAGATTATTTAAGAACATTTAAATTAACAAGCTTTTCACTACAAACAAGAATTGGCAATATTTATCATTTAATATCAACAAGAGAAAATGATTTTTGCTAAGAACAAACATAATAGAGATATTGTTAATCACTAAGACTATTCAACATACTCAATTTACCAACCAACCTGGTAAATGTGGATTCGTCAAGAGATTTAGTGAATATATCTGCAGTCTGTTCTTCTGTGGGTACAAAGTGTAACTCCACAGTTCCATTCATGACATGCTCTCTGATAAAATGATACCTGATATCAATGTGCTTCGTTCTCGAGTGCTGAACAGGGTTGTTGGAGATTGTTATGGCACTTGTATTGTCACATAAAATAGGAATTTTGTCTAATACAAAGCCATAGTCCTTCAATTGATTTCTTATCCATAAGATCTGAGCACAGCAGCTTCCAGCAACAATATATTCAGCTTCTGCTGTTGAATTGAAAACTTTTTGATGTTTCTTGCTATACTAGGAAATCAATCTACCTCCTAAGAATTGACAACTCCTAGAGGTACTCTTTCTATCAACAACACTACCTGCATAATCAGAATTTGTATATCCAACAAGATTAAAACCAGAATCTTTAGGGTACCAGATACCTAAATTAGGTGTACCCTTAAGATATCTCAAGATTCTTTTAACAGCAACGAGATGTAAATCTCTAAGGTCCGCTTGGAACCTTGCACACAAGCATGTAACATACATAATATCTAGTCTACTTGCAGTAAGATAGAGTAAGGAGTCAATCATACCTCTGTAGCTTGTAACATCTACCTTGATAGAATTATCACAACCTCCAAGTTTAACATCTGTTGAAGATGGTGTCCTTGTTGATGTTGAATCCTCCATATGATACTTCTTGAGGAGTTCTTTGAGATACTTGGATTGACAAATAAATATACCATTTGACCTTTGACTTACTTGTAATCCAAGAAAGAACTTCAGCTCACCCATCATACTCATTTCAAACTTACTCTGCATGAGCTTAGCAAATCTCTTACAGAGATCATCGTTAGTAGACCCAAGTATGATGTCATCCACATAGACTTGGACTAATATCATATCACTTTTGTGTTTCTTTAAAAAAAGAGTTTTGTCTATGATACCTCTAACAAAACCATTTTCTAAAAGAAAACCAAGAGAGTGTCATACCATTTTCTTGGGGCTTGTTTGAGACCATAGATAGCCTTGAAGAGAAAGTACACAAAGTCCAGCAACTCCTGATTTTCAAAGCTAGAGGGATGTTCCACATACACTTCTTCATCCAGCTCACCATTTAGGAATGCACTCTTAACATCCATTTGATAGACTTTAAAATTGGAGTAAGCTGCAAATAATAAGAACATCCTGATAGCCTCAAGCCTAGCCACTGGTGCATAGGTTTCATCATAATCAATGCTTTCAGCTTGTGAATACCCTTGAGCAACCAGTCTTGCCTTATTCCTTGTAACAATGCCATCCTCATCTAGCTTGTTTCTGTATACCCATCTAGTACCAACTACTTTCCTGTTCTTTGGTCTGGGTACCAGCTTCCAGACTGGCTGTTGTTCAAATTGATTGAGTTCAATTTGCATAGCAATCACCCAATCAGGATCAGTCAGTGCTTCCTCAGTCTTCTTTGGCTCCATCTCAGATAGAAACCCTGAATAGTGACATTCATTCTGAGTAGCACTTCTAGTTCTAACTCCAACATCTGGATCACCAATGATCAGCTCAAAAGGATGAGCTCTATTCCACACAATCTGTCTTGGAAGATTTGATCTTGATGATTTGCCTTGAAATTCATTCCGATGTTGTGAATGACTAGTTGACCGTTCATTTCCTCCCCCTGAGTTGTTGCTTGATTGCCTTGATGATTCTTCTCCAGTGTTAGTGGTATCTCCATTGTTACCAATGTTTCCACCACCACCACCACCATGATCATTATCATCATTGTTATTTTCATTTCCAGCAACAACCTCAGGTGGAGATTCATCATCTGATTCTGAGTCTGGCAAGTTATCAAACTTCAGTTCTTCAGATGAATCTTCTGTTTGGATACTAGGGAGCTTAGTGTCATCAAATGTAACACTGACACTTTCCTTCACTTGGTAACTATCAATCAAGTACACCCTGTAAGATCTTCTGGAGTAACCAACAAATATAGCTTCATATGCCTTGGCCTCAAATTTTCCACGTTTAACATCTCCATCCTTAAGAACAAAGCATTTTACCCCAAATACATGAAAGTATTTGAGTGTTGATTTCTTATTGTCCATGATCTCATAAGGAGTCTTCATTAAGTCCTTGTTGATTAAAGTTCGATTCTGAGTATAACAAGCAGTATTCACAACTTCAGCCCAAAAGTACATTGGAAGTCTTGATTCACTTAACATAGTCCTTGCAGCTTCAATCAATGTACGATTCTTCCTTTCCACCACTCCATTCTGTTGAGGAGTTCTAGGGGTTGAATACTGTCTTGTTATTCCTTTATCTGCACAAAAGTCATTTAGGACTGCATTCTTGAATTCAGTTCCATTATCTGACCTTATAGTTCTAACAGGGAATCTAGAATCCAGCTCAATCAACTTTATATGATCAATCACCATATGTGGGGTCTCATCCTTAGAATGTAGGAATAAAACCCAAGTATATTTGGAATAGTCATCAACAATCACAAGTGCATATTGTTTCTTTGACATGGACATCACATTAACTGGACCAAACAAATCCATGTGCAGTAGCTGATGTGGTTCAGTTATTGATGATGCGTCAGTGCCCTTGTGAGAAGCTTTCTTTGACTTTCCTTTCTGACATGCCTCACACAGTCCTTCCTGTGTAAATTCCATCTGAGGCAAACCTCTCACCAATTCCCTCTTAACTAGAGAGTTCATGGTTTTGAAGTTCAGGTGAGACATCTTCTTGTGCCATAACCAACTTTCATCTGATGAAGCTTTGGCATAAAAACAAGTAACTTCATCTTTGGATCCAGAGTACAGATCAGCTATGAACAAGTCACCTTTCCTTACTCCTTGAAGAGCAGGATTTCCATTCTTCTTGTGAAGGATCTGACACTTCTCTTTTTCAAAGGAAACAACATATCCTCTGTCACATAAATGACTGATGCTGAGAAGATTGAACTTCAGACCTTCCACAATGGATACATCTTGAATGATAACATTTCCAAATTCCAAGCAGCCATATCCTCTGGTAATAGCCTTGCTGTTATCTCCAAATGTAACTTCTGGGCCAGCTTTCTCAACCATATTTGATAGCAGGGCTCTATCTCCGGTCATATGCCTTGAACATCCACTGTCCAGAATCCACATAACACGGTTTACCTGTGCCACACCCTGCAATATCAAATTGATTAGTCCTTCCTCGGAACCCAAACTTGATTGGATCCGGCATACTTAAAGAACTGGTCTTTGTCAGGCAAAACAACATTTTTAACCTTAACTTGTAACGCCCCCAAATCCGGGATCAGGGGATTTGGTTGTCACGCGGAAATCTCAATTAAAAACAACCTGCTTAAATAATCAACCAATACAAATGGAACACCTGTGACCCCAACTCTACCAAGAATCTTTTAAGTTATAGTTCTAGAAACAAGAAACCAAAATTTAATAAACTTAAACTTTCTTTTACAACAATCTCTTTTCATAAATCTATAACACTGGTATAACTTCGATGAGAAGTATACCAGGCCAAACTAACTATATACATAATAATATTTACTGGAAATAAACTTTATACAATACCCTCACACTAGATCCAAATAGATCCAAATGCTCTGCATCAACTCATCTTCCCAACGTCATCTTGATTCGTCTCGCTCCATAGCTATGCAATTAAATACTGGCAATCTATCTTTTTCACTGGAGGGTTACAAAATAAAACAAACAAGAGTGAGCCAAAGAATGCTCAGCAAATGAAAAGTCAACAAGGACTCAACAATAACAATACTAATCTGGAAATATAACACTAACCAGAACTAACAACACTAACTCAAATTTAAAACAATTCTAATATATATAGTATAGAAAGAACACGACAACCAGCACACTCAGACAACACAATCTCATCCCAAACCACACCAACACACACACACCCCACACACACATGCACACACACACACACACATGCACCCACACACACACATGCACCCACACACACATGCGACTCTCAGATGAAAACTAATTCCAATCTATAACATTGGGAGTTTAAAACCATACGCGCGCCATAAACTGACGCTAACTAACCATACGCGCGCCATAATGCCGACGCTAGCAAACCATACGCGCGCCATAATACCGACGCTAGCAAACCATACGCGCGCCATAATACCGACGCTAGCAAACCATACGCGCGTCATAATGTCGACGCTAGCAACACAAAAATATCTTTAGGCTATGTTGTACGCTTTAACAAGCCGGAACCTCGCTATCAATCACTACTCTACAATTAAGACCATATTCTAACACAATATATCACATTTTGAACCATTCGAAAACCTTTTCTGAAAATCAACAATTAGATTTTTCTAACAGAGAAACCTTCTAATTGTCATTTTAAACAAATTTTAAAACATTTTTATAAAATCATTTTGAGCGAAGGTAAACATTTTATTAAGCATTTAAGGATTTAACAAACCATTTTATTTTCGCAAAGAAAGGGGAACATAGGTATTATCAAGAGTGCGGAAATGAAATAAATTATACCTATTCAACAGAACAGTAAAGTAATGACAACCATAGAAGATATGTCAAATGACTGAACTTAAATCAAGGGGATACTTGTGAGAATACAAGTTCCGGATAAAACAATTGCATAAATCTAAGGTGGAAATATAGACTTGCATAAGAATAAGTAAATAAAGAAACGCGTGCATAATAATTGAAGAAGCGTATCACTTGAACAATAAGTGAAGGGAAAGAGGAAACTTGCAAAAGTACAAAGAGAGTTTAGATCACTTGTAATAATACAACAAGGAAGAATAGGAACACTTGCCTCAGGTCCTGCTACACACGTCTAATCACAGCTGTCTCACACTAACTTGGCTTTTCCTTTAGCCGCCCGACTCGACTCTAGAATAACCAACTCAGGGTTAAACACTAACACACCACTAACTCACGCTCATACAATCCACATAAACACATACGCATATTATCATTTAACAATTAGGCACAAAGCATATATACAACATAGATACACTAGCGACTCTTATCAAAACATTTTGAAAATCGTTTTATAAGTTTTCAGAAATTTCGGCATGACCCGTTCATAAATAGGACTAGCCAGAAATTTTGCATGTACTATGCTGCGTCCCCAGTCATAGGACGGACAACACAGTACAACACAACAATAACCTGTATATTTAATAGTAAATAACATCACAATACCTCAACTAACAACTACAATAATTCCCCAAGCCGGGAATCAAACCAGAATACTAAAATTACCAATACAACTGATTTATAACTCCAAACCAACTTAACACAATAAAATGAACTACTAAATAAATAAGCTACTAAGATTTAAATTATGCTGAACATAACTAGAATTATAGGTAACTTATAAGGAAAATCTGCATCACACATTCCTTTATTGAAACAAAACCTGCACAACCAATAAAATATTAAATACTACCAAAAACAATTAAACAGTGAAATATATATATATATATATACCAATTAAAACTTTCTGTCAAAACATCCTTCTAAATACCTACACACTTCAATAAATATCAATTAATAACAGAAAAACAAGTTTATATCTTGACCTCAAACAAACATGGATTTAAAATCCATTTACTAAACAAAACATATTATTAGCTAATTATTATCAAAACAAATTTATAAAATCAGCACGTACTTCAAAAAAAAAATGAATTAAACACGGATATCTACGCTCACTAATATAATTATTCGAATTACTCCTCAAAATGAAATTGGAAATTTCTAGATAGCGTATATATAATCAATTAACAAATCACAATACACAAATCAACCTACAACCCAAAATTAAACTTTAAATTTACAATGAAATTTATATACTACAGTTTACAATACACGACTAACAATTACTCGAAACATTAACGAAATTACGAAAATATAAATCGTAATTAATTCTCGACATACTAAAATGAATTACTAAATATAAACATACTACTAACGATTTGAAATTTACTGAACATAACTTAAAATCATTTAATAAAAATCTGCATAAACTATTTAACCCCATAATTAAACAATTAATTACCAAAAAAAAAACGAATTATAAATACTTACTACAAAATGAATTTTATAACCATCACAAATTTGTAAAACAAATATATATATCATTACTACAAAAATCAAAATTTTAGTACCCACATAATCAAAACTCACAAACTAATTCATACATAATACTCTAAAATCCGAACTATCAATCATCACCCATAAAAACAAAACGAATTTATATATATACATAACTCAAACATCGAAATTTAACTTACATATAACTAACAAAGAAAAGAAACGAATTAATAATAGAGGTTTTGATTATACCTCGGAGTTCTGAAATCAGGAAGAACGGAAACAGAGGAGGTGGCGGCCGGAGAAAGACGCCGGAAAACGAATGAAAAGGGCGGCGGTGGCTGGTGGAGCAGCCGCGGCGATGACTCGCAGTGCGAAGAAAAGAAACGGACGGGGGGAGGCACTGGCCTTGATTCTTTTTTTCTTTTCTTTTTTTGTGTGCGTGCGTTTGTCTGTGTATATATATATATATTAGTTAGTTTAGTAGTTAAGTATACATATATTAAGGATAAGATTAGGTTAGGTACAATTACCCCACCAAACATCAAATAGTCCCGTACTGAACGATCTTTAACGAACTAAAATTCAAAAAAAAAAAACAATATACTTGATAATATAAAAATAATTCTCAACCACTAAAATATTTTTAGCACGAAATTATAACTTCCACTTAATCAGCGGATAAATATTAAAAATTTTATTTACTCTAAAAATTGAAATAATTATGCACAAAATTTTTATAAAGCCCGGATTTTACAGAATTGCAAAAATATTAAATTTTTGAATACTTTTATACTTACCCAAATATCAATGGGGCACAGATAAGATACCGGGTAAAATTTTGGTACTAATAAAATACCACTTTGATACCAAAAATTCCCAAATATTCTACATCTTCCAAAAATGTAAAAATACTAACTTTTGGAATACTTTTATAATTTAAACAAAATAAAACTTTGAATCCGAACAGAATATCGGATAAAATTTTGGCGCAACTGAAATACCAAGTCGATCCCCAAAATTCTAAAACATACTCAATTCGAAAATATCGATAAAATAATTAGCTTTCACAAAAATTCTTAAATAAAATACACATAATTCCATTCATCCTCTTTTGAGAAAAGCAATAAAATATTTAAATAATAATATTAATAAATCCTGAAAATTCGGGTTACTACAATCTACCCACCTTATAAGGATTCCGTCCTCGGAATCAGCTGAAGAAGTCACTAAGGTTCTTCTATTAACTTTTAACTCTGGTTGCATTCTCAATTATACAAATTCTTTACTCTTTGATACTAGCTCTTTCTAGTCTGGTATTTCTACCAACTCCTCTATATAAGGCAAACTCGGTTGTATCACTACACGCTACACGTTACTAGCATTCTAATCGCATCTTGATCCGCTTTGACTCTTGGTACTTCCACCGCAAAGGTTAACTAATTTCAACCTGCTTGGCATACTTCCAAAACTATTTGAGATAATCAGATTCAGGATACTTTGAAGTGAGAAGATGTCGTATCATATCGAGGGTCCCACAATTGTAGTTATCGAATTACGAATTTCAAAGCAAACGTTTTTGAAATAAAAGAATTACTGAGAGACCAATATGATCAGATGAACTACTGTTGCGTGCCTTAGATAAGACATTACTAAAGGTCGTTAGCCTTCTTGTATTGCACAACACACAAGTGATGGCGTCCCATCCAACTTCTATCACACAGACAGAGTGTCCTTGTGTCCCCTATAAATAAGGTTGTTCATCTCGGCTAGAGTAGAGAATATAAAATGAGTCTAAAATCAAATTAACCATTAAGGCCTTTTGATGAGAAATTCTCAGATACATTCTTGGTTGACAACTGAACAGATTCCAAAGGTACTACTTCTAGAAAAGAATAACCAGAAAAGAATTTTACTGGCATAATACGAGGAAATGGTGATTTATCAATACTAGAGTTATTCACTATTGAAGAAAATTAGGAATTCAATATCAAAACTTGACAGGGACTTAGAAACTTAAAAAGAGTGTCACATAATTCAACAATAAGGAAAGTATTACCAAGGTCTTCAGGTATGTCTTCTCTATCAGCTCCTCTGATGGCTCGTCATTCGATTCTAAGTTCTTCTGCTACACGTCCTAAAGTTATCGATATCAAACGTCATCGTCGAACCGCAATAGTCTCTGAAG
Source organism: Heracleum sosnowskyi (assembly GCA_030848705.1). Lineage (NCBI taxonomy): Eukaryota > Viridiplantae > Streptophyta > Magnoliopsida > Apiales > Apiaceae > Heracleum > Heracleum sosnowskyi. The sequence continues at coordinate 69,552,697 of CM061242.1, forward strand.
ATTCCACCAGCTACGTCTACAGTCGCAAGGGTTTCTATCCAACTCAACTCAACTATGCTCAACTATCTCAAACAAGTACTATATCTTAAATTACTAGTTGGTACTATATCCAATAGTCCAACACGAACTCTAAATGAGCTCTGACGTTCTTACATAACTATACACACTCCTACACACTCTCGTTTCTAGTTTACTATAACTCCGCTCTGATACCAACTGTAACGCCCCCAAATCCGGGGTCAGGGGATTTGGTCGTCACGCGGAAATCTCAATTAAAAACAACCTGCTTAAATAATCAACCAATACAAATGGAACACCTGTGACCCCAACTCTACCAAGAATCTTTTAAGTTATAGTTCTAGAAACAAGAAACCAAAATTTAATAAACTTAAACTTTCTTTTACAACAATCTCTTTTCATAAATCTATAACACTGGTATAACTTCGATGAGAAGTATACCAGGCCAAACTAACTATATACATAATAATATTTACTGGAAATAAACTTTATACAATACCCTCACACTAGATCCAAATAGATCCAAATGCTCTGCATCAACTCATCTTCCCAACGTCATCTTGATTCGTCTCGCTCCATAGCTATGCAATTAAATACTGGCAATCTATCTTTTTAACTGGAGGGTTACAAAATAAAACAAACAAGAGTGAGCCAAAGAATACTAATCTGGAAATATAACACTAACCAGAACTAACAACACTAACTCAAATTTAAAACAATTCTAATATATATAGTATAGAAAGAACACGACAACCAGCACACTCAGACAACACAATCTCATCCCAAACCACACCCACACACACACACCCCACACACACATGCACACACACACACACACATGCACCCACACACACACATGCACCCACACACACATGCGACTCTCAGATGAAAACTAATTCCAATCTATAACATTGGGAGTTTAAAACCATACGCGCGCCATAAACTGACGCTAACTAACCATACGCGCGCCATAATGCTGACGCTAGCAAACCATACGCGCGCCATAATACCGACGCTAGCAAACCATACGTGCGCCATAATACCGACGCTAGCAAACCATACGCGCGTCATAATGCCGACGCTAGCAACACAAAAATATCTTTAGGCTATGCTGTACGCTTTAACAAGCCGGAACCTCACTATCAATCACTACTCTACAATTAAGACCATATTATAACACAATATATCACATTTTGAACCATTCGAAAACCTTTTCTGAAAATCAACAATTAGATTTTTCTAACAGAGAAACCTTCTAATTGTCATTTTAAACAAATTTTAAAACATTTTTATAAAATCATTTTGAACGAAGGTAAACATTTTATTAAGCATTTAAGGATTTAACAAACCATTTTATTTTCGCAAAGAAAGGGGAACATAGGTATTATCAAGAGTGCGGAAATGAAATAAATTATACCTATTCAACAGAACAGTAAAGTAATGACAACCATAGAAGATATGTCAAATGACTGAACTTAAATCAAGGGGATACTTGTGAGAATACAAGTTCCGGATAAAACAATTGCATAAATCTAAGGTGGAAATATAGACTTGCATAAGAATAAGTAAATAAAGAAACGCGTGCATAATAATTGAAGAAGCGTATCACTTGAACAATAAGTGAAGGGAAAGAGGAAACTTGCAAAAGTACAAAGAGAGTTTAGATCACTTGTAATAATACAACAAGGAAGAATAGGAACACTTGCCTCAGGTCCTGCTACACACGTCTAATCACAGCTGTCTCACACTAACTTGGCTTTTCCTTTAGCCGCCCGACTCGACTCTAGAATAACCAACTCAGGGTTAAACACTAACACACCACTAACTCACGCTCATACAATCCACATAAACACATACGCATATTATCATTTAACAATTAGGCACAAAGCATATATACAACATAGATACACTAGCGACTCTTATCAAAACATTTTGAAAATCGTTTTATAAGTTTTCAGAAATTTCGGCATGACCCGTTCATAAATAGGACTAGCCAGAAATTTTGCATGTACTATGCTGCGTCCCCAGTCATAGGACGGACAACACAGTACAACACAACAATAACCTGTATATTTAATAGTAAATAACATCACAATACCTCAACTAACAACTACAATAATTCCCCAAGCCGGGAATCAAACCAGAATACTAAAATTACCAATACAACTGATTTATAACTCCAAACCAACTTAACACAATAAAATGAACTACTAAATAAATAAACTACTAAGATTTAAATTATGTTGAACATAACTAGAATTATAGGTAACTTATAAGGAAAATCTGCATCACACTTTCCTTTATTGAAACAAAACCTGCACAACCAATAAAATATTAAATACTACCAAAAACAATTAAACACTGAAATATATATATATATATATATATATATACCAATTAAAACTTTCTGTCAAAACATCCTTCTAAATATCTACACACTTCAATAAATATCAATTAATAACAGAAAAACAAGTTTATATCTTGACCTCAAACAAACATGGATTTAAAATCCATTTACTAAACAAAACATATTATTAGCTAATTATTATCAAAAAAAATTTATAAAATCAGCACGTACTTGAAAAAAAAATGAATTAAACACGGATATCTACGCTCACTAATATAATTATTCGAATTACTCCTCAAAATGAAATTGGAAATTTCTAGATAGCGTATATATAATCAATTAACAAATCACAATACACAAATCAACCTACAACCCAAAATTAAACTTTAAATTTACAATGAAATTTACATACTACAGTTTACAATACACGACTAACAATTACTCGAAACATTAACGAAATTATGAAAATATAAATCGTAATTAATTCTCGACATACTAAAATGAATTACTAAATATAAACATACTACTAACGATTTGAAATTTACTGAACATAACTTAAAATCATTTAATAAAAATCTGCATAAACTATTTAACCCCATAATTAAACAATTAATTACCAAAAAAAAAAACGAATTATAAATACTTACTACAAAATGAATTTTATAACCATCACAAATTTGTAAAACAAATATATATATCATTACTACAAAAATCAAAATTTTAGTACCCACATAATCAAAACTCACAAACTAATTCATACATAATACTCTAAAATCCGAACTATCAATCATCACCCATAAAAACAAAACGAATTTATATATATACATAACTCAAACATCGAAATTTAACTTACATATAACTAACAAAGAAAAGAAACGAATTAATAATAGAGGTTTTGATTATACCTCGGAGTTCTGAAATCAGGAAGAACGGAAACAGAGGAGGTGGCGGCCGGAGAAAGACGCCGGAAAACGAATGAAAAGGGCGGCGGTGGCTGGTGGAGCAGCCGCGGCGATGACTCGCGGTGCGAAGAAAAGAAACGGAAGGGGGGAGGCACTGGCCTTGATTCTTTTTTTGTGTGCGTGCGTTTGTCTGTGTATATATATATATTAGTTAGTTTAGTAGTTAGGTAGACATATATTAAGGATAAGATTAGGTTAGGTACAATTACCCCACCAAACATTAAATAGTTCCGTACTGAACGATCTTTAACGAATTAAAATTCAAAAAAAAAACAATATACTTGATAATATAAAAATAATTCTCAAACACTAAAATATTTTTAGCACGAAATTATAACTTCCACTTAATCAGCGGATAAATATTAAAAATTTTATTTACTTTAAAAATTGAAATAATTATGCACAAAATTTTTATAAAGCCCGGATTTTACAGAATTGCAAAAATATTAATTTTTTGAATACTTTTATACTTACCCAAATATCAATGGGGCACAGATAAGATACCGGGTAAAATTTTGGTACTAATAAAATACCACTTTGATACCAAAAATTCCCAAATATTCTACATCTTCCAAAAATGTAAAAATACTAACTTTTGGAATACTTTTATAATTTAAACAAAATAAAACTTTGAATCCGAACAAAATATCAGATAAAATTTTGGCGCAACTGAAATACCAAGTCGGTCCCCAAAATTCTAAAACATACTCAATTCGAAAATATCGATAAAATAATTAGCTTTCACAAAAATTCTTAAATAAAATACACATAATTCCATTCATCCTCTTTTGAGAAAAGCAATAAAATATTTAAATAATAATATTAATAAATCCTGAAAATTCGGGTTACTACATAACTACTTCAACCTCTTTGACAAAAGAGTGTTTCCATTTATAGCCAGCCTTAACACATTTCTGAGTAGGCTTAGGGATAAATGAATCCATTCTAGTCTTAGGAGGACTAGCAGTCTTAGCTCTAACATGCTTCTTATTATTATTAACATGTTGACGTGGAGCAGTCTTATCATCAGATACATGCTTACTATTAAAATAAGCATACATAACATTAAATGCACAAGACATGCAATTCACCACACCACATGCTTTATGAGACAGTTTAATAGCAGGCATGTTAGTTCTACAGTTGTTTTGATCCACTTTATGGATATCTGATTTAGTCTCTGTTGCTGAAACAACTTTGACTTATCTCTCATACATACACTTGTTGGACTGATCAAGTTCAAAAGCAAGATCCTCAATACGCATCTCCTCTTGAATAATGATGGAATATTCATTCAGAGGTTCAGCCAAGGATTCTCTAAAGAAAGGTTTATCAATACCCTTAAGCACATGTGGTACACCCCTTTCTTCAGCACTAACTCTATTAGGGGTGTTTATGCTTAATTCTCCAATAGACTCATTATAGTCATACCCTATTCCTACAGTTTGACCAATAATTTGATTATTGAAGATTTCTTTAGCAGTCTTACAAGAATTATAGTAAGCATTTACCTTGGTTTCAAGTTCACTAATCTGATCCTTAAGAATGGTTTCCAATTGAATATAACATTTAACACTATTATCAAGAAATGCTATTTTCTTAGTGAGATCATTCTGATTAACATGCACAAGTCGTAATTCTTTTACCTCTTTTTCAAGAGCTGTGTTCAAAAGAATTATTCTATCATTTTCACTATGTGCACAAGAAACAGTACTACTAAGATGATAGATCATTTAAGAATCAGTAAACTTTACCTCTGACATGAATGATGAAGTGCTTGCCTCATTAGCCATTAACGCTAGGTTTCCAACTTCACCAACTTCCTCATCACTATCAGTATCATCCCAACTTTTTCCCTCGACGACATAAGCTTTACCAATCTTGTTCTTCTTTCTAGAATCAAATGAGTTACTTCTCACTTGCTTTGGCTTTTTGCATTCTGTAGCAAAGTGACCCAATTGATTACAATTGTAGAACGTGATTGTGCTTCTGTCCACGGTTCCAGTTTTATAGCCACCCCTTGTGCTATTTGAAGAAGAAGAACCACCTCTCTGAAACCTGGTCTTGAACCTAAGATTAGGATTCCTTCTGAATCTGAAGTTGCCAAACTTCTTCACTATCATTGACATGGACTCATCCTCCAACTATTCAAGTTCTTCCATAGAATAGAAGTCACCATCAGATTGACTTGTGGATGTTAAGCCATATTCAGCCACAGTAACATCCATGTCAGAATTAGAGGGTTGAACAACCTTCACTTCCAGTTGCTGTGGGACTTCTGTTGCCAATGCAGTAGAAGTACTAACTATCTTTCCAGTTCCATATATCTCCTTTTGCTGAATTGCTCATAGGTCTTCAGAACACCATAGAGTCTTTCCAAAGAAATCTCTCCAAGATCTCTTGCTTCTCTAATTGCAGATATTCTGTGCTCCAAATGATATGGAAGTGTCAGGATGAACTTCTTGTTAATCTCCTTGATAGTATAGTGCTTTCCATGGAGATTCAGATCATTTATCAATTTGTTGTATCTCTCAAAAACCTCAGAGATACCTTCACCAGGGTTTGATCTGAAATGTTCATATGAAGAGGTGATAATTTCCATCTTATTCTCTCTGACTTCCTCTGTCCCCTCATTGATTATCTCTATTGCGTCCCAAATGTGTTTGCCAGTAACATAGTTTAGAACATGATTATGCATGACAGGATCAAGACAATCAACCAGTATCAACTGTAAATAGGCATCCAGGGAAGCATCCTCTTTCTCATCAGCTGTATAGTCCTTGGGATCCTTAGGATACATCCTAGCAGCTTGAGTAATAACATTGTTCACAATCTGTTTCTCCACAATCATAGGAAGTTTAGGACCATTCTTCAGCACTCCAAGATATTTAAAATTAGCCACTTGAAGAAACATGAGTATCTTCTTCTTCCACATAGGATAATGCTCCTTGCTGAACATAGGGATTTTCACTGTACCAACTTTCTGTATAGTAGACATTTTTGAGATTTTTGTTGAAGAATAAAAATTTCAGAGTTAAAAAAAATCACAAAAAATGGATCTTTGATTTGTATATTAATCAAAAGGCTCTGATGCCAATTGTTAGGTCCCGATAAGTTTGTAGAACGGGGTTGAATACAAACTGTACCGTTTAATCGAATTTGTATTGTTCTTGATTTAACAATTTCAATAACAAATTACTGCGGAATAAAATGAAACAAGATTCAAGTTAAATAAAACTCTATTAAACTTGAAGGGTGTTACAATTGAGTGTACATATTACAGAATTCTTGTTAAAACAAATCTAGAATAAATTCGACATGAATTTATCTATTTTTGTAATAAAATGATCGAATACTAAAAAGTAGTTCGATATAAATTCTAGGGATTATGATCCGCTAGATTGCCAAAGTAATACAAGTAAAGTAATTCTAGTGGCTTGAATATAACAATAAGTACTAGAATTAAATTCACTGTCAACGTTTAAGTCTCAGGCAGTTGGTTGAGTTTTTGCAGAAGGAATGAATATGATGTTATTGATTTTCTTTCTATCTTTTTGTGTGTGTCTCGTTTTGATCACCCACACTTGTATTTAAACAAGTTAACAAACTTCTTCCACGCGCCAAAACAAACCAATAGATTACTACTAGCAATACTATCCAAAACAATTGGTAGTACTATCGGTAGTACTATCCAATTGACTTGGTAGTACTATCGGTAGTACTATTGGAGATAGTACTGTTAGTATTAGTGCTCTAGAGACAATACTTTTATGTTTTAAAGAAAACATTTTATTATTATAAATTATGTTTTATTGATTATTGTTATTATTGTTATTATGTCTTTATTTACTGCGTTATAAATGTTAGCATAATAAATGTCCTTGGAATTATGATACATATTCGATATCTTTAAGTATGTGACTTAACAATGAGATTATATGAATAGTATCTTTATTCCTAAATATCCCTAGCCGAGTGTTATTATTTAAGGACAATAATAATACACAGAGACTAGTATGTTTGTTGACTGATGACCACATCTCATTGGTCATAGGTATTGTGATACTAAAGTCAAAACATAGGTGCATGTAAGAGTACATGACACTGGATTGACCCGCCGTGAGATTACACATGTTAATAGTGTCATAAGTAATTCTCACTGTGATAATGGTGTAATGATCCTTAGACCTGAAATCATTATATTTTATACGAGAATTAATATACTTTGATTACATTAAAAGTTACCTTTCCGGGTGATGATAAAAGTGGACATTGGATATATTATGAATCGTATGAGAAATATGAATGATCTAGATGAGATTTAACCCTCCTAATTTTAGGAGCGATATTATTGGCCTCTTGTTTGAGTGAGACTAAGAAATGCACGGTCGTGCTCAAATGTTGATCTGATTTATTAGTCTACTCATCGATCAAGAAAACTAAGATTAAATTATGAAGAGGATGACACATTACATGCCTCGAGTTTATTCTATAATATTAAGGTTAAAGGGATTATATTACATGGAACATTATTCACGAAAGGCTTAATTGAATCACCGATTTAATTATTATTACTTGGGTGAAAATGATGTATTACTAGATGCCGCTCATTGTTTACAATTTTAATTAGTTATTAAAATTGTTACCAACGTAATAATAACCTACAGGGTCACACACAAATAACGCTTGAAGGAGAAATAATTTAAATTATGAATTTAAATTTAAATAAGTAATTTATTCTATTTATAATATTAATTAAGTATGACTTGATTAATTATTTAAATAGAAAATGGAATTACTTAAACTAATTCTGAAATTAGTTATTAATTAATTAAGTGCAACTTAATTAAATAATAAATTGAAATTTCAGATTAGTATTTTATTATAATTGGATTATAATTAGAAAACTTATTTTCCTCTCTATATAAACTCTCAAAGAGGGCTGATTTAATTATGAAAAACGTTTTTATATTAAAACCCTAGCCGCTTATGAGAGCAAGAAAAGAGAGAGAGAAAGAAGCAGTTTTCGGGTGCTAATACACATCAATCCTTCAAGAAAAGCGTTCGTGTGGATAACGTAGAGTGTAGATCGCGAGAGCGGGATACATGGTGATTGAACAAGCTTTGGATCTCCATTAATCTTCCATTAATGAACTGTTAAAGCTTCTTAAGGTATTTGTTCTTAATCTCCGAATTAAATCTTTTGTTTTCGCATGGATCATGCGGAGGGGTTTCGAAGTTTGATTTATTTTTACATTTTCCGTTGCGTTTATGTGCTCGAAACCCTTCAATGGTATCAGAGCTACTTGCGAAAATGTTTTAATTCGGTTATATGTTTAAAGTTTTTATGTATATATAAGCATGTTTGCGATTATCATGATTGATGTGTTGTTTTGATGATAACATTGATGTATATGCATAAACTTTACATTAATGATGATTGGGATGATCATATGATGATCATATAATTTGTATGTATACTGATATATACATGATATATGTTTGTTCTTGTTATGAGAATCGTATTCGATACGATTTCTAAACACGCTGCGCAGATTTAGTGAAATTTGCATACTGTGTCCGATTTTCGCCGAAAATACCTTTTCAGAAATGGAAACGGCGTCTGAACAAAACTGACTATGTCACACGTTCATCTGTAAGGCATTTGACGTCGTTTACTATCCGTAAATAGCGATTTAATGTTTTCAGAATTCTGATTTTGATTTTCTGATTTACACTTTATTTGATTTCTATGATTGGATCATGAGAAATATGATATAGTATGATATGTTAATGCAATATGAGATGTTCTTAATTGTTATATGATCATGGTGATTGGTTATGGCCTAAAGACCCATAAGATAGTGGTTTTGTTTTAATGGTTTGGTTTCTAAATACGACTTGCATGTCGTTATTCCTTGTAATGTTTAAATCTCGAATGTAACTCAAGTTCTACTTGTAAGTTCAGTAGGATAGGTTGTTTTAGTTATGTAATATATATGAAGACACCCAGATGGAGAACCAAGGAAGCATTACAAGGAGGCAAGTTAAAGCTTGAAGACTTGTAACATTGTATTGTATTTTGATACCACCATAGATTGACCTTGATTTTTCCATTATCTTGGAAAGATCACTTAGGTTGGGCCATAACCAAACACGTTTACTTTACGCACTTTACATATATGATGCATGTGATGATGATATGTATGTGTAGTTATAATGATGCATGCTTTAATTAGATTAAACATGTATGTATTAGATACGTCACCCATGCCATGTTTGCTAAACAAGATAAAATCTGTAACGATTCAAGATTTTAAAATTGAACAAAAATGAACATGAGATTCCTGTGTTTATGAAACACGGAAATAAGTATGAATTTCGAATTTTGATATGGGGCGATTTTGACAAAAATACAAGCAGCGCTTGTAAGAAAGGCGGATTTTAAGTGAGACCACTGTGACTCCTCCGACGGACTGGAAATCAAACCATTGATGAATTTTGATTTGAAGTACTTAGTTCAAGGAAAAATTGGGAATCTCTTGATGATGGGATCATGGTCGTTTTAATAATAACAAATCCCTAAAGTTAAAATATTAAGTCAATTAGATGCCTTCCAATGGGCAACACTCGTCAAGACCTAGATCGAGAAAGAGTGGGTTCGCCAAAGCGAAGCACTCCAATCTATCGTGGTAAGACGCGATGAAGTAAATGTGATACTTAACTGTTAGACCATTGGGTTAGACTTAACTAAGTTACCACAATAGGATTGTGAACTTAGAGGCATGGAGCTTGGTATGATTTATTAGATAAATGTGAACAAATGTTGTTCTACAAAACTTTCCAAGAGTTATATATGATATAATTGACAAGAGTTGTCTACCTAAATAAATCATGTTTTGGGAGTAAAGCCAAAGCTGACCTTAAGCATGACGAAATATGGATCTTGGCTCACTAGAAAGATTTAAGAGAAATACTTTCCGAATTAATAGTTAGGGCTATTTATTTGATAAAAATAGTGGGAGGTATATAATGATATACCATAATCACTTAAACATAATAATTAATAAATTTGCAACCTAGATTAATTTTATGCACTTTAATATTGTAGCTATCAAATGACAAATAACACAAACAACTTCTCTATGCGATCAGTCCTTGAGAAGGACAAGCTGACAGGAACAAATTTCCTCGACCGATATAGGATCTTGAGGATCGTCCTCAGGCACCACGATGTTAGTCAAATTATTCTTACCTTTTAGCTGAGAATGTAACATGTGCCGAACATAATGCTTATTGGAAGCAAATTGATGATTCGACTTATGATGCTTCATGTCTCATGCTTGCAACTATGAGTATTGAGCTTAAGAAACAATATGAGCATATGGATGCTTATGAGATATTTGAGCACCTTAAAAGATGTTTGAGGAAAAGGCTCGTCAAAAGGGATTTGACAATAACAAGACACCATACACCTACAAGTAGGGAAAGTGAGATTCGGTTGGTCCAAATGTTCTAAAGATGATATGGTATAATGAGTACCTTGATTATTATTTTTTGGGTTTCAAGATTGGTCTAGAGACTCAGAATGATTTGATCATACAAATCTTTGAACAATAACTATTCTCAATTAGTTAGTGAACAACAAAATAAATGAGATAGACATAGCACCCATTAAGTTGTGAAGCACGTTGAGAACTGCTGTAAGCAACATGATAAATGCATGGACTACTCCCATAATGATGGTGAATGTAGGAATGTTTTGGGAAAGGAAAATGGAATGGAAAGAAGAAGATTTGATCTAATTCTATAGCCATATTAAACTCCAATCCTAAGAGGTTTTGTCGCCTAAAGGAGGTGTTGCTAATTAAAGAAGACGATTGTCGCTTCTGTGGAAAACCGAAAGACTGGAAATTAAACTGTCATGCTTATTTGGAAGATCTAAGAAGAAGACCGGCGAGGGTCAAGCTTCAGGTTTCGAGTTAGAATTGGAGCAAAAGTTGTTGCTCTAGTTGAAGTAACTCGTTACTTAATTTTGCCTGTAAGGCTAAGTTTAGAACTTGATAATTGTAACTACGTGCCTCTAAGAGTAGAGACATTATATTGGTTTCTTGTATGGACAAGAAAGGTTTTTCATTTTAATTGGATATATAACAATTGTTGTTTATTACATTTCAATGAAAAGGTTAATGATGTTGCACAATTAGTTAACAATTTATATGTTCTAAAATGACTCAAATCAAACATTACCTTTGGCACTGTAATTAAGGCCATATTATAAGAAATGCATTTCCAATTTACATACTGATGGATGATTGGATAAGTTTGATTATGAATCATACGAAGAATGCGAATCTTGGTTTATTTGGTAAAAAGACAAAAAAGCCCATTTTACTAGAAATGGTGAAAGGGTCATCGAACGATTATGAGTTATACATGGTGATGTATGTGGTCATATACGTACGATGGCAGAAGGTAGGTTTTACTACTTTATAGCGGTTACTGATGATTTCAGTAGATACGAATATGGATATCTTTTGAAGAACAAATTCGAATCTTTTGAAAAGTTCAAAGAATATTAAGCTGAAATAGAAAAGGTTCAAAGAAAGGGGTTTCTAAGAACTAAAATCACACTTTGTTGGACATAGTGCGATGGATGATGAGTAAAGAGGATCTTCCAATAAGTTTCTGGGGTTATACCCTAGAGACATGTGCATATACACTAAACCGTGTTCCTACTAAAATGGTTCAGGAGACACCATATAAGATATGGACTGAGAAAAGTCATAGCATGTCATTTATGAAAATTAGGGGATGCCAAGCGTTTGTGAAACGTTTAACCTCAGACAAGCTAGGACCAAAATCAGATAAATGTAATTTTGTGGGATACCAAATTAAAACAAAAGGGGTATTACTTCTTTAATCCTCCAGAGAACAAAGTGTTTGTTGCTCGGACTGCTGTATTTCTTGAGAGAGACTTTCTTTCTAAAAGAAATAGTGGGAGGAAAATAGATCTCGATGAGGATCGAGAACCACGAGATAACATTGAACCGAAGTTGGAACAAGAGCAGAATGTACAAGAAAATGTTAATGACAATACTGCTCAAGAAACACAGGTTGTTCGTAGGTCTGGTAGGATTCAGCATGAGTCCGAGAGATATTATGAATTTCTCTTAACTCAGGATGGTGATGTAGTGCTTGTGAATAATGATAATGAGCCTCTTACCCACCAAGACTCTATGAAAATTCCAAGATCTAAAAGTTGGCAGGAGGCCATGAAATCTAAGATGGATTCCATGTATGAAAAACCAAGTATGGAATTTGGTTGATCCACCTAAAGGGGTAAAACCTATAAGGTACAAGTGCTTTTTCAAGAAGAAAACTGACATGGATAGTAATACAGACCTATAAGGCACGACTGGTGGCAAAAGGTTTCAAGTAAATTCATGGTATTGACTATGATGAAACTTTCTCACCAGTGGCAATGGTCAAGTCCATCAGGATTTTGCTTGCTTACTATGACTACAAAATCTGGAAAATGGATGTCAAGACTACTTTCTTAAATGAGAGCGTAGAAGAGGTTGTGTACATGACATAACCTAAAGGTTTTGTACATCCAAGTTTTGCTAGAATGGTTTATAAGATAAGTCGATCCATTTATGGATTAAAGTAAGCCTCGAGGAGATGGAATATACATTTTGATGAAACAGTCAAATAGTTTGGCTCTATTCAAAATGAAGATGAACCGTGTGTTTACAAGAAGGTTAGTGGGAGCCATGTGGCATTCCTAGAATCATATGTAGATGATATATTACAAATAAATAATAACATTCTTTCTCAACAGACTGTTATGACTTGGTAGAGAAATAGTTTCTTGATGAAAGACTTAGGAGATGTGTCCTATATCTTAGGGATCAGGATCTATAGAGATAGATCACGAAGATTTTTCGGCTTAAGTCAGAGTACATACATTGATAATGTATTGCACCAATTAGGGATGCAAAGAGGCTAAAAGGGAAATGTTCCCATGTCTATGAGATAGTGATCTCAAAATAAATGGTCTAAAATCATTGGATGATATGGACCACATTATTATAGTTCTATATGCTTCGGAAATTGGTTTCATAATGTATGTGATGATATGTACTCGTCATGTTGTCTCATATGCTTTAAGCATGACGATCAGGTACTAGTCTAATCCAAGTGATGGTCACTTGATTGGAATCAAGAATATTCTTAAGTGTCTGAAGAGGACTAAAGACTCATTCTTGGTATATGGAGGAGATGGGAAGCTGGATGTAAAATGTTACACGGATGTTAGTTTCTAGACAGACATGACGGTTTTTGTCTCTTAGTCTGGATTTGTGTTTTGTCTAAAAAGATGTGTTGTAAGCTAGAATAGTTCACAGCAAGAACTGTAAATGATTCTACAATCGAGGCTTAGTATATTGATACTAGCGAAGTAGCCAAAAAGGATGTTTTGGGAATTTACTAAGGCGATATCACCTTGTTAATGAGATTAGTGATCAAGGAGATATACTTATATGTAAAGTGCATACTATTGATAATATTGCAGAACCATTGACTAAGGCTTTGTCGCAGCAGAAGCATCTAAGTCACACTAGTTCCAAATATATTGGATACATGGGATATTGGTTTTAGTGCAAGTGGGAGATTGTTAGTATTAGTGCTCTAGAGACAATACTTTTATGTTTTAAAGAAAACATTTTATTATTATAAATTATGTTTTATTGATTATTGTTATTGTTTTATTATGTCTTTATTTACTGCGTTATAAATGTTAGCATAATAAATGTCCTTGGAATTATGATACATATTCGATATCTTTAAGTATGTGACTTAAAAATGAGATTATATGAATAATATCTTTATTCCTAAATATCCCTAGTCGAGTGTTATTATTTAAGGACAATAATAATGCACAGAGATTAGTATGTTTGTTGACTGATGACCACATCTCATTGGTCATAGGTATGGTGATACTAAAGTCAAAACATAGGTGCATGTAAGAGTACATGACACTGGATTGACCCGCCATGAGATTACACATGTTAATAGTGTCATAAGTAATTCTCACTGTGATAATGGTGTAATGATCCTTAGACCTGAAATCATTATATTTTTATACGAGAATTAATATACTTTGATTACATTAAAAGTTACCTTTCCGGGTGATGATAAAAGAGGACATTGGGTATATTATGAATCGTATGAGAAATATGAATGATCTAGATGAGATTTAACCCTCCTAATTTTAGGAGCGATATTATTGGCCTCTTGTTTGAGTGAGACTAAAAAATGCACGGCAGTGCTCAAATGTTGATTTGATTTATTAGTCTACTCATCGATCAAGAAAAATAAGATTAAATTATGAAGAGGATGACACATTACATGCCTCGAGTTTATTCTATAATATTAAGGTTAAAGGGATTATATTACATGGAACATTATTCACGAAAGGCTTAATTGAATCACCGATTTAATTATTATTACTTGGGTGACATTGATGTATTACTAGATGCCGCTCATTGTTTACAATTTTAATTAATTATTAAAATTTTTACCAACGTAATAATAACCTATAGGGTCACACACAAAGAACGCTTGAAGGAGAAATAATTTAAATTATGAATTTAAATTTAAATAAGTAATTTATTCTATTTATAATATTAATTAAGTATGACTTGATTAATTATTTAAATAAAAAATGGAATTACTTAAACTAATTATGAAATTAGTTATTAATTAATTAAGTGCGACTTAATTAAATAATAAATTGGAATTTCGGATTAGTATTTTATTATAATTGGATTATAATTAGAAAACTTATTTTCCTCTCTATATAAACTCTCAAAGAGGGCTGATTTAATTATGAAAAACGTTTTTATATTAAAACCCTAGCCGCTTATGAGAGCAAGAAAATAGAGAGAGAAAGAAGCAGTTTTCGGGTGCTAATACACATTAATCCTTCAAGAAAAGCGTTCGTGTGGATAACGTAGAGTGTAGATCGCGAGAGCGGGATACATGGTGATTGACCAAGCTTTGGATCTCCATTAATCTTCCATTAATGAACTGTTAAAGCTTCTTAAGGTATTTGTTCTTAATCTCCGAATTAAATCTTTTGTTTTCGCATGGATCCTGCGGAGGGGTTTCGAATTTTGATTTATTTTTACGTTTTTCGTTGCGTTTATGTGCTCGAAACCCTTCAAGTACTATTAAAACTGATAGTACTACTAGTACTATTTTAGAAAGTACTAATTCTGTTTTAATTTATTTACTTTAATTGATTTAATAAATGAATTAGTTCTAAACGAATTAATTCATAGATTAAATAAATTAAGTTATTGACTGAAATAATTCAATAAATAAATTAATTCTTGAGAATTAATTTATAAATAAAATTACTTAAGATCTAGATTGATTAATTTAATATATGAATTAATTCTGGAAGAATTATTTCATAGATTAAATTAATTATCTTATAGAATAAATTAAAAGAGAATTAAAACTAATTCTAAGAACCACTTCAACTGATGACGAACTTCCACTGAATGATGTTGACACTCCATGTACTGTCTGGTTCATGAGTGACTAACTTTAATGACTGTTCTTCATCTTTTGACTTTAAGCTGTGGTTCTTCTCCTTTTACTTAACAAAGGACTGTAACCTGTACGTTTCCTGTCACACTTCTGAAATCTCTGTCACTTTTAAATAGTTCCACTTCCTTGAATACTTCACTGAGGCTTGATCAATAAATTGAACTTCTTTCAATGTAGAATTACTTCAAGACTGTAGATGACATTAATCTTCATTCTCTTGACAGATATTATCTTTTGAGATTCCTCTGACATTTGAATATATTATTTACTTATTACATCTTAGTTTATGTTGAGTAGAATCCTCGGTGTTTACAAATGGGCCTTGACATATGCCTTTCATGTTCCGTCTTTAATATAATAGTATTAGCTTAAAACCCTTGCGATGCACGGAATGTTTTTAATAGTTGTCATTTTATTATTTATATTTTAATATTTATATTAATTGCATTTTTTAAGAAAAATAAGTAGTCTTATTAAAATAGGTAAACTTTTTTAAATAATTAAAAATATTAAAATAGGTTTTAAATGTGATATGGTTCCGAAGGATGAACCGGATATGGACAGTTCCAATAAGATTTCATTCTTGAACAAAAATCCATTTCTTGATTTATTTCATCTATTCCATGACCGGAACATGGGAGGATACACGTTACACCACAATTTTGAATCAGAAGAGAGATTTCAAGAAATGTCAGATTTATTAACTCTATCAATAACCGAGCCGGATCTGGTGTATCATAAGGGATTTGCCTTTTCTATTGATTCCTACGGATTGGATCAAAAACAATTCTTAAATGAGGTATTCAACTCCAGGGATGAATCGAAAAAAAAATCTTTATTGGCTCTACCTCCTTTTTTTTATGAAGAGAATGAATCTTTTTATCGAAGGATCATAAAAAAACGGGTTCGGATCTCCTGCGGAAATGATTTGTAACTAAAGGTTTGCTCGTGATATTTTTGACCATTTGAAACCTCTAATATTAGAGTTTGGTAGTTAACAGATTGAAATTACTTTTTGGACTCAAAAAACTAATCTATATAATCTTAATTCCTGAATACAAAGACTTTGGAAATTGACCTTTTCTATCCTTTTCAATTTTTAAATTAACACTACTATCCATGTCCATTTTTGTCCTTTCACTAGCATTTGGGTCGCCCGTTTACATCCGGGGTTGATCCGTGTCCTATTTCCTTCACTAAATCTTTACTTCTTAATCTGACCCGTGGATAAATGGGTAATACCCATGAGTTCAAATTTTTTTTTAAAAAGGCATCTTCATTATGCCTTGATTTTAGGCTTTGTTGTGTCAATAACTTCTCTCGTGCAATCAGTTTTCATTCATAACAATTTAAACAAACTCACTATCATCTGTGACACCCTCAAATCCGGGGTCAGAGGATTTGGTCGTCACGCTGAAATCTCAATTAAACAACCTGTTAAATATTAAACCAATACAATATAACATCTGCGACCCCAACTCTACCAAGATCTTTTAGGCTATAGTGCTAGAAACAAGAATCCAAAATTTACTAAACTCTAACTTCCTTTTACAACAATACTGTTTGCACAATTTCTATAACACTAGTATAACTTCGATAAGAAGTATACCAGGCAAACTAATCTTATACAATATAGTATTTAATAGAAATCAACTTTATACAATAACCTTACACTAGATCCCAATGCTCTGCATCAACTCATCTTCCCAACGCCATCTTGACTCTTCTCGTTCCATAGTTATACAATTAAATACTGTCAATCTACTTTTCACTGGAGGGTTAAAAATTTGAAACCAACAAATATGAGCGGAGACATCCTCTCGCTTTACTGAAATATCAAGGGTAACAAACAAGAGTGAGCGAAAGAAGCTCAGCAAGTATATAATGCTGCACAGGATAAATAATAATGCGACAATAGCAATGTATGAAAAGAAATCAACTCAACTGGGGGTAAAATGATAATGCAATAATAGCAATGTATGAAAATCAGCTCAACTGGCAAAATGAACAACAACAATTGTGTTAAACTTTAAATTAGAATTGGATTTTTACTTTGACGCAACGAGTTAAAGTGGATGATCAGTCACACTAAAACTCCGGATCATACCTTACGGTATGTCCAAATACTGAACTGGATCCAAGGCCACATTGGCCACATAATAATACTCATACTCTGACTGGCGTCTGCAGTCCTTAAAACATTTCATTTTAATAAAAACTTCCAATTCCAATTTAGTACTCAGATTAGGTGTCGGAACAATCGACTACCTAGCTAACTCAAATTAATACTTTCAAATGTCTGATTCAGATTCTCAGACTAGGTTAGGTAAAAACAATTACATATGAATCAGGTTTCAATAATACAGAATCAGGATTAATCTTAGAAGAGATAAATTGTTTCAATAATAACAATTACTTTGATCACCACGTATCCCTTGAGCCAAGATCTACGTCTCTAAATCAGTCCACATGAACGCTTGATCGTCCAACGATCACCGAAGTTTGCTACTAGCCAAGAACCAGCCTCGAATCTCTCTCTCTCTCTCTCTCTCTCTCTCTCTCTCTCTCTCTCTCTCTCTCTCTCTAGCCTCTCCTTGATGTAGAGCAGCTAGGGTTTTTAACAAAAACGAATTCTGAAAGCTTAACCCTAAAATAATACATCTTAATGTATTTATATGGAGAGAGTTTTTTTGGCCCTTTACCTAATCTGATTGGACTTCAACTTGACAGTTCTATTTTGGTTCATAATTCATACCTTGCAGTATCTTGTGATTGCCAGATAGTTGCGGATGACATGATTAGAAGAGATAAATATGGTTAATCTACCTGGTCTAAGCAAGATGGTCCAACTGACCATTTATGATTACCTAGATATTTTGGGTAATCTGGGTCTAAAACCAATTTTTCAGGATTTTCTGAAGAACTAGTTTCGGCGAGAGAGTCATTACTTCTCTGTCTTATGAATTGACCTATGGACCTATGTGGGTACACAAGTTGTCGATTTCATTTTTATTGTTCAGATAGTATGAACTCAGTTTCTCTTTAAAAGAGTCTAAATTTATTAGGGTTTCTCCTAATAAAACTAGGTTATCAGTATCAAATCCTATGAAGGATTGATCTCTGAGATAGAAGAAAAGTTCTTCATCAGTGACTCTAGATGTAAATCTAGCATTTTTAATAGTCCAAGGAAGGACTGAATTATGATTAAAACTAATCATGCATTTGCTGTATTATTAAATCAAAAATATATATTTGAATTAATAGAGTTCTAGACATGGTTCATGTGTACCTGATCCTGAGCTTATCTCCACCAAAGATTGTAAGATAGAATAAATTTCTCCTTTTAATCTGCATTCCGTATTAACCCAAGGATGCATCTTGTTTTCCCTAAACGGCCTCCTGCCTAAGCGGTACTAACCCAATGACGCCTTACTCCCTCCAGGATGATTAACAAAATGTTATAAAAGAAATCACTTTTATTGAATCACAAAATCTTATTACAGGCTCTGGATATAAGCTTCCAGAGCATACACACTACTACATTGCTACAACCCTTAATGGGTTTACTCACTCATTATTTTGCTGGACTCGAATAGGTTTGTACAGTGTTTGTGGGTTGTGTAAATTCGAGATGCCCTACAACTGAAATGAACTCTTCCTTTTATAGAGTAAGGAAATAGGATCTATACAAAGTTTTCATACATCATTGTATGCGTCATTCGTATATTATTGCAGCTCTCCAAAGACAAGAAATCTTATCTTCTCCTTTGGTGTGCTAAAAAAGTAGATTCTTTCTACTTTTTCTTTTTGTCCACTATCTTCTCCTTTGGCGTGCTAAGAGAAAATGCTTTCCTTTTTGTCCACTTCCTTAGTTGTCTTTAGTGGAGAATCTCTTTTTCTTTTAATAAAGTAAAAGTAGATGCTTTTGCTAGAAGCGATTTCCAGCCGTTGCTTTGAAAACAAATCCTATCTCTGGGGTCTCCATTATTTGTTTTCCAGCTGTTTTGTCTGGTCCACATATTTGACAATCGAGGTTGATGCCAAATTTGTTTATTTCCTTTTGCTTTTTCCTACAAAAGAATTCCTTGTGAGCTCCCACAGCATCTTTGTGTAGAAGTTGTCGTCTGAAAGCTACTACTTTGCTGTAATCTTCTTCACTTAATCCTTTGTGAGAGTAAGAAGTTATTAAAGCATGAGTAGTTGAGAGGTTAACTTTTAATTTATCCTCTTTTTGAATGTTGAATAATTTATTGATCAGAATCAATAATTTATTTTCTGCCATTTCTCTTAAGTCTGGCTTCTCCAGTGTGGATTCCATAACTTGACTTGGAGAGTAGACTTTTTCTTTTACGGTTCCAACCTGAACATAGTGAAAAGGCTGGTTAGCTGGACAATCATATTCCTCTTCATTTTCCCAACAGATAATTGTGCTGGTGGTTTTGATGAATATTCCGATGTCCTGGTTTTTAAGACACTTCTTTTTGTATGTCTTAACCGTATCTCTGAATTCTTTCGGGAATTTAGCTATTTCCAGAAGGTTATTGGAAGGATAAACCTGAGCTAATATCCCGTACCGGTACGCCTCATAAACCATTTCAGGGTTGGCGTTTGGATAGAAATTAAAGTAGCTGACGTTCTTCTTATCTGATGTAAAGAAGTGTTCTTCTACAAATTCCTTTTATGTGGCAAGCCTGCCAATTTGATAAAGATACTTGAATTCTGAATAGCGAATGTCAATGGTATCCTCGTCTGTTTGAATTAGCGTTGTCTGCTGATTCTTTGGAAGTGAACCCAGAACTATCTTGCTCGAGGTTTTTTCCTTTGTCAAAGCTCCTTTGTAGGTTGGTTGTAAAGCTTCTGCTGAACTGATCAACTCTAGAGGTGGCTTAAACTCTTGTGTAGTATAAATGCCTGCTGCAACTTTTGCTTCAGTGAACGATTTATACTTCTTATGCTTGATTCCTGAGAATCCTTTTACAGCTTTCTCAGCAATATCCCATATAGTGTATATTCCTGCATTAGAACCATTAAAAACTACATAGTAGGCTTTAGGGCCTTTGAACCTGTTAGGGACAGCTGAAGTTTGACCTTCAGTCTTATTAGGGATTTGAATTCCCCCGTTAGGCTTTAGAAGTAAATCTAAAGTTGTATCTAACGTTGTTGATGTCTGTACCTCTGACTGGATTTTTAGTAAATCCACAACTTTCAACGGATTTGTGATTTCTTTACCTGGAGCCGTTTGCTCAGGAATAGCCTCATATTGATTCATTTCTGAATATGGTGATGAAGTAACCATTTGTTGTGAAGATTGCTCTTCAGTTTGAATTTTTACCAAATTTACAGGTATCAACGGATTTGATATGCCTTTACCGGTAGCCGTTTGCTCCGGGCTAGTTTCAGATTTTTCCATTTCTGAAGAAGGTTCTGAAATTTCCTTTTGTTGTTCAGAAGATGAATATCTTCTTACAAAATACATTTCTGCACGAATAACTACAAGTTTTTCTTGCAAAAGCTGAATTTTCTTCATTACAATAGTTTCTTGTAATGCTAATTTTTCCATAACTATGGCTTATGGTTTTCTCAAAGAAAGAGATTTTGTATAGGCAAAGAAGCCTTTTGTGTATAGAAGGGTTTGAGTGAAGAGTTGTTGGTGAGTTCTTCGCTCAGAATTCCTCTGTATTTATAGCCTGAAAAAGGCTTTGGATTCCTGTAAAAACAGCATAAAGCGTCACATCAGTGTTAAGATGTGTTTACCTGATTTTTCTGGAATTCTCTTGTTAAAAAATCTGCTAGGCAGTTTTTAACTCCTTCAATGTGTTGAACATCAAAGCTATAGCGAGATAGCCACTGTTGCCATCTGACTAATCTTCCTTGCTTATTATGTCCCTGTAACTTAATACGAAGAAAATAAGTGAAGTTTTTATTATCAGTTCTAACCAGAAATTTAACTGGAGTTAGATAAATAGAAAACTTATTAATTACTCTAATGACTGCAAGATATTCTTTCTCATTTGAGTGATAGTTCTTTTCTGCGTCTTTAAAGCTTCCTGAAGCATATCTGCATATTAATTCTTTGTCAGAACTAATTGCTTTGAGTACCCCTCCCCAGTATTCTCCCGAGGCGTCGGTCTCAATGATAAGCTTATCATCCGGTTCTGGATGATAGAGTTTTGGAAAACTCTTTAGATTCTTTTTCACCTTGTTAATATAACTGGTGTCTGAATCTTTCCATTCCCATGCTACGTCTTTCCTAAGCTTTGCCTACAAAGGAGCTCGTATAGATGCAAGTTTGGGAATATAATCAGAAGCATAAGTTAGTATTCCTAAAAACCTTTGCAACTGTTTTTTGTCTTCAATCTTATCCGGGAATTTATGAATATGTTCCAGGATATGTATCTGAGGACAATGAGTTCCTTGATCAATTTCTAATCCTAAGAAATTAATCTTTGTCTTAAAGATATGAGCTTTCTTTTTAGACAAAATAATACCAAGTAATTGGCATTTCTTTAATACCGCTGCTAAATGCTTGAGATGATCCTGTTCATTATTACTAAAAATAAGAATATCATCAACATAAACACAACAGATTTTTTCAAAGGACCTGAATGCATTTTGCATATGTCTTTGAAATATGGATGGTGCTTTTTTGAGTCCAAACGGTACGACTATCCATTGATAATGTCCCTGGGGACATGTAAATGCTGTCAATAGCTGTGATTCCTCATCTAGCAATACCTGCCAAAATCCAGATTTACAGTCTAATGAACTGAATATTTTCTTACCTCTAATAAGGGTGAGTAATTCATCCTTATTTGGAAGATTATGGCTGTCTCCTATGGTGGCTTCATTGATTGCCTTGTAGTTGACTACCATTCTTTTCTTTCCTCTTCTCCTTTCGGCTTCATTTTCTACCAAAAATGCTGGAGACATATGAGGTGATTTACTAGGTATGATGAT
This sequence comes from Heracleum sosnowskyi, assembly GCA_030848705.1. Lineage (NCBI taxonomy): Eukaryota > Viridiplantae > Streptophyta > Magnoliopsida > Apiales > Apiaceae > Heracleum > Heracleum sosnowskyi. The sequence goes on from CM061242.1 coordinate 69,575,602, forward strand.
TTTCATATCTAGTAGCTCCTGAATTTGTTTACCAAATTCTTCTCGATCTTGTGGACTGTACTTCATAGGCTTAACCTTGATTACTGTCTTGGGATCTCTGAGCTTGATACTTGCCTTCATCCAATGCTTGGTCTTAGTTGGATCCAAGGGATTTTCTGAGCAAACTGAATCTAATAATTTCTCAATTATAGATTTTTTGTTAATGTCAAGAACTAAATTATAACAAATAGAATTTAATTCTTTAAACTGTTTGATGCTTTCTTTCCCCCTTTCTAAAAGTTGAGTTATATAATTGGGGCTAATATTAAGAGCATCAGGTTTGGTTTTCTTAGAATTCTTTTTCATAAATTCAAGAAATCCTTTAATACCAACCTGTCTGGCTGATGTTACCTTATTGACGTATATTTCTTCTCCTGAGAGAGTAAATATAATCATTCTTGTATATTGGATAAAAGGTCCATATAATTGACAAAATTTATTGCCTAGGATAAGGTCAATACTTGATTCTTGTTATCAAAGATTGTAATATCTTAAATATTGATGGTAAAAATAATAGAAAAGAACTCATTGACAAATGGGCTCAAGAGATAAGTTTGATAATTCAGACTAATAGTGATGCTTATGATGATTATAACACAGTTTTGTTATTAATGGAACATAAGACCACAGGTGTTGTTAATAGTTTGATTAAAAACACTGCTTGGGAACCAGTAATGAATCCCATACTTGCCTATGAAAAAGTTATAGATGCAATCTATACTATGTTCTTAGGAATAAACCTTGCTACTAACAAAAGTTTAGAACTAGCAAAAATGGTTAGTAATGCAAAATCCATGCTTACTAATATGCAATTGTGCAATATATGTTTTCTTGATCAATTCTTTGGTGATTATGAAAAATATCTATATCAGTTAAATGATAAAGATGATTATAAGAAGTTTGTTCGTGACTACCTTCTTAAAATTCCCTCAATTGGAGAAAGATCTCTAGATAGATTCACTAGTGAAGCTACTGGAATTGAAGAGTTTAGCCTTGGTTATGCTCACAAAATAGTTAAGGAAGAAATCAGTAAGATTTGTGACTTAACTAGAAAACAGAAGCAACTGAAATCTTTTAGCAAAAGATGTTGTGATAAGATTATCGAGCGACCATTAGATTATGGATGCAGGAAGACCCAAAAGTCCTCCAACAAAAAGACATATAAAAATACGACTAAATACAGGTTTGTCAGGAAGAAGAAGCCCTTCAAACCAGGTAAATACGTTAAGAAAAAATTTGTTAAAAATTATTCTAACGAAAAACAAAAGTTTTGCCCAAAAGGCAAGAAAAATTGCAGGTGTTGGATTTGCAATGAAGAAGGACACTATGCAAATGAGTGCCCTAATAGGAAAAAGCAGGAAGGAAAAGCCCGAATGCTTGAACAGTACTCTTTAGGATTTATTCCTATTGAAGATCCCTATGAAGATGTACAAGAAGTGTACATACTAATAGAAGAATTAGATCCCGGACCAGAAGATTCGGAAACTAATGAATTCACTTCCTCAGATTCAGAATGAAGAAGTAGAAGAATTAGTGATGCCCAACATCACTAATCCAAATTCTATTTATATCTCAGGTATAATAAAATTTACAGGATATAAAAGAATAGAATTACATTGCTATATCGATACAGGTGCAAGCTTATGTATAGCAAGTAAATACGTTATCCCAGAAGAACATTGGGTTAATGCAGAAAAGCCTATAAGGGTATCCATAGCAAATGGAAATCATATTACCCTTACCAAGGTATGTAAAAATCTTGATATATTAATTGCAGGAGAAATATTTCATATTCCTACAATATATCAACAAGAATCAGGTATTGACCTTATCCTAGGCAATAATTTTTGTCAATTATATGGTCCTTTTACCCAATATACAAGAATGATTATATTTACTCTCTCAGGAGAAGAAATATACGTCAATAAGGTAAGATCAGCCAGACAGGTTGGTATTAAAGGATTTCTTGAATTTATGAAAAATAATTCTAAGAAAACCAAACCTGATGCTCTTAATATTAGCCCCAATTATATAACTCAACTTTTAGAGAGGGGGAAAGAAAGCATCAAACAGTTTAAAGAATTAAATTCTATTTGTTATAATTTAGTTCTTGACATTAACAAAAAATCTATAATTGAGAAATTATTAGATTCAGTTTGCTCAGAAAATCCCTTGGATCCAACTAAGACCAAGCATTGGATGAAGGCAAGCATCAAGCTCAGAGATCCCAAGACAGTAATCAAGGTTAAGCCTATGAAGTACAGTCCACAAGATCGAGAAGAATTTGGTAAACAAATTCAGGAGCTACTAGATATGAAAATCATCATACCTAGTAAATCACCTCATATGTCTCCAGCATTTTTGGTAGAAAATGAAGCCGAAAGGAGAAGAGGAAAGAAAAGAATGGTAGTCAACTACAAGGCAATCAATGAAGCTGTTGCCCAGTAAATAACAATTGTAGAAGGGGGTTGAATACAATTGTATAAGATTCTCGACTTTATATAACACAAATATGAAAGATCAATAACAATAACAATAACAGCTTTATTAACTCTGATATAAAACTGTTACAAACTCTCTCAAGAAATTCTGATGTTCTTAAGAGCTGCTAGGTTACACGAATACTCGAGTGTAATATTGGTTGTGTATTCTCTCTACAAACCAAAACCTATAACTGTGTTTATATAGTGCACACAGCTTCTCTATCAATAACAAGATAAGTCCTAATCAATAACAAAGATAGAAACATATCCTTAATCGATAGCTGCCTTCTACAAACCAGGAACCGACAGAAATAAACTTCCATGTTTATCTAGACTCCATATATAACTCGAAGTAGGAATCCTGATCAGCTTCAAGTTCTGATGATCAAACCTGATCATAGTCTGAATAGGAATCCTGATGATAAGCAAGATACTGACGCTTAGTCAAATACTGATGACCATGCAATACTGATGACGTCAGCAATCCTGATCAGTTGAGTCTAGCTCCTGACGATCATTGAATTCTGATCTAACAATCTCCCCCAATCTCATACTTTGTAAAATAAAGTATAGATTCCAAATATTCAATGATGTCAAAAACATGTATCAAAATGTACAAACATCTTCAGAAACAACTTATCTGTTTAAACTCTTTGATAGAACAGATTCATCTTCAAGAAATTGGATAATAAACTTTCTTCTTTTTCTTCAAGAATTTGAATCAGTCTTTCCTTTAGATTTCTGAGTTCTTCATCTTCCTCATTAATCTGATAGATAGCTGCTCTGAGATTCTGTATGGAACTTCTCTGTAGACTGTGCTCTTCAAGCAAAAGATAAGCAATTTCCTTCCCATCAGGATTGAGAGTAAGTTGCGTCATGCCAAAAGTTACTTCTTTAACAGCAGTACCCCTTTGCATTTCCACATCCTGACCTCTTTGATTTAAGTACATGGGAACATAATTACCATTGAAATTACTGTTTCCATCCAGTCTTCTTCTTATAGTTGACAAAATCATGTCACTCCATACTTTGCACACTTGGTTCTTCCATCTTAACAGATAGTGAACATATTTCAGTTCCTTTGTAGTTTTCATCAGCAGATCTTGAATAGATAAAATCTTCACACTACCATCTTTCATGAAGTACAGAAGCTTTTCTTTCTTTTCAAAACCATCATGACAATCTATAACTATATCAACAGTTAGTAAATTGTTCAGGTGTTCAGAAGTTAAAGTACCTTCAATTTCAGTTAAGGAGTAAGGATCAACATAAGTCATGTTCAGAAATTCAGCATCCATGTGTCCAATACCTCCTCTTGTGTAACTTGACATTTGCTTCAGATTCGAAAAGATCTTTAACCAGAGTGCTTTTGATCTAGTCATATCAGACAAATCAACAACACTTGAAGCATTTGTTATAATTCCACCAGTCTGAAAATTGATACACATCACACCTTAGTGTACTTATATGTTTCCACTTCTTGTCTTTCTCCTTTTCATGAGCATAGCTTCTTTCAAGTAAAGATTCTTGTCTGCTTGAATTTCTCCATTGTCTTTTGTTTGAAACTTTAAGCCTTTGTAGATAAAGATTGAAATCTTCATCTGTTCTTTTTGTAACATCTCTTCTTCTGGCTTCTTCTTCTTCATCTACTTCTTTGTTGTGACAATCAACAACAGTAGATAAGATTATCAAATCAACCTCTTGCAGAATTTCAGATTCATCAGGATCTTGAATGTTGTCAGGATTAGAATCTTCAATTTGATTTGTATTGCTGAGAGTTGATTTACTTGATTTTCTTCTCAATTCAGGTTCTTCTTCAACATTTCCATCATCACCAAAAGTAGATCTGTCAGGAACTACTAGAGTTTGATTAGGTTCAGGAATTTCTTCAATTCTTAACCCTTTAGACCTTGTCTGTCTAGGTACTATCTGAGTTGAAGAACCTCTTCTACCTTTTCTAGCTCCTCTCCTACCTCTGCTTCCTCTACCTCTAGCAGAAGCAGTATAGCTTTCCATTGTCTCTCTTTGTAATCTCAAAAATTCTTCATGTGAGAGATCTGTATATTCTTCACTTGCTGTAGAGAGTGCTTTTCTGGCAAATAATTGTTGAACTCTTTTATCAGTGTGATAAAGAGTAACAATTCTACCATCACTTGTAGAAAACTTCCGGAATAACTTTGATGCTTCTTCAGGATTATCAATAATCAAATCTTCATCACCTTCAGGAATTGTAGCAAGAGTATGTCCATGACCAGGTGTGAGGATCTGTTCTTCCGTCAGGATCTGAGATTGCATCAATGTTCTTACTGTCTTAACTCCAGAATCAGAAACATGAGTTGACTGCGTAGTTTGACTTTGAGATGTTTGAATTGTAGATTTCAAAACCGCAGCATCAGAGGTTTCTCCTTGTATTACTTTGTCACCACCATCATTTCCAGTATCATCATCATCATTCCTTAATACTAGATCAGGTGTACATTTTGTCTGAATAACCTTCTCCCCCTTTTTGACATCAGGATTTGACAATAATTGCAAAATTAAGGAAAGAGAGGTTTGAATTTCAGTTACCTTAGAATCCAGAGAATCAATTCTTTGATTGATTGAGATTTGTTCTGAAGCAACAGATTTCACTTGGGATTCTACCACTCTCAATTGTAAAGTAGTAGGCACCTTTGTAAAACTATGAAAGATATCAGTCCTCACTTTATCAGTTGAATCCTTAATAGAATCAATCTCATTTTTCAGGCTTTTGGATAACAGAGTTGTAGCCTTTAGATGATTCTTCAAGTCTTGATTCTCTATAGACTTCACTGCATTATAGGCATGATCAATAGCAGAAGAAAAACTGATAAATTCATCAGAATTGTGCCATGAATTAGACCATTCATTCTGTCTAAATGCCTTAGCAGTATCAAAAGAAGGAATAGAAAAATCTTGTCTCTGATCTTTTCCAGTATAAGCATTGCCAGCCATAAATGTACTTGATGAACCAAAATTAGTTCCAAGACTAATCTTGAGTGCTGTAGCAATCTGGTCCTTCTCTTGTTGATTCACATCATCATCATCACTATCATCAGAATTATCATCATCATTACCATGAGTAAAGTCAGGATCAGGAATTGCAATACCTTTAAGTTTATCCTGTGATTCTGAGATAGGATGATCCATTGGTCTTGAACGAAGTGGCTGTATCAAAATAGGTTCATGATCAGGAGCACCACTAGCGTCAGGATGAACATCGTCAGGATTTGATATGCTTGCATCAGTATTTTCTACCAATGGTTCTTGTGTAGCTTGAGGTTCAGAAGCTGCTTCAACACTTTGAGCTAAAGGTTCTTGTGTGCTTCCCTCATTGATAATGTTCTCGACCAATCTTTCAACAGAAGCTGTAGCTTTGCCTGCATCTTCACTTTGAGAAGATGGTTCTTGTGTAGCTGGAATGTTGATGTCTTCATTCTCCCTTTGAGAAAATGGTTCTTGTGTGACCATTCCACTAGCTAGGCCTTCACCCAAACTTTGATTGAGTGGTTCTTGTGTGGCAGGATCAACAGTAGCTGCTGAAGTACTCTGAACTTCAGGTTCTTGTGGGCTTGATCCTTTCAGCTTCTTTTGTCTCTGATAGACTAACTCTTCTGCATTCCTCTTTTTCTGTGACTTTGGTGTATGACCAACTAAGGAAGCAGTTGTCGAATCCTTCTCCCAAGAAATTTCTCTAAACTGAGATGGAGAGGCTGGAGAGTCTGATATAGAGACCACTTTCGTTGTTGCATCAGGAATACTAACATCAGGATTTGCTAGAGCATCAGGAGTAGATGACTCATCAGGATTTGATGTCTGAATATCAGTATCCTTCATTTGCACTGTCAAAGGAATATGATACCTGCTTTTTGATAATTTCCTTGTCTTTTGTGGTTTTGATGACGGTACCACAGTTTTAGTAGCAGTATCAGCAACTTCCTTGTTTACATTCATCACAGAGGATATAGGTAGGTCATCCTCTGAATCACTTTCATCAATCAACCTTAACTTCCTTTTCACAGGAACATCTTTAACAACCTTATCAGCTTTCTTGACCAGGACCCCTTGTACACCCCCTTGTAACTTCGTTTTAGTGAGTGGTGTAGAGGAAAAATCCTTTGAACCTGATTGCCTTCCAGACACATCAGTTCTAGCTGATTTCTTTGTTTTTCCAACTAAAGTCTTTTGAGAGATAGTAGAGGTGGTTGTTAACTGTTTAGACTGTTTAGGTTGCATGCTTGTGTCAGGAACAAGGTGGGTTGGGCCTTGCACCATAGCATTAGAAAGTAGTCCATAATGAGTAGGCATTTTCTGATGTAAGAAAAACCTAACCTCATCAGGAATAAAAGCATTGCCTCAAAAATCATTTGCCATGTCAGGATTGAAAAATATATTCAATAAGATTAAAATAAAATTTTATTTAAGAAAACAAAATTTATTTTAACAATCCTGAAGAACGTTTTTTTTAAAAAAAAATAACCAAATTAATGGCATATATATTATGAAACACGCTTACCAGCAAACGAGGCAAAAACTAATGGAAAACTGAACCGTCTCCTCGAGATTGTAAAAATGACCTGCATTCTTAACCCACATTCTCTATAAAATAGAGACTGATAAACATAACAATCATTTTTTCAACACACAAAACCCTTTTCCATAGAAAAACCTTTCACCTTCTTCACTTTTCAATGGCTGCCAACAATCAAAACAACATACCTGATGAAGAGTTTGACATCATTTGGCAACAAATGGATGAGGTTTTAGCAGAAATTGCAGAGCAAGAGGGACCTCAGCCAATTCCTGATCCACAGGAGCATCATGCTTTTGTGAATGCTATGGCTGATGTACTTCTTCATAACTTCCATCAGGCAAACCCTGATTGGAATCCTCTTGATAATCACATCTTTGTTAATGAAGAGGATGAAGACGATTGGGATGATGAAGAGACTGTAGAGCGAGAGAGACGAAAGAAGCGAAAGCTTGATGCATGCACTACTTGCAGTGTCCAGGCATGGAAGAGTCCCGGTGGTCACGGTGACGATCCGCCTTCAAGTGCATCTGCTCCCCTTCTTGTCTCTTAAGGATGGAACAAGAGAAGCCCTAGATGGATCAAAGCCTGGTTATGATCCATCGAAAGTATTCATGCTAATTTGAAGGGCACGTGTTCCTGAGTAGAAAATAGACTAGGAAAACAATATGTAATTTCAATTTTTCATCTGTAATCAATCTTCAAGCATTAATGAAAAATATCTATTTTCTTAATTGTGTTCTTTCTGTACATGCCTGCAAAACTTGTTAGTAACACTCATATTGACATAAAAATGAAGAATAATAAACTCTGATTGTAATGAAATTGAAATTGAAAATTAAGATTGAAGACCTAATCAAAGACTAAGTAATAATCTAATTTTCCAGAGTTTACCAGGAGTGTTGATGACAAATTAGCATAGAACCTCTGGTTTTCACACCAGTTTCAGTATCTGATCATCAGAATTTGATACCAATTGACTTCCTGTCAGGATTGAGTCCTATCAGGATTTGATCAGGATACATACCTTTCTGAATAACTATCAGGATTTGACAGTTATCAGGATTTCCTCTCTGTAGCCTTCCTTAGAAATTCTCAAAGTTCATCATTCCAAGTTCATTCACCAATTTGTTGAAAGTAGCTTCAGGCAGTGGCTTGGTGAATATATCAGCTAGTTGTTGATCAGTAGGAACAAAATGAAGTTCAATTGTTCCTTCCAGAACCTGTTCTCTTATAAAGTGATATCTGATACTGATGTGTTTAGTAAGAGAATGCTGAACTGGATTTCCTGTCATTGCAATAGCACTTTGGTTATCACAATAAATAGGGATTTTTGAGTATGACAGGCCATAATCTAACAACTGATTTCTCATCCACATTATCTGAGCACAACAGCTTCCTGCAGCAATGTACTCAGCTTCTGCAGTTGAAGTGGAAATAGATTTTTGCTTTTTACTAAACCATGAAACTAGTCTTCCACCCAAAAACTGACAACTTCCTGAAGTACTTTTCCTGTCTATTTTGCATCCTGCAAAATCAGCATCTGAATAACCACACAACCCAAAATCTGATTCTCTTGCATACCAAAGGCCAAGTGTAGGACTGCCTTTGAGATATCTGAATATTCTTTTGACTGCAATCAGATGGGGTTCTCTTGGTTTTGCTTGAAATCTTGCACACAGACAGGTTGCAAACATGATATCTGGTCTACTTGCAGTGAGATACAATAAAGAGCCAATCATGCCTCTGTAGTGAGTTACATCTACCTCAGCACCTTGATCAGGATCAAGTTTGGTAGCTGTAGCTATGGGAGTTGAAGCAGGAGTACTGTCTTGCATGTTAAACCTTGTCAATAAATTCTTTGTGTATTTAGACTGATTGATAAAAATCCCTTCATCAGTCTGTTTAACTTGAAGACCAAGAAAGTAACTCATTTCTCCCATCATGCTCATTTGATATCTTGACTGCATAAGCTTAGAAAACTTCTCACATAGCTTATTGTTTGTTGACCCAAAAATGATATCATCAACATAAATCTGAACTAACAGCAAATCCTTACCATGATTCAAATAAAATAGAGTTTTATCAATTTCACCTCTTTTGAATCCACTTTCCAGTAAGAATTGAGCTAAGGTTTCATACCATGCTCTTGGAGCTTGCTTTAGTCCATAAAGTGCCTTATCCAGTCTGTAGACATGATCTGGATATTTAGGATCAATGAAACTAGGAGGTTGTTCAACATAAACTTCTTCCTCCAGTTCACCATTTAAGAAAGCACTTTTAACATCCATCTGGAAAACCTTGAATTTCTTATGTGCTGCATAAGCAAGAAATATCCTGATGGCTTCTAGTCTTGCAACCGGAGCAAAAGTTTCATCATAATCAATTCCCTCTTGTTGGGAATACCCCTTTGCAACTAGCCTTGCTTTGTTTCTGATAATGACACCATCAGAATCAGTCTTGTTCTTGAAAATCCACTTTGTACCAACTATAGATCTATTCTTTGGTCTTGGTACAAGTTTCCAGACTTCATTCCTTTCAAATTCATTCAGTTCTTCTTGCATTGCAGTAACCCAATCAGCATCTTTAAGTGCATCTTCAACTTTCTTAGGCTCCTCCTTGGACAGAAAGTTATTGTATAGACATTCATTCTGAGTTGCACTTCTTGTTTGAACACCTGCATCAGGATTTCCAATTATCAATTCAGGAGTATGATCCTTTGTCCATTTCCTTGCTGGTGTCAAATTGTTCCTTGAAGTAGATGCTCCCCCTGGATTGGTGTTATCTTGATTGAAAGAATTTGCTTGAGATGAAGCTCTCCCAGAATTATTGATATGTCCTCCTGATAAGTTATCAGGATCATCACTTGAATCAGTATCTGAAGAATTTTGTCCTGATGATTGAGTTGACTCTGAACTTGTAGTCGAATGCTGTTGCTCCCCCCCAACATTAGCACTACCAGTTGTATGACTATTGTTTGCATCATCATTATTACTTCCATCAGTATCTGATGTGTCATCAGGATTTGGTGACCCATCAGTATTGGATGTATGGACAGCTTCTGATTCACTTTCTTCAGGTTCCTTGGAAGCTTCATTTTCAAATAGTAATATATCATGTGAGTCTTCAATGATTCCAGTTATCTTCTTGTCATCAAAAGATACATGTATTGACTCCATGACAGTTCTTGTCCTCAAATTAAAAACTCTGAAGGCTCTTGATGTAGGATAGCCTATGAATATTCCTTCATCAGCCTTTGTTTCAAATTTCCCTAGATGTTCAGGATGTGTTCTGAGAACAAAACATTTACAGCCAAACACATGCAGATGCTTCAAACTTGGCTTCTTCTCCTTGAGTGATTGATAAGGAGTAACACCATGTCTGTTTATCAATGTGAGATTTTGTGTATAGCATGCTGTGTTGACTGCTTCTGCCCAGAAATATGTAGGTAATTTAGATTCTTCCAACATAGTTCTGCCAGCTTCAATAAGAGTTCTATTCTTCCTTTCTACTACTCCATTTTGCTGAGGTGTGCCAGGAGCAGAGAATTGTTGAATGATTCCTTTGTATTTGCAGAACTCTTCCATCTTTGAATTCTTAAATTCAGTACCATTATCACTCCTCAGAATCTTGACTTTGTACTTTGTGGTTGTCTCAATCATTCTCACATGATCCAACAGAACTTCAGGAGTTTCATCTTTTCTGTGCAGAAAATACACCCAGGTGAATCTAGAATATTCATCAACAATTACAAGAGTGTACCTTTTCTTACTGATGGACATGATGTTGACTGGACCAAACAGATCAAGATGTAGCAAGTGATATGGTTCTTCAATAGAGGATTCTGATTTACTCTGGAATGATGTCCTTCTTTGTTTTCCTTTTTGACATGCATCACAGAGTCCATCAGGTGTGAATAAAACATTAGGTAATCCTCTCACTAAATCTTTCTTAACCAACTCATTGATGTTGCTGAAGTTGAGATGAGAAAGCTTCTTGTGCCAATTCCAACTTTCATCTGCTGAAGCTTTACTGATGAGACATGTAGGGGAGCCATCAGTATTTGAGAGAATGTTGGCTTCATATATGTTACCATGCCTGTAGCCAGTTAGTGCTTTCTTTCCTGTTGCTTTACTGACTACTTCACAATGTGTGGAATAGAAATTGACATGATAACCTCTGTCAGTGATTTGACTAATACTCAACAAGTTGTGTTTTAGTCCTTTCACTAGAGCTACTTTTTCAATGATGACATTTCCAATGATTATATTGCCATATCCCAAAGTTTGTCCAATGTTGCCATCTCCATAAGACACAATTGGGCCAGCTTTCTCCTCATATTCTGATAACAGGGCTTTGTTTCCAGTCATGTGCACAGAACATCCACTATCCATGACTAACACATTTTTCTTTTTACCCTGCATTAGAATAGAAACACACTAGTTAGAACACTTAGGAACCCATACATGTTGGGTTCCTTTCTCATGCAATTTATTAATTTTAGCAGGAGAAGACTTTCTGACCTTAGCAGTCCTGACAGGATTTACTCCATCAGGATTTGCTTTGTCAGCATCAGTATTAACAAAAGCATGCTTCACTATGACATTTTCAGTTCTATCAGACTTTGTACTACTTTTAAACTTAGGCAATGGTTCATAAAAGTTATAGTACAAATCATGATACTCTTTACAGGTATAGATAGAATGCCATAGACTACCACAATGAAAACAGGAATCCTGTGGTTTATAAAATACTGATCTATTCCTAACATCAGACTCAGGAATTTCAGTAATTTTCTTCTTACTCTTCTTACAATCAATAGCAAGATGATTAGAGTTACCACAGTTAAAACAACTCTTTCTAGGTGCATTTGGGATATACTTATAACCATTTTCTTTATTGATCCCAATTTTACCATTCCTGTTTCTCTTAACAGTAGCTTCCTTTTCCTTATCTGTAACCTCACAGATTTTATCTTTAAGCTGTTTCTGAGACAATAGACCTACATTCTTAGAGACTTTATTCATGACAGGTTTAGACTTTATGATTTTAATTCCTTGTGTAGAAGTAGATCCCTTTTCAAAAGTAGAATTGGAATCCTTACCAAAAACAAAATTAACAGGGATAATCTTAGATTTGGTTGAGTCTAAAACATGTCTATAGGTCTTTGGACTGACTGTCTCATCAATGACAATTTTCTCTTTCAATTTCTTATCTTCATCTGACTTATATCCTAGACACTCTTTCCAATTTTTAGAGGTATTAATCTCATGAAATTTCCTACCAGAGTCTGTCCAGGTTCTGATTTTCTCATTAGCATATTCAAGTTCTTTTTCAAGGGAAGTACATTTAGATGTCATCTCTAAGTGCATGTGCTTAACATTATCACATTCTTTTTGTACTTCTTGCATACGAGAAAATTCAGCTTCTACTATCTCATTCCTTTTTCTAAGGTCAGACATCTCAGATAAGATTCTAGTATTCTCAGCAGTTTGACTTCTAAAGCTTATATGTAATGACTTTAGAAAACGTCTTAACTCAGAAGCATTATCAGTATCAAAATCAAAGAAAGTATTTAGTACCTTATCATCAGGAGCAGCAGTTACATCAGCATTGGCCATTAGTGCATAGTTGACTACCTCAGTATCAGATTCTGAAGAAGAGTCCATCCAATCCTTGCTTGATGTGATGAGTGCCTTTGTCTTGTTACATTCAGAAGCAAAGTGACCCATACCATTACACTTGTAGCATCTAACCTTTGACTTGTCAAATTTGCTACCCTTGCTGTCCTTTTTGATATACTTGTCTTTGTCTGCATTGAAGGTCTTTTTCTGAAAGTTGCCTTGTCTTCTATTCTTCCTGAACTTCATCCTTCTGAAGTTTCTGACAATCATAGCAACCATCTCTTCCATATCTGAATCAGAAGATTCATCATCATTATTGGCATCAGGATTGCCATCAGGATCTGATGAAGAGTCTTCAGGATCTGATTCAGCTACTCTTGTTTTCCTTCTTGAAACCTCCAAAGCTTTTCCTTTTGATTTGACTTCTACATTCAAAGCAATTGACTTTGCCTTGCTGCTTTTCTTGTACTTTCTCTGTTGAACTTCAAGATCATGAGTTCTTAGCATCCCATAGATCTCATCAAGAGACACAAGGTTCAGATCATACTGGTGTCTAATGATTGAGGTCTGAGTATCCCATTCTTCAGGTAAAGCTCTCAGAAACTTGGTGTTTGAATCTTCAGTTTCATATACTTTGTCAACTAAAGATAAGCTGTTCAATAGTGTTAGGAATCTATCATATAGATCAGTCAGGCTCTCTTCAGGTCTTGCATCAAATTGTTCATATTCTTGAATCAAAAGAGCCATTCTGTTCTTCTTGACAGATGCAGATCCCTGGCACTGAGTTTCCAAAGTATCCCAGATTTCCTTTGAAGACTTGCATGCAATCACCCTGTTGGACATGACAGCATCAAGACTATTGTGCAAGATATTCTTTATCTTTGGTTCTCTGAGTACATGAGCTTTTTCTTCTGGAGTCCATTCAGCTTTAGTTTTGACCACATAATGTTCAGGTACAGTATCTGTTCGTTCCACGAACCTTGTTGGTATATATGGTCCATCACGAATCCTGTCCAAGTAGTCAGGATCCATAGCCTCCAGGTACATCAGCATCTTTACCCTCCATGTAGGATATTCTGATATCTTCAAGATGGGAATCTTCATGCTTTCATACTTGGTTGTCGACATCTTAGATCGTCTCTGATTTAATAATAAACCAGTTTGCTCTGATACCAATTGTTGCCCAATAAATAACAATTGTAGAAGGGGGTTGAATACAATTGTATAAGATTCTCGACTTTATATAACACAAATATGAAAGATCAATAACAATAACAATAACAGCTTTATTAACTCTGATATAAAACTGTTACAAACTCTCTCAAGAAATTCTGATGTTCTTAAGAGCTGCTAGGTTACACGAATACTCGAGTGTAATATTGGTTGTGTATTCTCTCTACAAACCAAAACCTATAACTGTGTTTATATAGTGCACACAACTTCTCTATCAATAACAAGATAAGTCCTAATCAATAACAAAGATAGAAACATATCCTTAATCGATAGCTGCCTTCTACAAACCAGGAACCGACAGAAATAAACTTCCATGTTTATCTAGACTCCATATATAACTCGAAGTAGGAATCCTGATCAGCTTCAAGTTCTGATGATCAAACCTGATCATAGTCTGAATAGGAATCCTGATGATAAGCAAGATACTGACGCTTAGTCAAATACTGATGACCATGCAATACTGATGATGTCAGCAATCCTGATCAGTTGAGTCTAGCTCCTGACGATCATTGAATTCTGATCTAACAGAAGCCACCATAGGAGACAGCCATAATCTTCCAAATAAGGATGAATTACTCACCCTTATTAGAGTTAAGAAAATATTCAGTTCATTAGACTGTAAATCTGGATTTTGGCAGGTATTGCTAGATGAGGAATCACAGCTATTGACAGCATTTACATGTCCCCAAGGACATTATCAATGGATAGTCGTACCGTTTGGACTCAAACAAGCACCATCCATATTTCAAAGACATATGCAAAATGCATTCAGGTCCTTTGAAAAATTCTGTTGTGTTTATGTTGATGATATTCTTATTTTTAGTAATAATGAACAGGATCATCTCAAGCATTTAGCAGCGGTATTAAAGAAATGCCAATTACTTGGTATTATTTTGTCTAAAAAGAAAGCTCATATCTTTAAGACAAAGATTAATTTCTTAGGATTAGAAATTGATCAAGGAACTCATTGTCCTCAGATACATATCCTGGAACATATTCATAAATTCCCGGATAAGATTGAAGACAAAAAACAGTTGCAAAGGTTTTTAGGAATACTAACTTATGCTTCTGATTATATTCCCAAACTTGCATCTATACGAGCTCCTTTGCAGGCAAAGCTTAGGAAAGACGTAGCATGGGAATGGAAAGATTCAGACACCAGTTATATTAACAAGGTGAAAAAGAATCTAAAGAGTTTTCCAAAACTCTATCATCCAGAACCGGATGATAAGCTTATCATTGAGACCGACGCCTCGGGAGAATACTGGGGAGGGGTACTCAAAGCAATTAGTTCTGACAAAGAATTAATATGCAGATATGCTTCAGGAAGCTTTAAAGACGCAGAAAAGAACTATCACTCAAATGAGAAAGAATATCTTGCAGTCATTAGAGTAATTAATAAGTTTTCTATTTATCTAACTCCAGTTAAATTTCTGGTTAGAACTGATAATAAAAACTTCACTTATTTTCTTCGTATTAAGTTACAGGGACATAATAAGCAAGGAAGATTAGTCAGATGGCAACAGTGGCTATCTCGCTATAGCTTTGATGTTCAACACATTGAAGGAGTTAAAAACTGCCTAGCAGATTTTTTAACAAGAGAATTCCAGAAAAATCAGGTAAACACATCTTAACACTGATGTGACGCTTTATGCTGTTTTTACAGGAATCCAAAGCCTTTTTCAGGCTATAAATACAGAGGAATTCTGAGCGAAGAACTCACCAACAACTCTTCACTCAAACCCTTCTATACACAAAAGGCTTCTTTGCCTATACAAAATCTCTTTCTTTGAGAAAACCATAAGCCATAGTTATGGAAAAATTAGCATTACAAGAAACTATTGTAATGAAGAAAATTCAGCTTTTGCAAGAAAAACTTGTAGTTATTCGTGCAGAAATGTATTTTGTAAGAAGATATTCATCTTCTGAACAACAAAAGGAAATTTCAGAACCTTCTTCAGAAATGGAAAAATCTGAAACTAGCCCGGAGCAAACGGCTACCGGTAAAGGCATATCAAATCCGTTGATACCTGTAAATTTGGTAAAAATTCAAACTGAAGAGCAATCTTCACAACAAATGGTTACTTCATCACCATATTCAGAAATGAATCAATATGAGGCTATTCCTGAGCAAACGGCTCCAGGTAAAGAAATCACAAATCCGTTGAAAGTTGTGGATTTACTAAAAATCCAGTCAGAGGTACAGACATCAACAACGTTAGATACAACTTTAGATTTACTTCTAAAGCCTAACGGGGGAATTCAAATCCCTAATAAGACTGAAGGTCAAACTTCAGCTGTCCCTAACAGGTTCAAAGGCCCTAAAGCCTACTATGTAGTTTTTAATGGTTCTAATGCAGGAATATACACTATATGGGATATTGCTGAGAAAGCTGTAAAAGGATTCTCAGGAATCAAGCATAAGAAGTATAAATCGTTCACTGAAGCAAAAGTTGCAGCAGGCATTTATACTACACAAGAGTTTAAGCCACCTCTAGAGTTGATCAGTTCAGCAGAAGCTTTACAACCAACCTACAAAGGAGCTTTGACAAAGGAAAAAACCTCGAGCAAGATAGTTCTGGGTTCACTTCCAAAGAATCAGCAGACAACGCTAATTCAAACAGACGAGGATACCATTGACATTCGCTATTCAGAATTCAAGTATCTTTATCAAATTGGCAGGCTTGCCACATAAAAGGAATTTGTAGAAGAACACTTCTTTACATCAGATAAGAAGAACGTCAGCTACTTTAATTTCTATCCAAACGCCAACCCTGAAATGGTTTATGAGGCGTACCGGTACGGGATATTAGCTCAGGTTTATCCTTCCAATAACCTTCTGGAAATAGCTAAATTCCCGAAAGAATTCAGAGATACGGTTAAGACATACAAAAAGAAGTGTCTTAAAAACCAGGACATCGGAATATTCATCAAAACCACCAGCACAATTATCTGTTGGGAAAATGAAGAGGAATATGATTGTCCAGCTAACCAGCCTTTTCACTATGTTCAGGTTGGAACCGTAAAAGAAAAAGTCTACTCTCCAAGTCAAGTTATGGAATCCACACTGGAGAAGCCAGACTTAAGAGAAATGGCAGAAAATAAATTATTGATTCTGATCAATAAATTATTCAACATTCAAAAAGAGGATAAATTAAAAGTTAACCTCTCAACTACTCATGCTTTAATAACTTCTTACTCTCACAAAGGATTAAGTGAAGAAGATTACAGCAAAGTAGTAGCTTTCAGACGGCAACTTCTACACAAAGATGCTGTGGGAGCTCACAAGGAATTCTTTTGTAGGAAAAAGCAAAAGGAAATAAACAAATTTGGCATCAACCTCGATTGTCAAATATGTGGACCAGACAAAACAGCTGGAAAACAAATAATGGAGACCCCAGAGATAGGATTTGTCTTCAAAGCAACGGCTGGAAATCGCTTCTAGCAAAAGCATCTACTTTTACTTTATTAAAAGAAAAAGAGATTCTCCACTAAAGACAACTAAGGAAGTGGACAAAAAGGAAAGCATTTTCTCTTAGCACGCCAAAGGAGAAGATAGTGGACAAAAAGAAAAAGTAGAAAGAATCTACTTTTTTAGCACACCAAAGGAGAAGATAAGATTTCTTGTCTTTAGAGAGCTGCAATAATATACGAATGACGCATACAATGATGTATGAAAACTTTGTATAGATCCTCTTTCCTTACTCTATAAAAGGAAGAGTTCATTTCAGTTGTAGGGCATCTCGAATTTACACAACCCACAAACACTGTACAAACCTATTCGAGTCCAGCAAAATAATGAGTGAGTAAACCCATTAAGGGTTCTAGCAATGTAGTAGTGTGTATGCTCTGGAAGCTTATATCCAGAGCCTGTAATAAGATTTTGTGATTCAATAAAAGTGATTTCTTTTATAACATTCTGTTAATCATCCTGGAGGGAGTAAGGCGTCATTGGGTTAGTACCTCTTAGGCAGGAGGCCGTTTAGGGAAAACAAGATGCATCCTTGGGTTAATACGGAATGCAGATTAAAAGGAGAAATTTATTCTATCTTACAATCTTTGGTGGAGATAAGCTCAGGATCAGGTACACATGAACCATGTCTAGAACTCTATTAATTCAAATATATATTTTTGATTTAATAATACAGCAAATGCATGATTAGTTTTAATCATAATTCAGTCCTTCCTTGGACTATTAAAAATGCTAGATTTACATCTAGAGTCACTGATGAAGAACTTTTCTTCTATCTCAGAGATCAATCCTTCATAGGATTTGATACTGATAACCTAGTTTTATTAGGAGAAACCCTAATAAATTTAGACTCTTTTAAAGAGAAACTGAGTTCATACTATCTGAACAATAAAAATGAAGTCGACAACTTGTGTACCCACATAGGTCCATAGGTCAATTCATAAGACAGAGAAGTAATGACTCTCTCGCCGAAACTAGTTCTTCAGAAAATCCTGAAAAATTGGTTTTAGACCCAGATTACCCAAAATATCTAGGTAATCATAAATGGTCAGTTGGACCATCTTGCTTAGACCAGGTAGATTAACCATATTTATCTCTTCTAATCATGTCATCCGCAACTATCTGGCAATCACAAGATACTGCAAGGTATGAATTATGAACCAAAATAGAACTGTCAAGTTGAAGTCCAATCAGATTAGGTAAAGGGCCAAAAAAACTCTCTCCATATAAATACATTCAGATGTATTATTTTAGGGTTAAGCTTTCAGAATTCGTTTTTGTTAAAAACCCTAGCTGCTCTACATCAAGGAGAGGCTAGAGAGAGAGAGAAAGAGAGAGAGAGAGAAAGAGAGAGAGAGAGAGAGAGAGAGAGAGAGATTCGAGGCTGGTTCTTGGCTAGTAGCAAACTTCGGTGATCGCTGGACGATCAAGCGTTCGTGTGGACTGATTTAGAGACGTAGATCTTGGCTCAAGGGATACGTGGTGATCAAAGTAAGGACCTCAATCTGTCAACCAATTGTAAAGCTTCAAAAAGGTAAACATATTCTTATCCACGAATTAAATATCGTTTTTCGCATGGATCCTGCGGAGGGTTTTGTTAATTTTTATGTTTTAAGCGATGTTTCCGCTGCATTTTCATGCCCGAAACCCTTTAGTAAGTATTGTGGAGGAAAATAGTGGGAGTAGTTAATTTTTATATTATAAAACTTTACTACTTTAGGAAAGTTTTGGAATGTAAAGAATTGGGAGGGACATCTCAAAAAGTAAAGTGTAAAGAAATGGATGGGGCGGAGGGAGTATATGGGTTGTAAAACATGCCCAACCAACAACAAATGAAATAAATTCATTTCATTTATTTTACCTTTAAGAAATGGATGGGACGGAGGGAGTATATGGGTTGTAAACATGCCCAACCAACAACAAATGAAATAAATTCATTTCATTTATTTTACCTTAATATCTTTAATAAACCGTAGATGATCCAATTTTTAAACTTACAGATACATGCCCCAAAATTAAGATCACAAAATAAATTGCATTATAAATTTTAAATGAGAAATATTTTGCATTTTATTATAATATTTGTTAGTATTATTTTGTTATGAAATATCAGATATGAAATAAAAGTTGTCTCTTTTAATTAATATTTGTTAGATATTATTTTTTCTTAATAATTTATTTATTCAAAAAATAATCTCCTAATTTACAAAATAATAAATATATAATTATATAAAATGAGATATGAAATATTTATAGGACTAAGAAGAAGTTGTCTGAAACCTAAAATATAAATATTGATAAGTACATTTTAGGTAATTGAGATAGCATGAATTTTTTTATTTTTTCCTAAGCAAATTTTATTCATCGAAAGGAAACATAAGACATCAAAAACAAAGATGGCAATAGACAAAGGCCTAAACACGAGCAACCAACCTAGAACTACTACGGACTACCTACAGCTTTTATTCAAGCTACTGAACCCTAGAACTACTACCAACTAGAACATGACATGCAAGCAAGACTACAATACTTTGCTGAAAGTGATTGTTGCTGCTAGTACAAAGGGAAACGTAATCAATATCGTCAGGAGGGGGGTCCCTGCAAAGAGAGATTGATGGGGTTAGCATTTTTGTTCCCCAAGAAACCCCCATCCAAAAAAATCTGGATGATCAACTTGTTAGTAGTAGTGCTCTAGAGACAATACTTTTAAGAAAACATTTCATTATTATAAATTATGTTTTATTGATTATTATTATTATTATTATTTTATTATGTCTTTATTTACTGCGTTATAAATGTTAGCATAATAAATGTCCTTGGAATTATTATATGTATTCGATATCTTTAAGTATGCGACTTAAAAATGAGATTATATGAATAGTATCTTTATTCCTAAATATCTCTAGTCGAGTGTTATTATTTAAGAACAATAGTAATGCACAGAGACTAGTATGTTTGTTGACTGATGACCACATCTCATTGGTCATAGGTATGGTGATACTAAAGTCAAAACATAGGTGCACGTAAGAGTACATGACACTGGATTGACCCGACGTGAGATTCTACATGTTAATAGTGTCATAAGAAATTCTCACAGTGATAATGATGTAATGATCCTTAAACCTGAAATCATTATATTTCTATACGAGAATTAATATACTTTGATTACATTAAAAGTTACCTTTGATCGGGTGATGATAAAAGTGGACATTGGGTATATTATGAATCGTATGAGAAATATGAATGATTTAGATGGGATTTAACCCTCCTAATTTTAGAAACGATATTATTGGCCTCTTGTTTGAGTGAGACTAAGAAATGCACGGTCGTGCTCAATTGTTGATTTGATTTAATAGTCTACTCATCGATCAAGAAAACTAAGATTAAATTATGAAGAGGATGACACATTATGACATGCCTTGAGTTTAATCTAGAATATCAAGGTTAAAGGAATTATATTACATGGAACATTATTCAAAAAGGCTTAATCGAATCACCGATTTAATTATTATTACTTGGGTAGCAATGATTTATTACTAGATGCCGCTCATTGTTTACGATTTTAATTAGTTATTAAAATTGTTGCCAGCATAATAAAGAGAATTACATATCAGTAACCCAGAACTGGCAAATGAAGAGCCTCTTCCACAATAGCAGGAGTTACATATTGAGTGACCCCATCAAACTCGAAACTCTTCAGGATTGAACCTGAGTGACCTTTGTCAAAAACCACTGTGTTCCACACCTGCATCACTGACTTAAAAGAGATACTTGCAGGTTCTGTTAGAGCATACTTCAAAGAACTTGAAGCAATAAAATCTTGAATAATATGGAACTCATTTGGTAATTCCTGATGATCTAACACATCCACAAAATTATTAGTGACAAAAGTAACACCACTAATTACAGTTTGTTTGTTCATGAATGATGAAGACGCCATTAAAACAATATAGAAAATTTGAGATTTGAGATTTAGAAATTAGGGTTTTTGAGCTCAGAGAGAAGATGAATAGCAAAAACTGATGATGAGAGAGTAATCAGAAATTTAGAAAATCAAATGTATTTTGTTAAAACAAAATATTACTCTCAATGATAGGTGGCAAAATATGATTCGTACAAAAATAATTAGTGGACCAAATTACGTGTGTAATTAAATATAACTGTACCACATTTTATGTGTATCTATATGTATATATTTATCAGTGTGACACACGCGCGCATACAATTGTCCAACTAAAACTCAAACGTTTCTCATCAAATACTAACGAAAATTTAGGCACAAATTAAGCAATGAAATATTGACATGTCCATCAGGATTGACCAGTTGACTTCCTGTCAGGATTGTGTCCTATCAGGATTTCATCAAAATTACATACCTTACTGAATGACCATCAGGATTTGACAGTCATCAGGATTTCCTCTCTGTAGCTTTTCTAAAAAAATTCTCAAAGTTCATCATTCCAAGTTCATTCACCAACTTATTGAAAGTAGCTTCAGGCAGTGGCTTGGTGAATATATCAGCTAGTTGTTGATCAGTAGGAACAAAATGAAGTTCAATTGTTCCTTCCAGAACCTGTTCTCTTATAAAATGGTACCTGATACTGATGTGCTTAGTAAGAGAATGCTGAACTGGATTTCCTATCATTGCAATAGCACTTTGGTTATCAAAATAAATAAGGATTTTGGAGTATGACAGGCCATAATCTAACAACTGATTTCTCATCCATATTATCTGAGCACAACAACTTCCTGCAGCAATGTACTCAGCTTCTGCTGTTGATGTAGAGATAGACTTTTGCTTTTTGCTAAACCAAGAAACTAGTCTACTACCCAAAAACTGACAACTTCCTGAAGTACTTTTCCTTTCTATCTTGCATCCTGCAAAATCAGCATCTGAGTAACCACACAAACCAAAATCTGATTCCCTTGCATACCAAAGGCCAAGTGAAGGAGTGCCTTTGAGATCTCTAAAAATTCTTTTGACTGCAATCAGATGAGGTTCCCTGTGATTTGCTTGAAATCTTGCACAAAGACAGGTTGCAAACATGATATCTGGTCTACTTACAGTGAGATACAACAGTGAGCCAATCATCCCCGTGTAGTGAGTTACATCTACCTCAGCACCTTGATCAGGATCAAGTTTGGTAGTTGTAGCTATGGGAGTACTTGCAGTAGCACTATCTTGCATGTTAAACCTTTTCAATAAATTCCTTGTATACTTTGATTGATTGATAAAAATGCCATCATCAGTATGTTTAACTTGAAGACCAAGAAAGTAACTCATTTCTCCCATCATGCTCATTTGATATCTAGACTGCATAAGCTTTGAAAACTTTTCACAAAGCTTATTATTTGTTGACCCAAATATGATATCATCAACATAAATCTGAACTAAAAGGAAATCTTTACCATTATTCAAATAAAACAGAGTCTTGTCAATAGTACCTCTTTTGAATCCACTTTCCATTAAGAATTGAGCTAGGGTTTCATACCATGCTCTTGGAACTTGCTTTAGTCCATAAAGTGCCTTATCCAATCTGTAAACATGATTTGGATATTTTGGATCAATGAAACCAGGAGGTTGTTTAACATAGACTTCTTCCTCCAGTTCACCATTTAAGAAAGCACTTTTAACATCCATCTGAAAAACCTTGAATTTCTTGTGAGCTGCATATGCCAGAAAGATCCTGATGGCTTCTAGCCTTGCAACAGGAGCAAAAGTTTCATCATAGTCAATTCCTTCTTGTTGAGAATATCCCTTTGCAACTAGCCTTGCTTTATTTCTGATTATTACTCCATCAGAATCAGTCTTGTTCTTAAATACCCACTTTGTACCAACAATTGACCTGTTCTTTGGTCTTGGCACTAGTTTCCAGACTTCATTCCTTTCAAATTCATTCAATTCTTCTTGCATTGCAGTAACCCAATCAGCATCCTTAAGTGCATCTTCAACTTTCTTAGGTTCCTCCTTGGATAGAAAGTTATGATATAGACATTCATTTTGAGTTGCACTTCTTGTCTTAACACCTGCATCAGGATCCCCAATTATCAACTCAGGAGTATAGCTTCTTGTCCATTTCCTAGCTGGTGGTAAATCATTCATTGAAGTAGATGCTCCCCCTAAATTGGTGTTGTCTTGATTAGAAGAATTTACTTCAGTAGAAGCTCCCCCTGAATTGTTGTTGTCACCTACTGATGAATTATCAGGATTGTCACTTGAGTTTGTATCTGAAGAATTCTGTCCTGATGATTGAGTAGACTCAGAATTTGTGGCAGTTTGCTGTTGCTCCCCCTCAACATTTGCACTGCTTGTTGAGTCACCATTATTTGAGTCGCCAGTATTAGCACCATCAGTATTTGGTGCATCATCAGGATTTGATGTGCATCAGGATTTGGTGACCCATCAGTATCTGATGAAGTGTCAGTATCTGATTCTTGTTCTTCAGGTTTCTTGGTAGCTTCATTTTCAAAGATTAAACTATCATGAGAATCCTCAGCAATTCCTGTTATCTTTTTATCATCAAAAGACACATGTATTGACTCCATGACAGTTCTTGTTCTCAAGTTAAAAACTTTAAAGGCTCTTGATACAGGATATCCAATAAAAATTCCCTTATCAGCCTTTGTTTCAAATTTCCCTAGCTGTTCAGAATGAGTTCTGAGAACAAAACATTTACAGCCAAACACATGCAGATGCTTCAAACTTGGTTTCTTCTCCTTGAGCATTTGATAGGGAGTTACACCATGTCTGTTTATCAGTGCAAGATTTTGAGTATAGCATGATGTATTGACTGCTTCTGCCCAGAAATATATAGGCAATTTATCTTCTTCCAACATAGTTCTGCCAGCTTCAATAAGAGTTCTATTCTTTCTTTCAACTACTCCACTTTACTGGGGTGTGCCAGGAGCAGAGAATTGTTGAATTATTCCTTTGTATTTGCAGAACTCTTCCATTTTTGAATTCTTGAATTCAGTACCATTATCACTTCTCAGAATCTTGACTTTAAACTTTGTGCCTGTCTCAATCATTCTCACATGGTCCAACAGTATTTCAGGAGTCTCATCTTTTCTGTGCAGAAAGTACACCCAGGCGAATCTTGAGAATTCATCAACAATTACAAGAGTGTACCTTTTCTTACTGATGGACATTATATTGACTGGTCCAAATAGATCAAGATGTAGCATGTGATATGGTTCTCCAATAGAGGATCCAGATTTACTCTTGAATGATGTCCTTTTTCTGTTTAGCTTTTTGACATGCATCAAAGAGTCCATCAGGAGTATACAAAGCTTTAGGCAATCCTCTCACTAAATCTTTCTTAACCAACTCATTGATGTTGCCGAAGTTGAGATGAGAAAGCTTCTTGTGTCAATTCCAACTTTCATCTACTGATGCTTTACTGATTAGACAAGTAGAGGAGCTGTAACGCCCTCCAAATCCGGGGTACAAATTTGGGAAGTTACTCAACCAACGAAACTCAACATACCTGAATATAACACATGCATAATATAATAATAACATAAAATACCCCTTATCCAAGACTGCATCCAGATTATGGCATGAAACAAGCTTCTAAGTCAACATTGTTATTACAAACCAGTTCAAAGTTATTATTACTCAACTTAATATACAAAGCTAGACATCTAGTCTAACTTCCAAAATAAGACAACTACCCGTTCAATGACAATCACACGGGGTAGTCCCCTAGCACCTGGAGAACTGTCACTCGCGCTGTGCCTGCTCATTCTCTCGCTTCACTGGAATAGGGTTAGAAAACAACAAGTATGAGCCAAATATGCTCAGCAAGCAATATATATATCCAATGTAGTTTCATAATGAAGGAAATCACAAGTATTTGAATCAATGCACAATGCATGATTATATCAATCTCTTTTTTTTTTTTTTTTGCTAAATTAAGTATCCAATAGATGAACAAAAGTACATAATCTAGGGGCATACTCCGCGAAAAAACACCACAAGCGGCACTACAAGAAACAAATACAGGGAACCAAATAGATCCCTAAGAAGAAGACATTAAAGGAGCTAACAACAAATCAGAAATTAATACAATAGAAATTAATACAGTAGAATAAGAAGGGATGGGTCCCTATCCACATTTTTTTGAAATCCTTTGCATGAGAAGAGCTTCTCACGAACCATCTGCTTAATCAGGAAAGTAAGCTGAATAGTAGGCCTTGGTGGACTGCTCGCATGTAGCCTACTATTTCTTTCTTGCCAAACACAATAAATTAGGACCGAGACAAATAAATAGCCAACATATTTTTTCATATTAGTAATGGGATTTAAGGTAATAATCCCATTCTGCCAGTCTGACCAATTATGAGAAATTGCAACAGGGCAAGCCCTTAACAGAAGGTCCGTGTAAGGACAGGAGTTAAAAAGATGCTCGATGGTTTCAGGAGCAGAATTGCATAAACAACAAGCAGGAGATACAGCCATCCCGAACGAACACATTCAGTCCTTTGTTAACAGCCTAGACTTTAAAAAAAGCCACATAAAAAATGCACATCTTGGAATAGCTAAGGGGTGCCACACAGTATGAACCCAGGGAGGAGGTTGTCGAACTCGCCTTAGAGAGTTCCAAATAACTGAGAGATTCACATGTTTCGAACCTTGCCAAAGAACTGCATCATGCCTTTTTAAATGGACAGTCGAGAGCAAGTGTCTCAGCTCAATGACACAGGCATGATTAGACGAAGGAGGACTCCAACAACCATTGGAAATGAACTCAGCAATACGGGCAAACAGAGAAGATTCTGCATGGGAAACAACATAATTTCCAAAGCGAGATATCATCGATCTGTTGGCTAACCAGGGGTCTTGCCACATGAAGAGACTTGAGTTGGACCCGATTTCAAAGCAAATAAAATTACGAGCTTCATGCCGTAACTTCATAATTTGTCTAACGGCCCATGAACTGTGGGATGGAATGGTGGCAGTCAAGAAAGCCCTCCTCTTAAGCAAACAATTGTGAAACCACTGAATCCAAAGGGACTGATCTTCATAATGAGAGAGACGCCAAATCTGGTACATAATAGCAGCTTTATTACGCTCCATTAAATCACTAATGCCCAACCCTCCTTCAAGCTTTGGGAAGCAACAATCCGACCAAGCAACTTTGTGATGACACTTAGCGTCATGCTTCCCCCCCCCCCCATAAGAATTTAGCAAAGACAGATTGAATCTTATTCAGAACATTCCTAGGCAAGAACAAAAAAGAGGCCCAGTAGCCCTGAATACCATACAACACCGATTTTAGGAGCATAAGCCTACCAGAATACCTGAGAAAACAAGAGGTCCAATAGTCTATTTTGCAGCATAGCCGTTGAACTAGCCTTAAGCAATCCTGAGATTTAAGAGCAGTAGTTATTAAAGGCAGACCAAGGTATTAAATAGGCAGCTCTCCTAGCTGAAACCCAGAAACAGAGAGAGCAGAATTTATAACAGCTTGGGGAACATTGCAGAAAAATATTTCACTTTTTCCAGAATTTGGATACAATCCTGAAATCGACGAGAATTGTCCCACCGCATGGAGAAGAGCATTAATAGAAGAAGTATCTCCTTTGCAAAACAAGAAAATGTCATCCGCAAAAATCAAATGACTAAGCCTCAACTCCTTAGTACGCCAGTGGAAGCTGAAAGAAGGACTGCTGAGAAGCTCCTTTCGAAGATAACTAGACATAATCTCCATACCAATAACGAAGAGATACTGGGAAAGGGGGTCTCCTTGGCGAAGCCCCCTACGACTTTTGAAAAAGCCCTCCAAAGATCCATTAATTTTCAGGGAGATCATACAAGAGGTGATGCAGACACGAACCCAAGTCAGAAACCTACTTGGAAACCCCATACGTTGCATATCAGAGAATAGAAAAGACCAATTAATGGTATCAAAAGCTTTGTGGATGTCCAATTTTAAGGCACATCTCGGAGCCCCCGCATGTAAGTGATACCCCTTGCACAAAGCCTGAGCAAATAAGATATTATCCCCTATACTCCTATTAGGCACAAAGGCCGATTGGTTAGGAGAAATGATAGACGGCAGAGCACACTTTAATCTCGAAGCCAGCAGCTTAGCTATACATTTATAGAGGGTGTTGCAGCAGGAGATAGGTCTGAATTGGCTCAATCTAGAAGCATTGGCTGACTTTGGAACCAAAGTAATAGCCACAGAATTAACCCCACGAGGCATGTGCAATGTATTGAAGAAGTGGAGAATAGCATTAGTTACATCATATCCAACAATATGCTAGCAAGCAATGAAGAACTCTGGGGAAAACCCATCGGGTCCAGGGCTCTTGTGCTTAGCCAAATGATTGAGGGTAGTCAAAATCTCCTCAGCAGTGAAGTCATTATC
This sequence comes from Heracleum sosnowskyi, assembly GCA_030848705.1. Classification (NCBI taxonomy): domain Eukaryota; kingdom Viridiplantae; phylum Streptophyta; class Magnoliopsida; order Apiales; family Apiaceae; genus Heracleum; species Heracleum sosnowskyi. Next base: position 69,603,378 of record CM061242.1, read on the forward strand.
CAGAAAAGATTGTTGCGCAGAGGATACTTGAGGAAGCTCAATATCATGATCAATAGGAGATACAACTTCTTCGGAGCCCAGCATAGAGAGAAAGTAGTCAATGGCATGGTTTGAAATATCATGATGAGTAGAGAAAGAATTTCCCAGGTCGTCTTCAAGTACAAGGATCTTATTAGAGTTCCATCTTCCACGACAAGAGTTAAAAAAGTACTTGTTATTCCCATCGCCAACCTTAAGCCAATGGACACGGGCTTTCTGTTTTAGGAAAGTCTCCTCCTTATTAAGAGCAGAAATCAGAGTGTTATGCAACCTCGTCTCCTCTTCAAAATGAGATAATGAAGGGATCGTAGGTAACTCTGCTTGAAAAAGAAGTAAATTATCTCGAGCTAGAGCCACCGCAGAATGCAAGTTACCACCATCCTTGTTCAGTTTTTTCAAAGCAGTTTTAACACGCTTAAGCTTAGAGGTCACAATGAACCAAGGGTCACCTCTAATAGGAAAATTCCAAGCCTCGACCACAGCCTCCAGGAACCCCTCTTTCTCAATAATGTGATCAAACACCTGAAAGGGTTTGTTAAGCTTCAAGCGAGCAATACCCAAGTTAATCAAAATAGGGTTATGATCAGATATTCCCCTAGGGAGGAATTTAGCGTGTGATAGAGGAAAACAATTAAGCCAGGCAGAGTTTACCACTGCACGGTCGAGTTTTTTTTGAACTGGATTAGATTTGCTACTATCCCACCAGGTGAACAAATTGCCCGAAAACCTCAAATCGGTAGCTTCAATATCATCCAGAAACTCTTTGAACTCAAGCATACCAGTAGAAACCCTCGACGAACCTCCCAAAGACTCATTTGGGTGAAGCCAAACATTGAAATCCCCAAGCAAAATCCAGGGTCTACAGGAACCATTAACCGTGATACTAGATTGAAAAAGAATCAGGTCTTGCCACAACCGTCTTCGCTCATCGTGCGTGTTCTGAGCATAAATGAAGGAAACAAAAAAAACTTCTAAGGAACCCACATTCTGAACTGAGCAGGAGATATGCTGGCTACTATTCCTCAACCGGTGGACTTTCCATAAAAGGGGATCCCAACCCACCCAAATTCTGCCATTATAGTGACAATCATAGTTGAATAGCCAAGAGAACCGTTGCGAGATAGACGAAGAAATCGAAACGGCCGAATCCTTTTTAACATGAGTTTCCAAGAGGGCTAAAAGGCCAAGATTATTATTCAAAATGAAATCCTTTACAAAGGAGATCTTTTTATTGAGCCCTCTAATATTGTAGGAACAAAAAGTCATTAATCCAAAAATTAATGAGAAGGGGAGCGACTGCCCCCAGACTTCCTATTTCGCTTCTGTTTACCTCTTGAGAGTGACTTAGCCAAGGCGGTATAGATGGGCATATTAGGGCATTTCAGGCCACCCGCCATCTCAGATATTCCATCCAAAGAGGAGGAAGAAGACGCAATCGTACCCAGTTTTGATTTTTTTGACTGGACCGTTTGCCAGGGCCTCTCTTCAATGTTTTCATTGGTCAGACTTCTCTGCTCTGCAATATCAACCTGACTATCAGGGGAAACAGTTGGTTGATCAACTATCTTCAAAGCCTCCTTAGATGTAGCCCCACACCCCTCGTCCGTCGCTATCTTCTCTAGAGTTGGTTTTGACTGCCCAGAAAGGCTCTGCTCAGCAATAGGAATGCCCCCATCAGTTGTAGAAACAATCTGAGGAGAAGCACGATCTTTCCTAACCCACAACCTAGATCCCGATGGGCACGCCCCCACAAGATGGCCAAGAGACTTACAGGAACTACATACCAGAGGTTTATTAGGATAGCTAACCTTGACTTCCTCCACATGTTTTAATTCCGTAACAGGGTCCAGCACCTCCACTTCAATTTTTGAAGGCAACTCACCACCAATTTTATAATCCACGCATAATTTCGCAAAGGGCACAATTTCCAGTTTAGAAGTTAGTTCATCCGCCGAGAGTGGACTACCTATAATACTTCCCAAGTAACTAAGCCCCTCCCTCGTCCAATAGCTGTCCGGCACATTCTCGAATTTTACCCACAAAGGCATGCTTGATTTTTCCCCCACTTTTGAAACCCAAGCGTGGACGAGCATAGGCTGGTTGCCTAGATACCAGGTGCCTCTACTCAGGGCCGCATTCATACTATCTACCATGTCAAATTTGAAAACATAATTGTGGGAGTCCTTTTGGGAGATATGAGTCAAACCTTTACCATCCCACGCTTTCCGGGCGAAATCTGCTACTTTCAGATAAGGAGGCGCACCTCTTGTAAAAGTACCCAGAATACTAGTTTTGAACTTTTCATTTCCCAGTTTTAACACCGCTTCAGGCGGTGACACCACCTTTACCCCCGCCGGCATTGGGACATAATCAAAGGATAAATTATTACAAGGAGCAGGGGTTTTTTTTACCACTTGGGACCAAGAGGCCTTAGGCTCTTTAGTCTTTTCTGATGCCATATCAACATCCATTTTTCTGCACCATTATCATCTTTAACGCTAGAAGCAACCCCTGGCTGCGTATTTGAGCAATCATTCAACACCGATTTAGACATATCAACCAACACAACGTCAGCAGTAGGGCAGGTTCCAACCTTAGAAGTATCCTTAGAACTAGCATCACCTCTACCCTCTAGGTTAACAATCTCATCATGAGGTCTGTTGGTAAAGATAGGAAGACCAAAGTCATCCCTTCCCGAGATGAACCTAGTGGAGCTAACACTCCCAACATTAAAGGCCTGGTTTGCCTCTATCGACTCCTTTTCCAGTTCAGCCATAGAAATTCCACGTTTTGCCAACTGCCTCTGCATCTCTTGAAGCTTAATACGGATTTCAAAAAGCTCCTTCCTCTCATCCTTGTTGATAGCAAAAGCTGCCTTTGCTACCGGATTCACGGTATACCTCTCCATTGCTGCTAATTCGTCTTCGGTAAAGGGGGGCCGTCATCATCCGAGTCTGAATAGGCAACAGCAACTGGAATGCCACCAAGAGAGCTATAAACCACCCTTTTACCCTCGAGTTTCCCCAGTAAATCAATGGCATTAGGGTCCGATTCTAGGTGTTCATCCCTCATAATTTCCTGAAGAACTGATCCCACCACCTGCAATGGCATCTCAGTCTCGCCACCACCTCCAAATTCCAGCGAATTACCATCGTGGTCAACCGGATAACCCTCCGATTCAATGATGAAATTTTGACCCATAAAAGAAAACAAGATAAAATATATATATATATATATATATATATATATATATATAAGAAATTTAGTGTTTAGGTGTAGAGGAGAAAGGAGAGAGTGAATACGTGATTAGAGGTTATAGATCTGATGGATTGGGTGTGTAGAGAAGGAGTAAATGCAAGAAAAATAAAGGCGGCTGTTAGGGTTTAAGCATTAACCTAGAGAGAAGAGAGAGGAAATTTCTAGAGAGAGAAACATTGCAAGATTTATATCAATCTCTTTACCAATATAAAACATTTACGGACAATAAACACAATATTCCACTTTATATAAACCATATAGTGCTTATAAATATTTTTAAAACAATATTCGAGGCTTATTTGAATTTACATAAGTCTCGGACAATTTTTAAATCAAAAATCAGATTTTTTATCCCCGTATAAATATTAAAAATGTATTTTTAAAATTAAAAATAAATATGATTTTTCAGAATTTTTCGAATTTAAATAAATAAATATAATTTTTCAGAATTTTTCTGAATTTAAAATGTATTTTTAAAATTAAAAATATGATTTTTATAAATATTAAAACTATTTTCGAATTATTTTTAAAAATAAAATTCAAAAACAGTTTTCTGAAAAATAATTTAGGGTTTTGAAGATTGAAACCGGTCAGAAAAATCGAATTTAAATAAATAAATATAATTTTTCAGAATTTTTCTGAATTTAAAATGTATTTTTAAAATTAAAAATATGATTTTTATAAATATTAAAACTATTTTCGAATTATTTTTAAAAATAAAATTCAAAAACAGTTTTCTGAAAAATAATTTAGGGTTTTGAAGATTGAAACCGGTCAGAAAAACGGGTTAACGGGTCGGGAAGAACAAAACCGGGTCACCAAGAACAACCCGCCGGAATCTGGGTTTTCCAGAATCCGGCCGGCGTCCGGTGGCCGGAATCATTCATTCCCGATCAAAACGACACCAAACCATAGGGCTTTTGCTCGGTTTTTCATGATAAATACAACCAGCACAAACACGCCTCTGTATCATGCCGGAATCGACCACAAAATCCGGTCAAAGAAACCAGCGGCAACAACTCCGGCCGGAAACACGATCTCCCTTATTTATACATTAAACTCGACGTCCTTTATGCTAAAATGAAGCTTACAACTCACACAATGAAAGCCCTCTATCAGAAACAATGTCAGATCAACAACAAGAACAGACTATTCAAAAAAAAAATTAGGGCAAAAACCCTAGAATCGAATTTTCATTTCCTGAACATAAACATGAAATTAAAGCATGAATTCCTACTAATTAGAACCCCTAGGAACATGTTAGAAGCAATCAATTGAACGGAGAATCAACAGAATGAAAATCCCCAAATTTAATCAAGAACCCTAATTTAATTCGAAATTTGTAAAATTCATAATAAATCGAAAAATTACCAGATGATGATATGGTTGGAAGATTCTGAAACTAGAGCTCAAGATCTTTGATTTGAGTACTTGAACTTTTGATTTTGATTTCAATAACACCTCCAAAGTTTGGTTTGATCTTCAAGAACACGAAGAACACGGTTCGGGGATATTTATATTTTTACTTATATAAAATGTGGATTATACGAAGGATAATGTACAATTCGTCTTTATATATTTTCTGAAAAATAATACCCCAAATGACATTTTTGGATCGATATAGATCCATTGGATCGCTTTAAAACCCTTAATAAAGTAAAGTACACGTTTTACGAGACGATGATTATCTACAAAGACTGATAATTATCCAAATCAATACATATCATTTATATAACTAATGCTCAAGAATACTGGGGCTATAACAAATGTATCATTGATACGAACGATATATCAATTGCCCTAAACAATTAGGGTTTGGAATAACTTTTCCCTTTTTTGAATAAAACGAACAATATTGACAAGATCCGATAATTAGGGATATAATGATACGAATAAATCTCCCGATAATGATTCGGATACGAAAGACGAGGGATCAATAATGATGTACAAAACTTTAACGGGGCCCTTGAATTTTCAAAACGGGGCTCCAAATTGAAGATATTTTCAAATGACAAGATTTTTGAAAGGGGCTTCCGACACACCAGTTAACACATAATCACTTAATAATCGTAACTTATTCATACTCCAAATATTTCACAATAATTATTCTACACAAAATATAACTTATATCATTAATAAAATTCACGGATATTACATCCTTCCCCCCTTAATAGGATTCTGTCCTCAGAATCAGATCAAGGAAACAACTGGGGATACTTCTCTAACATATCACTCTCTAATTCCCAAGTAGATTCTTCTACCCTAGGATTCCTCCACAAAACTCTAACTAATGCTACAATCTTATTCCTTAACACTTTTTCCTTACGATCCAATATCTGAATTGGTCGTTCTACATAAGATAAATCTGCTTGGACCTCTATGGGTTCATACTCTATTACATGGTTCGAATCTGGTCGATACTTCTTAAGCATGGATACGTGAAACACATTATGAACGTGTTGCATATGCGGGGGTAACACTAACTCGTAAGCTACTTTGCCAACTTGTTTCAGAATCTCAAACGGTCCAACGTACCTCGGACTCAATTTCCCTTTCTTCCCAAACCTAACTAGTCCTTTCCATGGTGAAACCTTCAGCAACACTTGCTCTCCTTCTTCGAATTCCATATCCTTTCTGGCTAGGTCAGCATATTTCTTCTGCCGGTTCTGGGCTGTTATCAATCTTTTCTGAATCAATTCAATCACTTCCTTTGTCTGTTGCTCTAACTCTGGTCCTAGCACCTTTCGTTCACCAACTTCTTCCCAATATACTGGAGATCTACACTTTCGTCCATATAAAAAGCTTCATAAGGCGGCATTCCAATACTCGCATGAAAACTATTGTTGTACGAGAATTCTACTAAGGGTAGCGGATCATCCCAATTACCTTTAAAATCAAGTGCACATGTTCTTAGCATGTCTTCGATGGTCTGAATTGTCCTTTCACTCTGACCGTCTGTCTGCGGATGATAAGCCGTACTCATTTTCAATTCCGTGCCCAAACACTCTTGAAAGCTCCGCCAAAATCTCGAGTTGAATTGAGGGTCTCGATCAGATACTATTGACACAGGAACTCCATGACGTACTACGATTTCTTTTAAATATATATAAACCAACTTGTCGAGCGAGAATCTCTCGTTAATCGGAAGAAAATGCGCAGATTTCGTCAATCGATCAATGATAACCCAAATAGCATCATGGTTAGCCTTCGTTCTAGGTAATCCTACCACAAAATCCATTGCAATGCTTTCCCATTTCCATTCAGGAATTTCTAATGGCTGCAGTAATCCACTTGGTCGTTGATGTCCCGCCTTGGCTCTTTGACATGTAAAACATTTACTTACCCACTCAGCAATCTCTCTTTTCATATCTGGCCACCAAAAATTTGTTTTTAGATCTCGATACATCTTCGTGCTTCCAGGATGAATTGAATATTTCGAGTTATGTGTTTTGTGCAAAATTTCATTCTTCAGTTCCGCTACATTAGGTACCCATATTCGAGAAGCAAACCTTAAAATCCCTTTATCATCCGGTTGACTACATATCTCTTCGCCTGTTAATTTATTCACATTGTCGTTCATGACTTGTTCTTGACACTTACGTATTTTCTCCAACAGTTCAGGTTGAAACGTTATGGTATACATCATATCTGTCGCGTCCTTCGGAATACGTACTTCTATCTCTAGCCTCTCAAATTCCTTATATAGTTCTTTAGTCATTGTCAGCATATTCAATCTCTCTTTTCTGCTCAACGCATCTGCTACCACGTTTGCCTTTCCGGGATGGTAATTGATGGAAACGTCATAATCTTTGATCAGCTCCAACCATCTTCTTTGTCTCATGTTTAATTCCCTCTGTGTAAAGATGTACTTTAAACTTTTATGATCGGTGTAAATTTCACATCTCTCTCCGTACAAGTAATGTCTCCAAATCTTTAATGCGAATACGATCGCTGCTAATTCCAAATCATGTGTAGGATAATTCTGTTCATGAGGTCTCAATTGTCTTGACGCATAAGCAATCACTTTGTCATGTTCCATAAGCACGCAACCTAATCCTTTATAAGATGCATCACTATAGATTACAAACTGACCTTGGTCGTCTGGTAACATTAACACTATTGAACTTCTCTTAACCAAAACTCACATTTGGAAAATTTTGCGTACAGTTTTTCTCGTCTCAAAGTCTCCAACACAATCCACAAATGGTTAGCATGCTCTTCTTTTGTCTTAGAATATATCAAAATATCATCAATGAAAACTACCACAAACTTATCCAAATATTTCTTGAAAATCTTGTTCATTAAATCCATGAAAGCTGCTGGTGCATTTGTCAATCCAAACGCCATTACTAAAAACTCATAATGTCCATACCTTGTTCGAAAAGCCGTCTTTGATATATCGTCTGGTTTAATCTTTAACTGGTGATATCCTGACCGTAGATCAATCTTAGAAAAATGGACCGCTCCTTTCAACTGATCAAATAGATCATCTATCCTAGGTAATGGATACTTATTCTTGATGGTTAGCTTGTTCAATTCTCGATAATCTATACAAAGTCTCATACTCCCATCCTTTTTCTTAACAAACAGTACTGGGGCTCCCCACGGCGAAACACTAGGTCTGATAACTCCTTTGTCTAACAATTCCAGCAATTGCTTAGCCAACTCTTTCATCTCTACTGGTGCCATTCTGTACGGTGCTTTGGATACTGGTTCTGCGCCCGGTGTTAAATCTATTGCGAACTCAATCTCTCTATCCGGAGGTAATCCTGGTAGCTCTTCTGGAAAAACATCCGGAAACTCGCTCACAACTGGAATATCCTCTAATTTAGAAACTTCCTTCTCTTTATCTATTACGTATGCGAGATACGCTTCACATCCTTGTCTCAATAATCTCTTAGTCTGAATCATTGTCAAAAACTTATTCGTCTGTTTTTCTCCTTGAAATATTATCTCTTTCTTTTCTGGGGTAATTAAAGTAACTCTCTTTTTCTTACAATCAATGCGCGCATCATACTCATTTAACCAATCCATTCCTAAGATCACATCAAATTCTCCCAACTTGAAGGGTAATAAATCAGCATAAAAACGGTTTCCTAGAATCTCAACTTCACAACGGGGACAATATAAACTGACCAGTATACGATCTTGGTTAGCTATCTCTATGTTCAACACTCCATTTAAAGGTTCCATTAAACAATTTAAATTACGAGCAAACGTCTCAGAAATAAACGACTTAGTAGCTCTTGAATCTATCAGTCCTTTAGCATTAACAGAATTTATTAGAAGTGTACCTGCCACCACATCAGTGTCTCTAACTGCTTCCCTCATCGTCATGTTATAAGTTCTGGCTTGCGGCTGAACATTGACAACTGGAGGTGCCTCTATTGCTCGAATCATGTTGTTCACTGGTGCTGGTGCTCTGCAATCCTTAATCATATGACCTGGTTTCTTGCATCGATAACACACAATACCTATCTTGCAATCCCTGGAATAATGACCCTTCTGGTTGCATTTAAAACATGTAATACTCAATCTGTGGCATACTCCGGGATGTCTTTTCCCGCATGTCTTGCATTCTGGCAGTGGAGGTCTGGAAACTACTTGCTGATTGTTGTTGGGTGGACGATTGATTGGTCCTGTATTCCCGGTATCTGGTTTCTTGAAATTTGAACCTCTACCCGGCTGAAATCCTGGTTTCTTGCTTGGATGACTCTGAAGATTTCCCTGTGGTTGTACCTTATCAGATGTCCCTATCTTTCTTTTCTTATTCTCTTTTTCTCTCATGTATGAATCACTCTCTCCTTCCGCAATCATTGCCTTCTGTACTACGGCTGCATATGTATCTAGTTCCAAAACTGCTAACTTACCACGAATCCATGACCTCAGTCCCTGTTGGAACCTCTTGGCCTTCTTCTTCTCCGTATCAACATATGTCGGAACAAACCTAGACAACTCGGTAAACTTTGTCTCATACTGAGAAACAGTCATGCTACCTTGCTTCAGTTCTAGAAATTTCAACTCCATTTGATCTCGCATAAAATCAGGAAAATACTTCTCTGAAAACAATTCTGTAAATCTCTCTCACGTAATCAACCCTTCAGGTTTTAAAGCCTTACTAGTTTCCCACCAATAACTTGCCTCATTTTTCAGAAAATAGCTAGCATACTCAGTTTTCTTCTCTTCCGTTACCTCTATCAACGTAAAAGCTTTTTCCATTTCCTTTAACCATGCCTTTGCCTCAACTGGATCAGCAGATCCCTTGAACTCTGGAGGTTTTGCTGCTTGAAAAGATTTAAACGTAACCACGGGTAATACCTGCTGGTGCTGCTGCTACCGATTCTGTTGTTGCTGGTGCTGCTACTGATGTTGCTGCTGTAGCAACTGTTGTTGGATCTGTTGTTGTTGTTGAGCTAGAGCAGTAGTTTGTTGAGTGAGGGTGTTCAAAAGCTGTATTATAACCGGATCTAAATGACCCCTTGGGGGTGTATTCTGTTGACCTTCTTGGTCAGTGGAACTATTCGCACGTGTGTTTCGTCTAGGTGGCATATTGCTGATGAATAAACAATAACTGATTTAATCAAACAATGCATAAATGGAAAAGAATGCGGTTGATAGAATCAAGGGTTACAAATCGTCAAATGGTACCGTGACGGATACAAGTTTCCAAATATATATAAAAGACAACTGTTGCAATAAGTAGAATGGCAATCATGGTGCTGAAATAAAATGACAAGAAAATAATGACAGTTCTGCAAAAGTAGTGATCATATATAATAAGATTCGATACAAGCGTAGAACGCTTTCAAAAGTAAAGTATGTCATAGTTGAACTACAACTACCGATCAACAGTACAACAACAAAAATACAACAACAACCCAAGGCGATACTATAAGCCTGATGTACTGCTGGTACTATACTATGCATCTATATACTCTCTGACTAGAAATCCATCCACCCACATAACACCCAATCTCACCTAATCCTGCTCACGGATCATCATCTCTAGTCTCCCATAGCGCTGGTCCGGCAATCTCCCCAATCTCTCTCATCGCATAGTCCAAAATCTCTCTCATCCCTGCTGTAGTCTCTCCCTCTCTGCTAGTAGCTAGTCCATGCAACCTCGTCTCTACCAATGTCCTCACAACCCTGAGTCTCATCTGTGTCTCACCTATCTGATCTCTGAATCTATCTCTATCTCTGGCTACAACTGTCTCCGCTGAACGCATCCTACGCATCTCTTACACCTGTCTGTGAAAATAATCCCTCTCCTCTCTCATCCTCTGATAACGGTGATGTGGAACTGGTGGCTCAGAGATCTGGAACAAAGGTCCGGAAACTGAAGCCTGAGATCGCGGTGCTGCAGGTATGCGTCGAAGTGGAACGGGACAAGGTATAGGATCCCTCCTGACCACTATAGGTCCAGTCTGAGGTCGTGTCGGTCACGACGGTCCTGCTCTCATATCTGATACAGGTCTCCCTTCTATCAGATGCTCTGACGGATCTGAGTCTAAACTAGAGCTAGGTGGCTGCAATTATAACCATACTCAATTAACATCTCTAATCGACCTTCTATGACCATTAGGTGAATTCCTAACCCTCTATGTTATCCTGGACCCTAAATCCTAACTTGTTTCAATTGCCATAACCTGTTGCTCTGATACCAACCTGTAACGCCTTCCAAATCCGGGGTACAAATTTGGGGAGTTACTCAACCAATGAAACTCAACATACCTGAATATAACACATGCATAATATTATAATAACATAAAATACCCCTTATCCAAGACCGCATCCAGATTATGGCATGAAACAAGCTTCTAAGTCAACATTGTTACTACAAACCAGTTCAAAGTTATTATTACACAACTTAATATACAAAGCTAGACATCTAGTCTAACTTCCAAAATAAGACAACTACCCGTCCGATGACAATCACACCGGGTGGTCCCCAAGCACCTGGAGAACTGTCACTCGCGCTGTGCCTGCTCATTCTCTCGCTTCACTGGAATAGGGTTAGAAAACAACAAGTATGAGCCAAATATGCTCAGCAAACAATATATATATCCAATGTAGTTTCATAATGAAGGAAATCACAAGTATTTGAATCAATGCACAATGCATGATTATATCAATCTCTTCTGAAGAAAACAGATTATAATTGGATTTTTTTTTTATTTATCATATTCAAATCAAAGGTTGAGCTGCTGATCAGTCACGCATCAACCCCGGACTTGCTTATAGCAAAGCCCTCTACTGGATCCTTGGCCATCTTGGCCTTAATTAACTTTGACCATAAATTTGGTCCTACCATTATTGGTCCTCATTTTTAAAAACATTCCAATTCTATCACAGCACATAAGCAATACATGCTTCAATAATAATCACAACAAGAAGGAAATGGTATAATAATTGCAAAAGAGCTTCAACTGACAATTAATCACAACAAGAGTGAAATGGTATAATGAATTACAAAAGAGCTTCAACTGACAATTAATCACAACAAGAGTGAAATCGTATAATGAATTGCAAAAGAGCTTCAACTGACAATTAATCACAACAAGAGTGAAATCGTATAATGAATTGCAAAAGAGCTTCAACTGATCCAATAATCTCAACAAGAGTGACACGGTATAGTAAATTGCAAAAGAGCTTCAACTGGTCAAAATCAAATAAGGTCTGTGAAACAAGTTCAGAATGGTTTCAAAGAAGCAACACATCCGTTTCAAGGAAATAAACAAGGTTATAATATATACAAGTGAATCGAAGGTGAGGATTCTCAATATCCAACAAGATTGTGAATAATCAAAGGAATCAGGAAGTTTTCATGGAAACAGTGTTATCGGTTCAGATACAGGGTAAGGATTGAATCATTGGTGTTGGTTTGATGGCAACATGCATATAATAACTCAGAGTAATATTACTCAAGGATTTGTGAAAGAAATAGACACTTGCCTGGTTCGACGAAGCCAAATTCTACCGTCGCTACTCTACCTTCTCCTTTCCCATGCCTCGGGAACTCGATTCTATAATACATAACTCATATTAGTAAATCTCATCATTTTATTCTAACCTCAATATATCACTCGTAACCATTTTTAAGTCTAAACAGCCTATCGGGCCAATTTCGAGATTTATCGAACGCCCGACCTATTTTTCGATAGACAGACTCAGACACTAATCCTTATATAAAACATTTACGGACAATAAACACAATATTCCACTTTATATAAACCATATAGTGCTTATAAATATTTTTAAAACAATATTCGAGGCTTATTTGAATTTAAATAAGTCCCGGACAATTTTTAAATCAAAAATCGGATTTTTTATCCCCATATAAATATTAAAAACAATTTAATCAATTAATATAATATTAATTGAAAATTTCCAAGCTCCCAAACTATTTTTAAATAAATAAATAAGGCTAGAAAATAATTAAACTTAATTTAAATTAATTAAATCTAATTAATAATTAATTAAAAAGAATTAACTAATTAAAAGAATTAATCAATTAATTAAATTAATTAATTATTAATTAAAAATGATGAAAATAATTAAATTTAATCAGTTTTCGAATTTAAAGAAATAAATATAATTTTTCAGAATTTTTCTGAATTTAAAATGTATTTTTAAAATTAAAAAATATGATTTTTATAAATATTAAAACTATTTTCGAATTACTTTTAAAAATAAAATTCAAAAACAGTTTTCTAAAAATAATTTAGGGTTTTGAAGATTGAAACCGGGTCAGAAAAACGGGTTAACGGGTCGGGAAGAACAAAACCGGGTCACCAAGAACAACCCGCCGGAATCTGGGTTTTCCAGAACCGGCCGGCGTCCGGTGGCCGGAATCGTTCATTCCCGATCAAAACGACACCAAACCATAGGGCTTTTGCTCGGTTTTTCATGACAAATACAACCAACACAAACACACCTCTGTATCATGCCGGAATCGACCACAAAATCCGGTCAAAGAAACCAGCGTCAACAACTCCGGCCGGAAACACGATCTCCCTTATTTCTACATGAAACTCAACGTCCTTTATGTTAAAATGAAGCTTACAACTCATACAATGAAAGCCCTCTATCAGAAACAATGTCAGATCAACAACAAGAACGGACTATTCAAAAGAAAAATTAGGGCAAAAACCCTCGAATCGAATTTTCATTTCCTGAACATAAACATGAAATTAAAGCATGAATTGCTACTAATTAGAACCCTAGGAACATGTTAGAAGCAATCAATTGAACGGAGAATCAACAGAATGAAAATCCCCAAATTTAATCAAGAACCCTAATTTAATTCGAAATTTGTAAAATTCATAATAAATCAAAAAATTACTAGATGATGATATGGTTGGAAGATTCTGAAACTAGAGCTCAAGATCTTTGGTTTGAGTACTTGAACTTTTGATTTTGATTTCAATAACACCTCCAAAGTTTGGTTTGATCTTCAAGAACACGAAGAACACGGTTCGGGGATTTTTATATTTTTACTTATATAAAATGTGGATTATACGAAGGATAATGTACAATTCGTCTTTATATATTTTCTGAAAAATAATACCCCAAACGACATTTTTGGATCGATATAGATCCATTGGATCGCTTTAAACCCTTAATAAAGTAAAGTACACGTTTTACGAGACGATAATTATCTACAAAGACTGATAATTATCCAAATCAATACATATCATTTATATAACTAATGCTCAAGAATACTGGGGCTATAACAAATGTATCATTGATACGAACGATATATCAATTGCCCTAAACAATTAAGGTTTGGAATAACTTTTCCCTTTTTTGAATAAAAGGAACAATATTGACAAGATCCGATAATTAGGGATATAATGATACGAATAAATCTCCCGATAATGATTCGGATACGAAAGACGAGGGATCAATAATGATGTACAAAACTTTAACGGGGCCCTTGAATTTTCAAAACGGGGCTCTAAATTGAAGATATTTTCAAATGACAAGATTTTTGAAAGGGGCTTCCGACACACCAGTTAACACATAATCACTTAATAATCGTAACTTATTAATACTCCAAATATTCCACAATAATTATTCTACACAAAATATAACTTATATCATTAATAAAATTCACGGATATTACAGGAGCCATCAGTATTTGATTGAATGTTGGCTTCATATATGTTACCATGCCTGTAGCCAGTGAGAGCAACCTTTCCTGATGCTTTGCTAACTACTTCACAATGTGTGGAATAGAAGTTGACATGATAACCTTTGCCTGTGATTTGACTAATACTCAACAGGTTGTGTTTCAGTCCCTTCACAAGAGCTACATTTTCAATGATGACATTTCCAATGACTATATTGCCATATCCCAATGTTTGTCCAATGTTGCCATCTCCATAAGACACAGTTGGGCCAGGTTTCTCTTCATATTCTGACAACAGGGCTTTGTTTCCAGTCATGTGCACAGAACATCCATTATCCATGACTAACACATTTTTCTTTTTACCCTGCAATCAGACAAAAATACACTAGTTAATATTTTTAAGAACCCACACTTGTTGGGTTCTCATTCCATGCATTTTATTACTTTTAGCAGCAGAAGACTTTTTGACCTTAGCAGTCCTGACAGGATAGAATCCATCAGGATTTGCTTTGTCAGTATCAGTATTAACAGATGCATGTTTCACCTTGACATTTTTAGATTTACCAGAATTTGCACTTGTATTAAACTTAGGTAATGGATCATAAAAGTTATGGTACAAATTATGGTATTCTTCACAAGTATAAATATAATGCCATTTACTGCCACAATAAAAACAAGACTTCTGTGGTTTATAAAATACTGATCTATTCCTAAAATCAGACCTAGGAATCTCAGTAACCTTCTTTTTAATCTTCCTGCAATCAATAGCAAGATGATTAGAGTTTCCACAGGTAAAGCAGCATTTTCTAGGTGCATTTGGGATAAACTTGTAATTGTTCTCTTTATTAATCCCGACTTTACCATTCCTGTTTTTTTAATAGTAGGTGACTTTTGTTTCCCTGTTACTTCACAAACTTTATCCTTAAGTTGTTTCTGAGACAATAAACCTACATTCTTCTTTTCAGTTTTCTTGACAGGTTTAGACTTAGCAACTGAGACTGGTTGAGCAGAAGTAGATCCCTTTTCAAAAGTAGAATTGGGATCTTTACCAAATACAAATTTTACAGGCTTAATCTTTGTTTTGGTCTTGTCTATAACATGTCCATAGGTCATTGGATTTACTGTCTCATCTATCACAACTTTCTTTTTCAATTTCTTATCTTCATCTGACTTGTATCCTAGACATTCTTTCCAATTCTTAGAAGTATTGATTTCATGAAATTTCCTTCCAGAGTCTGTCCAGGTTCTGATTTTCTCATTAACAAACTCAAGTTCTTTTTCAAGAGCAGTACATTTAAATTTCATCTTTAATTGCATGTGTTTAGCATTATCACATTATTTGTATACTTCTTGCATAAAAGAAAATCCAGCTTCTAAAAGCTCATTCCTTTTACCCAAGTTCAGACATCTCAGATAAGATCCTAGTATTTTCAGTAGTTTGACTTCTAAAGCTAATATGCAATTACTTTAGAAAACGTCTTAACTCAGGCGCATTATCAGTATCAAAATCAAAAATAGTATTTGGCACCTTTTCATCAGGAACAGCAGTTTCATCAATATTGGCCATTAGGGCATAGTTGACCACCTTAGTGTCAGATTCTGAGGAGGAGTCCATCCAATCTTTGCTTGATGTGATGAGTGTTTTAGCCTTCTTGCACTCAGTTGCAAAGTGCCCCATTCCATTACACTTGTAGCAAGGATCTTTGACTTGTCAAATTTGCCACTTTTTTTGTCCTTCTTGATGTACTTGTCTTTGTCAGCATTGAAGGTCTTTTTCTGAAAGTTGTCTTGTCTTCTAGCCTTCCTGAACTTCATCTTCTTGAAGCCCCTAACTATCATAGCAACCATCTCTTCCATGTCTGAGTCAGTAGAATCATCATTAGTATTGGCATCAGGATCGCCATCAATATCTGATGATGAGTAATCAGGATCTGACTCCACAATTCTTGATTTTCTTCTAGAGACCTCTACAGCTTTTCCTTTTGATTTAGCCTCAACATTCAAGGCTATAGACTTTTCCTTGCTGCTCTTCTTATTCTTTCTTTGTTGAACCTCAATATCATAGGTTCTTAGCATTCCATGAATCTCATCAAGAGACACAGTGTTAAGATCATACTGGTGCCTAATAATTGAGGTTTGAGTGTCCCATTCTTCTGCTAAAGCCCTCAGAAATTTGGTGTTTGAGTCTTTAGTTACATACTCTTTGCCAACTAGAGATAGATTGTTCAGAAGTGTCAGGAATCTATCATACATGTCAGTAAGGCTCTCATCAGGTCTAGCATCAAATTGTTCATACTCTTGTATAAGTAGAGCCCACTCACTTTTTACCTTGACCACGTAGTGTTCAGGTACAGTATCTGTTTGTCCAACAAGTCTCGTAAGGATATATGGTCCATCACGAATCCTGTCCAGATATTCAGGATCCATTGCTTCTAGGTACATCAACATCTTTACCCTCCATGTAGGCTATTCAGTTTTCTTCAGGATGGGAATCTTCATGCTTTCATACTTGGTTCACGACATCTTAGATCGTATCTGATTCAAATTAAATCAGTTGGCTCTGATACCAATTGTTGCCCAATAATAAACAATTGTAGAAGGGGGTTGAATACAATTGTATAAGATTCTCGACTTTAAACACAAATATGAATAATAACAACTTTATTAATTCTGATATAAAACTGTTACAAACTCTCTCAAGAAATTCTGGTGTTCTTGAGAGCTTCTAGGTTACAATATACTCGTGTATATGATTGATTATAAAATCAAAACCTAAACTGTGTTTATATACTACACAGCTTCTCTATCAATTACAAGATAAGTCCAAATTAATTACAAACAATATTGAAACATATCCTAACCGACAGCTGCATTCCTACAAACTAGGAACCGACAAAATAAACTTCCTTCTTTAACTGGACTCTAAAACAAACTAGAATTAGTAATCCTGATCAGCTTCCAGTAGTGATGATAAATCCTGATCATAGTCCTGATAGCAATCCTGATAGTAATCCTGATACTGACGCTCGTGCAATACTGATGACGTCAGCAATCCTGATCAGTTTAGTCCAGATCCTGATGATCATTGAATCCTAATCTAACAGGTTATATGTTTAAAGTTTTGATATATATACAAGCATGTTTGCGATTATCATGATTGATGTGTTGTTTTGATGATAACATGTATGTTGTATTGATGTATATGCATAAACTGTACATTAATTATGATTGGGATGATCATATGATGATCATATAATGTGTATATATACTGATATATACATGATATATGTTTGTTCTTGTTATGATAATCGTATTCGATACGATTTCTTGTTATATACATGATAGATTTTCTGACACAGTATGCAGATTTCACCTAAGGCGTTTGACGTCGTTTACTATCTGTAAATAGTGATTTATTGTTTTCAGAATTCTGATTTTGATTTTCTGATTTACAATTTATTTGATTTCAGTGATTGGATCATGAGAAATATGATATGGTTTGATATGTTAATGAAATCAAAGGTGTTCTTAATTGTTATATGAGCATGGTGATTGGTTATGGCCTAAAGACCCATAGGATAGTGGTTTTCTTTTTATGGTTTGGTTTCTAAATACGACTTGCATGTCGTTATTCCTTGTAATGTTTAAGTCTTGAACGTAACTCGAGTTCTACTTGTAAGTTCAGTAAGATAGGTTGTTTTATTTATGTAATGTATATGAAGACATCCAAGATGGAGAACCAAAGAAGCATTACAAGGAGGCAAGCAAGGAGGCAGGTTAAAGCTTGAAGACTTGTAACATTGTATTGTATTTTGATACCACCATAGATTGACCTTGATTTTTCCATTAGCTTGGAAAGATCACTTAGGTTGGGCCATAACCAAACATGTTTATTTACACACTTTACATATATTATGATTGCATGTGATGATATGTATGCGTAGATAAAGATGCATGTTTAATTAGATTAATCATGTATGTATTAGATACGACACCCATGTCATGCTTGCTAAAGAAAGATAAAATCTGTAACGATTTAAGATTTTAAAATTGTACAAAAACGAACATGAGATTCTTGTGTTTATGAAACACGAAAAAAAGTATGAATATTCAAATTTTGATATGGGGCGATTTTGACAAAATACAAGCAGCACTTGTAAGAAAGTCGGGTTTTAAGTGAGACCACTATGTCTTCCCCGGTGGCCTGGAAATCAAACCATTGATGAATTTTGATTTGAAGTACTTAGTTCAAGGAAAAATTGGGAATCTCTTGATGATTTGATCATGGTCGTTTTAAATAAGATTAACAAATCCCTAAATTAATATTAAGTTAATCGAATGCCTTCCAATGAAGAACACTCATCAAGACCTAGATCGATAAGGAGTGGGCTCACCAAAGCAGGGTACTCCCATCTATCGTGGTAAGACGTGACGGAGTAAATGTGATACTCAATTGTTGGATAATTGGGTCTAACTTAACTAAATCATCACAATAAGATTGTGGATTTAGAGGCATAGAGTTTGGTGAGATTTATTGGATAAATGTGTACAAACGTTGTTCCACCAAACTATCCAAGAGTTATATATGATATAACTGACAAATGTTGTCTACCTAAATAATAATGTTTTAGGAGAAAAGCCAAAGCTGACCTAATGCATGACGAAATATGTATCTTGGCTCACTGGAAAGATTTAAGAGAAATACTTTCCGAATTAATAGTTAGGGCTAATTATTTGATAAAAATAGTGGGAGGTATATAATGATATACCACAATCACTTAAACATAATAAATAATAAATTTGCAACCTAGATTAATTTTATGCACTTTAATATTGTAGCTATCAAATGACAAATGACACAAACAACTTCTCTATGCGATCAGTCATTGAGAAGGACAAGCTGACATGAACAAATTTCCTCGATTGATATAGGAGCTTGAGGATCGTCCTCAGGCACCACGATGTTAGTCAAATTCTTACCCTACTTTTTAGCTGAGAATGTAACATGTGCCGAACATAATGCTTATTAGAAGCAAATTGATGATTCGACTAATGATGTTTCATGTCTCATGCTTGCAACTATGAGTGTTGATCTTGAGAAGCAACATGAGCATATGGATGGTTATGAGATATTTAAGCACCTTAAAAGATGTTTGAGGAAAAGGCTTGTCAAAAGGGAGTTGACAATAGCAAGGCACTATACACCTACAAGTAGGGAAAGTGAGATTCGGTTGGACCACATGTTCTAAAGATGATAGGGTGTAAAGCATAATGTAACATAAGATGTAACAGAGATAACTACAACTCAACAAAGGAACAAGACAGACTATAATATTAACTGAAGCACAGGAATCCAGAAGAAACGGTAAACTCAAAAATCAAAATATGGTATGTATTCTTGAAGTCCGTAAACAGGTCATGGAAAGAAGTTCTTTAATATGTTCAGGCCTCAATGACAAATAAAGAAACAAGACTTTCAAGACTACAAAAGTATTTGAATGATAAAGAGTTAGTACCAGAGGATTTTAGTGATTTTAATGAAGCAACCAGAACGACAAATGACTTATCAATTGTAATGTATTGAAGACGTAGAGGTATTGATCAAGTGTTAGTCATTTGTGAACCAGACCAGTTGCACTAGTTGTCAGCACTAACAAGATCAAGATGTTTATCGTCTCAGAAGAAATTGATTTAAGTCACCTGAAACATCCTGGAAGTTAAAAGAAATTGATAAGGTATGTTTAGGTAAAATTGAAGTGCAATATGCTTGCTGCAAGAAGATAGAATCTTCAAGGATCAAACTGCAAATAAAGTTATTCGATGGTTTTCATTTATGAAAAACTATCGAGAGAAGAAAGAAAAGTTTGATGAAAACTGTCAAGGAAGGAAAAACCAATTCGACAGTATCTTTTTAAGAAACCATCGAAGTGGACAAAAGGTGTTAGTTTGATAATTTTATTTATAAAACTATCGAACTACTTTCAGATAAACAATGTAGTTCTTTCGATAGATTTAAATAAATCTATCGAAGGAAAAGAAAACTTTGCCTTCGATAGTTTTTATTAAATGGAGCAGGTAGTGTACATTCAAGTTTTGTCAGAGGTTGGTGAGGAAATGGACGACCAGGATTCTCTCTAGGCCTTCGATAGCTTTCCTAAAGTCTACAATTGAGAATTGAAGATAGTGTCTTCTTTAGCAGACAGTTACAGTTGATCATTTACGTTGAAGAATTTAAGAGCTTGATAAATTCTACAGAAGAAATTCATAGTGCCTTAAATTCTATCTTTTGTATTGATTAATGTAACTTGAACTCATTGAAGGTAATCCTATGGATTAGAATTGTAGCACCCTTCGTGGTTTATATTTATAAAATGATATATTCCCTGACTCGTGTTTTGATTTGGTAAATTTGATTTCGGACAAGAACACAAATAATTATCCGCAAACGAAATCGAATAATTTGTGAGTATCGTATCCAACCCCCCCCCCCCCCCCACGATACTTTGGACCTAACAATTGGTATCAGAGCTTCTTGATTGACGTACAAATCAGATCCGGTGATTGAGACCAAAATCAAACAAGGCTTGAAAATTTGGATCAAATTTTTTAATTTTCAAAATTTTCATTTTATTGGAATTTTTTGAATCTTAAATAATTTGTAATTTTCAGAAACCATGAGTGCTCCAAAGACAACTGCTGGTATCAAAGTTCCCCCCTTTACTAGAGATGGTTTCGGCCTGTGGAAGATAAAGATGCTATTATTTATCAAAGCCTCAAATCCTTTGTATATTGGCATCTTAGAGAACAGACCGTTTGTACCAATGAAACCAGTAAGTGAATCGACAAATCCTAATGGTACTAGAGTTCCCCAAGGTTCAACCCCAATGGAATTGACTGAGTACACAGACATAGACAGGGAACTGGTTCGATTGGATATAGGTCTAATGCTGATATTAATTGACTCCGCAGATAAAGAAATGAGTTATCAGATTATGAACTGTACAAGTGGGAAACAAATGTGGGATACCATAAATCTAATAATGGAAGGTACTGAAGACGTGCAGGAAAATAGATTGGATATTCTGACATCTCAATATGAATCATTTAGGTCACTTCCCGGTGAAAGTATAACTCAGGTCTTTGAGAAATATACTAAGTTGTTAAATGAATTATCAATGAAAGGGAAAACCTATCCTCTGAGAGAGACAAACGGGAAGTTCATGATGAAACTGCCCCCACCATGTAGAACACAAGTCCTCATCCATAAGGGAAAGAATAGATTTTACTAAGATATTATTAGAGATGATCTATGGCAAGCTTAAGACTTATGAGATGGAACAAGAACAAAGAGTGATAATCTATGGACCAGGGACAGTGGACAACAAAAATACTGCACTCGCAAGATCAGCTGCACTTGTAGTGAATAAACCAACAACTTCTGATATTCAGGTTCACACCCCTAAAGCTGGAAAGGAAGAGATAATAGAGGCTGAGATGGATCCTGCAGATCTAGGTGCTGATGAAAGTGATTACTACACCCTAGAAGAACTTGAGCAAATGGAAGACAAAACCATGGCGTACTTAGCTGCAAAATTTAGTCATATCCGTTTCAAGAGAAACCCTAAGTACAAGTTCAAGGGTTCAGCAAATAGATTTCAGAAGAACAAGTATTCTTTAGGCTCTGGCTCTAAGGGAGGCTACAAGACAGACATGATTGACAAAAGCAAATCAAGATGCTACAACTGCAATGAGTTAGGGCATTTTGCCACTGAATGCCGAAAGCCTCGTCAAGCAAGAGACAAGAAAGGTGTCTATGAGAAGAAGGATTCTTATGATGAGTTGAAAAGAGAAAATGCAAAGCTGAAACAGCAACTGGAAGCAATATCTGGAAAGCAGAAAGGGAGAGCTTATATTGAAGAGGGTAAAAGCTGGGATGATACTGATTCGGATGAAGAGGAAAAGTATGTAAATCTTGCCCTAATGGCTGACTCTTCAGAGGAATCACCTCAATCATCTCAGGTACCTATCTTAACTAAAATTGACATGTCTAATTCTGAGTACAAGAAAACTGTGCAAGATCTAAGTGTTGAACTGTTTAATGTACACACAAGCATGCTAGCATCTGAAATTGAAAATGTTAAACTAGTTCTTAAGATTAAAAATCTTGAATCTAAAAATGAAGAACTAGAGCTTGTAGTTGTCACTATAGAAGGTCTTAAACAAAGGAACGAGTACTTAGAGAACAAGGTCAAATGTAATGAAGAAATAGAGACAATCCTCAAGAAGCAGATTTCAGACTTAGAGTTGAAACTGAATGCATATAAGAACTTCGCCCTAATTGCTAAGGAAATAATTGATACTCAGACCTTAGGGAATAAAACTGTTATAGGATTTGACTACAACAAGAAAACTGGAAAGAAGCTAGTGGAGTTTCCTGTGACACCTCCAACTGTCAAGGAGAAGATTCCACACATTCTTAAGAATGTTAGCTGTCCAATTTTTGTTAAGCCTGTTTCAGAACCTATCAATGAAGGAGACTTAATCATTAGACAATAATTGCTTGAGGAGGATTTAAAGAAGGAGGTAGAGATAAAAACTGAGTTGCCTAGGAAGTCAGTAAAAACTGAATTACCTAAAACTGATATAGGCAATAAAGAAGGAAAGGCTAAAAAGAACAGGAATAGGAAAGCAGGTGTTATTAATCAGAATGTTGTTACATCCTCTCCCATTGCATCTAGGAAGTTGTGCACTAATTGTAATTCTGTTGGTCACCTTACACATGCATGTAAAAAGGTTAAAGTAGAAAATGTTGTTCCTTCTGAAATGCATAACATGTCTGACATGCCTAATCTTCATGAACCCTGTGGTAAGAAAGATTGCTTACTTTGTGCATCCGATATCATGCATGCTTATTATAAGTTAATGAATGCATCTGGTAGCACTAGCAATGAAACTGAAAAAGCCACAGTCAACATGAAAGTTAAACATGTTAAGATTGAATCATATGTTACTCCTGTTAAAGTTTTTAAACCTTCAGGATCCAAACAAGTTTGGGTACCAAAGTCCGCTTAATCAATCTGTGATTTCAGGGTAAGGTTAATAATGCAAAGGTCGTGTGGATTCTGGATTGTGGTTGTTCTAGACACATGACAGGAGAAAAGTCCCTGCTTACAGATGTGGTTAAGAAGACCGGCCCGATAGTAACCTTTGGAGATGACAACAAGGGATTCACTACGGGATATGGTAATCTGGAAATTGGGAATGTCATCATCGAAAATATCTCTCTTATTGAAGGATTAAAGCACAATCTTCTAAGTATCAGTCAGTTTGATAAAGGATATATAATGTGGATTTCAGAAAAGACAAATGCTTGATCTCAAACAGGAAAGATGAGAAGCTTGCTCTACAAGGAGTAAGAAAATGAAATTTGTTTATAGCTGACTTATGTTTTGCCAGTGATGGAGAAGTCAAATGTTTCTACATCAAGACTTCAACAGATCAAAGTTGGTTATGGCATAAGAAGCTCTCACACTTGAACTTCAAAACTATGAACTTTTTGGTAAAGAGAGAGTTAGTGAGAGGGTTGCCCCTGATGGAATTTCATCAGGAGGGACTATGTGAAGCATGTGAAAAAGGGAAGTCTAAGAAAGCATCACACCGAAGCAAAGAACTGACAAGCATTTCTGAACCTCTTGAGCTGATTCATATGGATTTATTTGGTCCAGTAAATGTCATGTCAGTATCAAGGAAAAGATATGCATTGGTGATGGTTGCCGACTACTCCAAGTACACGTGGGTGTTATTCTAACAATCAAAGGATGAAGGAACACAATTAATCATTGATCACATAAAGAAGATAGAGGTAAAAGCTAACCTACCTGTGCGGACAATCAGATCAGACAATGGAACTGAATTCAAAAATGCAGTTCTAAATTACTTCTGCATATAGAAAGGAATATCAAGACAGTATTCAGCACCAAGAACTCCTCAACAAAATGGAGTAGTGGAAAGGAAGAATCGTACCTTGGTTGAAGCAGCAAGGACAATGCTAAGTGAATCAAAACTTCCCATTTACTTTTGGGCTGAAACAGTAAATACATCTTGCTACACTCAGAATCGTACCCTGATTAATAAAGATCATGAAAAGACTTTGTATGAGTTAATGGCCAACAAGAAACCATCACTGAAGTACTTTCATGTGTTTGGTGCGAAGTGCTTTGTATTGAAAGATGGAGAACATCTAGGCAAGTTTGATGCCAAAGCAAATGAAGGCATTTTTCTAGGCTATTCTCTGGAAACCATCACTGAAGTACTTTCATGTGTTTATGTGATTGAAGATAAGAAGGTGTTGGAAAGCCTTAATGTAACGTTTGATGACACCAAAAGACCAAGCATGCAAACAGGAGAGAACTCTGAATCCTTGGTATTTGAAAATCTATCAGGAGATCTCTCTGATAATGAAGAAGAACCTGTAGTTGTTCCTGGTAATAATAATAATGACAATGATAATGATTTTGGACCAAGTGGTGACAGTGGTGGAGATCCTCAAACTACCACTAGATCCACTAGTCAAACAACAGGGTCAACAGATCATACCGACAACAACTCAGGGGGAGCAGGAGAAGGATCAACTAGTCACACTCAACAAAATTATGAACAAGGAGAATCATTAAGATCGTATCTGCCAAGACAAAGGGTATGGAGTCGAACACATCCCTTTCACTTGATCATTGGTGATCCAGACACAGGAGTGAGAACTAGAAGGACATCACAAAATGAATGTCACTATTATGGGTTTCTTTCAGAAACAAAACCTAAGAAAGTTGAAGATGCCCTTGAAGATCCAGATTGGGTGATTTTAATGCAAGATGAACTCAATCAGTTTGAAAGGCAGAAAGTTTGGAAGCTGGTACCCAGACCTAAAGGAAAATCTGTTATATGAACAAAATGGGTATTCAGAAATAAACTGGATGAGAAACAAGGCCAGACTGGTTGCTAAAGGTTACTCTCAAGAAGAGGGTATAGATTATGATGCAACCTATGCTCCAGTAGCAAGACTTGAGGCTATCAGGATGTTTCTGGCATTCACAGCACATTCCAATTACAAGGTATATCAAATGGATGTGAAGAGTGCATTTCTGAATGGGGAGCTAGAGGAAGAAGTTTATGTGGAACAACCTCCAGGCTTTGAGGATTCAAATCTGGTGGACTTTGTATATTTTCTGTTCAAAGCTCTCTATGGACTCAAGCAAGCTCCAAGGACATGGTATGACACTCTATCAGAGTTTTTAATTGAAAATAACTTTACTAGAGGTGTCATAGATAAAACTCTCTTTTATAAGATGCACAAAAATGATTTGATATTAGTGCAAGTATATGTTGATGACATAATATTTGGTTCTATTAATGATGATCTATGCAAGAGATTTGCTAAGTTAATGCAGAGTCGATATGAAATGAGCATGATGGGTGAATTGTCATTCTTTCTTGGACTACAAGTGTATCAAAGGCAAGATGGAATTTTCATTTGCCAGTCCAAGTACATCAAGGATCTTCTAAAGAAGTATCAAATGGAAGACTCATCTACAGCAAAGACTCATATGCCAACTACCACTAAGCTTGATAAGGATGAAACTGGTAAGAAGGTTGACATCACAAGCTACAGAGGTATGATAGGCTCCTTACTATATCTCACTGCAAGTAGACCAGACATAATGTTTGCAACATGCTTGTGTGCTAGGTTTCAGTCTGATCCAAGAGAATCTCATCTTATAGCTGTGAAACGTATATTTATATATCTTAAGGGAACCCCAAATCTTGGAATTTGGTACCCTAAAGATACATGATTTGATCTTATCGGCTATACAGATTCAGATTTTGCAGGTTGTAAGATTGATCGGAAGAGTACTTCATGAAGCTGTCAGTTTCTTGGAAGAAGGTTAATTTCCTGGTATAGTAAGAAGCAACACTCAGTATCCACGTCGACAGCTGAAGCTGAATACATAGCTGTTGGTAGCTGTTGTGCTCAAATCTTGTGGATGAGAAACCAACTCCGTGACTATGGGCTTTTGTTAAACAAGATTCCAATATTCTGCGACAACACAAGTGCCATAGCAATCTCCAAAAACCCAGTTCAGCACTCGAGGACTAAGCACATCGATATCAGGTATCATTTTATCCGAGAGCATGTCATGAATTGAACTGTGGAGTTACATTTTGTACCCACAGAGGAACAAATTGCAGACATCTTTACTAAACCGCTTGATGAATCCAGTTTTTCTAAGCTGGTTGGTGAACTTTGGATGTTAAATCTTTCTAATTGATTTTAATTAGAAGTCAGTAACTGCAAGAAAATCCTAGTAAATCCACGAGTTTAAGAATTTATATATCCTTAGGACTTGTGAATTTATTTTCAGGAGCAATTCTCGTAAGTTAGAATTCTTACTAATTTTATGTCATATTTATGAATTATATATCTTCTGGCATTTAATTAGTTAATAATTCTAAAATTATTTAAGTGCTAATATTTGTTCTAAATATTATGCATTTATTTAATTCTAATTATTTTATTTTGTTTTGAACATTATAAAATAATGCAGCATAATTTATTGGATTTTAATTGGTTTATATCAGTTAATGATATTTAGTCAATTTTATTCTAAGAAAATTGTCAAATTTTTGTTAATTGTGAATTTTATTAAAAGGTTTGAACTGAAGGAATTGACAGACAGAAATCAAAGTTTTTGTTTTGAAACTGGCAACAGGTTTGAAATAGAACGAGAAGCAAAATCTATCGAAATAGAAGTTTCGATGGTTTTTTCTAGTACTTTGACAAAATCTATCAAAGTGACTAAAAAATCATTTTGACAGGTTTTTGAAAGAGGAAAATGAAAACTATAGAAGGAGTTTTTCGATATATTTTGAAAGAAAAATGAAATCTATCGAATAAATTCAAATCTTTAATATTCGAAAATCTTGATAGTTTTTCAGATAGAACAATTGTTCGATGGTTTTTAGTTTTTAAATTTTAAACCTTCGATAGTTTTTAGATAGAAGTCGGTTTAAATTCTGATTTTATAAGTGTGATATGACTTTTATGCCCCTCAAGAAAAACTATCGATAGTTCATTTTAAAAACTATCGAATGTGAAAGTACTAAAATACCCCTGACAGTTCAGTGAGTATATAACTGGGACTTAGACATTATTTTTGTTTCATTCTCAGATCTAAGGTTCATTTTATATATACTTACAATTACATACGAACAAGAACAAGAACACCTCGACAGTTTCTTGATTTTACACCGATAATTACTTGAAAGAAGTCGTTTTTACCACAATAATTTCACTTTTAACCGTGAAAGTGTTGTGTATTGAGAATCTTTTGAGTTTTAAGTTCGATTTGAAAAAGAAATCTATCGATATAAACATTTGGACTTTAAGAATTTTGATAACAGTAAACTTACTTGAGATTTTATTGATTAATCAATTGATTTCTTAAGTTTGGAGTTAATGTGAAAGTTATCAATTTACAAAATTAGGGTTCTTAACTTTGGAAATTGATTTTGGTTCGAGTTTTAATTAGTAAAAAGGGATATTTTTTGTAATAAGTTAATTGGATTTAATTTTGGTTTTAATTTTAATTTTCTGGAATTTGTGAAAATACAATGGCCGGAGAATTTGTTATCACCAAAACGAATCACGTCTCATTTCAAAACGTGCAATCCATCACGAACTTACAGTTTCGTGCATGGGCACAGTTTTTGAATACACATTCACTAGTGGCCTATGCTGTAAGTACTCCCGCGGTTCTTTGTGTTGATCAACTAACTGCACTGTCCACCACTGCCACTGACACATCAGAAAATAATGTGTTAGCCTTTAGTTTTGTTGTGCCAGGGGGCAGAACAATAAGGGTACCGAAACAAGATGTGAACATAATTCTTCATTTTCCATCGGAAAATCTTGTTCTTGATCCCACAACTGAGGAAATACATGCTTTCTTCACTCTCATAAGAAGTCAACAACCCAACTTCTTTGTGGGAGAGTTTCTGAAGCATCATTTGACTAACCACTGGAACTTTTTCTTTCACACACTTATCCATGTGTTTACTACTAAAACTACAAATCTGCATGGTATTCCTTTATTTCTTCAGAAATTAGGGTTTGCCATTGCTAACAATAGGCATATTAACATTGGTAGGTTAGTGATTGATCAGATTATCCATTGCATGGGACCTCTAGAAGAAAGAACAGGGCACTTTGATATGTTTTGCTTCTATCCAAGGTTTCTACGGTTATTTTTGGATGATGTGCTAACAGTTGATGAACGAGAAATTTTTGCAGATGAGGAGAAGGTGGAGTGCATGAAGATGAAGAGCAATGTCATAACAGCTCTAATAAAAAAGAATCATCTTCCAAGGGTGCCTACTGTTCTGACATATTATCTTCGAACGGTACCCCTACCACTTCTACCCCCAGGG
This sequence comes from Heracleum sosnowskyi, assembly GCA_030848705.1. Classification (NCBI taxonomy): domain Eukaryota; kingdom Viridiplantae; phylum Streptophyta; class Magnoliopsida; order Apiales; family Apiaceae; genus Heracleum; species Heracleum sosnowskyi. The sequence continues at coordinate 69,632,290 of CM061242.1, forward strand.
GAACAGTTAAATCAAGGTATAATTCCTGAACCTGTTGTTCTTCAACCACCTGCACCAATGGACATAGATCCAAAGCCCTCAGTGGCCATTCCTGACCAAGAGGTTGAAAACAAACAGCCTCTAACCACGGTCATAGAGCCTTTGAAAGAAACTAATGAAACAACAACAGAAACTCTTACCCCTACTATACCACCCACTCAAATAACTGAGAGAGTAGAGGGAGTCAGTGCCAAAGCAGCACCAAATAAGGAGATACACCCTTCAACAACAGCTTTACCTTCTGCTAAAAGAAGAAAACTTGAAATCAAGGCATCTGTTGAATCTTCATTACCATCTTTCACTAAGCCTCTTATAGATTTTTCTGAAGCTGATTGGGCAGCAATAACAAAATCTATATCTGAACCCATACCCCAACCAGAAAAAAGGAAAATTGACGGAAGCAACTAGTTCTCCGACCATATTACGGTCAGGACCACTGGTTGAAGGTTCTTTAATGAACCAAGAGTCTTCACAGACGTCGAGAGAAGGTTCTGACCCAAATGCAAAATCTAAAGGGTCATTGCCTAACTCCCCAGATGGAACATATCTGGATCCTGCGGGTACAGGGTCTGACGTAGGTGCAGATCGGCAACTCGGTAACAATGAATCAATTTCATTTGAGGAGTTACCTGAGGAAAAGTCTTTACAGACTATAGAGGGAGTTTCAGGATCTCTACTGTTAAATGAGCCTGATTCAAACCCCCCAGATATTCAAACTCTGGATCCTATTAAGGATAAATCATCGCAAGATGAACAACAACTTGGTTTAACTAAGGACGGGGACTTGCGAAGCCCCATTGCACCACCGGTGACCTCCTTAAGGATGGCTACGATTATTTCTGTTGCAGGTACACAAAGAGCAAAGGGAATGAGTGAAACAAAAACACTAACACCTGGCCTGAGTGGGAAAGGAAAAATGAGTGAAACACCAATAGAAACATTGAGTGAACACCCAGTGCCAAATGTGAGGAGTGACACCCAAACCCTGGTTAACATAGATGATCTGCTACCGCCAACAGAAAGAGAAATACAAGTAAAATACACTCTTAAGGAGATGACAGTTCATGACAAAGGGAAACCCTTTATTCAAAGTCCCTCTCAGACCTTCTTTTGCCCAAGGGATCTCCTCCGGTCAAGTCGATAGTTCTTTAACTTCAATTCAAACGAAGATTGACTTGGCTGCAGCTGATTCTAGAAGAACCTACAGAGCTTTGAGCAGTGCATCTGGCACGATAACGGGGACAAAGGAGGCTGTGGACTCACTGAAAAAGGAAGCAATGGAAGAACTCATCGAATTAAGAACAGACGTCAAGGACCTACGAGATGGATTTGTAAATGAAGTACATGTTTTACAACAAGGTCAAGAAGCTCTATCAGAGGACATTCTGGTGATCCGGGATGGTCAAGCTAAGGTCAAGGATGCAATGAATACTTTGTCAAGAGTGGAGTCTCGCCTCAATAAGAGATTGGACAGAATTGAGCAGACTACCAACTCAAGACTAATGACATGGACAAAAAGCTTGCTTCAATGGAAGAGATGACCAAAGACATTGCTTTGTTTATGGAGAATCAAGGTGATGGTCTGGAGTCAATCTGGAATATGATCAAAAATCAACAAGTTGGCCCGTCGACCCACTATGTTGAGGATATTCACGGAGGATTACTCAACTAAGGGGGAGAAGGGAGCAGTAATGGAAACAACTATTCCAGTGAGACAATATTGGATTGAAGAGCTTGTAGAAGATGAAGAAATTGGAGAGGTGTTTGAATTAATGCATGAACCATCAATAGAAGAGCATGAACCATATTATCCAGAGCCGATTGAACATCCAATCTTTGATGATAGTATGGAAGAAGCAAATCCTCTGACAATTGAATAAGAAGCTGCCTTGGAAAGATTAAGAGCTGAGAAAGCAGAAAGAGAAGCAAGGCAAGCTGAGAATGAAAAACACCAAGCAATTCAAAGAAGTGAAAAGCTGAAAAGGTTTAAGATATATAATGAAATAAGGAAGAAGAAGTTGATAGATTTGGCACAAAAGCAAGGAAAGGACTGGGAGATGGCTTACAAAACATTTTGCGGAGTTGAAGATGGATTAGAAGTCAACGACAATGCTGATGTGGAAGTGATCATTCAGGACATCAGAAGTGCAAATCAGGACACTCAGACTTATTTCACTGCATTGAGAGAATCTCTTATCTACCTGAAGGCTGGAGTAAAAGCAAATGGTGCCTGGAACATACTAATCAATTTCTTTGATAGAGGTACATTTGTGATCTCCACGAAGTTTTTCGAACAGAGAACATACACTGAATTGCAGGTGAAACTCATTAAGATCAAAAGAACCACAAAGCTAAATGAACTGCTCCGTGAGCATGTTAAGGAGATCTTAATGAAAGTCAGTCCAGAGGTAACTGAAGATCCTCCAATGGTAAGATTCATGAAAAATGACTTGTTCAGAATCTGCTATCCGACTGAGGATAAACTGCATTGAGAGAATCTCTTATCTACCTGAAGGATCCACTGGATTTATCACTACTGAGAAGACTAAAGCTGTAGACACTCTAAAGAGCTATCTCATGGAAAATATGCCTTATTATAGGAAGAGAGTGGAAAGAGGATTGGAAGTGCATCCCAGACTACCCAACATGCCAAAGCATAATCAGAAAGATGTCAGCATTGCATGGGTGTGGACTGGAGTGGGTCAACAGGTTGAGTACATTGGAAGACACATCATAGGAGCAATCCTAAAACCTGGAGAACCACTGCACTATCCATTTGTGATTGATTATCAAGCAGAAAATTCTAATCATGTAGCTGAAAAAGGTGAGATCATAATGGACTCAAGATGAAGCAAAGAACAATCTGCTCGGGCTAGAAGAGCAACTTCATTGTTAAACTTTTTACAGTTCTTTGTAAATTAGAAATCTGGAAATGTAAATATTTAATCCAGAATGCATTTAATATATCAATCTGTCTTACTTTAATTAGTTTCGTGTTTCTATTGGTTAGTTGAGTTATCCTCTAGGTATTTGCTTGTCGAACTCTAACAATCAAATAGAGAGAGATTGTAAAGCATAATGTAACATAAGATGTAACAGAGATTAATAACAATTGGATATATAACAATTGTTGTTTATAACATTTCAATGAAAAGTTTAATAATTTTGTACAATTAGTTAGCAATTTATATGTTCTAAAATGACTCAAATCAAACATTATCTTTGGCACTGTCATTTAGGCCATATCAATAAGAAACGCATTTCCAATTTACATATTGATGGATGATTGGATAAGTTTGATTATGAATCATACGAAGAATACGAATCTTGGTTTATTTGGTAAAATGACAAAAAGCCCCTTTTACCAGAAATGGTGAAAGGGTCATCGAACGATTAGGACTTATACATGGTGATGTATGTGGTCATATACGTACGATGGCAGAAGGTAGGTTTTACTACTTTATAGCGGTTACTGATGATTTCAGTAGATACGAATATGGATATCTTTTGGAGAACAAATTCGAATCTTTGAAAAGTTCAAAGAATATTAAGCTGAAGTAGAAAAGGTTCAAAGAAAGGGGTTTCTAAGACCTGAAATCACACTTTGTTGGACATAGTGCGATGGATGTTGAGTCAAGAGGATCTTCCAATAATTTTATGGGGTTATGCCCTAGAGATGGCTGCATATACACTTAATCGTGTTCCTACTGAATTGGTTCAAAAGACCCATATGAGATATGGACTGAGAAACGTCATAGCATGTCATTTATGAAAATTAGGGGATGCCAAGCGTTTGTGAAACATTTAACCTCTGACAAGCTAGGACCAAAATCAGATAAATGTAATTTTGTGGGATACCAAATTAAAAAAAAAGGGGTATTACTTCTTTAATCCTCCGGAGAATAAAGTGTTTGTTGCTCGGACTGCTGTATTTCTTGAGAGAGAATTCCTTTCTAAAAGAAATAGTGGGAGGACAATAGATCTCGATGAGGATCGAGAACCACGAGATAACATTGAACCAGAGTTGGAACAAGAGCAGAATGTTCAAGAAAATGTTAATGACAATACTGCTCAAGAAACACAGGTTGTTCATAGGTCCAGTAGGATTCACCTTGAGCCCGAGAGATATTATGGATTTCTCTTAACTCAAGATGGTGATGTAATGCTTGTGGTTGATGATGAGACTCTTACCTATCAAGACACTACGAACATTCCAAACTCTAAGAGTTGGCTAGAGGCCATGAAATCGAAGATGGATTCCATGTATGGACTTTGGGTGCAAGTGCGTTTTCAAGAAGAAACGAACATGGATGGTAATGTACAGACCTATAAGGCACGAATGGTGGTGAAAGGTTTCAAGAAAGTTCATGGTATTGAAAATGATGAAACTTTCTCACCAGTGGCAATGGTCAAGTCCATCAGGATTTTGCTTGCTTACTATGACTTTGAAATCTGGCAAATGGATGTCAAGACTACTTTCTTAAATAAGAGCCTTCAAGAGGATGTGTACATGACACAACCTGAAGGTTTTGAAGATCCAAGTTTTGTTGGAATGGTTTATAAGTTACGTCAATCCATTTATGGATTAAAGTAAGCCTCGAGGAGATGGAATATACGTTTTAAGGAAAAGTTTAAATAGTTTAGCTTCATTCAAAGTGAAGATGTACCTTGTGTTTACAAGAGGGTTAGTGGGAGCCATATGGCATTCCTTGTATTATATGTAGATGATATATTACAAATAAGGAATGGCATTCTTTCTCAATAGACTGTTAAGACTTGGTAGATAATTAGTTTCTCGATGAAAGTCTTAGGAGATGTGTCACATATCTTAGGGATCAGGGTCTATAGATATAGATCAAGAAGATTATTCGACTTAAGTCAGAGTACATACATTGACAATGTATTGCACCAGTTAGGGTTGCAAAGAGGCCAAAAGGGAAATGTCCCTATGTCTCATGAGATAGTGATCTCAAAGGAAAACTTTCCTAAATCATTGGATGATAAGGATCGTATGAGTAAAGTTCCATATGCTTCGGCAATTGGTTCCATAATGTATGTGATGATATGTACTCGTCTTAATGTCTCTTATTCTTTAAGCATGACGAGCATGTGTACCAGTCTATTCCAAGTGATGGTCACTGGATGAGAATCAAGAATATTCTTAAGTGTCTGAAGAGGACTAAAGACTCATTCTTGGTATATGGAGGAGATGGGAAGCTGGATGTAAAATGTTACACTGATGCTAGTTTCCAGATAGACAGGATTGTTTTGTGTCTTAGTCTGGATCCGTGTTTTGTCTAAATAGATGTGTTGTGAGCTAGAATAGTTCACAGCAAGAACCGTAAATGATTCTACAATCGAGGCTGAGTATATTGATACTTACAAAATAGACAAAGAGGTTGTTTGGGAATTTACTAAGGCGATATCAACTTATTAATGAGATTAATGATCAAGGAGATATACTTATATTGTAAAGTGCATACTATTGATAATATTGCAGACCCACTGACTAAGGCTTTGTCGTAGCAGAAGCATGTAAGTCACACTAGTTCCAAATGTATTGGATACATGGGATATTGGCTCTAGTGCAAGTGGGATATTGTTAATATTAGTGCTCTAGAGGCAATACTTTTATGTTTTAAAGAAAATATTTCATTATTATAAATTATGTTTTATTGATTATTATTATTATTATTTTATTATGTATTTACTGCGTTATAAATGTTAGCATAATAAATGTCCTTGGAATTATTATACGTATTCTATATCTTTAAGTATGTGACTTAAAAATGAGATTATATGAATAGTATCTTCATTCATAAATATCCCTAGTCGAGTGTTATTATTTAAGGACAATAGTAATGCACAGAGACTAGTATGTTTGTTGACTGATGACCACATCTCATTGGTCATAGGTATGGTGATACTAAAGTCAAAACATAGGTGCATGTAAGAGAGTACATGACACTGGATCGACCCGACGTGAGATTCTATATGTTAATAGTGTCATAAGTAATTCTCACAGTGATAATGATGTAATGATCCTTAGACCTGAAATCATTATATTTCTATACGAGAATTAATATATTTTGATTACATTAAAAGTTACCTTTGATCGGGTGATGATAAAAGTGGACATTGGGTATATTATGAATCGTATGAAAAATATGAATGATCTATTTGGGATTTAACCCTCCTAATTTTAGAAGCGATATTATTTGTCTCTTGTTTGAGTGAGACTAAGAAATGCACGGTCGTGCTCAAATGTTGATTTGATTTAATAGTCTACTCATCGATCAAGAAAACTAAGATTAATTTATGAAGAGGATGACACATTACATGCCTCGAGTTTAATCTAGAATATCAAGGTTAAAGGGATTATATTACATGGAACATTATTCACAAAAGGCTTAATCGAATCACCGATTTAATTATTATTACTTGGGTAGCAATGATGTATTACTAGATGCCGCTCATTGTTTACGATTTTAATTAGTTATTAAAATTGTTGTCAACGTAATAATAACCTACAGGATCACACATAAAGAACGCTTGAAGGAGAAATTGTTTTGTGAACCACTTAAAATAATGAAGAACTTCCACTGACTGACGTTGACACTCGATGTACTGTTTGGTTCATGAGTGACTAACTTCAATGATTGTTCTTCATCTTTGACTTTAAGCTGTGATTCTCTTTTCTTTCAATTCCCTTTAATCAAACACTGTAACCTGTATACATGTTGTCACACTCCTGAAATCTTTGTCTTCATAATAAATCCACTTTCTTGAATACTTCACTGAGGCTTGATCAAATAAATGAACTTCTTCCAATGTAGAATTACTTCAAGTTTGTAGATGACTTTTAATCTCATTCTTTTGACTGATGTTATCTTCCTTTGGAATGGGAATGCTTCGGGTAAAAAAGCAAAGGTCAAATGGAAATCTATTTCTCTTCCCTTAAGCGAGGGAGGTCTGGGCATCAAAGATGTTTTAGAATGGAATCATGCCCTAATTCTTAAACATCTAATTTCTATAATCAATCTCGGGTCTCCTGTGACACCTCCAACTGTCAAGGAGAAGATTCCACACAGTCTTAAGAATGTTAGTTGTCCAGTTTTTGTTAAGCCTGTTTCAGAACCTATCAATGAAGGAGACTTAATCATTAGACAATAATTGCTTGAGGAGGATTTAAAGAAGGAGGTAGAGATAAAAACTGAGTTGCCTAGGAAGTCAGTAAAAACTGAATTACCTAAAACTGATATAGGCAATAAAGTAGGAAAGGTTAAAAAGAACAGGAATGGGAAAGCAGGTGTTATTAATCAGAATGTTGTTACATCCTCTCCCATTGCATCTAGGAAGTTGTGCACTAATTGTAATTCTGTTGGTCACCTTACACATGCATGTAAAAAGGTTAAAGTAGAAAATGTTGTTCCTTCTGAAATGCATAACATGTCTGACATGCCTAATCTTCATGAACCTTGTGGTAAGAAAGATTGCTTACTTTGTGCATACGATATCATGCATGCTTATTATAAGTTAATGAATGCATCTGGTAGCACTAGCAATGAAACTGAAAAAGCCACAGTCAACATGAAAGTTAAACAGGTTAAGATTGAATCATATGTTACTCCTGTTAAAGTTTTTAAACCTTCAGGACCCAAACAAGTTTGGGTACCAAAGTCCGCTTAATCAATCTGTGATTTCAGGGTAAGGTTAATAATGCAAAGGTCGTGTGGATTCTAGATAGTGGCTGTTCTAGACACATGACAGGAGAAAAGTCCCTGCTTACAGATGTGGTTAAGAAGACCGGCCCGATAGTAACCTTTGGAGATGACAACAAGGGATTCACTACGGGATATGGTAATCTGGAAATTGGGAATGTCATCATCGAAAATATCTCTCTTATTGAAGGATTAAAGCACAATCTTCTAAGTATCAGTCAGTTCTGTGATAAAGGATATATAATGTGGATTTCAGAAAAGACAAATGCTTGATCTCAAACAGGAAAGATGAGAAGCTTGCTCTACAAGGAGTAAGAAAATGAAATTTGTTTATAGCTGACTTATGTTTTGCCAGTGATGGAGAAGTCAAATGTTTCTACAGCAAGACTTCAACAGATCAAAGTTGGTTATGGCATAGAAGCTCTTACACTTGAACTTCAAAACTATGAACTTTTTGGTAAAGAGAGAGTTAGTGAGAGGGTTGCCCCTGATGGAATTTCATCAGGAGGGACTATGTGAAGCATGTGAAAAAGGGAAGTCTAAGAAAGCATCACACCGAAGCAAAGAACTGACAAGCATTTCTGAACCTCTTGAGCTGATTCATATGGATTTATTTGGTCCAGTAAATGTCATGTCAGTATCAAGGAAAAGATATGCATTGGTGATGGTTGACGACTACTCCAAGTACACGTGGGTGTTATTCTAACAATCAAAGGATGAAGGAACACAATTAATCATTGATCACATAAAGAAGATAGAGGTAAAAGCTAACCTACATGTGCGGACAATCAGATCAGACAATGGAACTGAATTCAAAAATGCAGTTCTAAATTACTTCTGCATAGAGAAAGGAATATCAAGACAGTATTCAGCACCAAGAACTCCTCAACAAAATGGAGTAGTGGAAAGGAAGAATCGTACCTTGGTTGAAGCAGCAAGAACTATGCTAAGTGAATCAAAACTTCCCATTTACTTTTGGGCTGAAGCAGTAAATACAGCTTGCTACACTCAGAATCGTACCCTGATTAATAAAGATCATGAAAAGACTTTGTATGAGTTAATGGCCAACAAGAAACCATCACTGAAGTACTTTCATGTGTTTGGTGCGAAGTGCTTTGTATTGAAAGATGGAGAACATCTAGGCAATTTTGATGCCAAAGCAAATGAAGGCATTTTTCTAGGCTATTCTTTGGAATCTAAAGCTTGCAGGGTTTATGTGATTGAAGATAAGAAGGTGTTGGAAAGCCTTAATGTAACGTTTGATGACACCAAAAGACCAAGCCTGCAAACAGGAGAGAACTCTGAATCCTTGGTATTTGAAAATCTATCAGGAGATCTCTCTGATAATGAAGAAGAACCTGTAGTTGTTCCTGGTAATAATAATAATGACAATTATAATGATTCTGGACCAAGTGGTGACAGTGGTGGAGATCCTCAAACTACCACTAGATCCACTAGTCAAACAACAGGGTCAACAGATCATACCGACAACAACTCAGGGGGAGCAGGAGAAGGATCAACTAGTCACACTCAACAAAATTATGAACAAGGAGAATCATTAAGATCGTATCTGCCAAGACAAAGGGTATGGAGTCGAACACATCCCTTTCACTTGATCATTGGTGATCCAGACACAGGAGTGAGAACTAGAAGGACATCACAAAATGAATGTCACTATTATGGGTTTCTTTCAGAAACAAAACCTAAGAAAGTTGAAGATGCCCTTGAAGATCCAGATTGGGTGATTTTAATGCAAGATGAACTCAATCAGTTTGAAAGGCAGAAAGTTTGGAAGCTGGTACCCAGACCTAAAGGAAAATCTGTTATATGAACAAAATGGGTATTCATAAATAAACTGGATGAGAAATAAAGCCAGACTGGTTGCTAAAGGTTACTCTCAAGAAGAGGGTATAGATTATGATGCAACCTATGCTCCAATAGCAAGACTTGAGGCTATCAGGATGTTTCTGGCATTCATAGCACATTCCAATTACAAGGTACATCAAATGGATGTGAAGAGTGCATTTCTGAATGGGGAGCTAGAGGAAGAAGTTTATGTGGAACAACCTCCAGGCTTTGAGGATTCAAATCTGGTGGACTTTGTATATTTTCTGTTCAAAGCTCTCTATGGACTCAAGCAAGCTCCAAGGACATGGTATGACACTCTATCAGAATTTTTAATTGAAAATAACTTTACTAGAGGTGTCATAGATAAAACTCTCTTTTATAAGATGCACAAAAATGATTTGATATTAGTGCAAGTATATGTTGATGACATAATATTTGGTTCTACTAATGATGATATATGCAAGAGATTTGCTAAGTTAATGCAGAGTCGATATGAAATGAGCATGATGGGTGAATTGTCATTCTTTCTTGGACTACAAGTGTATCAAAGGCAAGATGGAATTTTCATTTGCCAGTCCAAGTACATCAATGATCTTCTAAAGAAGTATCAAATGGAAGACTCATCTACAGCAAAGACTCATATGCCAACTACCACTAAGCTTAATAAGGATGAAACTGGTAAGAAGGTTGACATCACAAGCTACAGAGGTATGATAGGCTCCTTACTATATCTCACTGCAAGTAGACCAGACATAATGTTTGCAACATGCTTGTGTGCTAGGTTTCAGTCTGATCCAAGAGAATCTCATCTTATAGCTGTGAAACGTATATTTCGATATCTTAAGGGAACCCCAAATCTTGGAATTTGGTACCCTAAAGATACAGGATTTGATCTTATTGGCTATACAGATTCAGATTTTGCAGGTTGTAAGATTGATCGGAAGAGTACTTCATGAAGCTGTCAGTTTCTTGGAAGAAGGTTAATATCCTGGTATAGCAAGAAGCAACACTCAGTATCCACGTCGACAGCTGAAGCTGAATACATAGCTGCTGGTAGCTATTGTGCTCAAATCTTGTGGATGAGAAACCAACTCCGTGACTATGGGCTTCTGTTAAACAAGATTCCAATATTCTGCGACAACACAAGTGCCATAGCAATCTCCAAAAACCCAGTTCAGCACTCGAGGACTAAGCACATCGATATCAGGTATCATTTTATCCGAGAGCATGTCATGAATGGAACTGTGGAGTTACATTTGTACCCACAGAGGAACAAATTGCAGACATCTTTACTAAACCGCTTGATGAATCCACTTTTTCTAAGCTGGTTGGTGAACTTGGGATGTTAAATCTTTCTAATTGATTTTAATTAGAAGTCAGTAACTGCAAGAAAATCCTAGTAAATCCATGAGTTTAAGAATTTCTATATCCTTAGGACTTGTGAATTTATTTTCAGGAGCAATTCTCGTAAGTTAGAATTCTTACTAATTTTATGTCATATTTATGAATGATATATCTTCTGGCATTTCATTAGTTAATAATTATCAAATTATTTAAGTGCTAATATTTTTTCTAAATATTATGCATTTATTTAATTCGAATTATTTTATTTTGTTTTGAACATTATAAAATAATGCAGCATAATTTATTGGATTTTAATTGGTTTATATCAGTTAATGATATTTAGTCAATTTTATTCTAAGAAAATTGTGAAATTTTTGTTAATTGTGAATTTTATTAAAAGGTTTGAACTGAAGGAATTGACAAACAGAAATCAAAGTTTTTGTTTTGAAACTGGCAACAGGTTTGAAATAGAACGAGAAGCAAAATCTATCGAAATAGAAGTTTCGATGGTTTTTTCTAGTACTTTGACAAAATCTATCAAAGTGACTAAAAAATCATTTTGACAGGTTTTTGAAAGAGGAAAATGAAAACTATAGAAGGAGTTTTTCGATATATTTTGAAAGAAAAATGAAATCTATCGAATAAATTCAAATCTTTAATATTCGAAAATCTTGATAGTTTTTCAGATAGAACAATTGTTCGATGGTTTTTAGTTTTTAAATTTTAAACCTTCGATAGTTTTTAGATAGAAGTCGGTTTAAATTCTGATTTTATAAGTGTGATTTGACTTTTATGCCCCTCAAGAAAAACTATCGATAGTTCATTTAAAAAACAATCGAATGTGAAAGTACTAAAATACCCCTGACAGTTCAGTGAGTATATAACTGGGACTTAGACATTATTTTTGTTTCACTCTCAGATCTAAGGTTCATTTTATATATACTTACAATTACATACGAACAAGAACAAGAACACCTCGACAGTTTCTTGATTTTACACCGATAATTACTTGAAAGAAGTCGTTTTTACCACAGTAATTTCACTTTTAACCGTGAAAGTGTTGTGTATTGAGAATCTTTTGAGTTTTAAGTTCGATTTGAAAAAGAAATCTATCGATATAAACATTTGGACTTTAAGAATTTTGATAACAGTAAACTTACTTGAGATTTTATTGATTAATCAATTGATTTCTTAAGTTTGGAGTTAATGTGAAAGTTATCAATTTACAAAATTAGGGTTCTTAACTTTGGAAATTGAATTTGGTTCGAGTTTTAATTAGTAAAAAGGGATATTTTTAGTAATAAGTTAATTGGATTTAATTTTGGTTTTAATTTTAATTTTCTGGAATTTGTGAAAATACAATGGCCAGAGAATTTGTTATCACCAAAACGAATCACGTCTCATTTCAAAACATGCAATCCATCACGAACTTACAGTTTTGTGCATGGGCACAATTTTTGAATACACATTCACTAGTGGCCTATGCTGTAAGTACTCCCGCGGTTCTTTGTGTTGATCAACTAACTACACTGTACACCACTGCCACTGACACATCAGAAAATAATGTGTTAGCCTTTAGTTTTGTTGTGCCAGGGGGCAGAACAATAAGGGTGCCGAAACAAGATGTGAACAGAATTCTTCATTTTCCATCGGAAAATCTTGTTCTTGATCCCACAACTGAGGAAATACATGCTTTCTTCACTCTCATAAGAAGTCAACAACCCAACTTCTTTGTGGGAGAGTTTCTGAAGCATCATTTGACTAACCACTGGAACTTTTTCTTTCACACACTTATCCATGTGTTTACTGCTAAGACTACAAATCTGCATGGTATTCCTTTATTTTTTCAGAAATTAGGGTTTGCCATTGCTAACAATAGGCAGATTAACATTGGTAGGTTAGTGATTGATCAGATTATCCATTGCATGGGACCTCTAGAAGAAAGAACAGGGCACTTTGATATGCTTTGCTTCTATCCAAGGTTTCTACAGTTATTTTTGGATGATGTGCTAACAGTTGATGAACGAGAAATTTTTGCAGATGAGGAGAAGGTGGAGTGCATGAAGATGAAGAGCAATGTCATAACAGCTCTAATAAAAAAGAATCATCTTCCAAGGTATAATTCCTGAACCTGTTGTTCTTCAACCACCTGCACCAATGGACATAGATCCAAAGCCCTCAGTGGCCATTCCTGACCAAGAGGTTGAAAACAAACAGCCTCTAACCACGGTCATAGAGCCTTTGAAAGAAACTAATGAAACAACAACAGAAACTCTTACCCCTACTATACCACCCACTCAAATAACTGAGAGTGTAGAGGGAGTCAGTGCCAAAGCAGCACCAAATAAGGAGATACACCCTTCAACAACAGCTTTACCTTCTGCTAAAAGAAGAAAACTTGAAATCAAGGCATCTGTTGAATCTTCATTACCATCTTTCACTAAGCCTCTTATAGATTTTTCTGAAGCTGATTGGGCAGCAATTACAAAAGCTATATCTGAACCCATACCCCAACCAGAAAAAGGAAAATTGACGGAAGCAACTAGTTCTCCGACCATATTACGGTCAGGACCACTGGTTGAAGGTTCTTTAATGAACCAAGAGTCTTCACAGACGTCGAGAGAAGGTTCTGACCCAAATGCAAAATCTAAAGGGTCATTGCCTAACTCCCCAGATGGAACATATCTGGATCCTGCGGGTACAGGGTCTGACGTAGGTGCAGATCGGTAACTCGGTAACAATGAATCAATTTCATTTGAGGAGTTACCTGAGGAAAAGTCTTTACAGACTATAGAGGGAGTTTCAGGATCTCTGCTGTTAAATGAGCCTGATTCTAACCCCCAGATATTCAAACTCTGGATCCTATTAAGGATAAATCATCGCAAGATGAACAGCAACTTGGTTTAACTAAGGACGGGGACTTGCGAAGCCCCATTGCACCACAGGTGACCTCCTTAAGGATGGCTACGGTGATTTCTGTTGCAGGTACACAAAGAGCAAAGGGAATGAGTGAAACAAAAACACTAACACCTGGCCTGAGTGGGAAAGGAAAAATGAGTGAAACACCAATAGAAACATTGAGTGAACACCCAGTGCCAAATGTGAGGAGTGACACCCAAACCCTGGTTAACATAGATGATCTGCTACCGCCAACAGAAAGAGAAATACAAGTAAAATACACTCTTAAGGAGATGACAGTTCATGACAAAGGGAAACCCTTTATTCAAAGTCCCTCTCAGACCTTCTTTTGCCCAAGGGATCTCCTCCGGTCAAGTCGATAGTTCTTTAACTTCAATTCAAACGAAGATTGACTTGGCTGCAGCTGATTCTAGAAGAACCTACAGAGCTTTGAGCAGTGCATCTGGCACGATAACGGGGACAAAGGAGGCTGTGGACTCACTGAAAAAGGAAGCAATGGAAGAACTCATCGAATTAAGAACAGACGTCAAGGACCTACGAGATGGATTTGTAAATGAAGTACATGTTTTACAACAAGGTCAAGAAGCTCTATCAGAGGACATTCTGGTGATCCGGGATGGACAAGCTAAGGTCAAGGATGCAATGAATACTTTGTCAAGAGTGGAGTCTCGCCTCAATAAGAGATTGGACAGAATTGAGCAGACTACCAACTCAAGACTAAATGACATGGACAAAAAGCTTGCTTCAATGGAAGAGATGACCAAAGACATTGCTTTGTTTATGGAGAATCAAGGTGATGGTCTGGAGTCAATCTGGAATATGATCAAAAATCAACAAGTTGGCCCGTCGACCCACTATGCTGAGGATATTCACGGAGGATTACTCAACTAAGGGGGAGAAGGGAGCAGTAATGGAAACAACTATTCCAGTGAGACAATATTGGATTGAAGAACTTGTAGAAGATGAAGAAATTGGAGAGGTGTTTGAATTAATGCATGAACCATCAATAGAAGAGCATGAACCATATTATCCAGAGCCGATTAAACATCCAATCTTTGATGATAGTATGGAAGAAGCAAATCCTCTGACAATTGAATAAGAAGCTGCCTTGGAAAGATTAAGAGCTGAGAAAACAGAAAGAGAAGCAAGGCAAGCTGAGAAGGAAAAACACCAGCAATTCAAAGAAGTGAAAAGCTGAAAAGGTTTAAGATGTATAATGAAATAAGGAAGAAGAAGTTGATAGATTTGGCACAAAAGCAAGGAAAGGACTGGGAGATGGCTTACAAAACATTTTGCGGAGTTGAAGATGGATTAGAAGTCAACGACAATGCTGATGTGGAAGTGATCATTCAGGACATCAGAAGTGCAAATCAGGACACTCAGACTTATTTCACTGCATTGAGAGAATCTCTTATCTACCTGAAGGCTGGAGTAAAAGCAAATGGTGCCTGGAACATACTAATCAATTTCTTTGATAGAGGTACATTTGTGATCTCCACGAAGTTTTTCGAACAGAGAACATACACTGAATTGCAGGTGAAACTCATTAAGATCCAAAGAATCACAAAGCTAAATGATTTGCTCCGTGAGCATGTTAAGAAGATCTTAATGAAAGTCAGTCCAGAGGTAACTGAAGATCCTCCAATGGTAAGATTCATGAAAAATGACTTGTTCAGAATCTGCTATCCGACTGAGGATAAACTGCATTGAGAGAATCTCTTATCTACCTGAAGGATCCACTGGATTTATCACTACTGAGAAGACTAAAGCTGTAGACACTCTAAAGAGCTATCTCATGGAAAATATGCCTTATTATAGGAAGAGAGTGGAAAGAGGATTGGAAGTGCATCCCAGACTACCCAACATGCCAAAGCATAATCAGAAAGATGTCAGCATTGCATGGGTGTGGGCTGGAGTGGGTCAACAGGTTGAGTACATTGGAAGACACATCATAGGAGCAATCCTAAAACCTGGAGAACCACTGCACTATCCATTTGTGATTGATTATCAAGCAGCAAATTCTAATCACGTAGCTGAAAAAGGTGAGATCATAATGGACTCAAGATGAAGCAAAGAACAATCTGCTCGAGCTAGAAGGGCAACTTCATTGTTAAACTTTTTACGGTTCTTTGTAAATTAGAAATCTGGAAATGTAAATATTTAATCCAGAATGCATTTAATATATCAATCTGTCTTACTTTAATTAGTTTCGTGTTTCTATTGGTTAGTTGAGTTATCCTCTAGGTATTTGCTTGTCGAACTCTAACAATCAAATAGAGGGAGATTGTAAAGCATAATGTAACATAAGATGTAACAGAGATTAATAACAATTGGATATATAACAATTGTTGTTTATTACATTTCAATGAAAAGTTTAATAATGTTGTACAATTAGTTAACAATTTATTTGTTCTAAAATGACTCAAATCAAACATTATCTTTGGCACTGTCATTTAGGCCATATCAATAAGAAACGCATTTCCAATTTACATATTGATGGATGATTGGATAAGTTTGATTATGAATCATACGAAGAATACGAATCTTGGTTTATTTGGTAAAATGACAAAAAGCCCCTTTTACCAGAAATGGTGAAAGGGTCTTCGAACGATTAGGAATTATACATGGTGATGTATGTGGTCATATACGTACGATGGCAGAAGGTATGTTTTACTACTTTATAGCGGTTACTGATGATTTCAGTAGATACGAATATGGATATCTTTTAGAGAACAAATTCGAATCTTTGAAAAGTTCAAAGAATATTAAGCTGAAGTAGAAAAGGTTCAAAGAAAGGGGTTTCTAAGACCTGAAATCACACTTTGTTGGACATAGTGCAATGGATGTTGAGTCAAGAGGATCTTCCAATAATTTTATGGGGTTATGCCCTAGAGATGGCTGCATATACACTTAATCGTGTTCCTACTGGATTGGTTCAAAAGACCCATATGAGATATGGACTGAGAAAAGTCATAGCATGTCATTTATGAAAATTAGGGGATGCCAAGCGTTTGTGAAACATTTAACCTCTGACAAGCTAGGACCAAAATCAGATAAATGTAATTTTGTGGGATACCAAATTAAAACAAAAGGGGTATTACTTATTTAATCCTCCAGAGAATAAAGTGTTTGTTGCTCGGACTACTGTATTTCTTGAGAGAGAATTCCTTTCTAAAAGAAATAGTGGGAGGACAATAGATCTCGATGAGGATCGAGAACCACGAGATAACATTGAACCAGAGTTGGAACAAGAGCAGAATGTTCAAGAAAATGTTAATGACAATACTGCTCAAGAAACACAGGTTGTTCATAGGTCCAGTAGGATTCACCTTGAGCCCGAGAGATATTATGGATTTCTCTTAACTCAAGATGGTGATGTAATGCTTGGGGTTGATGATGAGACTCTTACCTATCAAGACACTACGAACATTCCAAACTCTAAGAGTTGGCTAGAGGCCATGAAATCGAAGATGGATTCCATGTATGAAAAACCAAGTATGGACTTTGGTTGATCCACCTAAAGAGGTAAAACCTATAGGGTGCAAGTGCGTTTTCAAGAAGAAACGAACATGGATGGTAATGTACAGACCTATAAGGCACGAATGGTGGTGAAAGGTTTCAAGAAAGTTCATGGTATTGAAAATGATGAAACTTTCTCACCAGTGGCAATGGTCAAGTCCATCAGGATTTTGCTTGCTTACTATGACTTTGAAATCTGGCAAATGGATGTCAAGACTACTTTCTTAAATAAGAGCCTTCAAGAGGATGTGTACATGACACAACCTGAAGGTTTTGAAGATCCAAGATTTGTTGGAATGGTTTATAAGTTACGTCAATCCATTTATGGATTAAAGTACGCCTCGAGGAGATGGAATATACGTTTTAAGGAAAAGTTTAAATAGTTTAGCTTCATTCAAAGTGAAGATGTACCTTGTGTTTACAAGAGGGTTAGTGGGAGCCATATGGCATTCCTTGTATTATATGTAGATGATATATTACAAATAAGGAATGGCATTCTTTCTCAACAGACTGTTAAGACTTGGTAGATAATTAGTTTCTCGATGAAAGTCTTAGGAGATGTGTCACATATCTTAGGGATCAGGGTCTATAGATATAGATCAAGAAGATTATTCGACTTAAGTCAGAGTACATACATTGACAATGTATTGCACCAGTTAGGGTTGCAAAGAGGCCAAAAGGGAAATGTCCCTATGTCTCATGAGACAGTGATCTCAAAGGAAAACTTTCCTAAATCATTGGATGATAAGGATCGTATGAGTAAAGTTCCATATGCTTCGGCAATTGGTTCCATAATGTATGTGATGATATGTACTCGTCTTAATGTCTCTTATTCTTTAAGCATGACGAGCATGTGTACCAGTCTATTCCAAGTGATGGTCACTGGATGAGAATCAAGAATATTCTTAAGTGTCTGAAGAGGACTAAAGACTCATTCTTGGTATATGGAGGAGATGGGAAGCTGGATGTAAAATGTTACACTGATGCTAGTTTCCAGATAGACAGGATTGTTTTGTGTCTTAGTCTGGATCCGTGTTTTGTCTAAATAGATGTGTTGTGAGCTAGAATAGTTCATAGCAAGAACCGTAAATGATTCTACAATCGAGGCTGAGTATATTGATACTTACAAAATAGACAAAGAGGTTGTTTGGGAATTTACTAAGGCGATATCAACTTATTAATGAGATTAATGATCAAGGAGATATACTTATATTGTAAAGTGCATACTATTGATAATATTGCAGACCCACTGACTAAGGCTTTGTCGTAGCAGAAGCATGTAAGTCACACTAGTTCCAAATGTATTGGATACATGGGATATTGGCTCTAGTGCAAGTGGGAGATTGTTCGTATTAGTGCTCTAGAGGCAATACTTTTATGTTTTAAAGAAAATATTTCATTATTATAAATTATGTTTTATTGATTATTATTATTATTATTTTATTATGTCTTTATTTACTGTGTTATAAATGTTAGCATAATAAATGTCCTTGGAATTATTATACGTATTCTATATCTTTAAATATGTGACTTAAAAATGAGATTATATGAATAGTATCTTTATTCATAAATATCCCTAGTCGAGTGTTATTATTTAAGGACAATAGTAATGCACAGAGACTAGTATGTTTGTTGACTGATGACCACATCTCATTGGTCATAGGTATGGTGATACTAAAGTCAAAACATAGGTGCATGTAAGAGTACATGACACTGGATTGACCCGACGTGAGATTCTATATGTTAATAGTGTCATAAGTAATTCTCACAGTGATAATGATGTAATGATCCTTAGACCTGAAATCATTATATTTCTATACGAGAATTAATATATTTTGATTACATTAAAAGTTACCTTTGATCGGGTGATGATAAAAGTGGACATTGGGTATATTATGAATCGTATGAAAAATATGAATGATCTATTTGGGATTTAACCCTCCTAATTTTAGAAGCGATATTATTTGTCTCTTGTTTGAGTGAGACTAAGAAATGCACGGTCGTGCTCAAATGTTGATTTGATTTAATAGTCTACTCATCGATCAAGAAAACTAAGATTAGATTATGAAGAGGATGACACATTACATGCCTCGAGTTTAATCTAGAATATCAAGGTTAAAGGGATTATATTACATGGAACATTATTCACAAAAGGCTTAATCGAATCACCAATTTAATTATTATTACTTGGGTAGCAATGATGTATTACTAGATGCCGTTCATTGTTTACGATTTTAATTAGTTATTAAAATTGTTGTCAACGTAATAATAACCTACAGGATCACACATAAAGAACGCTTGAAGGAGAAATTGTTTTGTGAACCACTTAAAATAATGAAGAACTTCCACTGACTGACGTTGACACTCGATGTACTGTTTGGTTCATGAGTGACTAACTTCAATGATTGTTCTTCATCTTTGACTTTAAGTTGTGATTCTCTTTTCTTTCAATTCCCTTTAATCAAACACTGTAACCTGTATACATGTTGTCACACTCCTGAAATCTCTGTCTTCATCATAAATCCACTTTCTTGAATACTTCACTGAGGCTTGATCAAATAAATGAACTTCTTCCAATGTAGAATTACTTCAAGTTTGTAGATGACTTTTAATCTCATTCTTTTGACTGATGTTATCTTCTGAGATTCATGTTATCTTCCTTTGGAATGGGAATGCTTCGGGTAAAAAAGCAAAGGTCAAATGGAAATCTATTTCTCTTCCCTTAAGCGAGGGAGGTCTGGGCATCAAAGATGTTTTAGAATGGAATCATGCCCTAATTCTTAAACATCTAATTTCTATAATCAATCTCGGGTCTCACTCCTTATGGGCAGCCTGGATCCGTAACTCGGTTCTCCGGGGTTCTTCCTTCTGGTCTTTTGTGCAACCTAGACAATGCTCTTGGATCCTTAAGAAAGTCTTGAAGTTGATAGAAGTTGTTATGCCTCATATCTCTTACCATATTGGTAATGGTCTCAACACCTTCCTTTGGTTTGATCCGTGGTATAATAACAGGCCTCTTTGTTATTCCTTACATGATCCTATGATCTCTCATGCTGGTTTACCTTGTAATGCGAAGGTTGGAGATTTAATTCAAGCCAATGGTTGGGTTCTCCCCCTCTCAAATTACCACAACTTAATGGCATGGAAGCTTAACTTCGATTATGCTACTCTCTTTAACATCTCCGTGGGCGATACTATCAAGTGGGATGGGATTTCCTGTAATAAACTCAAGGTATCCCATATTTGGGACAACATTCGTATCACTAGTGGAATTCCCCTTTGGATAGCTAGTGTTTGGCATAAGCTCATGATTCCTAGATACTCGTTTCTCCACTAGTTGATTATGCATAACAAGGTTTCCACTCTTTGTAAGCTTTCCACCTGGGGGGTTGTGGCTGATACTCACTGCTATTTCTGCATAAATGGCATGGAAAACCAGGGTCACTTGTTCTTAGAATGCCCATTTGTGCAGGAGGTTTTCACCCACATTATTCAAGGTCGATGTAATAGGTTAGCATCTTCTTGGGCTTTGCTTCAATTTGATCTTGAGAATTTCAATAGCAGTGACATTAAACATGTTATTCGAGTTCTTATTTTTCAGATTGGGAGTTACATTATCTGGAGAGAACGCAACAGCAGGTTTCACAACTTAGGATGCAACACACCTCAGATTCTGTCAAGGCAGGGATCCCAATTGCTTAGATGCAGATTATTGTCTTCAGTTTGGTTTGCAAAGGAGTGTATTAAAAATAGTTCCCTAACAGTTTGGATTAGAGATGTGTAGTTGTTTTTTAGATGTTTTATTCCTGTAGTAGGTTTGTTATGTTGTTTTAGTCCTTGGCTTGTCTAGGACTATGTCTGGATTGTATTCCCTCCTTATTTTTCTTTCCTTTTAATGCACAAAAAATTTTAGCAAAAAAAAAACTTATTATTTACTTATTACATTCTTGTTTAAGTTGAGTCGAATCCTCGGTGTTAACAAATAGGCCTAAACATATGCCTTTCAAGTATGACTTAATTAATTAATTAAATAGAAAGGGAATTACTTAAACTAATTCCGAAATAAGTTATTAATTAATTAAGTGAGACTTAATTAAATAATAAATTGAAATTTCGGATTAGTATTAATTATAATAGGATTATAATTAATAAAGCTTATTCCTCTCTATATAAACTCTCAAAAGGGGCTGATTATTAATGAAAAACGTTTTTATAATAAAACCCTAGCCGTTATGAGAGCAGGAAGAGAGAGAGAGAGAGAGAGAGAGAGAGAGAGAGAGAGAGAGAGAGAGAGAGAGAGGGAGAGAGAGAGAGAGAGAGAGAGAGAGAGAGAGAGAAATAAGCAGTTTTTGGGTGCTAGTACACATCAATCCTTCAAGAAAAGCGTTCGTGTGGATAACATAGAGCGTAGATCGCGAGAGCGGGATACGTGGTGATTGAACAAGCTTTGGATCTCCATTAATCTTCCATTGATGAATTGCTAAAGCATTTTAAGGTAAAACACTAATCTCTGAATTAAATCTTTTGTTTTCGCATGGATCCTGCGGAGGGGTTTCGATTTTGGTTTATTTTTCGCGTTTTTCCGTTGCGTTTATGTGCTCGAAACCCTTCACAACTCTCATACATACATCCCAATCAAGTTGTTGGAACGTACGATAGATAGGACTGCGTTTTATGATATAAATTAAAGAGTTCGAAAAGAAGATTAACCTTAATCGCTATGGCACAAACGATTCAATTCCACGTCTTTTACTGAATTCCTTGATTCCCTTTGAGCGAAGTGTGGACTTCGATCTCCCAAAGTTTCCTCTCCTCAAAGCCTCGAAATTCCAAAACCCTAGTTGCGTGCGGCTGCCCCTAGGTCTCAATTTCGATTTATGTTGTGTGTCCAGCTTTAAGGAGAACGAGAATATATATAGGCTTTTAGTATGGATCATGGACAATTAGGTCGGGCCTTCCAATGACATTCCGGGTCAATCCCAATGTCATTAAATATTAATTCAATCCAGTAAAGAATTAATATTTGCACTACCGTTCCTAAAACCGCAATTCTTTTATTATTTAATTCGGCTCTTATATTATTTGCTTATTAAATTCCCCACGTTTAAGATATCGCATATCCATTAATTAAATTAATCACTGACAATTAATTTAATTAATATCTTATTTATCCTTGATCATCCACTCAACCTTATAATTATGTCAGAAATTAATCTGCATGCAGGGCTTTACATAATCATCTGTATGAGCTTTCAAGAGGACATCATCAACCCGAATATTATCAGGACATGAATTCCTTATGTAATTAATATCTCACTTTGTATGCAATGTCATTGCTCAACACATAATATTATAATTAGTAATTAATTACATCTTATATGAATCAAAGCATGTGCATTGCTTACAAGTTTCAATCACTACATCCGGATTAAGAACCTAAGCAATAATAATATCATAGAATCTTAGTTCTTCTTTATTGTCAGAATAGAAGAACAATTCTAATATTTTGATCATGTTCAATATACACAAAGTATACAAGTATTATTTAATAGTCAAGATAAACTATTCCCAAATAATACTTCATTCATTCCAGTGGTTTGTCTAATACCACTTAGATTGTGAACCTTTATTATATTATATACAGACACTGATAATCTAATTTTCTGTTATCCCATTTGATACTAGATTATCAATAATATAATAAACAGACAATGTAATAATATGCAATCAAGATTCTCAATAAAATGGACAATGTTATATACTTCAAACGAATAGTTCAGTATATCCAACATAAAAAATTCAAAGGGTGTAGAGCATTGATAGGCAACACAATCCAAAAAAATCTGGATGATCAACTCTCATACCTACATCCCAATCAAGTAGCTGCTGCACTCCTCCTACTGGTAGCATGAACTTACAAATCAAAACCCGAGGAAAAAATAGATCTCTCAAACATGCTAGATAGCAAATCACATATGACAACGATGATAATCTCACCTGCATATGTACGTGGTCATGAGTAATATTATGATCTATTGTAAATGACTAATTTCAATTTATGCATACGTACGTGGTCGTGAGCTGCATACTCACTTGGGGATGATTACATTGTGGCAGTAACGATGATGGACAATAATACGGCAAGAAAGGATGTTCTTCTGGACTTCAATATCCACAACCTTCAAAATTTAGAGTAAATCAAGAATAGATAAGAAGTTATAGTAAATCAAATTCATTATATAACATTGTACAATATCATGAATTTTTCAGTTGACTTTAAGTTAAAAAATAATCTATTTAATTTGTGGGACTTGATATCTATCCATCAAAGATGAAAATGATAAACCTATTTACTATATCAATATAGAGGGCTCCCTTGAAGTTATGTTATCAACTTATAAAAATTCATCATCTGATAGTCGAAGAACTATTTGAACTATTTCATCATGTTTCACTAAAAGTATCAACATGTGGTAGATATATTGATATGCAATGATGATGTCTATATTAACTAAAAAGGACACAACAATGAGAAGGTTAAAGTTCTGAGATGCACTTACCTTTCTTGATAATCAATGACTTGGATTACTGCTTGATCAATAAATTTTTTTATAAATACAACAGCAAGGACATTCAGACTGCTCCTGAAACCATAAGAATTGCTAGCAATTGTTCATTAGACTACTACAAAAGACTTGACCCACTGCATTTCTTCATCTCTTATAGATGTATTGATAAAACTGCCAAGTTTCTTCTCAAAAAATAGAGTTAAGGTATATGATTTGTCGAGCACTAATCGCAAAAGGTAACGGTTGCAAGCGAAGATGAGAGGAAAGAGAGATTTTTTTAGAAGACAAATAAAGCCTGCTTAAGCTTCAAGCGCCTAGTAAGCTCATTTGTGTGCAGAACGTTGCAAAGCTTTGTCATTCCATAGCAAACTAGCTAAAAGTAGAGGCACTATAGCTGCAATAATGATAAAACCAATGAAATAGTAGTTAATATTGGTTTTTGATGTATTGTTCATGGTGTCCAACAAAAGGTTCATCAAAAGAAATTGACCTAAGGAAATTAAATAATTAAGGGTGACATCAGTTAAGAGGTCGTGATTTTCTATTAAAAGTCATAATATCCATTTGATGTATGCAATAATGCAATTAAAAACAGTACTGAACATACCCAAATGATTGGCTACAAGTTCTTGTTCAATTTTGTCTTTCGAAAGAAATAATTTGAGAAGAGGCAAGATACCTGCATTATTACTACCAAATTTGAACAAAATATATGTGTTCAGTAGTCAATGAGAATGTCTCAAAATTATTTGATAATTTATATAAATGGGAGTCCTAACAGTTCGAAAAAATTGTTACTCATAAAATGACATGAAGGCTAATCTCCAAGAAATGAATGTGAAATCTGACTACTACCACACATTAAAACTGCTAAACATAAGCAAAAAACAGGGCAATAAAGACCAAAAAGTACTTTCCGAACTTTTGTCAAAAGATCACTTAGAGAGATACTTCTCCGATTTAAAACACCATCCTGCATAATTCTGTTTGAATCATGAAAAAAAAATTAAATAAATGATAAACAGAGGAATGAAGATTATGGGAAAAAAGTCAGAAAACTTCGGAGCATCAATGGCCTCATTTGCAAAACTATACATCATTTTCTTTGAGAGCAGCAAAAACCTCCAAGTTGTCATTTTCCACTATGACACTTCTGCCTCCCTCCTACAACGCTCTGCTCATGCCAATAAATATGGCCCAAAGTTGGTTAGCTAGAGAAGAATGGCCAGGAAAATGACCAAGAACTCCTCGCACCATCAAACCATGAGAATTTCTCAAGATAACACCAACACCAGTAAAATTCCTATAGATTATCAAATGTTATCTAGTGAACATTGAGCTTCATTACGCCACTAAAAAGAGGCAGCCAGTGAATATTCTATTCGACGATCTTTTTGATGGATTTATTCAAAAGCAACAATGCAAGAAAATTTTTCCTTTAGGTGTCAATGTTTCGAGAATGGAGAGTATTTTACAATGCTCTAAACTTAGCTGCAGATTATAGTAATACATGTCTAACCTGAGATGTATTCAATTAAATGAGAACCAATTGCTGGATTAACATAACATATATTAATATCTCTAAAATCATTATTGCAAGGTTTTGATATTGAAGTGGTGAAATTATACTCGAGGAACCAATACCTGAAAACATCCTCTGTAACGGCATAAAATTACTACATCACCAAATCTCTGCAAAGAGGGTGATATTTAAAAGGAATGTATAACACATTAGTTATAATTCCCTTATATCAAATACAATTTAGATTTACCAGACATATTTAAAGCAGTTGGCACCCTTTGCAACAGAGAAGGGTTGTCAGTCATGGTTTGACGTTGAATAAATGGTGTTGATTCTCTTTGATGCGTTGGCTTTGAATGAACTATGTTTTATGCGAGGGATAAAAACTTGATTTCGAGGTAGAAATCTTGACATTAGGAGAATAAGAACATGAACTCAACTAACAAATACACGTACCAGTCTGGTATAGGAATTTTGAGTATCGGGATCTTTATTTTCATTATTAACAC
This sequence comes from Heracleum sosnowskyi, assembly GCA_030848705.1. NCBI lineage: Eukaryota > Viridiplantae > Streptophyta > Magnoliopsida > Apiales > Apiaceae > Heracleum > Heracleum sosnowskyi. Next base: position 69,658,280 of record CM061242.1, read on the forward strand.
CATCTTCAATCTGAGAAACATCTCCATGCGTGCCATGAAAGGATGTTGGTGCATGGCGTCTTCTTTGGCCATGAAAGTATACATAATTTAAAAATGTGTGAATTTTACAATTTGATTCATTTCATTAATCAGCATCTATCAACATGTGGTACTTACCAATTGGTGTTGGAGAAGGAGAAACGGGGCATGCGCTTACGACCTGGTTTAAATGTCGTAGAAAGTATGTGGAGATGATGTAGTAACCCAAATTTTCAGGGTTTATTAATATTATTATTTAAATATTTTACTGCTTTTCTCAAAAGAGGAGGAATGAAATTATGTGTGTGTTTTATTCGTTTGATGTAGATCCGTCAATAAGGATTTGATTTGTTCATTAGTAAGTACGAGTAATTACCGTCTCTAGTAGCTGTGTATTTTACTTAAAAATTTTGTGAAAGCTGATTATTTTATCGATATTGTCGGATTGAGTATGTTTTAGAATTTTGGAGATCAAATCGGTATTTTAGTTGCGCCAAAATTTTATCCGATATTTTATTCGGGTTCAAAGTTTTATTTTGTTTAAATTATAAAAGTATTCCAAAAGTTAGTATTCTTACATTTTTTAGAGATTTTGAATATTTGAAAATTTTTGGTATCAAAGTGATATTTTATTAGTGCCAAAATTGTACCCAGTATCTTATCTGTACCCCATTAGTATTTGGGTGAGTTATAAAAATATTCAAAAATTCAATATTTTTACAATTCTGTAAAATCCGGGCTTTATAAAAAATTTATGCATAATTATTTCAATTCTTAGAGTAAATAAAAATTTTAATATTTATCCGCTAATTGAGTGGAAGTTATAATTTCGTACTAAAAAAAAATTTGGGAAGTATATAATTATTTTATTAATGAAACAAAAATTTATTATTTTATCCATTAGTATTTATTTCATAATTTTCGGGAAACATTTAAAGAGATCGGTGTCTTAAAATAAATGAGGAGTATTGTTTTTAAGTAATTGAATTTTTTTTTAAGAATTCCTAAAACTACCTGTACCAACACCCCCTCCCCCACTTGCTCTCTCTCTCTCTCTCTCCTCTCATTTCTCTCTCGACCCTCTCTTTTTTTCCTCTTTAATGTTCAAGAATCAAATCCACGTTTCTACGTGATTTTGTTATCCAAATTTGTAGTATTAGTAATCAAATCGAAGCCATCTCCACCCTCTACCTCACCATACCATCATCTTCGAGTTTTGGTAATTTTCGATTCCGAGACTTAATTCGGATTTCGTTAATTATTATGATTTTGATGTGTTATTGTCGTATTGTTATAGATCGCTGATTATAGATGTTGTATATGTAAATTTTTCGGTTTTTGGGTAATTTTAATTTTCGGAAAAAATTCAAATTGAATTTTGGTTGATTATTCGATGTTGTTGGTAGTTTAAATGTTGTAGATCGTTAAGTTTTAAAGCTATCCATGTAAAAATTGTGGAGTTTATAGTATGTTTGATGTTCGCGGAAAATTCAAAGGTGACCGGACTATATGTTGTAGGCGCTGTTTTTCGGTCTTGATTGCATGGTCGTGTAGATCGGTGAATGGACAGTAACATATATTTTTATTCGATTTTTCTGGGCATTTTAATAGTCGCCGGAATTTGAGTTCTTGTCGTTGGAAAATATATGTTTATGGTTCTTTTTTTGGTAACTTGTGTTAATAATTGTTATAAGATTGTATGTATGAAAGGAGGTTGAAAATCTTGATTTTAGGATGATGTTTAGGTTGACAGGATTTGGATGGTGATGTTGCCGGAACTTTTCCGGTGACCAGAACGCCGTCCGGTTTAAATTCCGGCGGGTCGTTCTTGGCGACCCGGAAATCTTCTTGGCAACCCGTTTACAAATTTTACCCGACCCGGTTTTGATCCACCAAAACCCTAATTACTTATCTAAAAACTGTTTTTAGATTAAATATTTTCTAAAAATTCAAAAAAATCCTTTTTATTTAACCAAAATACTTTCTTTAGTTATTTATTTAAAGCAATTGATTAATCATTTTGATTGATTAATTAATTAAGTGATTTATTTTAAAACTTTGAATTAAATTTAATTAATTATAATTAATTTTAGTTAATGGTTTAATTAATTTGATTAATCAATTAATTTAATTATTAATTGGTTAATTTTGTTAATTAATTATTAATTAACTTTAATTAAGTTTAATTTATTTACTTTGATTAATATTTAATCATTTTCGATTCACGTTTTCTTTTTAAACGAAATGATATGTTCTAAACGAATCAAAAGTATTTTTAAACGAATAATGATTGTTCTTCGATCCAAAAATATTTTATATTCAAATCTTTATAAAAGGAAGACCCAATATTTTCCAAAAAGAGTTTTCAACTTTATTACGTGTTATGTGACTTGCGTCAATTGTTATCATTGGATGTGTTACCCGATCTTTAATTATTTATTTGATTAATCGAGTCTCTATAAGTACTATGTTACTTGTGTAATTTATTGTGGAGTCTCGAATGTATTAGGTTGGTACCTGGATGTGTTAATTGTTTAATTGAGTCTATAAATGTCATGAAAAGGTTGATACTTAGAGTTGAACTATTAATTGGATTTTAATAATTGTCTCGAGGATTAATTGTTTATTTCCTGATAAAATAGCTGCAAGTCAAGGTAGATTTATTTTCTTACATGTTTACTGCAAGTTGAGGCAGATTTATATTTTTCATATTTGGTACAGATCATATTTATTTTCTTACATGTTTACTGCAAATCAAGACATATTTCATATTAGTACTCTATATGGATGAATTTAGATCGTAGACGAGTGGAGAATTGAAGATCAAATATTTTCTGAAACGATGTATGATTCGTGTTTCGTGTTATGTGGATTATGTGGTTTATTATCGAGTCTTGAATGTGTTAAGCGATTCATGAATAATTTATTTGAATTGCTAAATGTTAAATGTTGTGCTTAGTCGTTCATAATATTCAAGGTAAGACGTCGTCTGAGATAGACATTGGATTATTTAAAGTTATTACTAGAAGTGTCAGATTACTTTCTCATTCACAAGGATTAAGTAGTGAGATATATTCTCGTCTGAACGACTAGTATTAATTGTAGAGTTCGACAGAGAAAGTCAACAGTTTTGTACGGGAAGATGCTAAAGGGAGAAGGTTGAAGAAGGATGAAGTATTGTTTGTGGTTGTTGGTTATATTGAGATGTTTTTAACATCGGGAAAGCATATGTATTTAAAGGGGACATTTCCAAGTGTTTTCTTCCAACGAAGATATGGGTAAGAATTGTCAATTACGTTAGAACAAAGTTTTCAAGTTTGTCAGTATGAATCGTAACCTGATGATTAAAGTATCGTCTTATGTTGACTATGGAGGTATATGCACGGATGTCCTTAATTCAAAATATAACTCATCCTTTTATAGAGTAAGGACTGAGGATCTGTACAAATATATCTACGTCATTGCATGCGTAGTCTGCACATTATTGATGCATTCCGTATTCCAGAGATAAGATGCTCTGTCGGCCATGCAATAAAGTAGATTCCTTTATCTACTTTCCTTCTCGTCCGCTGCTTTCTTCAGTGGAGGAGGTGGAGGGTCCTTCTTCTGTTGACACTGATTTGTCTTTAGAAATGGAGGGTCCACAAATTTGACAATCAAGAGATATGCCAAGTTTTTTCATCTCTTTTTCTTTTCTTTTGCAGAAAAGACTTTGATGGGCTCCTACAGCATCTTTATGGAGTAGCTGTTTTCTGAATTCCACAACTTTGTTGTATTCTTCTGAACTTAATCCCTTATGCGAATAAGATGTCATTAGAATATAGGGTGTAGCAAGATTGACGTGAAGCTTGTCTTCCTGCTTAATGCTGAAAAGTTTATTGATAAGGATCAATAGTTTTTGTTCAGCGAGTTCTCTTAGGTCTTCTTTTTCCAAAGTAGTTTCCATGATCTGACTTGGAGAATAGACTTTTTCTTTTGCGGTTCCAACCTGAACATAGTGAAAAGGCTGGTTAGCTGGACAATCATATTCCTCTTCATTTTCCCAACAGATAATTGTGTTGGTGGTTTTGATGAATATTCCAATGTCCTGGTTTTTAAGACACTTCTTTTTGTATGTCTTAACCGCATCTCTAAATTCTTTCGAGAATTTAGCTATTTCCAGAAGGTTATTGGAAGGATAAACCTGAGCTAATATCCCGTACTGATACGCCTCATAAACCATTTCAGGGTTGGCGTTTGGATAGAAATTAAAGTAGCTGACGTTCTTCTTATCAGATGTAAAAAAGTGTTCTTCTACAAAATCCTTTTATGTGGCAAGCCTGCCAATTTGATAAAGATACTTGAATTCTGAATAACGAATGTCAATGGTATCCTCGAATGTTTGAATTAGCGTTGTCTGCTGATTCTTTGGAATTGAACCCGGAACTATCTTGTTCGAGGTTTTTTCCTTTGTCAAAGCTCCTTTGTAGGTTGGTTGTAAAGCTTCTGCTGAACTGATCAACTCTAGAGGTGGCTTGAACTCTTGTGTAGTATAAATGTCTGCTGCAACTTTTGCTTCAGTGAACGATTTATACTTCTTATGCTTGATACCTGAAAAGCCTTTGATCGCTTTCTCGGAGATTTCCCATGATATGCCTGCATTAGGACCGTTAAACACAACATAATAGGCTTTAGAAGCCTTATATCCGATCGGGACTGCTGAAGATTGATCTTCAGTCTTATTAGGGATTTGAATTCCCCCGTTAGGTCTCAGAATTAAGTTTGAAGGTTTAACTAACGTTGTGGAGGTTTGAACCTCAATCTGAATTTTTGGCAAATTCACAGCCTTCAACGGATTTGTTATGTCTTTACCAGTAGTCGTTTGCTCTGGACTAGTCTGTACTTGTTCAGTTTCCTGAGAAGGCGTACAAATGACCTTTTGTTGTTCAGGAAGAGAGTACTTCATTACAAATTCGATCTTGACTCTGATAAGCTCAAGTTCTTTTAATAGAATGCATTCTTTGACCAAAAGTTGCTCTATGTCTTCCATTTCTGATATATTAAGATATCAGCCTGTGAAGCCAAATAGGCTCTGGGACAAATTGCCCTTTAGTTCTGTGAAGAACTTTGCTATAACTAGGAGTGTTTAAAGTGTTTGAGGTGTTTATCACTTTGAGTTGTGATTTCCTTGCTCTAACTTCTCCTGTATTTATAGGCATGTTTTCAAAAGTATCCTGCAAAAGTAATTACTATTGAAATTATTGTTGGTATTCTCTAGTCAAAAAATCTGCTAAACAGTTCTTGACTCCCTCGATGTGCTCTACATCAAAGCTATACCGACTTAACCATTGCTGCCAACGGACAAGTCTTCCTTGCTTATTGTCCCCCTGTAACTTAATACGAAGAAAATAAGTACAATTTCTATTGTCAGTTCTAACCAGAAATCTAATTGGGGTTAGATAAATAGAAAATTTATTGATAACTCTAATAACTGAAAGATATTCATTTTCATTGGAATGATAATTCTTTTCAGCATCTTTAAAGCTACCAGAAGTATATCGGCAAATTAATTATTTATCAGAACTAATTGCTTTGAGAACTCCTCCCCAGTATTCGCCTGAAGCATCAGTCTCAATGATAAGCTTGTTATCCGGATCTGGATGATAGAGTTTTGGAAAACCCTTAAGATTCTTTTTTACCTTACAAATGTATTCGGTATCTGAATATTTCCATTCCCATGGAATATCCTTTTTGAGCTTAGCCTGCAAGAGTGCACGAAAGCTGCAAGTTTTGGAATATAGTCAGATGCATAAGTTAATACACCTAAAAATCTTTGCAACTGTTTTTTGTCTTCAAGTTTATCTGGAAATTTCTTTATATGTTCCAGAATATGGGCTTGTGGACAATGGGTTCCCTGATCAATTTCTAAACCTAAGAAATTAATCTTCGTTTTAAAGAGCTGAGCTTTCTTCTTGGATAATATTATACCAAGCTGTTGACATTTCTTCAAAACTGCTGCTAGATGTTTTAAATGATCCTGTTCATTATTACTAAAGATAAGGATATCATCAACATAAACGCAACAAAATGTTTCAAATGACCGGAATGCATTCTGCATGTGTCTTTGAAAGATGGATGGTGCTTGTTTGAGTCCAAACGGTACAACGATCCATTGGTAATTTCCTTGGGGACATGTGAATGTTGTCAGTAGCTGTGATTCTTCGTCTAGCAATACCTGCCAAAAACCAGATTTACAGTATAGTGAACTAAACATTTTCTTACCGCGGATGAGAGTGAGAAGTTCATCCTTGTTTGGTAGATTATGGTTGTCTCCTATTGTAGCATCATTGACTGCTTTGTAGTTGGCTACCATTCTCTTCTTTCCTCTTCTCCATTCTGCTTCGTTTTCTACAAGAAATGCTGGAGCATGTGAGGTGATTTACTGGGTATGATAATTTTCATATCCAGAAGCTCTTGAATCTGTTTGCCAAATTCTTCGCGATCTTGTGGACTGTATTTCATTGGTTTAACTTTGATTACAGTTTTAGGATCTCTGAGCTTGATTGCTGCTTTCATCCATTTCTTGGTCTTTGTAGGATCCAATGGATTCTCTGAATAGACGGAATCTAATAATCCTTCGATTATAGTTTTCTTTTCTGTTTCAAGAACTAAATTATTGCAAGCATTATTTAATTCTTTGAATTTTCTAATACTATCTTTCCCCCTCTCTAAAAGAAATATTTTATTAGAACTTATATTGATTGAATTAGGTTTTGTTTTCTTTGAATTCTTTTTCATAGACTCCAAAAAACCTGAAATTCCAACTCTTCGAGCTGTGGTTATTTTTCTGATATATACTTCTTGTCCTGCAAGGGTTAGTATAATCATTTTTGTATACTGAGTAAAAGGCTCATATAAATGACAAAAATTATTACCAATTATAAAGTCTATTTCAGCTTCCTGTTGATAAACAGTAGGAATATGAAATATTTCACCTGCTATCAATATATCAAGGTTTTTGCATACCTTATTGATTGTAATGGTACTTCCATTAGCAATTTTAACCTGAATAGGCCTCTCTGCGTTAACCCAATGTTCTGGTGGGATAACATGCTTACTTGCTATGCAAAGGCTTGCACCTGTATCAACATAACAATGTAATTCAATCTGTTTATATCCTGCAATTTTGAGTTTACCTGAGATATAAATAGAGTTTGGGTTAGTGATATTGGACATCACTGTTTCTTCTTCAGTCTGATTCTGAGGAAGATGATTCATTAGAATTTTACTCTTCTGGTCCAGGGTCTAATTCTTCTATTAGATATACTTCTTGTGTATCTTCATAGGGGTCTTCAATAGGAATGTATCCTAAAGAGTATACCTGTTCAAGCATCTGGGCTTTTCCGTCATGTTTTTTCCTGTTATGGCACTCATTTGCGTAGTTTCCTTCCTCGTTGCAGATCCAACACCTGCAATTTTTCTTGCCTTTTGGGCAAAACTTCTGTTTATCGTTAGAAAATTTCTTAAAAGATTTTTTCTTAACGTATTTTCCTGGTTTAAAAAGTTTCTTTTTCCTAGTAAACTTGTAATTAGTCGTACGTTTATATGTTTTCTTTTTGTAGGTTTTCTTATAAGAAGGCTTCCTACATCCATATTCAAATGGTTTTTCAGTAATCCTATCGCAACATTGTTTGCTAAAGGTTTTTAACTGTTTTTGTTTCTTTGTTAAATAACAAACCTTGGTGATTTCTTCTTTAACAATTCTTTGAGCATAGGCTAGACTATACTCTGTCGGACCCGTAGCTTCTAGATTAAATCTTTCTAGAGCTCTTAACCCTACCAACGGAATCTTAAGGAGGTAGTCTCTGACATACTTCATATATTCTGTTTGGTCTTGTAATTGGAACAAATATTTTTCATAATCACAATAAAATTGATCTAAAAAACATATGTCACAAAGCTGCATGTTGGTAAACATGGTCTTTGCTTTGATCTTAATCCTTAATAACTCTTGAAGTTTATATGATGATTGATTTATTCCTAAGAACATAGTATAGATAGAATCTAATATGTTTTCAAAGGCTGTAATGGGGCTCATCACTGGATCCCATGTGGTGTGTTTAATGAAGGTATTAACAACACCTAAAGTCTTATGTTCCATCAAAAGTAAAACTGTGTTTTGATCATCATAAGCTTCTTTGTTAGTCTGAATGATCAAACTGATTTCTTTTGCCCATATATCTATGAGTTCTTTTCTGTTAGGCCTCCCATCAATATTCAAGATATTATTTCCAAAAATATTGGTTGTACCTTTAACTTCAGAATTAAAAGGATAGAAATTACCTTTTCTTTTTCTATTACCTTATGTATTCTTTACGCCTGATGTTTCTCTTGTTTCTCTCTTTGGAGTAGAAGGAGGTGACGTTTGATGGTGCTGGTTTGTTCTGAGATTTTCTATTACCTCAATCTCTGAACTGTCAGTTTCTTGTTCTGAACTATCAGCATCTGGTTCATCTTGATCTGGAAAGTCTTCCTGTTCTTCAGAACTGTAACTTTCAATTTTGTTAAGAAAATTGTAATTGTTAAAACCAAATAAAGATTTTAATTTATTACTATCTTCTATTTCTTGATTGGCCTTAGATTCATCATCTAATTCCATTAATCTGATTGCTTGTTCGAGGACATCATAATTGTCTTCGTTGACCTGCAATTCTTCTTCCTTCATGTTATTCCAGAAGATTTCTTCTACTGCCTTTATGTAGTTCATGATGACTTTTTATCAGCACCAAAAGGCCAAGTTAAGCTGCCAGGATTTTTCCCTGTTCCTAGCTCTTCATTTCCGACATTATCACTGGGATAACTGTACTTCCAAGGTTTTGATTTGGATGCTGGAATTTCATCTATTAAGATGATACCTTTTTGCTTTCTGTCATCGAGAGCTTCCAGGATTTCGTTGTTGCAAGGACAATCTTGAATAACTGCTTTTAATTCAGTGATTACCTTTGTTGCAGCTGCTTCAATATTATCTGAAATATGATTAGCTTGCTGTATCCAAAGCAACCTAAGAATATCTTCTATTTGGGGCTTAATATTCTTTTCGAAATCTTCTAGTAAATCCTTAATGCTCATCCTAAGATTTTCTTAAGGTAATCTTCGATTCTGTTAAGCTTTAAGTCGAGAGCTTCATTGTCATACTTAGTATTTCTAAGTTGAGATATTTGTGCTTCAAAACCTTCGATTTTAGCATTTTGTCTTACTAAAAGTTTTTTAATATCTTTTAGTATTTCTATTTCTATGTCACTACCTTTTCTAACATGAGTGGAATACCTGTTGTAGATGGTAGGTGATTTAGAAAGTTTTTCACTGGGATCTTAAGCTCATGTTAGAAAAGGTAGTGACATAGAAAAACTTTCTAAATCACCTACCATCTACAACAGGTATTCCACTCATGTTAGAAAAGGTAGTGACATAGAAATTGAAATACTAAAAGATATTAAAAAACTTTTAGTAAGACAAAATTCTAAAATCGAAGGTTTTGAAGCACAAATATCTCAACTTAGAAATACTAAGTATGACAATGAAGCTCTCGACTTAAAGCTTAACAGAATCGAAGATTACCTTAAGAAAATCTTAGGATGAGCATTAAGGATTTACTAGAAGATTTCGAAAAGAATATTAAGCCCCAAATAGAAGAAATTCTTAGGTTACTTAAGATACAGCAAGCTAATCATATTTTAGATAATATTGAAGCAGCTGCAGCAAAGGTAATCACTGAATTAAAAGCAGTTATTCAAGATTGTCCTTGCAACAACGAAATCCTGGAAGCTCTCGATGACCGAAAGCAAAAAGGTATCATCTTAATAGATGAAATTCCAGCATCCAAATCAAAACCTTGGAAGTACAGTTATCCCAGTGATAATGTCGGAAATGAAGAGCTAGGAACAGGGAAAAATCCTGGCAGCTTAACTTGGCCTTTTGGTGCTGATAAAAAGTCATCATGAACTACATAAAGGCAGTAAAAGAAATCTTCTGGAATAACATGAAGGAAGAAGAATTGCAGGTCAACGAAGACAATTATGATGTCCTCGAACAAGCAATCAGATTAATGGAATTAGATGATGAATCTAAGGTCAATCAAGAAATAGAAGATAGTAATAAATTAAAATCTTTATTTGGTTTTAACAATTACAATTTTCTTAACAAAATTGAAAGTTACAGTTCCGAAGAACAGGAAGACTTTCCAGATCAAGATGAACCAGATGCTGATAGTTCAGAACAAGAAACTGACAGTTCAGAGATTGAGGTAATAGAAAATCTCAGAACAAACCAGCACCAGCAAACGTCACCTCCTTCTACTCCAAAGAGAGAAACAAGAGAAACATCAGGCATAAAGAATACATAAGGTAATAGAAAAAGAAAAGGTAATTTCTATCCTTTTAATTCTGAAGTTAAAGGTACAACCAATATTTTTGGAAATAATATCTTGAATATTGATGGGAGGCCTAACAGAAAAGAACTCATAGATATATGGGCAAAAGAAATCAGTTTGATCATTCAGACTAACAAAGAATCTTATGATGATCAAAACACAGTTTTACTTTTGATGGAACATAAGACTTTAGGTGTTGTTAATACATTCATTAAACACACCACATGGGATCCAGTGATGAGCCCCATTACAGCCTTTGAAAACATATTAGATTCTATCTATACTATGTTCTTAGGAATAAATCAATCCTCAGATAAACTTCAAGAGTTATTAAGGATTAAGATAAAAAAAAAAGACCATGCTTACCAACATGAAGCTTTGTGACATATGTTTTTTAGATCAATTTTATTGTGATTATGAAAAATATTTGTTCCAATTACAAGACCAAACAGAATATATGAAGTATGTCAGAGACTACCTCCTTAAGATTCCGTTGGTAGGGTTAAGAGCTCTAGAAAGATTTAATCTAGAAGCTACGGGTCCGGAAGAGTATAGTCTAGCCTATGCTCAAAGAATTGTTAAAGAAGAAATCACCAAGGTTTGTGATTTAACAAAAAAACAAAAACAGTTAAAAACCTTTAGCAAACAATGTTGCGATAGGATTACTGAAAAACCATTTGAATATGGATGTAGGAAGCCTTCTTATAAGAAAACCTACAAAAAGAAAACATATAAACGTACGACTAATTACAAGTTTACTAGGAAAAAGAAACCTTTTAAACCAGGAAAATACGTTAAGAAAAAATCTTTTAAGAAATTTTCTAACGATAAACAGAAGTTTTGCCCAAAAGGCAAGAAAAATTGCAGGTGTTGGATCTGCAACGAGGAAGGACACTACGCAAATGAGTGCCCTAACAGGAAAAAGCATGACGGAAAAGCCCAGATGCTTGAACATGTATACTCTTTAGGATACATTCCTATTGAAGACCCCTATGAAGATACACAAGAAGTATATCTAATAGAAGAATTAGACCCTGGACCAGAAGAGTCAAATTCTAATGAATCATCTGCCTCAGAATCAGACTGAAGAAGAAACAGTGATGTCCAATATCACTAACCCAAACTCTATTTATATCTCAGGTAAACTCAAATTTGCAGGATATAAACAGATTGAATTACATTGTTATGTTGATACAGGTGCAAGCCTTTGCATAGCAAGTAAGCATGTTATCCCACCAGAACATTGGGTTAACGCAGAGAGGCCTATTCAGGTTAAAATTGCTAATGGAAGTACCATTACAATCAATAAGGTATGCAAAAACCTTGATATATTGATAGTAGGTGAAATATTTCATATTCCTACTGTTTATCAACAGGAAGCTGAAATAGACTTTATAATTGGTAATAATTTTTGTCAGTTATATGAGCCTTTTACTCAGTATACAAAAATGATTATACTAACCCTTGCAGGACAAGAAGTATATATCAGAAAAATAACCACAGCTCGAAGAGTTGGAATTTCAGGTTTTTTGGAGTCTATGAAAAAAAATTCAAAGAAAACAAAACCTAATTCAATCAATATAAGTTCTAATAAAATATTTCTTTTAGAGAGGGGGAAAGATAGTATTAGAAAATTCAAAGAATTAAATAATGCTTGCAATAATTTAGTTCTTGAAACAGAAAAGAAAACTATAATCGAAGGATTATTAGATTCCTTATATTCAGAGAATGATCCTACAAAGACCAAGAAATGGATGAAAGCAGCAATCAAGCTCAGAGATTCTAAAACTGTAATCAAAGTTAAACCAATGAAATACAGTCCACAAGATCGCGAAGAATTTGGCAAACATATTCAAGAGCTTCTGGATATGAAAATTATCATACCCAGTAAATCACCTCACATGTCTCCAACAATTCTTGTAGAAAACGAAGCAGAAAGGAGAAGAGGAAAGAAGAGAATGGTAGTCAACTACAAAGCAGTCAATGATGCTACAATAGGAGACAGCCATAATCTACCAAACAAGGATGAACTTCTCACTCTCATCCGCGGTAAGAAAATGTTTAGTTCACTAGACTGTAAATCTGGTTTTTGGCAGGTATTTCTAGACGAAGAATCACACAGCTACTGACAGCATTCACATGTCCCCAAGGACATTACCAATGGATCGTTGTACCGTTTGGACTCAATCAAGCACCATCCATCTTTCAAAGACACATGCAGAATGCATTACGGTCATTTGAAACATTTTGTTGCGTTTATGTTGATGATATCCTTATCTTTAGTAATAATGAACAAGATCATTTAAAACATCTAGCAGCAGTTTTGAAGAAATGTCAACAGCTTGGTATAATATTATCCAAGAAGAAAGCACAGCTCTTTAAAACGAAGATTAATTTCTTAGGTTTAGAAATTGATCAGGGAACCCATTGTCCACAAGCCCATATTCTGGAACATATAAAGAAATTTCCAGATAAACTTGAAGACAAAAAACAGTTGCAAAGATTTTTAGGTATATTAACTTATGCATCTGACTATATTCCAAAACTTGCAGCTATTCGTGCACCCTTGCAGGCTAAGCTCAAAAAGGATATGCCATGGGAATGGAAAGATTCAGATACCGAATACATTTGTAAGGTAAAAAAGAATCTTAATTGTTGTCCAAAACTCTATCATCCAGATCCGGATGACAAGTTTATCATTGAGACTAATGCTTCAGGCGAATACTGGGGAGGAGTTCTCAAAGCAATTAGTTCTGATAAAGAATTAATTTGCCGATATGCTTCTGGTAGCTTTAAAGATGCTGAAAAGAATTATCATTCCAATGAAAAGGAATATCTTTCAGTTATTAGAGTTATCAATAAATTTTCTATTTATCTAATCAAGGAGTGATAAGGATGGGGCAAGTGAAAGAAGCAAAGGCAAATCCTCCAAGAGATCTAAAGAGGCTGAAAATGTCAAGAAGGATTCACAAAGCAAGAGAGAGACTGAGAAGAAGAGGAGTGGAAATCAGCAAGTCAAGGACATTGCTAGCAGGATCTTAACCACAACACAAGACTCTAAGTCTAGGGTGGGTACTGCTAGTAATGATCCTCCAAAATCAAAATCCAAGACTTCTGAACCTGATTTGCCACTGAAGAGAAGTAAAGCCACTACAATAAAATCTAAAAGACACTTCCACAAAATCACAGCTAGTAGAGTGTTACAGTGGGTCAAGGGAAAAGGATTGAGACTACTTCCAAATGATGTGGCACTAAAGACAAAATCTCCTTGTTCTGGAAAGCTACCTCAAGTTAAACACTGCAAACTCAAAAGTGTAGCTAAAAGAACAAGGATAACAAAGAGAACTGGAGTGATCACAAATGTTGTTGGGATTAAGGTGCTTCCTCTAGATGAAGACTATGTTGAAGATGCCTTAGCATTTCTGAGAGCTCAAAGAATCTTTGAAGTCAAAGTGGAACAAAATCATCTAAAGATCAAATACACTGATGGAAGGGAGAAAGAGATGAAGACAGGGAGCTGGCAATATTTTCCAACATATGAGCTTGAAAGAATAAATGCATTGTTGAACTTTGAAGAAAAAGAAGAAAGATTATGGAAGATTGAAATTGCCAGGTTTTTGAAGATGCACTCTGATTATAAAGAAAATCTGAGGAAGTTAAATGAAGAGAAGAAAATTCAGAAAGATAAAGAGATGGCAGAAATGGAAGAGAGGGCTAAAGAGTTGAGGAAGAAAGGGTTGTGCAAAGTAAAACAAAATCCTTATGTTGTGGAGTACAAAAATAAAAATGGAGGAAAAAGCAAAATAAAGATGGAGTTTGTGGAATCCTATGTGGAAAGTGCCCTAAAAGCTGCAGTTGAAGATTTAGAAGACTCTCCTCTCATAAAAGAATTAATTGCAAGAGATGAAATTCTGGCAGCCATTTCAGAAATGATCAGAAAGGAAGAAATGAGAAAGATGAAAGTTTATGATGACTATCTAGAAAAGCAAATGGAAACTGAAGCTGTTCAACAACAAAGATAATCTGTAAGCATTCATTTTCTGTTTGTAATCAAATCATGTTCATAATGTTCATCTGTTATTCTCTCTGAAATTTAATTCCTTTTATGTAAGTTAGGCTTGTTATCAGACATGAAATTGTGCCTAAGTTTCTTACTCACAATTTGGGGAAGATTGTTAGGCTCAAGGCATGTCTGAAAACCACTATTAACAAGCCTACACATTGTGACTATGTCACTCTACATGACCTAGTGAATTCTTTCACTGGGATATAGTATAGGTCTTCATTGTACTTGTCTTGTTTTCATGTACTTAGCTTTATTCTGTATGCTCAAAGTTATAATGAGCTTAGTAAGTTTCTTGCACCTAGAATGTACATAGGCCATGGAATAATTATCCTGGAAGAAGTTCAATTTGTTCATGCAGCAGGATTGGAGTGAATAAGGCCTTGAAGAAATAAGTTGCAGAAATTTGTCTAAGTCCCTATATCGTGAAGTCAGAATGAGCTATGTCGTGAAGTCCTAAAGTTCCATGTCGTGAAGTACTGAGATCACATAGTACAAAATGAACTATGTCGTGAAGTCCTTAAGGCTGATGTCGTGAAGTGTTGAGATCGCAAAGTCAGAATGTACTAGATCGTGAAGTCCTCAAAAAGGCTATATCGCGAAGTCCTCAAATAGGCTATGTCGTGAAGTCCTCAAGAAGCCTATGTCGCATACTCCTGAAATAGTCATATAGCAAAGTCCTCATATAGCAAAGTCAAGAATGCTCTATGTCGACAAGTCACAGAATAAGGAATATGTTGGAGTTCACGATGTCAACACTTAGCCGATTATAACAAGACAAATCAAGGTACATAACCAAAATTCAAATGAGACAAATACTGTAGCATCTGTTACGGTAAGGTGGTCCAAAGACAGATGGCAAATCTACAACAAAACTTGGAGAGAAAGATTAGAGACAAACAGCTACAGAAACGGGAAAGACCACAGAAAGCAAGTGCTCCTTCCTGACACAGTTAACTTCTTATGGCAGGATAAGTTGGAGTTACAGTTAGGGGTAACTGTGTAAATAGGAGTGTGCACCAGTTTGTATAGGATATATATATATTGTGCACACCCTATTGTTAGCTGCAAGAGAGATACACATAGAAATATTCAAGCACTCTTTTCTCTGTAAGAAAACAAGAAAACACTGTTCTTGTTTAGAAGCCAGAATTTCACTTGTGAAATTTTGGAAGCTATAGTATTTGATTTACTTAATACAAAGTAGATTAAAGTGATTGTGTGTGTTCTGTTTATTTTATTCCGCATTTTCATACACCACAATCTTTCACAGCTTTTTAGTTTCAAGAAAACGAAAATCTTTCAAACTATCCATTCACCCCCCCTCTGTCTAGTTTCTCCGTGATATTCATATCTAACAACTTATAAGTTGATAAGTTGAATGTTAGAAATCACCAACATTTTACTTAACTTATCAACTTATTCTTTGATTTCTTTATTTTTCTAATATTTTATATTTTTACATTTGTGTTTTTAAATATTTTTTTAATTTAAAATACAACTGTTGAAATCATTGTATTTAAAAATTATTTTTTCAAATTTAATTTAGCAAATTCTTCACTAACTTATAAGTAAATTTATCCAAACACTAGTATAACTTATAAGAATTCATCAACTTATCACTTATATGACACTTACTCATTTTAAGCTATAAGTCAATTTTTTTGTGATACCCCAAACATGCACTTAAAAGCACAATCATTATTGCCAATATTAAAATCTGTACTTCATTAATAATACGATTATATTACAACTAAAAAGTGCATTTGATTAATTGTAGGATTATATTTAAAAACTAAAAAGTGTATTTTGATAATCTAAACCAAATATAATTGGGTTTTCTATATTAGATATGATTCTCTATGTAAAAATTGGTAACTCTCTTTTTGAGTAGTTCCAGTTTGATAATAATTATTAAACCAGATTTTGAAATATCGATTCATATCAGTTACATTATTAAAAAAAATTCAATATAATGCTCATGTATAACATAGCTAAAAATCATATCAATTGCGTTATTATTTTTTTTTTCAATATAATGCTCATGTACCATGGCTAACAATAAAACACATGCACCATATGTTATAAGAGAAGCGTAAGAGAAATCATGTACATGCATTTATGTTGCAAATTGTACCGTAGTAAAACGACTTAGTTAATTAATATTAACATAACACTTTTTTTAAGGGACATACAAATTGATTCATCCAAATTATATTATCTTATTTTACATATAACAATTATAAAATGATAATATTAAATATTATTAAAAATTAAGAGTTTCATATTTGTTAACGATAATTTTAAATATAATATTTATAGAGAAAAAGGATCATGAGCTTAATCTCATCATACTTTTTCTAAGATCACAATACATGTAAATAAATAAATCTAATTATCTATTGTTAAATATTTACCTAACATATATTTTCATTTATTTATAAATTAGAAAAATGAGTAATTAGATAGTTGATATAATACACTCAAATGATCAATCACTACCTCAGGAATCAGGATCTTTATTCTCATATTCATAACATACTAACAAAATTTAAGTTTCAAATCACCTTAATAACATATTAATATTACATATTTCAAAAATTCACAAGGAATTATAATTTTGAATAATATAAATTTGTATAAATACACATAAATATATGTCTTTTGCACAGGGTAAATGCAACACGAAATAATTTATCAAAAATATATTTTTACACTCCCTCCATCCCACCAAATTGTTAACATTTGGGCGGGGGAATAAGAATTTAGAAATGTGAAGAAAAGAGAAGAAAAAAGAAGAAAAAGTGGGTAAGTTGGTGGGACTTGCTAAAATCAATGAAGAAAAATATTCTATTTTATGAAATGTTAATAATTGGATGAGACATCTTTTAAGGAAAGTTTTGACAAATGTAGGGACATATGGAGTATATTTTATCCATAATTTTGGTCGTCACGGTACAATAGCATAAAAAAATAAGAATAGTTCAATTTTAAAATAAATAGATGATAATCGTCAGGTGTTCGAACTCCATCAACGATTTATCAAATATAAAAATTAATATTTTTATCTCTAAATATATGAAAAAAGAAAGTCCAGAGTTTTGGTCGTTAAGAGACGATAATACTACAAAAAAGTAAGTATCTTTAGATATTAAAATAAATAGATTAGAACTGTTTAATATAATGTCAAGTAATATTTTATACATTAATAGATAAATTATTTTTGTAAAAGCCCAAGATACGAAATTCACCAAAAATATATTTAAAAATTTATATTTTAGAATTATAAATATTAATAAAATTAAATTTTAAAAAGAATATGAATACTAATAAAATTGTGAATTAATATAATAAAAAATTTAAAAAAATATCTGTGCATTGCAGGGGCTATAAGCTAGTATATTTTAACAATTATAAATTCATATATACAAATATAATTATATGTCCCTAATTTGAGTAATATTAGTTTGAATGACGATTAATTGTTGATATCAATATATATATATATATATATATATATATATCAAAACAGTGTCTCAATCTATTTTTCTAATTTTCTAGAATTTTTGAATTTTAAATACTAATAAATCAAAAAATATCATTTAACATATTAGAAGTAGGTGTTCGAATTTATTGAGGAGAATAGTTCGAATTTATAGCGAAATTCGAAATTCTATTTGAAGTAGAATAGGTGTTTGAATTTGCAGAGAGGAAGAGTTCAAATATAAAAGAAGTACTTGCAAAATTCTATTTGAAGTAGAATAAGTGTTTCAATTTATAGAGGAGAAGAGTTCGGATATAAAAGAAGTACTTGCAATTAAAAGTTTTATTGAAAGTAGAATAAGCGTTTGTAATACATATTTGAAGTAGAATATATGTAAAGTTGTATAGGTGTTTTTTCAACGAACTAAATGGCTAATTATAAAAGAGTATGGTAACATAAAAATTAATATATAAGACAAGTATATATTTAATATATTAAATTTGAGATTTTGATATTAAAAAGGAAAGTGTGTTTCACGGACGACGGCTGATTAGCGAGGACCGAGTAATTTTCATAATTTAATTTATAGAGTTTTTTAAAAAAATTATTACGCCGCTGCGAAGCGCGGCTTTTTCAACTATTTAAAATAATAAAATACAAACATTTGAATTAACATGTAAAGAATAATATTTGAAGTTATTCATATCTTTCTCTATATATTAAAAGCCAACAAAGGGCAAAGTTTGCCATTTTAATGGCTGTGAAGTTACGATTTTACCCTTATATTTTCTAAAATTACAAAAATACCATTCTTTAATAAAAATGTAAAAATTGTGAAATTATGTTAATGATGGGAATCGAACCCTTAACATATCCATGTCAAACTCATGTCATAACCAACTGTGCTACACTTTGTTTTGAGTTTATATTCAAACTCTTATTAGATAAACCACCTCTTCTTCCAATTTTTTTATTTTTTGAGTTAATAAACATTGATTTATATTATTTTTAGAATATTGCACAATACATAGTTATAATAAATATTTTTAGCAATTGAACATAATCTACAATTCTCTTTTATCAATTTAAATTATTGATATATGTCATTTTAATACCTTGAATTTATGATTTTGCCCCTACATGCTAAAAAATTACAAAAACGTCAACTCTTTTATATTTATGCAAATAGTAGATAAGATTATGTTAGTGTAGTAAATTGAACCATTAATCTTCTCTAATCAAGCTCATGCATAAGTAGCATAGTACATTTTGTTTTAAGTTTTCTTTAAAATCTTATTAATGTTAATTTCTCTTCTTCTCTCATCTTCTTTTTTATAATTTTTTATTTTTAAATAAATAAAATGTTGGTTTATATTATTTATAAAATATTGCATTGTATATAATTACCAAAAATATTTTAATGGATTGAGCATACTCTACGATTCTCTTTCTTTTATTTTAAATGATTGATATAAAAAATAAAATTTTAAAAGAGTATAAGATTATAGATAACGTATAATTTCTACATAATAATAAGATTATAGATAACATATAAGATTAGAGTATAAATTTTTTATAAAATTTTAAAAGTAAAAAAATTGAGTGAGACGCCGCATGGATGACTTTTAAATAATATTAATAGATTTTGTAATAAGTCTCAGCCCTACGTTTATATCTGACAATGTTAAGACTGCATCGCCTATGTTATATACCGACAATTTTGTAATTTACTTCGCAAGATAGGGAATCTATCTACACAAATGATTTACATAAATATTTTTCATATTTTTTTTGTAAATCTAACGGTACTAAAAGAAAAGATCGTACAAAAATAACAAATTACACAAAATATTATAAATTTCACCCGTAGAAAATAAGATTAGTTTAATATTATAAATTTTATTTATTTGCATTAAATATATAACGGTTTGAACTTTATATCGTATTAGATTACAAATTGCGTCGTCTATCATATAAATTTTTTCATAAATTAATATACTCGATAATTATTACGTCATCTTTTCATCTATATGATTGAACTTACAATTTTTTTAAGAAAAATAATTTGAATTTAAGAACGTTTCGGTCGAAATAATACATATATAGCCGAATGTTTTAATTTCTTTTAAATATTTTTAAAAATAGTAGACGAATGTTTTCATCTATAACATATTTTGTTTTTTGCAAATGTAACCATGCAACTATACATAGATAGTGGTTCATATTTTTTATATATAAATTACAATTTGCATCATCTATGCACTAATTTGTAATTTGTAAGTAACTTAATTAATACATTTAACAATTTTTACGTAACTACTGTTTCGTTTGTATGATTGCATCTACGATTTAAAAAAAAACACAATGTGAATTTAAAGGAGTTTGGATCGAAAAATATTTAATCAAATTAATATATATGAGATTTAAATTTTGGACTCTATTTCAATTATCTCTTAAATAATAACATATAAAAAAAACATAAATAAATAAGCACGAAAACAACTTGTTCTAAAATTGACCCAAAAATAATAGAATTACTTTTATATTGTAAATAATATTTATTTGTATCAAGTAGACAAAGACTCAAATTTTATATCCTATAAATTATAAATTGCATCATTAACCATGACAATTTGTACATAAGTTAATATACTCAAAAACAATTATGTAATCTTTTTTCAAATATATGGTTGGATCTACGATTTCAATATATATATATATATATATATATATATATATATATATATATATGAATTTAAGGGCGTTCCGGTCGCCAATATATATGTATATATATTAAATTAATCGAAATGAGATTTGAATTTTGAATTCGATATTATTAACGCTTAATTAATTACATAAAATACATATATATAGTCAAGTTAAAATACATTATTATTAGTACACGATGATCATTTATAAAAAAAATTGGATTAAAATTTGTAACTGTAAAACGACATTCCAAACATATTATTAAAGTACTAAGTGTGTTCATATAATTTAATACAGTGATGGACACAAGAGAGAAGTGCGAAATCAGTTCCCAAGTTAAAAAAATAAACACGTGATATGAATACTCCATATTGCAATAGGTGCTCATCTCCCAAAGTATTTGTCTTGTGAGAGTGTGCAAAGATGCACCAACCTTCAGCTTCTTTTTAAAATCCTCTATCTCATTCACATGTGTTCGATTATATTACAACAACATTGTGTGCATTTAACGATTTATATTCCAGACTGCAAAAAAATAAAAAAAACCAAATCAATTGATCGCTGAAAAACAAACAACAACTACTAAGGCAAAATACCTATTTACAAATTATACTTTCTCCAACATAGAAAACTCCGGTAAACCTGATTATAATTGCAACAAGAACAATAGTTCGACCGTGTTTCAAATTTTACATTGTTTCTATTTGTTCTTAATATCAATAATACTCACTATGAACAAGTCCCAAAGCCTTGGGTTTGGCACAGTTACGTTATCATATTAATTTACATACACTAATGTTATATACGGACTTTAGACTAAAAGATTTTAAGATGTGATCACAGTGTGTAGTCTTACGTACCTGACCAACTTTATATTTTATTTACAAGTATATTGTCATTTCGTTAAAAACACATTAGTTTAGATACATCCATATCATATATGAACAACTATACTAAAATAATCATTTAGATTATATTTAATTGTTGAATTTGATAAAATGCATTTCACGACATTTAAAACTAAATTAATATTTTGTCAAATGAAAATAATAATTTGATCTTTATTTTATAGATTTTTTTTCCAAATTTTGTGAAATCTTATTAAATATTAAAAAAAATTAAAAAAAATTTATACAAATATAAGATAAATTCAAAATTAATTTTAATTACAAAATTGTTTCGATATATATACATTTTCGTGCGAAAAATTATTTCAGTAAATAAGCAGGCCCGTGCTTCGCACGGGTTTTTAGGCTAGTTTATTATTTAAACATAATATGAATAAAAAGAAATATGAAAAGCAGAAAGCATATAAATAGAAACTAGTAAAACATGATGCGAAGAGACAAATCAGCCTTTGAATATAGGCTGGAAATAGTTACAGGCACATATGTATGTATATACAGATACATACTTACACGCGAGAGAGGTAAACGAATGAAGCAAACAACAAGTGGAAATTAGAGACAAGTAAGGATCTAACCGTGATTTTGATTTTTCTATTGTTTTTCTTGATTCAATTCTATTCTTATGTATATCAGTTTTGTTGATGATATAATTGTTCAATTAGGGTTTCTATCTATAATTATACCAATTTGTAAGATGATGATGATGATGTCTATGTGGGTTTAGGTTAAGTTGCTTTTAGTAGGTAGGTTCCAGACCAGTTAGCCTTGGTATTTGTTTCTTTGGCTTCTGTAGTTATCCGCATGGGCCTATTTGTTTTGTTTCAGGGGAGGGTGTAGTATTGCATGTGAGCAAAAAAGAAGCAAATCCTTTAGTTAAATAATTAAGAGGTTCATCCTTACAACTAGATAAAACAAGAAAATATATTCCAAAAACAACCAAGTACAAACTGCAAGACCTTAGTTTCACTATATGATAGGTCAGGTGTCTTGTGAAATTGGATTTACCTAAAACTGATAACTGTATATTAAACCTTATATTAATTTTTTACTTTAACAATGTAGCAGTAATCATAGGTAGTCTAATTAAAATTACAGATTGTAGCATGCAAAGAAATGAAGAACAACAGTAAGTGAGAGATTAAAGTCCCGAGTTAGCACAAATTTCGGTCAGGTTATACTTTCTCTTTTTAATGGGGATTTTGTTTGTTTTAATATAATTAAGTCCTTATTCGATTTCAAAAAAATCAAAGTCCTTATTCAAATTGAGTTTTTTTTAATTTTTTTTTTATATAACTCTTTAGGATATGATTATTGTAATGTGTTTCGGATTGTTCAGTGGGGTATTGTGGTTGTGCTAAATAGTGTTCCCTTTAAGATCTTGAAGCTTAAGCACGCCAATGAAGAGTACAAGAGTAGGTTAAAATTTGGATTTAGTAACTATCTAGAGGTTCTCTGAATAAAACTATTTGAGTTTATCTGGGTCGTTAATTGGTTTCATAGTGTCTAGCACACTAATAAATCCGGTGCAGGTCACTTCACATACTTTAAAATATTTTCACCATCTTTCATAACCATAATGCGGGGCTCTTCAAGCTTTTGAGTTACGAAAATTTCAGTTCTTGACTTCTTCTAGATGCTAATTGTAGAAGTATATAGACTTAAAACTAATGATATTTTACCCTTTTATGACTTCGACAATATCATTGAATTTTAGAGGGGGCTTTTAGTTTTTGAATCAATGTGGTATTCTCTGTAAATGGAATAACAAGAACTTACATTCGCGCCAGTGAACTTATGTGCAATTATATTATCAAACTGTGTACTGCTCTGCATTGCAGAATATAATTGATTGATATGGAAATAAATAAACCCCAATAGTTGCCAAAATAATATATTTTGTGAGATGGGAGATTGAAGCTCTTAAATTGTAAAATCAAGGATGCCATCTCATAAATAATGAGGTGATGATCCTTGCAACTTGATAGGAAAAAGAAAAAGAATTTCACGAAGTGCTTATGTAAGTAACCGGAAGACCTTAGTTTTAGTATTTGACAAGTTAAATGTCGTACAACATTAAAATAAACATACTTTGAAGCATTAGATATTCAACTATGTTATTAGTTACCCCTAAGATATTTAAGTTAATAAACATACTTGTAATAAATTTATTTGAAGCATTATGATATTCAACTATGTTATTAGCTACCAGTAAGATATTAAAGTTAAATTTCCATATTATAATGCTTTAATTGTCCACTTTTAATTTTGTAAGGTGTTTGGTGACTCAAACACCTTCGTTCCTTTTCTACTCTTAATATCTATTAATTTTTCAAAACTTTGTTATTAATAAGAGCAAATTTGAAGACACAGAGACATTTTAGGTAGTTAGCGATTTATTCAATGTAATTAAAAAAAATGCAGAGTAAAATACAGTATGTGTGACTAAACTATCACCGAAGTTCAATTTGTGTAACTAAACTAAGTAAACTAGAAAAAGGATGGCCGCACTATGCGATTAAATGCAAAAGGATGGATTCCGTTAAATAATGTTAACACCGTTAGTTTGGTCTAAATAATGGATTTTTCCTTGTTCAATACCAGGCTTCCTGCTCCGGCTCCGATCAGACGTCAATCTAGGATTAAAATTCAAAATCCTTGTTGGGTCCTCCCCTCAACCGTCTTTGAACCTCGCAACTCCATCATAATACCATCACATACTGCCCTACCTTCACCAAAGCAATTTGTGAGTTTCGCTCCGGATAAGCCTCCTACGCCTCCCAAGAAGAGTTATATGTGATCCCGATGCCAACCCACAAGGAATCACCATAATTCTCCCTTTCTCCTTAAACTCAAAACACGACAAAGAAATCAAACGTGGACAAGATTCAGTCCTATTCATCACCTCCTTTTCACCAAAAATCTTAACTTTCCTTAAATTCAATTCAACCCAAAACTTCTTCCCAACTTGGAAATCTCAATTGCAGACTTTTGAATCCCCAATAACCCATCTTTACTACTAGTATAACAATGCCATCAAAATTTAATCTGGATAAATATTTCAAATTCTTTAAAATGGAAAGATTGATTCGATGCCTTTCTAGGCAGATTAAAGGGTATTATGTTAATCTTGATAAATATTTCAAATTCTTTAAAATGGAAAGGTTGAAACGCTGTCATTAAAGGCATCTTTAGTCACAACACTAAACTCAATTTTGAATACAAAAGGCACTTCTAAGCTCACAATCACTACATACAAAAACCCAACAAAAGCAAGAACTCTCAAAAAGATCAACACTTTATAACCTCAAGGCAAATTTAGAGTAGTTTTAATCATCAAAAAAGAACAAATTGAATGTGGGGTCTGGAGATTGTATGTATATTACGAATCGTCCTTACCAGACTTCCTGGGCCCTGACAAAGAAGGTGTCATTTTCTTGCTCAATGACCCGATTTGGGATTCTCCTCGGATAAAATTTTCATATGTGCTTGCTATATTGTCGTGATTAAATTTGAGTTTGAAAGAATTAGGGTTTGAAATTAGTGTTTTGGAGAACGAGAAGGGGGGAGGTTGGCAGATGATGGGAAAAGAAGGAAATTGAGACCGATGACAAAATAAATGAATTGCAATGTTATGTTATGTACATTATGGTTACATTGCAGTTTAGTCACTGAATTTTAAAAGCTTTAGCACACGGCGTTACAAGTTTGTAACGGTGGCCATCATTTTGCATTTAATTGAATAGTGTTTCAGCTTTTTGCTAGTTTCTTTAGTTTAGGTACACAAATTGCATTTCGGTGATAGTTTAGTCACACATATTGTATTTTACTCAAAAATGTATATTTGGTCGATGAACAAATTAAATGGGACAGAGAGCGTATTAAAAAGTTTAAGTAAATACTTTATGGTGAAAAATTATGTATGTATGTATGTGTCAATTATATGCGCAGGGTTTTCATAAGAATAAGTATCAATCCTTCATGTGATTAAGGAGCATAATGGTTTTATTATTATTGTTATTGCTATAAACATGTGCCCTCAGGCCCTTCAAAAAAATCATTATTTTTAATTTTAGCGGTTAGAAGACAAAATTAATAATGAAAATATGGGTTTTCTGTCCCTTAGTAAAGTAGTTGGGAGGAATCAGTCAAAGCTTAGATGGCACAACACATAAATTAAATTGTTAATAGTATATTCCTTAAACTAAGTGAGACTTGGTAATAGTTGGCCGTACAATTTTTTTTAATGCTAAGCTACAATTAATTAACTAATCACATAATTAGTGTGGTGTGAAATTATGTTCGGTCGGAGGATAGTGTTGGATTGTATATGCGGCCAATGATACTTGTTTTTTAAGTGATGATCTGAGGGGTAGTGAAGCATATGGTTCACTCTAGTTTCTTCCACTAGTTTATCATAGAGAGTCTAAACAAACAATTTATTTGTTAGCTTTTGGTACTTGGTGAGTTTCTGTGAATGCAAGTTTTGTCTGTGTTATTGTCAGGCTTTTTTGAACATTAAAAGCTCAGAAGACGTGTCTTGTTGATTTCTAGCTATATTCTTTCTGCGTTCTTTATTTAATAATAATTATTTTTGAGGTTTTTTTCCTTGGATGACATGATTTCGTTATTCTCTTGAACTAGTCTTCACAGCCTGACATATTACTTCCTCGAATAGCAGTGCTCTCAAGTCCAGAGCCTGTTTTGTATAAATTTACAATTGTATGACTCTGCTAATTGGAACAACTTCTTGTTGGCCATGCATACAGTACCCTTGTTTTCTTGGATTATGATGGAAGCTTCAGGCGATAAGGACTTATCCGCAGAACAAGATAAAATTGGACCAGATTATTTTGGTTACTATACACATGAAGTTGCGTACCTACTTTCGCAGGCAGAAGGGTACTTTCCATGTGGATCTCAGACTTTTGGCTTGGCTGATAGAAATCGTGGAATCATCAGCGAGGCAGATTCTTCTAATCATATTTACACAGGAAAAGATGGAAGTAGTTCTGGGATCGGTGCCTTGTTTTGTAATGCTCTAGGAGCAAGCATTTCTGATTTCAAGAAGGAAAGGTTAAATGCATTGCTTCGGCAGAGTGTGCCTCTTCTCACACAGGAAGTTAAAGAGGTATTTGTTCTTTTTTTTATTTGGTTTTCTTTACTTTGTAAAACTAAGTTGTATGGTATGCATTACAGAATAAGCGATAGCTTTAAGGAGTTTCTTTAGAATTTGTTATACAATGGTTTTTTAATTTTTAAATATCTGAGGTGAAATGAATATCGACCAACAAGTATTACAGAAGCTCAAATATAAGGTTATAAAATAACTTGGGGAGATTATTTTGCTCTCTTTAAAATGTCATTGGAATGAGTATAAAAGTTGTGAAGTTGTAATCTGTGACAAAAGGATAATTAGATAACTAATGTGGTGCTTTGTATATATTGAAGGACATGTGCATTTCATCAACTGGATATTGGTAATCGATGATCGATGAAGTATTATTTGAAATAGAATTATGGTCTAGTTGGATGCGGGGACTGGTACTGGTTTTTACAGATAGAGCCAGATCAAGCTTTGCTGAGCCCCTCAAGCTTGTTTATTAAACCCAGCTTAAACAATTAATTTCGTTCAATTTATAACAGTTTGAGCTTTGGTCTAGTAGTTTGAGTTTGAGTTTGAGTTTGAGTTTGAGTTTGAGCTTTGGTAAACGAAGCTCCATTCAAAGTAGTTGGACGATGTTTGTTTATCTATATGGGGTTCAAGCTTGAATAAGCTTGAGCAATGAGAACGGTGTATGTGAAACCTTATCTGATGTGCTCTTGTCAAGCTGAAGCACCATGTTTGACAAGTTTGAAAGTTAAAACTTGTATCAGCTTATATATTGCTAGGTGATTGTTTGCTTCAAGTGTTTGATCAGTTGATGGAAATAATTGCTTTTTAATCATCAACAAATCAGTTCATATTTAAGTAAATTAACATAAAGATGTATGTATTTTAAATTCTTGCCTGTTACTGCTTTGATTTTAAATTTCTGTAATGTTGTGAACCTTGTATAATTTTTAATCCAGATTGAAGACCCAGTCATTGCTTTGCATCGAATACAAAGATATAAAGAGAAAGTATCGACCTCTCCTGCTGTGAATGGTGAAGACAATGGTGAAAATCCTCGTAAAAAGCTTAAGCTGTGTTCTTCATCATCTTCTATCCGTTCCACTAGTCCTACTAGTTCCAATCATAATATAGAGGTATGTTTCTATTACCTCTCTTTTTCAAGTGTACATATTCTTCCCTAGACCAAATCATATTTATTCTAATCCCGGCAATGTGTTATTCTTGAATTTATAAATGTAGATTGCTTAGAGATATAAAATCAAAACAAGGTAGGTAATAAGAATTTAAACAGTTGAATATATATTATTTAACTACTTTGAATTCATAGTAACATCAATTTGTTTCCGATTAATCATTTAGAATTTCTGATCATTTCCCAAATATCTAATTAATGGTTAGGTCACCTTGTTAGACCTAGTCTGAAGATCTTTAAAGATCTTTAAAACACTGGTGAGAATCAACACCTAGAGGGGAGGGGTGAATAGGTGTTATGACTAACAATGATCGATTTTAATTATTACCAAGTTATGTGACTGAAAAAGCAAAAATCAGTATGTTTTGCTATCTGGAAGCTTACTGGATTCACAGATAATATAAAGTGACAGCTAGCTACGTTGTGCAATGCACTATAGAAAATATGCAGAAAGTAAATAACACACAACAATTTTAGCCAGGTTCGACTTTTATCTTTTATAGGTCTACGTCCTGGTCCTCTACCAACACGGCAAAGGAATATATTATTGATCAAAGTGAATTACAACTACACAATACAATAATATATCTCCCTGATCTCCCAGTTACTGTTTGCAGCTTGCTGAAACACCTTGTTCCTTGAACACAGCTCTCTAAGTACTATACTAAACCAAGTATAAACTCCTCTAGCTATCAAGTTCTTTGAACCCTTGTTTCCCAAGCTCACAAAACTAGCAACTACCAACTTACAAGTTCAACAATACAAGTATAATCAATTACAATTGAAACTATGAACTCTAATCAAAGATATAAGATCTAATATATATTCGAGCTCAAAAGTATATGAAAGATATATCAAATCAGTTTGTAAAACACTTGTGTTTTCTTTTGAATGTTGTCCAACCACCAAGAATGAAAACACACAACTCTATATTTATAATGAACGAATTAGTACTTGAATTAATCCAACAAAAACAACGTTCTTGACCTTAAAAGTCTCACATTTTGTTTGCTTGAATAATTTAAAACCTAACGTTCACAAAACAACGTTTAGAAACCAGATGAGATGAAAATATAGACGTTGAAGAAGA
This sequence comes from Heracleum sosnowskyi, assembly GCA_030848705.1. Classification (NCBI taxonomy): domain Eukaryota; kingdom Viridiplantae; phylum Streptophyta; class Magnoliopsida; order Apiales; family Apiaceae; genus Heracleum; species Heracleum sosnowskyi. The sequence continues at coordinate 69,687,265 of CM061242.1, forward strand.
AGCCCATCTGATATTGCAGATCCTAGTAAATAGAGTTTGTTATGAAGTAAAAAGTTAAAAAACAAACTCCTATTTAATAGGGATTATATATATATGAAAATAAATTCGAAAATATTTGAGCTCATATATATATACACGACTTATATAATTGATAGAGTCCTTACAAATTAGTTCATAGAAGATTTCCTATAAAATAGGACTGAAACTCTATCTGCTAAAAGTGTTGCCAGTTTGCTGCCTGCGTAGAAAATTTACTGTGCCAACTAGCTGCTAAAACCTGTTTTGTTAGAAAATATAATATTTCAAACTCCTGCAAAACAAGATTAGTCCAACACATATACCCCAGCTTGCTTGCTATGTGTTATCATCAAAACCATTAGGGTTTCAATCTCCCCTTTTTTGATGATTACACACCAATATTCAGGAGCAAAATACTCCCCCTAAGATTATGTTTCCTCTGCAAAAAGATTAGCATTCTATCCAAACAGCTAAGCATATTTTCATGGCATCACAATAACATTTAGCATAAAATCGCATTAAAATCATGTGAACCAAAGAGGTAGCTAAAAACTCCCCCTAAATCACACATACTATGATCCTGAATTTTCTCCCCCTTATTCATCAAAAAGGTTATTCGCATGTTATCAATAATAGAAAATTCAAATAAGCATGGATTATCATGCTAAGTGAGCTAATATTACCAGACAACTGTAGGTAGCTTGCTGTCTAGACATTGCACATGCCAATTTCCCTACGAAAAACAGAAAATCTTTTTCGGCCAATGGCTTAGTGAAGATGTTAGGTAGCTGGTATTCTGTAGAAATAAATAGTAGCTCAATTTTTCCTTTTGCAACATTGTCTCTCAAGAAGTGATGTCGAACATCAATATGCTTCGTTCTTGAGTGATTCACTTGATTCTTCGAAATGTTAATTGTGCTTGTATTGTCACAATAAATCGGAATCTTGTCCCATTTGATGCCATAGTCCCTGAGTGTTTGTATCATCCAAAGAATTTGGGCACAACACCTTCCTGCAGCTAAATACTCACCTTCTGCGGTTGATAATGCAACAGAAGCTTGCTTCTTACTTTGTCAAGACACCAAACTCTGTCCTAAAAATGCACAAACACCACTTGTACTCTTGCGATCAGTTTGACAACTTGCATAATCCGCATCACTGAACCCAACAAGATCAAAAGAATTTGTGATTCGATAAAATAAATCAAGAGTAATTGTGCCACTCAAATATTTGAATATTCGTTTAACCGCACTCAAGTGAGACTCTTTTGGTTTAGATTGAAACCTCGCACATACACAAACACTATACATTATATCAGGTCTAGAGGCAGTAAGGTATAATAAACTACCAATCATACCTCTATACTTGCGAACATCAACATCTATACCTTGTTCATCTGCTGTCAGCTTGCTGGCAGGAGTCATAGGTGTTGATTTCGGCTTGATATTTTCAAATCCAAATCTTTTGAGTAGATTCTTGATATACTTGGATTGATGCACATATATACCATCTGAAGTTTGCTTAATTTGAAGACCCAAAAAGTAGAGCTCTCTCATCATGCTCATGTCAAACTGACTATGCATACACTTAGAAAACCACTTGCACATATCATCATTAGTAGATCCAAAAATAATATCATCCACATATATTTGTACAACTAAAATATCAGTACCATTATGTTTAGTAAATAATGTGGGATCAATTTTACCTCGAATGAATCCATTTTTGATCAAAAACTTACTTAACCTCTCGTACCATGATCTAGGAGCTTGCCGCAATCCATATAATGCCTTCTTCAACTTGAAAACATGATTTGGAAATTGCTCATTCTCAAAACCAGGGGGTTACTTGACATAGTCTTCTTCCTTTAAAAATCCATTAAGAAATGCGCTTTTCACGTCCATTTGATGTAGCTTGATCTTCTTGAAGCATGCAAATGAAAGTAGCATCCTTATTGATTCGAGCCTTGCAACCGGGGCATAAGTTTCCTCAAAATCAATTCCTTCTTGTTGATTGTATCCTTGTGCAACAAGTCTTGCTTTGTTTCGAGTAACCGTACCAAATTCATCAACTTTGTTCTTGAAGACCCATTTAGAACCAATGATTGAAGCATCTTTAGGTGGCTCCAAAAGTTCCCAAACATCGCATCTTTCAAATTGATTGAGTTCTTCTTGGATTGTCATGATCCAATTCTCATCTTGAAGTGCTTCTTTAACATTCTTTGGTTCCTCTTGAGCTAGAAAGGCTGCAAATGCACAAAAATTAGCTTGACCCTTCCTTGTCTTGATTCCTTCTGATTTATCACCAATAATCAGCTCTGGAGGATGGTTCTTCACTGTCCTTGCTGACTTTGGCAATGAATGTTGAGCTATGACTTCCTCATGTACTCGAATTCTCTTGGATGGAGGAGAGGCTTCACCATCTTCATAGATAGGCATCTTTTCTTGTGATCTCTGACCTCTTGCAATTTCTTGCAAAGATCTGTTCTTTCTCTCCACAGCTCCGTTTTGTTGTGGTGTCCTTGGAGGAGAGAATTCATGTGAAATACCTCGTTCTTCACAATAATCAATGAAGTCTTTTGAGATGAATTCACCTCCTCTATCACTTCTTATACCTACAAGTCTTGTATTCAACTTGTTCTCAAGTAAAGTGATTAGCTTCTCAAATTCACTAAAAGCACAATCTTTAGTACGAAGAAACAATACTCATGTATATCTAGAATAATCATCGACGATAACAAATGCATATTGTTTACCTCCAATGCTTTTATATGCTTCCAGACCAAATAAATCCAAATGGAGAAGCTCTAAAGGTTTAGAAGTTGATACCATTTTCTTTGACTTATGTGGAGTCCTGATTTGTTTGCCTAATTGACAAGCCGAACAGGTTTCCGTCTTGACATACTTTAATTTGGGCAGTCCTCTAACTAGCTTCTTGGAAGATAGCTTGCTGAGTAAGTCCATATGAGCATGTCCTAGCCTTCTATGCTAAAGATCTGGGTTTGTATCAACAGTAGCTAAACAGCAGCCTACTTCCTGCATCTCAAAGTCCAACATATATATATTTCCTTCCCTTCTAGCAACTAGAGGGACTTTGTTAGTGCCAACGTTAATAGTACATTTCTCTTTATCAAAAACCACAGTATGTCCATCATCATATAACTGACTTATACTAAGCAAATTATACTTAAGACCTTGAACATATTGTACTTTATCAATAGAAATGTTACTATTACCAATTGTTCCTTTGCCAAGAATGTGGAGTGTTCTGCTATCACCAATTGTAACACTACCACCCTTTTTCATCTTGAGGTTAAGGAACTGAGATTTGTCACCACACATATATCTCGTACATCCACTATCCAATATCCATTATTTGCATTGACTTTGACCACAAGACATACCTACAAAACAAAGAACAAACAACTCAACGTTTTGGTACCCAAATTTGGTTGGGTCCAGCATGGTTAGTTGATAAAACATAAAGAACATTCAATTTAGATTTCTTGATCCACATTTGGACCACTTTGGATGCTCGATTTCCTGTTTTCCTTGTTCTGTCAGCTTGCTGCTTATAAGCTGTCTGTCTGTTCCAGCTTGCTGGCTTAGCATTCTTACTTGGGTAGTAGTGTGACAAATGATCTTTCTTTCCACATCTGTAGCAGATTCTCCAAGGCATAGCATAATTATATGGAGTACCATGTTTTCCTTCATGTTGAAAAGCCTTGTCCTTTGAAGTAGAAGTCATTCCAAGTCCTTCTTTATCCATAGGAACCTTTGTTTGTTTCATGATTGTCTTTAGTACTTCCTCTCCTTGAACAAACTTTCCCATGCCTTTTTCAAGTTTTGCAATCTCAGCTTCAAGTTCCTTTATCTTCTCAGCTTGTTGAGTATCTTCAATTGAGATGGATTCTGTGATTTTAAATATTTCAAGGCATACATCTCTTGCTTCAATTTCTGCATGCAGCTCGCTGAGTTCCTTCATCAATGTATCATTTCTTTTGAGAAGTAGCTTGTTGAACCCTTCAAGCTGTGTTAGCTTTCCCTTTAGATCAGAAATGAGATCTTCATGATTGCTTGATAGAGTCTTTTCAGCCATAAGATCAGAAATGATCTTTCGAAGAGAAGCATTTTTCTTTTCAAGCTCATTGTTCTCATTCTTTAATTCCATGAACCAAGATTAGTCCAACACATATTAGTCCAACACATATACCCAGCTTGCTTACTATGTGTTATCATCAAAACCATTAGGGTTTCAACTGGATGAAGTACTGTTAGTTTCATGTTCTCTTACTTTCTTCAGGTCAGTGATGATATGCAGTTGCTTCTTAGAACTGAAGGTCCCAAGGTCGAGGAAACAATGAAGAAAATGTCAGATGAACTATCAGAAATGGTAATTTCTGTTACTATTAGAAGGCTTTAAAGTTCAAATTACTTTGGCCTCAATCGATGTTGACAAGAATGTTGCACAGTACTTTGTTAGTGTCTTGTGGAACTTGTTTATAGGAGTTCAGCTTTCAACTTCTAAAGAACATGTCAAAATTAGGTTTTAACCGACTATTATTTCATTTTTGTCCCAGCTAGAACGCAAGAAAAAGGAGCTTGAACGACTTCTGGACATAGTTATGTCTAATTTCAGGTTTGTCGTTTTCCATCCAAATAGTATCTTGAAGGTGCTTCATATTTTGGACAGAAGGACCATGTAGTTTTACCATTTCTATAGCCATCCCATTCGATGTTTAGGCATGTTTCACTGTGTTTTGAAATTAGTGGTGTTCAACAAACCGCCCACACTGCATAATTCACACCGTATTATGTGGTTTTTTTTTGGTGTTTTAGATAAACCACGTGGTGCAGTGCAGGTTGCGGTTTGACATCTCAATTGTGCGGTTCAAACCGCAGTTCAATTTTATATGTTACATTTAAAATATATAATCATGAAATAATATGTATATTAGTTTTAAGTTCAGTCTTCTGTTAAATTAATGACAAATGCAGTAAATAACTTGTTCTCTTAGATTTATCCCAATAAATAGAAGTTGGGTTCATGAGTCCAAATATTATCAATTTTGGTCCAATACTTGGACAGATTAAACTATTAATGTTTTTTTAATTTTTAGGAGTAACAAACTAAGGTCACACTACAGTTTATATTATGAATAATGTATGTGACAGATTAGTATAAACTACAACATTGCTGACTAATATCTATACGAACTTGTTGCAACGCAGGCCATGCCTTTCCATATTTAGTAGAACAAAATGTCTAGGAAATGAATATAATCTTAAGTTAGTAAATATATTTTAGCATTATTTGAAAACAATTTTAAAAGTAATTTGATATACCCATTATAAATATCATTTAAATTCATTTTGTGTAATATCCGGCCCAGCCTAAATATTTTAGGTACTATATATACTAACCCTAGCTGCAAGTTTGTGCTTCACAAAGTCACCTCAGAGTACCACAAGTTGGTCCTTCACAAAGTCACCTCAGACGGATCTCATTCAGAATTTTTGGGTGTTTGCAGTCCACCTGTATGTGTATAATCATCCACCAGTATCTTCATTTTTTTCTGCTTTCTGGAACAGCTGTTTTATTTTAATGTGAATAATTATATCTAAATTATCCGCCTCTAGGGTTTCAGCTGTATAGTATTTTCATTTTAATAGATATCATTCGACCTGTTCGTTTGTTTGTAAATTTAATTGTATTGCTCTTTTATCATAGAGGTTCAGATGGTTTATATACTTGATTTCAAGATCACCGTAGATATCATAATCGAGGAACTAACTAGGAAAAGAGTGAATTATTCCAAATAAAAATGGGGAAACCATGGTACCTAAACTATTCAGCCAGAAATGTTACTAGAATCATGAAGATAACATTTCATTGATAGTTGTTATCACATTAGGTGTCATGATGCCTGTTACTATGTGGAGGATAATGTTTGAACAGTTCTTACCTGCATATCTCAACATAGAAATATCATATATACATACACGTGTGTGTGCGTGTGTGTATATATTTATGATGGATGGTGGGTGCTTGCCTAACTCTGGTTATACACGTGAATTAGTTTGAATCCTCCACGTAAGGGTGTTTAATTTCCATTTGCAGGCCGATGACCCTGGTAGAAAAGCAACAGCTTCGGAAGCTGATATGGAGACTTCCACCCAAAAATCTCAACCGTGTTGTGGAACTCATTCAGCATAGTCATCCTTCGACAAACAATTCATCTGATGAGATTTTTGTTGATATAGAAAACTTGGTAAGCACTGCAACACGAGCAATAAACTGTTTTCATCCACGGTTGACCTTATAACACTGATGTTTCTCTGTTTTAAACTTTTTCAGGATAACACCACACTTTGGAGATTGTATTACTATATTCAAACATTTGAGAACGCTAGGAAAAACTGTCTAATGTAGCTTGACAAATCATTGTATTGCTTCAAAGTCAAAAGAGTTTTGTTATTCTCTCAGTTGTAGTGAAGAAAGTAGACTCAGTTTTGCCTGTTTTGCTCATACGCTTGAATCTCCTGTTTTCTAGAGTGCAGATTGTTAGATGAAAAATGACCGGAATACAGAACAGACCCCAAGTGTACCAGAATTAACTTAATACTAATTCTGTGGCCAAAATGTAAGATGAGATGAATAGGAAGAAAGTTGCAGTCATGTCATCAACTAAAAAATTCAACTTGAATCAGAAGTTTGAATTTGGACGTTCCTCGAACTGCTCTTGGAACCAAAATGTCCGGGCTGAGAAAAGTAATGTTGATGAAATAATTATTAATCATTCAAAGAAGGAGGATTAGAGATTATTGAGCTTTTACTAGCCACTGTTAGAGATCCGAATCCTCGTTTACTCTTTTAAGGACAGGGGTTTCGATAAACTTTGGCTGACAACATAGAATTTAAATAATTTTAGTTTATAAACAAAATTCGTTTGTCAAGAATAATGAAACAAAGTTGTGAGCAGTGATGCTTACTTTGAAACAAATTGCTTGTTTGGGGTATCACAAAAAAGTTGATTTATAGCTTAAAATGAGTAAGTGTGATAAGTTGATGAATTCTTATAAGTTATACGAGTGTTTGGATAAATTTACTTATAAGTTAGTTAAGAATTTGCTAAATTAAATTTGAAAAAAAAAACTTTTAAATACAATGATTTCAACCCATGGATTTTTAAATTAAAAAAATATTTAAAAACATAAATGTAAAAATATAAAGTATTAAAACCCAAAGAAATCAAGCAATAAATCAATAAGTTAAGGAAAATGTTAGTAGTTATTAACATTTAACTTATGAACATATAAATTATAAGTTGAGGTTATAAGTTGGGTTGACAAACATCCCATAAGCTCTTATGCTCGACCAAAGAGGCCCAAAGGCTGTCTATTCTTACAACGTGCTTATTTCCTTATATCTCATCATAATTATCACAGTATAACCACTGCATAATCTTCATACCTGAAAAATAATTGCCGTTTTCATTACTACCATACATTTATTTTTGTTTCCCTAGATATAAGATTTGAGAGTCCCATTTTTTTATATTCTTAAGTATATAAATTGCTTGCATATAAAGTGCAATATTTGTATAAATTTTTTAATATATTTTATTATTCCTAGTTATAGTCGAATTGATATTTGGGTGTCTTTATAAAAGATTTCGTGCTTTATTTAAAAGATAATATTCAAAAGATTCTTTTAATGAAATATATTGATTAATTAACATTTTTGGATATTTTATGTGACATAATTTATAATAATGAATGAAAGATATACTGTAATTGCACTTTTAAGTATTATTTTAATTGAAAGGTATTCCCTCCGTCCTATTATACATATTTCTTTTGACTTTTTTACAGGTTAAATTAATTAAATTTTATCTAAAATATATATATATATATATATATATATATATATATATATTAATTTTTTAAGATATTAATTGAATAATTTTTAATATTTAGTTAAAAATTAGTCCAGGAAAAAATCAAAAGAGACATAACATTTACGGGTATTGATAAATGTTTATAAATCAGAAAATGCTTGAAATAATTGTTTCCCAATACACATGTCATTGGTTATAATAATAAATACGACTCCTGTATTCATACTAAGAACACCAATTAAAATATTTCAAACTGTCACAAGTATCTCCAATGGTGTTAGCTAAAATCGTTGACTAAAATCATATAATATACTGATTATGTAAAATTTGTTGAACCTGTAAAGTATTGTGCTCCAATGGAGTTGGCTATATGAGTTGGCTATATTTTAAAAATATAATGTTATTATTATTTTAAGTTGTTAAAAATAGAATATATAATTAGAATATGGTAACAGATGAGGTGAAGTTTTACTACAGGTCGCTTCAGGTTCGACAAAAATAGCCAATATAAAGTGGTTGACTATATTTTTAGCTAACAGTAATGTTTCATTGGAGTTTGAGAGAATTTTACATATTCTCTAAATTTTTTATTTATGACAACTTATCTATACTTTTAGCTAAAGGTTATAGACCATTGGAGATGCTCATGCCCGGTTATTTGATAACAATTTTTTATATCAAATTTTGTTCCTCTAACCGGCTCTTATAAATCCGATATACTATACAATCGAATTAATTTATCAATTAATTAATCATCAACTGCTGATGCTGACAAATCAATCAATCAATAAACCCCCACGGGGTGTCCCAGATGGTTGGACAGTGGCGCTTAAGGCTCGCTGCCTTGAGGTCACGAGGTCGATTCCTGGGCGCCCCGGGATTAAGTGGGCTGCCATGCTCGGGGGTTGAGTGTGCTAGTATGCCCAACCAGATTAGTCGAGGTGCGCGCAAGCTGGCCCGGACACTGGTTTATCAAAAAAAAAAAAAAATCAATCAATAATTAATATTAATCGTCTGACTCGTGGAACAACCGAATTCATAGGAGGAAGGGGAAAGAAAAAAGAGCAGTGCCAGAGGCAAAAAAAATTGTTACAGAAAATTGTTACAAAATGACTTGGCATGGTTGATGTGGCAGTATAGTGCTTTTTGATAGACTAACTTTATACCCGTGCAATGCACGGGACGTTTAATAAGTTATTTTATTTTAGTGTTTTTATAATTTTATTTATTTATTAATATCTTTGTGTATTTTCATAAAAATATAAATTCATTAAGTTAATAATATGTATTTTCATATGTATATATTATTTCGGTTTATGTTGTACTTCTTGAAATGATAAAAATTACGAATTTTTTATATATACAAATTCACTAAAAGAATGATTATTTATATGTTTATTCATTGTTTTTATAAGTTCAATTTCAATAAATTTTAGTGTAAATATTTAAAATATTAAAATTATACTACTTCTATTATTTTTAACTTTTATAGAAATATTAATTTTTCTCTAAAATATTATTAATAACTCTAATTGTGTAATTGTTTTATAGTAGAGAGTTTTTAGCTTATAATAGAGAGTTTTTAGCTATGTAGGACCCGTTCGGAGAGTTTTTAGCTATGTAGACCCGTTGACGATCAAACCAAACCATACCATTTAAGTGCTTTACACTAATTATATATAAAGATATAATGTTATTGGTGTGAATGCAGGGGGTCCATTTATTATTACAACCAATTAGAATCTGCCACGTGTATTTTGTAATTTGTTTTTACATATTTTGGGGCCTCTAGCATTATTCAAGAAAAAAAAAGAAAAGCGGAGAAAAAGGGGGCAGGCCACAGAGAAAAGGACCCTAGTATCACAATTTTAAGTAAAATGTTCCATATATCACAATTAAAAATTGGGTGATGGTCCTCTCAATCACAATTTTAAGACAAATGCCCCAAATATCACAATTGAAAAAAATGGCCCCAAATATCACTCTAAAACACCGGATTAAAAGGTGTTTATAAGGTTAGACCCCTAACGTTAGATCGCCTAGCGTTAGGTTTCTTTAACTTTTTTTTTAAAATTTAAGTTGAAAACACCACTTAATCCGGTGTTTGACGCTGAAAACACCACTTAATCCGGTGTTTTGACGCTAAAAACACCACTTAATCCGGTGTTTGACGCTGAAAACACCACTTAATCAGGTGTTTTGACGCTGAAGACACCACTTAAACTTGTGTCTCGTGTCTTGTGTTAAATTTCTTAAAACGTTAATTAATTTTTTGTTTAACGAGCAAAACACTAGATGATCACGTGTGTTTGGATCAAAACGCTAAATTATCTTTTGTTAGCAGACAACTTAAAACAAAACTTAAACTTGTGTTTGTGTCAAAACACTGTTTAATCATGTGTTTGAAGAAAGGAAACATCATTTCATCTGGTGTTTCGGTCCAAAACACCATTTGGACTTGTGTTTTCTTACAAAGTCTGGCGGCCTGATTTTAGGGTTGTAAACAACCCTAAAATCAGGGTAGGTTAGGGTTTAGAGTCTAGGTGTTTGATACAACCCTAAAATCAGGCCGCCGAACTTTGTAAGAAAACACAATTTATAATTTTTGTGATTTTGTACATGTGTGTTGTTAGTAATGAATACCACTTAGAAACTAGACAGGGGGGGGGGGGTGAATGGATAGTTTGATAGTTTTTCGCTTTCTTGAAACTAAGTTGCTGCAGTAGATTGTGTAGTAAAGAAATGTGGAATTAAAATAAATAACACACACAATCACTTTAATCTACTTTGTATTAAGCAAATTAAATACTACAGCTTTCCAGAATTTCACAACTGAATTTCTGGCTTCTAAACAAGAACAGTTTGTATCTTGTTTGCTTACAGAGAAAAGAGTGCTTAAGATGAAAACAATGTGTATCTCTCTTGCAGCTAACAATAGGGTGTGCATGATATATATAAGTCCTATACAAACTAGTACACACACCTATTTACACTGTTACCCTCACTGTTCGTCCAACTTGTTCTGCCATAAGAGGTTAACTGTGTCAGGAAGGACCACCTGCTTTTCGGAGTCTTTCCCGTTTCTGTAGCTGCTTGTCTCTTATCTTTCTCTCCAAGTTTAGCTGTAGATTTGCCATCTCTTATATGATTTTATATGATTTTTACAAAATAATTAGTACACTGCCGCTGGAATCCCTCCGGGTTTCCACGGCTATCTCCATATCTCAAATACTGACTCCCGGTCTAGAGTCGAAAACAAGAAGTATGCTCTTATTTCTAGAGCTACAAGGTATACCGGTTTATAACTACTTTATCTCAAAGCTCATATATAAACCCAAATCAAACTCTATTTTATACAATATATAACAGGTATCGCACAACTGTATAACTCCACACATGGCAACAACAGTAATATATAATCAATACTTCAAAGTATAGATTTAGAAAACTTGCCTGATGCTCGAGAAGTGATAGGGGTTCGCGACGATGCCGGACAATCTAGACAAGGTCAAAGAAAACGCACGATTAATCCCCTGGATAATCCACTTGTACTCAATGTTTAAACACGTAAGCGAAACACAACCAAGGCATTACTAGCTCGTTATAGGCTCATACTAAGTCCATGTTTAGTCGACAATTACTTCAGTCGTAGGTTTAGTCCGAAATCGATCCTCGAATACAAGTTATACTTAACCATTTTCAACACTGGTTTCTAAGTCATGCTCTTAGTGGTTTTCACTTGCGCAACCTCAGCTAACACATTTTTATAAAATCGGAAAATAATCTTTTGGACTCGAAACCTTCGTACAAACCTTCGTAACTGCCCTTTACACTTCAATACAAAATTTCATATTTTAAAACAACTCTTAAGGGTCTCAAACATAGCCACAAAGTTGGTACATTTCTGCAATCTCATTCCTTGAACCACTTTCACTAAAATGGTCATATCTCAGAAACCGTAAATCGTAATGACATGATTCTTGCGCTCACGTAAACTAGAAACAAAGTTCTACACACTCATGTTCATAACTGAAACAAAAGAGGCAGTTAAGGTTTCGGATTCTAGGCAGTTTATAGAGTTACCGAAAATCGGGCATTACGACGGCTTAAAATCGAATAATCCAATTTTGTCACAACATAACCAAGCCACACCGGGCATACCATACATCCACAACCTCAACAAACAACCAACCTACACCTCTAAGATCAGTGGTGAGGCTCAAATCCAACACCCATCATTTTACACATTTAAACAAATCCAAACAATCACTAAATCACTTAATCATGATCTTAACTTTACATGAACATCAAAACCACTTTAAAACTCATATAAAACTCAAAGGGGCAGAGGTTTATACCTTCCTCCAAGCTTGCTTGCTGCTATATTCCTTATGTAACCTTTAGATCCTTGCTTAATACAACCTTTGGAAGTCACAACCTCAATATCAAAAGCAACAAAGCAAAATACAAGTTACTATTCATCATCTTCTCCAACTGTTACTCACTGAAATCGAAGGGTAAATCACAGAGGTGAGGCGATTGCTTACCATGGTTACGTCGGGCTTCTCGAGAGCTTCGATTTGAGTGGTGGAACGCCAAAAACGGATCACAGAATCTCAAGTTACGATCACTTCTTTCTCCCTCATTTTTCTCCTCATTTCTCCCTCGGGTTTTCTCTTCAAAATGGATGAATTCTTCTTTTCTTTTTTGTTTTGGCCAATTAATGATAAGGCTGATATTTTGTATTAGAAAGTGGTGAGTCACCACACTTTGGCTAGTCACAGGGACACGTGTCGAGCCATGGAGGGTCATGGTGGCAAACAGGGACACATGTCAAGCACTGGAGGGTCATGGTGGCAAAGCAGCTTTACTAGTTTGTTTCTTTTCACATGAATGATCCAAATGTTGCATTCCTCGAATTAATCTTGTTACATGTTACTTTCATGTCTATATTTAATCCTGTAAATATGTCGTTGTTCCGTCTCCGTTTAATCTCGAAAAAATGTTCGCAGGGTTTCTTAAGCGTTCTATCGAAGTAGTTTCCTGTAAGTGTTTTTGATATCTCTAATTCTTTTATTAATCCATATCCATGGAATTGATAATCTAAATCCTTCAATATTCTCAAATAATGATTAATCCGTCCGTTATTGGTGAAACTTCGGAGAAAACGGAAATACTATTTTTCCGATTCTGACAGCTTTTGCATTCCTTTATTTACATCGTAGATCACTAATACGACTTTGAAAGTTTACTATATCGTTCCGCATATGGTGTGGTCTGAAAAACTTTTTAAACGACAAAAATTTACTATTCATCAAAAGTTACTGTTAGTCCTTGTGTATTGCAGAAGGGGGGGGATGAATGCAATACTGATAAAATTCAATCTAAGTTTCAACAACTAAAATCAAGATTAAACGTTATCAGCAATATATGCAATCACGAACAGTATTTAGTAAGAACAAGATTCACAAAATAAATGTTTTATTTATTTTGCAAAGTGTTGCTACAACCTCAAGAAAAAGATCTCGAGCTGCGGGTTTTCTTCTAAGACACTTTCTTCTCTTCGTTACTTTTCTAGAATGAGTTGATAGTAGGTATATGACTAACCCTATCACTATCAGTCACGGGTTTGTAAAGCTGCTGTCACTGTCAAGTGGCAGCTTCTTACAGATTGTCTTACCCATGTGACTTTCCTAAATTGCTAACATGTCAGATATACATTACAAAGAAAGCAACCTAGATTCATTCTATTTCCAGCTAAACCAATTCAGCAGATAAAGACTTGACCTTGCTCTTGAATTGATTCGCTTTTGATTTGTAGTGCCTTGAAGCTTCTGTCGTAGTCTTGCAGACTTGGTGCAGCTTAGGGATGCTGCATCACGCCTGTTTCTTGAACATTTAAACTGTCACGGGATTTGACTGAGAAAGATACCTAGCATAAGGATCTTTATTGAGACAGTTACTTTTGCCGCAAAGCTTGCTGTCACAGGAATGATCTTTTGGTGACAGTATGAGTTCCCCGCATAGAGTGCTGTCGAGGATCCCAAACTTGCTGTCGAGGGCAATAGTTGCTGTCGCGTAGTCTTCCGCCAATGTTGCTGTCAGAGTGAATATGCTGTCGTGACTTGCAACATTCTGTCTTCTTGTAATCTTACTGTCACAGCTTTAGGACAGTAACCTTTATTCATGTTGTCATCCAAAAAGCATTCTTTGAGGCTTGAACACACAAGTGAACTTCTTTCAAATAATACAACTAGAATAACATTACATACTGATTACAAGAACATACTTTGGCTATGACAGTATGTTCTACTTAATTTAAAAAATTAAGTACAATCAAAGTTAAGTTGTTTCTATGCTATCACCCATAAATCCCAACAATCTCCCCCAATTTGTTTTTATGGAAAATAACAGCAAATTTACAATATGTGCTGACAACTTAACTAACAAAATCAGAATTCAAGAATTTTCACTTAGCTTGAGATTTCCTCTTCTGTCTTGCTGCATCCTCTCTTTTGAGAGCTTCTGCCAAGCAGCTTCTTAGACTTTCTACAAGAGAAATTTCAGCAGCAGACACTGCATCATCCTCTACTTCATCAATGATCTTCTTTATGGAAGGAGATATGAGAGAGCTAACATCCCTGAGATTCAGCCATTGCTCTATATCATATGGATAAGTTCTGAAATGAAGTTCTTCATTAATGAGCTTGAATCTTCTTCCAGGATAAGCATTGAGAGACTTCCTTCTTTGCTTGTCCAGCTTTGAGTCTTCTCCTTTTCTCCCTTCCAATAACTTCTCTATCTCATAAGAACAAATCTGTTCCAAGGGGTGAATTGAACCAGCTACCATATACTGTAAATCCTTCAGAGTGGATGTTTTAAGCTTATGCAAGCTGCAAACATAGATTTCTTCTTTTAGGAACTTGACTCTTAGGGGATTTTCCAGCATATATGGTTGATAATTTGGAGCTTCACTTTCTGCCTTGTTAGAGGCCTTGTGAATTTCTAGTAATTCAGCTTCCTTCTTATCAAGTTCTGTCTGAGCTTGAGAATATGCAGAAGATTCAGGTCCTTTGCTTGGCTTGGGTTGCCCTTCCTGAGTTGGTTGGGCTTGCCCTTCTTCTGTGGGTGAGTCATCAAACTCATAGTACCAGTGGTATGGTATAGGAGAGGCTGGGAGATCAGTAAGAATATCAGCATCATCAAAATCTGCAAAGTTATAGCCAAATTTCTGATAAAATTCAGCATCCCTATCTGCCTGATATTTTAGAACATGTTCCATGACAGCCTCTGAAACATTATCATAGCTCTCCAGCAACTCTACCATTCTTTCCAGGTAGAAGAAATCAATTCTTCTTTTATCTATGGTTGATGTGCTGTTCTTGGTTGATGTGGCTACCAGATTGAAGTCCTTGTCAATCTTGGCAGACCTTGATTCTTCCCACCACAGAATATACTCAGAGGCCTCTTGATCTGCATCCAGCTTAACCTCAACACTCTTAATTTCTTTTGATTTCATTTGTTGAATCTTAAGACTGTTGGGAGGAATTGATTGAATTGGCTTCCTTAGATTTCTGCCAAATCCAGTGGCCTTTTCCTTTCCTGAGTATTTGTGCTTTCCTGCAGGTTTCTGTCTAGAAAACCATGCCTTAGCATTAGCTTTCAGTCTCTTGGGCTTGACAGCAGCTTTGGTTTCATCCTTGACAGAACCTTCCTTGACAGTACCTCTGTCGACAGCATCTTTCAAGACAGCATCTTCTATGACAGTATCCTTGTCGACAGTACCTTTGATGACAGCATCTTTTTCAACATTTATGCAGTCAATAGCACATCTAAGAATGCTTGCCTCCAAAGCTTCCAGTATTCTTGACTCCTCTTCATCTGTTGCACCAGCATCTTTCTTTTCCTGGCTAGGAGTTTCTTCATTGCCTTCATTCTGAGATTGAATACCAGTATTCCCAGAATTACTTCCACCAGCATTTCCAGCATTTCCAGAAGCTTCACCACCTCCATCCTCACCATCTTCATCATCATCATCATCATTATCATCATGGGGAGGAATGTTATAGAAGCAGCTTCCACCTTGATCATTTCTTTTGGCATTGGCTCTAGTGATTAGCTCCTTTATTCTAGCTCCCAGTGCCTTGTCTCTCAACACCAGCATTTTGTAGATTTCTTGAACAACATGAACTCTTCCTGGATTGGCATTTGAACTGAGTATTCCATCTAGTACCTTCAGAATTGACTTGGTTTCCATTTTGGATGGGCTACCAATATTCATGTAGCAGTTCCTTCTAATGCCATCCTTAGATTTAGATCTGTAGAAAACACATGATGGATTTGAGTAGACTTCAGGTAGCTTCTGTATGATCAGGTTCTGGATTTGCATATCCAATATTTCATTGAATGGTGTTTGAGTTGCCCTGATCTTTCCCTTCAAAGCACACAACACCTTTGCTGGTAGACTCTGCAATAGCTGCATTGTGATGAAATAAGATATGCCAGAAGTTAGATAAATACTTACAGCCCATCTTTTCTCATCATTCACCATTACACTGACACTGGTAATTTGTTCCTTTAACAGGTTTGTGGTGTTGGTTGGACGGTTGCTAGGAGCATTCATTGCTTCTTCCACCAAACTGCTAAACTCATTGTCATGGTTGTGTAATGTGCTCTCCCTGTAATCCACCATCAAGACATTGGCTTCCTCTTGATCATACTCAGTACCATTGGACCAAGTAGTTCCTTTATGGATGGATTCAGGCAGTTTCCCTTTACCTTTCCCAAGTTTGTTTTGTTCCTCCATTTCTCTCCATTTCTTGTGCAGAGCAGTTTCTTGAGTTTCTTGAATAGATTCTCTAATCACCACAGGAGGCAAGATTGGATGTCTAGATGCAGGTCTTCTGTGCAATGCATCTTGAGTTTCCTTTGACATTAACACCCTTTCTCCATCCATTTCCACTTCAATAGTCTGTTCAGCTTTATCCTGTGGTTTTGCACTGCTTGGTTTGACTTGCTCCCCCTGAGACATTGCTTTCCTTTTAGCTCCCCCTCTGGTCTTCACAGCTACAGGCTCCCCCTGAGTTCCACCTGATTCTTGAATAGGCATTGATTCTGATCTTGCTACCTTCTCCCCCTTAGTTGAGTTGGCAGCTACCAGGTCAGTAAGGAACTGAATAGAAAGTTGAGTAGCAGCAAAACCATCAACCACCAGTTGAGAGAGAGAGTCCAGCTTGGAGTCCAAAGTAGCACACTGTCCTTCAAGAGCTGCAATCCTGTTACCAAAAGTAGCAGAGGGGCCACCAGACCTTAACCTTCTTGGAGGGGAAGGAAAAGACAGGGGCTTGGAGGCTATGGGGGTTCTCACACGCTCAGGGTGTTTTTGAGTGATCTCATCACCCCTCACAGTTTGACTCTCAAGGCCTAGTGCCTGAATAGTGTGGGCTCCCTCAATATCTCTCTGGACATGCTCAAGTCCCTCTCCTTTTGCCAGCTCATTTGGCTGCCTCTCATTTTTATGCTCACCTCTCTTTTCTTGTATCTCTCTTTTCTTTTGCACACCCTCACTCAACCTAGATGCATGGGTATGAGCAGTACTAACATGCATGGAAGGAGAAGATTTAGAATGTACCTTTAGGAGTTTGGCAAGAGGTAGGTCATCATCAGAGGCATCCTCAACAAGTACAGCATCAAAATTAGGCTGGGAGGACTTGACAGCATCTTTGGGAGGAATGTGACTGTCAGTTGTAGTCTGGACAGCAGGTTCTGGCATGACAGCATCTTTGGGAGGTGGAGTGACAGTATGTTCTGTAGTGACAGCATCTTTCTCTCCACCTTTGACAGTAGCTGTGCCCAGGACAGTAGCATCCCCAGTGTCTTTGACAGCAACAGAGGCTGTGACAGCATCTTCCTGAAGGTAAGATGCTCCTTGGAGGTCAGACAAAGTGTTGGCTGTTTCAGTTTCTGACAAAATACCACTTTGCCCTAGCTCAGTGTTTGGAGGAGTGGTGTCCATCTCACTTTGAGAAATGGGTTCTTGTGGACCACTAGAGGGGGGCTCATCCATGATTGGAGATGGATGATCAAAACCTGAAGGGTTGGGACTGTCCCCTTCTCTAGGTTGTGGAGAAGAAACAAAAGAATGTGTAGGGAAGGAAGAAGGTGAAAGTGTAGTAGAGAGTGGGGGCTGATTCACAGATGAAACATGTGAACCATCAATAGGAGTAGAGAAATCCTCACTGTGCCCTAACTCACTGTGTGTTTCTTCAAGTGGGGGTATCTCAGGTTGGGAACCATGAGTATGTGCAGACTCTGTACAGGGTGCCTTGGGAGACAGGCCAATTTCAATAGAAGCACCTTGCTGAGAAGGCACATCTAGGGAGGAGTTTATTTCCCTGGTTTCCTCCACAGTCTTTTGGGAGACTGCAGGGTGGCTGACAGTGGTTTTGGTCCTCCTAGCTCTCTTCTTCCTAGGCTCAGGGGGAACCACTGTGGGTTCTGCTTGACTACCTTCCTTATTTGCTGCACTAGGTGCAGTGTCTCCCTCTTGACTAACAGAGCTACCACCAACATCAGCTTCTAAGGATCTTTTTCTGGATTCTTGCAAGGCTTCTCTTTGGGCTTTGGGAAGTCTAGAGGGCCTAGGCTGAGTGTATGGTGTTGAATGGGGGTTAACTGAATTTGGGTCTAATCCAGCTTCATCCTCAAGAGAAAAAGAATCATAACCAGTAGGTAATGGATAATCAAGGTTGGTCACTTGATCAACCATGTGCTGAGTGAAGCAAAGTGGAATATGTGCATTTAGATCCTGTGAAGATAACAGTGTGTGTGTGTTCTTTTTCAAGACAGAACAAACCTCTAGACGAGGGGCATCATTATTAAAGTCACAGAAAGTATTGATACACATCATAAGAAAGCGAGGGTAGTGTGATACCTTCTTACCTATGGCAGCTTTGAGTTGTGCCATGAGGAGAGCTCCAACATTCACCTTGTATCCATGGACAAGAGAATGTGTCAGTTTCTTGATGTAGGAGGGTATCCCATTCCAGCCTGTGGACTTGGTAGAGAACACCTTGACCATTGCATCAAATATCATGCTCCACTCCTTCCTTAGATACTTCCTGTCCATTTCACCAGACGGGTACCACTTGGTTGTTCCCTCTTCGAGAATAGGGCCTGCATACCCAATCTTCAAGAAGAGCTTCTTCAGAGTGTCATCATTAGCAAGTGGAGCAAAGTTTTGGCCTGCTTCCAGTGTAATTCCAAGAGCAGTATTGATGACCTCAGCTGTGAGAATGTATTGTTGCCCATTAATCGTGAATTGAATAGCTGGGTTTTCACCCTCAGTTTGAGCAACAGCAGTGCGCCAAAATTCCTCAAGTTTGTCTAGGTCGAGAATTGGAGTTGAGGTAATGGCTGAACGAAGATAGGACTTGTTCAAGAAAAACACCAGTCCTTTGAAATCCTCACCAGCATCATTTGGGGAAAAGATGCCAGCAAAGTTTGTTTGAGAGAGAGTCTGTTTGGGGGCCATGGAGATTTCAAGAGAAGAAGAAAGTGAGAAAGTGGCTTTTTGCTTGAAGAAAAGTATTTTGCCTTGAGTTTTGTGAGAGTGATATGTCTGAGTAACTGGAGAATAAATATGGGTTTCTCAAACGTTTGCTCAAAAAGTGGAGTTAAAGGACGTGTCTTAATCCACTCTCTTAACACGTGAGTTACTGCCCGTTATTCA
Source organism: Heracleum sosnowskyi (assembly GCA_030848705.1). NCBI lineage: Eukaryota > Viridiplantae > Streptophyta > Magnoliopsida > Apiales > Apiaceae > Heracleum > Heracleum sosnowskyi. Next base: position 69,706,914 of record CM061242.1, read on the forward strand.
CTGTCAATCGTGGGGTGAATGTCCAATTACAACGGTCCACTATTGTTGACAGTAACCTGTGCGCTAGAAACAATCTGCCAGTAAGAGGAGGTGGTGACAGTAGGTTTTGCGCGACAGCAACTATTGCGCAAAAACTTGCTGTCACCGTTAAGCATATGAATGACAGTATCCTTTACAAGTCTTGACAGAAAGTCTTTTCCTGCTGTCAAGAAGGTTGCTGTCAAGAAACACATGACAGTATCCTTCTTAACGACAGTAACTTCGATTAGGAAATGGTTCTGTCATGAACTTATTAGAATGCTTGATTCATACACTGAACTTAATATTGACAAATTATGGATTTAGCAATGTAATCTTTTGAACACAGATATTAAGCAATTAACACAGACAAATCATAAACTCAATAACCACATAAACAGGAACTTTTATTATTATTAATAAAATCATTAAACTTGAACATTGAGTACATTATTCTATGATTTTATTAACTAGTTCTAAGACTTCTTCCTTAATCTCTTCTTCAGAGCGGCCTTCTTTTTCAAGAAGGGCCTGAAGCTCCTTCTCTTCTTCCACAGCCTTGGCTTCTTCTTCCTTAGCCTTGGCCTCCTTTTCCTCGTCTATCTCATCGAGGGCATCCAAGAGCACCTCGAAGAGCTCCTCAATCTCTTCATTGTAGGGTTCACTATCACACATCTTTAGACCAACTTCGATTCCTACTTTGTTTTCCATTATTTACTTTAAAACTGAGAGCAGACTGGTGAAACCTAAGGTTAATTTATAGGCAAACCCGTCTAAGGATTAAAGTCTAATGGTCAACAGTTAGAGTACCCATACAACTACCACAAAAGTAATTAATGGTCGTGTCCTCCTTTAATCCTACAGATTAATGCAAAAGAGTGTGAAAGTCCAATGGAACGGATTTTTAACTCTCAAACTTAACAGATAACCACATTAAAGTCATACACGGTTTAAAAATATGAGACTGGCACAAAAATACTGACATGAGTAGTCAAATCAACACATGCTGTCACATAACAGACATAAACCAAGTAGACAGTAACTTCTCTTGACAGCAGGTTTGAAATTGCTGTCATGAGCTTAAAAAAAAAAAAAAAAATTGAAAATTTAGAAACCTTAGTAAATTAACATACCAGATTCAGCATTCCCAATTCACTTACCAACCTGTTGAAGGTTGCTTCATCCAATGGCTTAGTGAAGATGTCAGCAAGTTGCTTGTCAGTTGGGACATAAATCAGCTTCACAGTTCCTTGTTCAACATGCTCTCTGATAAAGTGATGTCTTATATCAATGTGCTTTGTCCTAGAGTGTTGAACTGGATTGTCTGAGATGGCTATGGCACTAGTGTTGTCACAGTAAATAGGAATATCTCTTAACACTAGACCATAATCTAGAAGTTGACTTTTCATCCATAGAATTTGTGCACAGCAACTGCCTGCAGCAATGTACTCAGCTTCTGCAGTTGAGGTAGAAACTGAATGCTGCTTCTTGCTAAACCATGATACCAATCTTCCACCAAGAAATTGACAGCTACCAGTAGTACTTTTTCTGTCAATCTTGCATCCAGCATAGTCTGAGTCTGAGTAACCAATTAGATCAAATCCAGTATTCTTAGGATACCAAAGGCCTAGGTTAGGAGTGCCTTTTAAGTATCTAAAGATTCTCTTGATGGCTACCAAGTGTGACTCCTTTGGATCACTTTGAAACCTTGCACAAAGACATGTAGCAAACATGATGTCAGGTCTGCTAGCTGTTAGGTATAGGAGGGATCCTACCATGCCTCTATAAGTGCTTGAGTCAACTTTCTTTCCTTTAGGATCAAGATCCAGACTAGTTGCTGTGGACATTGGTGTCCTTGCAGGAGATGAATCTTCCAAGTTGAACTTTTTGAGAAGTTCCTTGATATACTTAGCTTGACTTATGAAGATTCCATCAGTTTGTTGAAGAATTTGTAACCCTAGAAAGAATGACAATTCTCCCATCATGCTCATCTCATATTTGTTACTCATGAGATGGGAAAACTTCTCACACAGCTTCTCATTTGTAGAACCAAAAATGATATCATCCACATAGATTTGTACCAGAATGATGTCCTTGCCATGATGCTTGTAGAAAAGTGTCTTGTCCACAACTCCTCTGGTAAACTGGTTTTCCAGAAGAAAGGTGGAAAGTGTGTCATACCATGCCCTGGGTGCTTGCTTTAGTCCATACAAAGCTTTGAAGAGTTTGTACACAAAGTTATGCATGTCAGCATCCTCAAACCCTGGTGGCTGTTCCACATACACTTCTTCTTCCAGCTCTCCATTTAGAAAGGCACTTTTGACATCCATCTGAAATACTTTGAAGTTGCAGTGTGCAGCATAAGCTAGAAAGATTCTTATAGCTTCAAGTCTGGCAACAGGAGCAAATGTCTCATCATAATCTATTCCCTCCTGTTGACAGTAACCTTTAGCCACTAGCCTTGCTTTGTTCCTTGTCACCAATCCATTTTCATCAAGTTTGTTTCTGAAAACCCACTTGGTCTCAATAACTGACTTTCCCTTAGGTCTTGGAACCAATCTCCATACATTGTTTCTTTCAAACTGATTTAGCTCTTCTTGCATGGCTATCACCCAGTCAGAATCCAACAATGCTTCATCAATTGTCTTGGGTTCCATTTGTGACAGGAAGCATGAGAACATGCTGTCAGCAGAGACTTTGTTCCTTGTCCTCACACCAGAATTGGGATCACCAATTATAAGGTCATTTGTGTGGTCCTTGGTCCACCTGGTGATTCTGGGCAAGCTACTTGATTGAACAGGAACATTTGCTTCAGCTTGTTGAGTTGAATGCTCATCAATTTCATTGTCTCCACCATGTTCTTCATTGTCTCCAGAGTCAACACTGTTCTGAATGTTAGATGTTATGGTGTGTGATTGAGCTGGAGTCTGAATGACAGTAGTGGTGTTGACAGCATCTTTGTCAACTTCAACAATTTGAGTGAAGCTAGGTTCTTCATCTACAATCTCCTCAGCTTCCAGGTATCCTTGATTCTCAAATCTGAATGTCTGCATCTTTCCTTCTTCATGCAGTCCTGGAAACTTGGTTTCATCAAATGTGACATTAACACTTTCTTCGATAATCCTGTGTTCCATGACATAAACTCTGTAGGCAGTCCTTTCTGTGCTGTAACCCATGAATAATCCTTCAAAAGCCTTGGTGTCAAATTTTCCTTTCTTCTCATGGTTGTCTTTCATCATAAAGCATTTGCTCCCAAACACATGAAAATATTTGACAGTAGGTTTCTTTCCTGTTAGCAGACAGTAAGGAGTACTTGCATGAGTTTTGTTGATCATGGTTCTGTTCTGAGTATAACAGGCTGTGTTGATAGCTTCAGCCCAGAAATATGTTGGCAACTTAGCATCATGCAACATAGTTCTAGCTGCTTCAATGAGAGTCCTGTTCTTTCTTTCTACAACTCCATTCTGCTGTGGAGTTCTTGCAGCAGAGAATTGTTGTACAATTCCTTCATCTTTACAGAAATTTCCAAGAGTGGCATTTCTGAATTCTGTACCATTGTCACTCCTCAAGATTTGAACTTTTGAGTTTGGGGTTCTATCAAGAACTCTGACTTGATCAATAATCACTTGAGCAGCTTCATCTTTGGATTCAAGAAATTTCACCCAAGTGTACCTTGAGTAATCATCCACCATTACCAAGGCATACCTCTTTCTGGCCATAGATGGTACATTGACTGGTCCAAAGAGGTCCATGTGAATTAACTTGAGTGCTTCTGTGTTGGTGTTTACTTGTTTGGACTTGTGCACAGCTCTTCTCAGTTTGCCCATTTGACAATCTTCACACAGTCCTTCTTGACAGAATTCCTGTTGGGGCAAACCCCTCACTAACTCCTTCTTCATCAGAATATTCATTGTCTTGAAGTTGAGATGTGAGAGCTTCCTGTGCCAAAGCATACTGTCACCAACAGTAGCTTTACTGTAAAAACAGTAAACTTTATCCTTCTTTGTTGAGCTTAGATCAGCAACAAACAAGCTTCCTTTTCTGACCCCTTTTAGAGAGAGGCTTCCATCCTTCTTGTGATAGATGTTGCAAACCATCATGTCAAAGTCAACCTTAAATCCTCTGTCACTGAATTGGCTGACACTGAGTAGGTTGTGCTTCAATCCATCCACAAGAGCAATATCTTCAATGACAACATTTCCAATTTCCAGACAGCCATATCCCACTGTGTAACCCTTGCTGTTGTCTCCAAAGGTTATGATTGGGCCAGCTTTCTCTACATAATGTGATAGCAGGGCTTTATCACCTGTCATGTGTCTTGAGCAACCACTGTCAATTATCCACATGACCTGATTTTTCTTCTTACCCTGCAAAACAGAATGTTTCTAAGTTGCATATGGTACCCAATCTTTGTTGGGTCCTGCAGTTTCAGTGTTCCCTGAGTTTCTTCCAGTCACAACATCACAAGCATTATCAAAGACTTCCTGTTTGACTTCTCTTTTCACCCACTTAGGTTTAGAATTGGACTTGGTCCTTTTCTTAGTGGATGAAGCCTTTTTGCTGTTGCCAGCAGGCTCAGAAGTCTCAACAGTGTTTAGGTATGAGCATTTTTCAGTAGAGAGAACAGGTAAGTTAAAGCATGTACTCATGGCAGTGATTTTGCATGGCATACAATCAATGTTATTACAGACACTCATAGTTCTATGCAAAAGGGGGGTTCTGTGTAAGTTACCATTGAGTTCAGTTGCATTGATCTTATCCTCAATTGGTTTCTTACAAACATGTGTTAAGTGATGTGTAGATCCACAGTTATTGCATAGTTTCCTAGAAGCACCTCCAACATTAGTGTATCCATTTCCTTTGTTGACACCTACCTTACCATTCCTGTTCCTAGACTTGGGAGTCACTGGATTGACAGTATGTTCAGAAGTTGCTGTCGAACTATCCTTGACAGTATCTTTTAATCCTACTGTCTTGACAGAAGGTTTGAGAGTTACTGTCTTGGAATCATTCTTGACAGTATCTTTGAAAGATTCTGTCTTGCCAATCGTGACAACATCCTTTGAACTTACTGTCTGATTGCTTGGTAAGTTTACTGTCTTGGGGATTGTGACAGTATCCTTTCCTTCCTTGAATGTGCTGTCAACACCTTCATCCTCATCAAGAATTTCTTGTTTGATGAGCATGGCTTCTTCATCAAACTCAATTTCAGCAGCTTTGAAAATAGGAGTTTTAACTTTCTTGAGAATGGTGGGTTTGACAGCAGCTATTCCAGGACAATCTTGAATCACAGTTTCCTTTCCAGGTCTTCTACCATAAGAAAAACCTATACCAACAGACTGATTTTCTGTATGCTTATCATTGTAATCCTGAAGTATCTTTGATGAGTTTCTATAGGCCTTAATCTTAAATTCATTTTCAGCAATCTCATTCCTCAGGAATTCCTCAACCTCCTTAGCACATTTTAATTCATTTTTAAGTTTGGCATTCTCTTGAGCTAAAGAGCCTAGAGAACTGGTTTTGAGAAAAAGAGAATCATTTTCAGACTGAAATGTTTCATTTAGCTTACTTAGTCTAGAGATTTCCTCATTAGCAGCAGATAAGCTAGTATAGACATTGAACATTTCAGCACTTAAGTCTTTAATGGTTTTCTTATACTCATCAGTAGACATATCAAGTAAGACAAGTGAAGGTACCTGACTTGAAGGAGTTGATGCTACCTCATCAGTGCTAGCCATGAGAGCTAGGTTAACATATTCTTCCTCTTCTTCATCATCAGAATCATCCCAACACTTTCCTTCAGCCACATAGGCTCTACCTTGATTTTTCTTAGAGTATCCACCAGTTCCTTTCTCATATCTTTGAACCTGTTTGGGTCTTTTGCATTCAGTAGCAAAATGACCAGGTTCTCCACAGTTGTAACATTTGAACTTTGATCTATCCACAAATCCAGTTTTGTATCCTCCTTTGGTTGAACTTCCCACAGCAGCCTTTGATGAGCTTCCTTTGCTGAACTTGGATGCTTGGCCTTGAGGCTTGTATGACCTATCCTTCTTGAACCTAAAGTTCTTGAACTTCTTGGCCATGTAAGCCATAGTAGGGTTGTCCATGCTTTCCAGTTCCTCCATTGTGTAGAAGTCTTCATCTTCCACATCTTTAATCTGTAGTACCACTTTCTCATCATCTTCAACCACCTCTTCTATCTTCAAGGTCTGTGTTGGGGTTGATTGTGTGATCTGTGGTACTTCACTTGGCTGTGTGATCCTTGGCACATGTGCTACTAGGGCACTTGACATATTAGCCATCTTGTTCCTTGTTCCACTTTGTATGGCTCTCTTTTGAAAGAGTTCGAGTTCATAGGATTTCAGAATACCATAAAGTGTCTCAAAGGTTATAGTGTTGAGATCTCTTCCTTCTCGTATGGCTGTTGTCTTGTGTTCAAGGTGATCAGGCAGTGTGAGCAGGAACTTGACGTTTAATTCTTTTCTGTCATAGTACTTGCCATGTATCTGTAATTCAGTTAAGAGCTTACTGAACCTTTCGAACATGGAGGTTAAGTCTTCACCAGGCTTGGCCATGAATGCCTCATATTGAGATATTAGAATTTGCCTTTGGTTGCCCTTAACCTCTTCACTTCCTTCACAGAGTAAGGCTAACCTGATCCACATCTCCTTGGCTGATGTGCAGCTTATTACACTTCCACACATGGCTTTATCCAGCGTGAGAGAATCGAGCAAGATAAGTTGCAAATGATCATCTAGCACCATTTTCTCCTTTTCAGGTTCCAAGATTTCTGAGGGATCTTTGGGAACCCAATGTGCAGGAATAATCTCACCATTCACTGTTGTGGCTTCAATTTCCTTTCTTGGAATGAAAGGACCATTCTCGAGTATACCTGGGTATAGTGGATTTGCAGCTTTGATAAACAACAAGATTTTTCTTTTCCAAATGCTGTAGTTCTCTTTATCAAAAGCTGGGATCTTGATACTGTTTGATTTCTGCATTTTCTCCGGGATCTCAGATATGTATGTTAATCTGAACGCTCTGATACCAGTTGTTAGTCCTTGTGTATTGCAGAAGGGGGGGGATGAATGCAATACTGATAAAATTCAATCTAAGTTTCAACAACTAAAATCAAGATTAAACGTTATCAGCAATATATGCAATCACGAACAGTATTTAGTAAGAACAAGATTCACAAAATAAATGTTTTATTTATTTTGCAAAGTGTTGCTACAACCTCAAGAAAAAGATCTCGAGCTGCGGGTTTTCTTCTAAGACACTTTCTTCTCTTCGTTACTTTTCTAGAATGAGTTGATAGTAGGTATATGACTAACCCTATCACTATCAGTCACGGGTTTGTAAAGCTGCTGTCACTGTCAAGTGGCAGCTTCTTACAGATTGTCTTACCCATGTGACTTTCCTAAATTGCTAACATGTCAGATATACATTACAAAGAAAGCAACCTAGATTCATTCTATTTCCAGCTAAACCAATTCAGCAGATAAAGACTTGACCTTGCTCTTGAATTGATTCGCTTTTGATTTGTAGTGCCTTGAAGCTTCTGTCGTAGTCTTGCAGACTTGGTGCAGCTTAGGGATGCTGCATCACGCCTGTTTCTTGAACATTTAAACTGTCACGGGATTTGACTGAGAAAGATACCTAGCATAAGGATCTTTATTGAGACAGTTACTTTTGCCGCAAAGCTTGCTGTCACAGGAATGATCTTTTGGTGACAGTATGAGTTCCCCGCATAGAGTGCTGTCGAGGATCCCAAACTTGCTGTCGAGGGCAATAGTTGCTGTCGCGTAGTCTTCCGCCAATGTTGCTGTCAGAGTGAATATGCTGTCGTGACTTGCAACATTCTGTCTTCTTGTAATCTTACTGTCACAGCTTTAGGACAGTAACCTTTATTCATGTTGTCATCCAAAAAGCATTCTTTGAGGCTTGAACACACAAGTGAACTTCTTTCAAATAATACAACTAGAATAACATTACATACTGATTACAAGAACATACTTTGGCTATGACAGTATGTTCTACTTAATTTAAAAAATTAAGTACAATCAAAGTTAAGTTGTTTCTATGCTATCACCCATAAATCCCAACAGTTACTATTCATCAGTGGTTTTTCTATAATCCTTTGGATCAATATCCGTTCCAATATTCCTGGTTTATTTCTCTTTACTTCTTGCACTTAGAAATGTTCTAGTACTTTCTCGGGCACACGCTATCTTCTTTACGGAGTTGTCGGATGCATACCAGATATCGATTTGGATGACATAAAAATACTTTTATTCCTTGGAATATTGTATTCTTATTTTCCAGAGAGATTATTCTTATCTATATGTTCAGTCCATTCTTACTATTCTCAAAATGTTTGAAAACCGAAATTCATATTCATTTCATAACTTGATTCTCAAAGTCATTGCCACTATCCATATTTACATCAACATATAATAAAAGTTTTAATTCTACCCAAAATCTGGGGTCTTACAGTCTCCCCTCCTTAAAAGGATTCCGTCCCGGAATCACTCTGAAAACAAATGGGGATATCTTTCTAGCATCTCGCTATCTAGCTCCCAAGTTGATTCTTCCACATTATGATTCCTCCATACCACTCTGACTAGTTTGATGACCTTGTTTCGGAGTACTTGTTCCTTTCGATCTATAATTTCCATTGGTTGCTCCACATAGGTCAAGTCTGGTTGTATGTCTATGTGCTCGTACTCTACATATGCCGGGCATCTATAGTATACTGATGTAGCATTGACACATGAACCCCGTTATGACCATTCTACAAGTTTGGGGGGGTAAGGCTGGCTCGTAGGCCACCTTCCTGGCGCGTCTTAAATCTCAGATGGCCCAATGAATCTCGCGCTCACTTCCCTTTCTTTTCAAATCTCATTAATTCCTTCCTTGGAGATACCTTTAACATCACGAATCTCTAACCTCATATTCTCTATCTTGTTTGCACAGAAATACACCAGCATAAACTTGTTTGCCATTCATCAACTTGCCATTTAGCTTATCAGTAGCAGTACTATCTCTATACTCGCGGGCTTAGTCCGCATACTTTCTCTATCTGCCATGGTTGTCACTAGCCGTTTGTTGGTGAAATCTTTTGTCTTTCTAGTTTGTTGGACTAACTTGGGTTTTGTGTAAAATCTCATCCTTTAATTCTCGATCATTCGGAATCCATCTCTGTCTCATTTTAATTAAGGGTATCGGCCACCACATTGGCCTTCCCCGGATGGTAGTGTATCTCACAGTCATAATTCTAGGTCAATTCTAGCCATTTCTTCATCTCACGTTATCTACTATCACGGATAACTCAAAGTCCATTCATTACATTCCATAAAAATTTGTGGGTGCATTAGTCAATCCCAAAATAACCTCGCTGAAAACTCGAAGTGTCTATTCCAGGTACGAATCGCAGTCTTGGGTATATCCTCGGATTTAACTTCCAACTGGTGATACCCAGTTCTTAAATAAATTTGGAAATACACAACGTCTTTCAGCTGGTCAAACAACCATCTACCCTAGGTAACGAGCACATATTCTTAATGGTAATGCTTGCTCAACTCTCTATAGTCGATACACAATCCCCTACTACCATCTTTCTTTTCTTCTGTGTTCACAAACTCCGGAACAAACCTCGATAATTCGGAAAACTTGGCCTCATACTCGGTCACAGTCATGGTTTCTTGTTTTAACTCTTTAACGTTCATTTTCATCCGGGTCTCCATATATCTCCGAAAATTATTCCCCTAAATCAACACACGCTGCACCTCTCCTAAGTCACAATACCAGCTCCCTCTGACTCCATCGTCAGTACTTATCTTACTAACCCAGAGGTAGTGTCCATGGGTACACAACTCTTCCAACATCTCAATTCCACTATAGGGCATCTATCTAACACCGTTGTCATTGGAGTTCACGGCACATTGCTATTTCTTTCACATATATCGATTGACACGCTTTCCATTATCATAATATCCTTGGGAGAATAAACCAATTTCATTGATATGTCACTAACATTCTATTCGTCTTAGGGATTCGCTCCTGACATAGGCGATTTCGTCGCGAATCTCATTCCTATCAGTGAATTTTGACTTATTTGACCTGGTTGGCCTCCCCTTGAAATTCAATACGGATAACAAAATTATGGGGCCTTGAAAAGACAGCTCCCATATCAAGGAAAACGTCACACACTGGTGATCGTAAGGTTATGAGTTTTAAGGTAACCTTATTGGAGGTAAAAGAATTTACCGAGAGATCAACGTGATCATAAGAACTCAACGTTGTGTGCCTCGATTGAGACATTACTAAAGGTAATTAGCCTTCTTGTATTTCACAACTTACAAGTGATGGCGTCCCATCAGACTTCTATCACACAGACAGATAGTCCTTGTAGCCCCCTATAAGTCTAGGGTTGTCTCAGTGGAAGTTGAAAAGTATGAAAGCAATTCGAGATCAATTTAATGATTATCGCCATTCGACAATATTTCTCAAAGGAACACCTTGGATTTAAAATTGAACATATTCCAAAGGTGCGGTTTCCAAAGAAAATACAAAGAAAAGAATAACCAAAAAGATACTGGTACCTAACAAACAAGTGGTGAGGTATCACCATAGGGTCATTCATTATTTGAAGAAAAGTCAAAGCTTAAATAACATCATTTGACAGGGCTTCGAAAACATGAAAGTAGGCATTGTGACAGCCTCTGGCACAGGTGAAACTGAATATGGTTTAGCACAAGTGTTATAAAATAACTTCGAAGAGGGAATATACCCTTTATCAGAATTCTTTCTTGGAAAGAGGTCAAGATAGATCATAGATTGGGGAAATATCCCATATAATTTGCAAATGGGGAGGGTACTACCAAGGTCTCTACGGATGCCTTTTATATCGGCTCCTCTGATGGATAATCGTTCAATTCCAAAGCTTTTCTTTTCCACGCACCCTAAGGTGTTCGATACTTACGTCATTGCCGACTTATAATAGTCGCTAAGAATTCAACCATCAACATTTGCAATCGCAGGGAGTTCTATTCGATTAGGCGCAAACATCTTAAGTAAGCGTTCTGTTCTATAAGAAGACTTCGATACCGTTGTCGCCCATAGCAATGACAATTCCACATGTCGACTGGGCGGTACTTAGGAAGATCGTTAGAAACTACAAGCTTAAATCCGGTCTCTATTTCAATCATCTTTATACCCAATATTCCTTCTCCCATATCAATCCTGTGTTCTAGATAAGCTTAACACTTTTGGCACAATAGCCTTTTCATTTAAGTCAATCCCGGAATTTCTCAGTCCGTCTTGGTCCTTAAATATATTTCGCCTTTACCGTCCAATCTCAACTTCACCATTTTATCTCTACAATCAATTATAGCAATAAGGGTCTTTCCACCAACCCATATAGCGGTTATCTTACCCAATCCACAGGGTTCGCTCTAGTTTCCACTCTCCTTGGTGACATCCTCTGGTAATCAGAAAGACAAGGTTTGCCAAAATTTGCTGAATTTCTCTCCAAATCTGGGAAATTTGATCAATCTATTTACCTACTAGTAATACTCGGATCTGATTTCCGACCTTTCTGTTCTATCCTTATAATTCCTTCCTGGTTTCCTGAGGGTGGTAAATCTCGTTCTCGATCCCGTCTTAGCGTGCTTGTCTTACCATAACATTTACATGGTACATATACCCAAAATCCTCCTTGAGATAATAAAATCCCTCAATGATATAATAGACACTATTTCCAGTGGAATCGCTGATCGTGGGGGTTTGAAATCTCATAGCCCAAAACAATTCCTTCCACTATTCTAGGCAACTAAGTACCCTTAATCGTTCGTGAAAATCTGATCATCTTGGTTCTTACGTATGCCGCCTCCTTATGGGCAACTATAACCGACTACGAGTAACAGGTTTCGTTCAAGTCGAATCAATCCACTGATACTGGCTATACTGCCTCTACCTCTTCTGCTTTGGAGACTCTACTCCATTTTCTTTGTCATATCTCTTGATGAATCATGAACGATCCTTAAACTCTCGTCTCGTCACTTATTTGTCCCTTGAAGGTTCGTCCGGTCCTATTGTACGACCTCAAGTAACATACTACATCTTTATCAATTAACACGTCCTCTACAAGATTCTTTCCTTGACCCACTATGGGGTCTTCCTCTAGATCCTCCTATGGATCTTCCTTTATCGGATCTCCGTCCATTTCAAGGAGTGCATCATCCAATGCCTATTCGAAGGCCTCGGGATATGGTATCTCAGAATCCCATCAATCTATAACTTATACGATTCGAGGTGACTAACCATGAAGTCCTAAGTACGGTTTCCCAAAAGAAGTCCCCTCTCGGGCTTTATCTTAAACGGTCAGGGTCATGTCCTCTAACCCGACTACGAACTCAATTTGAGCTCTAGATGTCCTTATCATTATTAAGGGTATTGTAAGGCTCAATCTCCTATCGTTTCTGAGGACTGTAACCTAACGCTCTGATACCATTTCTGTAACAGCCCCAAATCCGGGGTCAGGGATTTAGAGTAGTCACGATCCATTTACTCCTTGCCTTACCTGTATTACTCACACCGTGCATAATTCACCTGCTCATGACCCCACAATATATGTCTCACACACACACACACAGGTTAGAGTCTCAGAAACGACACGATACAACAACTGCGGAATAAATAATTTTTATTACAATACCCAAATGTCTTTGAATCTGTCACTGATACAATTTCTAAGTAATGTTACATTACCAACTTAGCCTTCTGATGCTCACACTCCTCTCATACCATTCATATCTATACATAAGTTGAATACCAAAAGCTGTAGACTGATTCGATTGGTTCGTACTTTTCTCGGGATCACTGCTAGAAACTGTTTATGGCAACGCCTTACGGGGTATGTGCCGTCCCATTGGCATCCTGCTTCGCTGCTATATAATATATATAAAACAATAGCAAGATTGAGCGATAGCTCAGCAAGGAAATGAATGTATGGCATAATTCTGCCTTTAACTCAACCCAGAATAAAGCGGGTATAAGACAATAATTTGTCAAAATATCTCGATACTGAAATTATATCCTTATCGGAATGTATTCCCAAAAACAGTACCATTATTGTACTTCAAATATCATTTTCATAATATTTCTGCAAACTTTTGCTATATTATGAACAAAGTTCTAGTATAATATAAAAGATGAGGTTTCAAAGTAAACCAATATAACCTTTCCAAAAATATCTGCTATGTAAGCAGAATATTAACACATAACTTAAAAGATGAAGTTATAAGGTGATTCAGTATAAACAACTCCCTTACCATAACTCATGTTATGTAAGGTATCCACAAAGTCATAACTCATAAAATAAAAGATGAAGTTGCATGAATTTATTGTCACTTCATTTTCAAACACTTTCGACCCCCTGCCAACATAATTGGTTTTTCATCCCAATACATGTTGCAGGAATATCCAAATTGGATGATGAACTAATACTGGAGTTGCTACCGCGTCCGCTGTGCCTAACCTTACTATGATCAGTAGCAGGTCGCACCGCTCAAATAGTTTTCTACATGTAGATGGAAGTATCACGACGGCCTGACATTGTCTACCGCCTTACTATGACCTCCCGGCCCATTTGGGGCAATATAAAAGTTGGATGGGCCCACGCAACTTGACCACTTACACCACTCCTAGTTCAGATGAAATCCATGACTCTGAAACGTAAAGATCGTCCTCCTTTCCCCAAGTGTAACACTTGTTGATACGACTCCACTAAGTAGTTATATCTAGGTTGGAAAGGAAGATTCTCCAATATTTCCCAAGCTATGCTTGTTAATGGATATCGACTTGTTTCATGAATTTACCCCTCGATCATTGAGGTGGTAACACAACATTAGACTGGCAGCAATTAAATTGCTCCAAGAAAATATCTGTCCCTTGACAGTTTTTGAATTGAGAGTTTAAAAAAAAGAGTAGTAGTCACTTAAATCAGGCTTCCCATATTTTTGATAGTTGAGCGAGCATTTAAATCTTCTTAAAAGACATATTCAAATGGAAAACAATGTTTTGGGAACCTCTTTTTGATTTGAAAATAACTAATCATATTTATTAAATAAGTAAACCTCAAATGAATATTTGAAAATAATATTCATTAACTAAGTAATCCTTAAATGAATATTTGAAAATAATATTCATTAAATAAATAATCCTTAAATGAATATTTGAAAATAATATTCATTAAATAAATAATCCTTAAATGAATATTTGAAAATAATATTCATTAAATAAGTAATCCTTAAATGAATATTTGAAAATAATATTCATTAAATAAATAATCCTTAAATGAATATTTGAAAATAATATTCATTAAATAAGTAATCCTTAAATGAATATTTGAAAATAATATTCATTAAATAAGTAATCCTTAAATGAATATTTGAAAATAATATTCATTAAATAAGTAATCCTTAAATGAATATTTGAAAATAATATTCATTAAATAAATAATCCTCAAATGAATATTTGAAAATAATATTCATTAAATAAATAATCCTTAAATGAATATTTGAAAATAATATTCATTAAATAAATAATCCTCAAATGAATATAAATAATAACCCTTAAGTCAATAATCCTCAAATGAATATAAATAATAACCCTTAAGTCAATAATCCTCAAATGAATATAAATAATAACCCTTAAGTCAATAATCCTCAAATGAATATAAATAATAACCCTTAAGTCAATAATCCTCAATTAACAGTACCCGATGTCTTTATCGGAAAAATAACCTTTATCATACACAAACTATAATCACTACTAATCTTAAGAAATATCATACGCCCTTAACCTAGGGCCTTTATAAAACCTGGCTTATAACTGATATCCCATATCTAGCTTATAAGCCAATTACCAAATCATTTCCAAGTAACAACCTTTGAATGAGGTAATATTCAAATAACATTCCTCAAATCATTTCCAGGTAATTAATACTTTCTAGAAATATAATTAATGTTTAATAATAGCAGTCCTCAAAATAATTAGTACACTGCCGCTGGAATCCCTCCGGGTTTCCACGGCTATCTCCATATCTCAAATACTGACTCCCGGTCTAGAGTCGAAAACAAGAAGTATGCTCTTATCTCTAGAGCTACAAGGTATACCGGTTTATAACTACTTTATCTCAAAGCTCATATATAAACCCAAATCAAACTCTATTTTATACAATATATAACAGGTATCGCACAACTGTATAACTCCACACATGGCAACAACAGTAATATATAATCAATACTTCAAAGTATAGATTTAGAAAACTTGCCTGATGCTCGAGAAGTGATAGGGGTTCGCGACGATGCCGGACAATCTAGACAAGGTCAAAGAAAACGCACGATTAATCCCCTGGATAATCCACTTGTACTCAATGTTTAAACACGTAAGCGAAACACAACCAAGGCATTACTAGCTCGTTATAGGCTCATACTAAGTCCATGTTTAGTCGACAATTACTTCAGTCGTAGGTTTAGTCCGAAATCGATCCTCGAATACAAGTTATACTTAACCATTTTCAACACTGGTTTCTAAGTCATGCTCTTAGTGGTTTTCACTTGCGCAACCTCAGCTAACACATTTTTATAAAATCGGAAAATAATCTTTTGGACTCGAAACCTTCGTACAAACCTTCGTAACTGCCCTTTACACTTCAATACAAAATTTCATATTTTAAAACAACTCTTAAGGGTCTCAAACATAGCCACAAAGTTGGTACATTTCTGCAATCTCATTCCTTGAACCACTTTCACTAAAATGGTCATATCTCAGAAACCGTAAATCGTAATGACATGATTCTTGCGCTCACGTAAACTAGAAACAAAGTTCTACACACTCATGTTCATAACTGAAACAAAAGAGGCAGTTAAGGTTTCGGATTCTAGGCAGTTTATAGAGTTACCGAAAATCGGGCATTACGACGGCTTAAAATCGAATAATCCAATTTTGTCACAACATAACCAAGCCACACCGGGCATACCATACATCCACAACCTCAACAAACAACCAACCTACACCTCTAAGATCAGTGGTGAGGCTCAAATCCAACACCCATCATTTTACACATTTAAACAAATCCAAACAATCACTAAATCACTTAATCATGATCTTAACTTTACATGAACATCAAAACCACTTTAAAACTCATATAAAACTCAAAGGGGCAGAGGTTTATACCTTCCTCCAAGCTTGCTTGCTGCTATATTCCTTATGTAACCTTTAGATCCTTGCTTAATACAACCTTTGGAAGCCACAAACTCAATATCAAAAGCAACAAAGCAAAATACAAGTTACTATTCATCATCTTCTCCAACTGTTACTCACTGAAATCGAAGGGTAAATCACAGAGGTGAGGCGATTTCTTACCATGGTTACGTCGGGCTTCTCGAGAGCTTCGATTTGAGTGGTGGAACGCCAAAAACGGATCACAGAATCTCAAGTTACGATCACTTCTTTCTCCCCCATTTTTCTCCTCATTTCTCCCTCGGGTTTTCTCTTCAAAATGGATGAATTCTTCTTTTCTTTTTTGTTTTGGCCAATTAATGATAAGGCTGATATTTTGTATTAGAAAGTGGTGAGTCACCACACTTTGGCTAGTCACAGGGACACGTGTCGAGCCATGGAGGGTCATGGTGGCAAACAGGGACACATGTCAAGCACTGGAGGGTCATGGTGGCAAAGCAGCTTTACTAGTTTGTTTCTTTTCACATGAATGATCCAAATGTTGCATTCCTCGAATTAATCTTGTTACATGTTACTTTCATGTCTATATTTAATCATGTAAATATGTCGTTGTTCCGTCTCCGTTTAATCTCGAAAAAATGTTCGCAGGGTTTCTTAAGCGTTCTATCGAAGTAGTTTCCTGTAAGTGTTTTTGATATCTCTAATTCTTTTATTAATCCATATCCATGGAATTGATAATCTAAATCCTTCAATATTCTCAAATAATGATTAATCCGTCCGTTATTGGTAAAACTTCGGAGAAAACGGAAATACTATTTTTCCGATTCTGACAGCTTTTGCATTCCTTTATTTACATCGTAGATCACTAATACGACTTTGAAAGTTTACTATATCGTTCCGCATATGGTGTGGTCTGAAAAACTTTTTAAACGACAAAAATTTACTATTCATCAAAAGTTACTATTCATCAGTGGTTTTTCTATAATCCTTTGGATCAATATCCGTTCCAATATTCCTGGTTTATTTCTCTTTACTTCTTGCACTTAGAAATGTTCTAGTGCTTTCTCGGGCACACGCTATCTTCTTTACGGAGTTGTCGGATGCATACCAGATATCGATTTGGATGACATAAAAATACTTTTCTTCCTTGGAATATTGTATTCTTATTTTCCAGAGAGATTATTCTTATCTATATGTTCAGTCCATTCTTACTATTCTCAAAATGTTTGAAAACCGAAATTCATATTCATTTCATAACTTGATTCTCAAAGTCATTGCCACTATCCATATTTACATCAACATATAATAAAAGTTTTAATTCTACCCAAAATCTGGGGTCTTACAACATCCTTGGTACAGGTTTACCGATCATGTTGGCAGGGGGTTTCTGCAACATGTATTGAAAGGGACTAAAGATGACACCCGTGGTACAGGTTTACCGATCATGTTGGCAGGGGGTTGAAAAGTGTTCAAAAATGAAGTTACAATAAATCCTTGCAACTTCATCTTTTATTGTATGAGTTATGACTCTGATAAAACCTTACTCAGATTATATATGCATAAGTGGATTTTGGGTTACGAAAACCTTATATTGAATTTTCCTCGTAACTTCATCTTTTATATCATATGACTCTGTGGATACCTTACATAACATGAGTTATGGTAAGGGAGTTGTTTATACTGAATCACCTTATAACTTCATCTTTTAAGTTATATGTTGATATTCTGCTTACATAGCAGATATTTTTCGGAAAGGTTATATTGGTTTACTTTGAAACCTCATCTTTTATACTAGAACTTTGTTCATAATATAGTAAAAGTTTGCAGAAATATTATGAAAATGATATTTGAAATACAACAATGGTACTGTTTTTGGAATACATTCCGATAAGGAAATAATTTCAGTATCGAGATATTTTGACAAATTATGGTCTTATACCCGCTTTATTCTGGGTTGAGTTAAAGGCAGGATTATGCCATACTTTTATTATCTTGCTGAGCTATCGCTCACTCTTGCTATTGTTTTATAAATATTATATAGCAGCGAAGTAGGATACCAAGGATTCGGCGCACATCCCTCAGGCGAGTGGTAAGCGCAAGGCATTCTCATGAGCAGTTTCAAGCAATGATCCTGGAAGTAGTGTGAACCAGTCAGATCAAGCTGGAGCTTTTGGTATTCATCTTATGTATAGATATGAATGGTATGAGAGGGTGGTGACTATAACAAGGCTAAGTTGGTAATGTACCATTACTTAGGAGTTGTATCAGTAGCAAATTCAAAAGACATTTGAGTATTGTAATAAAGATTATTTATTCCGCAATGGTTGTATTTGTGTCGTTTCTGATACTCTAACCTGTGTGTGTGGGTGAGAGATATATACATTGTGGGGTCATAAGCAGATGAATTGTGTCTATTGTGAGCAAAGTAGGCAAGGCAAGAAGTAAGTGGATCGTGACTACTCTAAATCCCTGACCCCGGATTTGGGGCTGTTACACATAGGCTATTTGAGGACTTCACGATCTTGTACATTTTTACTTTGCTGACTTCAACACTTCTCGACATGAGTCTTGAGGACTTCACGACATAGTACAAAATGGACTATGCGATATAGCACTTCACGACATGGATATTGGTGACTTCACAACATAGCTTTATTCTGACTTTGCTATATAATGCCTCAGTCAAATTTCTGCAACTTATTTATTCAGGGCCTTATTCATCTCTATCCTGCTGCATGAACAATTCTGAACTTCTACCAGGACAATTATTCAATGGCCTATTTACATTCTGAATGCAAGAAACTTATTAAGCTCATTATAACTCTGAGCATACATGATCAAGCTAATGTTCATGAGAACAAGACAAGTACATAGAGACCTATACTATATCCCAGTGATAGAATTCACTAGGTCATGTAGTGTGACATAGTCACATAGTGTAGGCTTGTTAATAGTGGTATTCAGACATGTCTTGAGCCTAACAATCTCCCCCAAATTGTGAGTAAGATCCTTAGGCACAATTTCATGTCTGATAACAAGCCTAACTAACATAAAAAGAAATAGATATAAGGAAGATAAAAGGATGAACAGAATTTGATAACAACTTGGAAATTTAGGCTTACAGAATTTCCTCTTGAGCTACATAGCTTCTGTTCCCAATTGTTTCTCTAATAAATCATCATAAATCTTCTTCTTCCTTATTTATTCATTCTTCTTTATATCATAAATGGCCACAAAAATTTCATCTCTAGCAATCAACTCCTCAATGAGAGGAGAGCCTTTTAAATCCTCAGCTGCTGCAGTAAGGGCACTTTCCACATATGAACCAATAAACTCCATCCTTATCTTGCTTTTTCCTCCAAGATGATTTTTGTACTCCACAATATAAGGATTTTGTTTTACCCTGCATAGCCCTTTCCCCCTCAGCTCCTGTTCTCTTTCCTCCATTTCAGCCATCTCCTTTTCTTTCAAACACCTCTTTTCTTCATTCAGCTTCCTTAGATTTTCTTCATAGTCAGAGTGCATCTTCATGAATCTGGCTATCTCTATCTTCCACATCCTTTCTTCCCTTTCTTCAAAGTTTAAAAGAGCATTTATTCTTACAAGCTCATATTTGGGAAAATATTGCCAGCCTCCTTGCTTCATCTTTCTTTCTCTTCTATCAGTGTATTTGATCTCTAGATGATCTAGCTTCACCTTGACTTCAAAGATTCTTTGAGCTCTCAAAAATGCTAGGGCATCTTCATCATAGTCTTCATCCAGAGGAAGTACTTTGATCCCAACTACATTAGTGATTACCCCATTCTTCTTTGTTATCCTTGTCCTTTTAGCCGCACTTTTGATCTTCAAATGCTTCACTTGAGGTAGCTTGCTGGAGCAGGGAGATTTAGTCTTCAGTGCCACATCATTTGGAAGTAGCTTCATCCCTTTCCCTTTCATCCACTGTAACACTCCACTAGCTGTGACTTTGTGGAAGTGTCTTCTTGATTTTTCCTTTGTGGCTTCAACTTCCTTCTGTGGCAAATCAGGTTCAGAAGTCTTGGATAATGATTTTGGAGGATCATTACTAACAGTACCCACCCTAGACTTAAAGTCTTGTGTTGTGGTTAAGGCACTGCTAGCAATGTCCTTGACTTGCTGATTTCCATTCCTTCTCTTCTTGACAGTTTCTTTGTTTCCCTTGGGGTCCTTGTCTTCACCAGCATCTTTGGATCTCTTTGAAGATTTGCTCTTGCTGTTGTCACTTGCTCCATCCTTATTGCTCCTTGTTTGAGATCTCCTTCTATAGGTTTTCTCCTCATCATCCCCCTCATCATCTTTCTTCTTGCTTCTTTCTTTGAGTGACTCAGGAATGGTTCCATGAATCAAGAAAGATTGTAGAATTTGAATCATTTCAAGCTCTTCAGCTGTTCTTACTCCTCTCTTGGCTCTCAGCATCTGCAACACTTGATTGACTTTGGCATTGTTCTTCATTGTCAAGCTTGCAGGAATCACCAATTGATCAATGGTGTTGGCTTGGTTGAGACTTTGATAGATTATAGTCCTTGGATTAGGAATAACTTCAGGCAGTCTTTGAAATTGGTTTTCCTTCAGATCATTATATAGCCATCTGTTGTTATCCCCATGCTTCTCAATCAACTCTAGTATTGTGGACAGCTCAGTAAACCTCAATTTCTCTAGAGTTTGAAAAGATAGATGCCATAGGCAATTATCCTTGGATACCATGATAATTTCTCCGAGATGAACTTCCTTGATTTTCTTGATTGCCACAGTAAAATACTTGATGTTGTCTTTTAGCTTTTCTCTATAGAGTTGAGCATCTCCATGAACACTGGTGTAGAGGGCTTTCAGAAACTCCAGGAAGGCCTCATCATGATAGATGTGAGAATTGGCAACCTCCTGTAGCTTGGCCTTAGTGATAAGGTTTGCTTTGATAGGCTGAGCATTAGTTGAGATGAGAGGAACATGACCCTCCATGGGCATTGTGCCAGGATAGAACGTTGTAGTTACACTACTTTTCTGGCCAGATAAACTGGTGAAAGAAACAGTAAGAAGAATTATTGGCCTTGTGTCTTTCTCAGATATTTTCCCTTTGAGCTTTGCAGAGACTCCCCCTTTCAAAGTCTCTTGCTTTCCTTTCCTTTCTTTCTCCCCCTTAGGCTTGGGATCAGACAAGATGTCTTGAGCTTCTCCAGGAATAGGAAGATTCATGCTTCTCATCATAGAGGTCATCATCTGTTGTTGGACCAACAGAATGTTTGAAGTGGAGTTGCTTTGGTCATCCAACTTGGCATTTAAGAGCTCCAAGGACTGAGATATCCCTTGGTTTTCTGATTTTAAGGAGGCCACTTCTTTCTCCAATCTTTCAACCTTTGAAAAGAGCTGCTCAGACTTGAAAGGATTGAGGGCCTGGTCCTTGAGCTTAGTGAAGTCAAATTTAGAAATGTTGGAGACAGGAACCTCATCCACCAGCTTGTCACCATACTGGTTTTTCCATAGGACTGAGATCATGGAATTGATGTTGATGTTGGACTTCAGTTGGTTTTCCAATTTGGTGGACATTCTCTTCAAATTGTCAGTCACCAATGCTAGAGAAAGATCCATAGAGGACACAGTTTGATTAGTCTTCCTGAGCTCTTTGAGTATTCCATCCACCTTGGGAAAATCAGAAAGATAAGTATTCCTTAGCTGAACCAAAGAGTGTTCAGTTTCTTCCTTGATGGTAGAGATTTCTGATTGAAGACCTTTCCCAAGGAAATGCATAGCTTTGAGTTGGCTCTTGTAGACTTCATTGACAGCATCATAGATTTCTGCAGGAGAGAGACCTTTAGCATTTGACCCTAAGGCTGTAAGATAGTCCTCCCTGAGAAAAGCTAGAGCCTCCTTCAGCTTTACAGTCCTCTTGCCATCCAGCCAAGCATCCACATTTCCATCTTGCTGGGCTTCATCCACAATCTTGTCCTTTTGGGCCTCAACCTCCTTGTGACAGAGCAAGATAGCTTCATAGTCTTTGTTTGGTAGTCCAGCTGTGATGAGGTGTTGGGCAATCTTTGAGAACTCATCTATCTATGCCACATGAAGATTTTGCAGTTCTTCTTCCGTCAATTGTGGTGGCACAGAGGATGATCCTGAAGCCCTGTCATGTTGCACAGGTTTCAGCCATTCTGACATAGTGGCCTGAGCCAAGTGAGAGCTAGTGCTAGGCACTCCAGGGGGGATAGATGTATGAGTTTCCTCCAGTCTTGGAATGACTGTGGAGTCTGATGTTGTCTCCATTGAAATGGGATGAGTGACAACAGCATCTCCATGTGTCTGTGAAGGCAGATCCATGTCCATAAGGAATGGAGAGTTTGGCATAGAGTCTCCAGTGAGAACTGGTGAATCCTCTATGTTTTTGTTGGTGTCATTAAGATATGCCTCAACATGCATTCCCTGACCAACTAGATGTGGTTCCTGAGTGGTGAGCACAGTGTCATGCACCATGTCACTTGAAAGTGGCTCAATCACAGAAGTAGAGTGTGATTGATCAAAGGCAAGATTGTCATGAGAATGACTCTCTTGTTCAGAAGAAATTTTTAATGTATAAACTAAGAGAGAAGTGGGGTTTAGATTGGATTTTGGCAACTCCCCCTGAGAAATAAGAGGAGTTTCAATTGTGATGTGTTCTCCACTCTGTGTATCATCACCCTTATTTCCACCGGGGTCAAGAGTGAGTTCTTGACCCTATGCAGACTCTTTACAGATTGTAGTGGGGAGGCTACTCTTTTCAATACCAATGCCCTGTTGAGAGGACATTGACAGTAATAGGTGTACCCCTTTTGGCACATCTAAATCATGTTGGGAGGATTCAGTGGTAGCTATAGATTTGGACTTCTTCTTATGTCTTGTGAGCTGTGACTCAGGTTCCTCACTTCCTAAATCTAAAGTTTCATTTATTACAGCAAGGGCTCTCTTCTTAGTCTTCTTTTTAGTAACACCAACCTTTTGGGAGATTGGTGCACTTGGATCCCTAATTTCTAGAGTAGTGTTTGCCAGAGGGTCACTGGATGGGATAGAAAGGCTGGGGTTAGACCTTGAAGCTCCTTCAGTCTTAGCCTTCCCTTTCCAGGAAAGTTCATGATATATGGGCTTATCAAGTGGATAGGATGCAAATGTGTCCTGCATATGCTGGGTCACACTTAGTATCACATCCACTTGATTCCTAGTGTCCAATGAACCAAATAGAATTTTAGACATGGACTTGGAATAAGCCAACTTTGTTTTATCTATACCTTCTAATTCATGCACATTATTATCAAGAAAATTTAAAATGCACTGAAGAAAACGAGGGTAAAAGATGTCATTACCTCTTCCACGAACAGTCCTGCCTAGCCTTTGAGGCAATTCTTTGAGAATGATGGCTCCTACATTTATCTCCTGATTGTGAGCTAAAGAGTAGGCTAGCTTCACAACAATGTGACTGATTTGGTCCCACCCTGTCTTCCTGCACATAAACACCTTTTGAAGCGCGTCAAATAGAAATGACCACTCCCTCCTGACATGCTTCTTGTTAAGCTTGGCCATGTCAATCTCATCAGCGTACTGAATAAGGGTCAGGAAGTCCACCATTTGCTTATCAGTGGCTTCAGCATCATGACCCTCAACCTTGAACCCCAAAGCTTCATTAATCTCCTTTTCACCAAACTGGAAGTGCTTGCCCCCAATTGTGCAGTTTATTTCCTGAAACGAAGTCCCATCCTCCTTCGCCATTGTTGCAACCATAGATATTCTCCAGAACCCTTCCAATACATCGACATACAGAATGGGGTTTAGGGTTAAGGCTTGGCGGAGGTAGGAGGTGTTTAAGAACCGTACAAAGCACTTGTACCTAGGGTTTGCCTCCGCCTCAGAGGGAATTGTGAGAAGATTAGTTTCTTTGGGTATGTTTAAAAGGATTGAGGATGATACTGTTTGAGATTTGGGTGCCAATTCGAGATTGAGAGTGAAGAAGAGAGTAGAAAATTTGAGTTTAGGTTTGAGAATTAAGAGTAGTAGACAAGATGAAAATTTGTGAACGGTTAGAAAAGAGTACTTATATGATAGAGACACTGCGATATGGAGTTATGAATATGTACAGGCTATTTGTATGTCGCGAAGTCTCAAAATGGCCTGTACCGCAAAGTCTTGCAAAGTATATCGCAGAGTCCAGAAATGAACTATGTCGCAAAGTCTTGAAGATATAAGGATTTTGATGACTTTGCGATATAGTGTAAATACCCTGTCTAAAACTCTCTTTTTGAAATTTTAAGCATTTTGTCAGACTTAAATCAAAAATTGAAAAAAAATTAATTTAAATCAAAATTCTGGCAAAGATGGAGACTTGTCGATATGGTTATTCTAAGTCGCGAAGTCATAAAATGAACTATGTCGCAAACTCATGAAATGAACTATATCGCGAAGTCTCACAATTTCAACAGTTTGCGATATAAGTCTGTTTGATTTGAACTAAGTCGTGAACTCTTCAGATCACCTATGTAGAGATGTCTTAAAAACTCATAACTTCTCAGAAAAGTATGATTTGAAAAATATGCAGTAAAATACTGAAATATTTATAAATCATATCTCAGCTAATTTTCACTCCAAATAAATAGTGCATCTAAATATAGTGAAAATTTACTGCGGCAATTATGAACTGGCATACTCACTTAGAACAACTAAATGAAGGATTGAGCATTCCAATTTCACTCACAAGTCTGTTGAAGACAGTTTCATTTAGAGGTTTAGTGAATATGTCAGCTAATTGTTTCTCTGTTGCAATTGAGCACAGCAGCTTCCAACAGATATTCAGCCTCAGCTGTAGATGTTGCTGTGGATTGTTGTTTCTTACTGAACCAAGACACTAACCTTTGACCTAAGAATTGGTAGCTTCCAGAGGTGCTCTTCCTGTCAATTCTGCATCCAGCATAATCAGAATCTGTGTAACCAACTACGTTGGACCCAGTGCCTTTTGGATACCATAGCCCAAGATTAGGAGTCCCTTTCAGATACCTGAAGATTCTTTTGATAGCCATCATGTGAGATTCCTTAGGATCAGACTGGAACCTTGCACAAAGGCATGTGGCAAACATGATGTCTGGCCTGCTAGCTGTGAGATAGAGCAATGATCCAACCATTCCCCTATAGACCTTGATTTCAACTCTCTTGCCCTTCTTGTCTTCATCCAACTTGATTGCAGTGGACATAGGAGTTTTTGCTGGGGATGACTCTTCTAAACCATATTTCTTTAAGAGATCTTTAACATACTTGGATTGGTTTATAAAGATGTCATCCTCCCTTTGATGTACTTGCAGGCCTAGGAAGAAAGTTAACTCTCCCATCATACTCATTTCATATTTGCTTTGCATCAACTTAGAGAACCTTTCACAGAGTTTATCATTTGAGGAGCCAAAGATGATATCATCCACATAGATTTGAACTAGAATGATATCATTTCCATGCTTCTTGAAGAATAGAGTTTTATTAATTGTACCCCTGGTAAATTGATGCTCAAGAAGGAATTGAGATAGAGTTTCATACCAGGCTCTTGTGCCTGTTTAAGTCCATAGAGTGCCTTGAGCAGTCTATACACAAAGTCTGGGAAATCTTCATTTTCAAAGCCAGGTGGTTGGGACACATAAACTTCTTCAGCAAGATCACCATTGAGAAATGTACTTTTCACATCCATTTGATACACCTTAAAATCTGAGTGAGCTGCAAAGGCCAAGAAGATTCTGATGGCTTCCAGTCTAGCTACAGGTGCAAATGTTTCATCATAGTCAATGCCCTCTTGTTGATAGTATCCTTTGGCAACCAACTTTTCTTTGTTTCTTATCACCACTCCTTCTTCATCCATTTTGTTCCTGAACACCCATTTGGTGTCAATAACATTCTTTCCTTCTGGAGGTGGTACTAGTTCCCATACTTTGTTTTTCTCAAATTGATTCAATTCTTCTTGCATGGCAACAATCCAGTCAGAATTCTTCAAAGCTTCTTCAATTACTTTTGGTTCTTCTTGTGACAGAAAGCAGCTATACAGACATGTATTCATTGTTTCTATTCTTGTTCTTACTCCCTCACCAGGATCTCCAATGATTTGATCCCTAGTGTGGGCTCTGTCCCATTTTCTTGTGTGACCCTGTTCATTTCCTTGACTTGTTCCAGGATCATTTTGATTGACAGTTGCATTCTCTTCTTCTCCCCCTGTGTTTGTGAACCCTTGCACAGGTGTTTGAAGAAGATCATCACCTTCAAGAGTTTCATTTTCTGGAACAGTTTGAATAGGTGGTTCATCCTCACTTTCAGAATCCTCAAGATATCCTTGATTTCCAAATCTTAATGGCACATTGTCTTGTTCACTTGTTTTAAGTCCAGGAGTTTTCTTGTCATCAAAGGTAACATCCATGCTTTCCATAACTTTGTGTTGCTCAGGCACAAACACTTTGTATGCTGTCCTTTCCAGAGAGTATCCAATGAAGATACCTTCAAATGTCTTAGCATCAAATTTTCCAACATGCTCAGAGGTATCTTTCATCACAAAACACTTGCTTCCAAACACATGAAAATGCTTGAAGGATGCTCTTTTGCCAGTCATTAATGAGTAAGGAGTTTTTCCAGACTTCTTATTGATCATTGTTCTATTTTGCACATAGCATGTTGTGTTAACAGCATCAGCCCAAAAGCTAGTAGGTAGTTTTGCATCCAACAGCATTGTCCTTGCAGCTTCAATGAGAGTTCTATTCTTTCTCTCAACTACTCCATTTTGTTGAGGTGTTCTAGGAGCTGAAAATTGTTGAGAAATTCCTTTATCTTTGCAAAACTCATACAATGTTGAATTTCTGAACTCAGTCCCATTATCACTTCTCAAAGCAACTACAGAGGAACCAGTGCTTTGGGCTTCTCTGTCAACTCTCTTAATATGCTCTATAATAACTTGAGGTGCTTCATCCTTGGAGAACAGGAATTCCACCCAAGTATATCTTGAATAATCATCTACCATCACTAGAGCATATTTCTTCTTGGAAAGGGACATTACATTCACAGGGCCAAATAGATCCATGTGAATTAGTTGCAGAGGCTTTGAGTTTGTATTGAGCAACTTGTTCTTGTGACTTGATCTATTTATCTTTCCTCTTTGGCATGCTTCACATGCTCCATCTTACACAAACTCCAAAGCAGGCATGTCTCTGATGAGTTCTCTCTTTGTCAAAGAGTTCATTGCCTGAACATTCAAGTGAGACAGTTTCATGTGCCATAGCCAGAATTCTTCATTTGTGGCCTTAGTGTAGAAACAACAAATTTCTCCCTTGTCTACAGCCTTAAGATCAGCTACAAACAAGCTTCCTTTCTTCACACCAGTTAAAACAACTTCACCACTTCCTCTTATTGAGATTAGACAATGATCTTCATCAAATTCCACTTTGAACCCCCTGTTGGTGAATTGTCCAATACTCAAGAGGTTGTGCTTCAGTCCTTCAACAAATGCTACATCTTCAATAATGACATTTCCAGATTTGACACTGCCATATCCCATTGTATAACCAATGTTGTCATTTCCAAAGGTTACTGATGGGCCAACCTTTTCCTCAAATTGTGATAGCAGGGCTATATCACCAGTCATGTGACTTGAGCATCCACTGTCCAAGATCCATATGGCCCTTTTATTCCTGTTGCCCTGCATTCACAAAGTGACTAAGTTGTTTTTGGTACCCACACTTGGTAGGGTCCAGTTGATTTAGAAACAGTCTTGTTTTTTTTTGCTAAATTAAATTTATAAAAGACTTAAAGAAAGTAAACAATTCTTCTGTCATAAATAGCATTCTTCACAGTAGGAGACTTCACTTTGTTTGTGGCTTTGGAGTTTACACTCTTAGGCTCACATGAAGTTTTCACCCTCTCAACCTTGATTGGGGATCCTGTCCTGTGAGTGTGCATATGTGTGTGTGATTCACAAGATTGTGCAGAGTCAAGTTTATGCTTAAGAGATAAACAGTTAGCAATCACAGTCACATAGCATGTCATGCAGTTAGCATTACCACAGAAAGAATCATGAATAGAGTTTATGCCTACAGAATGGTTACTCAGGTTATCAACTTCAACATTTATAGGTTTAGTACACTTATGAGTCAAATGATTCACAGATAAGCATTTCTGACACTGTTTCCTAGGAGCATTTGGCACATAAGCATAATTGTTACTCTTGTTGACACCTATCTTACCATTTCTGTTTTGTTTCTTCTTCTTAACAACTTCTTTCTTAATTTTAGGACTCTTGACAAGGTTGTCTTTGGTTTCTTTCTGAACAAAAGACTTGGAGGAGGAGGAAGAAGTATCCTTAGCAGCTTCATCTTCTTCAAGTAGTTGTTGTTTGATGATCAGAAGTTCTTCATCAAATTCAACACTACTCTTTTTGAAAATGGGCTTTTCAACACTTGACAAAATGGTTGGGGCATTTTTGTTTGTAATAGATTCTTTTCCTTTGCCCTTGGACTTCTTCCTTCCCTTATCATATTCATAATCAAAACCAACTCCAACCTTGCTGTTTTCAGTGTGTTCCTTGTGATAGGTTTGAATAAGCTCAGAGGAGTTCTTGAAACTTCTTAGCTTTAATTCATTTTCAGCAATTTGTTCTCTAAGAGCTTTTTCTATTTGTTCAGTATAAATCACTTTGTTTTTAAGATACTCATTCTCCTTTTTCAAACCATCAAGGCTCACAACCATTAGCAGAAGTTCCTCATTCTTTTCTGTAAGCTCAAGATTTTTAGTAGTTAGCCTATCAATTTCTTCATTTGCAACTAACATGCTAGTATGAATATTAAACATTTCAGTACTCATGTCTTCAACAGTCTGCTTATATTGAAAGGGAGTCATATCAAGAGAAGTAAGAATAGATACCTGACATGAGGAATCACCATCATCAGAAAATGCCATCAAGGCATAGTTTGAGTACTCTTGTTCTTCTTCTTCATCAGAATCATCTCAGCACTTTCCCTCAGCAATAAAAGCTTTACCCTGTTGTTTCTTGAGTAGAGCTTCATACTTAGCTTCAAGCTCTAAGTATGCTTTGTCCTTTTTGACCTGTTTAGGCTTTTTGCACTCAGTGGCAAAATGCCCAAGTTCATTGCAGTTATAGCATCTTATTTTGGACCTATCCATACTCCCTGATTTGTATCCTCCTTTAGCAGCACCAGCACTCCCTTTTCCTTTATTGAAGGAGTTTGAGCTACTTGAACCACCAGCATTTCCACAATTAAATTTGGACTTGAATGGCTGCTTCCTCTTAAACCTAATGTTAGGATATCTCCTAGCCATATATGCAAAAGATTTGTTTTCCATCTTGTCCAGCTCATCTATGCTGTAGAACTCATCCTCCTCAGGCAAATCATAAACAACTTGAGTTTCATCACCAGTGTCATCACTTTCCAGTTCTTCAATCTTGACTTGACTGACCTTAAGAGATTCCATCCTTTGACCTAAATTGTCAGCAATAAGGGCACAAGAAGTATTTGCCATTAATCCTTGCTTTGCTTGAATAGATCTCTTTTGAAACAACTCTAGCTCATATGTCTTCAAAACACCATACAACACATCAAAACCAATCTTTGTTAGATCTATTTCTTTAAGGGAAGAGATTCTTGGTTCCAAGTGATCTGGAAGAGTTAGTAAGAACTTCATATTGAGCTCTTCTATCTCATAGTGTTTGTCATAGATTTTGAGTTCATTTATCGGCTTGTTGAACCTCTCAAACACTTCTGTGATTCCCTCCTTTGGCTGAGCCATGAAAGCTTCATACTGAGATACTAGAATCTGCTTTTTGTTCTTTCTTACTTCTGGAGTTCCTTCACATAGCACTTCTATAAGATCCCACATTTTCTTTGCACTACTGCAGTGAGCAACAGTGCCATACATGTTAAAATCCATAGATTCACAGATGATAAGTTGGAGATGTCCATCCAGTGCTATTTTCTCCTTTTCAGGATCAGTATATTTTGAGGGGTCTTTAGGAACATGCCTTGCTGGTATTATCTCAGTGCCAACAGTTGTTTCACCAATCTCAATCATTGGAATAAAGGGACCATGCTTTAGAATGTCTAAATACATGGGATTGGAAGCTTTGATGAAAAGTAACATCTTCTTCTTCCACAAGCTGCAGTGCTCCTTGTTGAAGGGAGGAATCTTGATACTGCTCAGTTTCTGTGAACTCATTGTTGATATTTTCCTGTTTGTACGTTAACAGTCTAGCTTTGATACCACTTGTTAGTAATGAATACCACTTAGAAACTAGACAGGGGGGGGGGGTGAATGGATAGTTTGATAGTTTTTCGCTTTCTTGAAACTAAGTTGATGCAGTAGATTGTGTAGTAAAGAAATGCGGAATTAAAATAAACAACACACACAATCACTTTAATCTACTTTGTATTAAGAAAATTAAATACTACAGCTTTCCAGAATTTCACAACTGAATTTCTGGCTTCTAAACAAGAGCAGTTTGTATCTAGCTTTTGCAAGAAAAACTTGGATTCATTCGTGCAGAAATGTATTTTGTAAGAAGATATTCATCTTCTGAACCACAAAAGGAAATTTCAGAACCTTCTTCAGAAATGGACGAATCTGAAACTAGCCCGGAGCAAACGGCTACCGGTAAAGGCATATCAAATCTGTTGATACATGTGAATTTGGTAAAAATTCAAACTGAAGAGCAATCTTCTCAACAAATGGTTACTTCATCACCATCTTCAGAAATGAATCAAAATGAGGCTATTCCTGAGCAAACGGCTCAAGGTAAAGAAATCACAAATCCGTTGAAAGTTGTGGATTTACTAAAAATCCAGTCAGAGGTACAGACCTCAACAACGTTAGAAAAACCTTTAGATTTAAATCTAAGGCCTAACGGGGGAATTCAAATCCCTAATAAGACTGAAGGTCAAACTTCAGCTGTCCCGAACAGATTCAAAGGCCCTAAAGCCTATTATGTAGTTTTTAATGGTCCTAATGCAGGAATTTACACTACATGGGATATTGCTGAGAAAGCTGTAAAAGGATTCTCGGGAGTCAAACACAAGAAGTATAAATCATTTGCTGAAGCCAAAGTTGCAGCAAGTATTTACACCACTCAAGAACTCAAGCCACCACTTCAGTTGATTAGTTCTACAGAAGGATTACATCCAACTTATGCAGGGGCAATTACTCAAGGGACTTCTAGCAAAAAGGTTTTGGGAAAAATTCCAAAATCTCAACAGTTGTTAATACAGACGGAAGAAGATACTATTGAAACCCTTTATTCAGGTTTTAATTATCTCTATCAATTTGGAAGAACAGCTACTGATAAGGAATTCGTTAGTGAACATTTCTTCACCTCTGATGTTTGCTTACAGAGAAAAGAGTGCTTAAGATGAAAATAATGTGTATCTCTCTTGCAGCTAACAATAGGGTGTGCATGATATATATAAGTCCTATACAAATAGTACACACACCTATTTACACTGTTACCCTCACTGTTCGTCCAACTTTTTCTGCCATAAGAGGTTAACTGTTGATGTGCAAATAAAATCGCAAGCGCACGATCATCGTTTTAATATTTATGATTCGATCCACAGAGACTATTTTATTTTTCGCGATTCTTAATTTCTAATTTAGGCGGACTAGAAAAGATATTTTGGGAGAATTTGGTTTGCTAACTAAAATATAAGTAATCTTAAATCGTACCCTACAAAATATTTATATGAAAAGGAAATTAAAACATGAATCAATACTAAATACAATACTTAAATTCACTAACAACTTTAATTACTAATTAAATCAACTAATGATTAATGAGTGATGACTATAAACTAAAGGCATGAAGTAGTAGTAGGCAATTAAAACAAGATGTAAAGTATTTAATTTAACAAAGAACGTATTTGTGCTATAATGATTCAAACGGACATGGAATGGAAAAGGTTGGCAACCAAAATAGATTAACAATTACACTAACCACTAATTATGGTAACTAAAATATTAATTAACTGATACTTAATGCTATTAGTAAATGACCCTATTTAACAAAGACTACCGAACATACAAAAGGAAAAAAAAGAAATGGGCCTAAGCAACCAGTTGGGCACTTGGGCCAGGTAATTTGAACATGGGACCATCAGCAAACAAATGAAATAAAGAAAACGCGTGGAAAAAAAAAATAAACTGACAGGAATTGTGGCGCGCGCGTGGAGTGTGGATTGTGGCAGGTGCGCGTTGTGGCAGGCGCGTGTCTGTCACGCACGCGACAGAAAAATAAAAGAAAAATTCGATGCGCGGCTGCTGCACAATTCAGGCCGGACTTTTAACAGAAAAGCTCAAAAACTGACCGGAAAATGACCTCTAACCGGAAAAATTAAACCACCAAAAATTAAGATTAGTCCCTAAACAAAATAAAAAACTTACTTTAACATTAAATCTAACACTAAATCTAAAGATTAAGGACCCCAACTTTAACACTAACAACACCAAATCAAGCTCTAAACTAACAAACCCACCTCATTTAAGTACCAAATCCAACACCAAAAATTAAATCTACAAGCTACATTAAACACCCAACATCAAATCTAACACTAAATTACCAAACCCACTACAATATTTCACCAAGCCAACAAGTAAAGTAAATCTAAATCTTGAAAAATCAAACCCACTTTAAAATTTAAATTTAAAGAGGCTCAACTCAAGAACAAAATAAAAAGTAAATTTAGAGCATTAACACTACATAACATTAAATAAAAAGGGCTCTTTTATACCTCAAGTGGTAGCACAAAGGCTATTTGACCCACTTTATTGGATTTATAAAAGTTCATAGCCAAGAAATGAAAAGAACAAGATGGAGAATTAAAGTAAATGCTTGAATTGACATTAAAATGAAAGAGAGTTTACAAAATTTAAGCTATTGCAATGAAAGAGAATACTAGATCTAGGAAAATAAAAGAGAGACTAACTAAAAATTTAGACTAGGCTAAAACTAGGGTTCTTTACAAAGGGGAAGGAGGGGGTATTTATAGGGGAAAATTAGGGTTTTGGGGAATAGTTGGGTTAATCTTGACCCTTCATCTTGATTTTTA
The DNA here is from genome assembly GCA_030848705.1 of Heracleum sosnowskyi. NCBI lineage: Eukaryota > Viridiplantae > Streptophyta > Magnoliopsida > Apiales > Apiaceae > Heracleum > Heracleum sosnowskyi. Next base: position 69,740,282 of record CM061242.1, read on the forward strand.
AACAACCAACTCATTCCTTTATCTTTTTCTTCTTTTCTTGAATTCTTCTTTTCCACTTTTGCCCTTCCTTGTCCCTTTTTCTTCTTTTTCTTCTTTTTTTCTTTATTTTTCCAAATATCTACAAAATATGAAAAACAACTAATTAATTTATTTAAAAATACGAAAACTAACAATAAAATAGGTACAAGAGAATGCAAAAATATGCACTAATCAAATGCCCCCATACCTATCTTTTGCTCGTCCTCGAGTAAAACAAAAACAAAACTATTAAAAACTATCTAACACTAATACCACTTCCGTAGGTGATCACGGTTGCATTTGGCATATGCAACAAGCCCTTTAAACCCCTAGGCAGCCATAGTGGACGAGTGAGGTCTCGTGAGGGCCTATAGAGAATGTACCCACAAAATCCATCTAGCTTGATAAAATGGTCGCATGGAAATGCAACACCACACATACTTATCCTCTCATGTCACATCATCTTAAGAATCAAAGTGAATTCGCAAAGTCTTGGGGTGAAAGATGCAAGGATTCACAAAGTAGACTCAAAGAAGCATACAAGAGTGATTAAAAACCCATGTCAAGTGCAAAAATAGTTGGAAAACATGCTAAGAACACAAGAGCACACCTTAGAGTCAAAACTTGAGATTTCATATGCACAAGAAACAAGCAATACCTCACCTTTCACTCACAGAAGAATATTCACTCAAGAACCAGGGAAGGTGTATCACTCTATTCCAACAAGATCAAAAACATGCTTGACACTTGGTATCAATCTAACTTGTAACACAACGTACATCAAAGATGACAATCAAAAGGTCTTTATTTGGGTTGTAATGCGGGCTAGGGACAAGGTATGTCAAGAAAGGCCAAAATGAGGTGAAGTGTCAAAAGCTAGTAGTAACTACAAGAATTTAAACATCTCACCAAACATTCCCCCCAACACTTTACAACTTTATTTACAACTTTATTGAACAAAAAGGCTTGATTAGTCTAAAGAAGGAGGATTACTAAAACACAAGTATGCTCTCATTTTATTACTTTTTTTTTTTCATTTTTTTCATTTTATTATTTTTTTCTATTTTTTTTTCTATTTTTTTTTTCTATTTTTTTTTTCTATTTTTTTTTTTATAATTTTTTATGAGAGCTACAATATAGACAACTATAATCCTCCTTACCTTTAGCTTGAGTAACGACTAACAGCCAAAACAGATATTTCCTCAAAAGTAAAAAAAGTAAACCCATCCCACACCCTATTATTCACTAAAGTTCCTACTAGCCTTTGACAAAATGGGATCAAGATTATTTAAAGCTAAACAAGAAAAGGTCTTAGGCAAGTAATGTGGTGTGTCACCGAAAAAAAATAGGATTTAAGCTCAAAGGGTAAACTAATGATCACATAAGAATGGTTTGGACATTTTTGGAAATATGGGTTATTCCTAAATGCCTTTATCATCTTATCATCAATGATGTCATGTATTTCAAGAAAGACCTCAAACAAGTGCTAGCAATGCAAATGACAAGTGGACATTCAAGCAAAAGAATATGGATGCAAAAGATGTGCATATAGGCTCAAAACTCACTTGGTGTGGTAAAGCATAATCAATCTCAAGCAATGGTCTCCTTAATGCACCTACTTGTACTCAAAGCATGAAAACCAAGTCATCTTGCACATATTCATGTCCTTCTAATTACTTGCAAAATTCAATAAATCTACTTGTTTCACCTTGCTAGTGTAAGTGTGTGAACAAGAACTCAGCAAATCACTTCTCAACTCAAGAATCAGGAACAAAAGATTACAAAGCATGCAAGGGTGCATCAAGCAACTAGCAACCAATTAACAAGACTAGAAAAAGGATTAACAACCCTAATATTTACAACTCTACACTAATTTTTTTGTATTTTCAAAATTTTTTTTTTTTTTTTTTTTTTTAATTTTTTGGATTTTCTGATTTTTCTATTTACAAACCCTCCCCCATACCTAAATCATGCATTGTCCTCAATGTATGCAAATGCAAGAGAAATGACAAATGATAATGAAGAGATAATACCTGACAAGGGATGACGGAGAATGAAAATTCTGAAAGACAACGAACTAAAACAACCCACTCACACACACTTTTACTCCCCCATACCTGAACTTTATGACGGGAGACTCCAATTGGAAACTAATTAACCAATACCACAAGGAAAAATGGGAGGAAGCTTCGAGAAGGAATCAAGAAATCTTTGAAAATTTACCACTACATTGACATTCTCAAGTAATCGAAGGCAATCTTCCACATTAAAAGGATCTATACCACTAATGTCCTCCATAAACCAACTTGTTGCTTCTTTGTGTTGTTTAAGCAAATTAATTATTTGAGATTCTTGGTCATGGTGTAAATCATTAGTGATAATAGGAAAAAGAGTTTTATCAAAAGTGGAATGATGTGAATCTAAGTCAAATGTAGGTGGCTCACCAACAGGAGTTTGAACAGAGGTGCGAGGTTTAAAAGAGACATCCCCCGGCCTGGTTTCCAATTTCGAGCAAAGGTCATCCAACTCTCCTAACAACTCTTCGGAAGTCATGTCCTTAAAGGACTCATGAAGCTCTCGATTAGACTCAAAATGCATTTTAAAATCTTGCTCAAGAAAAGACTCAATCTCACTATCCTCAATATTTGACCAAGTAACAATCTCATTGACTAGATTAACCCCTAATGGTTGCTCATAAAGCTCATTGGGTTCTTTTCCTACATTAAAGATGTTAAGGTCAATGGTCATGTTTCCAAAAGTGAGTTTCATAGAACCATTCCTACAATTAATCAAGGCATTAGATGTAGCAAGAAAAGGTCTTCCTAGAATGATAGGAATTTGGTTCTTAGGATTCGTGACGGGTTGAGTTTCGAGAACAACAAAATCAACCGGGAAGAAAAAATCACCAACCTTGATCAAAACATCTTCTACTATCCCCTTAGGCATTTTGACAGAACGATCAGCTAGCTGGAGCGTCATGTTCGTCTTCTTGAGCTCGCCTAAACCTAGGGCTTGATAGACCGTAAAAGGAAGGAGATTCACACTAGCTCCTAAGTCAAGTAAAGCTTTATCCACAAAAGTATCGCCTATGACACAAGAAATTGTAGGACAACCGGGGTCCTTATATTTCACAGGAATTTGATTCGAAAGAATTGAACTAACTTGAGAGGTCAAGAAGGCTTTTTTAGGAACATGAGTGGATCGTTTGTGAGTGCACAAATCTTTTAGACACTTAGCATATGAAGGAATTTGTTGAATGGCATCTAAAAGAGGAATGTTGACTTTGACTTGCTTGAAAACTTCCAGAATCTTATCCATTTGATCCGATTGTTTGTTTGAAATGAGTCTTTGAGGATAAGGAGCTTTCGGTATAAAGACTCTTTCATTAGACACATCGGGAATGGGATTTGAAGGTAGTTTTCTTGAAGATGAAGGTTCACTAGGTAAAGGTGATTTGCAAGGAGAAATAACAGGTTCAGACTTTGATTGATCAAGAATCGGATTTGAAAGAGAAGGATTGGGTTCAGAATCTAAATCATCTTCTTCGTGAGAGTCAGCACCTACTTGGTTATCAACCTTATTTCCCGACCTTAAAGAAATTATAGCATTGACATTTTCATGAGGTCTTTGATTGAGTGGGAATCTAGGATTAACCTCGGGTTGACTAGGAAGCTTACCTTTTTCTCTCTCACACATGGTATTCGCCAATTGGCTCATTTGCATTTCTAACTTAGATATGGCTTGAGCATTAGAGTTCAAAATTTGCCTATCTTGAGTCATAGTTTGCATAAAAGCCGTTTGGGATTTCAATAAAGTCTCAATACTCTTTTCTAGGGAATTAAGTCGCTTATCCGAATCATTAAACCCGGGAGGATTCAAAGGTGTTTGAATTGGGTTTGGATAAGGACTTTGACTAGAGCTAGTGTAAGAGTTTGGATTGGGCTTTTGAAAAGAAGGTGGCGGAGATTGGAAATTATGGCCTTGATTCCACGAGAAATTGGGATGGTTCTTCCAACCGGGATTATACGTTGGTGAGAAAGGGTCATTTCTCGGGGTTGGTTGAAACATAGCATTGACTTGCTCATACTCGGGAAAGTTCGAAAAACCTTGATTAAAGTTCGGGCACGAAGACACTTGTTGTGGGGCCTTACTAGTTTCTAGGGCTTCGAGTCTTCTAGTTAGAGTAGCTAATTTGGCATCGGTTGCAATCGAGTTACCAATCGAATGCAAACCCCTAGATGTACTAAACGACTCATTTGATTTACTAGGTTCCCTAGTAGACTCCCACAACATTGTCTTTTCAGCTAATTCCTCGAAAAATGCCCACCCTTCATCCTCATCTTTTTCCATGAATTTACCTTGACACATAGACTCTAAAAGGGCAGTGGTTGGTCCATCTAAGGCCTCATAAACTATCTTGCACAGTCTCCACTTCTCTATTCCGTGGTGGGGGCATTGTGATAAAAGATTTTTAAAACGATCGAAGTATTTCCAAAAAGACTCTTTTTCTTTCTGATGAAATTGATTTATCTCGTTTGTAATTCTTGTAGTCTTATGATTTGGAAAATACTTTTTGAGAAAAATTACCACAAAGCCCTCCCACGAAGAGATAGAATTAGCCGGGAGACTATACAGCCACATTTTAGCGCTTTCTTTTAAGGCAAAATTAATCAACCTAAGCCTAATGGAGTCTTCGGTCAATTGTTGAATCTTTTGGAGGGCACAGACCTCCTCAAATTCATGGAGAAAAAGGTACGGGTCTTCACCCTCACTCCCGGTAAACTTAGGCAACATACTGATGTGATGTCCTTTTATTTCAAAATTATTACCTGTTACCGGGGGTAGGGTGATACAAGAGGGTTGGGCCGAGCGGGTCGGATAACATCTATCCTTAAGAGCTACTTGTTGTACTACTGCCATGGTCTCTATTTGGTTAGGAATTTCTAAATTAACGGAGTCCGAAGAAGAGGAATTTTCTATCGTTCTCACTAATCTAGATGAGTTCTTCCTAATCCAGATAGATTGCATAAACAATAAACACGTAGCAGATAAGAATCTACAACTAGTCACACAAGAATTAAAAAGAAAAAAAAACTAAAGCTAGGGTTCCCTAAAAACTAGACCTGCTCCTAACAAAAAGATGTTACTAGAAGTCCTAATTCAATCAGTATAAGTCCCGGTCGGCCAGATCCGAGCAAGCATTGCCAAGAGGCTAAACCCAGACCTAGACACCAACCCTAATTGGCCAGGTAAGCTTTCGTTTGCCTAGACACCAAAGAGGATATATACGAAAAGAATTATTCGGTCCAGGTTTTCTTCCTAGTTGAGCCGAAGTCCTAGGGCTAACGTCTAATTAATTTTATTTACAAGGCTAGGGTAATGCAGAATGATGAAATTAAGTGGTTGTGGGCCAAGGAAAGAGTGATGAAATCCCTCCCCTTATCTTAAACTTGGGTTTTGCCCTTAAGTCCGATTAAGATGAGTGCACCACACAACGAGATATCAAAGCGGTAAAACAACTATAGATGCGTTAAACTACGTGATCTAACTAAAGAAAAGAAGAATTTTAACGTACCTCGGTCCTCCAGCAATCACCAAAAGTAAGGTACGATAAATTAAAAACAAGAAAATAAAAATCTAGATGATGTGCTCCTAAGTGTACAAATGCATGATGCAGCAATTAACTAATTTTTTTGGATTTTTGAATATTAATTTTTTTTTTTTTTTTTCCTAAATAAATATGAACAAAATTGAAAAATAAGGAGGGATACGGGTTACCTTAGCAAGCTTTCCAAAAATCTTGAAGCTCAAGTACGTCTCACCAAAATTTCCCGAACGCTCAATTTCCAATTATAAGCAAGTACGAAAAAAAACTAATCCGAAAAATTAAAAATTAAGGTGCGAAAAATTAATTAGTCCCCGGCAGCGGCGCCAAAAACTTGATGTGCAAATAAAATCGCAAGCGCACGATCGTCGTTTTAGAAAATAAAGTTCGAACCACAGGGACTATTTATTTTTCGCAAGCACTTAATTATTTAAATTCGCGGACTAGAACAATTAATTTTGAGAAGTTTTTGATTAGTCTAAGTTAACAATAGAAGGAGTCTTAAAGAGAAATTCTAGAATTAATAAAACATTTAACAACTAACAATTAATTATCTAATTATTAATTATAAAATACTTTATCTAAAAAAAAAAAAATTAATTTAAAAGAAGAATTTTAGAAATAACTAAACAAAAAAAAACAGAAAATAAAAATAGAACTGAAAACAAAATTTAGAAAAACAAACAAAAACAAGTAAAACAAAACAAAACAAAACAAAATAAAACGAAAAAGGAAAAAAAAAAAAACAAGTAAAACAAAAAAAAACAGAAGGTGGGCAGGGGGAAAGGCCACGCGCTGAGGGAAGAAAAAAAGGGGGGAAGGCCGCGCGTGCTGGCCACGCGCTGGATGAAATCAGGAAAAGAAAAAAAACACGGCGCGGAGTATAGAAATGGACAGCAGAATTACTAAATTAAATTCGAGCAACAGGTAGTGAAACAGATGTAATAAAAACTGAGATTTTTGCTGGAACAAACACGAACAAATAGTAGATTATCGGAACCATTGACCCCTAAATATAATTACTTTTATGTCGGAGTTCACCGAAAAATATGAATTAGCCGGAATGTTCAAATCTCACCGGAAAATTAGTTTTAATCGGAAAAATTGAAGCTCACCGGAAAAATGTAAAAACACCCAACAAACTATCTAAAACTAAATCTAAAGATTATAGACCCCAACTTTAACACTAACAACACCAAATCAAGCTCTAAACTAACAAACCCACTTCATTTAAGTACCAAATCCAACACCAAAAATTAAATCTACAAGCTACATTAAACACCCAACATCAAATCTAACACTAAATTACCAAACCCACTACAATATTTCACCAAGCCAACAAGTAAAGTAAATCTAAATCTTGAAAAATCAAACCCACTTTAAAATTTAAATTTAAAGAGGCTCAACTCAAGAACAAAATAAAAAGTAAATTTAGAGCATTAACACTACATAACATTAAATAAAAAGGGCTCCTTTATACCTCAAGTGGTAGCACAAAGGCTATTTGACCCACTTTATTGGATTTATAAAAGTTCATAGCCAAGAAATGAAAAGAACAAGATGGAGAATTAAAGTAAATGCTTGAATTGACATTAAAATGAAAAAGAGTTTACAAAATTTAAGCTATTGCAATGAAAGAGAATACTAGATCTAGGAAAATAAAAGAGAGACTAACTAAAAATTTAGACTAGGCTAAAACTAGGGTTCTTTACAAAGGGGAAGGAGGGGGTATTTATAGGGGAAAATTAGGGTTTTGGGGAATAGTTGGGTTAATCTTGACCCTTCATCTTGATTTTTAAACAACCAACTCATTCCTTTGTCTTTTTCTTCTTTTCTTGAATTCTTCTTTTCCACTTTTGCCCTTCCTTGTCCCTTTTTCTTCTTTTTCTTCTTTTTTTCTTTATTTTTCCAAATATCTACAAAATATGAAAAACAACTAATTAATTTATTTAAAAATACGAAAACTAACAATAAAATAGGTACAAGAGAATGCAAAAATATGCACTAATCAACTGTGTCAGGAAGGACCACCTGCTTTTCGGAGTCTTTCCCGTTTCTGTAGCTGCTTGTCTCTTATCTTTCTCTCCAAGTTTAGCTGTAGATTTGCCATCTGTTCTTTGGACCACCTTGCCAGAACAAATGCTTCAGTATTTGTCTCCATTGACTTTGATCTTGTACCTTCATTTGTCTTGTTGTAAACGGCTAAGTGTTGATATCGTGAACTCCACTTCATTTCTGACTTCGCGATGTCCCTTGTGAAGACTACGCGACATGACCTTTGAGGACTTTGCGACATAAGCCATTTGAGGACTTCGCGATCTAGCCTTTTTGAGGACTATGCGACATAAGCCATTTGAGGACTTTGCGACATAGGCCATTTAAGGACTTCGCGATCTAGCCTTTTTTAGGACTATGCGACATAGGTCATTTGAAGACTATGCGGCATAGGTCGTTTGAAGACTATGCGACATAGGCTATTTGAGAACTTCACGATCTTGTACATGTTTACTTTGCTGACTTCAACACTTCTCGACATGAGTCTTGAGGACTTCACGACATAGTACAAAATGGACTATGCGATATAGCACTTCACGACATGGATATTGGTGACTTCACGACATAGCTTTATTCTGACTTTGCTATATAATGCCTTAGTCAAATTTCTGCAACTTATTTCTTCAGGGCCTTATTCATCTCTATCCTGCTGCATGAACAATTCTGAACTTCTACCAGGACAATTATTCAATGGCCTATTTACATTTTAAATGCAAGAAACTTACTAAGCTCATTATAACTCTGAGCATACATGATCAAGATAATGTTCATGAGAACAAGACAAGTACATAGAGACCTATACTATATCCCAGTGATAGAATTCACTAGGTCATGTAGTGTGACATAGTCACATAGTGCAGGCTTGTTAATAGTGGTATTCAGACATGTCTTGAGCCTAACATGTGTGTTTATTTGTTCATGTGTACACCATATTTGTCACATTTATGTTCTTATAATCGAAATGTGATTTTTGTTAGTGCTTACATGAATTCAATAGCTTGTATTCTGATTTTGTACATTTTAAATTTCTTAACAGACTATGCAGCAGGGATCTCGTGATCCTACTCTTCTCCATCTCCAGTCACACCATAGATCTAAAGAAGTTTGGAGAGTGGGTAGACTAGACTTTTTATGTTTTATTCGTAGTTTTTAATGTGTTATCTTTCGGACTTTTTTTTGATGTCTATGATGTTTTTACAGTTATGCAATATGGGTTTGACAGTTTTGTTTTAGTTGCAACAGGCTTCCTGCATAATCTTGCTGTGTTTTGATGTTAAAAACACCAGATAGTACTGCGTTTTTCTACCGAAAACACCAAACGATCTAGCGTTTTGGACCAAAACAGGGTATCGTCTTCCGTTTTGAGCATTCAACACAAGATCATGTGGCGTTTTAGTTTTTAATTTTATAAAACTATCAAAACAAAAGATTAAGTTGCGTTTTCAGAACCAAAACATGACTTCAACTAATGTTTTCAACCATAGACACAAGATGAACAGGTGTTTTGGGTCTTAAAAAAACTTTAAGGAGACTTATTTTTCACACTTATTTTTCACTGCTGAGAACACCCTATCAATTAGCGTTTTCACAAAGAAAACACATGATCATCTTGGGTTTTCTGTTCCTAAGGAATGAAGTAGCATTTTTGGACCCAAAACAATGAAAACAAGATATGAAGTAGCGTTTTTGGTCCCAAAACAAGACATCAACCCGCGTTTTCATCTTTTAAACAAAAGTTTAACCAGCATTGTGGACTCAAACAAATGTTATGTGGCATTTCTGTTTCACTGTTGGGTGAGAACACCTGATCAACTAGCGTCTTCACCTCGAAAACACATGATCAACTTCCGTTTTTGTTTTTAATTTTTTAAACCAATGAAAACAAGAGATGAAATAACGTTTTCAGATGTAAACACAGGATGAACTACTGGTGTTTTGGTTCATAAACAAAAGTTTAATCAGTGTTTGGACTCCAACAAATGTGATCTGGTGGTATCCTTTAGTTCATTCAGACACCGTGTATACCGTGTATGCACATGTGTTTTGAGTTGTAAACACCTGATTAATTGGTTTTTTCAGCTTAAATTTTTTTAAAAAAAATAATGCAACCTAAACGCTAGGTGATCTAGCGTTAGGTATATAACCTTAAAAACACTCTTTTATCATGTGTTATAGAGTGATATGGGCCATTTATTTTGAATTATGATATTTGAGACATTTTATGTCAATTTGTGATAGAGTGGGTCATCATCCCAGGCCACAAGATGAGAGAAGTGTTTTTGAAAGGCGTCCGGTACGTCACACATTCATCCAACACCTTGTAGTTTTCTACACTCAGACTCTCTCTCTCTCTCTCTCTCTCTCTGCGCTGTCTGTCCTCTTCCTGTCTTGACTCGCTCACACTCCCTTACAGCCCTCCTTATCTTGCAATTCAGGTGAGCTCCAGTAAACAATCTACATCCTGCTTAAACCACCTCCTCCTAATTGCTCTTTCTCTCTCTCTCTCCCTAATTGCTCTCTCTCTCTCTCTCATTATAAATTATAATGAGACCAACTACTACTAGTTATACCTACACTAACAAGACGAAGAAAAACAAGAATGTCCTAAAATATACATTGATATGTTTGATCCTCCTTGTGGGACTCACTTGTTTATACAATGCTTCCTACTTGGAGCCTATTGATGATGATGACTCCGCTCTCATCACCCACCACTTTCCTCAACGTGTTCCCAAAACTATCCCTGTTTGCGATATCCGCTACTCAGAGCTAATACCTTGTTTGGATAGACATTGATTTATAAGCTCAAGTTGAAGCTTAATTTCACCTTGATGGAGCATTATGAGTGACATTGTCCGCCCCACCACACCCGCTTTAATTGTCTTATTCCACCGCCTCGTGGTTACAAGATCCCTATTAGATGGCCAGCAAGTAGGGATCAAGGCTAATATTCCCCACACTCATCTTGCAAATCAGAAGTCTGATCAAAATTGGATGCTTGTAGATGGTGATAGGATTAAGTTTCCGGGTGGGGGAACTCATTTCCATTACGGAGCTGATAAGTACATTTCTGCTCTCGCCGCAGTATCATCCCTACTGCATTTTGTCCTTTCTTTTCTTTTTTATTATCCTACCCCACTAAAAGTTTTCTTTTAATGGTTGTTAATAGATGCTTAAAATTCCCACCGAAAAACTAAATAATGGAGGACATATACGAAATGTTCTTGATGTTGGTTGTGGGGTTGCGAGTTTTGGGGCGTATCTTCTTCCTCTTGACATTATAGCTATGTCGCTTGCACCTAATGACGTGCACGAAAATCAAATTCAGTTTGCACTTGAGAGAGGGAGTCCTTCTACTTTAGGTGTCTTGGGCACCAAAAGACTGCCTTACCCTAGCAGGTCCTTTGAATTGGCACATTGTTCACGTTGTAGAATTGACTGGCTACAGAGAGACGGGGTATTATTACTAGAATTGGACAGAGTACTTAGGCCAGGAGGTTATTTTGTATACTCTTCACCAGAAGCTTATGCCCATGATCCTGAGAATGAAAGAATTCGTAACTCCCTCCATGATCTTCTTAAGAGGATGTGCTGGAGAGTTGTTCAAAGAAAGAACAAACTGTTATATGGGCTAAACCCTTGAGTAATAGTTGTTATATGAGGAGATCCCCTGGAATTCACCCTCCATTATGCAGCACTAGTGATGATCCGGATGCTACTTGGAATGTCTTCATGAAGGCATGCATCACTCCATACTCGTCAAGTAAGTGTAGCTATTACAAATGCCAAGTAATTTGCTGTATATTTATGTTTGATTATATATTTTGAGTTAAGGCCGATGAGAATAACTTGCCTCCACCTTACCTGTTATCACCTGATTGAGGGTCTTGGGAAAATAGTTGTAAAATTGGATATGTAATAGCTAGTTTTACAAATACTTGATTCTTCTCACAGTTTGTATTGGTAATTCTCTCTATCTTACATTGATGTGATTTAATATGACATGAATTTACTGTGAAACGTAACATATGAGGTAGTACCTCCCCCCTAAGTTACTCTGACTCGGGTACGAAGTGTCGGACACGAAACATATCCGAGTGTCGGACTTGGAAACTTTAAAAATTATGGACACGGGGACACTGACCTATTTTTTGGACACGGTACGGGGATACGTCATAATATGTTAATAAACAAGTATGGTAGGTTAGCCATCTTAACAAAAAGTAACAATAAAACTCGGGTTAAACATGATTTTCTAGAGTACTTTGCAAATTAGGCATCTTCTCTACCTTTATCTCATTATTGCTTCTTCCATTCTCCTCACATCTCTATTTTTGAATCATAAGTTTGACTAATATTTGCTCTTAAAATTGGTCAAAGTGTCCACATTTTAGTCAAAGGATCCGACACGAAATAAGTGTCGTGTCCGAATGTCCAAGTGTCGTCCGACACGGGTACAGCAACCTAAACAGAAGAGTTGGAGTAGCATAGCCTCCCCCCCCTCCTCTCCCAGTTTATTTTGGATCACCATCCGCCATAGATTACATTAGAGCACTTTATTTTGTTTCTTCTTAAATTTCAATGCTGACTTTTAATAATCACCAGAATTTTGTTACATAGAATATAATTGTAGTTATATCCAGATGTGTAGGCATGTAGCTATGGAACTGAACCCTATACATTTGTGCTGTCCCTTTCTCTCTCTATATGTATACACAACTAGGCCATTAAATCCACATGTCAAGTCCCATTTGAGAGGTAATTTACTTAGAAAATTTGAATTAATAGAAATAATAACTCGAATAAAACCTCTATTGGACTCTTATGTACATTGATATATAGTATCCTGATGATTCTAGTTAGTAAAAAGTAATGTCAGTTAACATTGTTCTTTGATTTTATTTTGGAAAAAAGGTGACTGCAAAATTGAAAATCATCTTAGCCATGCCAGCAAGTTGGTGTTCACCTCTGCCCAAGTGCCTAAGTGGTTGTTGGTCTTTTGGATGTACTAAAAAAATCTATTTCCTTAGTTTGCCTAAAATTACATCATTGAGCAAATTAGTAATTTAGAAACAAATATGGAAGTCAAAAATATGAAATAACACTGTTAATCCATCCTATTGTTAATCTGATAATTTTATAGGAGTAATAAATAAATGTAAATATTTGCAGAAAAGAGGTTTAAATTTCATCTATTATTGCCTACTGTATCTGTATTATCTTTATTAAATTTATACTATGATCTGAACATGATGCTTTGTATTATCTTTAGTATATTGAGAATTCAATTTAACATATTTCCTTGCTTGCATAGTATATGAAAATGTGTAACAAGCATAATGCATGCCTTGAAAATGGTAGCCATATTCAGGCCTTTTCCAAACTGGGATTTAGGATATACAGAGAGTTCAAAACTTTGTTTAAGATATTAATCTGAAGAATAAAATGCTAATGACCAAAGACGGTGATTAGTAGAAATGCCTGATTGTGTTCTAGACTAGGATTTGGGCGGTTCTATTGTAAATCTAGTCAAAAAATATCCCAGGCCTCATCCCCACATTATCACTGTCCTCTTAATATTATTCTCATTAAATATTCTACTATTTGATTTGAAAATGCAGAGATGCACAAGAAAAAGGGGTCTGGATTAGAACCGTGGCCACTAAGGCTGTCAACAGCATCTCCTCGACTTGAAGAAATTGGTGCGAGTCCAGATGAATTCCAGAAAGACACTGTAAGTACTTGCATTACAGAAAAAGATTTGTCCAATGTACCTTTCACATATTCCAGTTATTTGCCTTTTTGGAAGAAACTATCTCTATAACTAAAAGCTTCATGTGTTACAGAGTATTTGGGGTTTGAGGGTAGTTGAGTACTGGAAGCAGATGAAGTCAGAAAAACTCCATTAGGAAATGTCATGGATATGAATTCAAATTTAGGTGGATTTGCTGCTGCTCTTAAAGATATGGATGTATGGGTGATGAATGTAGCACCAACCAACAGGTCTTCTCGATTGAAGATCATTTATGACCGCGGCTTGATTGGAACAGTACATAACTGGTATGCATTTAATCTTAAGTTTATATATTGAGTTTAACCCGTCCCTGATAACGTGGCCCTCTCATCTTCCTATCTTTGTAAACGTGGCTACTTCACTAGTTAATCTGTATCAATTTCTTAGCATCTAACAATTATAATCGTGGCAGAAGACCCAGGTCTTCTATTCCTAGTTTTTACCAGTTATGTATCAGCTTAATATTTTTTTTCTGGCATATCTAAAAACGTAGCCCTTCCATAAATTGAACTAGTTTCTTGTTCTGATCATGTAATGGGAACATTCACCTAAGTAAATTGATCTCTAATTTGTGTCTTTTTAATCCACACCCACTCTGAATTCACTTTTGCAGAATATGGCCAAAGTCAAACATTTGTTGAATTTTTGGGCATGTAGTTCTCGTCATTTCCTTTTTTCCTTTTTTTGAGTTGTTTTTTAACCCTTCATATGAACTACTTTTTCTTTGTTCCCCAACGCTCTTATATTTCAGGTGTGAGTCATTCTCTACATACCCTCGCACATATGATTTGCTTCATGCCTGGACGGTTCTCTCAGAGGTTGAGGATGATGGTTGTAGGACAGAAGATTTACTGATTGAAATGGATCGCATCCTACGGCCAGATGGGTTTGTTATCATAAGAGATAATCCCTCTGTAATAAACCATGTAAGGAATTTCTTAAGTGCCTTGAGGTGGAATGGATGGTTACTAGAAGTAGAACCGAGGACTGATGCTCTCTCCACAAGAGAAGAAAGAGTACTATTTGCCAGAAAGAAATTGTGGAATGTAGAAGTTGCAACATCTTGAATGTGCTGTCTTGATCAAGGTATATTCTGGTTACTGTTTTCATATATTTTACGTTGATTGGAGATTCTATTCGACCAATTCATCTGCCATGTCCTTTATGTGCCTTAACTTATGGTGATCAAACTATCTCCAGCAGTAAACTCTATAATAATAGTATATTCGACCAGTTTATCTGCCAAGCCTTTATATGCCTTGACTTATGGACTATGGTGTGATATTAGTAAAGTTAGTAGATAAATTATATTTGTAGTGAAATGTAACTTATTTAAGTTATTCTTGTGTTTTTATTGAAAAGGCATAAGACACATTTTTAACTTGAATGCTGCTCTGGATGAACGAGTAAATGGGGGGATGAAGAGTCACTATGAGCTACAACTGCATACCATGGTCCTTCCTAAGTTTATCTGGTGGTTTCAGGAATGGAGAGTGGAATACGGATTGACGGAGTACTGTCTGCAGAATTTGCAGCCATACAAAGAATGAATGCTGTAACATATAGAAAAATACTGAACCATGGGCTACGTTTTTTGATACTTTGTGGTCTAAAAGCTAACTTTTTGTTTTGATAGAACACTATAATATTAACTAATCTAATGTACATTATTGGTTCTACTCATTGAACTGACCAGTGACCACTTTGCAATGGCAAGTAACTTGGTTACAAGACGCAGATGCCCATTTTTCTTGTACTGTGACATAACATTTTTATTCGAGTTGGTTGGCAATGGTATGTTGTAGGAAAGAGGGTATGTATAATAATTATGAAACTGAGAACTTAGGAAAACCACACAGCAATGTAAATTTTACAACAGGTCAAATGACTCCCCTCTTGTGTGGTTTGTATTCATGCTTTTCAGAAATTACCAACTTTTCAATATGAATGCATTTAAAACCAGTTGTACTAATACAGCAGATTACAGTCATCACAGACTTGTCAACCCCTTAATGTTGGCGATTAATCTCAAGATTGTTGTAACAAGTTATCGAAATACAAATTCAAGATGTATCTTCCTGTGGAGAGGACATCAAGCCTCTTTTCGCTAGGTTGGTATTTACCTTTGCGCAGTTGGTAACGGTGAGTAACAGCAGAAATAGTGTAAGTTTTGCCTTCAATTGTCACACTCTCTCCGCATTGCAAGTTCTGCCACAAAAGAATCAAACAGAGATGAGAGTATGTAATGGAGTGTTACAATGTGTAACAAGTTCCCTAAGATTTTGAAATTTGACAGACTGCCTATATTAAGGAAAGAACTCTCATTGCATGAAGTGAACAAGATATAGAAACACTAACTAGATTAAGGAACGGAAAAATTAAAAGAGGGGGGTCTTTGGTGTTTTAATAAATTTGTTGATCTTGGATTATTTGGCCCGACTCCTGACACCATCTATACGAGCAGAACAAAGTAGCACAATAATTCTTTTTGTGGTGAAAACAGTAGTGTGATGAGGATAGAGCCTTTAGAGCAATACCCACCACAAGATACATACAGGTTTTACACAAGACAACTAGAAAAGCAAATTGATCATCATTCGTTATAATTTGTAGGATATTCTTACAGGAGGAAGGCAGCGAACACCAAGATTCCTGGGCGGTGGTGTAATTTCCATTACTTTGTAAGGGTGGATGTCATCCCTATCTCCTTCCTTTTTTCTGCACCAAATCTGCTGCACCTGCAACATTTTTATTCATAACTCCGATTAAACCCTACAAATATAAATTAATATGATATTACCACTTTCTGAAGCTCAATCTCACCTTTCTATATGCCGGAATTTTCGACAACATTGCCATATTCGTTTATGACACCTTCAACCACCACCAGGAAAAACAAGTGTGTGTTCTCTGTTGCCGCACAATTGGTTTCAGTCTGTGTTACAAATAATTATCTTTATATTTTATCAATATCTATCTATCCATATTATTTACTATTATATAATAAGGAAACATTAAAATTTGTTTGATCGGTAGGGAGTATGTTGTGATTTACTTAATTGTTCTTAATTAATTAACTATACTTCGTGTTTTTACTTAATTAACCTTACTTATTTATAGAAATATATTATTAAATAATAATATTACCTATTTATAACCAATTACCTTTTTCACCTAAAATACATTATTTTTTCTATTTTTTCTAACAAACCCCTACTTTTTCAAATATATCACAGGCAATTACCTTTTTTTAACTAAAACATGTTAGTTTTTCTATTTTTCCTTACTAAAACCCATCATTTTCCAAAAATATCACGGACAAACATTTAGTTATTTATTTTTAAACCTATTTTAATATTATATTTATTTTTTAAAAGTTTACCTATTTTAACATGTCTACTTATTTTTCTTAACAAATGCAATTACTAAAAATATTAAAATATAAATAATCAAATACTTATTTATAACCAATTACATTTTCGGCTAAAACACATTATATATTTTTTCTAACAAAGTCCCTCCTTTTCTAAATATATCACGGGAAATTGCCTTTTACAATTTACTTTTTCTATTTTTCTCACTAAAATCCATTTTTTTCCCAAAAATATCACAGGAAACCCTTTACTTATTTATTTTAAAACGTATTTAAATACTTTTAATTATTAAATTTTCAAACCCCATTTTCCAAAAATATCACGGGCATTTACCTTTTTAAACTAAATATATGTTACATTTTTTACATTTTTTGGTTGGTCGGTATGGTACGTTGTGATTTTTACTTAATTGTTCTTAATTAATTAACTGTACTTCATGTTTTTACTTAATTAACCTTACTTATTTATAGAAATATATATGGTTGTAAACGAACCGAACTATTCGTTAAGCTCGTTCGTGTTCGTTCGAGTTCGAGTTCGATAAGCTCGTCTGAATTCGTTATCGAACAAGAGTTCGAACAACATTTTTTGTTCGATAACCTTAACGAACCGAACTGAACTTTTAAGATGTTCGACTCGAGTTCGCTCGAGTTGCGTTCGAGTTCGACTCGTTCGTTAAGCTCGAGTTCGGTTCAGGAAAAATTATTATTTTTACAATGTTATATACATATGTATTATATATTATTTATAATTTATAATTTAATTTTTTTTAAATGATTTAAAGTAAATATTATATATAAATATCAAATATTTAATTGACATTTGGACTAATTTATTCATCAAATAAAGTTAAAAATTATATTATTTTTTTTGAAAAACATAAAATGTTAACGAACTATTTGTGTTCGTCCGAGTTCGGTTCGGTTCGTTATGTTCGTGAACTGTTCGTGTTCGGTTCGAGTATTACCGAACTCGAGTTCGGACAAGAAATTTTGTCCGATAAGGTTACCGAACATTGTTCGGTTCGTTAAGATTTTGCTCGAGTTCGTTAAAAGTTCTTTCGATTTCGTCCGAGTTCGGTTCGTTTACAGCTCTAGAAATATATTATTAAATAATAATATTACCTATTTATAACCAATTACCTTTTTCACCTAAAATACATTATTTTTTCTATTTTTTCTAACAAACCCCTACTTTTTCAAATATATCATAGGCAATTACCTTTTTTTAACTAAAACATGCCAGTTTTTCTATTTTTCCTTACTAAAACCCCTCTTTTTCCAAAAATATCACGGACGAACATTTAGTTATTTATTTTTAAACCTATTTTAATATTATAATTATTTTTTAAAAGTTTGCCTATTTTAACATGTTTACTTATTTTTCTTAACAAATGCAATTACTAAAAATATTAAAATATAAATAATCAAATACCTATTTATAACCAATTACCTTTTCAGCTAAAACATATTATATATTTTTTCTAACAAAGTCCCTCATTTTCTAAATATATCACGGGAAATTGCCTTTTACAATTTACTTTTTCTATTTTTCTCAATAAAATCCATTTTTTTTTTCCAAAAATATCACAGGAAACCCTTTACTTATTTATTTTAAAACGTATTTAAATAATTTTAATTATTAAATTTTCAAAACCCCATTTTCCAAAAATATCACGGGCATTTTACCTTTTTAAACTAAATATATGTTACATTTTTTACTTTTTTTGGTTGGTCGGTATGGTACGTTGTGATTTTACTTAATCGTTCTTAATTAATTAACTGTACTTCGTGTTTTTACTTAATTAACCTTACTTATTTATAGAAATATATTATTAAATAATAATATTACCTATTTATAACCAATTACCTTTTTCACCTAAAATACATTATTTTTTCTAACAAACCCCTACTTTTTCAAATATATCACAGACAATTACCTTTTTTTTAACTAAAACATGCCAGTTTTTCTATTTTTCCTTACTAAAACCCCACATTTTCCAAAAATATCACGGTCAAACATTTAGTTATTTATTTTTAAACATATTTTAATATTATAATTATTTTTTAAAAGTTTACCTATTTTAACATGTCTACTTATTTTTCTTAACAAATGCAATTACTAAAAATATTAAAATATAAATAATCAAATACCTATTTATAACCAATTACCTTTTCAGCTAAAACACATTATATATTTTTTCTAACAAAGTCCCTTCTTTTATAAATATATTACGGGAAATTGCCTTTACAATTTACTTTTTCTATTTTTTTTCACTAAAATCCATTTTTTCCCAAAAATATCACAGGAAACCTTTTACTTATTTATTTTAAAATGTATTTAAATACTTTTAAATATTAAATTTTAAAACCCCATTTTCCAATTAATAAAATATTAAAATAATAATAAAAAAATAACAATTAACAATTCGTGCATCGCACGGGTTTTAAGCTAGTCAATACTATTATATAATTGACGAAACATTAAAAGTTTGGTCGGTCGGTATGGTACGTTGTGATTTTACTTAATTGCCCTTAATTAACTGTACTTCATGTTTTTACTTAATTAACTTAACTTATTTATAGAAATATATTATTAAATAATAATATTACCTATTTATAACCAATTACCTTTTTCACCTAAAATACATTATTTTTTCTAACAAATTCCTCTACTTTTTCAAATATATCACGGGCAATTAACTAAAACAAGTTTGTTTTTCTATTTTTCTTTACTAAAATCCCTCCTTTTCCAAAAATATCACGGACAAACCTTTAGTTATTTATTTTTAAACCTATTTTAATATTATAATTATTTTTTTAAAAGTTTACCTATTTTAACATATCTACTTATTTTTATTAACCAATGCAATTACTAAAAATATTAAAATATAAATAATCAAATACCTATTTATAACCAATTATCTTTTCAGCTAAAACACATTATATATTTTTTCTAACAAAGTCCATCCTTTTCTAAATATATCACGGGAAATTGCCTTTTACAATTTGCTTTTTCTATTTTTCTTAATAAAATTCATTCTTTTTCAAAAAATATCACAAAAAACCTTTTACTTATTTATTTTAAAACTTATTTAAATACTTTTAATTATTAAATTTTAAAACCTCATTTTCCAAAAATATCACGGGCATTTACCTTTTTAAACTAAATATATGTTACATTTTTTATTTTTTCTTACTAAAACCCCTAATTTTCCAAAAATATAATGGTCAAACCCATACTTATTTATTTTAAAATCTGTTTAATGTTTTTAATTAATTAAAAGTGTTTAGCTATTTTAACATGCCTACTTATTTTTTGCACAATTACAATTAATAAAATAATAAAAAATAATAAAATAATAATTAACAATCGTGCATCGCACGGGTTTTAAGCTAGTATTATATTAAAGACGAAACATTAAAAGTTTTTGTAGTCGGTTTGTAGTCTGGTCCTCCATGATTTGGTAATCCAATCTCTAACCGTTAGATCTTTTAAATTAAATTAATGAGAGCCATTGAATATAATACTAAATATTTTTTGGTATATTGTGATTTTACTTAATTGTACTTCGTGTTTTTACTTAATTACCCTTACTTATTTATAAAAAAATATTATTATATAATAATATTACCTATTTATAAATAACTATCTTTTACACCTAAAATATATTACTTTTTTTTATTTTTTTTCTGAAAAATTCCTTTACTTTTATATATTTTTTAACTAAAATTATCGCAGACGATATTTATTTATACTATACTATTATATAATAGCCGAAACATTGAAAGTTTTGATTTCAATTTTCGGTAATTTATTCTATTTAATCTATCTATCTGTACTATTATATAATAGCCGAAACATTAAAATTTTTGATTTTCGATTTTCTCACATATATAACATAACTACAAACTCTTTTAATTATACTTTACTTAGAATTCAAAAACACGACCTTTTTTAGAAAATATTTATATTTATATTTATATATATTACAACAAAATATATTGATAATTTTGACGGTTATCTTTAGTGACATGCTTACTAAGCTAATAAACTATTATAAAATCTATAATTGTTTTTAGATTTAAAGTATTAAAGTAGTACTTTTATTTCTTTTTAAAAAGGTAGCATTTTCAGAAGTATTAAAATCTCAAAAACTTTAAAAGTAAATTTCAAAATTAATATTAAAGTCGTCGGTGCGTTGCATGTTTGTATTTCTTATATTAACTCCTTATATATAATAAGCGTAAGGGAGATCTTATCCAAAACTTTGGTCGGTCACTGTACTACCAAAAGTACACGATCCGTTGGATTATAAAACTATAAATATTCAAATAGATGAGGACCGTTAGATATAATATTAAAAATTGTTTTTGATTAATAATAGGATAGTATTTAAATACTAAAAGGTGTATTTTGATAATTTAAACCAATTATAAATGGGTTTTCTATATTGAATAGAAATATTTATGTAAAAATTAGTAATTATCTTTTCTCTTTAGTTTATTGGATAGTTCCAGTTAGATAATAATTATTAAACCATCATTAAATTAAAGATATGGGCTGTAAAATCGTTAAAATCTGTTGTCTAAAACTCAAGATAGAGCCCAAACAATAAAGTGATTATCTAAATTTTAATAAATATTTTTTTATTATTGTAGCACCAATTTAATTGTTTTCCTAATTCTTTTAAATTTATAAATTCTATGTTTATTTCAATTTAAGAAATCGATCTGGTCCGTGTACGATCACTATATGACCAAATTAATAATTATAGTCAGATATTAAATAGATCAATTAGAATTGTTAGATCTAATATTAAAAAGTGTATCTGATTAATAATAGAATTATATTTAAATACTAAAAAGTGTATTTTGATAATTTAAATTTTTTCTATGTAAAAATTCTTAAATTTCTTTTCTCTTAAATTTATGTATAGTTCCAGTTAGATAATAATTGTTAAGCCAAATATCAAGATAACAATTCATATGGATTACAATATTAAAAAATATCAATATAATGCTTATGTATATCATACTAAAAATGATATACGTGGACCCTACGAGACTTAGGAGAACTCCTGAATAAATTTAAACACTTGAAGTAACATAACAATTTGATTAATCCAAATTATAATTATATTATTTTACATATAACTAACATAAAAGGATAATATCAAAATATTAATAAAATATTGAGGGTTTCATATTAATAAACGATAATTTTGAATATAATACTTATATTAAAATGTGTATTTGATTGAAGGTAGGATTATATTTAAATACTAAGAAGTGTGCTTTGATAATTTAAATCAATTATAAATTGATTTTCTATATTGAATTGAATTCTTTATGTAAAAATTCTTAACCATCTTTTCTTTTCGGTTTATGGGTAGGTCAACTGGTCAAGTTAGATAATAATTATTAAACCATCATTAAATTAAAGATAATTTCGTTAGTTTCGCATGGATCGTAAAATCGTCAAAATTCAATTTCTAAAACTCAGGATAGAACCCAAATAGTAATTTTAATAAATATTTTTTTATTATTGTAGCACCAATTTATTTATTTTTTCACTAATTCTTTTAAATATAGAAATTTTATGTTTATATTAATAAAGTATTAAAATTAATTAAGAACAAATTCAAATCGATAAAGAATATTATAATATGAGAATAAAATTTTATATAATCATAACATAATTTTTATTTTGTTTAATAATTTTGAAGTAATAATGTATTTTAAAATTTTATATACACTGTAAATAAAACCGAAACATTAAAAGTAAAAGCAGTTAGTAAGATACTTATATCAGTATATACTTGATATCTTTATTATATTAAATTCTTATATATAATAAGCATAATATGGATCTTATCCAAAATTTTGGTCGTACGGTCCTTGGACAACCAAATTAATAAGGACCATTAGATCTTAACTAGATAAATGAAAATCGTTAGATCAAATATTAAAAAAGTGTATTTTATTAATAATAGGATTATATTTAAATTCTAAAAAGTGTATTTTGATAATTTAAACCAAATATACCAAATATAAATAAGTTTTCTATATTGAATAGAATTCTCCATGAAAAAAATTCGTGACTTTCTTTTCTCTTCCATGGACAATTCCTGTTAGTTAAAAATTGTTAAACCATATTTTAATTAAAAATAATTTAGTTATCTTCATGTGGGGTGTAAAATCGTCAAAATCTGATTTTTAAAACACAAGATAAAGCCCAAATTAGTAAAGTGAGTATTTAAATAATAATAATTATTATTATGTCATCATTATTTTAACGCTAATTTAATTACTTTTTTCTAACTATTTTAAATTTAGAAATCTATGTTCAAAAATTAAAATCAATCTAAGAAAAATTTAAATCAACAAAGAATATAATAATACGAGGATAAAATTTTATAAAATTGTACATATTTTTTATCCTATTTTATTAAGTTTTAGATCATAACTAATCAAATATTATTTATTATTAAATAATAAATTATACGCAAATGGTGATTTTGTTTTATAAGAACTCATAGAGACCTAATTTCATTGTTAGCAGGACTATATTCATATTTAAAAAAAAATCGTATTTTGAAATTTTAGACTCAAGAGGCCAAACTTTTTTAACCTATATACATTGTAAATTATTAAATTCGAAACTTTAAAAGTTTGTTAATCAATTAGTATACTACTTTTCTGAAAAATCGTACTTTACAAAAAATATTATCAAATAACCTATGTCTGCAAGAAAAAAAATGAAAAAAATTCTTATTTTCCAAAAAACCTGTAAATTTTAATATGTTGTTGGTAGATTCAAACCTTAGATCATTCTGCATGATAATTTTACTATTATATCTAACGCTTCTCAACAATTTAATTTGAAAGATCCAACGGATTGAGTGATCAAACAAAGCAACCAGACTTATAAGGAAACTTTCATTATTTAGGCTCCGTTTGACATTGCTGTTGTAGACAGCAACAACAGCTTTTTTCTGAAAAGCACCTAAAAAATGTTTGGTAAAATTTAAAAGCTGCTTTTCTGAACGCTTTTGGAGAAAGCAGGTCCCCCATGCTTTTGAAAAAAGCTGCTTTTCAGCTTTTGCGAGAAGTAGCTACTGGTTTCAACATCAAAACTCATCAAAAACATTAATTTTTTATATTATACACCAAAACACGCACATATCAAAAATATTACCAAACAGTTATCTGATTTTCACAACAACACTTATTTTAACAACACTTTTTTCAACATCACAATAATTTTTAACAGTCTCAAACAGAGCCTTAGTCTTTAATATAATAACATATATATTTACGGGATATACTATAAAAAAAATGAATTTTATATAGAATTTTGATTGTCACGGTGTACTACTTTAAAAGAAGAACTATTATAAAAAAAATTATATTTTAATTGATAATTTATTTTCTCAAAAGTTCAAAGTTCCCGCATCATTAACATATTACAAAAAAGAGTATATTATATTTTAGCAATAAATATTTAAAAAAATTAAAAATTAAATTTTTTTTATAAATATTAAGAAAAATTAATGATGTTATCTTGGTAGTTTGGTCCTAAATACCACCAAAACATTCTCAACCGCTAGATCCAATATTTTTAAAAATAGATGATCAAGATTATATCATATAAAAAGAAGTTATTATCTATAAATGATACAAGTTAAAAGATATTATATTAGGATTGGATTTTCTAAAAAGTCAAAACATAAAAATAGTTATAATTAAATAAGGAAACTCATTTAATAACAAAATAATAAAAATCGTTTAATATAGATAGGTGAAAACCGTTAGATTTAATAAAGGGTATTCTAATAATCTAAACTACATATAAGTAGATTTCCTAAATCGAATAGAATTCTCAACATTAAATTTTGTCATTTTATTCATTTTTTAGTTTTAGAATAGTTTTTAATTGAAAAAGAACTATTAAACCACAACTAAATTAAAGATTATTTTATAAATTTCATGTGGACTATAAAATTGGTCAAATCTAACTTTTATAACTCAATATAAACAAATATTAAATTGAGCGTGTAAAATATAATAAATTTCAAATTTTTAACTACAATTTTCTTGGCTAAATCTTTTTTAACAATAATTTAATCATGTAAACTAATAACTTTTAAATATTAAAATATTCATAAATAAATATAATTATAAATATTAAAAAAACAATCGTGTTGCATGGGTAATAAAAATATAATTTTAAATAAAATTTAATTAACCGTGCAGCTATAAGCTAGTATAAACAAAATCAATAACAAACAAAAAAGCGATACAATATAACATATTATGAGGGTATTTGCCTCCCATTAATTTTAGAAATATTAATTATATTAAAAGAAATTAAGTATTCAATCAGTGTTAAGCCCTTAAATTTTAAAATATAGAATAATTATCCAATATTATATTAAATTTGCTTTGAAATGTTTTTTTTGTTTATGTTTTTCCTATAATATAACCCCTAAATTAATTTTGCATATTCTATAAACATCATTTCCAATACAAAATATTTGAAATTTTATAAATGCATAACACATTTTTTTCTAAAATTATTAAAAGACAGAGAACTTAATTTTTTTTATAGAAATTATCAAAAATACTACTTTTTTAAGAATTTTTGCAATTTTACCATATTGTGAAAATATTTATAAAAATACGGGTTGCAACTAGATGCAATCTAAAAATATTTGTAAAAATACGACGTGCAACCAAAGCAACCAAATTCAACCAAAGCAACCAAATGCAACTTTTAAAAAAATAAATTAAAATCAGTTGAAAATTCAAAAAGTTTGTTAACAAGAGGGGTGAATGAAAATAAAGATGAATAAAGCTTGCGATTGCAGGTTACTTTTGTCTATATATGCTAAAAAGTGTTTGGTAAATTTAAAAGCTCCTTTTCTGTAAAGCGCTTTTGGCTGAAAAGCTGCTTTTAGAGAAAGCAGGTCTCCCTCCTGTGCTTTTGAAAAAAACTGATTTTCAGCTTTTGTGGGAAGCAGCTACTGGTTTCAACATCAAAACTCACCAAAAACATTAATTTTTTATATTATACACCAAAATATGCACATATCAAAAATATTACCAAACAGTTATCTGATTTTCACAACAATACTTATTTTAACATCACTTTTTTCAATAGCACAACAATTTTTAACAGCAATCCCAAACAGAGCCGTAATTGAGAGTTCACAGATAGTTTTATCTCTACCAAATCAATAATTGGGTGGGGTTGAGTTTCTAGCTAATCCACAAACTTATGCAACTCCAATTATTAAACTTTTATAAGTTGCATGTGGTTAATTTTGGTTGCAGTTGCATACCGTTTTTTTACAAATATTTGCAAAAAGTTAATATTTTTGCAAATATATTAGTATTTTTGCAAAATGTTCAAAAAACATAGTATTTTTACAAAAATATTTTTAGGATTGGGTATTTATGAAAAAAGTCCAATTTTTTATATAGTGAACATGAATTATTACTGCATAATCGTTTTTCAAATACTAAACTTAAATATCATATTTAAAAAAAGAGTTGATATCATTTTTGCTACCTTTTAAAGAAGGCGCTATTTTAAATTATCGTACATAGTTATGATTCTAGTAACCAAAAAAAAAGGGACATGCATTTTCAAAAAAATATAATTATGTAACTTTCTAAACATTATCAACATTGCTTTCAAAAAGAATAGAACACGGTATATTAAAAATACAGAGAATATGGTATTTCAAAACATTCAGAACATTGTACATTTTAAAATATATTATTTATTATACAAAATGAATAAATTATAGAACATATAAAGTTTTAAAAATAGAATTATATTATATATTCAAAATACAAAACACAATGAATAGAGTATAAGAATATATAAAAAAACGTATTTTAAAGTTGGATCTTAAAAAAGTGCAAACCAGCAAAAAAAGAGTTTATATTAAAGAAAACATGACACTCAAGTACAAAAAGTCATGTATTCTACAATAATTAAAAACAAACAAAATACGATATTTTATACAATTATGTATAGAAAAAAATGTTTTGGAGGAAGAAGAAATATTAAAAATTAAAAACACATGAAAATAAACTAAAACAATTAAGAGAACATGAGTGACGGAAATCAGGAATTTGCATTTTGGATCTGATGGCTAACATTTAGTTACTCCATTACTCGACTAAACTAGTTCCGAACCCATTACTTCCATAATCCAAACACATGTTCGTAAAATTTTATCTGCCGACATTTCATGCACACTCTTCTGCATCTATTACTTAACCTCATTACTTGCTGCTGCATTTCCAGAAAAGGCCACTAGTCCAAAATTTGGTGTCAAAATTAACATGACTTGCAAACTATGATATGCAAAATTTCAAGAACAAGATACAACACAAAATGGTGCGTGAAAAACACTAAAAACAGGGCCTTAATTTACAGTCCAGAAAATTGGCTTGAATATAGCATGTGCCTTGCATTAGTATTACACTTTTCTAGCATGACTAGGTATTCATCCAATACTAATACAACAATTCAGAAAGAGGCAAGGACAAAACTAGTAAAGTTCACATACAGTCTAAAAGGTATTTTGCGCGTTAAACCTCCTCCGCGGATCTTTCCTGTAGTACGGAGTCTCATCAACTGTTTTCCTCACATAGTCTATGAAAGCTTGAGGTGTTTGTGGAGAGTGTTCATTCACGACGGATGTGCTGCTACGAGAAGGGGTTGCCGGTGATTGTGCTAGGACAGTTGGGGTGGTAGGTGCCACATTTGACTGATAACTATTTGGTCTATCCAGGTAACAGAGAAACAGAACTAATGTTGATATTAATACAGTGGAACACACAGCTATGACGACCCAGCTGTTGAAGTTACTGAAAGAAGGCAGCCTAGTTATCTTCTCAGGTTCGTAGATTACATCAATTTCTACTTTCTGGCCATTGGCTGCAAGTGAGATGATCAATTTATCTTTGAACCTCTCAGAGCTGAGAACTTTGACCTCGTATTCTGCCCGCCCTGCTACTCCGTGATTTTCCCTGTGGATAGGTGTGATCAGTAACTGTTTCCGACCATGCCAGTCAACTACAACGTCCGTATTACCAACTACAGTTATGACAGACTTGTCAGCCTTGGGGGTCAAATTTAACTGTAATGAGTTGTGGTCCATTTCCAGTATCGCAAATCCCCCAACAAAAAGGGCAGAAACAGATCCAGATATATTGTTGGCTCCTCGCACAGATGCACTAACCGTAACACTTATTTCCTGCCTCGTATCTTTTAAATTTCCAATAGAATGAACCAAGTGTTCTGGGGAGTATGGAAAGAAAAGACAATACGACATTCCACTGTAATCCATCCACGGGTTGGCATAACCAACAAAAGGTGGGTCCACTTTGCACTCATGCAGGAAAGCGTTAATAGTCCCACCTGCTTCATGGATGTGTTCAAATGCCTCACTGAATGTCACAAGGAAGCTATATCCTCTCGTTGAGATGGGAGCATTTGTTAGAATCTCTTTTGGAGCATTAACAGAAATCATATACCCCTTCGACACTGTGACCATTGTCAGCAACTTGAAATCTGAGCTTTCATAAATAACTTGAGTACTTCCTTCCGCAACGGCTTCAGCTTCTCCAGACACCCTGTCTATTGAAACAGTACTTGAATTAACACTCGTCCACCAGCCAGATACTTGATCAGTGAGGCCTTCAATCCTGAAATTAAGACGATTACCCAATTGGAGGACTGGATTATGAGGGTATACACGAGCACCAACTGTAATCAACAAGTAGTCCGCCTTGGTTGAGTTATTTCTGAAAGATATTCGGACTAGCGCTCTACCGAATTGTAACGCTTTCAGATGAATATTCCCATCACGTGTGTCATTGATGGAAACAATGTCGCCATAATTAGTCTCAACATCATACAAAACAATATTATAAGCCTCATAAAAAGGGTATCCAAAAGTATCATAATAAATTAACGGAACTTCAAGTTCTGCTCCAACAGCAAGGTCAACATTGTAAAATGGAAACGCATGCCTGCTTACTCTGATCTGAGCCACCTCAGCAACTCTAACACAAGATGCGATCTCAAATCTTCCGGTCAATCTATCTTTTGCCTGAATGCACCCAATATTATTACTCTCTCTTGTTTGTATTTTAACACTTCTGCTGGATATAGCTTCATTTAATAACTCTATATTATTCTGACCCCCATATTCTTTTAACAAAGAGTAAGAAATGGTTCCTTTGCTGCTCTGAGAATCTCCCTGGCCGTAGGACTCTGAGGATGAAGGCAAGAGATTTGATGTTATATAATGAGGAGGAAGTACCCATGTCGCCGGTTTTCCAAGAGCAAGAGGGAGATCAGGTACCACATAGAGCGTTATGGATGCAGTATAAGAGCTGGACTGTGAAAATGAACGAGATACAAAATTACAAGATAATGAAACGTTAACATGGGTCCTGCCAGAAGATTTTCCATACAACACACGAATAAACCTGTCGAGATTATCATTAGATTCATTTTCTTCCAAATTAAGAGAAGAGGAACCATGCTTGTGCCCATGCAAGAGATCTGCAACTTTGAAAGTCAATACGTCTTCATCTTCAACACTCCATTCATAATTCTTGCACAGCTCATACAAAGAAAACAGATTACCATTGGCAAAGGAAGGATATATTGGCATGTTGCTGCCAATCGCAACTTGCTCACTCTGGACATTTAACATTACTGAAGGAGGGACGGAAACTACTACATTTCCAAATGCCTGACACATCACTTCATCACCATTACTATGAAATCTAGCCACGAGAGTAGTTTTCCCTGGTGCAATTGCACTCAGTCGCCCAAAAGATCTATGAATTATTGCAGTCTCATCATCCAAACTTTCATATTCAACATACCCGCCAATAGTTGGGCCTCCTTCTACGCTAGGTACATAAGAAGCACCAGGTACAAGGTATATATTGGAGGGACGTATACCAAGTGGAGCATAAACTTCTACCTTAATACATTGACTCACTATTTCACGGCCTGAATGTTGCCTCGCGCTTACATATAGAGTCGTAATACCGCGATTTTTGGCCTGAAGGATAAAAGTATGAGCCTTCACATATCCGTCAATAGTACCATCTATGAGATTAACAACATGATCTTCAATATGCACACAGATGTTCATATACATGTACTGAGAAAAGTCAAAAGTGCGTCCATCATTCACTCCAGCCAGAAGATCTACAGACTGGGAACTTCCTTCCACGAGGCTAATAAGTTCTCCTGAATTAATCTTAAGCCAATCTACATCAGCAACTTCTACCACGGAGGCAGCACTAAGTGGTGGAGAAAGTCCCATATCATAAACAGTCACAAGTGCGGTCCCTAAACTTTTAGGCGCTAGTGATAGTTGAGAGCACTGTAAATCCGGCAGATAATCAATGACATCTGCAATTAGGGTATCATTAACCACAGTATCCAATGCGCAACTCCCTCCACTAATTGACAGATTTAATCTAGCCAAGGGACTGAAAAATAACAATCTGAACTCTGGAACAACTTTTAAAGTAGAAACTAGTTGTAATTGTATAGCATCGGTAAGAACTTTTGAACCTCCATACGATTTAAGAAAATGCTGATTGTTCAAGGTATCTATAAATCCATCAACAGTAGCACGAACAGCACAAAGCCCTGTGGAGTTTTGCAAGACCAAAAATCTCTCCCAATGTGAAATGGATGTAGTAACATCATCCCAAAAGGCCAATCCATCACAATTTCTCATTTCCCAACTTAAACTAAGTGAAGAAGAGTTTCCAAAAGCATCTCCAGAGTCACTAATGCCAACAGCAGATACTCTTATAGTTCGCCCATTAGCCAATGTGATTGGAAGCGCACGCACTTGCCCTGAATTCCGGTCAGCCTGCTTTGAAGTCTGTATCACATCAAGCGCATTGACAGCACTATCAACTACTATTGAGATTGAAGATGGTAAGCTACATATGAGCATTAGTTCAGCCTCTGCCACGGCAGGTAGAATATGATCATCCCCAGCCAAGTTTCCACGTTTGAAAAGAAGCTTAAATTTTCCCCAATTCTGGCATGATATTTTATATGAGCTACCATAAATGGTAGTAATATTATGGACCAAAACCCCTTTGTGGTTGGCATGTTCCTGAGGTAGAATTTCCACAATTTCAGTAAATTCAACACTTCCTCCCCACTGATCTGGTCCCCCAGAGAGAGTGACATCCATATGCGTGCCAGGGACAAGATTTAAGATTTTCAAATCCTCCAACTGTTTATTAGCCTCATATGACAAATTGAACCAATAACCACCATACTGGTTCCCATCACCGGCCTGATGCACGAAGAGTGGTAGATATGCTGAAATAAGAGCTGATGTTTTTAAATCAATAGATGCACTAAGCGAAAGATCGGGAGGATGATACTCTTTTTTCAGTGATGCTTGTAGCATTGTTCGACCAGTTCCAGAAGCATATATACGGGCCCGCGCACATGGAGGGCCATATAGTGACACATACATATCAGGTACTTTTTGCTTGTCTAACAGAAAAGATTCCCTTTCTGTATAAACAATTCTGAAAGAATCACTTTCGGTATTCCACCGTATGGCCGAACTAAAAGCATCACATCTGAAATAGTAATCACCATTAGAAGCTTTCAGTGTCACAGAAGCTACAAGATTTGATCCTACAACAGTCTCTACAGGAAAATATTGCAGCATAATTATAGAGGAAGGAATGGAAACTTCAATTTCCACCTCATCATAATTGAAAGAATCAAAAATAGATACCACTTTAATAATAGCTTTCCCTGGTCTTTTTGACTGGACAATACCATGTGCAGATACACACACAATAGACGTATCTGAAGAAAACCATTTGTAGTCACTGGACGACATGGCACAACCTCCTGCTGCCTTTAGCTCCACCTCCTGGTAGACAGAAGGGGTCCATGGAAGGAGAATACTCCCAGATACACTTCTTTTGTCCCTTACAAACTTAACTTGCTCACAAACCATGACTTCTTGCACAACCTTGAGAACCTCTTTCACCTCATTAAGCCCGTTACTGTATGTTAAAGTTGCTGTTAGTCTTCCCAATCCATATGACATAGCTCTCAGAATTTTAGATTTCAAGCATGCACGTTTTGAAGTAATATTATCTGAAACTGGAAACGTATTCCAAAACTCAGATTGGTCATCATACAACTTAATATCATCACTCTCCGTTATATATATCTCTTGTGACTCAGGTACTAGCGAGAAGACTTTCATTTCTAGGAAATATTGTCTACCAGAAACAACATACCAACGTGAAACAGATGGATTAGGTGCTGCACCTTCGATAATATCACCGGAATGTGACAGAGGCAATATGTATAGAAATAGAGAATCTGGCAGCACAACATGTATAGATGACAGTTGGATGTGGCCAGCAACTCTTGTATCTTCAACAATAACAGTTGTTATACCTAAGTTCAATGCAAGAGCTCTACCCAGCGTTGTGTCTATCCGAGAAACTGAAGAGTTCAAAACCGACCATTGATGATACGGAGATGGCAAAGTTACTGCTTGAGGAATATTCCCACGTATAATTTTAAGAAAATATTGCACAACAGCACCGACAAGAACAAAAACGGGAGACGGTGGATAAAGAGACATAGCCTCTGCAACAGTTAAAATAATACTATCTGCCATGTGATCATACGTTGGCTCGAGCAAATCGACTGAAACGCGTTCATGACCGATTTCAGTCCCTTTTACGACATAAAGGTCTGAAAATACACCACTATCTTCCAGCTTTATTTGGACGTCTAGATCACCGCACAAGCCACCACAATCACCTAGTGGGGACAGCTTTAAAGGTACGTGGACAAGGTGGTGGGTTGATCCATCATTTTCAGGCATAAGTTGCCACATGAACCGTATGCCCACTAGGGATGAAAACACATTTTCTGCACAAGAAGACCAGTAAACAAAGATTTATGAGTTTGTTTATAAATTCACATCATATTAAAATACGATAGCAGTTGCATCTAGTTCAGGGAGGCCAAGGCCCCAAGCAGTAAGCATAATTACCTTAAGAACACATGCAAGTAAAGTCTAAAAAATATGATTAACAGTAAAAGTAACTAATAAAGATGTCTATGAGAAAATTAATATTCTACTAACTAGACCAAAGAGAAAAGAGAACATAGTAAATTAATAGCACGTTTGACCCCCAAAATTCACCTGAAATAGAAATAGGAAGATCCCTTTGGGCTGTGTATATAGCAATTTTAATTGTTCACCGAAAATTTCAGTGATGGATTTAATTTCTTGTACGTAAAATATAAGTAGTAGAATCAACAAGCAGATTACAGGAGTATCAATCTCTGCAACAGCTGACACATAAAACAGAACAGCTGCCATCCATATACAGTATATTGTGTGGCACATTATTCTTGGCATATGAGACCTATCATCAATAGTTTTTGTTGTCAGACTTTGTTACTAGCAGTTTGGAAGTAGTGTGTGTGTGTGCGCGCGCGCTCTAGATTATAGCAAGTTGAAAAAAGGTGTGGGTTAAGTTTATAAAATGTTAATGCACTGGAACAATTAGAAACTAGTACCTAGGCATCCTAGGCATACAAGTCAAATATAGCAGCACGGTAACTAGCAAACATAGATGTGAAGATATAGAATTGTTTTAATTTATTAATATTCAACAACAAAGATTTACTAATCTTCTGTTTTGTTTTACTGATGAAGATGGACAAGCCCAGCTCCGCCAACAACAAACAGAAGTAAGCTAGCTAGTACAACATAGAAATTAAAGACAAATCTTTTGCTGCCGGCTTCCGAATTTTGTATGCAAATGGACCGAAACAGGATTAACTTTAAAATATTATCGCACAGCTGCCAGGGATGCTTTGGGTTGATACTTCTCTTTCATACTTCTGCAATTACATTCCTGCCTTGGGGAATGAATAGCCGCCGAAGCAAAGATTTTCCAATTTCGACTCAGATGGATCCTCTAGAAAGATTCTGAAAGAAATGAATATTGTCCATCCAGTTTAAAGGAAATTGAATGTAGCATTTGGTCGTGACAATGGTGGAGTAAGGACAATCAAAGAAAAGATGTTGGATCGATTCAGCTGCAGAGTTGCATAGAGCACAAATAGGGGAGACAGCCACGCCTAAACTAATCATCCTATCTTTCTGTAGAAGTCATGCACCTACAAATCTAAATGTTGGAACAGCAAATGAATGATGAATGAAATCATTCTAAGGAACTAAGGTGCAATGATCACGAATTGAATTCCAAAAACTGTTGATAGCTCTAATCTATCTCTATCTCTCTGCTATATCTCTCAAATTCTGCCCCAATCTCTCTGGTTTCTATCTTAATTATACAATTTCTACCTCTTTCTCTACTGTTTTTGCATCTCTTATCACTTAAACATACAATAACTCCAAAAACATTCAAGTATACACCATAAAAACCTAGAGTTCCATACACACTACCTGTTATGCTAATATTAGAAAGCAACTGTGATGCAGGACAATGGGTTAAAAAGCCCAAAGAAAGTATTTGGGAACAGTATAGGAGGCTTTGGAAGCCCATTTAATTAGTCTTATTGGTTATAATTTAATTTAGGACAATATTCTCTTATTATTTATTATCTATTAGGGTTTGATTTGTATTAGGAAAGCAAGTCAGGTTATTATTATATATAGGACTATTGGCTTGTAATCTTTTGAGAGTTTATTATTATTGGAATTATATCGTTGTTTTCACTTTCTCTTGCGAGAGGAGTATACCAAACCCTAATCAGCCCCTAGCCCCCCATCAAGTGGTATCAGAGCCAATTTCCAGCCCTTAAACCCAACCAAACAGCCACCAACAGCTACCAAAAGCCATCTTCAATCACCAAATCTGCCTTCATCCATCTATAAACCCTAGCCGCATGAGAAAACAATTAAATTCCAGCCCACCACCATCAATATATACACATATCTTTCAGAACTTTTATCGAACATCTTACATACATCTTCAGATACGTTTTGGACATCAGATGCGTTTTGGTTTCGTGTATATACAATCAGATACGTGCCTGCTGTGTTGATATAAACAAGATTAACTTCCCAGAAAACTACAAAACAGGCCCTGCCCTTCCAAAAATCACAAAAACAGCCCCCACTTTCTGAAAACTGTAGAACAGCCCCTTAATTTCACTGTTCACACAATGGTTAACGCCGGAGAGGTAAGCAACCGTCTTGATGCGCATATTGAGGAAAACAATAAGAGATTACAGAATCTTGAGGTGCGAATGCAGGATGTGCAAGCAACGCTCAAAGCAATTAGTGATAACCTTGGTATACGGCCTCAACCTCCACCTAATATTACAGAACAAAAATTTAATACTGTGAAACTTGAAGTTGCGGAGTTTCGTGGTGATCAAGAACCAGATGTATTCTTAGATTGGCTACATAGTGTTGACAACTTCTTTCAGTGGTACAATCTGGCCGAGGATAAGAAAGTTGTATTCATCGCTGCAAAATTGAGAGGAATTGCTCGTATTTGGTGGGAGCAATACCAGAGATCAGGGTATCACCATGTGGCAAGATGGGAAGACATGAGAGCTGCTTTGGTTCGTCAGTTACTAGTAAATATAATCGTGCTCCAATCTCATCACAAGGTAGCAACACAAGCAGATGTTTTAACTGTCAAGGAATTGGGCATAAGACATTTGAGTGTCCTTCTCCTAAACAAAACAACACGTTAAAAAGGGTCAATGTGGTGGAAAAAGAAAATGATGATGATTTATATGTCGAGATGACTACGGAAGACCTCGAAGCGGAGGAACACTTAGCGAATGAAGCTAATCTTGGGATTATGCATGCAACAAAAGCCGGTGCAAATGAATCACACATACGACGCCAATAAATCTCACACTAGAGCTACATGTGTTCGTAAATTGTGTTCTCTTGTTATTGATACGGGGAGTTGTACTAATGTGATATCTAAGGAAGCGGTTCATAAGTTGGGATTAAAAGTGGAGCTACATCCTGAACCTTGTGATATAACCCGGATAGATGATACTAAATTGCGTGTTCGAGAAAGGTGTTTGGTGACATTTTCAGTTGGGAGGTTTAGTGATGCAGTGATGTGTGATGTTCTTCCATTGAAGCTTTGTGATGTCATTTTGGGGCGTCCATGGCTTGTTGATGGAGATGCTCATCATGTTGCACGTGCCAACACATATACAATTGTCAAGAATGGTCGACGACATACTCTTGCTTGTGCTCGCTTTCACATGCCATTTGAACAACGATCTTTGGTGCTCTCTCGTGCTTATTCTCGTGCTTATTCTCGTGCTTATTCTGATTTTATTAACTCGACGGAGTCGAGTTCTTTTCAGCAGAGGAGAATTGATGCAGAGAATTGATGCAGGACAATGGGTTAAAAAGCCCAAAGAAAGTATTTGGGAACAGTATAGGAGGCTTTGGAAGCCCATTTAATTAGTCTTATTGGTTATAATTTAATTTAGGACAATATTCTCTTATTATTTATTATCTATTAGGGTTTGATTTGTATTAGGAAAGTAAGTCAGGTTATTATTATATATAGGACTATTGGCTTGTAATCTTTTGAGAGTTTATTATTATTGGAATTATATCGTTGTTTTCGCTTTCTCTTGCGAGAGGAGTATTACCAAACCCTAATCAGCCCCCAGCCCCCCATCAAACTGCTGAAGCTCAATCATGAGATCATGATTAGGAGGTAAACTAGGTATGTTATCAAAACTAGTTATACCCGGTGGTCGATAGGGATCAAGTATCAATTGACCCTGGTCCTTATAAGTAGTATTAACAGAAAATACAGTAACATGTTACCTGTTAAGGTAATTGGTGGTTTAGCTTAGCTTTGCCGATATTGCTCATATGCGTGTTAAGCCTTAACAGTTATCTTATAAGTTATAATTATTCCAAACAGTTGATCACTTCTGTCATCCTCAAATCTAGATAAATACTTGAACAACTGCATCAGCAAAGATATGTTCTTTCCTTATGATAGTATTTCTTAATTGTAGCAAATGACAATGACTCATAATAGAACAAACATATATCAACTAGGAGTTGTCTGCCATGAAATGGAAGTAATAGTTGTTGGTATTAGAGCATCTCCAATGGTGGAGAACCCTTAGCTAAAATCATAGGTGAATTGCCATAAATAAAAAATTTAGATAATGTGTAAAAAAAAATCCGCTCCAATGGGATAAAACTGTTAGCTAAAATTTTAGCCAACCTCTCCATGTTGGCTATTTTTGTCAAACCCCTATGGACCTGTAGTAAAACTCCACATCAATTATTACCATATTCAAATCATATATTCTATTTTTAACAACTTGAAATAATAATAACATTCTATTTTTAAAATATAGTCAACTAGTATAGCCAACTCCATTGAAACACAATATCTAACAGGTTCAGCAAATTTTACATAATCAGCATTTTATATTATTTTAGATAACGATTTTAGCCAACACCGTTGGAGATGCTCTTACATGCTAATTTATTTAACAATTAGGAATGAATTTTTTAATTTGTGTCTTTGATTATGTTGAATTGTATTGTGTTAGTTTTCTACATTTTATCAGTAAATATATTAAAAATATTGCTCATAAATGAAGCTTCAATTTTCAAGTGATAAAGAGCAATGTGACGGTACCTTGACTATCAAAGGCACGGACACGTAGAGTGGCAAGGCCATCTAAATCAAGTTTAACGGAACTATGAAAAATTTGAATTCTGGCGAGATTATCAATGTAAACTTTGCAACGAATAACCCTGCCAGTATCCACATCAGTAGCATAGACAGCAGTCTCCTTGCGGCCACTATAGGGTGCTATTGACTTTAAGTGCGCACTTATAGAGCAGTGATTAGTTGAATTGTACTCAGGTACAAGAGACAAGATATCATGATGATCCCATGACCTGAACCAAATAAATAAATAAATATATATAAATTGAAATTGAGGTTAAAATTACTTAAAACCAAAAGGCAATACTAGAAATACCATTTGAAGCAACCATCACTTGCTTGAAGTCTATACTCAACAGGATGAGTCATCTTGGGTGGCAACAATATATTCACATCAGCTATATGAGGTCCAAACGACGTCGCATTGCTAACAAACACTAACACCAAAACCAAACCTAACCAACTGGATTCAGACATGGTAGGATTCAAGATAAAAGATACAAGATGAGTCCTATTGTTCAGACATAATAGTATGTGTAATAGGCAAGTCACAAGTGGTGCAGAGATATTTTAGGGTTTTGTTCAAAACACACTCCGACTCGGACAGGAAAGGGGTTTATGTTATGTGTGCGGTCACCCCTTTCCCCTTTATTTATTTTTACACCTGCACTCTTTAATCCTTATCACTCTCATCTTATTAAAGTGTTTCTTTTCATTCCATCACATTTTTACTTTTTGGGTGTTTCCTGTTAGGGCGGGACTTAAATCTAAGTAAGTTGAAAAATGATTTAAAGTTAAAAAAATAGTTTAAAATTATAAAAAAATAGCTTAATTTTTTTTTTAATTTTAGCTTTTAAAATAAAATTGATGTGTACAACTCATAAAAGTAATTTTTATTTTTTACATTTTCATAATTCATAAGTTACTAGCCTATAACTCTGTGCGATGCACAGATTGTTTAATAGTTATTATCTTATTATTATGTTTGTGTATAATATTTTTATTAATTGGATATTAAATGAATTTGTTAAAAACTAAGTAGGTCTCTAAATATATTTTTATTGAAAATTTATAATTATAACAATAAGACATGTTAAAAATAATAAATAACCTTTCAAAATAAACAGGATTATTTAAATAAGTTTTTCAAATAATTAGGCCTACTTTTAAAATAATTAGAGTAATTTGTGATAATTAATTATAATATATTATACTAAT
The DNA here is from genome assembly GCA_030848705.1 of Heracleum sosnowskyi. Taxonomy (NCBI): domain Eukaryota; kingdom Viridiplantae; phylum Streptophyta; class Magnoliopsida; order Apiales; family Apiaceae; genus Heracleum; species Heracleum sosnowskyi. The sequence continues at coordinate 69,779,129 of CM061242.1, forward strand.
TAAAAATAATATACTTTATTAGTATATTATTTTAATTGATGTGTAATAATTATTCTTAAATAAATATATTTAAAGATGTACTAAAATATTTTTAAATAAATAAGCCCGTAAATTGGTCCAAGTATATTGACTTATAAAGTATTTGTGCCCTAGAGACAATACTATAATGTTCTTAGGAAAGATATTTTTGATTATTAATGATTATGTTCTATGGATTTTCTTTATTCATTTATTATGTCTTTATTTACTGCGATATAAATGTTAGAATAATAAATGTCCTTAAAATATAAATATGAATTCTATATCTCTAAGTATGTGACTTATAATGAGATTATATGAATAATGTTTATAATCCTAAATATCCCTAGTCGAGTATTATTATCTAAGGGCAATAATAATGCATAAAGACTAGTATGTTTGTTGACTGATGACCACATCTCATTGGTCATAGGTATTGCGATACTAAAGTCAAAGACATAAGTGCATGTTAGAAATATGTGGCACTGGATAGACCCATCGTGAGAATTCTTCATGGTAAATGTTATCAAGTGTCATAAGTGATTCTCACAGTGATAATGGTGTAATGATCCTTAGACTTGAAATCATTATATTTCTATATGAGAATTAATATACTTTGATTCTACTCAAAGTTATCAAAGGATTATATTACATGGTACATTATTCACGAAAGTTTAATTGAATCACCAATTATTATTATTACTTGGGTAGCAATGATGCATTACTAGATGTCGCTCATTGTTTATAATTTTATTATTACATATTAAAATTATTGCCAACGTAATAATAACATAAAGGGTCACACACATAGAATGTTTTAAATGAAGCTTTATTTAAATTACGAATTTAAATAAAATATTATTATTACTTTGAATTATTAGATTAATTAAGTAGGACTTGATTAATCAGATTATAATTCGAATTTAATAATATGTAACTCAGAATTGGGCTGGGTTTTAGAAGCCCACTCTGATTAGGGTTAAGCCCAGATTTCTCCTCCCTATAAATACATAATGATGTATAATTTTAGGGTTACTCTTGCAAATTCGTTTTTTATTAAAAACCCTAGCAGCTCTACAACTTGGAGAGGCTAGAGAGAGAGAGAGAAATCGTGAGCAGTTTTCGTGGCTAGTACCATCTCAGTGGATCGTTGGACGATCAAACATTCGTGTGGATTGATTTAGAGAAGTAGATCTTGGCTCAAGGGATACGTGGTGATCAAAGCAAGGACCTCCATCTTTCAACCAATCATAAAGCTTCTTAAAAGGTAAACAATTCTATTCACGAATTAAATATCAATTTTTCGTTGCGTTTTTCATGCCCGAAACCCTTCAATAAGTTCATCACATGACCCAAATAAAGGGTGTTGGCCCTCAATAGCACATATTTTAACTTTAATGCCCCAAATAACACAATCTGAAAAAATGGTCCCAAATAGCACGCCAAAACGTCAAATAAATACACGTTTATATAAAAGTCAAGATCGCTTAACGTTTTCAAAATTATTCTGAAGAAGTAAACTGCCAACGCAACATCGATTTGCGTTTACCAAGTAGCAACACTACTTTATTTAACGTTATGCACAAAAACGTAAGTTAAGATAACGTTTCTTTGGAAATACAAAAACTTGTTTGTATATAGTGGGTCTAACACGTGCCTAACTGTGCAATACTAATGTTGTGTCAGAGTTTGAGATAATAAATAATATGTCCTAGATGGTCCTACATGCATCACCGGTGAAATAAAAATCGATTTGTGTAAAAGTTTGGAAACGCGAGACCATCTGTCGTCTTAGTGTGCTAGTAGGGACCATATTTTTGAATTGCGCCATTTAGGGCATTTTAATCTCAAATTGTGCTAATGGGGCATTTTCTCCCAAATAAATAGGTTTAAGAGATGCGTTCTAATTAGCATAGTTAAATTTTTATATATAAATATGTTTACTATTGAAGGAACAAATGAAAGAACGACTAACCACACTACTAATAAAACTTTCTTTTGCAATTGTTACTTTTAAATATTTTCTTACTTAATTTTTAATTTTTAATTTTAGTTTTTGTTAGTTATATATAGGAGATAGTTGATCTATTATATATTAAAGAAGAAAAAGTATAATATTACATATTTGAAGAAATTTAATTTTTATTTATATTTTTAAAATTAATATTATAAATAATAATTTTAATATGATGTCTTGTTTGCTTTTATATTTTGATGATTAATTTATGCATTCATTTGCTATATTAAATTGTTAAAAAAAATTATAATGAATATTTATTTGACTCTACATGATTTAATAATTTATAGGATTGTCCTTCTCTAATTTTCAGCTTTTAGTGTCGCATTCGAGGTAATTGGTAGTTATATATATGTCGTATGTGATAATATTAGAAAAGTAGAAATTTTAGCTAGAAAATATATAAAAAAATTATTTGGCTAATAAAGGTAATCGGTTAATTATTAGTATTTATAATATTAGTATTTTATGCTGCTAAATGAAATAACCCGTGATATTTTTGAGGTTTTAGTTATGAGACATATTAGTTAGAAAATATAAAAAGAATATACACTTTGACAAAAAAACTAATCGGTTAGTTATTAGTAATTATAATTGATACGGGTTAAAAATAACCCTAAAGACATAATTAATATTGCATTATTTAAACCTAGCTGGTCCATAAATAAGGCTCATTAATAAGGCCCGAAACTCTAATTAAATATTAATTTCGTAATTAATATTTGGGCTAGAAGTACAACCTGTATTGGGAGATGTCCAATACAGGCTTATTCTAATACAATTGGGCTTGTTTCAATACAAGTCCGTTATGATATGAAAACAACTCCTACAAGGAAGGATCTAGAATTAATCCTTATCCACCGTCAATGATAAGACTTATCCTTCAAGGAAGTGATAATACTTATCCACCGTCAAGGATAAGATTTATCCTTCAAGTAAATCAATACTCATCCACTAGACTTCTAAATGCCTATATAAAGGGTCTGACCCCTCATCTCAGAACTACGTTTTAGACTTCATCCTCGAATAAGGACATACAAGTCACTACGTCCTTGGTGTACCCCTGTCGCCATAGCCCCGTGGGCAACACCAAGAACTACGTTTTTATTGGCTTGATTCTCTAAACACTAGAGATATGTAGACATCTTGTTAGGATCGAGTTAGTCCCCGATAACAAGAGCAGCCATTAAAGCTTGAAGCTCACAAACCCTAGCATTAATTATACCCTAGTTTTTATTCCATAACATTTGGCACCGACTGTGGGGACAAGAACATCAACCATGACAAACACACGAAGAACTTCACGTGATCCATCATCGACTTCTGGTGTTCAAACGGCAGGAAGTCAGCCACCACCAACTACTGGTACTCAAGAGATGAATATCCCCCTCACCACTACTCAAGGACCAGAGATCCCATTCTCAGTTGAAGGGACGAATCCCATGCAGATGGTGGTTCATGAAGCCAACTCCCAAATTCAAGAGATGACTCATCATCAACCAATCACATCTTCTCAAGTGATTTTGAATGCACCCCGAGGCCTTCAACTTCATACTACTGATCTTCCCCAATACACGAATCAAACTTTGGGTATGCCACCTTATGGAATGCCTCCACGACCTCCCGTTGGGAGCAATGGTCACAATCCACTGTATCATGAATCATATGTGTCTCCTTATGTTCGAGGCCTAGAGCCCATTAATCAACAAACTCAGACTCAACAAGTCCCTCTGATTCGAGACTTTTCTGGTCCCTATACCGAAGATGAAGATTACTCATCTGATGATGAAAGGGACGTTCCCCAAAGGAGAAGACGTCCTACCCAAACAAATCGGGAACCCCAAACTACTAAACACAAGATTGCAGCATATGAAGTTGAGATTGCAAGGCTTAAGAAGGTATTAGCAGAGGAAGAGGCAGCTAGAGCCAAAGGCAAATCAACCGAGAGGGTTCCTGTAATTAACTTAGATCCTACACCGAGAAAGTCAAGGAGGGCTGAAGCCCCAAAGGGTGATCCCACTGAGTTGTTGCCCTTAGGAGATCCGGATGATCCTACACCCCCTTTTACTCAGGATATCATGAAAATTCATATATCCAGAAAGTTCAAGATGCCAACCATTAAGACCTACGATGGAACAGGAGACCCTGCTAATCATGTGAGAACCTTCTCTAACGCACTATTGTTGCAACCTACCAATGATGCAGTCAAGTGCAGAGTGTTTCCACAAACCCTTGCTGGCATGGCTCAACGTTGGTATAGTCGTCTCCCTCCTAACTCTATTGGGTCTTTTAAGGAGTTGAAAAAGGCGTTCATCAACCAGTTTGTTAGTGGGAGAGTGCATGAGATGAGTTCATCATCTCTCATGGGAATTCAATAAGGCAAGAATGAATCCTTGAGGGACTACATAAATCGATTTACCAGGGAGGCTCTTAAAGTCCCGGATCTGGAAGACAAAGTGGCCATGATAGCCCTGCAACAAGGAACCACTGACGACGACTTTAAAAGGTCTTTGGCAAAGCACCCCCCTGAAAGCATGTTGAAGCTACAAGACAGGGCTGGAAAGTAAATTAAAGCTGAGGAGAGCATGAGGAAATATGAACCAAATATTGGGGGTAATGGAAACGGAAAGAAGACGAAGGAGACTCAAGAGTATGATGCAAGGGACAAGTACCCAGAACAACAGAGGATTCTGATCCTGCAACAAATAAGAGTAATCCCGGTCAAAGATTCATGGAGTATGCAAGATTGAATGCTCCTAGAAGTCAAATCCTGATGGACATTGAGAAAGATGTTGATCTCCGATGGCCAAAGCCACTAAGGACTGATATGGAGAAAAGAAACAAGAACCAATTCTGTCGGTTCCACAAAGAAGTTGGTCATGACACCGACGATTGTAGACAACTGAAGGACGAAATTGAATTCTTGATCCGGAGGGGAAAACTGGATAAGTTCACCAAGGATGGGAATCGAGGAAACCAGAGAGGAAACTATGAGAAGAAAGACTATGACAGAAAGCATAATGATCAAGATCGTAATCCTAGACCCGAGGTCCAGTTATCAACATGATATTTGGAGTACCGACTGCGGCTGGCTCTTCCAGGAATTCACGAAAATCTTATGCCAGAGAGGTAATGACTGTTGTTGGAGAAGCACCGAAGCGTGCCAAAATAGAAGTTGCCATTAGCTTCGATGATTCTAACCTAGAAGGGGTAAAATTTCCTCATGATGACCCATTGGTCATCACACCTATGATAGGTGATTCTGAAACCAAGAGAGTTCTGGTTGACAATGGAGCTTCTATGGATATCTTATTCCAAGATGCTTTTATCAAGATGGGATATACTGACTCACAGTTGACACCCTCAAACATGCCTATCTACGGATTCAATGGAGTCGAATCAAAGGTTGAAGGCACAATCCAGCTCCCCATGACTATAGGGCAAGGCTCGAAGACAACGACTCAAATGCTGAACTTCTTGGTTATAAAGGTAACCTCTACTTATAATGCAATCCTTGGAAGGACTGGCCTTCATGCTTTAAGGTTGTTGCCTCAACATACCACTTGAAAATAAAGTTTCCTACAAGGAACGGGGTTGGTGAAGAGCGAGGAGATCAGAAAATGGCTAGAAGTTGCTATGTAGCCGCACTAAGACATGATGGAGTCAGGGGCAGGTTCTCCCAATTGAGGACATGGATTCAAGGGATGACGAAGATAGAAGGGGAAAGCCAACTGAGGATTTGATCCCTATCCCCTTAGTTCCAGGAGAACCAGATAAAGTCACTTACATTGGAGCACTATTGCCTACACCCTGGAAGGGCAAGATTATATCTTTCCTCCAAGAGAATGAAGATGTTTTTGCTTGGATGGCAGCTGATATGCCAAGGATTGATCCCCAATTGATGACTCAAAAGTTGAACGTAGATCCCGAAAGGAAGACAGTGAAGCAAAAGAAGAGGAACTTTGCTCCAGAAAGGCAAGAGGCCATAAAGCAAGAGGTAGATAAGCTCTTAGAAGCAGGATTCATTGAAGAGATTCAATTCCCTGAATGGTTGGCTAACCTGGTAATGGTCAAGAAAGCCAATGGAAAGTGGAGAATGTGCGTAGACTTTACGGACTTGAATGATGCATGTCCTGAGGACTGTTTTCCCCTACCAAGGATCGACACTTTAATAGATGCCACTACAGGGCACGAAATGCTAAGCTTCATGGATGGCTTCAGCGGATACAACCAAATCAAGATGCATAAGGATGACATTCGCAAGGTATCATTCATTACTGATTTTGGTGTTTACTACTACTTAGTTATGGCCTTTGGACTCAAGAATGCAGGTGCCACATACCAAAGGTTAGTGAACAACATTTTCAAACATCTCATTGGCAAGACCATGGAGGTTTACGTGGATGACATGTTAGTCAAAAGCCTCGATAAGGCCGATCATATAGAGCACCTCCAAGAGGCATTTGAAGTGCCGAGACACCATAAAATGATGTTGAATCCTGCCAAGTGCGCCTTTGACGTAGGGTCAGGCAAGTTTTTGGGTATGATGGTCTCTAAACGAAGAATTGAAGCCAACCCCGACAAAATTAAATCAATTGTGGATATGGAACCACCGCACTCTATTAAAGATGTTCAGAAACTCATTGGGAGAGTGGCAGCATTGGGAAGGTTCATCTCCAATTTAGGGGAAAAGTGTCTACCCTTCTTCAAAGCATTGAAAAACATGAAAAATTTTGAGTGGACAACAGAAATCCAAGAAGCCTTTGAGGCCTTAAAAAAATACATGACTGAAGCACCATTGTTGGCAAAACCAAAACCTGGAGAAACGCTCTATCTATACTTGGCAGTTTCAAACACCGCCTTGGGAGCTGTTTTGGTGAAGGAAAAATCAAAGGTTCAGAAACCCATCTACCATGTGAGCAAAATTCTGCACGGAGCAGAAGTAAACTACTCTCTGATAGAAAAGTTTGCTTTAGCCTTGATCATGGCCTCAAGAAAATTATGCCCGTACTTTCAGGCGCATAAGATAGAAGTCTTGACTGACCAACCATTAAGAAACATCCTGCATAGTCCTAAGGTCAGCGGAAGACCGATCAAATGGGCGATTGAGTTGGGAGAGTTTGACATCAAGTATAAGTCTCGAACGACCATTAAAGCACAGGCACTTGCTGACTTCATGGTTGAATGTACCATCGACAACCAAGAAGTCGGGGGGGGGGGGGGGGGGGTAGGAAGTAGTACCCTTGGAGGGCAAGGAAGTTGAAAAACAAGATGAAAAGATGGTATTTAAGGAATACTGGGTGCTCTATTTTGATGGGGCATCAAAAACAAAATCAAGCGGAGCAGGTTTAGTGCTACAAAGTCCCGATGGATTTCTCATTGAGTATGCACTAAAGTTGGACCTTCTGACAACAAACAATGAAGCTGAGTATGAAGCCCTGATAGTCGGCTTAGGTTTGGCCGAGCCTTAAGAGTTAATAATCTCAAAGTCTACGGCGACTCGAGATTGGTAGTCTCACAAGTAAATGGAGAATTTGAGGCTAAGGATGAAACCATGGCCAAATATCTGAAGCTTGTGAAAGCCATCGTGATCCAGTTTGATGAATGCTATATGGAACACATCCTTAGAGAAAAATCATGAAGGCCGATGCCTTGTCAAAATTTGCTTCTTCTGAGATAGAGAACTATGCCGGAAGTGTATACTTCCAAGTCTTGAATACCCCGAGCATCAATGGAAAACTAATAGCACCTATTGACATAGGTGGCTGTTGGATAGACCTCATTAAGGCTCATCTTGAAACCGATTGGTTACCAAATAATGCCTTGGAGGAACGAAAGTTGACAGTGAGAGCATTGAGGTACGCCTTGATCGAAGGGATCTTATACAAAAAGTCTTTTGTCATTCCTTACTTGAAGTGTCTACGACCCCAGGACGCGGAGTTAGCCTTGAAAGAAGTTCATGAGGGAATTTATGGGCAGCACTTGGGGGGCAGGGCCACTGCTCATAAAATCACCCGTCTAGGCTTCTACTGGCCATATATGCTTGCTAATGTGAAAGATTATGTGAAGAAGTATGAACGGTGTCAAAAGAATGCACCTGTAGTTAGGCAACCATCCGAGATGTTAACATCAGTTAACTCACCAATCCCGTTTGCCATATGTGGCATGGACATACTTGGGTCATTTCCAATGGCAAGTGCACAAAGGAAGTTCTTGATAGTGGCAATTGACTACTTCACTAAGTGGATTGAGGCTAAACCTCTAGCCAAGATAACCACCAAACAAGTATTGCAATTTCTATGGGAAAGTGTAATGTGTTGATATGGAATCCCACGAATCCTGGTCACAGACAATGGGAAGCAGTTTGACAATGAAGATTTCAAAAAGTATTGTGAGGAGAACAACATTGAGTTGCGATTCACATCAGTTGCTCATCCTCAAGCAAACGGACAAGCCGAGGTGGCCAACCGAATCATCCTAGATGGACTCAAGAAGAGAGTTGAACGCTCAAGGAACACTTGGGTGGACGAGTTGCTCCCTATACTTTGGGCATATCGTACCACTTGCAAGGTTACTACTGAAGCAACTCCATTCCTGTTAGCCTATGGGGCAGAAGCCGTGGTGCCAGTGGAGATTACTCATACCTCCCCAAGAGTAGGGGCCTTTGAGCCTGAATCGAACGAAGAAGGTATGAGGTTGGCTATTGATCTAACTGATGAAGTCAGAGATGAGGCAAATGCCAAGATCGTAGAACATCAGAAGCGAGCATCTTTCTACTACAATATGAGGGTTAAAAAAAGGTTCTTTCGTCAAGGAGACTTGGTTCTCAGAAAGATTGAAGCATCCGGGGTTGGACAGAAAGGAAAATTAGCCCCTAATGAGGAAGGGCCCTACAAAGTCAAGAATGTGTTTAGACGAGGCTCGTATAAGCTAGAAACCCTCGAAGGGCATGAGGTGCCAAGGACTTGGCATGCCTCAAACTTAAAAGTTTATTATGTTTAGTGCATCCTAAAAAGATCCGCTAGTAGGACAAGTAGAAATAAGGTTCGATGAAATCATGAGCTTCCTAGAAAGCAGATGAAGGGTTGAGCCCGTTTTGATTGGTAGAAACATCCTCAAAGCTTTGCCAAGACAAACTACAAATGAATGCAAAGGAAAGCATACAAAATATGCATGTCAACTGCACAAATAGAGTTGAATACAACGAACCCCGAAGGGTGAATGTTGCTAATAAACATACAAAAGAAAGCCTAAGATGCCTATTGTTAATTAGCGAAAATTTTAAAGATCATGAGAAGTTTGATATGATAGACTTGAGAATGAATCACCACGAGTGGAGCCATCAGTAAGAACTCGTAAGGGTGAAGGGTTGAAACCCCATAAACCTAAGACATTCAGTCCAAACCCCATCATTCGATATGCTCAATGAAAGGCTTGAAGCCAAAACAAGACGGTATAAGACATAAAAGGCTTATGCAAATGTCAAGTTAGCCTCGAATAAGGCAAAATCGTCGTAAATATGTAGGTCGCTCCACACTTTACACCAAGACGATACTCGTGAAACACTAGTAGTGTATATTAAAATCCCAAAAAAGGGTAGTAAGTCTCAGGTAAGGGATAAAAAGACCCCAAGTCTCAAAAAAGACCGGTATAACTTCTATGAAATCCTAATGCATTATCATAGAAGTTGGGGGGGCAAATGATACGGGTTAAAAATAACCCTAAAGACATAATTAATATTGCATTAATTAAACCTAGCTGGTCCATAAATAAGGCCCATTAATAAGGCCCGAAACTCTAATTAAATATTAATTTCGTAATTAATATTTGGGCTAGAAGTACAACCTGTATTAGGAGATGTCCAATACAGGCTTATTCTAATACAATTGGGCTTGTTTCAATACAAGTCCGTTATGATATGAAAACAACTCCTACAAGGAAGGATCTAGAATTAATCCTTATCCACCGTCAAGGATAAGACTTATCCTTCAAGGAAGTGATAATACTTATCCACCGTCAAGGATAAGATTTATCCTTCAAGGAAGTGATAATACTTATCCACCATCAAGGATAAGATTTATCCTTCAAGTAAATCAATACTTATCAACTAGGCTTCTAAATGCCTATATAAAGGGTCTGACCCCTCATCTCAGAACTACGTTTTAGACTTCATCCTCGAATAAGGACATACAAGTCACTACGTCCTTGGTGTACCCCTGCTGCCATAGCCCCGAGGGCAACACCAAGAACTACGTTTTTATTGGCTTGATTCTCTAAACACTAGAGATACGTAGGCATCTTGTTAGGACCGAGTTAGTCCCCGATAACAAGAGCAGCCATTAAAGCTTGAAGCTCACAAACCCTAGCATTAATTATACCCTAGTTTTTATTCCATAACAATAATATTATTATTTTATTTTATTAAATAGAACTGCCCGTGATATTTTTAGAAAATAAGAGATTTAGTTAGGGAAAATAAAAAAAGTAGAAATTTTAGTTATAAAAAAGAATACATGATTTGGCTAATAAAGGTAATTGGTTAATTATTAGTATTTTATGTTACTAAATGAAATTGCCCCTGATATCTTTGAGGTTTAATTTAGGAGAAATTTTAGTTAGAAAATATAAAAAAAATATACGTTTTGGGAAAAAAGCTAATCGCATTCGAAGTAACTGATAATTATATATATGTCATTTGTGATAATTTTAGAAAAGGAGAAATTTTAGTAAGAAAATATTAAAAAAATATACCATTTAGCTAATAAAGGTAATCGGCTAATTATTAGCATATACAATATTAGTATTTTATGCTACCAAATGGAATAGCCCGTGTAAATTTTTTGAGGATTTAGTTAGGAGACATATTAGTTAGAAAATATAAAAAGAATATACACTTCTTGTCAAAAAAAATAAAAAATATACACTTTGGCAAAAAAAGCTAATCAGTTAGTTATTAGTAATTATAATATTATTATTTTATTTTATTAAATAGAACTTCCCGTGATATTTTTAGAAAATAAGAGGTTTTAGTTAGGAAAAATAAGAAAGTAGAAATTTTAATTATAAAAAAGAATATATGTTTTGGCTAATAAAGGTAATTGTGTTAGATCAGGATACAATGATCATCAGTATCTGGACTACTGGTCAGGATTGAGATGCTGACGTCATCAAGATTTCATACCGTCAGTATCAGGATTGCTATCAGGACTGAGATCAGTATTATCATCAGGACTGGAAGCTGATCAGTACTACTTCAAGATAACTATTGAGTCCAGAAAAATATGAAAGATTGATATGTCGGTTCCTGGTTTGTAGGAACGTAGTTGTCAAATAAGATATAGTTTGTAATTGATTTTAACTTATCTTGTATTTTATAGAGAAGCCGTGTGTACTATATAAACACAATTTAAGTTTTGCATATTACAATCGCTTACACGAGTATCATTGTAACCTAGCAGCTTTCAAGAACATCAGAATTTCTTGAGAGAGTTCTGTAACAGTTTTATACCAGAATTAATAAAGCTGTTATTATTTCATATTTGTGTTTTATATTACTATTAAGTCGAAAATCTTATACAATTGTATTCAACCCCCTTCTACAATTGTTAATTACTGGCAACAATTGGTATCAGAGCAAACTGATTTAATTTAATCAGAGACGATCCAAGATGTCGACAAGCAAATATGAAAGCATCAAAATTCCCATACTGAAGAAATCTGAATACCCTACATGGAGGGTAAAGATGTTGATGTACCTGAAAGCTACAGATCCTGATTATCTGGACAGGATTCATAATGGACCATACATCCCTAAGAGAATTGTTGGTCGAACAGACACTGTTCCTGAACACTATGTGATCAAGGTGAAAAGTGAGTGGACACCAGAAGAAAAGGCTCATGTTCTCAGGGATGCAAAGGTAAAGAATATTTTGCATAATAGTCTTGATGTTGTCATGTCAAATAGGGTGATTGCATGCAAGTCTGCAAAGGAAATTTGGGACACCTTGGAAACTCAATGCCAGGGATCTGCATCTATCAAGAAGGATGGGAGGGTTCTACTCATTCAAGAGTATGAACAGTTCGATGCTAGACCTGATGAAAGCCTTACTGACATGTATGATAGATTCCTGACTCTACTGAATAATGTATCTCTAGTTGGCAAAGAGTATGTTTATGAGGACTCAAACACCAAGTTTCTGAGAGCTTTACCAGAAGAATGGGATACATAAATATCTATCATTAGGCATCAGTATGATCTAAACACTGTGTCTCTTGATGAAGTGTATGGGAATGCTTAGAACCTATGATCTTGAGGTTCAGCAAAGAAAGAACAAAAGAAGCAGCAATGCAAAGTCAGTAGCCTTGAATGTTGAGGCAAGATCAAAAGGAAAAGATGTGGAGGTCTTTAGAAGAAGGATAAAAGCTATGGAGTCAGATCCCGATGAGTCATCATTAGATACTGATGGCAATCCTGATGCCAATACTGATGATGATTCTACTGACTCTTACATGCAGGAGACGGTTGCTATGATAGTCAAGGGCTTCAAAAAGATGAAGTTCATGAAGGCTAGAAGACAAGGCAATTTCCAGAAAAAGACCTTCAATCCTGACAAAGACAGATACAACAAGAAGGACAACAAGAGTAGCAAATTTGACAAGTCAAAAATTAGGTGCTACAAGTGCAATAGAATGGGGCACTTTGCAACTGAGTGCAAGAAGGCTAAAACACTCATTACATCAAGTAAGGATTGGATGGACTCTTCTTCAGAATCTGAAAATGAGGTAGTCAACTATGCCCTGATGGCCAATACTGATGAGACTGCTGTTTCTGATGAAAAGGTATCAAGTACTGTTTTTGATATTGATACAAATGATGTCTCTGAATTAAGACCTTTTCTAAAGTCATTGCATATTAGCTTTAGAAGTCAAACTGCTGAAAATACTAGGATCTTATCTGGGATGTCTGAACTTAGAAAAAGGAATGAATACCTAGAAGCTGAATTTTAATTTATGCAAGAGGTACAAAGAGAGTGTGATAATGCTAAACACATGAAACTAGAAATGGAATTTAAATGTACTGCTCTTGAAAAAGAACTTGAATATGCTAATGGGAAAATCAGAACCTAGACTGACTCTGGAAGGAAATTCCATGAAATTCAATACTGATAAGAATTGGAAATTGTGTCTAGGGTACAAGCCAGAAAATAATAATAAATTGAAAGAAAAAGTTGTTATCAATGAGACAGTAAATCCAAAGACCTACAGACATGTTATAGACAAAACCAAATCTAAGATTAAACCTGTTAAGTTTGTATTTGGTAAAGATCCCAATTCAACTTTTGAAAAGGGATCCACTTCTGCACAACCAGTCACAAATTCTCAGTCTAAACCTGTCAAGAAGAATGGAAATAAGAATGTAGGTCTATTGTCTCAAAAACAACTTAAGGATAAAATTTGTAATGTGACAAATAGATAAAAGACACCTACTGTCAAAAGAAATAGGAATGGTAAAGTTGGGATTAATAAAGAGAATAATTATAAGTTTATCCCAAATGCTCCAAGAAAATGTTGATTTACCTGTGGTAACTCTAATCATCTTGCTATTGATTGCAAGAAGCGTAAAAAGAAGGTTACTGAAAATTCCTAGGTCTGATGTTAGGAATAGATCAATATTTTATAAACCACAGAATTCTTGTTTTCACTGTGGCAGTAAATGACATTCTATTTATACTTGTGAAGAATACCATAATTTGTACGACAACTTTTATGATCCTTTACCTAAGTTTAATAAAAGTGCAAATTCTGGTAAACTTAAGAATGTCAATGTTAAGCATGCATCTTACAATACTGATACTGACAAAGCAAATCCTGATGGACACAATCCTGACAAGAGTGCTAAAGTCAAAAAGTCTTCTGCTGTTAAAATTAATAAAATGCATGTTAAAAGAACCCAACAAGTGTGGGTTCTTAAAAATACTGACTAGTGTGTTTTTGTCTGATTGCAGGGTAAAAGGAAAAATGTGTTAGTCATGGATAGTGGATGTTTTGTACACATGACTGGAAACAAAGCCCTGCTATCAGAATTTGAGGAGAAAGCTGGCCCAACTGTGTCTTATGGAGATGGCAACATTGGACAAATTTTGGGATATGGCAATATAATCATTGGCAATGTCATCATTGAAAAAGTAGCTCTTGTGAAAGGACTAAAACACAACTCGCTGAGTATTAGTCAAATCACAGACAGAGGTTATCATGTCAACTTCTATTCCACTAATTGTGAAGTAGTCAGCAAATCATCAGGAAAGATTGCACTTACTGGCTACAGGCATGGTAACATATATGAAGCCAACATTCACTCCAATACTGATGGCTCATCTACTTGTCTCATCAGTAAAGCATCAGTAGATGAAAGTTGGAATTGGCACAAGAAGCTTTCTCATCTCAACTTCAGCAATATCAATGAGTTGGTTAAGAAAGATTTAGTTAGAGGATTACCTAAAGCTTTGTATACTCCTGATGGACTCTGTGATGCTTGTCAAAAGGCTAAACAGAGAAATACATCATTCAAGAGTAAATCTGAATCCTCTATTGAAGAACCATATCACATGTTACATCTTGACCTATTTGGACCAGTCAATATAATGTCCATCAGTAAGAAAATGTACACTCTTGTAATTGTTGATGAATTTTCCAGATTCACTTGGGTGTATTTTCTACACAGAAAAGATGAGACTCCAGAAATACCGTTGGACCATGTGAGAATGATTGAGACAGGCACAAAGTATAAAGTCAAGATTCTGAGAAGTGATAATGGTACTGAATTCAAGAATTCAGTAATGGAAGAGTTCTGCAAATTCAAAGGCTGTAAATGTTTTGTTCTCAGAACTCATCCTGAACAGCTAGGGAAATTTGAAACTAAGACTGATAAGGGAATTTTTATTGGCTAGCCAGCCTCAAGAGCTTTTAGAGTTTTCAACTTGAGAACAAGGATTGTCATGGAGTCAATTAATGTATCTTTTGATGATAAAAATATAATTGGAATTGCTGAAGACTCACATGATAGTTTGATCTTTGCAAATGAAGCTACCAAGAATCCTGATGAACAAGAATCAGATACTGACACTCCATCAGATACTGATGGGTCACCAAATCCTGAAGATACACCAAATCCTGATGATGCACCAAATACTGATGGTGCTACTGATGATGTTACTGACAGTACAAATGTTGAGGGGGAACAACAACAAACTGTTACTAATTCTGAGACAACTCAACCATCAGGAGGGGAATCATCAGATACTGATGCAAGTGACAATCCTGATAACACATCAGGAGGAGACAACAATAATTCAGGGGGAGCTTCTACTGATTCAAGCTCTTTTAATGACAACACCAATCCAGGGGGAGCATCCACTTTAAGGAATGATTTACCACCAGCAAGGAAATGGACCAAAAGTCAGACTCCTGATTTGATAATTGGGGATCATGATGCAGGTGTTAAGACAAGAAGTGCAACTCAAAATGAATGTCTATATCATAACTTTCTATATCCAATGAGGAACCTAAGAAAGTTGAAGATGCACTTAAGGATGCTGATTGGGTTACTGCAATGCAAGAAGAGTTGAATGAATCTGAAAGAAATGAAGTCTGGAAACTGGTGCCAAGACCAAAGAACAGGTCAATTGTTGGTACAAAGTGGGTATTCAAAAACAAGACAGATTCAGATGGAGTAATTATCAGGAATAAAGCAAGGCTAGTTGCAAAGGGGTATTCTCAACAAGAAGGGATTGACTATGATGAAACTTTTGTTCATGTTGCAAGACTAAAAGCCATCAGAATCTTTCTGGCATATGCAACCCACAAGAAATTTAAGGTTTTCCAGATGGATATGAAAAGTGCTTTCTTAAATGGTGAACTGGAGGAAGAAGTTTATGTTGAACAACCTCCTAGTTTCATTGATCCAAAATATCCAAATCATGTCTACAGATTGGATAAAGCACTTTTGGACTAAAGCAATCTCCAAGAGCATGGTATGAAACCCTAGCTCAATTCTTACTGGAAAGTGGATTCAAAAGAGGTACTATTGATACAACTTTGTTTTATTTGAATCATGGTAATGATTTGCTTTTAGTTCAGTTTTATGTTGATGATATCATTTTTGGGTCAACAAACAATAAACTATGTGAGAAGTTTTCAAAACTTATAGAGTCTAGATATCAAATGTGCATGATGGGAGAAATGAGTTACTTTCTTGGTCTCCAAGTTAAACAGACTGATGATGACATTTTTATCAACCAGTCAAAGTATACCAAGAATTTATTGAAAAGGTTTAACATGCAAGATAGTGCAACTGCAAGTACTCCCATAGCTACAGCTACCAAACTTGATCCTGATCAAGGTACTGAGGTAGATGTAACTCACTATAGGGGAATGATTGGCTCTCTTCTATATCTAACTGTAAGTAGACCAGATATCATGTATGCAACATGTCTTTGTGCAAGATTTCAAGCAAATCTCAGGGAACCACACCTGATAGCAGTTAAAAGAATTTTCAGATATCTTAAAGGCACTCCTTCACTTGGCCTTTGGTATGCTAGAGAATCAGATTTTGGTTTGTGTGGTTACTCAGACGCTGATTTTGCAGGGTGCAAAATAGACAGGAAAAACACTTCAGGAAGCTGTCAGTTTTTAGGTGTTAGACTAGTTTCTTGGTTTACTAAAAAGCAAAAGTTTATCTCAACATCAACTGCAAAAGCTGAGTACATTGCTGCAGGAAGTTGTTGTGCTCAGATAATGTGGATGAGGAATCAATTGTTAGATTATGGCATGTCATACTCCAAAATCCCTATTTATTTTGATAACCAAAGTGCTATTGCAATGACATGAAATCCAGTTCAGCATTCTCTTACTAAGCACATCAGTATTAGATATCACTTCATAAGAGAACAAGTACTTGAATGAACAATTGAACTGCATTTTGTTCCTACTGATCAACAACTAGTTGACATATTCACCAAGCCACTGCCTGAAGCTACTTTCAACAAATTGGTGAATGAACTTGGAATGATGAACTTTGAGAATTTTTGAGAAAAGAATCAGAGAGCAAGTCTTGATGACTATCAAATCCTGATGGTCATTCAGTAAGGTATGTACTTTTGACCAAATACTGATAGGACAAATTCCTGACAAGAAGTCAACTAGTCAATCCTGATGGACAGGTCAACATTTTTAATTTGCTTAATTTGTGTCTAATTTTCTGTCAGTATTTGATAGGAGACGTTTGAATTTTAGTTGGACAATTATATGTGCGTGTGTGTCACACTGATAGATATATACATATAGATACACATAAAAAGCTGTGCAGTTATGTTTAATTTCACACGAAAATTGGTCCACTAATTATTTGTGCACAAATCACAAATTGCCACCTGTCACTGAGAGTAATATTTTGTTTTAACAAAATACAATCAATTTTCTATTTTGCAAATTACTCTCACAATTCATCAGTTTTCTACCTTCTTCTTCTCTCTGTGCTTACAAACCCTAATTCCCAAATCTCAAATCTCAATTTTTTAAACACTTTTACAATGGCATCTTCATCATTCATGAACAAACAGACTGTGATTAGTGGTATTACTTTTGCCACTAACAATTTTGTTATGGTTTTAGACCATCAGGAATTGCCACAAGAGTTTCATATTATTCAAGATTTCTTAGCTTCAAGTCCATTGAAGTATGCTCTAACCGAACCTGCGAAAGTATCCTTTAAGTCTGTGATGCAGGTATGGAACACAACAGTTTTTGGTAAAGGACTATCAGGATCAATCCTGATGAGTTTCGAGTACAATGGGGACACTTATCATGTGACTCCTGCTGTTGTTGAGGAGGCACTTCACTTGCCGGCCTTAAATGATCAAACTGCTGCTGTTATTTCTGGTTCGACTCTGTTCGAGTTTGTTACTAAGTTGGGCTATAATGGAGAAGTAAAGAGATATAGCAATCTCTTCAGGACCAAGCTTAAGAAGGAATGGAATTTCTTCTTCGACACCATAAGTCGATGTTTCTTGAACAAGACATCTAACTTTGACGCTCTACCATCAGGATCTCTCAAGATTGGGTATTTTCTTATTCACTCTACAGTTTTTAATTATGGGTCGTTTGTTCTAAAAGCTTTAAGTGATAGGAAAGCAAATAAATGTGGTTATGTTTGTTTTCTTAGATTTTTCCAATTCATATTTTGTCACTTATGTCCTGATGCTATTTTTGAAGATGATGTAATTCTACCTATTTGTAGAATTACTGAGAATAATGTGAAGTCCTTAGTCAACAGTGATAAGGCAAATGGTTTTCATGGCAATGCATTTATTCCTGATGAGGTCAGGCTTTTCTTGCAAGAGAAAATGCCTACTCAGTATGGATCAAATGCTGATGCTATGGAACAAGGCCAAACACACCCTATTCCTGACCTAAGCATCCAATCCAAACACTCCACAACCACCTCTATTGTCTCTCAAAAGACTTTAGTTGTAAAATCAAAGAAATCAGCTAGATCTGATGTGTTTGGAAGTCAATCAGGATCAAATGATTTCTCCTCTACACCTCTCACTAAAAAGAAGAAACAAGAGGGTGTACAAGGGGTCCTGGTTAACAAGGCTGGTAGGGTTGAGGATGTTGGTGTGAATAGAAAATTGATTTTGGGTGCTAGTTCAGATTCTGAGGATGATATGCCACTTTCCTCCAAGTTTAAGATACAGAAGGAAGTTGCTGATACTGCTCCTGAAGCTGTGGCACAGATTGCTTACCCACAGAAGAAAAGAAAATTGGTCAAAAGCAGGTATCATATTCCTTTAAGGATGCAGAATACTGATGGTCAGACAACTTCAAATCCCGATGAGCCATCAATTCTTGATGCTCATGCAAATCCTGACGTCAGTACTCCTGATGCATCACCTGTCAAGACTGTCTTAATCTCAGATTCTCCAGCCAATTCTTCTCCATCTCAAAGGATTCTTGAAATTTCATGGGAGAAGGTTGCTGAGACTGCTTCCAAGGTTGGACTTACACCTCCACTTCAAAAGAAAAGGAAGGCAACTAAGATTGTTTTTCAAAGGCAGAAGAAACTGAAAGGATCAAGCCCACAAGAACCTGAACTTCAAAGTAGTTTAGCAGCTATTGAGGATCCTGCCACACAAGAACCACTCACTCAAAGTGTGAGTAAAGGCAAAGCTGATGGAATGGTCACACAAGAACCATTTTCTCAAAGGGAAAATGCAGACATCTACATTCCTGCTCCACAAGAACCATCTTCTCAAAGTGAATATGCAGGCAAAACAACTTCAGTTTCTAAGGAACTTCCTGACACTACTCAAGGGGTTTCTGGTGCAAATGACATGGAGATATTGGTTGAGAACACTGTCAATGAGGGAAGTACAAAAGAACCTTCAACTCAAAGCGTTGAAGCAGCTTTTGAACCTCGGGCTACATAAGAACCATTGGTAGCAAATACTGATGCAAGCCAATCTATTCCTGACAGTGTTGCTCCGGACGCAAGTGGTGCTCCTGATGAAGAGTAAATCCTGATACAGCCACTTGACTCAAGACCAATGTTGGACTCTATCTCAGATCATCAGGATAAACTTAAAGGTATTCATATTCCTGATCCTGCTAATAATGATGATTCTGATGATAGTGATGATGATGATGACAATGTTGAGAAGGATGAGCTTGCCACTGCAATTAAATCTAGTCTTGGAACTAATCATGGTTCTTCAAGCACTTTCATGGTTGGCAAGGCAACCTCAGGAAAAGCTACTACTAAAGATTTTTCTGGTTCTTCTGTAACTGATTATGCTGAACAATTAAGAAGGCATGAATGGGATAATGAATGGTACAGATCTGCTGATCCTGTGAGTTACCCATGTGCACTTCATCATGCTTCTTATGCAACCAACTTAATTGAGAATGAAGATTTAAAGAATCACTTGAAGGCTACAACACTTCTAAGCAAGAGCCTCAAGGCTGAGATTGATTCTGTTAAGGCTGATAATGCTTTGGCGAGAGCTGATATATCTCAAAGTTTAGCAGAGGCACCTACTGCTCTTCAACTCAGAGTTTTAGACTCTCATGTCAAGTCACTTATCACTTACCAGTCTTCTCTCAACAAAAGAATTGATTCTTTGGATTCAAAGGTAACAAATATTGAAGCCTCTCGCTCTTTGATTTTGAATTTACTATTTAATCCTGATGCCAAAAATGGGGAGAAGGTAAGTCAATCAAAATGTACACCTGATCTAGTATTAAGAAAGGATGATGATACTGGAAATGATGGTGATGACATGGTAAGAAAAGGAGAAACCTCTGATGCTGCTATGGTGAAGTCTTCAAGACAAACTACTCAAAGTCAATCCATGCAGTCAACTCATGTTTCTGATTCTGGAATAAGAACAATAAGAACCTTGGTGAACTCTCAGATCCTGACAGAAGAGCAAATCCTGATGCCTGGTCATGGACAAGTTTTATCTACAATTCCTGAAGGTGCTGAAGATGTTTTTATTGAAAATGCTGAGGATGCTGCTAATCTTTTCTGAAAGTTCAAAACTAAAGGTGGTGATGTTGTTACTCTTTATCATATTGATAAGAGAGTTCAACAGTTATTTGCAAGAAAGGCTCTCTCCATTTTTACAGAAGAATATCCTGATCTATCTCAAGAAGAATTTCTAAGACAACATAAAGAGATCATGGTGAGTTTTAATAATCCTGCTGCTGTTAGAGGAAGAGGCAGAGGTAGGACAGGAGCTAGAAGAGGTAGAAGGTCAACACAATCAATGCCTAGACAGACAAGGTCTAGAGGTATAAGAATTGAAGAAATCACTGAGGACACACCAATGCCAAAGGTTCCTGATACTCAAGTTGTCAGGACTACTTTTCATGAAGAAGACGGTGAAGAATATGAACCTCAGGTGGTTTTGAGAAGAAGACCAAGACAATTATCTCTAATCAGTAATACAACTCAAGTTGCAGATTCTAATACTGACACTGTTCAAGATCCTGATGAATCTGAAACTTTACAAGAGATTGATTTGTTAATTCTTTCTACTGTGGTTGATTCTCACAATAAAGAAGTTCAAGAAGAAGAAGAAAGGAGAAGAAGTATAAGAAGAACAACAGATAGAGATTTTAATCTCTATGTGCAAAGGCTGATCAAGTCTAATAAAATGTTGTGGAAGAATGATAGAAGACTACAACATAAGCTAGATTTAAGCTATGTTCTTGAAAAGGAGAAAGATAAGAAATGGAAGCATATTGACACTGTTGAGTGCAATAGACCTATCAATTTTCAACCTGGTGGTATTATGACAAATCTTCCTGGTGTTGCAGAAATTGCTGGTTCTCAAAGATCCAAGGCACTATGGACAGAAATGTACTCAAATTTAAAGCAGATGCCACATAACAAAAGAGGAGGCATTAGTCATAGAGATGCTGAATTCATAAACATGCCATATGTTGATCCTCATGCATTGGTTGAAATTGGAGGAAATTTGACTTCTGAACACCTGAACAATTTACAAGTTGTGGATATAGTTTTAGATTGTCATGATGGTACTGAAAAGAAGGAGAAACTTCTTTATTTCATGAAGGATGGAAGTGTGAAGAGAATTTCTATTCAAGAGCTGCTGGTTAAATCAACAAAGGAACTGAAATATGTTCATTATTTGTTCAAGAATAAGAATGAAGTGTGCAATGAATGGTCTGATATGATTCTATCAACCATAAGACAGAGATTTGATGAAGGAAAGAACTATGATGGTAAATATACTCCCACATACTTAAATCTTAGAGGTCAAGAAGTGGAAATGCAGAGAGGCAGTGCTGTCAAGGAAATGTCTCTAGGCATGAAGAATTGTCTCTTAATCCTGATGGGAAGGAATTCGCTTATCTACTGGTTGAAGAACTTGATCTACAGAGAAGTTCTATCCAAAATCTCAGAGCAGCTGTCTACCAGATTAATGAGGAAGATGAAGAACTCATAAATCAAAAGGGGAGACTGATTCAGATTCTTGAAGATAAATGAAGGTTTATTGTCAAACTTCTTGAAGATGAATTTGTTCTACCAGAAAATTCAAAGATAAGTTTGCTGCTGAAGTCTCTTGTACATTTTGTAAATATGTTTTTGGCATCATTGAATCTAGGAATCTATACTTTATTTTACAAAGTATAAGATTAGGGGAGATTGTTAGATCATGATTCAATGATCATCAGTATCTGGACTACTGGTCAGGATTGAGATGCTGACGTCATCAGGATTTCATACCGTCAGTATCAGGATTGCTGTCAGGACTGAGATCAGTATTATCATCAGGACCGGAAGCTGATCAGTATTACTTCAAGATAACTATTGAGTCCAGAAAAATAGGAAAGATTGATTTGTCGGTTCCTGGTTTGTAGGAACGTAGCTGTCAAATAAGATATAGTTTGTAATTGATTTTAACTTATCTTGTATTTGATAGAGAAGCTGTGTGTACTATATAAACACAATTTAGGATTTGCATATTGCAATCGCTTACACGAGTATCATTGTAACCTAGCAACTTTCAAGAACATCAGAATTTCTTGAGAGAGTTTTGTAACAGTTTTATACCAGAATTAATAAAGCTGTTATTATTTCATATTTGTGTTTTATATTACTGTTAAGTCAAAAATCTTATACAGTTTTGATCATGATACCGAAGCTGATTGTCAGAAAGCTAGTTCACAGAAGCTAATAAATTAGGAAGCTAACTAGAAGGCATTTTATCTATCCAAGGTCTAAAAGCCACATCAAATGAATGGAAGATATTATGTCATCAAGTTAGGAAGCGAAGTAAGCCAACAGACGTCTAATGAAGCACCAAGTGTTTCAGTGGTAAGCCTGCCTAAACAACTCAGTAATGGTGAATCAATAAAGATGACAAGATGTTTTATCTAAGGATGAAGCTAAGTATATCCATTCTACGGATCAAGCTATGAAATCTTATTTCATCTACGGATACAAGCTGAAAACATCATATGCCATCAACGGATATAAGCTGAGGACATCTTATCTCATCAACGGATAGAAGCCGAGGACATCTTATCTCATCTACGGATAAAAGCTGGGGACATCATATCTACAGATAAAAGATGAAGGAAGTTGATCTACAGATACAGCTAAGGATGTCATGTTTTATCTATGGATGTAGTTAAGGAGGTTATGGTCTATCTATGGATGCAGCCAAGAATGTTATGTTCCTTCTATGGATAAAGTTATGGAATATTACTTCTACGGATAAGAAAGTAATACGCCTACTGATGTTCATCTCATTCAGCATGAAAAACAAATCTATGTAACAGAATCTTTTGAAGGTTTCTTTATTTAACAGGTTGAATGGAGGACAGTCTCAGAGATCATCATTACACACTTGTGACTAAAAGATGTTGGATAACGACACAGAAGATGTATGGGATAGGGAGTCAAACTGTAAATATTCGAAGGCTCAAATTCCTACAAATGAAATGTGAAGTCATCTATTGTCTTTTATGTCTCGATGGATAAATAAGAGTTAAGGCAGCTACCTAGAAGTTTACCTTCTAACTGGACACAAAGGAAAGGCTTGACAAGCATGAAGACCTATTTGCAATACTGCATGTTCACGTATCTCAGCTGATAGTGACTTGACAATCGGGTAACCAAGGAAAGGTCTCTTTCATGCAGATGTCACATGGGCTTGGAAGCTAGGTCAATTGCATGGACTTAGTAATTTTTGAAGAGAGCAGCACACTCAATCGGAAAGCACCATTTGGGATTATACAAGTTTATCTGTGATGCCAGCCAAGGCATTTCCCGAATAGGATAGTTTCTGAGACGAGCATGTGATCAAGCAGAACCAAAAATGTAATATTTTATTATGTTGTAGGTGAGTTTGTAACACACATTCGATGTATATAAGACTGTGTGGAGTAGCATAGAAATATATGTGAAGAGAGCACAAAGCTAAATGTAAATCACTTAGGCTCTCTTTCATCATCTGTGTAAGCAGCTGAAGTTTGTTGAAAAACAAAACTAGAGAATTCTTCAATATACACCTCATGTGGGCTTTTTCCGAGAAACCCACCTGAAAAGTTTAAAAAGTTTGCTTGTCTCCTGCATTTCTTTTTAACTCGAAGAATTCATTTATGTTCACGGCTTGACTCAATTCTTAGTTAATTTACAAGCACATATGTTCATACTGTAAAACAGTTTGAAAAAGTTTTGTAAAATTAACTAGATTGTATTCAACCCCCCTTCTACAATCTAGGTTGCATTGTTCTGGGAATAACAATTGGTATCAAAGCAAGCTTCAAACACACCTGAAGTTTAAAGATCAAAAGCAACTGCAACCATGGAGAGAGGTGACAACGAAGAAGCTGGGAAGGAGTTTTCAAACAAGGACTCAAAGCTGATGTTTGCAAAATCTCTACCCAGAAAATGGAAGCATATCTCTGTGTCTATCAAAAACACCCCTGAGTCCAAAGTTCTAGATCTTAGCAATCTGTTAAGCACTCTTGAAGACACTAATCTTGAGGGTATGCATGATGCAAAGATTATCAATAAAGAAGGGGAGACAGAAACAAGAGATGTGGTCATCTCCGACCAAGATTTGAAAGAAGAGGAGAGAACAGAAGCAACAAGCTCAACATTCAACCTGAAGATCTGTGAATGTATCAGAACCACATCAGACAAGGGGAAGGAAGGAATGGCACTTGAAGATGAAGGCCTTTTTAAGCAAAGGGTTTCAACTAAAGAGGGTTGTTCAACATCAATAGAGGAATCCATCAACCTTGTACCCACAACCTATGACAATCAAGAAGCAAGTTCAACCAGAAATCAGGTAGTTTCTCTGGAGCCAACTAAGTATGTTAAAGAAATATGTTGCAGCACTGCCATGAGTTTAATTGATGAATTACATGTTGTGAGTATTTCCTTTAACAATCTCATTGAAGAAAATGTCAGACTTAAAGCAACTAATGCTATGCTTAATGAGATAAATGCTATGTTGGAAACTCAAGTCTCTGAGTTTAAGGAAACACTTGTTGAATGCATGAATGCTAAACATGAACTTGAGGCTGTCTTAAAAAGAGAAGTGGTTTTGAAAGAGCAGCTGAGAAAGGAACAAGAGGTTATTGCAAGATGGAATAATTCCAGTTACATTGTGTCCAACATTATCAAATCTCAAGGAATAGACACATTTTGTAAAGAGACCTGGAATTGCAATAACAAGAAGCTAGAGGATGTGGAGACTGCTCCAAAAATGGTAAAACCATTTAGGAGTAATCAGACTCTTGAGAAGCTGAGCAATAAGGTTGGACCAGGTTTCAAACCGTGTTCAATCACTAAGAAACAAAACCATCAAGGAAGAAGAGTCAGATGCATATGAAGAGAAAAGCTTGAATGAACCAACAATGATTGACTGTAGTAGCAGCTACCCATCAGAAGAAAGTATTTCCAGAAGGCCCTGCATTCGATGTGGTAGAGTTAATCACTTGTATACTTCTTGCAGATTTGTTCAAACAAGATCTATTCAATTGCCTATGACTGATATGCCTGTCATGCATCACATTTTTGCTCACAATGCTCGAGATTCAACAAGATATGCTAACATGCCATTTGTTCCTCATCCATATTGGTATAAATTCAATATGCCTCAAATGTCATGGAGCATGCCTGACTTGAATGATCTGTATGCTCAAACATTTCCTTGTCGAGCATCAAATTTTGATATTCAAGAGCAACATGTGGATGCCAATCTCTCAAAGTCAGAATCAAAGGATGAAAATGGTTTGAATCCTTTGAAGCCCAAAGCTCAGAAAGAGAAGATGACAGTCATAAAAGCTAAAAAGCCAAAGCTCAAGGAAACTTGGGTACCTAAGCCTGCTTGATTTGGTTTTGAAGGTGTGCAGGAGGAAGATATGGAAGCTCTAGATTCCTACTAGAGTTTCTATCCTGCTCACTGATTGCTCAGAGGAACGTAGCCCCTCTACTATTATGTAGAGATGATATTTGTAGTCATGATTAAGGAATGAAGCATGACTTTGGAAAACAATATCATCAGTTAGGGTTGAAGCACTAGTTGATGGATATAAGCATAACTTGCTATGTATCAATCAAACATGCGACTAAGGAAACTTTGTATTCGTAGCCTACATTGTCGATCAATAGAAAGACAATGAAGTGGTAAGCAGTGGACATTTGATAGAAAAGTGTATGCAGCTGATTTGAATAATGCCTTGGAGGACTGTATGTCTTGACCTCTTTGTGACAAGGCAAAATCAGGACAATAGTAACCAGTGCATAAGAAGCTGTCTGATGGAAGAGTCTTGATTAGAGGAACCCCAAGTTTTGCCAAGGATGGGTTAAAGGATGCATGCCATTAAGGGAAACAATAGAAGACCTCTATCAAGAACAGGACAGATCATACGTTTGATAAACTCTTTTGGCCACTGCACATAAAATCTCCTCAAATGATTTAGCTCAAGAATTCATTGTGAAGAGGTCTTATGAAACAAATGACAATATCTGCAGAGACTTTGCTTGGAAAATCAGGATTACTCTTTGAGCTCTGGAAAGTTGTGGCTGGTGCTACTTATTGCAGCCAGAATGTTTTCTTGGTCATTCAAGCACCTGAAGGAGGAATCATCAGACTGTGTGAATAAGGGAAGCCAACAGTTTTCTCTTTTCACATTCCTTAGGCAAGGAAATAATAGAAGCTTAGCTAAAGGAGATAAAGGAATCTGTGTGGGAAATTACTTGAAGAACATCCAGTCCATGATCGAATACTTAACATTTCACAATTGTTAAGTTTAACTGACATGTGGATAAATATTCACAAGTAATTCATGAGTGGAAGAAAAGATCTTTGCTAAGAGGAAGTAGAGGTGAAGCTGAGAGTGGTGGTTTCTTCTACATGCATTTCTGACTACCTTCCATAAGAGATGACATTCATGTGTAGAGGAAAGTAAGCAGCCATCCATGGTATCTTATGTTCTTCTCTGAAGGGTTTTCTGTATGGAACATCTACTCAGGGGGAGCATTTCTCAGAAAGTGTTAATCTACTTCTGCAACTTCAAGAAGACATCCTGTCAAAGATCAAATCTTTTATCTACTTAGAAGCTCAATTTGGGTAAGCAACTCAAAAGAGTGTATGTAGCTGGAAAAGCCTATAGGGCTTTAAGTCATTGAATCAACACTGCTATGGAGTCTATGCAGGTTGTTTCTGATGATGCCAGATAAATCAAACTTATTGATGAGAGATTTCCTGGAGTTCTGAGATTTGAGTTTGAAATGGAAGGTGGTTTTTGGTATGAAGAAGATGATGATTATGTGGATGAATCAGTATATACACTTGTTAAA
Organism: Heracleum sosnowskyi; assembly: GCA_030848705.1. Classification (NCBI taxonomy): domain Eukaryota; kingdom Viridiplantae; phylum Streptophyta; class Magnoliopsida; order Apiales; family Apiaceae; genus Heracleum; species Heracleum sosnowskyi. The sequence continues at coordinate 69,806,569 of CM061242.1, forward strand.
TGGTTAGTAGCTAATTTTACTAACTCCAGTTAAATGGTTAGTAGCTAATTTTACTATATTACTTAGGAGTAACATCCACACTTGTTCATATATACACACAAGCCTAGTGTTGGAACCAAATTTCTGTCGGGTCGGATTCCGAACAGCTCTTTGGGTTAACCTGAAAAAGAGAAGAATGCGAGGGGTTTGTGAAGGGTTTCGAGCACATAAACGCAACGGAAAACGTAAAAATAAATCAAAATTCGAAACCCCTCCGCAGGATCCATGCGAAAACAAAAGATTTAATTCGGAGATTAAGAACAAATACCTTAAGATCCATTTTAGTGTCTCCTGAACCATTTTAGTAGGAACACGATTTAGTGTATATGCACTTGTCTCTAGGGTATAACCCCATAAACTTATTGGAAGATCCACTTGACTCATCATCCATCGCACTATGTCCAACATAATGTGATTTCAGCTCATAAAAACTCCTTTCATTGAACCTGTTTTTTTTTAACTTCAGCTTAATATTCTTTGAACTTTTCAAACAATTCGAATTTGTTTATCAAAAGATATCTATATCCGTATCTACTGACATCATCAGTGAGCGTTATGAAGTAGTAAAATCTACCTCCTGCCATCGTACGTATATGACCACATACATCACCATGTATAAGTCCTAATCATTCGATGGCCCTTTCACCATTTTCAGTAAAAGGGGCTTTTGTCCTTTTGCCAAATAAACCAAGATTCACATTCTTCGTGTGATTCATAATCAAACTTATCCAATCATCCATCATTATGTAAATTGGAAATGTGTTTATTATAAAATGGCCTTAATTACAGTGCCAAAGGTAATGTTTGATTTGAGTCATTTTAGAACATATAAATTGTTAACTAATTGTGCAACATCATTAACCTTTTCATTGAAATGTAATAAACAACAATTGTTATATATACAATTAAAATGAAAAACCTTTGTTGTCCATACAAGAAACCAATATAATGTCTCTACTCTTAGAGGCACGTAGTTACAATTATCAAGTTCTAAACTTAGCCTTATATGCAAAATTAAGTAACGAGTTACTTCAACTAAAGCAACAACTTTTGCTCCAATTCTAACCCGAAACCTGAAGCTTGACCCTCACCGGTCTTCTTCTTAGATCTTCCAAATAAGCATGACAGTTTAACTTCCAGTCTTTCAGTTTTCCACAGAAGCGACAATCGTCTTCTTTAATTAGCAGCACACCTCATTTAGGCGACAAAACCTCTTTGGGATTGGACTTTAATATGGCTATAGAATTAGATCAAATCTTCTTCTTTCCATTCCATTTTCTTTTCCCATTCACATTCCTACATTCACCATCATTATGGGAGTAGTCCATGCATTTATCATGTTGCTTACAGCAGTCCTCAACGTGTTTCACAACTTAATGGGTGCTATGTCTATCTCATTTATTTCGTTGTTCACTAACTAATTGAGAATAGTTATTGTTCAAAGATTTGTATGATCAAATCATTCTGAGTCTCTAGACCAATCTTGAAACCCAAAAAATAATAATCAAGGTACTCATTATACCCTATCATCTTTAGAACATCTGGACCAACCGAATCTCACTTTCCCTACTTATAGGTGTATGGTGCGTTGCTATTGTCAAATCCCTTTTGACGAGCCTTTCCCTCAAACATCTTTTAAGGTGCTCAAATATCTCATAAGCATCCATATGCTTATATTGTTTCTTAAGCTCAGCACTCATAGTTGCAAGCATGAGACATGAAACATCATCAGTCGAATCATCAATTTACTTCCAAAAAGCATTATGTTCGGCACATGTTACATTCTCAGCTAAAAGGTAAGGGAAGAATTTGACTAACATCGTGGTGCCTGAGGACGATCCTCAAGCTCCTATATCAGTCGAGGAAATTTGTTCCTGTCAACTTGTCCTTCTCAAGGACTGATCGCATAGAGAAGTTGTTTGTGTTATTTTTCATTTGATAGCTACAATATTAAAGTGCATAAAATTAATCTAGGTTGCAAATTTATTAATTATTATGTTTAAGTGATTATGGTATATCATTATATACCTCCCACTATTTTTATCAAATAAATAGCCCTAACTATTAATTCGGAAAGTATTTCTCTCAAATCTTTCTAGTGAGCCAAGATCCATATTTCGTCATGCTTAAGGTAAGCTTTGGCTTTACTCCCAAAACATGATTTATTTAGGTAGACAACTCTTGTCAATTATATCATATATAACTTTTGGAAAGTTTGGTAGAACAACATTTGTTCACATTTATCTAATAAATCATACCAAGCTCCATGCCTCTAAGTTCACAATCCTATTGTGGTAACTTAGTTAAGTCTAACCCAATGGTCTAACAATTAAGTATCACATTTACTTCATCGCGTCTTACCACGATAGATTGGAGTGCTTCGCTTTGGCGAACCCACTCTTTCTCGATCTAGGTCTTGACGAGTGTTGCCCATTGGAAGACATCTAATTGACTTAATATTTTAACTTTAGGGATTTATTATTAAAACGACCATGATCCCATCATCAAGAGATTCCCAATTTTTCCTTGAACTAAGTACTTCAAATCAAAATTCATCAATGGTTTGATTTCCAGTCCGTCGGAGGAGTCACAGTGGTCTCACTTAAAAACCAACTATTTCTTACAGGCATTGGCCCATTACAGGCATATCCCGTTGTTGTCAAAATCGCCCCATATCAAAATTTTAATATTCATACTTATTTCGTGTTTCATAAACACAGGAATCTCATGTTCGTTTTTGTTCAATTTTAAAATCTTGAATCGTTACAGATTTTATCTTGTTTAGCAAACACGGCATGGGTGACATATCTAATACATACATGTTTAATCTAATTAAAGCATGCATCATTATAACTACGCATACATATCATCATCACATGCATCATTTATGTAAAGTGCGTAAAGTAAACGTGTTTGGTTATGGCCCAACCTAAGTGATCTTTCTAAGCTAATGGAAAAATCAAGGTCAATCTATGGTGGTATCAAAATACAATACAATGTTACAAGTCTTCAAACTTTAACTTGCATCCTTGCTTGCCTCCTTGTAATGCTTCCTTGGTTCTCCATCTTGGATGTCTTCATATATATTACATAAATAAAACAACCTATCCTACTGAACTTACAAGTAGAACTCGAGTTACATTCGAGATTTAAACATTACAGGGAATAACGACATACAAGTCGTATTTAGAAACCAAACCATTAAAACAAAACCACTATCTTATGGGTCTTTAGGCCATAACCAATCACCATACTCATATAAAAATTAAGAACATCTCATATTGCATTAACATATCATACCATATAATCATATTTCTCATGACCCAATCACAGAAATCAAATAAAGTGTAAATCAGGAAACCAAAATCAGAATTCTGAAAAACTTAAATCGTTGTTTACAGACAGTAAACGACGTCAAACGCCTTACCGACGAACGAGTGACTTTGTCTGTTTTGTTCAGACGCCCGTTTCCCTTTCTGAAAAGGTATTTTCGGCGAAAATCTGACACAGTATACAAATTTCACTAAATCTGCGCAGCGTGTTCAGAAATCGTATCGAATACGATTCTCATAACAAGAAAAAACATATATCATGTATATATCAGTATACATACAGATTATATGATCATCATACGATCATCCCAATCATCATTAATGTAAAATTTATGCATATACATCAATGTTATCATCAAAACAACACATCAATCATGATAATCACAAACATGCTTATATATACATCAAAAATTTAAACATATAACCGAATTAAAACATTTTCGCAAGTAGCTCTGATACCATTGAAGGGTTTCGAGCACATAAACACAACGGAAAACGTAAAAATAAATCAAAATTCGAAACCCCTCCGCAGGATCCATGCGAAAACAAAAGATTTAATTCGGAGATTAAGAACAAATACCTTAAGAAGATTTAACAGTTCATATTTCTCATACGATTCATAATATACCCAATGTCCACTTTTATCATCACCCGGTCAAAGGTAACTTTTAATGTAATCAAAGTATATTAATTCTCGTATAAAAATATAATGATTTGAGGTCTAAGGATCATTACACCATTATCACAGTGAGAATTACTTATGACACTATTAACATGTGTAATCTCACGGCGGGTCAATCCAGTGTCATGTACTCTTACATGCACCTATGTTTTGACTTTAGTATCACCATACCTATGACCAATGAGATGTGGTCATCAGTCAACAAACATTCTAGTCTCTGTGTATTATTATTGTCCTTAAATAATAACACTCGACTAGGGATATTTAGGAATAAGATACTATTCATATAATCTCATTTTTAAGTCACATACTTAAAGATATCGAATACGTATCATAATTCCAAGGACATTTATTATGCTAACATTTATAACGCAGTAAATAAAGACATAATAACAATAATAACAATAATCAATAAAACATAATTTATAATAATAAAATGTTTTCTTTAAAACATAAAAGTATTGTCTCTAGAGCACTATTACTAACAGTTTGTCCCCCGATTCACCTCCGGTGTGAGAATAAGTTAATCGGTTCCGGTGAGAAAAAATAGAACGTACAAGTGCTTGTGTGTATTGTGTATCAAGCTGTCCTTGAAATGGAACCTGACAAGAGCCTTTATAGACTCAACAGTTGCTGACCTCCGAGGCAATCGGGCACACACTGAACGTGGGGGACGTGCCAACCTCCCACCTTAGAAATAGGAGTCTCAGTAGCATAACGGTCACCTGTAGTGGACTAGACCGGTGTAATGGGCCGCATTTCACATAGCTGACCAAACTTGATATTACGTCTGGCCCAATTATGCTTGGGCCTCCAACATGTCCTTGGGCTTCGGTCGGACGCCTCGTTCGATCGGAGTCCCAAACTGTTATTCCTAGAACAATGCAACCTAGATTGTAGAAGGGGGGGGGAGGGTTGAATATTATCTAGTTAATTTTACAAAACTTTTTCAAACCTTTTACAGTATGAACATATGTGCTTGCAAATTAACAAAAAGGAGTCAAGCCGTGAACATAAATGAATTCTTCGAGTTAAAAAGAAATGCAGGAGACAAGCAAACTTTTTAAACTTTTCAGGTGGGTTTCTCGGAAAAAGCCCACCTGAGGTGTATATTGAAGAATTCTCTGGTTTTGTTTTTCAACAAACTCCAGCTGCTTACACAGATGATGAAAGAGAGCCTAAGTGTTTTTACATTCAGCTTTGTGCTCTCTTCACATACATTTCTATGCTACTCCACACAGTCTTATATACATCGAATGTGTGTTACAAACTCACCTACAACATAATAAAATATTACATTTTTGGTTCTGCTTGATCACATGCTCGTCTCAGAAACTATCCTATTCGGGAAATGCCTTGGCTGGCATCACAGATAAACTTGTATAGTCCCAAATGATGCTTTCTGATTGAGTGTGCTTCTCTCTTCAAGAATTACTAAGTCCATGCAATTGACCTAGCTTCCAAGCCCATGTGACATCTGCATGAAAGAGACCTTTCCTTGGCTACCCGACTGTCAAGTCACTATCAGCTGAGATAAGTGAACATGTAGTATTGCATATAGGTCTTCATGCTTGTCAGGCTTTTCCTTTGTGTTCAGTTAGAAGGTAAACTTCTAGGTAGCTGCTTTAACTCTTATTTATCCATCGAGACATAGAAGACAATAGATGATTTCACATTTCATTTGTAGGAATTTGAGCCTTCGAATATTTACAATTTGACTCCCTATTCCATACATCTTTTGCGTCGTTATCCAACATATTTTAGTCACGGGTGTGTAATGATGATCTCTGAGGCTGTCCTCCATTCAACCTGCTAAATAAGGAAAACTTCAAAAGATTCCTTTACATAGATTTGTTTTTCATGTTGAATGAGATAAACATCTATTGGCGTATTAATTCCTTATCCGTAGACTGCCATTCTACGTCAATTATCCGTAGAAAGGTAATCTCAGAATATCGTAGAAGAAATATTCCATAACTGTATCCATAGATGGAACATGACATTCTTGGCTGCATCCATAGATAGACCATGACCTCCTTAGCTGCATCCATAGATAAAACATGGCATCCTCAGCTGTATCTGTAGATCGACTTCCTTCAGCTTTTATCCGTAGATATGATGTCCTCAGATTTTATCCGTAGATGAGATAAGATGTTCTCAGCTTCTATCCGTTGATGAGATAAGATGTCCTCAGCTTCTATCCGTTGATGGCATTTGATATTTTTATCTTTTATCCATAGATGAAATAAGATTTCCATAGCTTTATCCGTAGAACATATACACTTAGAGCTTCATCCCTAGATAAAACATCTTGTCATCCTTATTGATCTACCATTACTGAGTTGTTTAGGCAGGCTTACCACTGAAACACTTGGTGCTTGATTAGACGTCTGTTGGTTTGCTTCTGAATTACTTCCTAACTTGATGACAAAATATCTTCCATTCATTTGATGTGGCTTTTATACCTTGGATAGATAAAATGCCTTCTAGTTAACTTTTTGATTTATGCTCTGTGAACTAGCTTTCTGACAATCAGCTTCAGTATCATGATCAAATTCTTGTCTTGAGTATTTTGTTATCATCATTCCAAATTGTAACAGCCCCAGATCCGGGGTCGGGGATCCGGTCGCTACGGTCTCAATTCCGATCAATAATACTTGCACTTGAATCAAAACAATTAAATCACATGCTGTGACCCCACAATAACAACACCACACACACAACAAGTTATAGTCCCAGAGATGAAAATGGGAATAAGTATCTAGTCATATGATCCACAAGTTATAAGTTATTACAAACCCAAAAGATTTCAGAGTACGCTTAATACTTCTTGCCGTTGCTTACATTAATCATAATATAAATAAGTCTGATACACAAAAGCTGAAGCTTAAAACACTGGTGGTTACTACCTCAGCTATGGCGGCTACGACATCAACAGGTAAATCTCTGACGACTGCTACCCGCTTTCGCAGGGTGTGACTGTTGCGGGCCATCGGCTCTAGCTGTTGTTGTGATATCATAAATAAAGCAAGGGTGAGCAATAATGCCCACCAAAATAATTTAAAATAACAGTTCCAAAGTATCTTTGTAACCACATGTTATGCCTTAAACGGAGAAGAAACGAGTATAACATAAAAGATGACGTTACAAGGAAAATTAATATATTATTTCCGTAACCCAAAGTCCACTTATGCATATATATCCTTAATCAGGTTTTATCAGAGTCATACCTCATAAAATAAAAGATGAAGTTGCATGAATTTATTGTCACTTCATTTTCAAATACTTTCGACCCCCTGCCAACATGATTGGTTTTTCATCCCAATACATGTTGCAGGAATATCCAAATTGGATGATGAACTAATACTGGAGTTGCTACCGCGTCCGCTGTGCCTAACCTTGCTATGATCAGTAGCAGGTCACACCGCTCAAATAGTTTTCTACATGTAGATGGAAGAATCACGACGACCTGACATTGTCTACCGCCTTCCGGTGATCTCCCGGCCCATTTGGGGCAATAAAAGTTGGATGGGCCCACGCAACTTGACCACTTATACCACTCCTAGTTCAGATGAAATCCATGACTCTGAAACGTAAAGATCGTCCTCCTTTCCCCAAGTGTAACACTTGTTGATACGACTCCACTAAGTAGTTATATCTAGGTTGGAAAGGAAGATTCTCCAATATTTCCCAAGCTATTGCTTGTTAATGGATATCGACTTGTTCCATGAATTTACCCCTCGATCGTTGAGGTGGTAACACAATATTTAACTTGCAGCTACTAAATTGCTTTGAGAAAATATCTGTCCCCCGACAGTTTTGAGTTGAGAGTTTAAAATGAATAGCAGTTACTAAAATCAGGTTTCTCATATTTTTGATAGTTGAGCGAGCATTTAAATCCTCTTAAAAGACAGACTTAAATGGGAAAACATTGTTATGGGAACCACTTTTTGATTTGAAAATAATTAATAATATTTATTAAATAAGTAACCTTCAACGAATATTTGAAATTAATATTCATTAAGTAAGTAATCCTCAAATGAATATTTGAAAATAATATTCATTAAATAAATAATCCTCAAATGAATATTCAAAAATAATATTCATTAATTAAATAAATAACCCTCGAATGAATATTCAATAATTAAACCTCGAATGAATAATAATATTTATTAAATAAATAAACCTCGAATGAATATTTAAAATAATATTCATTAAATAATAAACCTCAAATGAATATTCAGAATAATATTCATTAAGTAAATAAAGACTAAATGAATATTCCAAAATAATATTCGCTAAATAAATCATCCTTAAATGAATATTCACAAATAATATTCATTAAATAAATACTTAATCCTCGAATGAATATTAATAATATTCTTTAAGTCAATAATCCTCAAATGAATATAAATAATAATCTTTAAGTCAATAATCCTCAAATGAATATAAATAATAATCTTTAAGTCAATAATCCTCAAATAACAGTACCCGATATCTTTATCGGAAAATAACCTTTATCATACACAAACTATAATCACTACTGATCTTTCAAGAAAATCACACGCCCTTATCCTAGGGCAAATATAAAACCCTAGCTTATAGCTGATATCCCATATCTAACTTATAAGCCCCAACTTCAAGTCATAACCTCAAGTATTGCTATACATAGCAATTCGAAAACAAGTATGCAATTTATATATATCGCAATCGCATATCATAATTGAAAACAGTTATTATCACAACAACAGTAGTATAGGTTTAGAAAACTTGTCTGGTGGTGAGGTAGGGGTAGTGTGCCTCGAGTCAATCCGGCGATCTATACATAGTCAAAAGATCCAAGGTTAATCACCTAACGCTCTTATGAAACCAAGTACGTACTTTACTTAACCAAAACATGATTTCTAGTTAACTCCTTAAGAATCCTCTTGCGCACGCTCGACTCGTACATTTTTATCAAATAGAGATTAAATCCTTTTAACACGAAATCTACTCGAGGGTCATCCTAGACATACCTAGCATGTTAACACAAAGTTTCCTATTCTGATTAGTCACTTAAGGGGTTTAATCATTGCCTCAAAGTTGGCTAAGTGGTATAGTTCGGTTTCTCGAAACATCCTTAATTAAAACACTCGTTTCTCCTAAACCGTAAATCGGATTCACATGATCTTTATACCAAAACGAACCTTGAAACAAGACCTACACAATACTAGGCAGTGGTGACTCTGGACAGAAGTCCTTATGTCCGAACATCACAGACAAAACAATGGTTAAGGAAAATCGGGCATTATAACGGCTATGTTTTAACGATTCCAAAGTTTAATCATAAACTTTACATACACAACCAAACCAAATCACCAAGTCAAATCTTTAACATCAATACTAATCCATAATCATCACCAATCAGTCAAAACCAACATCTACTTGTTTATCATCCAACCAACATCAAACTCTCACCAAACATTCGTCAAAACCACTCGATCATCCTTATGATCATACCAACTAAACTATACTTAAAACTAACCATATAAATCAAATTATAACTAAGGGTTTAAAGAATTTATACCTTCCTTGGAGTGTATACGAGCCTAATAATCCTTGTATAGCCCTTATATAACCTCAAGATTGCTTGAATCAACCAAAGAAATCAAGAAACCAAAGTTAGTTCTTGAAATCACTATTCATTTCACTATTCATGTTCATCTTTGACCTAGGATTTGAACATGATACAATCCATGGATGATGCTAAGATTAAGAGCATACCTTAGTTTGGAAATATGGAAGCTTTTGAATCTAAGAACAAGATTTATGGATGAGTGGATGATTGATTCTTGAAAAAGTATCTTTGTATTCTTCAAAATAGCCGAATGGTTTCTTTTCTTCAAAAGTGTTTCTTTTCTTGATTTCTTGCCTTGGTCACTTGATTAGAAATGCTGATTTTTTTGTTAAAAAGTGGTGAGTCGTCACATTTTGGTGAGTCACCGGGACACGTGTCGCGCATTCATGCATTTGGCTAAAGTAGCTTTACTGGTTTGTTTCCTTTCACATGGATGATCCAAATGTTGCATTCCTCGAATTAATCTTGTTACATGTTACTTCCATGTCTATATTTAATCCCGTAAGTGTCCCGTGGTTCTGTCTCCGTTTAATCGCGTAGAATGTTCGCAGGGTTTCTTAGGGGTTCTATCGAAGTAGTCTACCGTAATCGTTCTTGATATCTCTAATTCTTTTACTAAATCCATATCCATGAAATCGGTAATTTAAATCCTCAAATATTTTAAATAATCATTAATCCGTCCGTTATTGGTGAAATTTCGGAGAAAACAGAAATGCTATTTTTCCGATTCTGACAGCTTTTGCATTCCTTCATTTTCATCGTAGATCACTAATACAGCTTTGAAAGTTCATTATATCGTCCCGTATATAGGGTGGTCTGAAAAACTTTTTAAATGGAAAAGTTACTATTCATCAGTGGTTTTCAAATATGTACAAAATTTAGGGATATTACAGTCTCCCCTCCTTACAAGGATTCCGTCCCGGAAGCAGTTTGAAAACAAATGGGGGTACTTTTCTAGCATAGCACTTTCTAGTTCCCAAGTTGATTCTTCTACATTATGATTTTGCCATAAAACTCTGACTAGCTTGATGACCTTGTTTCGGAGCACTTGTTCCTTTTTATCTATGATTTCCACTGGTTGCTCCACATAGGTTAGGTCTGGCTGAATGTCTACTTGTTCGTATTCCACTATGTGCTTAGCATCCGGGTTGTATTTCCTCAGCATTGAAACATGAAACACATTGTGCACTTGTTGCAGGTTTGGGGGCAGTGCTAGCTCATATGCTAACTTTCCAATACGTCTTAAGATCTCAAAAGGTCCAATGTATTTAGGACTTAGTTTTCCCTTCTTTCCAAACCTCATCAAACCTTTCCATGGAGATACCTTTAAAAACACTAGGTCTCCCACTTCATATTCCTTGTCCTTCCGGGCCAAATCAGCATACTTCTTTTGCCTATCTTGGGCTGCTACCAGCCGTCCTCTGATTAGATCTACTATGTCCTTAGTCCGCTGGACCACTTCGGGCCCAAGCATCTTTCGCTCTCCAACTTCATCCCAATACAAGGGAAATCGGCATCTTCTTCCATAAAGGGCCTCGTAAGGCGGCATTCCTATGCTTGCATGAAAACTGTTGTTGTAGGAAAATTCAATCAGTGGTAGGTGATCATCCCAACTTCCTTTAAAGTCTATAGCACAGACTCTTAACATATCCTCTAGGGTTTGGATGGTCCTTTCACTTTGGCCGTCAGTTTGCGGGTGATAGGCAGTACTCATGTTCAACCGGGTTCCTACACATTCTTGGAAGCTCCTCCAAAATCTGGAGTTAAATCTGGGATCTCGGTCAGATACTATGGCGACTGGGACTCCATGTCGCACCACTATCTCTTTCAAGTAAATATCCACTAGTCTGTCGACAGTGTATCTTTCGTTGATCGGAAGAAAGTGTGCTGACTTCGTTAATCGGTCTATGATTACCCATATGGCATCGTGATTGGCCTTGGTCCTTGGTTAACCCACTACGAAATCCATGGATAGATGTTCCCATTTCCATTCGGGAATCTCTAAGGGTCGTAAAAGTCCACTGGGCCTCTGGTGTTCCGCTTTCACTCGTTGGCAGGTCAAGCATCTGCTTACCCACTCTGCTACGTCCTTTTTCATGTTAGGCCACCAGTAGTATTCTTTCAAATCTCCATACATCTTGGTGCTTCCTGGGTGAATTGAATACCTTGAACTGTGACTCTCGTGTAAAATCTCGTCTTTCAGTTCTCGAACATTCGGAACCCAAATTCGGTAAGTATACCTCCTTATTCCTTTATCATCCTTGACAGTGTGGATCTCTTCTCCGGTCATTGACTTCCTGTCTTCACTTATCATTCTTTCTTGACACCTTCTTATCTTTTCTAACAACTCTGGCTGCAAGGAAATCTCAAACAGCTTTTCGGTACCGCCTCCGGTCACCTTCACTTCTATTTCCATCTTTTCAAATTCCCTAATCAGCTCTTCTGAGGTCATTATCATCTTGAGTCTCTCTTTCCTACTAAGGGCGTCAGCCACCACATTGGCTTTCCCTGGGTGATAAAGAATTTCACAGTCATAATCTTTGATCAGCTCTAGCCATCTTCTCTGGCGCATGTTGAGCTCCTTTTGGGTAAAAATGTACTTGAGGCTCTTATGGTCAGTGTAAATCTCGCACTTCTCTCCATACAAGTAGTGCCTCCAAATCTTTAAAGCGAAAACTACGGCTGCTAACTCTAAATCATGAGTAGGATATCGAATCTCATATTCCTTCAATTGTCTTGACGCATATGCGATTACCTTACCGTGCTGCATTAGCACGCACCCTAATCCCTTATGCGAAGCATCACTGTAAATCACAAAATCCCCTTTTCCATCTGGCAATGCCAACACAGGGGCAGTTACCAGTTTCTCCTTTAGCTCTTGGAAACTCTTTTCACACTTTTCCGTCCATTCAAACTTCTCAGTTTTACGGGTAAGTCGGGTTAACGGGGCTGCGATTTTTGCAAAATCCTTGACAAATCTTCTATAATACCCTGCTAATCCTATGAAACTCCTTACCTCTATGGGTGTGGTTGGTCGTTCCCAGTTTGAAACTGCCTCTATCTTGGAGGGGTCAACCAACACTCCCTCCTTGTTGATCACATGTCCTAAAAACTGAACCTCATTTTGCCAGAATTCACACTTTGCGAATTTGGCATACAATTGCTCCTTCCTGAGTATTCCTAAGGCTATCCTCAAATGTTCTGCATGTTCTGCCTCTGTCTTTGAGTAGACAAGAATATCATCAATGAAAACTATAACGAACTCGTCCAAATACGGCTTGAACACCCTATTCATTAAATCCATGAAAGCTGCTGGGGCATTGGTCAATCCAAACGACATTACCAAGAACTCATAATGTCCATATCTGGTACGGAATGCAGTCTTCGGGATATCTTCGGGTTTAATCTTTAATTGATGATATCCAGTCCTTAGATCAATCTTGGAGAAATACACAGCATCCTTTAGCTGGTCGAACAAATCGTCTATTCTGGGTAATGGGTACTTATTCTTTATAGTTAGCTTGTTCAACTCTCGGTAATCGATGCATAACCTCATACTTCCATCTTTCTTCTTAACAAACAACACAGGTGCCCCCTACGGTGACACACTGGGTCTTATCATACCCTTCTCCAATAGTTCTTTTAACTGGGTAGCTAGCTCTTTCATTTCTACTGGGGCTAACCGGTACGGGGCCTTCGAAACTGGCGCCGTCCCCGGGGCTAATTCAATAGCAAACTCAATTACCCTATCAGGTGGTAATCCGGGAAGATCTTATGGAAACACATCTTCAAACTCATTGACTACTGGGATGTCCTGTAAACTGGGCACCTCCCTCTGGGTGTCTACAACATAAGCTAAGTAAGCCTCGTTTCCCTTTCGTAACAATCTCTTGGTTTGTGCCATAGTTAGAAATTTCCGTGTCTGTTTAATTCCCTTAAACACTATCTCCTTCTTCCCTGGGGTATTTAATCTAACCTTTTTCCCTTTACAATCTATCTGCGCGTTATTGCGAGACAGCCAATCCATTCCCAAAATGACATCAAATTCTCCTAATTTAAAAGGAATCAAGTCCACACAAAAAGACTGTTCTCCTATTTCCAATTTGCAGTTGGGGTGAATCTGACTAACTGGGACTATTTCGTGGTTAGCTATCTCTACTTGTAGGGAATCCTTTAATAGTTGGGCTTTAAGTTTCAATTTATGCGCAAAATCCCTCGATATAAACGATTTAGTTGCTCCAGAATCAAATAAAACATTTGCGCTAACTGAATTCAGAGAAAAGGTACCTGCTATCACATCCGTGTTCCTCACGGCATCCTGCACTGTCATATTGAAAGTCCTAGCAGTCGGGGGTTTGTTGGAGGCAGCCTTGCTTGCCCCTGATGCCGCGGGTCGGTTCATGGGACAATCCCTCTTCATATGACCTCGACGTCCACACTGGAAACAAGTGAGGCTTTGGTTGACGCTAGGGTTAACTGCGGTACAACTCTGAGCATAATGGCCCCCTCGCCCGCACTTGAAACAGGTTACCGATCTCTGGTTGCACACACCGAGATGTTTTCTTCCACAGGTCGCACATGCTGGTAATGGAAGTCGAGATTGGTAGGAGTGGGACACTCCGGATGGGTTGCCGCCCTGGTTCACGCTTGAGCTTACGGTTCGCTTGAACCCCGTATACCTTTCAGGTAGGGAGGCTACCCCGCGGTTAAACCTATTTGAGGTGTTTCTTCCGGCCGAACCTCCACCCATACTTGCATGTTTCCTTTTTGTTCCCCCTTTCTCTCTTTCTCTCTGCATTTGATCACTCCCTGCTTCCACAATCGAAGCCTTTTGTACTAACATGGCGTAGTCTGAAATCTCCAAGACTGCCACACGATTCTGAATCCATTGCTTTAACCCTTGTTGAAATCTACTAGCCTTCTTTTCTTCGGTATCTACAAACTCTGGCACAAACCTTGATAGTTCGGTAAATTTTGCCTCATATTCAGCCACCGTTAGGTTATTTTGTTTCAGTTCCAAAAACTTAAGCTCCATCTGAGTCTTCATAAACCTTGGGAAATACTTTTCTAGAAACAATTGCTTAAACCTTTCCCAAGTCACGATAACATCCGTCTCCAGGTTCTTCTTGGCCTCCCACCAATAGTTGGCCTCTCCTTTCAGAAGGTAAGTGGCGAAAACAGTTTTATGTGCCTCCTCAATGCTCAATATCTCAAAGGACTTTTCCATTTCCTTTATCCAGGCTCTTGCCTCTACTGGGTCAGCCGACCCTTGGAATTCTGGGGGCTTGAGTGACTTAAAGGCCCTGAAAGAGTTCGCTATGGTATTGTTGTTTCCTTGGGGTGGTTGGGGATAACGGTCCAAATTTTGCCTAAGTAGATTCATGAACTGACCCATGGGGTCTCCACCCTGGTTCTCTATTCTTTGCTCCTCTTCCACTTCCTCTTCTTCATCCTCAAATTCCGCAGTGAAAAAGGATTCATCTACCTCTCCATACCGGGAGTCGTCTTGCTCATTATAATCTTCATCCAGTTCTTCATTATACTCAGGGTCTTCCCTATTTTGGTTGTGGCTTTCTTGATCGTCAGATTCAGGGGGATTAGCCCTAGTTCCCACTCTTCGTGGAGGCATTTTACTGAAATTTGGAAAAATTCACATTAGGCTCGTTCACCGATGCCATGTTCGGTTAGAAATTTCAAATTGATATGGGGAATTGAGGACACCGATTGGAAAGATGTAAGAGCTGGCCTTCCCAAGATCGCATTGTAAGGGCTCTCTACTCGAACCACGTAGAATTTCACCTGCTTTTCAACAGTATATGGTGCTTTACCTAAAAGAACAGATAAAGTAATGGTACCTTCGATTGGGACCGGTTGGTTTCCAAATCCATATAGAGGAGGAGCTTCATGGCACGGGTCCAATTGCTCGCCTCCTAAGTTCATCTTACTGTATGTCCGATGATATAAGATGTTCACCGAACTTCCCCCATCTACTAATACTTTCCAAATTTTATTTTGCATGATCACATGGTTAATAATCAAAGGGTCTTCATGGGACCAAATCACATCTTCGTAATCATCCTCAGTAAACATGATCGGCATTGCTTGCTTAGCTGATTGAAACTGGTACAAATTGTACACTTGCTTAGCATACCTCTTCTTTGTCGTCTTGCTATCTCGGCCAGGGTACTTCCTCCATAAATGGTCTTTACTTCGCCCCTATACCTCTCACACTCTTCGGGCTCCTTCCGTTTGTCCCTTAGGTCTTTGACAAACTGGTTCAACTCTCCATCCTTGATCATCTTCTCAATCAACTTCTTTAAGTGGTAACACTCATCGGTGTTATGGCCTTTGTCCTTATGGTAATCACATTATTTGCTACCATTCTTCTTATAATCGGGCGTTTTCATTTGGGCTGGGCGAACGAAACCTGGCTTCCCTTTTATTTCATGGAGAATTTTCGAGATAGGTGCGTTCAATAGAGTGAACACTGTACTATCTTTATCTCTTCTTCGTTCGGCCCCTTTGTCACGGCCCTTCACATCACTTCTTCTATCATCATACCTTCGACCAGACTCATGCCTATCACGACCTTTTTTCCCTCGATCCTCTCTTCGGCTATCCATGTAGCCCCCAATTGACTCCATTTTTCTTCGAATACTTTATCCCCTCAAATATATATCATTTAAAGACTTAGGGGGAATATCATACAGAGAAGATCAGAGTTTCTTACCTTTAACTGGGTCCAAACCGGCTGACAAGAATCCAGCTGCTTTCACCTTATCCAAGTTTGTCACCATTCCGGCTTCTTCTTTGAACCTCGCCAGGTAGTCTCCCAACTCTTCGGCCTTTATCGGCAGTGAATCAAAGCTTCAGTATCTTTTTCTCTTCGGCATAAGTGGGAATAGTGCCTCAAGAACTTCCTTTTCAACTAGTCATACGAGCAGATTGACCTTGGTTTCATCGATCTATACCACATGGTAGCAGCTCCTTTCAAATATGTCTTAAACATTTTGCACAACATTATGTCGTAGTGTCCCATACCGGTCATAAGGGACTCGTACTTCTCACAATGATCTTCAGGATCACCCTTTCCGCTAAATTCGTTCATCTTCGGGAACTGTCTTCCTGATGGAGGCCTGTATTGCTCAATTTCCTCAGATATGACAGGTTCATGACTCACTCTGCGATCGCCGAACATGGCCTTCTCCATTCGGCTTAGCCTATCCTTCATACGAGGGTCTCCTTCATCATCAGTATCCGAACAAATCGTGATTTTAGAACGAGTTCTTCGGGGGTGCGATTCAGAGTCCGAAGACTCATCTACACCCTCTTTTCCTTCATGTGCCCCGACACTATCAGTGTTCTTTCGCCGACCTCCACAGCATCCTGAAGAGCCTTTTCTTATGCGTCTAGCTCAGCCCTTCGGCATTTAATGGCCTCCAGTTTAGCGATGTCATCCTCTCTCTTCTTTGCCCTTGTCTGAGCCTCCTTCTCTGCCCGCTCCTGCTCCTTTTGCTTTCCATTATTCGAGGCCGTTTTTTCACGCCACTTAAGGAGAATAGCCTTTTGCTCCTCGGGAGTGGGTATTGGACCCTCTTCTATTTCGGCATCGAAATTAAGGACACATTTTATCAGGGGTTTGGAGGTAGAAGCTCCTTGGCGAGGAGTTTCGGTAAAACCAGGTGGACAACCATCAATATTATCGATAGCCATCGTGTTTGTTTGATTTGCTTCAAGCTTACTTGTACGTTCCCACAGACGATGCCAAATATTGGAACCAAATTTCTGCCGGGTCGGATTCCGCACATCTCTTCGGGTTAACTTGAAAAAGAGAAGAATGCGTGGGGTTTGTCCCCCGATTCACCTCCGGTGTGAGAATAAGTTAATCGGTTCCGGTGGGTAAAAACAGAACGTACAAGTGCTTGTGTGTATTGTGTATCAAGTTTTCCTTGAAATGGAACCTGGCAAGAGCCTTTATAGACTCAACAGTTGCTGACCTCCGAGGCATTCGGGCGCACACCGAACGTGGGGACGTGGCAACCTCCCACCTTAGAAATAGGAGACCTAGTCTCAGTAGCATAACGGTCACCTGTAGTGGGCTGGGCCGGTGTAATGGGCCGCATTTCACATAGCCGACCAAACTTGATATTACGTCTGGCCCAATTATGCTTGGGCTAGTTTGACATAATACCCTTTACAAAATATATTTAATTGTTTCTATATTCACATGATGCAAAGTAGAGGGAGAAGAGTCCAGCTGGCCAGGCTATTGCTTATGTATGAACTTATGCGCTCCATGACCTCCACATTGCAAAAAGACAAGAATACAATTCAGGTATCTGAAATAAAACATTTACAGTTATTGTGAATCCACAGTGAATATAACGTATCATGATTGAAAATAACTCGTAATAAATTAAAATGAGTATTCATACCCACAAACAAGTCAATCCCTAAGTGCAAATCAGGTTGTATCTATATTCTATGACTTTAGTGTATCACATTTAAGACATATAATATCTAAAATTATAAGTAACAAGCACAATCATAAGTTAAGAATATAAATGAACTTGTCTCAAGTTTATGCTAACCTTTAAATCATGCAAAGGCAGTTCAAAGATTATTCACCTTACTTCACAAACCTCGAGCAACCTTTGAGAGCTTCATTTGTTATACACAATCATAAACAAGTGAAACCAGTAAACAAGTAAGATGAATCAAGAGATAAACCATGATCAAGTTATTTACACTTTTCAAATCTGGACAGCCCGTTGCAGTCTTACTAAACAGGCTCTAACTCTCAATCTATATATTTAAATCAAGTGATTCTTTTTTCTGAGTAAACTAGATATCCGTGGTTATAACATATCCGAAATTTGCTCTAAAATAATATTTACACAATCTGTGGCGTCTTTTCAAAGTTAGTCATGTTTTGAGCAATATTATGAATCAAACTGATCGTATTCAAGCAGCTCTAACTCAATATCTACTAATCTATTACCAATGAGATTTTAGATGGACATTAATAAGATATGGAACTATAACTTTTGTGTTTTGAGTATCAATATATTCTGAAATTATGATCCTCAAAACGCCAATACAATCCAGAATTTAAATTCTGAAATCTGCAGAATTCCAGAACTACCTTGCTCTATTCAATCCGGAACACTTTCAATTCAAGTTCAAGAATTACGAAACTTGACAGACTCTTAGAGTAGAAGTATATGAACAATTTTCATCTTTTAAGCAACCACTAACTAATTTCTTTAAGCCTCCAAATTCTGAGATTAAAACAGAACAGCTTTGCTGAAATTAAAATTCTGCTGCGTCGATGTTCACACAATCGCTAATAACTACTTATACACACATTCAATTATCACCAAAGGTCATAGATATGTTACTCAGATATAGACCAACAAGTTTTGCTTAGCACACCTGGTGGAAATCATCTTCTAAATTCATGAGTTAGACTTGTTAATATAGATTATATAAACTTGTAATTCATGTTACATACCTTGATTAACCACAATTGTGATGAATTCTTAGCGTCCAAGCACACCAAGTTGAGTTTATCTCCTCTTATTACTTCCCTCTTCTAGAATTCCCGTACCCTAGGTTTTCTTTCTTTACCTCCCCATTTCTGTCCTCTCATCCCCCTCTCTACTTATCCTTATGCAACGGACTATATTGTATAATAATCTCTCTATATAATAAATCTTGTTACATAAAATAACCAAATTACACCCCTTGCCCCCAAACTTCATATATAATTACCATTTCTACAATCACGTGTTGTAGCATTACTGTCAACTTCTTACCATCTACTTTTTCAATTTTGTCTACTTTTTCAACTTTGTAATTTAAACATATAAAAAAGTAAAGAGATTGTCCTTCCTAAACTGTCATTACAATTACATACGGTCCACACATTACATTTCCTACATACACACATGAGCTTAATTCAAATTTCAAATTCACTCTTTTAACTTCTATCTTACTTTTTTTCAAATTCAAAATCACTATTAAAAGTTATGTCTCTACTCTTCTCTCAATTTTTCTCCTGCTTATATAACAAATTAGTGCATTTGAAGTGTTCTAAAATTTTGTAATCACTTATGTATTTGATTTGCAGGTTGTTCATGAAACTAGTTGGGTGATTTCAAGTACAACATCGGCAGTTCAACAAATTAAAGTGGTTAGTTCATCCAACCAACTCTTTAATATACTAATTTCTTTTATATGTATGACCAATGTGATGATGGCTTAATGTAGTCCAGTTGTTTGATTAAAGTTGTGGGAGAATTTTGGGACGAGTATTGTGATAAGATGTGTTTATATATGATTTTTTTGTTTTCTTAAATTTTGTATTACTTTTTATTTGATTTGCAGGTTGTTCATGCAATTATCTTGGTAATTTCAAGTACGATGTTTGCGTTCCGACGAATTGAAGTGGTTAGTTCATCCAACCCCCTCTTTAATCTGCTAATTTATTTGATATGTATGACCAATGTGATGGTTGTTGTTAATTGTAATTGTGGTTTAATGTAGTGCAGCTGTTTGATTAAAGTTGTGTGAGAACTTTGGGATGAGTAATGTGAGAAGATGTGTGTATATATGATTTTAATAAATTTGTTTATTCTTATCAAGAGATCTGTTATCATTTTGCAATCTGGTTTTCATGAATAACGTCTTTGCATTCTTTCTGTTGTTTATGATTTTGGTATATCCTATCAACTATTTGACAAAAATACATGAATCAATGTGTTTGCAGTTTTTTGCTGTGTATCACATTTTTAATTTTTCTCAATTTACCCTGTATTTTCCCAATCCATAACTGATATATTATTCATGTATCACAAAGCTAATATGCTACATCTACGGACTCTTGGATTGAGGTAGTATCATTTGCGTACACTCCTAATGATTATGGTTACAAATATATTCGATTGATATTTTCTTATGTATGTTTTTTTTTTCTAATTAAGAGGTTCTGCTGATCTTGGTATTTGTGTTTTCATCATACCAACAGTATCAATGCAACTATAGTGAACATATTGGGTCGCCTATGAATTATGGGCTTATGAAGAAGGTTGAACTGTTTTAAATTGTGCCCGAGCAGTGATTACACTAATTTCAACGACTTCAATAAAATAATCTTCGCATGCATGACTATATCAGGTTCCATAATGTACATGGTATACACTATACAATATACTTGTCGCATGTGATAATATCCTACTAATAATATACAAGCATTATTATGTGTAATTTTGTTAACTTTTTTATAGTCTGATTCTTGATATACAATATACTAGGAATAAATTAACAAATGTATCCGCAAGGAAGAAATTGTTGGTATTACGTAGGATGCCAATGAGTTCTCTTCAGCTGAGGTGATATATTGTTACTAATTTGTGCCAGCAATAAACTCCTGACAAAATCACTTATGCAAGGATTGTTACCGTAGAATGTAAATAGCATTTCCGATTAACTGTTATGTTCCTTCTAGGTACATAAATATACTTTTTTCAGACCAGAGTTGCAGCACTAAAAGAGTAAAAGGTCTTGGGAATGCTAAGATGGAGTTTCAGCAAATAAATAGATTTGACACGAAAAGGACACAAGGCAGGTATCCAAGAGAAGAGGGACTGCTTTGATGAGAAAGTATAAGCTGATAAAACTGATGAGGAAGCTGCTACTTATGAATTATGATACTTATTAACTGGAGCAACATCGAAAGCCTTCTCTATAACCAAGAATTTATGAGATTTCAACACAACTTAATGACTTGGTAACCATCTATTACTATAAAGCATTGTAACCTTTTTTGGGTCGGGCAAAGCATTTGTAAATTAAACATAATGAAATATTGGATATTTCTTCCTGTGTAAAAGTGAGTTTTTTTTGTGGATGTTGTTCATGTTTAGCTTCGGTCTTTTGTTCCTCCTATTTTCTATCTCATATGTGCTACTCGCGGATATCATTCTTGGTTCCACATGTGAAATATTTTTGATTTCTTATTATTACTTTTTTTCAAGTATATGTATGTAGCAGGATTTGTTAAAGAATTTGGAATACCCATGAAATTTTAGTAAGATGATTTTTTCAAACTACAAAATGTATTGTGATGAAAATTTAGTTTTGCATGTTTATGTGTTGAATAAAAAAGAGCTTCGGATAAAAACAAACCTCACCCAAACATATACTCCCTCTGTCTTTATTTAGTTGTCCTGTTTTGTCTTTAACATTTACGTGTTTACAATTTATAATTTGCAAAATCAGAAAAATACATATTAAAATAGATTAAATGTACTTTCCAAAGATATAATTTTTATTATACTTTTTATTCATATAATATATGAAATATTTGGTCAAAATTTGGTCAATTTGACAATTAAAAAGTCAAACAGGACAACTAATTAGGGACGGAGAGAGTAATTATTAATATATCAAAAATAAAGTTATACGTAGAAAGATTAATTACAATAAAAATATATTAAAAGAGCATGGAAAAAGTCATATGGTAAACATTTTACTCTAATTATATTAGTTAAACCTTGATAGTATAATACCCGCGAATAATTTATCCATTTTATAAAATTTAAACTTATGCTAAATTTAATTTTGATAATTAAAATTAAATTAATTAATAAATATTTAACATACTTATTTACTGAAAATAATATTTATCTTTTTATATGAAACACACCTAATTTACACTTATAAGTTAAATACCAAAAAACAAGTGTTTTGGAAAAAGGAGATTAACAATTGATTACATAACAATTGTATAATTTTCTTCATTTTTGAATTAAGGGGTCATTTGTTAAATCGGAATAATATTTTCTGAAGGAGTAAAATTCTGAATTATTGATTAATCTGAATGCTGAACAAATGATGTTATTTGTTAAATTAATATTTCTGAATTTCTGAATGATACAATTTAGATTATTTTTAAACTTAATTGATCAAAATTTAATTAAATCATCGACTTAGAAGTTATCATAATTAAAATATAATAAATTTTTAATTAATAAACTGGTATAAGTCTACACTATATTATTAAACTAGAAACATTTAAAATATTATAGTCGATCAGTATGATACCTTTAATAAAAAATTTAAATTTTTTGAAGGGGCTTATTATTTAAAATTTATAGTAAAGAATTATACTATTTTATAAGTTCATTCTAATTAAAACTTATATAAAAGTTTAGTTTTTTTTGTAGGGTACAAGTATTTAGTTTAAACGCATCTTTAATGTTTACTTATTTTAATAGATATAATAATTTTTAAATTTATTCTACTTGAATAATTTATTACGATAAAGGTAGAAACTTAAAGGTGTACACTAAAATTAATTGTTAAGGTAGGCGGACAAAATTATAGAAGGCAAAGATTAGTACATGATGGTTCATTTTTGAGAGTCAATCATCCAGATGATTTTGGAGTCGTGTAGATCAATAAAAATTTACCCAAACAGCTCATTGAGTTCATCCCGACTCATTCACCCATTAACAAATGGGCCTTAAGTATCAAAAGTTAACATAATGAAAGAAAAAAATTTGATACTTAGCTTACAAACTATTAGTCTTTCATTATTTAAATAATAAGATATTTATTTGTTGATGCAATTGTTTGCGTAAAATTTAGAATATTTAAATATCAATTTTCTGTTATTAATATATAAAATAAAATATTAAATGCGAGGTATTGCCAAGACAATGCCGAAAGTGTTATAACTAAAGTTTAACATGTTTGACTTTAAGCTCAAAAACGTAATAAGTCAAAAAATAACTTAAAGTTAAAAAATAGCTTAAAGTTACAAGTTGGTGGGAGGTAATTTTTTGAACAACTTATATTATTTTAATAATTTTATTTGATAAAAGTTAATATCATTCAAATGTATTATTTATCAAACTTATTATTATTATTATTATATTTTTAATAACTCATAAGTTATATATAATACAAAATTATCCAAACACATAGTAACTTCAAATTTTAAGTCATAATTAATAATTTTAAGTTAACCAAACGGGCTCTAAATATTTTTTTGTAGTCAGTTGGTTGTTTTCATCTACAATTCATAAAATAAGTTTGTAAATAATATATAAAAAAATATTTGTTTAAAAATACGAATTCTTTTACTTTTTTGTGCAAAATATATTTTTTCTATTTTTTTTCAAAAATATGAAATTTTAAGTAATTTATATATTGTAATGAAGTTGTCATTTTATATATTGTGTATATTTTTGTGGCAATTCTAACATAAATTATAAAAAGAAATGGTTATGATAGTCGTACAAAAAATCTCTTTCGGACATAAATGAAGCAAATCACATTCACATAGAATTAGAAATCAATTGAGAAGTCAAAAAAATATTAATGTAATTCATTTTTGAGTTAACCCGGAGATTATAAATAAAATAAAGAATGTTTCAAAAACAATGTGTTTCACTAAAAATAAACTTTTTGAGATTATATGTAATTATAATTAAATATTTTAATATACATAAAACATTAAATATTTATAATGCCTAAGCGAAGCGGACAAAAATACTAGTTTTAATAAAATCACAGTATTATAATTTTGTTTTATTCTCTAATGAGCACGTATAAAAATCTACAATTAAAATTTAAGAAATGAATATTCCACCCAATTTAGTAATACAATTAAAAACACATTATATGAATAAATAATATATCAAACACTTAAATATAAAACAAATGCATTTACAAGTATTTTCTGGGCAAGGATGTTACAATTCTTCCCTCCTTAAATAATTTCGTCCTCGAAATTTCTTACCGATGTTATTGATCATATAATAACACATACCCTTATTGTTTTCCTCTATTTTCCCCAAGTAACTTTACCTTTGAACAATTTAACCATATTAGTATAGTCAAAAGTATCACCGGATTTAATAACTGTTCAACTCGATAACCGAGGTTTTCACTTGTTACTCAATATAACTTACCATTTTAGAATCAACCATTAGTAGATGCTTCAGTACATGTATACCAACTCAGCATTTAAAACATGACAACTCTAAAAAGTACTAGTTACACAATCAATTGACAACAAGTAATATCATTCCCAATATGTAAAGAAGTCATAGTACGTACTTTTATTTACGAAAATATTGTGCGAAATAACAGAGAAATCATTTCCACAATATGTTCGACTTCATCACCCCGTTGTAGTAAACCTTGTTATGTATAACAATTTATCCCTGCTGATTTATAATAACAACTTGTACTTTCTGTATTTTTGGATTTTATAACCAACAGATTTAGCATCAAGAAAATCACATTCGATAAAGCAAGTTGAGACAATTATACCGATGTTCAGGTAACCTAAGCAGAAAAACAATTCATACAACTGTTATCAAATCCACATACCACCTATCCAATCTATTCATTTGGTTATAATTCAACAATCATAACTCAATACCCTTTCATATTCAGACTATTTACAGGAAAACCACTTTGTTAGGATTATGGGTGATAGCTTAGAAGACAACTTAACTTTATGTTTTGTAATTCTTAATTTGATTAAGTAGAACATACTGTCACAGCCAGAGTATGTTCTTGTAGCCATTTCATTTGCTATAATAAACTTGTTTATAAATCTTGGAAGAAATTCATTCGTTTGTTCAAGCCTCAAGGAGTATATCAGGATGACAACAAGAAAAAATGTTACTGTCATAGCACTGACAGTAAGGTTACAAGAAGACATCATGTTGCAAGTCAAGACATCATATTTTCTCTAACAGCAACATTGGCGGAAGACTTGAGACAGCAACTCTCTATTCTCCTGACAGCAAGTTTGGAACTCCTGATAGCATCTATTGCGGGGATTTCTTACTGTCACCAAAAGCGCATTCTTGTGACAGCAAGCTTGGAGATCAGGATACTGTCTCAGAGGGATAAACTTTGAATTGGGGATCTACCCAGTCAAACATGTGACAGTTTGGATGTTCAAGAAACAGGCGTGTTGCAGTATCCCAACACTGCATCAGGTCTGCAAGACTACGACAGAAGCTTGAGAGTTCACAAGACAAAGCTCACCAATTCAAGAGTATGACAAATCAACATCTACTGGAATTGTGTTAGCTAAATATAGAATGTATCTAGATTGCTTTTTCTATAATGATAAATCTGTTTGTATAACAATTTAGGTAAGACACACGGGTAGGCAAATTGTAAGAAGCTGCCACATGAAAATGACAGCAGCTTCACAAACCCGTGATGATAGAGACATGATTAGTTTACTTAGATTATCTCTCATTCTATACTGTGAAGAACTCGAGAAACTGAAGCTTGAGCAAAATACATTTTCTCTCAAGGTTGTAGCAACACTTTTGCAAGATAAATAAAATATTTATTTTGTGAGAAAACTACTTGTGATTGCATTTCTTCTACTGATAGGATTTAATCTTAGTTTTAGTTGTTGAAACATAGATTGAATTTTATCAGTATTGCATTCAACCCCCCTTCTGCAATACTCAAGGACCAACAACTGGTATCAGAGCAACAGATTGATATACAAATCTGAAGATCATGTCGGGTATACAGAAATCAAGTAGTATCAAGATCCCAGCTTTTGAAAAAGAGAACTATAATATTTGGAAAAGAAAAATCTCGATGTACATCAAAGCTGCGAATCCACTGTACATGGGAATCCTCGAGAATGGTCCTTTCATTCCACAGAAAGAAATTGCATCCTCGACCGTTGATGGTGTTGTTATCCCTGCTCATTGGGTTGCCAAGAAGCCATCTGAGTTTTTAGAGCCAGAAAAGGAAAAGATAGTTCTGGATGACTACTTGCAACTCATTTTGCTTGACTCTCTCACTTTGGATAAAGCCATGTGTGGGAATGTTATTGGATGCTCTTCAGCCAAGGAAATTTGGAACAAAATCGAGCTGTTATGTGAAGGAAGTGAAGATGTCAGGGAGAACCAAAGACAAATTCTTGTTTCTCAGTATGAAGCCTTCATGGCAAAGCCTAGTGAAGAAGTTACTCAAATGTTTGAGAGATTTAGCAAACTTATCACTGAACTCCAGATTCATGGAAAGTTCTATGAGAAGACAGAACTCAACCTTAAGTTCTTACTCACTCTTCCTGAGCATCTTGAGTACAAAGTCACTGCAATCAGAGAAGGAAGAGACTTGAAAAGTATCTCTCTTGAAACACTGTATGGTGTGCTCAAGTCATATGAGCTAGAACTCTTTCAAAAGAGAGCCATACAAAGTGGATCGAAAGGAAAGATGGCCAATATGTCTGGTGCCCTTGTAGCTCATGAGCCAAAGATTACTATGCCAAGTGAAGCAGTTCAAATCATTCATCCAACTCAAGTGTCTTCCTTAAAGATTGAAGAGGTGGTGGATGATGAGGAGAAAGTAGTGTTGCAACTGGATGATGTTTGTTGCCCAGTAATAAACAATTGTAGAAGGGGAGTTGAATACAATTGTATAAGATTCTTGACTTAGTAAAGTATATATCACAAATATGAAAGAATGATAACAACTTTATTAAATCTGATATAAAACTGTTACAAACTCTCTCAAGAAATTCTGTGTTCTTGAGAGCTGCTAGGTTACAAAAATACTCGTGTATGTGATTGATCGTGATCGATATCAAAACCAAAACCTAAACTGTGTTTATATACTACACAGCTTCTCTATCAATGATAAGTCCTAATCAGTTACAAAGATTGAAACCTATCCTAAATTGATAGCTGCATTACTACAAACCAGGAACCGACAAAATAAACTTCCATATTTAACTAGACTCCAAATATAACTCGGAGTAGGAATCCTGATCAGCTTCCAGTCCTGATGATCAATCCTGATCCCAGTCCTGATATAACTCTGATACTGACGTTTGATCAAATACTGATGACCATGCAATACTGACGACGTCAGCAATCCTGATCAGTTTGAGTCTAGATCCTGCCGATCATTGAATCCTGATCTAACAATCTCCCCCAATCTCATACTTTGTAAAATAAAGTATAGATTCCTAGATTCAATGATGTCAAAAACATATATACAAAATGTACAAGTATCTTCAGTAGCAACTTATCTGTTTAGATTCTTTGATAGAACAAATTCATCTTCAAGAAGTTGGATAACAGATTTTCTTCTTTTTCTTCAAGAATTTGAATCAGTCTTTCCTTAAGATTTCTGAGATCTTCATCTTCCTCATTAATCTGGTAAATAGCTGCTCTGAGATTCTGAATGAAGCTTCTTTGTAGACTGTGCTCTTCAAGCAAAAGATAAGCAATTTCCTTCCCATCAGGATTAAGACTAAGTTGAGTCATGCCAAAGGTTACTTCTTTAACAGCAGTACCCCTTTGCATTTCCACATCTTGATCTCTTAGATTTAGATACATGGGAGTATAATTACCATTGAAATTTCTATCACCATCCAGTCTTCTTCTGATTGTTGACAAAATCATGTCACTCCATACTTTGCACACTTTATTCTTCCATCTTAACAGATAGTGAACATATTTCAGTTCCTGTGTAGTTTTCATCAGCAGATCTTGAATGGATAGAATCTTCACACTTCCATCTTTCATGAAGTACATAAGCTTTTCTTTCTTTTCAATACCATCATGACAATCTATAACTATATCAACAGCTAATAAATTGTTCAGGTTTTCAGAAGTTAAAGTACCTCCAATTTCAGTCAAAGAGTAAGGATCAACATAAGACATATTCAGATATTCAGCATCCCTGTGTCCAATACCTCCTCTTGAATTACTTGTCAATTGCTTCATATTTGAAAACATTCGTAGCCAGAGTGCTTTTGATCTAACCAAATCAGATAAATCAACAACACTTGAAGCACTTGTTATAATTCCTCCATTCTGAAAATTGATAGGTGCATCACACCTCAGTGTACTTATGTGTTTCCACTTCTTATCTTTCTCCTTTTCAAAAGCATAGCTTCTTTCTAGTAAAGATTCTCGTCTGCTTGGATTTCTCCACCTTCTTTCATTTGAAAGTTTAAGCCTTTGCACATAGAGATTGAAATCTCTATTTGTTCTTCTTGTGATTTCTCTTCTTCTGGCTTCTTCTTCTTCATCTACTTCCTTGTTGTGAGAATCAACCACAGTAGATAAGATTAACAAATCAACCTCTTGCAGAATTTCAGAATCATCAGGACCTTGATCAATGTCAGGATTAGAATCTGAAATTTGATTTGTATTGCAGAGAATTAATTGTTTTGGTCTTCTTCTCAGTTCTGGTTCTTCTTCACTAACCTCTTTATCTTCCTTCTCAATAATATCCCTAACAACAGGATCTATTGGATTTTGTGAAGCTTCAAGAATTTCTTCAATTACGTACTAAACCTCTAGACCTTGTCTGTCTAGGCATTGAATGAGTTGAAGAACCTCTTCTACCTCTCCTAGCACCTCTCCTACCTCTGCCTCCTCTACCTCTAGCAGGAGCAGGGTTATTAAAGCTTTCCATTATCTCTCTTTGTTGATTTAAGAATTCTTCATGTGAGAGATCAGGATATTCTTCACTTGCCGTAGAGAGTGCTTTTCTTGCAAATAATTGTTGAACTCTTTTATCAGTGTGATAAAGAGTAACAATTCTACCATCTTGTGTTGTGAACTTCTGGAATAGATTTGATGCATCTTCAGGATTATCAATAATCACATCTTCATCTCCTTCTGGAATTGTAGCAAGAGTTTGTTCATGACCAGGCATCAGGATTTGATCACCTGTCAGGATTTGTTCTTCCGTCAGGATCTGAGATTGCACCAATGTTCTTACTGTCTTAACTCCAGAATCAGAAACATGAGTTGACTGCGTTTTTTGACTTTGAGAAGTTTGAATTGTAGACTTCATAACAGCAGCATCAGAGGTTTCTCCTTGTAGAATTTTGTCACCACCATCATTTCCAGTATGATCATCATCATCATTTCTCAATACTAGATCAGGTGTACATTTTGTCTGACTTACCTTCTCCCCCTTTTTGACATCAGTATTTGACAATATATTCAAAATTAAGGCAAGAGAGGTTTGAATGTCAGTTACCTTAGAATCAAGAGTATCAATTCTGTTGTTGATTGAGGACTAGTCAGCAATGATTGAATTAACCTTAGATTCCACTATTCGAAGTTGACGAGCAGTAGGCACCTTGGTAAAATTATTAAATATATCAGTCCTAACCAATTCTGTTATAGCTTTGACAGAATCAATCTCATTTTTGAGGCTCTTGGATAACAAAGTAGTTGCCTTCAAATGATTCTTCAAGTCTTGATTCTCTATTAATTTCACTGCATCATAGGCATGATCTAGAGCATAAGGATAGCTCACAGAATCAGCAGATTTGAACCATGAATTGTTCCATTCATGTTGTCTAATTGCCTCAGCAGGATCTTCAAAAGGAACAAAAAAGTCTTGTCTGAAGTCTTTTCCAGTAGTAGCCTTGCCAGTCATGAAGGTGCTTGACGAACCATAGTTAGTTCCAAGACTAGATTTTAAAACTCTGGCAAGCTGTTCCTTCTCTTCATTATTATCATCATCACTATCATCAGAGTCATCATCATTAGTACCATGAGTAACGTCAGGATCAGGAATAGCTATACCTTTCAGTTTATCCCGTGAATCTGTGATAGGATGGTCCATTGGTCGTGATCTTAGTGGCTGTATCAGAATTGGCTCAGTATCAGGAGCACCACTAGCATCAGGAGTAACACCATCAGGATTTGATATGCTTGCATCAGTATTTGTTACCAATGGTTCTTGTGGAGCCTGAGGTTCAGAAGCTGCTTCAACACTTTGAGTTAAAGGTTCTTGTGTACTTCCCTCAGTGATAGTGTCCTCGACCAATCTTTCAACTTCATCTGCACCAGAAACCCCTTGAGCATTGTCAGGAAATTTCTCAGAAACTGTAGCTTGGCCTGCATCTTCACTTTGAGAAGATGGTTCTTGTGTGGCTGGAATAAAAATGTCTTCATTCTCCCTTAACTAAATCTTTCTTAACCAACTCATTGATGTTGCTGAAGTTGAGATGAGAAAGCTTCTTGTGCCAATTCCAACTTTCATCTACTGATGCTTTACTGATGAGACAAGTAGGGGATCCATCAGTATTTGATTGAATGTTGGCTTCATATATGGTACCATGCCTGTAGCCAGTCAATACAATCTTCCCTATTTCTTTGCTGACTACTTCACAATGAGTGGAATAGAAATTGACATGATAACCTCTGTCAGTGATTTGACTAATACTCAACAAGTTATGTTTTAGTCTCTTCACTAGAGCTACTTTTTCAATGATGACATTTCCAATGATTATATTTCCATATCCCAAAGTTTGTCCAATGTTGCCATCTCCATAAGACACAGTTGTGCCAGCTTTTTCTTCATATTCTGATAACAGGGCTTTGTTTCCAGTCATGTGCACAGAACATCCACTATCCATGACTAACACATTTTTCTTCTTACCCTGCAATCAGAATTTTAAAACACTAGTCAGAATGTTTAGGAACCCACACTTGTTGGGTTCCTTGTTCATGCATTTTATTAATTTTAGCAGCAGAAGACTTTCTGACTTTAGCAGCCCTGACAGGATTTTACTCCATCAAGATTTGCTTTATCAGTATCAATATTAACAAAAGCATGCTTCACTATGACATTCTCAATTCTACCAGACTTTGTACTTTTATCCAACTTAGGCAATGAATCATAAAAGTTATAGTACAAATCATGATACTCTTTACAAGTATAAATAGAATGCCATATACTACCACAATGAAAACAGGACTTCTGTGGTTTATAAAATACTGATCTACTCCTGACATCAGAAATAGAAATTTCAGTACTTGTCTTTAAACTCTTTTTACAATCAATAGCAAGATGATTAGAGTTCCCACAGGTAAAACAACATTTCCTAGGTGCATTTGGGATATATTTATAATTATTCTCTTTATTAATCCCAATTTTACCATTCCTGTTTCTCTTAACAGTAGCTTCCTCTTTCCTATCTGTAACCTTACAGATTTTATCCTTAAGTTGTTCTGAGACAGTAAACCTACATTCTTAGTCACTTCACTCAAGACAGGTTTAGACTTGATAATTTTGACACTTTGAACAGAAGTAGATCCCTTTTCAGTTCTAGCATCGAATTGTTCATATTCTTGAATCAAAAAAGCCCTTCTGTTCTTCTTGACAGATTCAGATCCCTGGCACTGAGTTTCCAAAGTATCCCAGATTTCTTTTGCAGAATTGCATGCAATCACCCTGTTGGACATGACAACATCAAGACTATTGTGCAGAATATTCTTTATCTTTGCATCCCTTAGCACATGAGCTTTTTCTTCTGGAGTCCATTCACTCTTCGCCTTGACCACATAATGTTCAGGTACAGTTTCTGTTCGTTCTATAATCCTTGTAGGTATATATGGTCCATAACGAATCATGTCCAAGTAGTCAGGATCCATAGCCTCCAGGTACATCAACATCTTTACCTTCCATGTTGGATATTCTGATTTCTTCAGGATGGGAATTTTCATGCTTTCATACTTGGTTGTCGACATCTTAGATCGTATCTGATTCAAATTTAAATCAGTTTGCTCTGATACCAATTGTTGCCCAGTAATAAACAATTATAGAAGGGGGGTTGAATACAATTGTATAAGATTCTCGACTTAGTAAAGTATATATCACAAATATGAAAGA
The DNA here is from genome assembly GCA_030848705.1 of Heracleum sosnowskyi. Lineage (NCBI taxonomy): Eukaryota > Viridiplantae > Streptophyta > Magnoliopsida > Apiales > Apiaceae > Heracleum > Heracleum sosnowskyi. Next base: position 69,838,946 of record CM061242.1, read on the forward strand.
ATGATAACAGCTTTATTAAATCTGATATAAAACTGTTACAAACTCTCTCAAGAATACTCGTGTATGTGATTGATCGTGATCGATATCAAAACCAAAACCTAAACTGTGTTTATATACTACACAGCTTCTCTATCAATGATAAGTCCTAATCAATTACAAAGATTGAAACCTATCCTAAATTGATAGCTGCATTACTACAAACCAGGAACCGACAAAATAAACTTCCATGTTTAACTAGACTCCAAATATAACTCGAAGTAGGAATCCTGATCAGCTTCTAGTCCTGATGATCAATCCTGATCCCAGTCCTGATATAACTCTGATACTGACGCTTGATCAAATACTGATGACCATGCAATACTGATGACGTCAGCAATCCTGATCAGTTTGAGTCTAGATCCTGACGATCATTGAATCCTGATCTAAAAATGTTGAAGATGAGGAATTCTACTCTATTGAGGAAATGGAAAAGATGGATCATCCAACCATGTCTTATATGGCAAAGAAGTTTAAAAACATAAGATTCAGAAGAAACAAGCCATACAAGCCTCAGGGTCAAACATCAAGGTTCAGCAATGGGAATTCTAAGACTGCCGGCAATGCTACAAGAGGAGGATACAAAACTGGAATGGTGGATAGACCTAAATTTAGATGCTACAACTGCATTGAGCTTGGTCATTTTGCTACTGAATGTAGAAGGCCAAAACAGAATCAGAAAATGGATAGAGGGTCAAGTGGACAGTACAAAAGAGGACAAGGAAGAGCCTATGTGGCTGAAGGTGGCTGTTGGGATGAGTCTGATGAGGAAGAGGAAGAAGAATATGTGAACTTAGCCCTCATGGCTAAATCTGAAGAAGAGTCATCAAGCCCCTCAACTCAGGTACCTTCACTTGTCTTGCTTGATATGTCTAATACTTAATATAAGCAAACTCTTGAGGAATTGAGTGCAAAAATGTTCAATATCCATACTAGTTTAACTGCTGCTAATGAAGAAATAGCTAGGTTAACTAAGTTAAATGAAACACTCAGTTCTGAAAATGATTTGCTTTTAATTAAGACCAGTCCAGGAAAATGCAAGACTTAAGAATGATTTAGTTTGTGCTAAGGAGGTAGAAGAGTTCTTGAGAAAGGAAATCACTGAAAATGAATTTAAGCTCAAGGCATATAGAAACTCTTTTAGGTTGCTTCAGGATATCAATGAAAAGAACATTGAGAATCAGAAAGTAGGGGTAGGTTTTGATTATGGAAAAAGACCAGGAAAGGAATATGTTAATCATGATTGTTCAACTGTTGTTACTGTCAAACCCCAAATCCTCAAAAAGGTTCAAGCACCAAAATTCAAGATAGCTGAAGTTGATTTTGATGAGGATGAAATGTTCATCAAACAACAGCTCCTTGATGAGGATGAAGGTGTTGATGACACAATTGTTGAAAGAAAAGATACTGTCACAATCCCCAAGACAGTAACTTTGCCTAGCAATCTGACAAAATGTTCTGAAGATGATGTCAACAATGACAAGGCAAAATCTTCTAAAGATGCTGTCAAGAGAGTATCTAAGATAATAACCTCGAAACCTACTGTCAAGACAGTGGATGTAAAAGGTACTGTCAAGAAAGACTCGACAGCAACTTCAGGACATGCTGTCAACATAGATACTTCCAGGTCTAAGAACAGGAATGACAAATCAACAAGGGTAATGGCTATGCTTATGTCAAGAATGCACCCAGGAAACTATGTAATAACTGTGGCTCCTCACATCATTTAACAAATGTTTGTAAGAAACCTACTGAGACCAAAGTCAATGTGACTGAGGTCAAGGGTAACTTACACAGAACCCCCATTATGCATAGATCCATGGATGTCTGTAATAACACTGATTGCATGCCATGTAAAATTACTGCTATGAGTACCTGCTTCAATTTGCCTATTATGTCAACTGGTAAATGCTCTTACATGAATTCTGATGAGACTTCTGAGCCTACTGGTAACAGTAAAAAGGCAACCCCCACTAAGAAAAAGACTAGGTCTTATTCTAAACCAAAGTGGGTGGCAAAGGGAGTTGAACAGAAATTTTCTGATTGTCACATTGCTATTGAAATTGATGGAAACTCAAGTGTTACTAAGTCTGCAGGACCCAACAAGGATTGGGTACCATATGCAACCTAAAAACAATTGTTTTGCAGGGCAAGAAAAAGAAACAGGTCATGTGGATCATTGACAGTGGTTGCTCAAGGCACATATGACAGGTGATAAAGCCCTGTTATCACAGTTTGTAGAGAAAGTTGGCCCAATCATAACCTTTGGAGACAACAGCAAAGGTTACACAGTGGGATATGGCTGTTTGGAATTTGGGAATGTTGTCATAAATGATATTGCTCTTGTGGATGGATTGAAGCATAATCTCCTTAGTGTCAGCCAATTCAGTGACAGAGGATTCAAGGTTGACTTTGATATGGTGGTGTGTAATATCTATCACAAGAAGGATGGAAGCCTTTCATTGAAGGGAGTAAGAAAAGGAAGTCTATTTGTTGCAGACCTAAGCTTCACAAAGAAGGATAAAGTTTACTATTTTTACAGTAAAGCTACTGTTGGTGACAACATGCTTTGGCACATGAAACTCTCCCATCTCAACTTCAAGACAATGAATATGTTGATGAAGAAGGAACTTGTAAGAGGACTACCTCAACAGGAATTCTGCCAGGAAGGATTGTGTGAGGACTGTCAAATGGGAAAGCTAAGGAGAGCTGTGCACAGATCAAAGCAAGTCAACACCAACACTGAACCACTTAAGCTAATCCACATGGATCTTTTTGGCCCAGTAAATGTTCCATCTTTTTAGTCAGAAAGAGATATGCATTAGTTATGGTGGATGACGACTGTAGATACACTTGGGTAAAGTTTCTAGAGTCCAAAGATGAAGCTGCTCAAGTCATCATTGATCACATGAGAGTTCTTGACAGAACTCCAAATGAAAAAGTTCAAATACTGAGGAGTGATAATGGTACTGAGTTTAGAAATGCCTTACTTGGGAACTTCTGCAAGGATGAAGGCATTGTTCAACAATTCTCTGCTGCAAGGACACCTCAGCAGAATGGTGTTGTAGAAAGGAAGAACAGAACTTTGATTGAAGCTGCTAGGACTATGTTGCATGATGCTAAGTTACCAACATACTTCTGGGCAGAAGCAATCAACACAGCTTGCTATACACAGAGCATAACCATAATCAACAAGACTCATGGAAGCACCCCTTACCATCTGTTAACTGAGAAGAAACCTACTGCCAAATATTTTCATCTATTTGGAAGTAAGTGTTTCATGATGAAAGACAACCATGAAAAGAAAGGAAAGTTTGATACCAAGGCTCTTGAAGGCAATTTCATGGGATATGGATTGGAAAGGACTGCTTATAGAGTCTATGTCATAGAACACAGAACAATTGAAGAAAGTGTGAATGTCACTTTTGATGAAACCAAGTTTCCAGGGCTGCATGAAGATGGTCAAATGCAGACACGTAGATTTGAGAATCAAGAATACTTGGAAGAAGAAGAAATTGTTAATGAAGAACCCAGTCTCACTCAAACTATTGGCATTGAAAGAGATGCCGTTGTTAGGATTTATGGGTGATAGCTATGAGACAGCTTAACTAGATATTTTTAATGCTTAATTTTATTAAGTATGAACATACTGTCACAACCAGAGTATGTTCTTGTAACCATTTTGTTTGTTGTTAAATAAGATTTTAATACATCTTGGTAGAAGTTCATTTATTTTTTCAAGCCTCAAGAAGTGCTTAAGGAGGATAGCAAGAATAAATGTTACTGTCATGGCACTGACAGTAAGGTTACATGAAGACAACATGTTGCAAGTCACGACAGTATATCCACTCTGACAGCAACATTGGCGGAAGCCCTGAGACAACAACTTTACCTTAGTCTGACAGCAAGCTTGGAAATCCTGACAGCATCTCTTGCGGGGATTTCTTACTGTCACCAAAAGCACATTCTTGTGACAGCAAGCTTTAAGATCAGGATACTGTCGAAAAAGGATAATTTTTGTATTGGGGATCTACCCGGTCAAACATGTGACAGTTTGGATGTTCAAGAAACAGGCGTGCTGCAGTATCCCAACACTGCATCAGGTCTGCAAGACTACGACAGAAGCTTGAGAGATCACATGACAAAGCTCACCAATTCAAGAGTATGACAAATCAACATCTACTGAATTATGTTAGCTAAATATAGAATATATCTAGATTGCTTTTTCCAGTAATGATATACTTGTTTGTATAGCAATTTAGGTAAGACTCACGGGTAGACAATTTGTAAGAAGCTGCCACATGAAAATGACAGCAGCTTCACAAACCCGTGATGATAGAGACATGCTTAGTTTTACTTAGACTGTCTCTTGACTCATTCTATGTATCACTCGAGAAATTGTAGCTCAAGAAAACTGATATTTTCTTGAGGTTGTAGCAACACATTGCAAAATAAATAAAACATTTATTTTGTGAGAAAAACTTTTGTGTCTACTTGTGTTTGCAATTCTTAAACTGATAAACGTTAATCTTTGTTTTTGTTATCGAAGCGTAGATTGAGATTTATCAATATTGCATTCAACCCCCCCTTCTGCAATAGTCAAGGACCAACAAGTGGTATCAGAGGAGACAAATTTTTTTACAAATCTGAGATCATGACATGTTTGCAGAAGTCAAGTAGCATAAAGATCCCAGCTTTTGATAAAGAGAATTACAATGTGTGGAAAAGAAAAATCTTGTTGTTTATCAAAGCTGCGAATCCATTATACTTGGGTATCCTCCAAAATGGTTCCTTTGTTCCACAGAAGGAGATTGAAGCCTCGAATGTGGACAGTGTTCTTATTCCAGCACACTGGATTGCTAAATCACCTTCAGAGTTTCTGGAGCCAGAAAAAGAGAAGGTGGCCTTGGATGATTACTTGTAACTCATCCTATTGGATGCTCTCACTTTGGACAAAGCCATGTGTGGGAACGTCATTGGATGCTCATCAGCTAAGGAAATGTGGAATAAGATTGGGTTGTTATGTGAAGAAAGTGAAGAGGTGAAAGACAATCAAAGGCATATTCTTATCTCACAGTATGAAGCTTTCATGGCAAAGTCAGGAGAAGATCTAACAAAAATGTTTGAGAGGTTCAGTAAACTGATGACTGAGCTACAGATACATGGCAAGTACTATGATAGGAAAGAGTTAAATGTTAAGTTCTTACTCACACTTCCTGAGCATCTAGAGCACAGAATCATAGCCATAAGAGAAGGAAGAAATCTAAACAATGTTTCCTTTGAAACATTATATGGAGTGCTTAAATCATATGAGCTTGAACTTTTCCAGAAAAGAGCTATACAATCTGGATCAAGAGGAAGGATGGCAAATATGTCTGGTGCTCTTGTAGCTCATGTGCCAAGAATCACTCAACCTAGTGAAGGAATTCAAATCACCCAACCTGCTCAAGTACTATAATAACCCGAATTTTTGGTAAAATTAAAACTTTTCTTATTATAATTAAGTGCATCAGTGAATAGTGAATTGGTGGATGAATAGTGATTTTGAGGGTTAAGAAAATTTTTCATGCCACCTATGTACGAGACGAAGTGTGGGTATTCCGAAGTCATATTAGTGATCTGCGGAGTAAATAAATGAATGCAAAGACGATCGGAATTCAGAAATTCCAAATTTTATTTTGGTATAGTATTTGACCGGGCAGCGAATTATATATTATTATATTCAAGAAATGAGATATTAAAATGTGAGGATTTGAGGATTTAATATTTTGGAATTTTATTATTTTATTAAAGTCGATTTATGGATTCGATCGTTGGAATGAATAGTGAATAGTTACTATTCACTGCGAGAATCGCGTAGAGTTTTATTCGCTCTCTTTAGGAAATATTTCGAATCGTTTTAAGAGGAACAAGGAAACATTTACAGGATTAAATATAGACATGGAAGTAACATGTAACAAGATTAATTCGAGGGATGCAACATTTGGAGCATCCATGTGAAAGGAAGCGAACCAGTAAAGTTACTTTAACAGAACCAATGCATGTTCGACACATGTCGAGAGAAGAAGCAACCAAGGGGATGACTCACCCCCTTAACCAATAAATATCAGCACTTTTATTAAATTAAACAAGATAAGAAGAAAAAGAAAGGAAGAGAAATTCTCCCCCATTTTCCAGATTTTCTGCACAGCTTGAGCAAGGAGAAGAGAAAAATCCATAACTCCATTTCTATCCATCCTTAAATCACCAAATTTTAACCATAGCTTCTCCACTCCATGGGCAACATTCGCTCAAACTTTCATGGCCAACAAAGGAGTGTAGCCTAGTCAAATCCCTTCCCCAAGTCGGAGAACAGAAACTGTCCTGCCTTTTCCAGTTTCGACCACTCACCTTAGAAAGCCAATAAGTCGAGCTTCAAGCATCCCCTGGTGATGAGATAGGACTCAAAAGAAAGCACTTGAAGAGTAGAAGGTATGGTAAAAGGTTGAGAACCAAACTCTTGTTTTTCGATTTTATATGGAGTTTACAAAGTGATGATGAATAGTAACTTTTCATGATTCTTGATTTTGTATCTTAAGGTTTAAGCTTTGTAAGGAATATATAAGGCTTGTTGAGTGGTTGTGGCCACTGGTTAGTGTTGGTAGAGCATCAAGGAAGGTATACCACTCATCCACCCTTTGATTTATGTTGAGATTTAAGTGAAGCTTCTAGTAATGTTTAAGAATAAGCATGATTATGGAATTTGGAGTATGTATGGTTAATTCTTGATGGATACTTGTTGTTGGTTGATGTTTGTGATATGTTCATGAAGTATATAAACTGATTATGTTGTAAAAATGGTGGTGTTGTTGAATTGATTTGGTTTTAAGAGGTTTTGACATAACGAAAACCGGGAAACGTTACGACTACAGCCGTCGTAATGCCCAAATTTTTACCTACTGATTGGTTCCCTGTTTTTCCTCTGTTAGAGCTCGACCCTTGAGTCCTACTGCTCATGATTGTGTATTTTATGTTATAAGCTTCATAATGATATGTGGTTCGCCTAATTTAGCCGAACGGTTTAAGAGTTATGCTAGTTTTAGTAATCGTGGTTCGAGAGGTTTCATCGCAGAAATGTAACCACTTTGATGCTAAGTCAAAGACCTTTAAGAGTCGAATTAAAATGTGAAACTTTGAGATATAATGCTAAGGACAGTTATCAAGCCTTGTGCGAAGGTTTCGAGTCAAAAAGATCATTTTCCGATTTTATAAAAATAAGGAAGCCGAGGTTGCACAAGTGAAAACCACTGAAAACGAGACTTAGAAACCAAGGTTCCAAATGGTTAAGTATAACTTGGATTTGAGGATGGATTTCGAACCAAATTTATGAGATAAGAATTTGACGAATAACATGGACTTAGTGTGACGCTAGAGCGAGCAAGTAATGCCTTGGTTGTGTTTCGCTTACGTGTTTAAGCATTAAGTTATAAGTGGTTTATCGAGGGGATTAACCGTGTGTTTTCGTTTGACTTTGTCTAGATTGTCCGGCATCGTCGCGAACCCCTATCACTTCTCGAGCATCAGGCAAGTTTTCAAAACCTATATTACTATTGTTGTGATAATAACTGTTTTCAATTATGATATGCGATTGCGATATATATAAATTGCATACTTGTTTTCGATTTGCTATGTATAGCAATACTTGAGGTTATGACTTGAAGTTGGGGCTTATAAGTTAGACATGAGATATCAGCTATAAGCCAGGGTTTTATATTTGCCCTAGGGTAAGGGCGTGTGATTTTCTTGTAAGGTCAGATGTGATTATATTTTGTATATGATAAAGGTTATTTTCCGATAAAGATATCGGGTAACTGTTATTCGAGGGTTAATTATTTTATTTAAGGAATATTATTTATGAATATTCATTTGAGGATTATTGACTTTAAGAATATTATTTATTAACATTCATTTTAAGAATATTATTTATTAACATTCATTTTAAGAATATTATTTATTGCTATTCATTTGAGGATTATCGACTTACAGAATATCATTTATATTCATTTGAGGATATTGACTTTAAGAATATTATCGTACATATTCATCTGGGGATTATGTAATGAATAGTATGTTTGAATATTCATTTGAAAGTTATTTAATTGTTTAATGAATATTACCTTTAAATATTCATTCGAGGATTGATTATTTATTTAATGAATATTATTTTCGAATATTCATTTGAAATTTATTAATTAATGAATATTATTTTGAATATTCATTTGAGGCTCAATTATTTAATAAATATTATTTTCAAATATTCATTTGAGGATACTTACTTAATGAATATTATTTCAAATATTCGTTTAAGGTTACTTATTTAATAAATATTATTAATTATTTTCAAATCAAAAAGAGGTTCCCAAACAATGTTTTTCCATTTAAATCTGTCTTTTAAAGGGGATTTAAATGCTCGCTCAACTATCAAAAATATGGGAAACCTGATTTAAGTGACTACTACTCTTTTTAAACTCTCAATTCAAAAACTGTCAAGGGACAGATATTTTTCGGAACAATGTAATTGCTGTAAGTCAAATATTGTGTTACCACCTCAACGATCGAGGGGTAAATTCATGGAACAAGTCAATATCCATTAACAGGCATCAGCCTGGGAAATATGAGTGAATTTCCTTTCCAACAAGATACGACTACTTTGTGGAGTTGTATACTTGGGGAAAAAGGGAAAGGAACTTTATGTTTCAGTGTTATGGATTTACTCGAACTTGGAGATATGTAAGGGACTGAGTAGCGCCGGTCCCCTAAGGGAATTACAATATGGCCGACGGACTGGTGAACGGGTCTGTTCTTCCCTTAGTTTATCAGAAATTGCCCGACCGTAGGAAAGAGGAGAGCAACAGGCCGACGGACTGGTGAAACGGGTCTGTTCTTCCTCATAGGAGAGTCACAGGCCGACGGACTGGTGAAACGGGTCTGTACTTCCTGCCTACAACCGATTGGCGGGGAGGTAGGTCAGTCAGATACTGTCTATTCTTCCCTTCTACGTAGAAAAAGATCAGGGGGATACAGCTTGCGACTGATCATCGTAGGGGTATCCTTGGCGCCCAGAATCTCCATTTACAGTTCAGCATTCATGAAAGAGCACATTTTGTGCAAGTTTTCAGAGAAAGAGAAATCATTCCAGTTACTCAGTTTTATGCAAGTTTTCAGAAAAGAAAGTTATTCCAGTCATTCAGTTCTATGCAAATCTTCAGAAAGAGAAAGTTTACTCAAGAGTATTCCAGTTTATTTCAGTATATGAGTTTACCAGAAAGTATATGAGATTACAAAAAGGTATTTGATTTTATGAAAAAGATGATATTTGAATTTTCCTTATAACTTCATCTCTCAAGTATATGTTGATAGTCTGCTTATATTTTATATAGCAGATATTTTACAGAAAGGATATACTGAGTTATCTTGTTATTTCATCTTTTATACTATACTAGAACTTTGTTCATAGTATAAATATTGAAAGTTGCAGAGTATTATGAAATGATATTTGAAATACCACAATGGTACTATTTTTGGAATACATTCCGATAAGGAAATATTTCAGTATCAAGATATTTTGACAAATTACTGTCTTATACCCGCTTTATTTCTGGGTTGTATTAAAAGGCAGAATTATGCCATACTTTCATTACCTTGCTGAGCTATCGCTCACTCTTGCTATTATTTTATATATATTATATAGCAGCGAAGCAGGATGCCTATGGGACGACACATACCTCGCAAGGCGTTCCCATAAACAGTTTCTAGCAGTGATCCCGGGAGTAGTACGAACCAATCGAATCAGGCTACGGCTTTGGTATTCAACTTATGTATAGACATGAATGGTATTAGAGGATTGTGAGCATCAGAAGGCTAAGCTGGTAATGTAAAAATACTTAGAAATTGTATCAGTAACAGATTCAAAAGACATTTGGGTATTGTAATAAAAGTTATTTATTCTGCAGTTGTTGTATTGTGTCGTTTCTGAGACTCTAACCTGTGTGTATGTGTGTGTGAGACATATGTTGTGGGGTCATGAGCAGGTGAATTATGAATGGTGTGAGTAATACAGGTAAGGCAAGGAGTACATGGATTGTGACAACCCTAAATCCCTGACCCCGGATTTGGGGCTGTTACAAGTACCTTCCCTAAAGATTAAGGAGGTTGTGGATGATGATGAGAAGGTGGTGCTGCAAATAACTGATGTTGAAGATGAAAACTTCTATTCATTAGAAGAAATGGAAAAGATGGACAATCCAACTATGGCTTACATGGCTAAGAAGTTCAAAAACATAAGATTCAAGAGAAACAAGTCATTTAAGTCTCAAGGTCAAATCCTTAATGCTCATCCTAGGATTTTCTTAAGGTATTCTTCGATTCCGTTGAGCTTCAAATAGAGGTTCATCAGAGGGAATTCCTCCATGGTTGAAGGTGGTGCCACAAAAGGTGGTTACAAACCAGGGATGGTGGACAGATCCAAGTTTAGGTGTTACAACTGCAATGAGCTTGGTCATTTTTCTACCGAATGCAGAAGACTAAAACAGACTCAAAGAATGGACAAAGGGTCAAGTGGACACTTCAAAAAAGGACAAGGAAAAGCCTATGTGGCTGAGGGAAAATGTTGGGATGATTCTGATGATGAAGAAGAAGAGGATATGTGAATCTAGCCCTCATGGCTAAGTCTGATGAGGTCCCCTCTAGCTCTTCAAGTCAGGTACCCTCACTTGTTTTACTTGAAATGTCAAAAGAAGAATACAAACAAACTGTTGAGGAGTTGAGTGCTGAAATGTTTAATGTTCATACTAGTTTAACTGCAGCAAATGAAGAAATTGCTAGGTTAACTAAACTAAATGAAACACTCACTTCTGAGAATGACATGCTTTTGTTAAAGACCAGTCGATTAGAGTCACTAGCACAGGAGAATGCTAAATTTAAAAATGAATTAGTCTGTGCTAAAGAAAGAGAAAAGTTTCTAAGGAATGAAATTAGTGAAAATGAATTCAAGATTAAGGCTTATAGAAACTCATCTAAACAACTTCAGGATTATCATGAGAAACACAAAGAGGATCAAAAAGTAGGGATGGGTTTTGAGTATGGTAAAAGACCTGGCAAGGAGATTGTGAATCAAGATTGTTCAACTGATGTTTCTGTCAAACCTCATGTTCTCAAAAAGATCAACAAACCGATTTTTAAACTTTCTGAACTTGAGTTTGATGAGGAAGCCATGCTCATCAAGCAACAACTTGATGATGAGGATGAAGGTGTTGACAGTACAACAGTTGATGGAAAAGATACTGTCACAGTCCCAAAGACAGTAACTTTCCCAGACAATCAGACAGAATGTTCTAAAGATGTTGTCAGTAATGGCAAGACAGTAACTTCCAAAGATACTATCAAGAGAACTTCGAAGACATCAACCTTTAAACCTACTGTCAAGATAGAAGGTGTAAAAGGTACTGTCAAGAAGAGCTCGACAGCAACTTCAGAACATCCTGTTGACACAGTCATCTACAAGTCTAAGAAAAGAAATGGTAAGTTAGGAAATGGCAATGCTAATGTTGGTAGTGCTCAAAGAAAACTATGCAATAATTGTGGCTCCTCACATCACTTAACTCATATTTGTAAGAAACCAAAAGAGGTCAAGGATAATGTGACCAAGGTAAATGGTAACTTACACGGAACCCCCATTATGCATAGATCTATGAGTGTCTGCAACAACACTGATTGCATGCCTTGTAAAATAACTGCCATGAGTACTTGTTTCAATCTGCCTATTTCATCTACTGAACAATGTCTCTATATGCAAACTGTTGAGACTTCTGAGCCTACTGGAAACAGTAAGAAGGCTACATCCACTAAGAAGGAGACTAAGTCTAATTCTAAAGCTAAGTGGGTGAAGAAAGAAGTCCAACAGAAGATTCCTGATGTGGTTGTTAAAGTTGAAAATGATGAATACTCTTGTGATACTGAATTAGCAGGACCCAACAAGGTTTGGGTACCATATGCTTCTTAAACATAATTTGTTTTGCAGGGCAAGAATAAGAAGCATGTCATGTGGATTATTGACAGTGGCTGCTCAAGACACATGACTGGTGATAAGGCCCTGCTATCACAATTTGTGGAGAAAGCTGGCCCAATCATAACCTTTGGAGACAACAGCAAGGGTTACACAGTGGGATATGGTTGTTTGGAAATTGGGAATGTTGTCATAAATGATATTGCACTTGTTGATGGGTTGAAGCACAACTTACTCAGTGTCAACCAATTCAGTGACAGAGGATTCAAGGTTGATTTTGACATGATGGTGTGCAATATCTATCACAAGAAAGATGGAAGCCTCTCTCTGAAAGGGGTAAGGAAAGGAAGCCTATTTGTTGCTGATCTAAGTTCAACAAAGACTCATGGGAACACTCCTTACTATCTGCTAACTGAGAAGAAACCTATTGTCAAGTATTTTCATGTGTTTTGGTAGCAAGTGCTTCATGATGAAAGACAACCATGAAAAGAAGGGAAAATTTGACACCAAAGCTTATGAAGGTATTTTCATGGGTTATGCTTTAGAAAGGACTGCCTACAGAGTCTACCTCTTGGAACACATGATTATTGATGAAAGTGTAAATGTCACATTTGATGAAACCAAGTTTCCAGGACTGCATGAGGATGGGCAAATGCAGATCCTTAGATTTGAGAATCAAGGATACTTGGAGGAGGAAGAAATTGTTGATGAAGAACCCACTTTTACTCAAACTGTGGATCTTAAAAAAGATGTTGTCATTGAAAATGATGCTAATCAAACTCCAGCTCAGTTACAGACTATTTCAGGGAATCCTCAAAATGATGGTGACTCTGGAGATATTAAAGAAAATGGTGGAGACAATTGTCCTGGTGAAGATTCAGTTCCTCAAAATGAAGCTACTGTTTCAGATCAAACAAGAAGCTTGCCTACAACCACAAGGTGGAACAAGGATCACACAAATGACCTAATCATTGGAGATCCTTCTTCTGGGGTAAGAACCAGGAACAATGTTTCTGCTGACAACATGTTTTCCTGCTTGTCTCAAGTGGAGCCAAAAGCAATTGATGAAGCATTGTTAGATTCTCATTGGGTGATTACTATGCAAGAGGAACTCAACCAGTTTGAAAGGAACAATGTATGGAAACTGGTTCCAAGACCTAAGGGAAAATCAGTCATTGAGACAAAGTGGGTATTCAGAAACAAATTGGATGAAAATGGAAATGTGACAAGAAACAAGGCAAGGCTAGTAGCTAAAGGTTACTGTCAACAAGAAGGAATAGATTATGATGAGATATTTGCACATGTTGCCAGACATGAAGCCATAAGGATTTTTCTAGCCTTTGCTGCACACTGTAATTTCAAGGTGTTCCAAATGGATGTCTAAAGTGCTTTTCTAAATGGAGAGTTGGAGGAAGAAGTGTATGTTGAACAACCACCAGGTTTTGAAAATGCTGAAATGTATGATTTTGTGTACAAGCTGTTCAAAGCACTTTATGGATTAAACAAGCCCCATGAGCATGGTATGATACCCTCTTAGCCTTTCTATTGGAAAATCAGTTTACAAGAGGTGTTGTAGATAAAACTCTATTCTACAAGCATCATGGCAAAGACATCATTTTGGTTCAAATTTATGTTGATGATATTATCTTTGGATCATCAAATGAGAAGCTGTGTGAAAAGTTTTCATCTCTAATGAGAAACAAGTATGAGATGAGCATGATGGGAGAACTGTCATTCTTCCTTGGATTACAAGTTCTTCAGAAAGATGATGGAATCTTCATTTGTCAAGCAAAGTATGTCAAGGAACTTCTCAAGAAGTTTAACCTAGAAGATTCATCACCTGCCAAGACCCCCATCTCTACATCAACTAGTTTGAATCTAGACTCCAAAGGGAAGAAAGTGGACTCTAGTGCTTACAGAGGCATGGTTGGATCTATTCTCTACCTAACTGCTAGCAGACCTGACATAATGTTTGCTACATGTCTTTGTACAAGGTTTCAAACTGATCCAAAGGAGTCACACTTGGTAGCTATCAAGAGAATTTTTAGATATCTAAAGGGCACTCCTAATAGGCCTTTGGTATCCTAAAAATAATGGATTTGAGCTAGTGGGGTACTCTGATTCAGACTATGCTGGGTGTAGAATTGACAGAAAAAGTACAACAGGAAGCTGTCACTTTCTTGGTGGAAGATTGGTGTCATGGTTTAGTAAGAAGCATCATTCAGTTTCTACATCTATTGCAGAAGCTGAATACATTGCAGCTGGAAGTTGCTGTGCACAAATTTTGTGGATGATGAATCAACTTTTGGACTATGGTCCAGTGTTAAACAATATCCCTATCTACTGTGACAACACTAGTGCCATAGCCATCTCAGACAATCCTGTTCAACACTCTAGGACAAAGCACACTGACATTAGACATCATTTCATAAGAGAGCATGTTGAAAGAGGAACTGTGAAGTTGATCTATATCCCAACAGAAAAGCAACTTGCTGACATCTTCACAAAACCACTGGATGAAGCAACCTTTAACAGGTTGGTAAGTGAATTGGGAATGCTAAATCTGGTATGCTAACTTACTAGTTTTTCCATTTCAAATATTCAAATGAAGCTTGTGATAGTAATCTTTAAAAGTTGCTGTCATGAGAAGTTACTGTCTACTTAAGTCCCTATCTGTTTTTGACAGCATGTTTGCTTTGACTATGATAATTTGAATTGTGTGCTAGTCTTAAACTTGATAGTCACACTTTGTATGTCATTAACTTGCATGGTTTTTAATGTTGAAATTGGTCAAAGAATTTTACTAATTGGTCATTTTTGCTTTGATTGTTGGATTAGTGGTAGACATCATCTTAATTGCAATCTGTGGTAGTTGTATGGGTACTCTGAACTGTTGACCATTTACCTCCCTTTTACCTAGTATGCCTATAAAATGAACCTTAGGCCATATTAGTGAATCATTCAGAAAAGGTAAAATGGAAAACAAAGTAGGAATCGAATACAGGCCTAAGATTAGCACTGAGTCTCCTTTTAAAGAAGAAGTTGAAGATCTGTTTGATGAGATGGAGGACCTCCTCGATGAGGAAAGGGAGAAGAACTTGCTGCCAAAGCCGCTGAAGAGGCTAAGTGGCAAGAACAAGAGAAGGAATATCAAGCACTCCTTAAGGAGGAAGGAACCACAAAAGAAGAGGCTAGGGCGAACTTTTTAGAATTGATTAAGAAAAACTGTGATGAATAATTGTATCTTTCAATTGTAAAAGTTTAATCCTCCTTCTTAATAAAATTTATCCATTTCCTTCTGTAGTTTCTTATTGCTTGTTGTGTGTCTATGTTGGATAATTGATTGAACTGGTATCCATGAATAATGAATCTGTAATCAATATTGCATATGTTCACTTAGTGTCTCTTCAGTTAAGTTGTTTAATAAAGCAGTTCAAATGCAAAGTCTTGACAGTTATTGTTTTCCCGCAAAGGTTGTTGTCATCAAGCAAAGTAACTGTCAATGTATGCTCGACAGTTAGTTTCTCGACAGCAGTAAACAACTTTCTGTCAAGATTTGTAAAAGATACTGTCATTAAAGCACTTAACGATGACAGTAAGTTTTGCGCAAAATGTTTCTGTCAAGCAAAACCTACTGTCATCACACCAAAGTTACTGACACGGTTGTTTTAAGCGCACAGGTTACTGTAAAAAGTAGTGGACCGTTAAAATTGTACAATCATCCTCCACGAGGAGACATAATTCAGCCAGTAACCCACGTGATTGATTACTGGGTTAAGACATGATTCTACTTTTCCACTCTTTTAGTTGAACGCTTGAACTTCCCTCTTTATTCATCAGTTATTCAACTGCTCCCAAAAAGTGAACACAACACTCTTTTCTCTTCTTTCCAAGCAATTCATCTTCTTACCTTCTTTTCTCTCTCAACCAACAAAAATGGCCCCCAAACAATCAATTTCTCAAACTAACTTTGCTGGCATCATCTCTCCAAATGATGTTGGTGACGGTTTCAAAGGGCTTGTTTCTTTCATGAATAAGTCCTATCTTGGGTATGTAATTACCTCAACTCATGTTCTTGACCTAGACAGGATTGATAGTTTCTAGGAGATAGCTGTTGCTCAAGGAGATGGTGACAACACAACCATTCAGTTCAAGATCAAGGAGCACAGTTACACTCTCACTATTAAGGGCATCAATGCAGCCTTGGGAATTGTGCTAGAACCAGGAAAGAACTACACTGAGCTTGCTAGTGATGAGTCCCTAAAGAAGCTCTTCTTGAAAATTGGGTATTCAGGACCCATTCTTGAAGAGGGAGCAACTAAGTGGTACCCTTCTGGTGAAATGGACAGGAAGTACCTCAGAAAGGAGTGGAGCATGGTGTTTGATGCAATGGTAAAGGTGTTCTCAACCAAGACCACCGGCTGGAATGGGATTCCCACCTACATCAAGAAGCTCACTCACTCTCTTGTTCATGGGTACAAAGTGGATGTGGGAAAGCTACTTATGGCACATCTCAAGGCTGCCATAGGTAAGAAGGTAAACCTTTATCCTCGCTTTCTCATGTTGTGCATTAATTCCCTATGTGATTTTGATGAAAATGCCCCTCGTTCAGAGGTGTGCAGTGTTTTGAAAAGAAATACACACACAACTCTCACTTCACAGAATTTAAATGCACATATTCCAATCTGCTTCACCAAACACATGGTTGATCAAGTTTCTAACCTTGATTTTCCATTGCCTTCTGGATATGCTACCTTCACTCTTGAGGATGAGGCCTAGGTTCTACACCATACACTCAGCCTAGGTTCTCTAGACTTCCCAAAGTTTAGAGACAAGCCTCGCAAGAAACCAGAAAAAGATCCCTAGAAACTGATGTTGGTGGTAGTGCTGAGAGTCAAGAGGGAGTTCTTGCACCTAGTGCAGAAAATAAGGAAGGTAGTCAAACAGAAGCCCCAGTGGTTCCTCTCGAGCCAAAGAAGAAGAGAGCTAAGAGGGCCAAAACCACTGTCAGCCACCCTGCAGTCTCCCAAAAGACTGTAGAGGAAAATAGGGTAGTAAACACCTCCCTAGATGTTCCTTCTCAATAAGGGACATCTATTGAAATTGGCATGTCTCCCAAGGCACCCTGTACAGAGTCTGCACAACCTCATGTTCCAACTCATGAGGAGCCTCCACTTGCAGAAACACTCATGGAGTCAGGACACAGTGAGGATTTCACTTCCCCTATTGATGCTTCACAAGTTCCATCTGTGGAGCAGCCATTATTCTCTTCTCCACTTTTACCTTCTTCCTTCCCTACTCATTCATTTGATTCTTCTCCACAACCTAGAGAGGGGGACGGTCCCAACCCTTCAGGTTTTGATCATCCATCTCCAATCATGGATGAGCCCCCATCTAGTGGTCCACAAGAACCCATTTCTCAAAGTGAGATGGACACCACTCCTTCAAACACTGAGAAAGAGAAAGGTGCAACTCTGCTAGAAAGTGAAACAACCAATGCCTTGTTCAATCTCCAAGGAGCATCTTACCTTAGGGAAGATGATGTCACAGCCTCAGTTGTTGTCAAGGACTCTGCAAATGTTGCTGTCACAGGTGACCGTATTGTCAAGGACTCAGTAGAAGTTGTTGTCACAACCAAACCTTCTGTCCAAGCTGCAGTGGAACCTACTGTCAATATTTCAACTGACAGTAACATTTCTAGCAAAGCTACTGTCACTTCTGCACAGCCTGATTTTGATGCTGTAACTGTTGAGGATGTCCCTGATGATGATGTGCCACTTTCTCAGTTTTTAAAGGTACATTCTAAACCATCTTTTTCATTGCATGTAAGTACTGCTCATACCCATGCATCTAGGTTGAGTGAGGGTTTGCAAAAGAAAAGAGAGATACAAGAAAAGAGAGGTGAGCATAAAAATGAGAGGCAGCCAAATGAGCTGGCAAAAGATGAGGGACTTGAGCATGTCCAGAGTGAACTTGAGGGAGCCCTACATTTTCAGGCACTAGGCCTTGAGAGTTCTTCTGTGAGGAGTGATGAGATCACTCAGAAAAAACACTGAGAGAGTGAGAGTCCCCACAGCCTCCAAGCCCCATTCTTTTCCTTCCCCTCCAAGAAGGCTAAGAACTGGTGGCCCCTATACTGCTCACATATTGGAAGCCCTAGAGCACATGTGTCTCTCCATGGAAACTAAGCTTGACAGCCTGTCTACCATGGTGGCCTCTGGTTTCTCTAGTATTCAGGAAGCTATTCAGGTTCTATCTGCAAGTATTGATGCTGCCAACTTACCTAAGGGGGAGAAAAGGGCAAGATCAGAATCAGAATATGTCCCCAAGAATGATGTTGCATCTCAGGGGGAGCCTGTTTCTAAGGAGGAATCAAGGAGTAAGGGGGAGCCTGTAGCTAAGGGGGAGTCAATATCTGCAAAGAAGTCAGGGGGAGCAAAAGGGAATTCAGGGAGTAAGGGGAAGCAAGAAGCTGGAAATCTTTTTGAGTATGAGATGGCTGGAGAAAAAGTATTGATGTCTAAAGAAGCACTGGAGGCAATGCAAGGGAAAGCTCCATCCAAAAGACCAGTACTACCTCCTGGTCTTTTGGATGGAGCCTGTAGCTAAGGGGGAGTCAATATCTGCAAAGAAGTCAGGGGGAGCAAAAGGGAATTCAGGGAGTAAGGGGAAGCAAGAAGCTGGAAATCTTTTTGAGTATGAGATGGCTGGAGAAAAAGTATTGATGTCTAAAGAAGCACTGGAGGCAATGCAAGGGAAAGCTCCATCCAAAAGACCAGTACTACCTCCTGTGACAATAAGAGAGCCAACTTCAAAGCCAAAGGAGAGTGCACTTGACAAGAAGTGAAGGAACTGAGTTTAGTCAGGAGGAGGCTAATGCTTTGATGGTTGACTACAGGGAAAGCACACTACACAATCATGATGATGACTTCAGTAGAATAGTTGAGGAGGCAATGTTGGAAATGGCTTCTCACTAAAGATCGTATGCTAGCTTGGGGGATGCACTTAGATCCTCGCTGTGTTCTCTGTTCCAGCAAAAATGAAACTATTGAACACATTTGTTGCTCATGTCCTGTTACATACATTCTACTCTGCAGCTGTGGTATAGCTCTGTCCACTAGCTGGATAGATTGGTGTTCTGGTATCTTTCTTCGTGACACTACCAGTCGAGTAAAAAAATGGTGGGTCTCCTCCATATTTCTATGGTCATTTATGTTGTCTGGAAGGAGCGAAACAAAGGAATTCATCAAAGTGAGAGGCCTCGGAGAACTGTCTAGCTAGTGCATGATGTGAAGCGTATGGTTCGGGAAAAGCTCTTTACCTGTAATCTTTTCCAGAAACATGCCAACATAGATTGTAATCTTGTTTCTTTGTTATATTAGCTGGCAGGGTTGTCTTGATGTATTCAGTAGTCCTTGCATGTACTCTTTGTTAGTATAATTTCTTTGTTTATGTTTTTCATTTCGCGGGGTATGCCCCTAGATTTTGTATCCTTTTTTCTTTAATACAGTATTCACTTAGCAAAAAAAAAAATGTTGGAACCTAGTAGAAGACTGAGTAACTGCTCAACCTTACTAAAGGAGAAGATCATAAGTGTATGTGTGAAGATCAATGAAGAAAAGAGGTGGGCCATTGATGTGTACTTGAACAATGGCATATCTATGTTCATCACTATGCAGCTGTTACAGAACCTTCCAACAAAGGTGTTGACTGTGATGAAGAATAAAATGAAGGCAAACCATACATCCTTCAATGAGATTCTGCAACTGCTAATGCTGAGCTTAATCTCAGAGAAACTTCCAGAAGTCTACACCAATCCATTATGTGTCTACTATGAAACTACCACAAGGAATGGTAAAAGGAGATGTTCATACATGAGCCTAGGAGGCACTTCTACAATGGAGTCAAAGGCAATATTGAAGGCGCTAGACATGATTCTCAACTCTAAAGCCAACAAGGAGAGAGCTCTAGCTGTCAATGCAATTTATGAATTGCTGGTGAAGAGAGACAAGGAACTGAGCTCTAAATGAAGAAGATGATCTCCAAAGCAAACTCCAAAAGGGCTGACCAGGGTGAGAGCTGTTCTTATGATGTCCCTTTTGACGGTGATGATGTGACGCCCCCAAATCCGGGGTCAGAGGATTTGGTCATCACGCTGAAATCTCAATTAAACAACCTATTAAATATTAAACCAATACAATATAACATCTGCGACCCCAACTCTACCAAGATCTTTTAGGCTATAGTGCTAGAAACAAGAATCCAAAATTTACTAAACTTTAACTTCCTTTTACAACAATACTCTTTGCACAATTTCTATAACACTAGTATAACTTTGATAAGAAGTATACCAGGCAAACTAATCTTATACAATATAGTAATTAATAGAAATCAACTTTATACAATAACCTTACACTAGATCCCAATACTCTGCATCAACTCATCTTCCCAACATCATCTTGACTCTTCTCGTTCCATAGTTATACAATTAAATATTGTCAATCTACTTTTCACTGAAGGGTTAAAAAGTTCAAACCAACAAATATGAGCGGAGACATCCTCTCGCTTTACTGAAATATCAAGGATAACAAGCAAGAGTGAGCGAAAAAAGCTCAGCAAGTATATAGTACTGCACAGGATAAATAATAATGCAACAATGGCAATATATGAAAAATAATCAACTCAGTTGGAAAAAATGAACAATAACAATTATGTCAAACTTTAAATTAGAATTGAATTTTTACTGTGACGCAACGAGTTAAAGTGGATGATCAGTCACACTAAAACTCCGGATCATACCTTACAGTATGTCCAAATACTGAACTAGATCCAAGGCCACATTGGCCACATAATACTGATACTCTGACTGGCGTTTGCAGTCCTTAAAACATTTCATATTAATAAAAACTTCCAATTCCAATTTAGTACTCGGATTAGGTGTCGGAACAATCGACTACCTAGCTAACTCAAATTAATTCTTTCAACTGTCTGATTCAGATTCTCAGACTAGGTTAGGTGAAAACAATTACGTATGAATCAAGTTTCAATAATAAAGAACCAGGATTAAATCTGGCAATCACAACATACTGCAATGTATGAATTATGAACCGAAATAGAACTATCAAGTTAGAAATAAATAGGTTGTCTCAATCACAGGATAAGAATAGGAACTGGTTATGCAACAAGTAATTAAATGAAAATTGACAACATGAATCTTGCTACAATACTCCGAATAAAAGAGTACGAGTTAGTAAACTTGCCTTTGGTCCTTAGCTATTACGTAAAACCAAAGTAATATGATTTTCTTCTTCTTCAATGTTATGTATGCAAAATTACAAGGCATCGACTATATACAGTTCGCCTCCCTATTCTACATATCTATTGATAGTCAACATGACTCAATTAACCTATCAAGACTACTTCAACTTCAACATCAGAAATACACAAGCATGTTACATTTGATCTTATTCGTAGATAAGCTACCCATCTACGGATGCTGCAATGGCAAACTATCCGTTGATGGCTACGTTTACTTGTACAATTTTTACTAAGTCAGTTTGGTTATCATCAAGAAACAACATAGTTCCTAACATAATGCAACAATGGCAATATATGAAAAATAATCAACTCAGCTGGAAAAAATGAACAATAACAATTATGTCAAATGTTATTCCCAAATGACCTAACAGAATTGTAGAAGGGGGGGTTGAATACAATTCTTGATATTTTCTTGAAACTAAACACTTTATAAAATAAAACTGAACTGAATAAATAAAAACACAAGATATAAATAATTCAGTTGGATTGTTTGATGATCCAACTGAAGTGTTTTTATTGCGGAAATAATCTGTGATACAAAAGTACACAGCTGCTCAGTTACAAGGTTGTAGAGAAGAATTGCTCTCAAAAATAGCTAATACAATCTATTTGTGTTTCTTCTCTTAATTCTAAAGTAACTGCTACACTTGGTTATATATCCCAAGTTTACAATTCTACGTTTGGTTAAACTAAAGAATAAATGTAGTAACCATCAATAGCTTGCTTTTCATTCCTTTTGTCCAATGGTCCTTGGAGATCTTTGCTTTTGTCTTCATGCTCATTATAATCATTTCCAAGAGCCTTATTGGAAATTGGAATGTTTCCTTATTTCCAGTATCCACTTTGATGGCTTCCAATGCAAAGTACACTTCCATATCTCCTTTTAGATCTGTTCAGTAAACTGTCACTATCACTTTGTCAACTGTTCAAAAAGCAACATTGATTCGTTGATAGCAAGGAGATGTGTTTCGTTGATAGCTTCATTCTTCATTCCGTTGATGGTGTTTCCCTCGTTTCGTTGATGGGTAAACTCCATACCGTTGACAGAGTAATCTTCATACCGTTGACATGTCTTCACTTAGGCAGAATTACAAGGCATAACATATTTACAATTAACCAACCTATTTTGCCTATCTAGTACTTAGTCAACATGACTTAGAAAACCTATCTAAAACATATAACAGAATGACTATCATACTGAGAAGTATTGTACAATGCAATTGCTACAACACTCATTTCGTTGATGAGCTTCCTGTCAACGGAATGCTGCAAAGCATGCCATTTCGTTGACAGTTACAAAAATGACTTTACACAAATTCTACTAAGTGTTTTATGTTTATCATCAAGAACAACATATTCCTAACAATCTCCCCCAATTTATGACTGATAGAATAACAGCCATAAATCAAGAGACTTGATGATAACAAAAACACTCAGATACATCATAAATTACAAAAGTAGAAAATGTATTAAGCTTCAAAACTTTATAGACAAAATACAAGACTTACAAGACTAATGCCCACAAGTGCTCCTCTAGTCTGAGCAAATGTTTCATCTGTGACTTCTTTGTGGCATAGTCGTCTTCCCTCTCTTTGAGTTGTTTTCCTCAATCTGGACCTGTAGCCTTCTGTAGAAGATTTTCTCCTCTTCATCTTGATCACCAAGCTTGGATTGCATCAGCTTTAGAGTTTGATTAGATGCCTTCTCCAGCTGGTCTTCCATTCTGAAGAATCTTCTGCAATTGTCCTTGTCCTTAAACTCCATCATCCAATAAGGTTGAAGATGGATTTTCTTTCCTGTTGAGGGAACTCTAAGTATCCTGGGAAGAGCCTCAGGCTTGTTCCAGCTAGCCTTTATCTAACAGATTTTGGAGACCACCTCAGACTTGGCTGTTTTGGTGAAACCAAAGTCCTTTTTCAAGCATCTAAACACTGAGAGTAGTGTTTGATAGTCTTCTCCTAAAATTCTGTAGAGAGGCCACACTTGTTCTCTACCTCCCTTGAATATGAACACTAGTCTTTCAGGCAACTTTTGAGAAGCTGCAATTCCCCTTACTTCCACCAGGTTGTCTAAGTCAAGATGTAGACTGGATTCTTCCCTGATGTCAGCAATGTACATGCAGTCCTCTGGGTTTGCAGGGGGTTTTTGAGATTGTGGCTTTCTCACAAGAACATGCTTTGCTTTGACAGACCTCTTCTTTGTCTTCATTGGTTGGTCCTTCTCTAACAGGAACTTTGGAAAGTAGGCTTCATCAAAATCAAAAGGTTCCTCTTTTGGCATGATTGGATGATCATGAAAATTGACAGGATGTGCAGGATCACAAGCCAACTTTCCCTCAATAGGTAGATCACCAGGAATTTGATGTGCACTTGTTGTGGAAGAGTCTTGAGCAGTTTCTTGAGAATCATCTTCATCAAAGTTCAGATTCCTCTTAGCTCTAGCCTTTGGCTGACTTGTTCTCTTCTTCTTTCCAGCTTCCTTAGCTTTATCCTTGGCCTTTTCTTCCTGTAGGGCTTCTTCATCTTCAAGTGATTGAGCAACTGCAAGAGCTTGCATTGCTGCCCTTTCACTTTCTTCAGCTTTGGCCTTAGCAAAATTTGGGTGACCAACCCAAATGTAGATTTCCTTGTTATCCCTGTAGATGAGTGCCCTCTTGTTCCTTATGCTTGGATGATTGCTTTCTTTGCTCTCCTTGATCAGCTTCCCTAAGACTTTGAACTCATCTGGCTTTGGTGGAGGATAAGCTATCCTTTCTATGTTCTTGCCTTTGGGTTTTATGGGAGATACTGGAGATATCCCTCTTGCATCCACATTCCTCAAACATGAAGCTTGTCCTTTCTCATTCCTTGAATCTTGAAGGACTCCATGCTGAAGGGGTTCCATGACATAGGAACTCCTGAATTGTGGCTCCATTTGCACTGTCACCATTTCATTTGTTGATGGTGGTATTGAAGTAGCTTGTACAGATGATACCTTTTTAGTGTCAGCTAGCTTCTTGACCTTTGCTTCAATATTTGACCAGTGATCCTTGATTTGTTCTGCAAGTTTCATCCTCAAAGAGGCTTCCTGGATCAGGTCAATACTGTCCTTTTTCTTCTTTGGAAACTCCCCCATTGCTAATGGCTCGTCTGGTAAGGAGATGGCTGGGACCATAACCTTTGTAATCTGAATGTCTAGCTCCTTAGATTTCTCCCCCTTTTTGTTAGCATCAAGTGAGATGATAGGGAGCCCTTGAGCTGCCAGAAGCTGGGTGAGTAGCTGAGTTTGCTTCTCCTGCTCCTTTTGCATGTGACTAAGTGTAGCCTCAACTTTGTCCACTCTAGAGGAAAGAGTTTTCAAAGATGAAGACACTTCAGGTTCCTTGGTGAAAAACCTTGTCATCCTGGAGACAGTGTGAAGAGGAAGCTTTTCATCTAGCCTCCTGTCAGTAGCAGCCCTAAGGTTGCTAATTGAGTCCTTGATTTCTGTAGCCTCAATCCTTATCTGCAACATTTGTAGCCTTTGAATTTCCAGAGAATCCATGATGGCTTTGTAGAATTTCTTGTCCCTTGCTCCTGCAGACTCATGAGCTAGATATGCTTCATTGTACTGCCTTGTGATAGCAGCATCCAAATTGCATCTACCATGCATATCTTGAGAAAGCCAGTTTGGTGTAGGAGGCACCACAGAAGTCCCAGTCTGTGCAGTAGTGGCCACCTGTAGAGTGTCACCAAAGCTATCCTCATTATCAGAAAAATCAAATTCTCCACTTGCTTCAGCCCCTGGAGGTAGATTGGTCACGGCATCCTTTGCTCTGTGCATTGATGCAGTTGTGTGAATTAGTTGTAGTGACCTCTCTGCCTCCACATTGCCCTGTTGAGCCAAAACTTGATAGGCTGACACAGGATGAGTAAAGGTCTCAGGATCCAGGGAAATACTATCCAGAGTTTGTTGATAAACCTCTTGGAAAGTAAGTTCCCTTTCTCCCTCACTGACCTCCATTAACTCACTAGCAATGACTGCTTCCATCCTTATTACTCCTGTAGTCCCTTCTCTCTCTCCACTCTGTTCTTGCATCATGGGCTCCCCATGGCTCACACCTCTCACACCCTCACCTTCACCTTCTAAGGTGGAACTCTCAATCTCTCCTTTTGCCTGGCTGGAAGAAATAGCCAGCCTCTCACTCACATTCTCTCCTTTTGCCTGGCTGCAAGCCAGCCTCTCAGTTTCACTCCCTCTCAGTCCTAGAAGTGTCTCAACTACCACTAGATCATCTGCACTAGTTGTGGGAACAACTTGATTTTCAATTAAAGGTGCAGAGTGAACTATCAACGGAATGGTAGTTTGAACTGTCAACGGTATGGATACCGTTGATGGAGAAACACTTGTCAACGAAATAGACTGTTTCGTTGATGAAGTCAAGAAAGCACTTTGAGAATGAGAAATTACAGTAGAGTCTGTGGTGATTGATTTTAAAGATTGGTCCACAGATCCCCTTGCAACTTCAGGAAAAATTGGTTGATGGCCCAACAAATCACTTAACAAGTGATGGCCACCAGCTTCAGAGTGGGGCTTCTCCAAGATTAGAGTTGGAGAATCAGGAATAGATGTATGGATCATGTCCACATCTAAAGATTGAGTTGGTGAATTTGATGGAGATAATTCAAGATTGATGTTTAGAGAATGGGACTGTAACCCCAGAGAAATGATAGGGGTTACATCAAACTGAATTTGAGAAACTGGAAGTGTTGCTTCCAGTGTGTGTGCACCCTGTATACCCTTGGACTTTTGCTTCACTCTCCTTTGGTATTGGGAAAATGTAGACTGTGGGCTTGAAGTGTCCCTTACCCTTTTGGACTGTGCTCTAGGAGGAGAGCTTGTTTCAATAATCACATCCTTTTGGGAGGATGCAATTAGACTTGTGTTTAAATCCATGTTACTCATTGTGCCTTGTTGGGAAGACACAATGGGGCTTGGCTGGTACACACTAACCTGTCCTTCCTTATCCTTGGGGTTTCTTGGATGTTCACCCCTTCCCTCACCTCTCACAACTCCAGACTCACTCCCCTTAGGTTGTGTGGTAGTTTTTACAACAGGTGCCTTTTGAGAAGCACTTGAGGTTGGCTTGGAGGATTTCTTTGATTTTGGTTTTGTTGCTAGGGCAGGAGCCTGTTGGGTCACAGCTACAGACTCCATAGCAACATTGGAAGGTAAAACAGTAGAGGTGTTAGCTACACTAACAGGGATAGTAGTAGTTACCTCAATGATTGGCAGATACACCACTGGAACATCACCATTGTGGTTCAGCCTCAGTATGTCTGTCAATACTCTCTTTTCTTGCACAAAGCACTCAAACCTGGCATTAGGGTTAGAGATAACTAATGGTGCTGGACTAACATGGTTAGCCAACATCATCAGAAACCTAGCATAATAGATATTTTTCTTCCTATTTGCTTTGTCACCCAACTTAGCACCAATTTCATACATAAGTTGGGTGCTAAAGTTGTGATATCTATCATTTAGAAGCATGGTTAGGAGAATTAACATAGAGTTAGTTAATGCATCAAAATTACTAATCTTTCCAGAAAAGACCTTAATGAATGCATCAGCTAAATAACTGTATTCCCTAACCAAACCTCTCCTAATTATTCTACCCAGATTATCAGTAGGCAAAGAGTAGTTTATAGAATTTAGCATGGTAGTTATTTCAGTGTTAGTAGGTAAAGCATCACAGTTATTATCAGGAATATGTAAACATGCTTGCAAAACATCAGAATTAACTATGTACTCATTACCTTGAAGGGTGAATTGTAGTGTGCAGTTTGTTCCACTATACTCACATGAGGTCCAAATTTCCTCGATTATCTCATTGTAGAGTGGTGTAGAGTGAAACATTGCATAGCTCAACTTGCAATTCTTCATGAAATCCATCATTTTGAAGAACAGGCTGTTCGGGTTTTCCTTGACAACAAAAGGGATGGAGTTGTTCTTCTCATAGATGAACCCTCCAGCAGACATAAGCTTGACTATAGGTGCCATTGTTGATTAAAGGAAAGCTTCGAACTGAATTGCTTGTTAGAGAGAAGAAGAGAGAAAAAAAAGCCTTTGGAATTTTTGAGAACAGGTAAAAAGAAATAATGAAAATAAAATTTCTTAAATACTCCCCCAAAAATTCTCAGAAAATGAATCCAATAATAAATGTAAATTACTGGATTGGCTTAAAAATATAACCGTTACTTTTAAAGTATTACCATGATTTATACTTACAGGGGTGTATGCATAGATCGTGGTAAAAGACGTGTCAAATTACAACGGTTCAGATTAAAAGCGCTAAATCAACGAATCAGGATTGGGCGGTTAAAGTCCCGTCTTATTTCGTTGATAAAGCTGCGTTTCGTTGATATAAAAGAGCTATCAACGAAACACCCAGAAAACTGCTAAGACTGTCAACGAAATGGTTCGTTTCGTTGACATAGTAATTTTGACTTAGACAAAATTTCACTTTTTCCTAAGAAAATTAATTCACAGAAAAACATAGCAAGTTTCTGGCTGCATTTTAACTTGCAAATATCTCAAAAAGAATTAAGAGAAATTTAGCATACCTAGCTCACTTACTAATCTTGAGAATGTTGATTCATCAAGTGGCTTGGTAAAGATGTCTGCAAGTTGTTGTTCACTTGGAACAAAATGTAACTCCACAGTACCATTCATAACATGTTCTCTAATGAAATGGTACTTGATGTCAATGTGCTTGGTCCTTGAATGCTGCACTGGATTTTCAGTAATGGCAATGGCACTAGTGTTGTCACAGAAAATAGGAATTTTCTCAACTCTTAATCCATAATCAAGAAGTTGATTCTTCATCCATAAAATCTGTGCACAATAACTTCCAGCTGCAATATACTCAGCCTCAGCTGTGGAGGTAGAAACTGAGTTTTGTTTCTTGCTGAACCATGACACAAGCTTGTTTCCTAGGAATTGACAGGTTCCAGTTGTACTTTTCCTGTCAATTTTACATCCTGCAAAATCTGCATCTGAATAACCAATTAGTTCAAAACCAGATTCTCTAGGATACCAAATGCCAAGGTTTGGTGTTCCTTTGAGATATCTGAAAATTCTTTTAATAGCAACTAAATGGGATTCTCTAGGATCAGCCTGAAATCTAGCACATAGACATGTAGCAAACATAATATCAGGTCTACTAGCTGTTAAATATAAAAGTGAGCCTACCATGCCTCTGTAACTTGAAATGTCCACAGATTTTTCCTTAGTATTCAATTCAAGTTTGGTGGCAGTAGGCATGGGAGTTTTGGCAGTAGAGCATTCCATTAGGTTAAATTTCTTTAATAAATCATGAATGTATTTTGTTTGACTAATGAAAATGCCTTCATTAACTTGCTTTACTTGAAGACCAAGAAAGTAAGTTAATTCTCCCATCATGCTCATTTCATATTTACTTTGCATAAGCTTGGCAAACTTTTGACAAAGTTTCACATCTGTAGACCCAAAGATTATATCATCTACATAAATTTGAACAAGTAAAGTAGAGCCATTTACAACCCTGTGAAAAAGAGTTTTATCTACAGTACCTCTAGTGAAATGATTCTCAAGGAGGAACTGTGAGAGAGTGTCATACCAGGCTCTAGGTGCTTGTTTCAAACCATAGAGTGCTTTGAGAAGGAAGTACACATAGTCTGGAAAATCATCATCTTCAAAACCAGGAGGTTGACTTACATACACCTCCTCTTCCAATTCCCCATTCAGAAAAGCACTCTTCACATCCATTTGATAGACTTTGAAATTGGCATGGGCTGCATAGGCTAGGAAAATCCTTATTGCTTCTAGTCTTGCAACAGGAGCAAAGGTTTCATCAAAATCAATTCCCTCTTCCTGTGAGTAGCCTTTTGCAACCAGTCTAGCTTTGTTCCTTGTGACTATGCCATTTTCATCCATCTTGTTTCTGAACACCCACTTTGTGCCTATAACACTCCTGTCATTAGGCCTGGGCACCAGCTTCCAAACATTGTTTCTCTCAAATTGGTTTAGCTCTTCTTGCATGGCTAAAACCCAATCTGGATCTAGAAGTGCATCCTCAACTTTCTTTGGCTCATCTTGAGACAGAAAGCTACTATATAGACATTCTTCTTGAGTTGCTCTTCTAGTTTGGACTTTTGAAGAAACATCACCTATAATAAGTTCAAAGGGATGATCTTTAGTCCATTTCCTTGAGGGAGGTAGATTTGCTCTTGAAGACGTAGCTTCATGATCATGATTGCCTTGATTGGATATTTGTCCTTGAGAAACTCCCCCTGAGTTTGTTGTCCCTAATTGATCACTTCTAGAAGCATTCCTATGACTATCAACGGTATGACCGTTTTGGCTGTCAACGAAACGCTCATTCTGACTGTCAACGAATCCACCATCATGACTGTCAACGAAATGACCATTTGGTCTGCTAGCTGCTATCCTTTTTAACCTTAATGCAGCAATTTCATCTTCACTGCTGCTTTCATCTGTGCTAGATACAACAACTTTAGGCTGTTTCTCAGTAGCCTTATCATGATTCACTTGTTCTCCTTCCTCATTCTCAAAAGAGAGACTTTCATGGAAACCTTCATCACAGAGACCTTGTATTTTGAGATCATCAAAAACAACATGTACAGATTCCATAACAATGTTGATTCTGAGATTATAGACTCTGTAAGCTTTCCCTGCTGCATATCCCACAAATATTGCTTCATCTGCCTTTGCTTCAAATTTCCCCAAATGCTCAGCTTGATTTCTCAGAACAAAGCACTTGCATCCAAAGACATGAAGAAAATCTAATAGTGGCTTCTTTCTTTTGAGTAGATGATAAGGGGTCATTCCCTTGGCCTGATTAATCAAAGAAATATTTTGAGTAAAGCAAGCTGTGTTAACTGCCTCAGCCCAAAAATATGTAGGTAACTTTGATTCATCTAGCATTGTCCTTGCAGCTTCAATAAGTGTTCTGTTTTTCCTTTCAACTACACCATTTTGCTGTGGTGTTCTTGCTGCTGAAAACTCATGCAAAATACCATTTTCTTCACAGAACACCTTCATGCTCGAATTCTTGAATTCTGTCCCATTGTCACTCCTAATCCTTCTTACTTTGAAATCAGGATGATTGCTTACCATCTTGATGTGATTGATAATGATTTCACTTGCCTCATCTTTAGAGTGCAAAAAGAAAGTCCATGTAAATCTAGAAAAATCATCAACAATCACAAGACAGTATTTCTTCTTTGAGATGGACATAACATTTACAGGGCCAAATAGGTCCATATGAAGTAATTCAAGCTGCTGGACAATTGATGACTCTGTCTTGCTTTTGAATGATGCCTTCTTCTGTTTCCCTTTTTGACAGGCATCACACAAACCATCCTTGGAAAATTCCACTTGTGGAATTCCTCTAGCAAGATCCTTTCTCACCAAATCATTCATAACTTTGAAATTCAGATGGGATAATTTCTTGTGCCATAACCAACATTCATCTTTGCTTGCCTTGCTGAAAAGACAGGTGATGGTTTCTGAACTTGTGCTACTAAAGTCAGCAATGTACACATTCCCTCTTCTGAATCCAGTCATTACCACATTGTTGTTTCCTCCTTTAGAAACAACACAGGCTTCTTTCGAAAAAGTAACTAAAAATCCTTTGTCACAAAGTTGGCTGATACTAAGCAAGTTGTGCTTAAGACCATCCACCAATGCAACCTCATCTATGATGACATTCTCTTTTGAAATCAAGCCATATCCCTTTGTGTAGCCTTTGCTGTCATCTCCAAAAGCAATACAAGGGCCAGCTCTTTCCTGAAACTCTGTGAGCAGGGTAGAATCACCAGTCATGTGTCTTGAACAACCACTATCCAAGTACCAAAGATTCCTTTTGTCTCCCTGCACACAATAAACCCAAATCAAGTTGATTTTGGTACCCAAGTTTCCTTGGGTCCTGTCTTGTTAGCCTTTGCATTCCCTTTTGTACCATTTTTCACTTTGGGCTCAGATTGATTCAAATCAATCTTTACCCTTGGTGTTGATTTCTGAGGGTTGCTCATATTTTCATTCATAGCATGCATAGTTGGAGGAACAATCATGTTATTCATGTTCCATGGCATTTGTGGCATGTTAAACATATTCATGTAAGGATTAGGCACAAATGGCATGCTAGCATATGGATTCTGAAATTGTGCATATGGAGCAAACATGTTAGGCATAACAGGCATTTTAGGCATGGAACTGTTCATTGCAGGCTTGGGCATTTTCACATTAACAGATTTCTTAACAGATTTGCAGTTAGTAGATAAATGATTAACACTTCCACAATTGACACATGTCTTTCTAGGTGCATATTTATCAGGTGTGTAATTGTTGTGTTTGTTAATCCCTACCTTGCCATTTCTGTTATTCTTTTTATTTCCCTTAGCCTCAACCTGAACTTTCTCTAACTTGTCTTTCAATTGCTTGTTAGACAAGTTACCTACATTAGCTCTCTCAACAGGCTTCTCAACTTTCTTTGATTTACTAGACTCACCTTAAACAAAGTTCTTGGTGACAGGACCATACTTGTTATTAAGTCTAGTGAGTTCATCCTTTCTTTTCTCTGTCAACGAAACAGCCTGATCGGTTGATGGTTCATCTGTCAACGAAACATTGCATTCCGTTGACATATCAACCTTCAACAAATGATCCTTGTTGTTTGTTGACTCAGTTTCTGATTCTAAGGTTTCACCAACATACCCTAGCTTCTCTTTGTTCCTTTTCCATGATTGCTCACAGAAGGATTCCACGCCTTGAACATTAATTATGTTGGCAGCAACATTCCTGGCATCCTTCCATTTTGCAATCACACCTTGTTCTATCTCAAGTTGTGTTTTAAGAATTTCTTCCCTTTGTAACACGTTCTCAAGTTCCTTCTTAGCATCCCTACTAACACATCTCATTTTCTCAAATTCAATGAGCTGTGCTTCTAACATTGCATTCCTATCACTTAAGAGCAGATTGGTCTCTTTTATTCTAGAATTCTCTTTAGTAAGTGATTTAAGAGTAACACGCAAATTATATAATACAATAGACATTTCATTTACTGCACTGTCGCATTCCTCTTTAGAAAGCTCAGAAAGATTAGTAATTGTTACCTGGTTGCTTGAGGAACTTGCTTCCTGCTCATGATTGTCAGCCATAAGAGCCAAGTTGACATACTCAACATCATCATCAGAATCTTCACCATTACCAGCCCAATCATACTCCTGAGACATGAAAGCCTTTTATTTTTGTTTGAGAAGTTCAAAGTATTTCTTTTTATAATCAACAGGCTCAAATTTCCTGTTGCCCTTCTCAACCTTGGGCTTTCTGCAGTCTCCAGCAAAGTGACCAAGCATTCCACAATTGAAACATTTTGACTTAGACTTTTCAATCCAGTTTGTTTTGCTAGGTTGAAAGTCTCTTCTTGGTGGCCTTGCTTCTGAGTTTCTTTTGAACTTGAACTTAGAGAATTTTCTAGACAGAAAAGCAATGTGTTCATCAATCTCATCTAAGTCCTCCAAGTTGGCTGGTTCTGATTCTTCTTCTTCTGTCATCTTGTCTTTACCCTTGCTAACATCACTCCTACAACTAGATCGACTAGTTGTGGCCTTTGCAGCTTCTTTATTGTCATCTTCAAGTTGGTTCACAGATGCAATCAATGCAATAGATCCACCCTTCTTTTGTACCTTTTCAATTTCCTCATCTTGCTCCATTTCCAGCTCATAAGTCTTCAAGGTTCCATAAAGCCTTTCAAGAGTGTAGTCTTTGTACTCTTGAGTGTTTCTGAGAGAAACAGTCATAGGCTTCCATTCTTTTGGAAGAGCTCTAAGAAATTTAAGGTTTGAATCCTTGGTTTGATAGATCCTCCCATACAACTTTAATCCATTCAAAAGCTTTTGAAACCTACTAAACGTGTCATTTAGGGTTTCACCAGCTTTAAAATGAAAATGCTCATATTGTTGTATAAGGAGTTGCATTTTATTTTCCCTGACTTGCTCAGTTCCTTCACAGAGAGTTCTAACAGTATCCCATACTTCCTTAGAGGTTGTACAGTTGATAACATTGTCAAACATCTCTTGCTCCAAACCATTAAACAGAATGTTCATGGTCCTTTTGTCTTTATGGACTTCTGCAATATCTTCAACAGTCCATTCTGAGACAGTTTTTGGAATCTCTACATCAGGTGCATCATCTGGCAGTCCAACTCTAGAATCAAGCTTCATGGGAACGTGTGGACCTTTCTCAATGCAGTCTACATACCTCTCATCCATAGACATGAGATGTAAATGCATCTTTACTTTCCAGTGAAAGTAATTGTCTTTATCAAGAACTGGTATCTTCACACCTGCATCCTTCTTCACCATGGTTTCTATTTTTGGTCTT
This sequence comes from Heracleum sosnowskyi, assembly GCA_030848705.1. Lineage (NCBI taxonomy): Eukaryota > Viridiplantae > Streptophyta > Magnoliopsida > Apiales > Apiaceae > Heracleum > Heracleum sosnowskyi. The sequence goes on from CM061242.1 coordinate 69,872,745, forward strand.
GATCTTTAAACTTCTTGTATGTTAGAAGCTCGCTCTGATACCAATTGTTATTCCTAAATGACCTAACAGAATTGTAGAAGGGGGGGTTGAATACAATTCTTGATATTTTCTTGAAACTAAACACTTTATAAAATAAAACTGAACTGAATAAATAAAAACACAAGATATAAATAATTCAGTTGGATTGTTTGATGATCCAACTGAAGTGTTTTTATTGCGGAAATAATCTGTGATACAAAAGTACACAGCTGCTCAGTTACAAGGTTGTAGAGAAGAATTGCTCTCAAAAATAGCTAATACAATCTATTTGTGTTTCTTCTCTTAATTCTAAAGTAACTGCTACACTTGGTTATATATCCCAAGTTTACAATTCTACGTTTGGTTAAACTAAAGAATAAATGTAGTAACCATCAGTAGCTTGCTTTTCATTCCTTTTGTCCAATGGTCCTTGGAGATCTTTGCTTTTGTCTTCATGCTCATTATAATCATTTCCAAGAGCCTTATTGGAAATTGGAATGTTTCCTTATTTCCAGTATCCACTTTGATGGCTTCCAATGCAAAGTACACTTCCATATCTCCTTTTAGATCTGTTCAGTAAACTGTCACTATCACTTTGTCAACTGTTCAAAAAGCAACATTGATTCGTTGATAGCAAGGAGATGTGTTTCGTTGATAGCTTCATTCTTCATTCCGTTGATGGTGTTTCCCTCGTTTCGTTGATGGGTAAACTCCGTACCGTTGACAGAGTAATCTTCATACCGTTGACATGTCTTCACTTAGGCAGAATTACAAGGCATAACATATTTACAATTAACCAACCTATTTTGCCTATCTAGTACTTAGTCAACATGACTTAGAAAACCTATCTAAAACATATAACAGAATGCCTATCATACTGAGAAGTATTGTACAATGCAATTGCTACAACACTCATTTCGTTGATGAGCTTCCTGTCAACGGAATGCTGCAAAGCATGCCATTTCGTTGACAGTTACAAAAATGACTTTACACAAATTCTACTAAGTGTTTTATGTTTATCATCAAGAACAACATATTCCTAACATCAAACTTTAAATTAGAATTGGATTTTTACCAGTGACGCAACGAGTTAAAGTGGATGATCAGTCACACTAAAACTCCGGAATTGAAAACTTTGTTCTAACGTAATTGACAATTCTTACCCATATCTTCGTCGGAAGAAAACACTTGGAAATGTCCCCTTTAAATACATATGCTTTCCCGATGTTAAAAACATCTCAATATAACCAACAACCACAAGAAATACTTCATCCTTCTTCAACCTTCTCCCTTTAGCATCTTCCCGTACAAAACTGTTGACTTTCTCTGTCGAACTCTATAATTAATACTAGTCGTTCAGACGAGAATATATCTCACTACTTAATCCTTGTGAATGAGAAAGTAATCTAACACTTCTAGTAATAACTTTAAATAATCCAATGTCTATCTCAGACGACGTCTTACCTTGAATATTATGAACGACTAAGCACAACATTTAACAATTCAAATAAATTATTCATGAATCGCTTAACACATTCAAGACTCGATAATAAACCACATAATCCCTATAACACGGAACACGAATCATACATCGTTTCAGAAAATAATCGATCTTCAATTCTCCACTCATCTACGATCTAAATTTCATCCATATAGAGAGTACTAATATGAAATATGTCTTGATTTGCAATAAACATGTAAGAAAATAAATCTGATATGTACCAAATCTGAAAAATATAAATATGCCTCAACTTGCAGTAAACATGTAAGAAAATAAATTTGCCTTGACTTGCAGCTATTTTATTAGGAAATAAACAATTAATCCTCGAGACAATTATTAAAATCCAATTAATAGTTTAACTCTAAGTATCAACCTTTTCATGACATTTATAGACTCGATTAAACAATTAACACATCCAGGTACCAACCTAATACATTCAAGACTCCACAATAAATTACACAAGTAACATAGTACTTATAAAGACTCGATTAATCAAATAAATAATTAAAGATCGGGTAACACATCCAATATACGATAACAATTGACGCAAGTCACATACACGTAATAAAGTTGAAAACTATTTTTGGAAAATATTGGGTCCTCCTTTTATAAAGATTTGAATATAAAATATTTTTGGATCGAAGAACAATCATTATTCGTTTAAAAATACTTTTGATTCGTTTAGAACGAATCATCTCGTTTAAAAAGAAAACGTGAATCAAAATGATTAAATATTAATCAAAGTAAATAAATTAAACTCAATTAAAAATAATTAAAGTTAATTAATAATTAATTAATAAAAGTAACCAATTAATAATTAAATTAATTGATTAATCAAATTAATTAAACCATTAACTAAAATTAATTATAATTAATTAAATTTAATTCAAAATTTTAAAATAAATCACTTAATTAATTAATCAATCAAAATGATTAATCAATTGCTTTAAATAAATAACTAAATAAAGTATTTTGGTAAAATAAAAAGGATTTTTTTTGAATTTTTAGAAAATATTTAATCTAAAAACAGTTTTTAGAAAAGTAATTAGGGTTTTGGTGGATCAAAACCGGGTCGGGTAAAATTTGTAAACGGGTTGCCAAGAAGATTTCCGGGTCGCCAAGAACAACCAGCCGGAATTTAAACCGGACGACGTTCTGGTCACCTGAAAAGTTTCGGCAAAATCACCATCCAAATCCTGTCAACCTAAACATCATCCTAAAATCAAGCTTTTCAACCTCCTTTCATACATACAATCTTTTTTTTTTTGCTAAAGTTAAGTTGTGTATTAAAAAAGCAAAAATACAAATCTAGGGGCATACCCCGCGAGAATCAGCAAAATAAAAAGAGAACACTAGTTTCCGGTTTAATACATCTTATGCAACAATAAAAGACATGTTCAGGACAACTACTATAAAACAAGGCTACTAATACAATGATGAAATTAAAGAGTTATCGCCCCTGGCTGCCTTCTGAAAGCTCTTGCATGTGAACAACTTCTCGCGAATCATGCGTTTAACTAGATGTGTTATTTGTCTTTCAGTCCTGCTACCTTTCGAATGAATCCTCGAGTTCCTTTCTTGCCAAACATGATAAACCACCACTGCGAGAACAAGGTACGCCAAGTTTTCTTTCAAGCGAGAATGTGATCCCAACAAAAACTGACCGTTTAAGTAACTCCCCCAGCAATGTGTGTAGTTGAACTGAAAATGGGACAATACTGATCTGGTGAAGCTACAGGTACTGAATAAATGGTCATTAGACTCAATTGCTGCCGTACATAACACACACCTGTAGTCACTATGCATGCCAAACTGTATCATTCTCTCTTTAGTAAGAAGCCTATTTTTGAGAGCAAGCCACATTGTAAACGAACATTTTTGAATTGCCAACTGGTGCCACAGAACTTTGACCCAAGCTGGTGGCGGCATATCATCTCGAATGGTATTCCAAATAGAGGAGATATTAACAAACTTCCCAGACTGACCATCCCAAAGAATATCGTCTTGATTCCCCACAGTGATACTGCTCACCATACTCCGAAGTTCCATGACCCAGTGGTGATTAGAGGTGGGAAGAATCCAGTGGTTGTCATGGAGATAATCACCAACTGTAGCATCCAAAGTAGACTCGGACAATGAGATTATAGCAGGGTGGAACATAGAGGAAAGGATGTTACCATTGACCCAAGGGTCGTGCCAAAAGAGAAACTGAGAATAAGGCCCAACAGTAGAGCGAATGAATCGCCTTGCTTCAATACGCGCAGTTAAAATCTTCTTTACACACCAGGAAGTTCCTTGAGGGATATGCATAGTCCATAAATTCTTGTTGCGTACCACAATGGCTTTAAACCATTGAACCCATAGGGAGTTGCCCACAGGCTGAATAATCCACCAGAGGTGGAAGAGAAAGGCAGACCTGCTCCAATCACAAAGATCTCTCATGCCAAGACCCCCCTCCATTTTTGGTTTACAACAGTCTCTCCAGGCTACCTTAACCTGTTTTGTATTCGAAGAAGAGCCTCCCCACAAAAATTTAACAAAGAGAGATTGTATGTCTTTTAGCACAGAACTAGGGAGAAATAGGTGTGAAGACCAGAAGCTTTGGATGCGAAACAAAACAACCTTTAAAAGTTGAAGCCTTCCAGCATGGTTCAGAGTTTTATGAGACCAATGGTCAATGCTATTGCGCAAAGACATAGTCAGAGGCCTGCAGTCAGCACGATTAAGGGCTTTAGTAATCAAAGGCAAACCCAAGTAACGGATAGGAAGTCTACCTGGTGAGAACCCAGTGGCAGTCAAAACCTGATTCTGCACCTCAGTTGGAACATTTGCAAAGAAACAAGTGCTTTTTTCGCTATTAGGACAGAGACCCGAAATGTTAGAGAAATCATTGACCGCATTCATCAAACAGTGTATAGAATTCCAATCCCCATAAGAATATAACATTACATCATCCGCGAACACCAAATGGGTTATTTTAAGTTCCTTAGTATGCCAATGATACTTAAAAGAATGGTCAGCCGTGGCCTTAAAAAGGCAAGCAGTTAAGACCTCCATGGCTAGAACAAACAGGTAGGGAGAGATAGGGTCTCCCTGCCTTAAGCCAGACTGAGCTTTGAAGTAACCTCCCAGCAAACCATTAACCTTTATCGAGATCATACACGAGGAAATGCAAGTACTTATCCAATTGACAAACAGTGGAGGGAAGCCCATTCTTTGTAATGCTTCAAAAAGAAAACCCCAATTAAGCGTATCAAATGCCTTTCTGATATCTAGTTTTATTGCACACCTTGGTTGTCCAGAATTGAGATGGTACTTTATGCATAAGGACTGTGCCAGAAATATGTTATCACCAATAAGATGTTTAGGGACAAAAGCCGACTGGAACGGAGAAATCAAGCATGACATGAGTTTCTTTAAACGAATGGAGATCATCTTTGTTATACACTTGTAGATGATGTTGCAGCAAGCAATAGGACGGAAATCTTTCATTACAGTGGCATGCGGCTGTTTGGGTACCAAGGCAATGGAAGTAGAGTTGATGATGCGAGGCATATTGTACGTATCAAAGAAGTAAAGAATGCCTTTAGTCACTGCTTCTCCAACAATCCTCCAGGTAGCTATAAAGAATTCCACTGTAAAGCCATCAGGGCCCGGGCTTTTATTCCGAGCCATACTTTTCATGGTATTCCACACATCAGCAGCCGTGAAAGGTCTTGTTAAATCCTCTTTTTGACTGTCAGTGAGATGAGGGAGAACCAAGTCTTCGGGGATAGCATTCACCTCAGACAATTGCCCCAACAATCTAGAATAGAACTCAATTGCCACATTAGAGATACCTCTATGAGAAGTATGTAATACACCCGAATCATCTTCTAAAGCAAGAATCTTGTTCGAATTCCACCTGCCCTTACAATTATTAAAAAAGAACTTGTTATTCTGATCACCATGTTTAAACCAGTGCACTCTTGATTTCTGTTTTAACAAGATTTTGTCCTGTGAAAGAGCGTGTTGCAGGGAAGTTATAAGGACAACTTCCTCATTGAGTTGGGATGTGGAAGGATGGTCAGGAAGGGAGGACTGAAAAGCCAATAGTTGAGAACGAGAGTCAGTAACAGCAGTATGCACATTGCAGTATTGCGGTTCAGCGTTCGCATGTATTCCTTTACCCTCTTTAGCTTCATAGTTAAAGTAAACCAAGGATTTCCAGTAACCTCCATAAGCCAGGCCTCTTTAACCTTATCAAGAAAATGAGAAACATCAATTAAGTGGTTGAAAAACTGAAAAGGTCTTCTAATTCTTTCCTGGATGACCCCCAAGTTGACAGCAATTGGACAATGATCAGATATGCCCCTTGGTAAAACCTGAGTTTGAGATAGAGCAAAGAGGTTGAGCCAAGGATTATTCACCAAGCAACGGTCTATCCTTTTCCGAATGGGAGAGTTTATATTACAGTCCCACCAAGTAAAGATAGGGCCAAAACTACGCAAATCCAGAACCTCCACCTGTGTGATAAAGTCGTGGAAATCGACCATACTTGATGTCCAGTGCTCTCCATTACTGGTTTCATGTGGACCAAGAGTTAAATTGAAATCACCTAAAATACACCAAGCCATATCATTAGAGATCAAATTCTTAACAACCAAGAGTTCATCCCAAAGGGCTCTACGTTCACCAGCAGTATTAAATCCATAAACAAAAGAAACCAAAAACCTTTCTTGCATAGAGATAAGTTGTACTGAACATGTTATTTGTTGTGCAGAAATAGAGAAAACTGAAAGATTCCAACAGAATTTGGGCGGAAAAATTTGGGCGGATGAAGTTTGCAATAGAAAGGGCAGAATCTTTCTTTACTCTTGTTTCAACTAGAGCAAAAAGGGAAAGCTTATGCAAGTTCAAAAAATCTTTTGCAAAATTCTGCTTATTATTAAGACCCCGAATATTATAGGACAAAAAGTCTATTAACATGGAAGTTAAGAAGACAAAGATGGGGAAGGAAAACTCCCCCCGCTTTTTAAAGCTTTTTTCTGCTTTTTCCTCTGGGATTTTGACAGCTGGAACTCTTGAGAAGCATGAATAGCCCGCTTTGCATCAATCTCATCCACTTTCTTCAGGTTTTTAAAAACCAACACTGGAGATGGTGATTCGTCATTAGTAGTAACAGTCTCCATAATGTGTTTGATTGGAGAAGCTCCAGCAGGATCCTTAGTTGGTGTTTGGGTCTCATCACCAACAATATGATCAGACGGGACCTGGTGATTTCCAGTAGAATGCTCCCCTATTAGCTGTTCAGTACTACAATCCTCCTGTTGCTTCCTTTTCACAACCCATCTTCTTTTCGTAATTGGACAAGCACTCACAGGGTGACCAAGAGAATGGCAACCAGTACACACCAGTGGTCTAATCGGGTAATGTACTAGAACTTCAACAATGCTTATGTCTCCAGTAATAGGGTCAAGAGACTCCACCTCTATCTTATCCGGTAAGGCATCCCCAATGTTATACTCAACACACATTTTTGCAAAAGGGAGAATTTCCAATTTAGAGGTCAGCGTATCTGCACAGAGAGGAACACCAATGACACTTCCCAGCCAGCTTAGTCCTTTGCTTGTCCAATAACAGTCAGGAACCTTGCTAAATTTCACCCAGAGTGGCATAGTATCCGCTTTATTTGCTTCTTGAGCTTGTCCCCAAGCCTTTAATAACATAGGCTGATTACCAACATACCAAGTCCCTCTAGCAAGTACTCTGTTCCGTTCCTCAAGAGAGCTAAATTTGAAGATAAACACATGATTGTCCTTCTGGAACACATTAATAAGACCTCGTTTTTCCCAAGCCAAGCGAGCAGAAGAAGCCACCATACTAAAGGATTTAACTCCCTTAGAGAAGGTGCCCACAATACAGTTTTTAAATTTATCATTACCTTCCTTCAAGACTTCAATGGGAGGTGAAACCACCCTAGTACCTGCGGGACGGGGACAATAGTTGAAATTGACATTGTTAACAGACGGTGGAGGATCGCGCACCACTTTTGCCCAAGAGTTCTTAATGACAACCTCTTCCTCCTGGCCCTTGGGTATAGAGGAGTTTGTTTTGGGCAACGGTGGGAAGTCTGAATTACCCAAAGCGTCCCGAGCAGTCATATCATCAAACACTTTGCCTACATTCTTCAAACTATCAGGTAAAGCTTCCATGCCTTTAGTACTCAAGCCACTAGTATTACAGCTTGTAAATTTGGGCAAACCAAATTCATCACGTCCGCAAACAAAACTCTGTGTATTAGGAAGTCCTGTATTAAAACTATCATCACCCAAAAAGCTTTCCTTCTCAATCTCTGCCATAGAAAGGCCTCTCCTGACCATGTATCTTTGAACCTCCATTAGTTTGTGTTTCAGCCTTATGAGCTCCTCCCTGTCATTTTTGTTTGTCTCAAAAGCAGCTTTCGCCACTCTATGAGTGGTTTCCCTCTCAATTGCATCTCTGTCAGACACAAAGTGACCACCCTCCTCATTAGAGCTACAATCCTCCACCATCCCTTCTTGGAGGGGTATGCCCCCCGAAGAGCTTGGGACCGTACTATCTGGAACTGTCTTAGCATAAGCCCCAACACCAGATTCCGGCGAAGAGAAACCACTTAAATCCTCAAAAGTTTCCTTTTCCTTAAGAATAGATGGGGATAGCAGGATAGGGAAATCCTCCACCTCTCTACGAAGCTTTATCAAACTCATCGCATCCTCATCATCAACTGCGTCTGGCATATAGTCGGGAACAAAATCCGAGTCACAGAAAGAACCCTGACTAACCATAATAATAATATGGACTATAAATATATATATAAGAAATGTAGTGTTTAGGTTATAGATAAAAAGAAAAGAGGGATTCGTGAAGGTAATTAAATTATCTGGTGAGAAATTGTGAAAGATGATGGCGGCTGAATTAGGGTTTAGACATTAAAGGGAAAAAACTAACCTAGAGAGAAGGGAGAGGAAATTTCTAGAGAGAGAAACATTTTTTCTATCCTGTTACTATTACATACAATCTTATAACAATTATTAACACAAGTTACCAAAAAAAACGAACCATAAACATATATTTTCCGGCGACAAGAACTCAAATTCCGGCGACTATTAAAATGCCCATAACAATCGAATAAAAATATATGTTACTGTCCATTCACTGAACACGACCATGCAATCAAGACCGAAAAATAGCGCCTACAACATATAGTCCGGTCACCTTTGAATTTTCCGGCGAACATCAAACATACTATAAACTCCACAATTTTTACATGGATAGCTTTAAAACTTAACGATCTACAACATTTAAACTACCAACAACATCGAATAATCAACCATAATTCAATTTGAATTTTTGCCGAAAATTCAAATTACCCAAAAACCAAATAATTTACATATACAACATCTACAATCAACGATCTATAACAATACGTCAATAACACATCAAAATCATAATAATTAACGAAATCCGAATTAAGCCTCGGAATCGAAAATTACCAAAACTCGAAGATGATGGTATGGTGAGGTAGAGGATGGAGAGGGCTTTGATTTGATTACTAATACTACAAATTTGGATAACAAAATCACGTAGAAACGTGGGTTTGATTCTTGAACATTAAAGAGGAAAAAAAGAGAGGGTCGAGAGAGAAATGAGAGGGGAGAGAGAGAGCAGGTGGGGGGGGGGGGTGTTGGTACGGGTAGTTTTAGGAATTCTTAAAAAAAAATCAATTACTTAAAAACAATACTCCTCATTTATTTTAAGACACCAATCTCTTTAAATGTGTCCCGAAAATTAAGAAATAAATACTAATGGATAAAATAATAAATTTTTGTTTCTTTAATAAAATAATTTATATACTTCCCAAAATTGTTTTTAGTACGAAATTATAACTTCCACTCAATTAGCGGATAAATATTAAAAAATTTTGAACCCGAATAAAATATCGGATAAAATTTTGTCACAACTAAAATACCGATTTGATCTCCAAAATTCTAAAACATACTCAATTCGACAATATCGATAAAATAATAAGCTTTCACAAAAATTTTAAATCAAATACACTGCTAATAGAGACGGTAATTACCCGTACTTACTAATGAACAAATCAAATCCTTATTGACGGGTCTACATCAAACGAATAAAACACACACTTAATTTCATTCCTCCTCTTTTGAGAAAAGCAATAAAATATTTAAATAATAATATTAATAAACCCTGAAAATTCGGGTTACTACAATCTACCCACCTTATAAGGATTCCGTCCTCGGAATCAGCTGAAGAAGTCACTAAGGTTCTTTTTATAACTTCGAACTCTGATTGCATCCGCAATATACTAACTCTTTAATCTTTGATACTTTTTCTTTCTAGTCTGGGATTTCTACCGGTCTCTCTATATAGGGCAAATCCGGTTGTACCACTACACGTTATACGTTACTAGTATTCTACTCACATCTTGATCCGTTTTGGCTCTTTTTTTTTCTTTTTTTTTGCTAAGTTAAGTATTAAATAAAAGAGAAAAAAGAGTTACACAATCTAGGGGCATACCCCGCGAGAAAGAAAGCAAGCAAGCTAGTTAAAAACTAACATTGAAATAAAAGAAAATACACAAAGTGCGCAAACAAAGTAATCATGCTAGGAAGCAATACTAGTAAAGTAACAGAACAACACAAGGGTCTTTTTTCACTTGCATCCGAAAATAATTATACGAAAAAACTCTTTCCTGAACCATGCTTTTTACTTTAACCCGCAGTTGGGGAACATAATAAACTATGTTGTTCTGGTGACTTCTGTTGTTGCGCTCTTTCCACAGCCAATAGATCAACACAGTTAAATATAGGTACCCAATCTGCGTATGTAGTGGGGGGTTTGTTCCCACAAAGAAGTTACCAGTTTGCCAATCCTTCCAGGAGGTAGAGAGAACTAACAGACTGCCTTGTTTAAGAATGGAGGTGTAAGGACACGAGAAAAAATAGATGTTTAGCACTTTCTGGGTTGCAAAGACAAAGGACGCAATTAGGATCCACATTCATACCAAAGTGAAGCATCCTGTCCTTGGTAAGTAGCCTATTACGCATTGCAAGCCACATAAATAAAGAGCAGTTTTGTATTGAAAACCGATTCCAAATTGCAACAGACCATAAAGGAGGAGAGGCAGTACGCTTCAAAGAGTTCCAAACTGTGGTGATTTTTACCTTATGGTATCATCCCAAAGCACTATATCCCTTTGATCAATGGAGAATGAAGATAAAAGTTGTCGAAGCTCGAAGGCTAGGTGATGGTTCGAATGCACCTCCCAAATACCATTCCTTATAATTGAACTAACCGGGGCCAGAGAGGAGTAACATAAGGTTGAGATAAGAGGAGGGCCAAAGTGCTCGATAAGAGGTTTATGAATTAACCAAGGATCATGCCACAAGAGAAGGGAAGAATTAATCCCTACTTTGTATGAAATGTGTCGAATAGCTGCAGCCCGAAGATTCAGCATTTTGCAAACTGTCCAAGAGCAGCAATAAGGTTTTTTTGCGGTCCAAAAGGACTTCCTTTTAAACAAACACTGATGCAGCCAAAGAATCCATAAAGAGATTGAAGCAGGCTGAGCAACATGCCAAATTTGATAGAGGATCGAGGCTCTATTCCATTCAAAAAGATCCCCGAGACCCAGTCCACCCTCTGCCTTGGGTAAACAACAATCCTGCCAGGCTACTTTATGCTGAGGAGAACCATCTAGACGCCCCCCCCCCCAGAGAAATTTAGCCAAGTACGATTGAATTTTTTTTTTGCTAACTAACAATTATATAAAGGACCAAAAATGGATACAGAATCTAGGGGCATACCCCGCGAAAAGAAATCAGCAGTGAGTAACAACAACTGCAACACATCATCCGAAAGATAAACAAACAGAAGCTACTCGGCTAACATTACCACTTAAACAAGCAAGCAACACCTAATACAAGTAACTAGTAAAAGTAGGATTATCCTGAATATACACTTGCATAGCTTGCGGGATAAATAGATATATTGCCCAGTAGCTTTGAATACTAAACAGAATAGACTTTATGAGCTGAAGACGACCTGCAGTACGAAGAGTTTTAGAGGTCCAAGTTTCAATTCTGGAGCAAATTCTGTGCACTAGAGGAGTGCAGTCCCTTGATTTTACTTTTGAAGAAATGAGGGGAAGCCCAAGATACTTAATAGGCAAGCAGCCTTGCTTAATACCTGATGAGGATGTGACATTTGCAATGCCATTACAAGGGACGTTACCAAATAAACACAAGCTTTTGTCTTTATTAACACGAAGCCCCGAAGAGGCCGAGAATTTTCCAACTGCATTTAGGACTGCACTAATAGAAAAAACATCTTCTTTGCAGAATAGAAAAATGTCATCCGCAAAAATCAGGTGAGAAAGCTTAATTTCATTGGTTCGCCAATGGTAAGAAAAACCTGCATCAGAATTAAGCTCCTTGGAAAGGGTAGCCGTGAGAACCTCCATGGCTAACACAAAAAGGTAAGGCGACAAAGGGTCACCTTGACGAAGGCCCGATTTGCTCCGAAAGTAACCCTGAAGGGAACCATTAATTTTCACAGAGATCATGCAAGTCATTACACATTTCCTGAGCCAATTAATAAAACCGGTGGGAACCCCATTCTTTACAAGGCAGTGAAGAGAAAATTCCAAGAGAGGGAGTCAAAAGCCTTGTGGATATCAAGCTTGATTGCACATCGAGGCTGGCCGTAGGCTAGATGATAGTCCTTGCAAAGGGCTTGAGCCAACATTATATTATCTCCAATACGCCGTTTGGGAACAAAAGCAGTTTGATTTTGCAAAATCAGAATAGGAATCACATTCTTTAACCTAGCTGCAAGACGCTTGGAAATGCATTTGTATAATGTATTACAGCAGGAGATGGGTCTATAATCAGCCATCGTGGAAGGGCAATCGATCTTCGGGATTAGAGAAATAGCAGTAGAGTTTATCATACGCGACAAATGAAGAGTGTTGAAGAAATGGAGTACCCCTGCAACCACATCAGCCCCAACAATGTCCCAGGCTGCAATATAGAATTCTGGAGTGAAACCGTCTGGTCCTGGGCTCTTCCCTTTGGCCATAGTTTTTAGTACTTTAAAAATATCCTCCGAAGAGAATGGTTGGGTAAGCATCCTTATTTGAAAGTCATTGAGTTGAGGCAGGTTAAGAGAAGAATCAACTGCATCCACCTCGTGCGAAGTACCCAAAAGATTTTGGTAATAATTAACAGCAACATTCGAAATATCCTGGTGGCTGGTCTGGACGTTTCCTTCCTCATCTGCAAGAGCAAGAATCTTGTTAGAGTTCCATCTATTTTTACAAGCCCTGAAGAAGAAACCATTGTTACTGTCTCCTAGGTGGAGCCAATTGATACGTGACTTTTGTTTCAGTAACATCTCTTCAGCCCGAAGAGCATCCTTAAGGAGCACACATAATCTTTCCTCTTCAGTAAAGTGAGAAGAAGAGGGATTGATCGGCATGGTTTCTTGAAAAAGGAGAAGAGTAGCCTTTGCATCTAAAACCTTTGTGTGTAGGTTACCCCCCGCTTTATTTAGCGAGATGAGAGATAATTTTACACATTTCAGTTTACTTGTCAACACATACCAAGGATCTCCATTAAAGACATGAGCCCATGCATCTTGGACAGCTTTGGGAAAATTAGGTGAAGTGATAATATGATTAAAAACCTGGAATGGCTTTTTAATTTTATCATTCAAGGATGTTAAATGAACCAGGCAGGGCTGTGATCAGACAAACCACGAGGTTTGAATTCAGCTCTAGAGTTTGGAAACTGGGCTAGCCAAGAGTCATTAACCATAACTCTATCAAGTTTTCGCTGTAGAGGAGAGATTTTGTTGCTATCCCACCAAGTGTAGAACATACCAGAGAAACGTAAATCAGAAAGCCATGCGTCAAATAAGAAGTCTTTGAAGTATAACACCCCTCTATTGAATGTACTGAGGTTATCATTTGTTTCTTCAGTCTTAAGACTGACATTAAAGTCCCCCATAAGGACCCAAGGAGGATCATCATTAGAATTTGCAATAGCTTTCTAAAAAGTTAACATACTCGACCAAAGTGAACGCCTTTCAATAACAGTGTTTAGTGCATAGATAACGGAAAGATAAAACACCTCGTTAGATTGCACCTTTGTCACAATACAAGAAATATGCTGTTCAGAAGCAGCAAACATAGTAATATTCCAAATGAGAGGATCCCAGGCAAACCAAATACGACCATTCTTATGATAGTCATAGTTGAATAACCAACTATGCGAAGCAGAAATGCAAGAAGATACAAAATCTGTATAATCCTTTTGAACATGAGTTTCCAGGAGGGCAAAGAGGCCAAGATTATTGCTGCGAATAAAATCCTTTATAAAGGAAAGCTTATTATTTAGCCCTCTAACATTGTAGGAACAACAATCTATCATAAAAATTACTGAGAAGGTTTAGGGGAAAAACTCCCCCCATTTTGACTGCGAAGCTTCTTTTTCTGGGATTTAGTAAGTCTCCGACCAGAGCTCGAGGAGCTCTGATTTGTAATAAAAGAAGAGGCAACAAACCCACCTTTTTTCTTGTCTATTTCATCAACGTTCTTGAGACCCTGAAAAGTCTTTTGCGGAGTTGGTGATGCCTCCTCTAAATCAGTTACACTTTCTGGTTCAGGCGTTGTTTGACGATGCTTCCTTTTAACTTCTGTCCAGCCCTTTGTATCAAAAACTGGGGATGTGAAACCATCCTCATTCAGCTCAACCGGGTGGACAGCATCCTTAGAATCAGTAACTTCAGGCTCTTTTTCTTCAGTGCAAGAATGTTTCTCTGATTTGTTTTGGACCCAAATGCGAGTCGATAGAGGGCAGGCTGCCACTTTATGCCCAAGCGATTTACATCCCTCACAACTCAGAGGTTTTAAAGGATAGAGATATAAACATCAACTGAAGAGCTCCCATTTGGAGCCTCTAAACTAGCAACTGCTATAGTATCTAGCAGAGGATCTCCATACGAATAAGTGACACAGACCCTGGCAAAAGGCAAAGGGTTTAATTGGGCAGTAAGGGCATCAACAACTGGTGGTCCAATAGCACTAGCAACATGAGAGAGTCCCTCCTCAGTCCAATAATAGTCTAGCAAGTTATGGAGTTTCACCCACAACGGCATAGACTTAATAGTGCCTATACCGACTGTATTGCCCCAAGCACAAAAAACCATTGGCTGTCTATCAAAGTACCATGTCCCCCGCGCCAAAACATTGTTCATATCAACCTCAGTCACAAATTTAAAGATAAACCGATTTGGATTTTTCTGAGAAACCCCAACCAACCCTTTTTCCTTCCATGCCAAATTAGCTAGAGTAATAACTCGACTATACGATACAATTCTTTTAGTAAAAGTACCAACAAGACAACATTTAAATTTCTCACAACCTTTTAATAAAACTTCCTCCGGTGGGGAAACAATAGAAGAACCTGGGGATAACGGGCAATACCTTAGCTTTAAGGTAGGTTGAGGTTTGGTTCGAAGAATATTAGACCAGGATTGCTTATTGCCGCTATCATCTCTTGGGCGCAATTTCTCGGAATGTTCATCCCCATCTCTGCAGCAATCCTTGTTAAGACCTGGAAAATCCTCCACACCAAAATTCTTTGCATCCTTAGCAGTAGCAAAATTCTCTATCAAATCCTCTATTTCAGTCTTCTCTTCCCCTTGTGAATTTTTGGCTCCCGAAACACCTACTGCAGATTTAGGTATTTTCCCCACCATCTTGGATGCGTTGCTAAAAATTGGTAGCCCCAACTCATCCCTACCAGAGATAAAACACTCCGGGTTAATGGTCCCAGCATTAAACCTGACTTCCTCTTTGTTAGATTCTGTTTCAAGCTCAACCATATTGATACCACGCTTCCTCAAGAGGCTCTGCATATCCATCATTTTTTGCCTCAATATAAAAAGCTCATCTCGCTCATTTTTATTAATCTCAAACGCTGCTTTCATTGTCGGGTTTGTGGTATAATTCGCCATTTGTTCTTCCTCTTCAGGAGAAATGGGGGGTTCTTCATCAGAGCTCTCACCATCATCTTCAATAAGACTCTCAACAGGTATACCACCAGACGAACTATTCTGCACATTGAAGCCCTTTTCCTGCCGTGGGCTTGCTTCATGATGCTTGAAATCCTCATCTGACAGCTTCTCCCTCATAAGTTCTTGGAACACAGAACCAGGGACAATAAAAGAGACCCCCGAGTCATCACAAACACCAAATTCCAAGGCCTCTCCATCATGATCAGCCGGAACACCCTCTGAACCAAAAGTCGAGTTACAACCCATAAAAAGAACAAAAAACTAAAAAAATAGATATAGTTATAAGAAGGTGTTTATGTTTAAGACAGAGAAAGAGGAGTGAATTCGAGTAAGTATTTAATAGATCTGATGGAATAAGTGTGTAAGAAGTAGGCGGTTGGATTAGGGTTTAAGAATTAAAGGCTTCTAACCTAGAGAGAAGGGAGAGGAAATTTCTAGAGAGAGAAACATCCTTTTTCTTACTTCCCGTTTTGGCTCTTAGTAATCCCACCGCAAAGGTTAACTAATTCCAACCTGCTTGGCATACTTCCAAGATTATTTGAGATAATCAGATTCATGATATTTTGAAGTGAAAAGATGTCGTATCATATCGAGTGTCCCACAATTGTGGTTATCGAATTACGAATTTCAAAGCAAACGTTTTTGAAATAAAAGAATCACGGAGAGACCAATATGAGCATATGAACCAATGTTGCGTGTCTTAGTTAAGACATTACTAAAGGTAATTAGCCTTCTTGTGATGCACAACACACAAGTGATGGCATCCCATCAAACTTCTATCACACAGACAGATAGTCCTTGTGTCCACTATAAATAGGGTTGTTCGTCTCAGCTGAAGTAGAGAAATATAAAATGAGTCTAAAGTCAAATTAACAATTAAAGCCTTTTGATGAGAAATTCTCAAATACACCCCTGGATTACAACTGAACAGATTCCAAAGGTACTACTTCCGGAGAAAGAATAACCGGAAAAGAAATTACTGGCACAATACGAGGAAATGATGATTTATCAATAATAGAGTTATTCACTATTGAAGAAAATTAGAAATTCAAATATCAAAACTTGACAGGGTTTTAGAAATCTAAAAAAAATAGGCATTAAGACTGCCTTTAGCACATTTGAAACCTAATTACAGGTGAACACAATATCAAATATAAATTCAGAAGGCGGAATATTTTCACAGCCAAAAGTCTTACTTAAAGGATTGTTAAATAATTTATTAAGAAGGAAGGTATTGCCAAGGTCTTCAGGTATGTCTTCTTTATCAGCTCCTCTAATGGCTCGTCATTCGATTCTAAGTCCTTCTGCTACACGTCCTAAGTTTATCGATATCATACGTCATCGTCGAACCGCAATAGTCTCTGAAGATTCCACCACTTACACCTACAGCCGCAAGGATTTCTATCCAGCTCAGCTCAACTATCTCAAACGAATACCATATCTTAAATTATTCGTTGGTACTATATCCAATAGTCCAACACGAACTCTACATGAGTTCTGACGTTCTTACTTAACTATACACACACCTACACACTCTCGTTTCTAGTTTACTACAACCCTGCTTTGATACCACCTGTGACGCCCCCAAATCCGGGGTCAGAGGATTTGGTCGTCATGCTGAAATCCCAATTAAACAACCTGTTAAATATTAAACCAATACAATATAACATCTGTGACCCCAACTCTACCAAGATCTTTTAGGCTATAGTGCTAGAAACAAGAATCCAAAATTTGCTAAACTTTAACTTCCTTTTACAACAATACTCTTTGCACAATTTCTATAACACTAGTATAACTTCGATAAGAAGTATACCAGGCAAACTAATCTTATACAATATAGTATTTAATAGAAATCAACTTTATACAATAACCTTACACTAAATCCCAATGCCCTGCATCAACTCATCTTCCCAACGTCATCTTGACTCTTCTCGTTCCATAGTTATACAATTAAATACTGTCAATCTACTTTTCACTGGTGGGTTAAAAAGTTGAAACCAGCAAATATGAGCGGAGACATCCTCTCGCTTTACTGAAATATCAAGGGTAACAAGCAAGAGTGAGCGAAAGAAGCTCAACAAGTATATAGTACTGCACAGGATAAATAATAATGTGTTATTCCCAAACACTGAACCAAGATTGTAGAAGGGGGGGGGGGGTTGAATACAATCTTGAAAACTTTTTGTTCTTGACAGTGAAAATATGAAAAGCAAAAACAAGAACAGAAACACAAATAAGATGATACAAGAATTAAAAATTCAGGTGGATTGTTTTTATCCACCTGAGAGATTTTTATTGAAGAAATCTCTGTGATGTTTACGAATAAACACACAGCTGCAAATACACAACTCCAGCTTCAGCAATTTACAAGGATACTGCTTTGTGCTCTCTAAATTGCTAAAACCTGATTTCTTGATTTCTAGAGTTATGCTACAACTTGGTTATATAACCCAAGTTTACAAAGATACTTGAACAGCTAATAATACAAAAAGTACATGTGTTCAGAATCCTTGTTTCTCCATCCCGAGGAGTGGTCCGTGTTTGTAGCTTGCCCTTCTTGGCTGATTGTCTTTTAAGGAAATGCTACCTTTGACCATGCAAACAGAATGCTGCTTTCTTCTTGTCACCTTTCCAGAAATACTGGCTTACATGCTCTGTGTAGTCTGTCAACCCATGTGCTTTGACATCGCTGTCCTTTTCACAAGTACAGAGAGTATCCGTATAAGCTAATCTGAGTTGTATCTGTTGATAGATTCTTGATTAACCCGTACTGCTATCCGTAGATTGTACATTGTTCATATTCGTAGAAGGCTAGTCAAGCTATTGCAGACAGTCAATTTCATGTATGCAAAATTACAAGGCATCGACTATATACAATTCGCCTCCCTATTCTACATATCTATTGATAGTCAACATGACTCAATTAACCTATCAAGACTACTTCAACTTCATCATCAGAAATACACAAGCATGTTACATTTGATCTTATCCGTAGATAAGCTACCCATCTACGGGTACTGCAATGGCAAACTATCCGTTGATGGCTACGTTTACTTGTACAATTTTTACTAAGTCAGTTTGGTTATCATCAAGAAACAACATAGTTCCTAACAATCTCCCCCAATTTATGTCTGGTTGAGAATCAGACATAAATTAAGAGTCTTGATGATAACAAAACCACTTTCAACATATGGATATTAGCAGTAAAAATTATGTCAAGCTACATGAATTGAAAATCAGAAGAGTAGAGATAGTTACATAGAGAAAGCTCCTTTAGTCTGAGCAGAATCAATTTCTTTTCTTCTCTCTTGGAGGTTGAACCTTCTGTCTCCCTTCCTTAGCATAGTTTGCCTGGATTTGTTCTTGAAGCTTTCTGTAGAATGCATCTTCTTCAGCAATTTTTGGATCCAGCTTGCCTTGCAACCATCTAAGATACATATTGCTGGCCTTAGACAGTTGATCTTCAATCCTAAAGAATCTTCTACAGCCCTTTACATCCTTGAATTCCATCATCTAGTAAGGTTGAAGATGAATTCTTTGTCCATTAAAAGGGATCTTCAGCTTCCTCGGCAAACAATCAGGAGAATTCTAGCTGTTCCTGATTTCCAAAATCTTCTTTAACACAGCACCCTTGGCAACCTCAGAGAATCCCCTTGTGTTTTTGAAGCCTGAAAAGACTTTCACCAAGGTAGAGTATCCTTCATTCAACACTTGTACAGGGGCCATGCTCTCACCTTTCCTCCTTTGTAGACAAAAGTTAGTCTTTCATGCAAATCTCTGAACTTGTCTGTGCCTCTAATTTCACTAACTTCCTCAAGGAATAGATCCTTGGTTGAGTACTCCTGTATCTCTGCAATGTACAAAAAGTCTGCCTTGTTCTCAACTGGTTTGGCAACTTTTGGTACAACATTAAGCTTGATTGGTCCCTGTTGAGATTTCTTGACTAGTGTCCTTTTCTTTGATATCTTTTCTTTCTCAATTAAGAACTTAGGAAACACTAGGTCTTCAAGCTCAATAGGTTCTTCTTTAAATTCTACAGGAGTTCCATGGAAGGTGACTTGAGATTGGGTTGAAGCTGGGACAGAATCTTCAAAGATAATTCTCCTCTGTGCATCTCTTCTCTCTTCTCCCTTAGCAGGAGAAACAGGCCTATTTGATCTCTTCTTCCATCTAGGGGGCTTGGATTTAGGCACTATCTTCATTTTCTTCAACTTCTTCTTTGTAGGGGCCTCTTCCTCCACAGCCTCACTACTTTCTTCCTCCAATTCCCTCTCTAGTTCTTGGGCTAATCTAGCCTGTCTCTCAGGTGTAGATTCATAACCCTGGGGATTGGCTTCTCTCCTTATTCCTGGAAATCTCTTCTGCCTTTGCTTCATTGAACCTGGGGTGGCTGTTTGTGATGTGAAGTTCTTTGCCATTTTTGTAGATAACAGCCATCCCTTGTCTCAGTATTAGATCCTTGGAATTTTGAGATCCATGATAAGAGTTGCTAGCACCTTATTCTCATCAGGCTTAGGAAGTGGGAAGTCCACCTCTAGCTTGTTCTTGCCATGATGTTTAGGTGGTGATCCAGTCCTGCCACTGAAGAGAGGTTCAAACTCCTTGACACTAGAATGTTCAACATCATAATTACTTTGCAGAACAATGGTGTCAGGAGTGAGGACCTTCAGAATTATTGTGTGGACATGATGGCTGCTTGTGGATGAAGTCAGAGCCTGGAAAATGGATTCCTTGATCAGCTTTTCAGAATTGAGAAACATTTGGACATCCTCAGCTCGAGGAGAGACCACCTTTGTGAATTAAAACTCACTTGGATTAGCTATGATTTGAGGTGACTCCCCCTGACTTGATGGCACACCTTGAGTTGTAAAGACCACTAGTGCACTCTCCCTCTTACTTGAATTCTCCCCATTTTGTTATCAGCTAGGGTTTGAGTGACAGCGGTTGACTGCATCCTTTACCAGCTTTTCCATCTTATCCATTCTCCCAGTAAGAGCAGCCACACCCTTTACCAGCTTGTCTTGCTTGCATCTTTGAGATGTGGAAGGAGCAACAACATCAATTCTCCTTGCCAAAGTATCCTTCACCCCATCCAGATAGTTCTTGATATCATCAGTGCTGACTCTTTGTTGCAGGATGTGGGCTTGATGAAGCTGAAGTGATGCCACAAAGTTATGAACTGAGGTGACATGCTGTGGATTTGATGTTTTAGCTTCATCATGTGCCCTTTGTTAATTCTTGAGAATGACTGACTTGGTGGCATTGTGGTCATAGGAGTTGGAGAACATCCAAGTAGGCATCTCTTGGAGAGTGGAAGGGACTTCATCTCCTCCTTCACCACTCTCAGAATCATCACTGTCTTCATCATAACTGAAATCTTCACCAGCTCCTAGAGGCAGATTCTGAATAGCTTCCTTTGCCCTAGACATTGATTCAGTTGTGTGTACTAAATTCAACATCATTTCTACCTCCACATTGCCCTGTCCAGCCAAGACTTGATAGGCCGGGTCAGGATGAGTAAATATCTCAGCATTCAGGTTGACTTGTTCCAACGCATTTTGGTATTCAAGTTGGTACAATCGTTCCCTGTCTACATCACTGACATCCATTGACTCACTTGCAATGGCTGAGTCTTCCATCCTTATCTCTCCTGTACCTGCTTTTCTCTCATTTTCTCTCTTTTCTTGCATCAGGGGCTCCCCCTGGCTCACACCTCTCACACCCTCACCTTCACCTACTAAGGTGGAACTCTCAGTGCTCACTTTTACCAGACGGGAAGAAATAGTCTGTCTCTCTTGCTCTTCCTCTCCTTTTGCCTGGTTGCAAACCAGCCTCTCACTCTCAGTTGCTTCACTCCCTTCCCTCAATCCTAGAAGTGTTTAAACTACTGCTAACTCATCGACACTTGAAGTAGAAATACTTGGAGTTTGAAGTGCAAGTGTGGAGGGAGTCTCCGTAGAGGCAGTAGAAATGGATGTTAACGGATAGCTGATTTGGGGCATATCCATACACGGACAAACACTTGTCAATGGATGAGAGATATCCGTAGATGAAGGAAAAGAAGTAGCTCTCGAAATGAAGACTAAGGCGGAATCTGTGGAGATTGATTTGAGATTTGAAGCCACAGATTTAGCCAGAGTCTGAGAAATGATAGATTGGTGATCCAACAAATCATCAATAAGATGATGATCACCAATTTCAGAGAGGGGCTTCTCCAAGAAGGTTAAAGATGGAGAATCAGTAAGTGATGTGTGAATCATATCCACATCCAGAGAGAGAGTGGGTGAGCTTGGTGCTTCTGTTTCAGTTTGAATGATTAGAGAAGAGGGCTGTGACTCCACATTTACTGGAGCCACATCAGACTGAATTTGAGATCGTGTCACTGACACTGTGTGTGATCCCTGTGTAACCCCAGATTGTTTGGACCTTTTTCTCCTTGAATAGGCCATGGTTGTATCTGTGGGGCTGCTTGTGTCCCTATCCCTCTTGTTCTGTGTCCCTGGTTGGGGACTCTTTTCAATAGTAAGATCCTTTTGGGAGGATGCCACTAGGGATGTGATATTTTCCTTTTCATCCACTACATCTTTTTGAGAAGACACAGGGTGGCTAGACTGGGACACACTTATCTCACCCTCCTTGTTCTTGGGGTTTCTTTGATGTTCACCCCTTCCCTCACCTCTCACTACCTCCTTCACACTCCCCTCAAGGGTTTGAGTAGTTTTTGCAACAGATGCCTTTTGAGAAGCACCTGAGGTTTGCTTTCTAGATTTTGATTTGGGAAGAATGGTGGTGACCACTTGGGTAGGAGACTGTTGGACAATTCCAGTCTCCATTGTGGTACTTGGAATCAAAGAAACAACAACAGAGGTAGGAACAGTTGAGGAGATTACCTGACTCACCTGTGCCTCTTGAGCTACAATGACAATTGGTGGATACACCAATGGAACTTCCCTGTTGTGGCTCAGTCTATTCAAGTCCTCAAGGACTCTCTTATTCTGAACCCAACACTCCTTGGAGTTTGCAGGGAATTGGATCACCAGGTTGCTTTCTACATGGTTAGCTATCATCATAAAGAATCTAGCATAATAGATATTCTTACTTCTAGATACTTTGTTTCCTAGCTTAGCACCTAATTCATAAAGAATCAGAGATCCTAGGTTGAAAAAGCTATCATTAAGAAGCATGAAAGCAATATCTAGCATGGAAGAAATAAAAGCATCATAATTGCTAATCTTACCAGAAAACACCTTTAGAATGACATCAAAGAAAAAGCTCCATTCTTTGACCGTTCCTTTTCTTTGAATTTTACTCAGATTATCAGTAGGTAAAGCATAGTTAATCTTATTCAGTATATTAACTATATTAGTATCACTATGCTTTTCCAACCTATTGTTATCAGGTAAATTCAAGCAAGCAGAAATGACATCACCATTAATCGCATGTTCCTTACCTTGAAGAACAAAGGTAATTGTAGCATTCACAGAATCAAAAACTGTCGATTCCCAGATAGCTTCAATTACCTCAAAATAAAGTGTGGGGGCTTCGAGCATAGCTTTGGAGAGCCTGCAGTTCTGAATGAACCTCATCACAGTGTGATATGATGCGCTCTTTTCCTCAAAGTCCACCAGAGCCGTGAAGTTGTTCTTCTCATAGGTGAACCCAGTGAGTGACATTATTTTGCTTACTGGTGCCATTGGTAATAGTTTTGAGATTGCAGAGAGAAATTAGTCTTGAGAGAAAAGAGGGTTTCTTGCCTTAGTGAATTTTTGGAGAAAGGTAGAAGACAATGAGCTGAGAGTAAAATTTAATTTATACTCCCCCAAAATAATTCACTAATTAAATCAGAATAATTGGAAGAAATTCTCTGATTTGGCAAGAAAGTAACCGTTTAAAGATAAGGAAGTGAAAAGTAAAGTCACGAATTTACCGTAATTACTCACACGTACTGTACGCAGGTAACTACTGATAAGATTGTGACTTTAACGGTCACGATTAAACTAAAATATCTACGGATAGAATTCTACCTTGGGATTTGATATACGTAGAAGTGTAAAACTATATCCGTAGAAAAAGAAAAATCCAGTGTCAGAAATGACCATCAACGGATGAAGGTATCCGTAAAGGGAGAAATTTTGACTTGGCAAAATTCTTCTTTTTCAGAGAGTTTTAATTCTCATGAAAATCATTTTGACACTAGCTGCATATCAAATTATCAGACATTTAAATAGATTAAGAGAAGTTAAGCATACCTAGCTCACTTACCAACCTGGAGAATGTTGATCCATCAAGTGGCTTGGTAAAAATGTCTGCAATCTGCTGCTCACTTGGAACAAAATGAAGTTCCACAATACCATTCATCACATGTTCCCTGATGAAGTGATACTTTATGTCAATGTGCTTGGTTCTTGAGTGTTGCACTGGATTCTCAATTATAGCAATTGCACTAGTGTTGTCACAGAATATTGGAATCTTATTGACTATCAGACCATAGTCTATTAGTTGATTTTCATCCACAATATATGTGCACAATAACTTCCAGCAACAATGTATTCTGCCTCAGCTGTAGAGGTGGAGACAGAATTTTGCTTCTTACTGAACCATGAGACAAGCTTGTTTCCTAGAAATTGACAGGTGCCTGTAGTACTTTTTCTGTCAATCTTGCAACCTACATAGTCTGCATCTGAATAACCAATTAGATCAAAACCAGATTCTCTAAGGTACCAAATGCCAAGGTTTGGTGTTCTATTGAGATATCTGAAAATCCTCTTGATAGAAATTAAGTGAGACTCTCTAGGATCAGCCTGAAATCTAGCACAAAGACATGTAGCAAACATAATATCAGGTCTACTAGCTGTTAAATATAGAAGTGAGCCTACCATGCCTCTATAACTTGAAATGTCCACAGATTTTTCCTTAGTATTCAATTCAAGTTTAGTGGTAGTTGGCATGGGCGTTTTAGCAGGAGAGCAATCCATTAGATCAAACTTCTTCAATAAATCAAATATATATTTAGTTTGACTAATAAAGATTCCTTCTTTCACTTGCTTAACTTGTAAGCCAAGGAAGTAGGTAAGTTCACCCATCATGCTCATTTCATATTTACTTTGCATAAGTTTGGCAAACCTTTTGCAAAGCTTCTCATCTGTAGACCCAAAAATTATGTCATCTACATAAATTTGAACAAGTATGCTAGAGCCATTAACATTTCTAAAGAAAAGAGTTTTATCAACAGTACCTCTAGTGAAATGGTTCTCTAAAAGAAACTGTGACAGAGTGTCATACCAGGCTCTAGGTGCTTGCTTCAGTTCATAGAGTGCCTTGAGTAGGAAGTAGACAAATTCCGGATAATCTGGATCTTCAAAACCAGGAGGTTGACTGACATATACCTCCTCCTCTAGTTCCCCATTCAGAAAGGCACTCTTGACATCCATTTGATAGACTTTGAAATTGGCATGGGTTGCATAGGCTTGGAATATCCTTATTGCTTCCAGTCTTGCAACAGGGGCAAATGTTTCATCATAATCTATTCCTTCTTCTTGAGAATAGCCCTTAGCAACCAGTCTAGCTTTGTTCCTTGTGACTATGCCATTTTCATCCATCTTATTTCTGAATACCCACTTTGTACCTATAACACTTCTGTCCTTAGGTTTGGGTACCAGCTTTCACACATTGTTTCTTTCAAATTGGTTTAGCTCTTCTTGCATCGCTAAAACCCAATCTGGATCTAGAAGAGCATCCTCAACTTTCTTTGGTTCTTCTTGAGAAAGAAAGCTGCTGTATAGACATTCATCCTGTGTAGCTCTTCTAGTTTGGACATTTGCAGAAGCATCACCAATGATCAGTTCAAATTCATGACTTAAACAATTTCAAATCATATTAAACTGCAATAAACCAAGTCAATAATCCAAATGAAAGTACGTGGTCCAAATGTTCAAAATAACGATACTACTAATGTTCAAAAATGACAAAATATATTCTCATGATAAATAATCCACTAAGCCATGGATCAACTAAAGACTGGGTGGCACTCATCACTCTCCCCACTGTACCCCCCTACTTACCCGCAGAAAGGAAACAATAAAGAGTGTGCCAAATGCTCCGTACGAACACAATTTTAAATAAAGTACAAAATATAAACATGAGTGGATTGTGTCTTACCAACACAGATTTCCAAATGAGAATGATTTAGAGATGAACAATATATTCTCAAAACAGTTAACAATGTTTAACGAGTTGGTACAATAATAATATGAAATAATGGAGCTATTGACGAAACCAAAAGTAAGGCCGAATAACAAATAAGGTAGGTTACAATATGGGTCTCTTACACAAAACTATACTCGCTAACTCCAATCACCAGTGAAGTACATGACAATGGTTTCTTCCTCGGTAATCCATAAGAAGAAATAAGGAATGTAAAATACATCCCAACAATAGAATAATGATCATGATCTAGTCACATCTCATACCCCAGAGATGTGCGCGTATACTAACCCACAGATACGAGTTGGTGCCTAGTTCACCTTTACTCCGAACTCCATGTGAACATTGTCTATGATTAACCCACACAGATCGGTCTAAGAGCCCAACAAATAGGTTCCAAAGGTTGCTTGACTCGTTATCACAAAAGGAACGAAGTAGAACAATGTCGCAATCAAATGCGAAATAGAACAATATATACGAGTCAATGCAACAATAATTTCGATAACAGGATATTCAAAACAAAACTGAGAATGCGTACAATAGGTACACATCAATAAGGTCACAATTTTAGAAAATGAATTAACAATAAATTAAATGAATATTTATTATTTAAAAAGAGAGAAACAAACAATTCGTACCTGATAGAAGTGGTGAGCTAATCTTGAAATATTCGAAAATCGGGTGTGCTACCGAAAGGCTCTATGTTAATCTAAAAGTAAATTTATAAACATATATTAATATTAAAATCTACTTAGATACCGAGTCAAAGTACTATGCATTTAGGTAACTAATTTAAATTAGTTTATATATTGAAATATCACATGATGATAACCGTACATCCGCATATATATTAAAAAAACAATAAAATCGAAGTAGCTCAGATGGTGCGGTCTGCTAGCTTGCAAAACACACTCCAGACTATCAGATCAAAAGTAAATTACAAGCACATATATAACTAACACACAAATAAAGCAATTAGCACCAAATCAATTAGTGAAATATTACCTGAGTAGATAAGATATTAATAATTAACAAGTACAGGCTACTATAGTCACCGAAACCTCATTATAAACCATCAAAATAAATTGTAATCATCGGAAACTAAAAATAATGACAATAATAATGATAACAATAAAAACAATAATAATTAAATTACACAACTAATTCTAGCAGAAAATAAAATATACTTAATTAAACCTGTTATGCCATATTTTGGAATAGTCCAAATTTCTTCGTTTAATAATTATTAATTCAGATTAATAATTAATTACTTGACCACTAAGTAATATCCTCTCCCTGAAACGAGGAAAGAATCAATCTCAATCAACGAATAACGGAAAATATCTCCAAACGATATTATTCAAATCATAGAAAGAAATGCGGAGATGCCGCGAAATTGTAGGAAAACGTGTGAAGACCGGACTATTTATGAGAATGTGATGTGGATTGATAAATCCGGACTATTTATGGGAACGGGATGTGGATGGATAAATCCCGACTATTTATGGGATTGGACTGAATGAGCTTATCCAATGACTTGTTTTCCAAGAACTACGTGAGGCTTGATCCCTATATAAAAGGGTACGTAGGCACCTTGTATGGTACGACAATTGACACTCGGGAAAGAGGAAGAGAAAGAACCCATTCTCTATTCAATTTCTGAGGAGTCATCATACGAGCTCAGCCCCAAACATCCAAAAATCTCAAATCCCCCTATTTTCATAATTCGTTATTCCAGCAACCTCCGATTTGGGTTGTTACGAAATTCCTCCAACAACAATTGGCGCTAGAAGGAGGGGCATTATTTTCTTATTGTGGAGGACAATCAAATCATCTTCATCATGCACAAGGGGGGTTTTATCGGATATGGACCGGCTTTAATGGAGGAGCAGATGGAGGCGGTGATTCATGATTCTTTTCAAAATTAAGATAAGTTTTATTATGTTTTTGTTCGTATACATAAGTTATCTTATAAAATTCGTAGTAAATTTAATACATGTCAGATTTTGATGATTTTTTATGATCCGGAAAGCTTTTGCAATTTCCTACAACTTTCGTTCTTGGTATTTTCTGAGATTAAATTTTGTTCTATTTTCGAAATCACAAAACATAATCAGATCCCGTTTTTCAGTATTGAGAAGTTAATCAGCAGACGCTTTATTTGATTCCTGATTCATTATAAGTCTATTTATGACGATCCATATATCATCGGAAATCTCTTTTCGTTTTCTACAACTTACATGATTTGTGTTTTCCAAGAAAACATCGTTTACAGGGTCAGAAAGGTAAAAAACAGATCTGGGCAGAATCTGAATCATGGAGATGTTAAAGAATTGTGATGCAATATTCGTAGCACATGATTTGATTACTTCACTAGCTCGTGCATGGACAAAAATAAGTGTGGAAGGTCCTTATCTGATGAGGGTAATGTTTTCGAAAGCTCTCTTTTCCAAGGAGGATTAATATTGAAGACCCTACTCTCAGAGGAGAGTCCATGAATAAAATTACATTATTGAAGGCCCATTGGTAGATGGATATTTCTTGGTTGGCATGGGACATTCCTACAATCACGGGAAGAAATGCGGAGATGCCGCGAGATTGCAGGAAAATGTGTGGGACTGGACGTGATATGGTTGGCACGGGACATTCCTACAATCACGAGAGGAAATGCGGAGATGCCGCGAGATTGCAGGAAAATGTGTGGGACTGGACGAGATATGGTTGGCACGAGACGTTCCTACAATCACGGGAAGAAATGCGGAGATGCCGCGAGATTGTAGGAAAACGTGTGTGACCGGATGTGATATGGGCTGAAAGCTTGACATTTGAAATTGGGTATCTTATTAAAGCTTCAGCTCGGGGGCTCGTGGACAAACGAAACACATCCTTATGTGGACAATGACACTTGAAAAGCGTTTACGCCAATTCGGACTATATACAAAACGCCAAGCGACCGAAGAAATTTGGAAGCTCGAAGATTTTGAGTTCTCCACTGCAGCAAGCTACACTGAAGAACTGGGGGCTTGTTGTTATGCCATATTTTGGCATAGTCCAAATTTCTCCGTTTAATAATTATTAATTCAGATTAATAATTAATTACTTGACCACTAAGTAATATCCTCTCCCTGAAATGAGGAAAGAATCAATCTCAATCAACGAATAACGAAAAATATCTCCAAACGATATTATTCAAATCATAGAAAGAAATGCGGAGATGCCACGAAATTATAGGAAAACGTGTGAAGACCGGACTATTTATGGGAATGTGATGTGGATTGATAAATCCGGACTATTTATGGGAACGGGATGTGGATGGATAAATCCCGACTAATTATGGGATTGGACTGAATGAGCTTATCCAATGACTTGTTTCCCAAGAACTACGTGAGGTTTGATCCCTATATAAAAGGGTACGTAGGCACCTTGTATGGTACGACAATTGACACTCGGGAAAGAGGAAGAGAAAGAACCCATTCTCTATTCAATTTCTGAGGAGTCATCATACGAGCTCAGCCCCAAACATCTAAAAATCTCAAATCCCCCTATTTTCATAATTCGTTATTCCAGCAACCTCCGATTTGGGTTGTTACGAAATTCCTCCAACAACAAAACCCACTTAGATGTGAGTACCGTGCCCTTGTACAAATGTGACAGACAAACCAAATTTTAAAATAATAAAACTAGAAATTAAATACTATAAATTACGATTGATAGTCTCAAAAATGTCCATCAAACAACATAATTATACTACTACCTAGGCCTCACCACATGCATGAAATCAAGTCTACTTGGTACATCAATTATTCATATTTAATTTTTTTTAAAACCCTTGAAACCATGCAAACAAAACGTGAGATAATCTCCAACATGCAAAAACAATCTATTATGTAGATTATTAAAATAGTAACACTAGCACCAAAATTGTACGGAGATGGCCAAAACATATCACATGTGTAGTTGTCAAAATATCACCCCTTTTAAAAGTCAAAATGAAGCAATATTCTGATTTGTAGCAATATTCATTTGAAAGATAATAAGATAAAATAGTATATAAGTATACAAACTTAATTCAATAGCATAATTTTAAATATCAAAACTTTAACACCACCGTAATAAAAAGACTAAGCAGAAAAATTAATATTCATTAAATTATGCAAATGATAGATGACTACATATAAATAATTACCACACTAAAATGAAACAATTTTAAAAGTAAATAAATAAGAAATTCTGCAATATTAAAGAAAAGATATGTGTGGTCTTACAATAAATTCGAAGGCTTAGTACGTCGAAAATGGACAAGCGGAACACTGAAAACATATACGTATTAATCTGAATCAAATATCTATCATGGGGCATCTACGAATAGTTAAGTACACTAAAATTGATGTTCAAACCTTATTCTCCTTAATAGTCTCGAAGTCAGAGTACCTTAAGATATTGCTATTCTCGGTCCTGCACCTATACAGTTGGGTATGTATCATATAAGTAACTAGCAAGTATGTATAAGTTTAAACCATGGTACAAGAATATAATGGCACAGTTGAACTCACATATTACCGAGACTACTTAATATAATATATTCTCTCCTCCACCTCTGCACTAGGCGTCTATGCGGCCGTACATTCTAAACATGTATATTGTCCTATTTTATTTTTTTTATAAGGGTAGTAGGACTAGTAACCTAACAGAAGTAGGTTATAGATATCCGTCTAAACAACCTTAATAAAACTCATCATTAATTTACTAGAAACCGATTAGGACTCTAAATCTAATTTCCAGATGTTTCTAAGGTATAAATATAATTCGGCACATAATTTAAATAATAGAAGTTTGGATAACTAAATATATAATTAGATAAAAATATTGGGGTATTATAGTTATGCATTCAAACCAGTGATGGACCTTCTACATACTCCACCAATAAGCAAAAAACCTTTTTATTTTCCCCAGGGAAGGCTTTCTGAAAAATAAATCCACACTTCAGCCGGAAGGATTAAAAATCAAATCTAAAATTTGATATAAATAACAATAATTCTATTCATAGGAGCCTGACCCAATCTTTTTGGAAGCCCAACAATGAAGAAGCCCACAACAGTTGGTAGGCCCATACTTCACAAACAACTTAACACCATGCAAAGATAATAGAGGAATGGACTTTACCTTGCTTTGCTAAATCATCAGCACCCTAAAGATCTTCTCGCGGCAACTATCTCAATTTAAAATTAGCATCCCCCACTAGCTCCTTCCAAGATGCATTGGGGGAAATGAATGAATTAGAGAGTAGCTTTGCCCTTTCTTTATCAAAATAATTGACTTAAAGTATAGAATCTGTGCAAAGAGAGAAGGACCCTTTGATGCACGAGTTGTTTTTAAGCTGCTCGAATAAAAAGATTATGGCAATTCTCTCAGCCTCTAAAGGACACCATGCATGAGTGGGTCCGGAAAAAGAAAACTTTAAGTCCTTGTTAGAGTATGCCAGAAAGCTACCGATACCACCACATATTGCTCTATTATTGAGTAATTTACATGCTCCATATGTGAATCCTATGAAGTTTGTATTCCACCAAATGATTTGATCTTCAAAGGCTTTCTTGCTGAAGAGTAGAATTGATCCAACTGGATTAACCATGTTAAAAAGGAAAATTCTGGTTTTATTTCTTCCAAAGTTGCAGCTAGATATAACTGGTTGTTTAACTATGACCACCACTCCAATGGTAGCATTTGGTTTGGGTGGGATCCTGCGATTTGGAAAGTGGATCTAATAAGTGCTACTGCTCAGCACATCACTTGCAGTGTTTCGAGAATTGATGGTATGTGTAATTGTGTTCTCTCGGCTATTTATGCCTATAATGATCAAGTGGATAGAAGATCCCTTTGGTCTAATCTCATTAGTTTTTAGAATGACATTACAGCTAATGGTGAGTGTGCTCCTTGGTGCCTCATAAGTGATTCTAACATTTTCCTTGATGCTGCTGAATCTAACAGGGGTCTTCCTCGACGAACTGCTGCTATAACCAAATTTTGAGACTGTCTAAATCATCTAGGGGTTACAGATCTTCATTTCACAGGTCAGTTACTTACTTGGTGGGATAGTAGTCTTGATGATCCTGCTATACGTAAATTAGACCGTGTTTTGGTTAATGGGGAATGGTTGAATTCTTTTGCTCTTTCTCTTGCCTATTTCCTTCCTCGAGGGTTATCGGATCATAGCCCCGCTGTTGTTACTTTGGGTGCAAGCCAGGGTTTTCAAGCCTTTCCAAATCGTTAATCACCTCATGGAGCATAAAGACTTCTTGGCCACAGTTACTACTGCTTGGAATGTAGAGGTTACGGGGGATCCGTGGTATGTCTTAACTGTGAAATTAAAAAAGGTCAAGGTTGGTTTAAAAGAGCTAAACCGAGTGGTAGGTAATGTTCACATTAAAGTCAAAGCTGCCAAAGAGGAATCATTAGTGTTTCAAAGGAACTTGGGCACGACTGTTAACAGGGTTCAAAGGGAGGAGGAAACTTTATTGTGCACTAATTTGTTCAATGCTCTAACGGACGAGGAGCTTTTTCTCCAGAAAAAATCTCGCATTACCTGGCTTAAGAAGGGAGACAAGAACAATGGTTTTTTCTTTAACTCATGTAAAGGTCGATGGAACTCCAATAAACTCTTGAGCTGAACTGATGATGTTGGTATGGTTCACACAACGCACCAAGCCATTTCACACACTGCTATTACATATTTTAAAGAGCTCATATGTACTGATTCTATGGTGGATGACTGCCCATCTGATCTAATCTTTAATCACATCAATGAGGAGCAAGTGCAGTCCTTGGTTGCTCATTTTTCTGAGGAAGATGTTCTGAATGTCCTTAAGTCTATGGCAAAAAACAGGTCCCCGGGTCCTGATGGGATTACTCCGGAATTTTTTCTTAAATCTTGGAGTGTTGTTGGTACGCAAGTTGTTAGGCTCAAGGCATGTCTGAATACCACTATTAACAAACCTACACCTTGTGAC
This sequence comes from Heracleum sosnowskyi, assembly GCA_030848705.1. Lineage (NCBI taxonomy): Eukaryota > Viridiplantae > Streptophyta > Magnoliopsida > Apiales > Apiaceae > Heracleum > Heracleum sosnowskyi. The sequence continues at coordinate 69,905,598 of CM061242.1, forward strand.
TGTGTCACTTTACATGACCTGGTGAAGTTTATCACTGGGATATAGTATAAGTCTCTATTGTACTTGTCTTGTAATCATGTACTTAGCTTCATTCTGTATGCTCAATTCTATAACGAGCTTAGTGAGTTTCTAGCAACTAGAATGTATACAGGCCATGAAATAATCATCCTGGAAGAAGTTCAATTTGTTCATGCAGCAGGATAAAAGTGAATAAGGCCATGAAGAAATAAGTTGCAGAAATTTTTCTAAGTCCCTAGATCGTGAAGTCAGAATGAACTATGTCGTGAAGTCCTCAAAGCCTATGTCGTGAAGTCTGAGATCGCATAGTCTGAAATGGTCTAGATCATGAAGTCCTCAAAGCCTATGTCGTGAAGTCTGTAATATGCCATATAGCATACTCATTAAATGGTCAAATAGCAAAGTCCTCATATAGCAAAGTAAGAAATTCTTTATGTCAACAAGTCACAGAATAAGAAGTATGCTGGAGTTCACGATATCAACACTTAGGCGTTTTACAATAAGACAAATCAAGGTACAGAATCAAAGATCATGGAGACAAATACTGGAGCATCTGTTACGGTTAAGTGGTCCAAAGACATATGGCAAATCTACAGCATAACTTGGAGAGAAAGAATAGAGAAAAGCAGCTAAAGATAAGGAAAAGGACGACAGAGAGCAAGTGGTCCTAACTGGCACAGCTAACCTCTTTTGGACAAACAACATGGAGTTAATGTTAGGGGTATCTGTGTAATTAGGTGTGTGCACCAGTCTTTATAGGTCATATATATATTGTGCACACCCTATAGTTAGCTGTGAGAGAGTTACAACATAGAATTATTCAAGTACTCTTTTCTCTGTAAGAAAACAAGAAAGCTCTGTTCTTGTTTAGAAGCCAGAATTTCAATTGTGAAATTTTGGAAGCTGTAGTATTTAATTTGCTTTATACAAAGTAGATTAAAGTGATTGTGTATGTTCTGTTTATTTTTATTTCTGCATTTTTTTTATTTTTTTTTGCTAAATTAAAATTTATAGATGACAAAGAAGTACATAATCTAGGGGCATACCCCGCGGAAAATAAAAACAGGTAGCAACGCTAAAACTCAAATAACAACCAAACGGTAAACAATTCTAACCATAATACAAACAATAAAAAGACTGCTCACACATAAGCTAGTACAGAAGGGGGATAAGGGATGGGTCCCTTACAGCTTGTCTTTGTAATTTAATACAGGTAAACAATTTCTCACGGATCGTGCTTTTAATCAGGAAGGACAATTGCACCGTTTGTCTGGGCTTTCCACTACCATGCATTCTGCGATTCCGCTCTTGCCAAATATGATAAATAACCACTGAGATAAATAGCCAACCTTAACACTTCCGGAAGTTTGAGGTTGTTCCAAGAATGAAATGTCCTAGCTGCCAGTCACTCCAAGAGAACGAGATAGGGACTGGACTGCAATGAAGAATAAGATTGGTATATGGACAGGTAGTAAAAAGATGCTCTGTGGTTTCATCATTGCAATTACAAAGCAAACAACCTGCATCAACATTCATGTTGAAAGAAATCATACGATCTTTAGTTAACAAACCTCGCTTTTAAAGCCAACCACATGAAGAATGCGCATTTTGGTATGGCAAAAGGATGCCAAACAGAACGGACCCAGGGAGGGGCTAGGGCATTGGCTCGGATGGAGTTCCAAATGAGAGATAAGTTAACCTGTTTTTGCCCTTCCCAAAGCACAGCATCAGAGTTGGAAATACGAGCAGTAGATAAAAGATGCCGCAGCTCAATAATGTATACATGGTTAGATGTAGGAGGAACCCACCTACCATCCTCCTGATACTCTCGAATACGAGCCGAATTAGTAGATTCTGCAAGCGAAGAGATGGAGGTTCCCCATCGGGTAATAAAGCTACAGTTTTTAAGCCAAGGGTCATGCCACATGTTGAAATTAGAAAAAGGGCCTATTTCATAGCTGAGATGACGTCTTGCTTCTCCCCGAAGATTTAAAATCCGTCTAACAGCCCAGGAGCTTCCTGTGGGGATATTAGTAGTCCAAAAATACTTATTTTTTAGAAGACAACAATGGAACCAATTGACCCAAAGCGAGGAAAGATTGCCACTAGCAATCCTCCAAATCTGTAAGAGAATGGCTGCTCTATTCCGCTCATGAAGATTAAAAAGCCCCAACCCTCCTTCAGCTTTAGGAAGACAACAATCAGTCCATGACACCTTATGTTGACATTTAGCATCATGTTTTCCACCCCAAATAAAACGTGAAAAGAAAGATTGGATCTTATTAAGGACACTCTTGGGAAGGAATAAGTAGGTAGCCCAGTAGCCTTGAATGCCCATTAGGACAGAACTTAATAATTGCAGCCTGCCCGAAAAACGGAGAAAATTATTTGTCCAGGAGTCAATACGGTGACACAACCGTTGAAGCAACATATCACAGTCCCTAGCTTTAACTGCCAAGGTGATTAGGGGAAGGCCTAGATACTTGATGGGATGAGTACCTTGCTGGAAACCCGAAATAGCCAAGGTTTGACGAATAACATCCTGATGGACATTGCAGAAAAAACACTCGCTCTTTCCAGGATTAGGGTGGAGCCCCGAGGCACCTGAGAAACGAGCCACTGATTGGAGCATAGTAGATATAGAAACTGTATCGCCCTTACAAAAAAGGAACATGTCATCTGCAAAGATTAAATGACTCAGGTAAAGCTCCTTTGTACGCCAATGATATGAGAAATTAGGGCTTTGCTGGAGATCATGCTTCAAATAAGAGGATAGAGCTTCCATACCAATTACAAATAGGTACGGTGAGATCGGGTCTCCTTGACGAAGACCAGATTTACTTTTAAAGAAGCCCTCTAAAGACCCGTTGATTTTTAAAGAAATCATGCAACCCGTGACACAAGTACGGACCCAGTTCAGGAAATGAGGAGGGAAGCCCATTCTCTGCATCACAGTAAACAGAAAAGACCAGTTCATGGTGTCGAAATCTTTATGGATATCTAGTTTAATGGCACACCTGGGGACCCCCGAATCTCTATGGTAGTCTCGGCATAAGGATTGAGCAAGAAGAATGTTGTCCCCAATACTGCGATGAGGAACAAAAGCTGACTGATTAACAGAGATGATAGAGGGCAGAACCTGCTTCAATCTAGCTGCCAGGAGCTTAGTGATACATTTATAGAGAGTGTTACAGCAAGATATGGGCCTGTAATGCTGGAGGTTAGTGGCATTGACAGTCTTCGGCACCAAGGTAATAGCCACAGAGTTTATTGCTCGGGGGAGATGAAGAGTGTAAAAATAGTAAAGCACAGCACGAGTGACTGCCTCTCCCACAATTGGCCATGCAGCAATATAGAACTCGTGGGAGAACCCGTCCGGGCAAGGACTTTTATGTTGAGCCATGGATTTCAAGCTTTGCAGGACCTCATCTGGAGAAAAATCAGCTACCAGCAACTCCTTTTGGACAGAGGAAAGTTGGGGCAAGGAGATGTTTTCGTCAAAAACTGCAACATTAGATTCAGTACCCATGATTGATTTGAAGTAATCCACTGCCAGATTCGAAATGTTTCTATGAGAAGTATAAGTAAGCCCAGAATCATCTTCCAAGTGCAGAATCTTATTGGTATTCCACCTACTTTGACAAGAGTTGAAGAAGAACCGATTATTACCATCTCCATTTTTGAGCCAGTTAACCCTAGCTTTTTGTTTGAGGAAGATCTCCTCCTTGTTCAAGGCATCCACAAGAATAGAGCTCAATCGAGCTTCTTCTTCAAAATTCACTGGAGTTGGAACACGAGGCATAGTTTCTTGATACTGAAGAATGGAGTTACGAGCAACCGACACAGCATCTTGTAAATTCCCTCCTTCCTTATTGAGAAGAATGAGAGCAGCCTTAACCTTTTTAAGTTTGCTAGTGAGAACGAACCAGGGGTCCCCCGTGATATTGTCATTCCAGGCTGTAGCCACCACCTCTAAGAACTTAGGATTAAGAAGGACATGATTGAACACTTGGAACGGCTTGTTAAGTTTCTCGACAGAAAAGCCCAGCTCCACAGTAATAGGACAATGGTCTGACAGTCCCCTTGGTAAGAAATTGGCAAAAGACAACGAAAGAGAGCTAAGCCAGGCAGAATTCACTAAGGCACGATCAAGTTTCTTTTGGATTGGATTACCTTTGTTACTATCCCACCAAGTGAGAGAATTCCCAAAGAAACGCAGGTCTGTGGCTTCTATTTCCTTCAAAAAATCTTTAAATTCCTGCATTCCAACAGTAAAGCGCATAGCCCCTCCTTCAATCTCATTTACATTCACGTAGACGTTAAAATCTCCAAGCAAAATCCAAGGAGGGCAAGTCCCATTAGAAGTAATGCTGGACCTGAACTGCAGAAGCTCATCCCATAACAGACGCCTTTCTTCGTGAGTGTTTAAGGCGTAAACAAACGAAACAAAAATACTCATATTAGAGTCAATATGCTTAGCAGAGCATGAAATGTGTTGACTACTTTGCATTAACCTCTTGACTTGCCATTTGCTAGGGTCCCATCCCACCCAAACACGACCATTGTAATGATTGTCATAGTTAAACAACCAAGAGAACCTTGAAGAAATAGAGGACGAAATAAAATCCGCCGAATCCTTTTTAACATGAGTTTCCAAGAGGGCTACAAGGTCTATATTTTTATTGCGAATGAAATCCTTAGCAAAGGAAATCTTATTATTTAGTCCCCTAATATTGTAGGAACAAAAAACCATTAATTTCCAAAAATTAATGAGATGGGGAACGAGTCCCCCCAAACCTCCTTGCCTTCTTATTCTTCCCTTTGTTGAGAGACTTGGTTAGAGCAGAATAGATAGGGAGCTTCAAAGCAGTAGCAGTTGTAGGATTTGAGGTGGAGTCACGAGCAGGCGAGAGTTTAGATTTCCTCGCCTGAATAGTAGTCCAGTCATTCTCCCCCTTAATGTTCTCTGAGCCACTTTCATCCACTATCTTTGAATCGACAGCCTGAGCGTCCTGCATAGTATTCTTTTCCGTCTGCTTTGAATTATCAACACTAGCCTTGGGAGGCTCATTTTGTGTCTGCACAGTCACATCGACAGTTACCTTACTTGGTACTGGAGGTGTATCTTTCCTCACCCACTGTCTTGAGACATTAGGGCAAGCCCCAATAACATGCCCCAAGGATTTACACGCACTACAAACAAGAGGCTTAATAGGGTAACTAACTTTCACTTCTTCTAAATGCTTCATCTCCGTAATAGGATCAAGAACCTCCACTTCAATTTTGTTAGGTAGCTCATCTCCTATTTTATACTCTACGCATAGTTTTGCAAAAGGAAGGATCTCCAATTTCGAAGTCAAGTCATCAGCTGAAAGGGGATTTCCAATTACACTACCCAGAAAACTCAGACCTTCCCGAGTCCAATAGCAATCTGGCATATTTTCAAATTTAACCCATAGTGGCATAGTAGATTTCTCTCCCACTTTTGAACCCCAAGTGTGGACCAACATAGGCTTTGCTTCAAGGTACCAGGTACCCTTCGACATAGCGGAATGCATATTAGCAATCGTATCAAACTTGAAGATGTAAGTGCGAGGGTCTTTTTGGGAGATGTGCACCAATCCTTTTTTATCCCATACATTATGTGCAAAAGCAACAACTCTAGAGAAAGGGGGGGCTCCCCTCGTAAAAGTTCCCACAATACAAGTTTTAAATTTATTGTTACCTTGCCTCAAGACTTCTTCCGGAGGCGAGACAATCTTTACTCCTGGGGGCCTAGGGACATAATCGAAGGACAAATTATTAATATGAGAGGGTGCCTGTTTTACTACCTGAGACCAAGTCGCTTTGGGAGAGTCCGCTGTTTCCGCTACTTCATTTTTTTCCTCTAGAGCGTTTCTATGAACAACTCTGGCATCTGGTGAGCTATCAAGATTCTTGGCTTTATGCGTAACATGAACTGAGTCAGACAAATCCTCAAGCACATTGTGAGCATCTTTAACGCCAGACACTCCTAACGCTTCTGTATGGTCTATCTTCTGCTTTGAGAACACTGGCAACCCAAATTCATCTCTCCCATTGATGAACTTTGAGGAATCGGAAAGGCCAGAGTTGAACTCCACTCTTTCATTTAGAGCTTCTTTCTCTAACTCAACCAATGAGATACCCTTTTTGGCTAGCATTCTCTGCATTTCCTGGTATTTCAGCCGCAACGCGATTAGTTCATTCCTTTCTTCCCGATTAACTGAAAACGCAGCTTTAGCTGCTCTGTTAACAGATTCTCTTTCAAGTTTAGCTCTGTCATCTTCATGAAAGAACCCCTCCTCCTCAGAGGAGACTTCCAAATTTTCCTCCACCGGGATTCCCCCCGAGCTACTGGGCACACTAGAAACCTGAGGAGCATCTACATCAACCGCCAGGTGACTATGAAGTACATCATCGGCTACCTCAAAAGGCAAAACAAACCCATCCAAACCAAACTCCAAAGTGGCTCCATCATGGTCCAAAGGAACTCCGGCAGAGTTTACATTAGAATCTTGAGAACCCATCTTAAAGAAAAGAGAAAAAAACGAAAGAAAAATTATCTATATAAGAAATATAGTGTTTAGGTTTAAGAGTGAGAAGAAGGGGAATTCGCGTATGGTGAAGATAGATCTAATGGATTTAATGTGTAAGAAGAGGAGTAAATGAAAGAAATTTAAGAGGCGGCTATTAGGGTTTAGACATTAACCTAGAGAGAAGGGAGAGGAAATTTCTAGAGAGAGAAACATCTTTTTTACATCAACTCTGATTCTTCTCAATAGCCTTAACATTATATTTCTGCATTCTCATACATATACAATCAAACACATATCTAAGCTTCAAGAAATGAAAAATCTTCAAACTATCCATTCACCCCCTCTGTCTAGTTTACTAGTGATATTCATAACTAACAAGTGGTATCAGAGCAGGCTGTTGAAACACAAACAGTAAAAGATCAAAAATGAGTTCACAAAAACTAAGCAGTATCAAGATTCCTCCCTTTGACAATGAACATTACAACCTATGGAAAAAAAAGATGATGTTGTTCATCAAAGCTTCAAACCCCATGTATTTAGACATTCTAAAACATGGTCCCTTCATTCCACAGATTGAGATTCCTGAAACAACCGTTGGTACTGAGAAAATACCAAAACATTATGAGCCTAAAGATCCTTCCAAATACACTGAACCTGAAAAAGAGAAAGTTGCTCTCGATGGAAACCTTCAACTCATCATTTGTGAGTCCATGGATCTTAGCATGTATGGCACTGTTGCTCATTGTAGTAGTGCTAAGAAGATGTGGGATCCCATAGAGGTGTTTTGTGAAGGCACTACTGAAGTAAGGAAAAACAAGAAACAGATTCTTGTTTCTCAGTATGAAGCCTTCATGGCTCATCCAAAAGAGGGCATCACTGAAGTGTTTGAAAGGTTCAACAGATTGATAAATGATCTTAAGCTTTATGACAAACACTATGAAACTGAAGAGCTTAACATGAAGTTCTTATTAACTCTTCCAAGCCATTTGGAGCCAAGAATCTCTTCTCTCATGGAAAGAGATCTAACCAAGATAGGTTTTGATGTGCTATATGGAGTGCTGAAAACATATGAGCTGGAGCTGTTTCAGAAAAGATCCATTCAGGCAAAACAAGGTATAATGGCTAACACATCATGTGCTCTTATTGCTGACAATCTAAGTCAAAGAATGGAAGCTATGAAAGTCAGTCAAACCAAGATTGAAGAGTTGAATGATAAGGACATTGTTGAAGAACCTCAAGTCACTTATGACTTACCTGAAGAAGATGAATTCTACAGCTTAGATGAACTGGACAAAATGGAGAACAAATCTTTTGCTTACATGGCTAGGAGGTATCCTAACATAAGATTCAAAAGAAAGCATCCATTCAAATCTAAGTTTAATGCTAGTGGAGCTGGTGGATCAAGTGGTTCAAACAGTTTCAACAAAGGGAAAGGCCCTTAGGGAACAAATTGCTGAAAATGAATTGAAAATAAGAAGCTATTAAAACTCTGCTGAGATTGTTCAAACCTATCATGAGGAGCATACCGAGAACATTAAGGTTGGAATTAGTTTTGATTATAAAAATGACAAGGGAATGAAGAATGCTAAGGGCAAGGAAAAAGAATTTTGTGTAAACAAAAGTGCCCCCACTGTTTTGACAAGTGTCAAAGAGTCTATCTTCAAAATGTGTACTGTGGAGTTTGATGAAGAATTGATGGTCATCAAACAACAGTTACTTGAAGAAGATAACGCTACTAAAGATATATCTTCCTCCCCTAAATCTGAAACTCAGAAAGAAACCAAAGACAATCTTACTAAGAATTCTAAGATCACTAAGGAAGTTGTTAAGAAGAAGAAACAAAACAGGGATGGTAAAGTAGGTGTTAACAAGAGTAACAATTATGCTTATGTGCCAAATTCCCCTAGGAAACAATGTTAGAGATGCTCATTTCTTAATCATTTGACTCACAAGTGTAACAAATCTGTTAAAAATGAAGTGGATAATTTAAGTAACCATTCTGTTGGCATGAATGATATCCATGATTCTTTCTGTGGTAAATCTAACTGCATGACATGCTATGTGACTGTGATTGCTAATTGCTTATCTTTGAAGCAAAAACTCGACTATGCACACTCATGTGAATCACACACACATGTGCACACTCACAAGATAGGATCCCCAATCAAAGTTGATAGGGTAAAGACTTCATGTGAGCCTAAGAGTGTCAACTCTAAGGCTTCCAAAACAGTGAAGTCCCCTGTTGTGAAGAAGGCTGGCCATGACAGAAGAATCAATTACAAACATGTTTCTAAATCAACTGGACCCAACCAAGTGTGGGTACCAAAAACAACTTAATCATGTTGTGAATGCAGGGCAACAAGAATAAAAGAGTCATATGGATCTTGGACAGTGGATGCTCAAGTCACATGACTGGTGATATAGCCCTGCTATCACAATTTGAGGAGAAGGCTGGCCCATCAGTAACCTTTGGAAATGACAACATTGGTTATACAATGGGATGTGGCAATGTTGAAGCTGGAAATGTCATAATTGAAGATGTAGCATTTGTTGAAGGACTAAAGCACAATCTCTTGAGTATTGGACAATTCACCAATAGAGGATTCAAAGTTGAATTTGTTGAAGATCAATGTCTAATCTCCAAAAGAGAAAGTGGTGAAGTTGTTTTAACTGGTGTAAAGAAAGGAAGCTTGTTTGTGGCTAATCTGAAGTCTGCAGACAAGGGTGAAATTTGTTGTTTCTACACAAAAGCCACAAATGAAGAATTTTGGCTTTGGTACAAGAAACTGTCTCACTTAAATATCAAGGCAATGAATTCTCTAGCAAAGAGAGAACTCATTAGAGACATGCCTGCTTTGGAATTTGTTCAAGATGGAACTTGTGAAACATGTCAAAGAGGGAAGATCAAAAGGTCAAGTCACAAGAATAATTACTCAATTCAAACTCAAAACCTCTGCAGCTAATTCACATGGACCTATTTGGCCCTGTAAATGTAATGTCTCTCTACAAGAAGAAATATGCTCTAGTTATGGTAGATGATTACTCAAGATATACTTGGGTGAAATTTCTGTTTTCCAAGGATGAAGCCCCTCAAGTCATTATAGAGCATATCAAGAGAGTTGATAGAGAAGCACAAAATACTGTTTCCTCTGTAGTTGTTTTGAGAAGTGACAATGGAACTGAATTTAGAAATGCTACATTGTATGAATTCTATACAGACAAGGGCATTTCTCAACAATTTTTAGCTCCAAGAACTCCACAACAAAATGGAGTAGTAGAAAGAAAGAATAGAACTCTCATTGAAGCTGCAAGAACAATGTTGTTGGATGCAAAGCTACCTACTAGCTTTTGGGCTGATGCTGTTAACACAGCATGTTATGTGCAAAATAGAACATTAATCAATAAGAGGTCTGGAAAAACTTCTTACTCTTTGATGACTGGAAAAAGAGCATCCTTCAAGCATCTTCATGTATTTGGAAGCAAATGTTTTGTGATGAAAGATACATCTGAGCATGTTGGAAAATTTGATGCAAAGGCATTTGAAGGTATCTTCATTGGATACTCTCTGGAAAGGAAGACATACAGAGTGTTTGTACCTGAGCAACACAAAGTAATGGAGAGCATGGACGTTACTTTTAATGACAAGAAATTCCCTGTACTTGAAACAAATGAAAAAGACAGTGTGCCATTGAGAGTTGAAAATCAAGGATATCTTGAAGATTCTGAAAGTGAAGAAGAGACACCTGCTCTAACTGTTCCAAATGATGAAAGAAGTGAATTTGATGATAATCCTCAAACACCTGTGCAAGGAAGCAATAACATAGGGGGAGAAGAAGAGAATTCCAATACTGGTGATCGAAATGACTCTGAGTCAAGCCAAAGAGATGAACAGGGTCATACAAGAAAATGGGACCGAGCTCACACTAGAGAATAAATCATTGGTGATCCTAGTAAAGGTGTTAGAACAAGGAGAGCTACAATAAATACATGTCTTTATAGCTGCTTTCTATCACAGGAAGAACCAAAGGTAATTGAAGAAGCTTTAAAGCATTCTGATCGAATTGTTGCCATGCGGGAAGAATTGAATCAATTTGAGAAAAACAAAGTTTGGGAATTAGTACCACCTCCTGAAGATAAAAATGTCATCGAAACCAAATGAGTATTCAGGAACAAAATGGATGAAGAAGGTGTGGTTGTGAGAAACAAAGCAAGGCTGGTTGCTAACGGATATTGTCAACAAGAAGGCATTGATTATGATGAGACATTTGCACCTGTAGCTAGACTAGAGGCCATCAGGAGATTTTTGGCGTTTGCAGCTCATTCAGACTTCAAGGTGTATCAAATGGATGTGAAAAGTGTTTTTCTCAATGGTGAACTTGTTGAGGAAGTATATGTGTCTCAACCTTCTGGCTTTGAAAATGAAGAATTTCCAAATTTTGTGTACAGATTGCTTAAGGCACTCTATGAACTCAAACAGGCACCTAGAGCCTGGTATGAAACCCTATCTTAATTTCTTCTCGAGCATCAATTCACAAGAGGGACAATCGATAAAACTCTATTCTTCAAGAAACATGATAATGATATCATTCTAATTCAGATCTATGTGGATGATATTATCTTTGGCTCTTCAAATGAAAAACTCTGTCAAAGGTTTTCCAAATTGATGCAAAGCAAGTATGAGATGAGTATGATGGGAGAGTTAACCTACTTCTTAGGTTTGCAAGTAAATCAAAGGAAGGATGGCATCTTAATAAATCAATCCAAGTATGTCAAAGATCTTTTGAAGAAATATGGTTTAGAAGATTTATCCCCTGCAAAAACTCCAATGTCAACTGCAATTAAGCTTGATGAAGACAAAAGAGGAAAGAAAGTTGACATCAAGGTTTACAGAGGCATGGTTGGATCATTACTCTATCTCACAGCTAGCAGGCCAGAAATCATATTTGCTACATGTCTATGTGCAAGGTTTCAATCTGATCCCAAGGAATCTCACATGATGGCAATCAAAAGGATTTTCAAATATCTGAAGGGGACTCATAATCTTGGTTTATGGTATCTAAAGGACACAGGGTTTAACCTGGTTGGTTATACTGATTCTGATTATGCTGGATGCAGAATTGACATAAAGAGCACTTCAGGAAGCTGCCAATTCTTAGGCCAAAGGTTAGTATCTTAGTTCAGTAAGAAACAACAATCCACAGCAACATCTACAGCTGAAGCTGAATATATTGTTGTTGGAAGCTGTCGTGCTCAATTGCTTTGGATTAGAAATCAACTAATGGACTATGGACTAGTGTTGGAAAACATTCCTCTAATGTGTGTGTTAGATATGAATATGTTAGGTCCCGAAGTATCGTAGAAGGGGGGGTTGAATACGATACTCACAAATAATTCAATTTCGTTCGCGGATAATTCATTCAGTTCTATAACGAAATCAAACACACCAAACCAAACCAAAAGTCGGGGAATATATCTTTTTATAAATATAAACCTCGAGGGGTGCTACAATTTCTAATCCGTAGATTAGCTTCAATGAGTTCTAGGCTATTCATAATCAATACAATGAAAGAATTCTGAGCACTATAAATTTTCTGATCTTCTCCGGCTCAAAGTTCTCTCTCAGTAGTTGCTACTATGAATTTGCCTCGACTGAGGAAGACACTACCTCCTCTGTATAATTGTAGTCTTTGTTTTTGAAAACTATCGAACCAAGATTAAAGAATTAATCTTGGTCGTCCAATTTCCATCAACCTGACAAACAAATAAACTTTCCACCTACTTTTACAAATGAAAACTATCGAATTGCTTAAAAGAAACTTTCCATTCGATAGTTTTAAAGAAAACTATCAAAGTGAAAAATTCCTTTTCTATTGAATTCCTAGAAATGTATTCGATGGTTTTGTTTTCCTTTTCTTTAAAAAGTAAAACCATCAAGTCATTTCCTCTCCACATTCGATAGTTTTACTCATCTAGAAAAGTATCAAATAATAAACTAATCCTTAAGAAATCATTCGATGGTTTTCTTGATTAGAAAAACTATCAAATATTAAAGTAGTCATGTCAAGTCATGATTACTTCAATTCGATAGTTTTCTAATGAAGTAAAGAAAAACCATCGAACCTTTTCTTTTGTTAGTCTTCAGAAAAGTTTCAGACTGTATCATTTTCTTCCGAGACGATAAAACAACTTGATCTTTTAGTGCCGTCACCTAGTGCAACTGGTCTGGTTCACAGATGAATAACACTTGATCAATTCTTCTTTTATGTCTGCAATTCAATGCTGCTGATACGTCCTTTGTCGTCCTGGTTGCTTCATCACTGGAATCCTGTGGTACTGACTCTAAATCATTCACATACTTCTGTCGTCTTGAAAGTCTTGTTTCTTTTGCTGTCACTGAGGCTTGAACATTTTCATGAACTTCTTTCCGTGACCTGTTTACGGACTTCAAGAATACATAACGTATTTTGATTTTTTGTGTTTACCTTTTCTTCTTTGATTCTGGATTCCTGTGCTTCTATTAATATTATTGTCTGTCTTGTCCTTTGTTGAGTTGTAGTTATCTCTTTTACATCTTATGTTACATTATGCTTTACAATCTCCCCCTATTTGATTGGATAGAGTTCGACAAGCAAATACTTCGAGGATAACTCAACTAACTAAGGAAACATGAAACTACTTAAAGTAAGACAGCGTAATAATATTAATGCATTCTGGATCAGATATATATACTTTCCAGATTTCATAAATCAAAGAAACAATAAACCTTTTCACATTGAAGTTGCTCCTCCTGTCTGAGCTGATAGTTCTGTTGTTCTTTGCTTCTGTTTTTCAGTCCATTCCAATCTCACCTTCTTCGCTCATTGGATCGGAGTTAGCAGCGTGATAATCAATCACTGATAGATAGTGCAGTGGTTCTCCAGGTTTAAGGATTGCTCCTAGGATGTGTCTTCCAATATATCCAACCTCTTGACCCACTCCAGCCCACAGCCATGCAATGTTAACATCTTTCTTGTTTAGCTTTGGCATGTTTGGTAGTCTGGGAAGCACTTCCAATCATTTCTCCACTCTCTTCCTATAGTAGGGAACATTCTCCATAAGATATTTTCTTAGAGTGTCGGCTGCTTTTGTCCTTCTCCGTTGATGTGAATCTAGTGGATCTAAGATACTTCTCAACTGATATTAGATATTCATTTGGGTAATCTCTCAGTTTGTCCTCAGTCAAATAGCAGATTCTGAACAAGTCATTCGTCATGAATCTAACCATAGGAGGGTTTTCAGTAATCTCTGGACTGACTTTCATCAAGATCTCCTTAACATGCTCTTGGAGCAGTTCATTGGATCTTGATGAGAATCACCTGCAGTTTTGAGCTGCTTGGTGTCTTTCTTCCAGTGATAGAGAATTTGCTTCTTTGGCTCATGCTCCTCCTGATTCGGTTGCTCTCGCATGAATTCAAATTCCTCTTCACTTTCTTCTTCTAGTACAATGTCCTCAATCCAGTACTGTCTAACTTGAATAGCTTCATTGGTTTACCAAACTCCCCATCCAGTTGTTTGCCAACCTTCATTAGTCACTTCATTTGTTTCCCCTTCTCCAACTTTCTCCCCCTTAGTTGAGGAATCCTCGATGAAGTTATCCTCATCATAAAGGGCAGTAGAAGGATCAGGTTGTTGTTGTGAAGGTCTGGGTTGTTGGTTCCTCAGCATATTCCAAATAGACTGTACCCCGTCACATTGATTCTCTTTGACATCAGTCCTCAATTCGACCAGTTCTTCCATAGTGGATTTCCTTGTATGTTGTGAACTGTCATCTCCTTGAGGGTGAATTGAACATGTACCTCTCGGTAATAGCAAATCATCAATATTTGAAAGGGTTAGGGTGTCACTCCTCACGTTTGGCTCTGGGTGTACACTCAACGTTTCTGTCAGTGTTTCACTCATTTTTCCTTTCCCACTCAGGCCAGGTGTAAGTGTTTTTGTTTCACTCATTCCCTTTGTGCTCAATGTACCTGCAGAAGAAAACACCGTAGCCGTCCTTAAGGAGGTCACCGGTGGTGCAATGGGGCTTCGCAAGTCCCCGTCCTTGGTTAAACCAAGTTACTGATCATCCTTAGATGATATATCCTTTGAAGGATCTAGAGTTTGAATCTCTAGGGGGTTAGAAACAGGCTCTTTTTAACAGCAGAGATCCCAATCTTCCCCAATAGTCTGTGAAGACTTTACCTCAGCAGACTCCTCAATTAAAATTGATTCATTGTCACCGAGTTGCCGATCTGCACCTACGTCAGACCCTTTACCCGCAGGATCCAGATATGTTCCATCTGGGGAGGTAGACAATGACCTTTTAGATTTTGCATTTAGGTCAAAGCCTTCTCTCGACGTCTGTGAAGACCTTTGGTTCTTAGAACCTTCAACCAGTGAACCTGACCGTAATATGGTCGGAACACCAGTTGCTTCCGTCAATTCTTCCTTACTTGATTGAGCTATTGGTTCAGATATAGCTTTCGTTAGCGTAGTCCAATCAGCATCAGAAAAATCAATAAAGGGCACTTTGGATGAGAGAAATGAAGTATCAACAGTTGCCTCGATTTCTGTTCTTCTCCTTTTAGAGGTAGGCAGAGCTGTTGTTGAAAGGGTGTAACTCCTTATGTGGTGCTGCTTTGGCACTATCTCCCTCTACACTCAGGGATGTCTGTATACTGGGTATAGTAGGAGAAGGAGCTTCGTTTGTGATTTCATTTGGCTCGTCCAAAGGCTCTTCGACCGTGGTTAGAGATTGTGGGTTTGCAATCTCATGGTCTGGATGGCCACTGAGGGCTCTGGATCAACATCCATTGGTTCAGGACCAATTTCAGGTTCAGGTTGAGGAAATTACCTTCAATTACCTGTTCCCCTGGGGGTAGAAGTGGTAGGGGCACCGTTCTTAGATATTCAAGTTTGAATAGTGGGTACCCCTGGAAGATATTCTTTCTTATCAGAGCGGTTATTGCATTGCTCTTCATCTTCATGCACTTCATGGTCTCCTCGTCGGCGAATGTCTCACGCTCATCATCTGTTAAGATATCATTGAGAATTAGCTGTAGGAACCTAGGATAGAAACAAAGCACATCATCTATGCATGTTCTTTCATCCAGTGGTCCCATGTCAGGTAATGCTTAAGGAACTCTCCCACAAAGAAGTTAGGTTGTTGACTTCTTATGAGAGTGAAGAAAGCATGTATCTCCTCAGTTTTGGGATCCAGAACATGGTTTTCTGTAGGAAAATGTAGTATTCTATTAAAGTCATGTTCCTTCACCCTTATTGTTTTGCCCCCTGGCACAACAAAACTGAAGGATCTTACGTTATTCTCACTTGTATCCGTGGCGGTTGTGTACAACGCAGTCAATTGATCGATGCAAAGGACTACGGGAGTACTCAAGGCATATGCCACTAATGAACGTGTGTTCAGAAACTCTGCCCATGCACGAAACTGTAAATTCGTAATGGCTTGCAAGTTTTGAAACGAGACATGATTAGTCTTGGTTACTTTTAAACCAAAACTAAAACCAATTAAATTTAATTAATTATTGCTAATTAATCAAACTTGACACAAAATACCCTTAAAACAAAATTACCCCTTTTTCTTAATAAACACAACTTCGAATCACTATGATCAAGAACTCTACTTTTGGTACCACAAATAATCAGAATTATCTGAAGAAATCAATTGAAAACAATTAACTTCTAAAGAACAATAGTGAAAATAGTTTTCTTAGAAACAAGTTCTTGAGGCAGTGATGTTCTTGGTTATATGTATTCTAGTAAGTATAAACAAAAGCCCTTAGATCTGATAATAAGAAAAAAAAACGTAAGGGGTTGTTAAATACTTATTGAATTGACAGGGGCAATATTGTCTTTACAGTGTTCGATGTTTTTAATAGTATGTTCGATGGTTTTCAGAAGGGGGTAAAACTGTCAACTTTACTTCGATAAATTTTGAAAAATAACGAAGAGTTTGAAAATCAGAATTTAAAAAGTTTTTCTGAAAAACTATCGAACTTGTTTCCTTTTAAAGCTTGAAAAACTATCGAGGGATCCTTTGTGGAAAAACTATCTAGAATTAAAATAAAGGAAAAATTAATTCTCTCAGATAGATTTTCATTTTAATTCAAAAACCATCGAGAATTTAGATAAAGAATTAAGAAATTCAATTCGATGCTTTTTCAAATTTTCCTCAAAAAGTATCGAGAAATGTTTTCAATAGTTTTTCTTTTTCCTTTTCAAAAACTATCGAAAATTTATTTCGATAGATTTATCTATGTACTTGAAAAACTATCGAATTTCCTAAATTCGATATTTTTTGCTTCTGTCTTCATTTTAAAACCTGTTCTTGTTTTAAAATTTAGACTGTTTTATTTCCTGTCAAGTTTTAATTCTAATAAATCCTTTCAAATTTACCAAAATCAATTGTCAACAGAAAATTCACAATTTTCTCAGAATAAAATCGACTAAATATCATTGAATGATATTAACCAATTAAAATCCAATAAATTATGCTGCATATTTATTTTATGTATTTTAAATTATGGAGCAAATAAGATATTGAACTGCTTCAATTTCCATAATTCAAATTTCATTAAATAAATAATAATAAATTAATACTAAATATCTATGAGCTAGATATTAGCACTAAATTATTAATGTGAGGACTGGATTGTTTGAAGACATTCTTTCGAAAGAAATGATACCTGTTGTCAAGGTGCATTGTCGTGGAGTGGTCCACAGAGTTGTTGGAGAAGAATTTAGTTCCTTTTATCATAAAAAGAAATCAATCTTCCTCCACGAAGTTGACAGCTTCTAGAGATGCTTCTCCTGTCATTTGGGTTGACAGCTTACAGAGATGCTTCCCCTGTCTTTCTTACAACCTGCGTATTTTATATCTAAATAGCTAAACATGTTAACAAGTATCTTTAGGTTACCATATTCTGAGATTTGGTATTCCCTTAAGATATCTAAAAATCATGTTAATAGCTATAAGACTAGATTTTCTTCCACTCGGAACCTTGCACATTGGCAACTTGAGAATAAAATATGTGGTGTCAATTTGCAGCTAATAACTTAATGAGACGCATACCTCTCTAGCTTGTCATTTCTGTCTTTTACCTGATTTGTCCTGATCAAGCTTTAGTGGCTGCTGTTGGCAGGGAGTCTTGGCATGTCTAGAATCTTCTCAATTGTGCACATTCAAAAGATTCTTGACTTACTTTTATTGCCATCACTCTTTTGGCTTACTTGTGCTCCTAAAAGAATTATTCTTCTGGCTTGCTCAAAGTAATTCCAAAAAGAATTGCAACTTTCCCAACTTACTCATCTTGTACATTCTCTGCAGTGACTTGGCAAATTTCTTGCACAAGTTTTCGTTAGTAGACCAACATATAATATAATCATGATATCATTGCACATATATGACATTATGTTTGTGCCTTATGACGACTCTAATAAATTCATATTCTGTAAAAGTTCAGTTAGAGTGTCATACCATGTCTTTGACGATTGCTTGAGTATTGATACCGGTTCATACCAACCTGTAGTGATCTTGTGAAGAGAAGTTATACAACGTCCAATTGATCTGCAACAGCAAATGTCATGAGCTGTTGTACATTGACTTCTTCTACTATCTCACCAACCAGGAGTGCACTTGAACATATTCACCATATAGATATTAAAATTTGAATATGCAGTAGGTGCCAGATATATCCTGATATCCTCAAGTCTCGTCACTGGTGCTTCTTGTTAGATATTGCTTCCTAATAGTAACCTAGCATCCAGTTTGGCCTTGTCCCTCATAACAATGCCAATCTTGTCCAGTATCCTGGATACCCATCTTGTTCCAATAACAGATTTTCCCTTAGGCCTGGGTACCAGCTTCCAAACTTTCTGCCTTTCAGATTGATTGAGTTCATTTTGCTTTGCAATCACCCAATCTGGATCCATCAGAGCTTCTTTACCTTTCTTTGTTTCTTCTTCAGAAAGAAAACCAAGAAAATAATCATTCATACTATATAGCTCCAGTCTTTACTCCACCACTAGGATCACTAAGAACTAGACATCAGGAATGATATTGAATCTAAACCCTTTGTCTTGACAGATATGTTCTTGAAGTGTCCTCTTGATTTTCATTGTGGTGTTGATCTGACTAATTGATCCTTCCTTTGCTCCCCCTAAGCTGTTGCTGGGATTTCCTGAGAATCCTCATCTTTGCTGAGTGGCTCTGTTGAAGTATTGAGTTGTGTAGTTAAACTACCATTACCACTGCTTGGATTTGAATAATCATTACCATTAATTTCACACATAACAGCTGAGAGCTTGGAGTTGTTGAACATCATATTCAGACTTTCAATCACCTCTTGTTGATTAATCAAATTTACCTCGTAGGCTTTAGATTCCACTGATTAGCCGAGGAAAATATCCTTAAGAGCCTTAGCTGCCAATCTTGCCAAGATGCTTACTTGTAAAACATTTTCCTCCAAACCCCTGAAAGAAATTCAGAGTTTGCTTCTATTGGCCATTACAGGGTCTTCCTGTATTTGTTACTTATCATGGAAATGTGATTAATCTCATCTGTGATGTCCTGTCCTTCAGATTGAACGAACAACACCAGTTTGTATTAAGAGTAGTCATCAACCATCACTGAAGTATATCTTTACTTTGTTGTAGACAAGACATTAACTAGTCCGTAGAGTTCCATACGTATCATCTGAAGCGGCTCAGTAATGCTTATCACATTATAGCTTTTCTGTGATGTTTCTTTGACTTCCCTTAATGACATGCCTCATATATTTCATCCAGCTTGAATCCCAGATGAGGCAGTCCTCTCACCAACACCATCTTTAGAAAAGAGTTCCTTGTATTGTCATGCAAGGGTGAGAGCTTCTCAACCTTCCTGCTTGAGATAAAACACTGCTCCTTCATTGAATAAAAAGATTTGTGCTTTGAATCTTCAACAAGAAAGTTGCTTCTAATTGTTATCCTTGACTCCAATTATTAGTTGTTATCAATGATACCAATTATTGTAAACATGATGACATTCCATTTCCAACGTAGCCATGTCCCGTGATGAAAACCTTTGCTGTCATCTCCAAAGATTATTGACGGAACAGCTTTCTCAATCACATTTGATGGCAAGTTCTTTCTTCGATCATATGTCTTCAGTAGTAAAGACCAAGAAAGCATATAAATCGATTAACCTGATTTGCCTGCACTCACAAATGGATTGACAGTTCTTGGTACCCAACTTATTTGCTTGGGTCCAGATGGATTAGAGATTTTGCTTTTAAAAGTGGTAACAACAGCTTCAGCCTATACATGCTTATTCTTATCTCTGACTGACCTTGCAGTCGTTGCTCTAATGTGATTCTTAAACATGCTTTTTCTATGATTAATGCAAGTTCTAAGATATGCATTCATAATTTTTAAATAAGCAAACATGTTAATAAGAATAAATGGCATACATTGAGCATTTTGACATTGCAGATAAGAGATGTGCAAATTAGGCATGTTCTGCATTTTAGAAAATTCAGTACTTTCTACTTTAACCAATATACACAAGTGTAACAGGTAGCAAGTAGATTTACAGATATTCAATAATTTTCTAAGCACACATGGAATAAAAGAATTAACAATTAAATCACTAATTCTATCTAATCCATTCTGTTGTTGTATGGCATCTAACTTTCTCTATTACCTAAGTCAGTTTTAGATACATCTTGGTGTTCTACAAATTCTACTGACTCTAAAGGTAATTCCTCCATCCTTCAAACTGATTATCCCTTAACAAACAATTCAGAATAAATGAGCAAATCTTGTTCTACTAGGGATACTGAAACTTAGCTTTACTAAGATCTTAAGTGCCAGAAACTTAACCCCTAAAAGTAAGAGTTGTTTCTTAAGAAAGTTCAAGGAAATGATACCTGAGATATGTGAGGTGAATCATCTTCAGAGATTGCTATGAAAGCAAGATATCCATGATCTTCTCGTCATCTGATCCATCCCAACTCTTTCCTTAAGCAACATAAGTTTTGTGTTGATGCTTCTTCAACAAAGCATTCCACTTCTGTTTCAGCTCATTAACTGAGTCCCTATTCTTCTTTGTTTGTTAGGCTCCTTCATTGTGTAGCACACCCTGATAGTTTCTCGTTACATAGTACTTATCATAGTTGAAACTATCACTCTTGTTTTTGTTACCATCTCAGTCTGTAACTACCTCTTTGAACTGAATCCTGAAGAATCTTTGCTCCGTAATAAATAAGCCTGATCCATGGATGTGGCTTTTGTACTCCTTCTGAATCTGATGTGACTAAACTTCCTTGACAAGTGAAACACTGATCTTTAGTCTAGTCTCTCGAGGTTTTCTACCTGAGCTTCTTCTGATTCAGCTACTAGTAATTCTTCTATTCTGTTCTGAGGTTCCAACATTAATAAACGTTACTGAGATATTTGTTTGTCCATTCCTAACCTCCTCTCTAACAATCTTTTGAGAACCTTTGGCTTAGGATATGAAATATTTTAAATTCCAAGAATTTCGAACTTTTTGAAAAATAAAATATTTCAAGAATAAAATTCAAATTATTTAAAATTCAAAAATTTCAAGAAATGAAAATTTTGAAAATTAAAAAATCCGAAAATTCTGAGAACTTGAGTGATTGGCCTAAAACACCGGATCTAATCTGTATATCGATTAACAAGCTCTGATACCAATTGTTAGGTCCTGAAGTATCGTAGAAGGGGGGGTTGAATACGATACTCACAAATAATTCAATTTCGTTCGCGGATAATTCATTCAGTTCTATAACGAAATCAAACACACCAAACCAAACCAAAAGTCGGGGAATATATCTTTTTATAAATATAAACCTCGAGGGGTGCTACAATTTCTAATCCGTAGATTAGCTTCAATGAGTTCTAGGCTATTCATAATCAATACAATGAAAGAATTCTGAGCACTATAAATTTTCTGATCTTCTCCGGCTCAAAGTTCTCTCTCAGTAGTTGCTACTATGAATTTGCCTCGACTGAGGAAGACACGACCTCCTCTGTATAATTGTAGTCTTTGTTTTTGAAAACTATCGAACCAAGATTAAAGAATTAATCTTGGCCGTCCAATTTCCATCAACCTGACAAACAAATAAACTTTCCACCTACTTTTACAAATGAAAACTATCGAATTGATTAAAAGAAACTTTCCATTCGATAGTTTTAAAGAAAACTATCAAAGTGAAAAATTCCTTTTCTATTGAATTCCTAGAAATGTATTCGATGGTTTTGTTTTCCTTTTCTTTAAAAAGTAAAACCATCAAGTCATTTCCTTTCCACATTCGATAGTTTTACTCATCTAGAAAAGTATCAAATAATAAACTAATCCTTAAGAAATCATTCGATGGTTTTCTTGATTAGAAAAACTATCAAATATTAAAGTAGTCATGTCAAGTCATGATTACTTCAATTCGATAGTTTTCTAATGAAGTAAAGAAAAACCATCGAACCTTTTCTTTTGTTAGTCTTCAGAAAAGTTTCAGACTGTATCATTTTCTTCCGAGACGATAAAACAACTTGATCTTTTAGTGCCGTCACCTAGTGCAACTGGTCTGGTTCACAGATGAATAACACTTGATCAATTCTTCTTTTATGTCTGCAATTCAATGCTGCTGATACGTCCTTTGTCGTCCTGGTTGCTTCATCACTGGAATCCTGTGGTACTGACTCTAAATCATTCACATACTTCTGTCGTCTTGAAAGTCTTGTTTCTTTTGCTGTCACTGAGGCTTGAACATTTTCATGAACTTCTTTCCGTGACCTGTTTACGGACTTCAAGAATACATAACGTATTTTGATTTTTTGTGTTTACCTTTTCTTCTTTGATTCTGGATTCCTGTGCTTCTGTTAATATTATTGTTTGTCTTGTCCTTTGTTGAGTTGTAGTTATCTCTTTTACATCTTATGTTACATTATGCTTTACAGAATATCACGGAGAAACTAGACAGAGGGGGGGGGGGGTGAATGGATAGTTTGAAAGATTTTCTTTTTCTTGAAACTAAAAAGCTGTGAAAGATTGTGGTGTATGAAAATGCGGAATAAAATAAACAGAACACACACAATCACTTTAATCTACTTTGTATTAAGTAAATCAAATACTACAGCTTCCAAAATTTCACAAGTGAAATTCTGGCTTCTAAACAAGAGCATTGATTTCTTGTTTTTCTT
Organism: Heracleum sosnowskyi; assembly: GCA_030848705.1. NCBI lineage: Eukaryota > Viridiplantae > Streptophyta > Magnoliopsida > Apiales > Apiaceae > Heracleum > Heracleum sosnowskyi. Next base: position 69,928,409 of record CM061242.1, read on the forward strand.
ACAGAGAAAAGAGTGCTTGAATATTTCTATGTGTTACTCTCTTACAGCTAACAATAGGGTGTGCACAATATATATATATATCCTATTCAAACTGGTGCACACTCCTATTTACACAGTTACCCCTAACTATAACTCCAACTTGTCCTGCCATAAGAAGTTAACTGTGTCAGGAAGGACCACTTGCTTTCTGTGGTTTTTCCCGTTTCTGTAGATGCTTGTCTCTAATCTTTCTCTCCAAGTTTTGCTGTAGATTTGTCATCAGTCTTTGGACCACCTTACCGTAACAGATGCTTCAGTATTTGTCTCATTTGAATTTTGGTTCTGTACCTTGATTTGTCTTGTTATAATCGGCTAAGTGTTGACATCGTGAACTCCAGCATATTCTTGATTCCGTGACTTGTCGACATAGAGCTTTCTTGACTTTGCTATATGAGGACTTTGCTATATGACTATTTCAGGAGTATGCGCTATAGGCTTCTTGAGGACTTCACGACATAGCCTATTTGAGGACTTCGCGATATAGCCTTTTTGAGGACTTCACGATCTAGTACATTCTGACTTTGCGATCTCAACACTTCACGACATCAGTCTTGAGGACTTCACGACATAGTTCATTTTGGATTATGCGATCTCAGTACTTCACAACATGGAACTTTAGGACTTCACGACATAGCTCATTCTGACTTCACGATATAGGGACTTAGACAAATTTCTGCAACTTATTTCTTCAAGGCCTTATTCACTCCAATCCTGCTGCATGAACAAATTGAACTTCTTCCAGGATAATTATTCCATGGCCTATGTACATTCTAGGTGCAAGAAACTTACTAAGCTCATTATAACCTTGAGCATACAGAATAAAGCTAAGTACATGAAAACAAGACAATTACAACGGAGACCTATACTATATCCCAGTGAAAGAATTCACTAGGTCATGTAGAGTGACATAGTCACAATGTGTAGGCTTGTTAATAGTGCTATTCAGACATGCCTTGAGCCTAACAATCTCCCCCAAATTGTGAGTAAGAAACTTAGGCACAATTTCATGTTTGATAACAAGCCTAACTTACATAAAAGGAATTAAATTTCAGAGAGAATAACAGATGAACATTATGAACAGGATTTGATTACAAACAGAAAGTGAATGCTTACAGATTATCTTTGTTGCTGAACAACTTCAGTTTCCATTTACTTTTCTAGATAGTCATCATAAACTTTCTTCTTTCTCATTTCTTCCTTTCTGTTCATTTCTGAAATGGCTGCCAGAATTTCATCTCTTGCAATTAATTCTTCTATGAGAGGAGAGTCTTCTAAATCTTCAACTGCAGCTTTTAGGGCACTTTCCACATAAGATTCCACAAACTCCATCCTTATTTTGCTTGTTCCTCCATTTTTATTTTTGTACTCCACAACATAAGGATTTTGTTTTACTTTGCACAACCATTTCTTCCTCAACTCTTTAGCCCTCTCTTCCATTTCTGCCATCTCTTTATCTTTCTGAATTTTCTTCTCTTCATTTAACTTCCTCAGATTTTCTTTATAATCAGAGTGCATCTTCAAAAACCTGGCAATTTCAATCTTCCATAATCTTTATTCTTTTTCTTCAAAGTTCAACAATGCATTTTTTCTTTCAAGATCATATGTTAGAAAATATTGTCAGCTCCCTGTCTTCATCTCTTTCTCCCTTCCATCAGTGTATTTGATTTCTAGATGATTTTGTTTCACTTTGACTTCAAAGATTCTTTGAGCTTTCAGAAATGCTAAAACATCTTCATCATAGTCTTCATCTAGAGGAAGCACCTTAATCCCAACAACATTTGTGATCACTCCAGTTCTCTTTGTTATCCTTGTTCTTTTAGCTACACTTTTGAGTTTGCAGTGTTTAACTTGAGGTAGCTTTCCAGAACAAGGAGATTTTGTCTTCAGTGCCACATCATTTGGAAGAAGTCTCAATCCTTTTCCCTTGACCCACTGTAACACTCCACTAGCTGTGATTTTGTGGAAGTGTCTTTTAGATTTCATTGTAGTGGCTTTACTTCTCTTCAGTGGCAAATCAGGTTCAGAAGTCTTGGATTTTGATTTTGGAGGATCATTACTAACAATACCCACCCAAGACTTAGAGTCTTGTGTTGTGGTTAAGATACTGCTAGCAATGTCCTTGACTTGCTGATTTCCACTCCTCTTCTTCTCAGTCTCTCTCTTGCTTTGTGAATCCTTCTTGACATTTTCAGCCTCTTTAGATCGCTTGGAGGATTTGCCTTTGCTGCTTTCACTTGCCCCATCCTTATCACTCCTTGATTGACTCCTTCTTATGTAGCTTTTCTCTTCATCATCATCCTTGTCATATTTCTGTACTTTCTTCACCTTGAGTGATTCAGGAATTCTTCCATGGATTAGAAATGATTGGAGAATTTGAATCATCTCTAGCTCTTCAGCAGTCCTAAATCCCCTTTTTGATCTCAGCATTTGGAGCACATGATTGATCTTTTCCTTATTCTTCATTTCCAGCTGAGCAGGAATTATTAGCTGATCAGTAGTGTTTGCCCTGGTGAGACCTTGGAAAATTATAGTTCTTGGATCAATTATAGGCATCCTTGACTTTCCTGACTACCACAGTGAGGTACTTGATGTTCTCTTTGATCTCGGCTCTGTAGGTCTTGGTATCATCTTGAACACTGATGTTGATGGCTTTCAGAAACTCCAGAAAGGCCACATCATGATAGATGTTTGAGTTGGCAACTTCCTGTAGCTTGGCCTCAGTGATTACATTTGCTTTGACTGGCTGAGCACTTCTTGTGATTTGAGGAGCAGAGACATCCATGGGCATTGTGCCAGGATAGAAGGTTGTAGTGACACTACTTTTCTGGCCAGCTAAACTGGTGACAGAAACAGTACGTAGAGTTATTGGTTTAAGCTCCTTTTCTGAGATGATTTTTCCTTTTAGCTTTTGCTTTGCTGTCAGTGCTCCTTCTTCCTTTCCTTTCTCCCCCTTAGGCTTGGGATCAGACAAGATGTCTTGAGCTTCACCAGGAACATGAAGGTTCATACTCCTCATCATAGATGTCATCATTTGTTGCTGAACTAGCAGAATATTTGATGTGGTATTGTTTTGGTCATCCAGCTTGGCATTGAGGAGCTCCAAGGAATGAGAAATCCCTTGGTTTTCAGATTTAAGCTCAACCACTTCCTTCTCCAATCTATCAACCTTTGAGAAAAGCTACTCAGACTTGAAAGAATTGAGAGATTGTTCCTTGATCTTGGAGAAATCAAACTTGGATATGTTGGAGATAGGAACCTCATCTACTAGCTTATCCCCATACTAGTTCTTCCACAGAACATAAATCATTGAGTTGGTGTTGATGTTGGATTGCAGTTGGTTCTCTAGCTTTGTAGACAGCTTCTTCAGATTATCAAAGACCATAGCTAGGGTGCAATCCATTGTTGTAACATTTTGTGCAGTCTTCTTCACCTCCTTAAGGATGCCATCCACCTTGGGAAAATCAGAAAGGTAAGAATTCTTTAGCTGAGCCAAGGATTGGTCAGTTTCTTCTTTGATAGTGGAGACTTCTGATTGAAGACCTTTCCCAAGGAAGTGCAGAGCCTTCAGTTGACTCTTGTAGACATCATTGACAACTTCATAAATTTCTGCAGGTGAGACTTTTAGCATTAGACCCCAAAGCAGTTAGGTAGTCCTCCCTGAGAAAAGCTAGAGCATCTTTGAGCTTGACTGATCTCTTGGCATCCAACCAGGCATCTATGTATCCATCCTGTTGAGCCTCATCCACAATCTTGTCTTTCTGTGCATCAACATCCTCCCTGTGGCATAAAAGTATAGCTTCATAGTCCTTGTTGGGAAGACCAGCTGTCAGGAGATGTTGAGCAATTTTAGAGAACTTATCAATCTGTGCCACATGAAGATTTTGGAGTTCTTCTTCCGTCAATTGTGTGGACACAGATGATGATCCTGAAGGCCTGTCATGGTGCAGACTCCAGCCAGTGAGATATTGTGGCCTGAGCCAAGTTAGGGTTAGTGTTAGGCACTCATGTCACAGATGAGGGTTCTACAACAGGTATGGAACTGTTTTGAGTTTCCTCCATCCTTGAAATAGCTGTAGAGTATGAGGCTGTCTCTATTATTGAAGTGGGATGAGTTACATCATCATCTCTATTTGTCTGTGAAGGCATGTCCAAATCCCTGAGGATTGGAGTGATAGGCATAGAGTCTCCAGTAAAAACTGGTGAATCCTCCATGTTTGTGTTGGTGTCGTTAGAATATGCCCCAACATGCATTTCCTGACCAACAAAATGTGGGTCCTGGGTGGTGAGCACAGTGTCAAGCACCATGTCACTTGAAAGGGGCTCATTCACAGAATCTAGTTGTGAATGATCAAGTGCAGAATTGTCATGTGAATGACTCTCCTGTAATGAAGAAATTTTAGTTGTAGTAGATTCTGGAAGAAGAGAGGAGTCTAGATTTGATTTTGGCAACTCCTCCTGAGAAATAGGAGGATTTTCAAGGTTGATGTGCTCTCCACTCAGTGTTTGATCACCCTTATTTCCACCCGAGTCAAGAGTGAGCTCTTGACCCTGTGCTGACTCTGTACAGGTTGTAGTGGGGAGACTACTCTTTTCAATAACAATGCCATGTTGAGAGGACATTGATAGTAACAGGTGTACCCCTTTTATCACATCTGAATCCTGTTGGGAGGATTCAGTGGTAGCTATAGTTTTGGATTTCTTCTTTAGTGTGGTGAGCTGTGACTCAGGTTCCTCACATCCTAAATCTACAGACTCATTGATTATAGCTAGGGTTCTCTTCTTGGTCTTCTTTTTAGTAACACCAACCTTTTGAGAGATTGGTGCACTTGGCTCCCTAATGACTAAGGTACTGTTTACAGGGGGGTCACTGGATGGGATAGGAAGGCTTGGGATAGACTGTAAGATCCGGGAAAATTACGCGTTAATATTTGATGTGAAATGAAATTTTATTTTCATATCAAGATTTATTAAATGTTTTATCTGTTTAAATGCGTTAAGTTATTCGTTAAATGGTCAAAGATGTGATGTTGAGATGTTATGTGAATATTTGTGGTGATTAGAAATTATTTTAAAAGGATGTCATTCTATTTCATTTTATTTTAATTATCGAAAAGAAAATTATTCTGTACCCTAATTGTTTAGGGCGATTGATATATTGTTCATATCAATAATACATCTGTTATAGCCCCATTATTCTTGAGCATTCATTATATAAGTGATATGTATTGATATGGATAATTATCAGTCCTTATGGATGATTATCACCTCGTAAAACGTGTACTTTACTTTATTAAAGATTTAAAGCGATCCAATGGATCAATATCGATCCAAAAATGTCGTTTGGGATATTATTTTCCACTAATTATAAAAAGGCGAATCGTACATTATCCTGCGTATAATACATATATATATAGACAAAAATATAAAAAAAATCATCGAGGTTTGATTGTCGTGTTCTTCGTGTTCTTCGTGTTCTTGAGATTCAAAACTAATTTTGAAGGTGTTATTGATATCGTATTTTGGAGTTCAAGTAGTCGAATCGAAGCTCTTATGTCCTAGTTTCTTAATCTGCAATCCGTTTCATCAGAGGATAAAGTTTCAATTTTATATAAATTTTTCTTTAATTCTGGAAATTAATAAGTTAGGTTTTATATTAAAAAATTGGGGCTTTTTGATTCTGAGTTCGTTCACTTGTTTTGATGGCTGGAATAGCTTTATATGATTGTGTATAATCATTTTACATGCTTAATCGAGTTGTTCTATCTCGTTTTTAGCAAGTTCAATTTTTAATGTTTTCTTTCCAAATTTTGATTGATTCATACGTAAAATATGTTGATTGTTCGTGTATGTGGATATGGGGGTTAGATTGTACGTGTTCCAAGCTTTGTTTTGGTATATAGAACATTGAGTTTGGTAAAGGATTTGTGTTAGTCGGATTTTTGGCCGGATTTTGGTACCGCCGGCGACTTCACCGGCCGGTGGCAGCCGTTAAAGCTGGCAACAGAGCTTTTTGCAGTTTAGTACCTGCAGTTTTGAAGATGATGAAGTTTGGTCCCTGAAGTTTTACAAAGTTGCAAATTTGTCCCCTGACCAAAATTATTTTCTAAATTATTTATTTTTAATATATAAAAATCTGTTTTGTTTATTTAAATTTTGAAAAATAGTTTTAAAAATGACTTTTAAATTCTAAAATTTTCTTTTAAATTCTGGAAATTTTTATTTAATTATTCCTTAATTATTTAAGGAATTATTTTGATATTTTTATTTTCCAAAATTATTTAATTATTTTGGAAAATGATTTAAAAATGATTTAAATTAGGAAAAATATTCCTAAAAATGTTGTATTAATTATTTAAAATTCCTAAATGATTTATAAAATCATTTTAGGCCTTTCTTTCGAGTTACAAATTATTTCTCGAACGTTACATGACATATGTGATGTAATTAGTGCATTTAAATGTCAATATGTGCTACATAAATTATGTGAATTATCTGTTTATTGAGTCATAAATACGAATGAGTGATGGAAGACTTGTTTAAATATTTTGGTTGTGTCTAATATTATCGCGAGGGGTAGTTAGAATAGAAAATTGTCAGTATTATTAGAAAATGAGATTTACGAGACCGTTGACTTAGATGTTGACTTTTATAGTATGGAGATTTTCAACAAGCATGATACGTGGGTTATTTATTTAATTGAACATGATTATTCTATCAATTGAAACATGGTTATCTATGCAACAGAGGCTATTGGACGAGACGAGTCAGATTATCGAAGTATGTTAAATGAAAGACGTCGGAGAAGGATGAGGTATTGTTTACGATTGATTGGGTTATTTGCGAGGCGATTTAACACCAAGGGAACATCAACACCCGTAGAGGACGTTTGCAAGTATTTTCTTCCAGCAAGAGATATCGGTAAGATTAGTAAGTGCGTCGGAATTAAATTACAATTGTTTATGGAATGGGAGAATCATACTCTGAAGACTAAAGTACCGTCACATGTTTGACTATCGAGGCAGATGCGTGGATTCAAAATGGTAGGATCAAATTAGTGGTATACACAAGGGCGTTAGAATGAAGAAGGACGGAAATAGAGAATCGTGCGATAAGACAGAATAAGGAGGGAATCGTATTATCTCAGCGTTACGAAATAGCTAAGGACCAGAGGCAAGTGTCCATTTCTTTCACATATTATTGAGATATATTATCTTGAATTATTAATATGCAAGTTGCATGCTCTTCACTAAATTTTCAAAAGTTGATTCCTTTGCATTGAATTGCAAGTATGTTATTTAATCTCGTAAATTGACGAGTATTATTTTATACCTTTTGAGTTTAGATTCATATTTCCATGTTGATTGGGAAAATATAATTATTGTATTGAAACGATTTAAAAGATAGTTATGGGTCGTATACTAAGGCTCTCTTTCAAAAATCTTGATTTAAAAATATTAGGTTGGAATGTTGCCAACCCTAGATGAGTGGGAATTTGTGAACCCGATAAGGGTGAGAGGTTATTTTAAATTCTGGGTTGTGGTACTTGTTCTACAAGTATTCTATTTTCCATCTTGCACCTATGCAAGTATTGTTATCATTTCTTGTTAATGTGATTATCTGATCCAGTCCCTGATTGTTGTGCATGATTTAGTTTATTTCCTTCAAATATAAGGCTTATCTATTATAAGTATATGTTCAAAGGACTTAAACTATTTCTGTCAGAAGTCAATAAACCCTTGTTTTCCCTATTTATAAACTTCACCTTGAATTTTCCTTAAACTCGAACTTGACTTTCTTGTCACTTACCAAATTGGTGAATCTTAACTAATTCTTCCATAATGTGATAATTTGTATTGTTGAGGCCATCTAGAGCCAGTTCTTTGAACCCTACTCTGTATTGAGCTGTTGGAATTTCTGTTGATATCATAATGCCTGTTTCATATCAGACTTAATCTTGTTGAGCATGTCATTCTTTATTCTTCATTATCATCCCAGTTGTTGCATCGATCTCGTCGATGTTTATTATATTGTCACTTTTCATATGCATCTCCCATTATCGATCTCGTCGATACTAGATTGTATTGTTATTCCTTGATGGATTCTTCATAGTTGAGTTGTTTCCTGGAACGTGAGTTTTCCAGCGATTGTTGTATTAAGGTTGTCGATTCTTCCGACACCTGATCGTCGTAACAAGGTTCTCGATTGTGCCGACACCTGACGTATATGATATAGAATTGGAAGGTTTTTAAATGGACCAATAATGGTCGGACCAGATTCGTGGTCGGAATTGAATTATGGCAAAGATGGCCAAGGATTCTAGATGTAGGACTTTGCTGTGTGCATTGTCCGGGGTTAGTGCGTGACTGATCAGCAGCCTAACCTTGTGTTTTTAAAAATAAAATAGAAGTCCAATTCTAATTCAAATATTGAACTCGAATTGATTAGTAGCCACTTCCTTATGGCATTTGAGTATTGTCAGAATTATCAGAACATATTCTATTCTTATCAGAAATTATATTTGTTACCATTATTGTTGGTTCGGTGATTAATAAGAAGGGGTTTCAATCCTGCTGAAACCACTTACTCGTAGTATAATGGATTTCAAATAGTCAAAAATCCACTTCCTCGATTCCATTGGCAGTTGTGAAATATCTACCTTGATGAGTTTTATTCATGCCGCATGTTCAGTCGGTACCATATTGAAGTCGTGAAGTACGTTCTTTATTCCATGGCCGAGCGCGTTGGCTCATTCTTACTCTTTTATTATTCTACTCTTCCAGAGTTGTTGGTTTCAGAAGATGTCGTGAATGGAACTGTTATCTTCAAAAACATTAAGTTTGTATAAACTATGGTTCCCAAAACGTATGAGTGTATAATTATTTCATATTCCCTACATACTATTGTAAGTTATTTTGGTTTGGATAACCGTGGCGACTTATATAAATTCTTTCGTATTTAAACTATTCAGTTGCTAGAAACTGAATGAGAAATTGTGGTAAATTACCAAACTTGATTTGAAAATTTTAGAGATTTCAAATGTTTAAACCAAAGGATTGTTTATTTGAAAATCCAAAGTTTATTTTTGGAAACCTTTCATATTATACTTGATAATGCACTTGCTGAGCAATTCTTTCGCTCATACTTGTTTTCTTTATATATTTTAGCCTTTCAGTAAGAAGGTATATTGGCGAGAGTTGTCCGCGTAGCTGGTCAGAGATGGGAAAGGATATTAGCACAAAGACGTTTTGATCCAGAGTAGTTGGAGCTAGTGATAGGTTTTGTATATAATTGATTTCTATTAAATGTTGTATTGTATAAGATTAGTTGCCTGGTATACTTCTTATCGAAGTTATACTTGTGTTGTGGATTGTATGTAAAGAGAATGGTTGTAAATGATAAAATTTTATGTAATAGAATTTTGGATTCTTGTTTCTAGCACTATAACCTTTAAAGATTCTTGGTAGAGTTGGGGTCGCAGATGTTATTATTGTGTTGATTTAATATTGAACAGGTTGTTTGAATTGAGGATGCAGTGTGACGACCAAATCCTTTGACCCCGGATTTGGGGCGTTACATAGACTGTGAAGCACCTTCAGTCTTAGCCTTCCCTTTCCAGGAAAGTTCATGATATTTTGGCTGATCAAGTGGATAAGTTTTGAATGTGTCTTGCATATGCCGTGTCACACGCAAAATCACATCCACTTGATTCCTAGTGTCCAATGAACTAAATAGGACTTTGGACATGGTCTTAGGATAAGCCAACTTTGTTTGATCTATTCCTTCTAATTCATGCAATTGATTATTGTAGAGCAATAGTCTACAGGAATGGGCAAAAAATCTGTGTTTGGGCTGGTCACCCAAATTTTGCTGAAGCTAGAGCTGAGGAATCAGCTAGGGCGGACATGCAAGCTCTTGCAGTTGCCCAGGCTCTAGATGAAGAGGAAAGACATCAAGAAGAAAGAGCTAGAGCTGAAGCTGAGCAAGGAAAAAGGAAAAGTACAAGGCAACCCAAAACAAGAGCTAAAAGAAACTTGGCTTTTGATAAGGATGATTCTCAAAGCACTGTTACAGATGCACCTGTAACAGCAATGCCTCCAACCTTTTCTGATCAAGATTGTGGAGCAAAATTAGCTTGTGATCCTGAACATCCAGTTAATTTTCATGATCAACCAATTGAGCCAAAGGAGGAGCCATTTGAGTTTGATGAAGCTAATTTTCCCAAATTTCTGGTTGAGATGGAATCAAGGAAGAAATCAAAGCAGAGGGCTACTAAGGCTAAACCAATTCTTGTGAGAAGGCCACGGGTTGAAAAACCACCTCCAAACCCAGAAGACTTTATCTACATTGCAGATATAAGGGAGGAGTCTGACTTAAACCTATATCTTGATGACTTGGTGGAAGTGAGAGGAATTGGAGCTACTCATAAACTACCAGAGAGATTAGTGTTTGTCTACAAGGGTGGAAGGGAACATATTTGGCCTCTACACAGAATTCTAGGAGAGGATTATCAGACTTTGCTAGTGGTGTTCAAGTGCTTAAAGAAAGATTTCGGGTTCACCAAAACTGCTAAGTCTGAGGTTGTCTCCAAGATATGTCAAATAAAAACTAGCTGGAACAAGCCTAATGCACTTCCCAGAACTCTAAAGGTCCCTCAAACAGGAAAGAAAATTCATCTCCAACCCTTTTGGATGATGGAATTCAGAGACAAGGACAACTGTAGGAGATTCTTCAGAATAGAGGACAAATTGGAAAAGGCATCTAATGAAACTCTTTGATTTATGCAATCCAAGTTGGGTGATCAAGATGAAGAAGAGAATATTTTCTACAGGAGGCTCCAAGCTCAAATTGAGGAGAACAATGCTAAGAAGGGGAAGAAAACAAGGCCACAGAGACAAAGATGGTAAATCTGCTCGGGCTAAAGGAGCAACTCTGTGCACTTGTGTTGTAAGAATTTCTACTTTGTTTTCAATAAATTTTAAAGTATTATGAAGCTCAATGCAATTTCTACTTTTGTAATTTGTAATGTGTTTAAGTGTTTTTGTTATCATCAAGGCTATTGATTTATGGCTGTTATTCTATCAGTCATAAATTGGGGGAGATTGTTAGGAATATGTTGTTCTTGATGATAATTATAAAAACAATTAGTAAATTTTGTGTTAAGTCACTTTTGTAACTGTCAACGGAATGGTATGCTTTGCAGCTTTCGTTGACAGGTAGCTCATCAACGAAATGAGTCTCATCTACGAAATGAGTAATGTAGCAATTGCACTGTACAATATTTCACTGGTTGATATGGTCACTGGACAAAAGGAATGAAAAGCAAGCTACTGGTGGTTACCCTTAGTACATTTTAGAGTAGCCAAAAATAGCATTGTAAACTTGGGATATATAACCAAGTGTAGCAGTTCATTTTAAAAAAAGCGAGTGAGATAGAATAACTTTGTATTAGCATCTTTCAAGAGCACTCTCACTCTACATTAGGAACTGAGCAGCTGTGCTACTTTTGTAACACAGATTATTCCCGAAATAAAAACATCTCAGTTGGATCCTTAAAACATCCAACTGAAATTTTATATTTGCTTGTGTGATTTTACATTCTCTGTCAAGTTATTTAAAAGTTATGTTAGATATAATTGCTGACGTTTGTTTATCAGTGTTTAAGCAACAGGTACTGACCCGAGTTTATCAGAAGCCAGTCAGAGTTTAATTAAACTCTGACAGGGTGAAGAGTTTAAAGGAAGCCGGTCAGAGTTTATTTAAAGTCTGACAGGGTGATAGTTGAATTAGCTGTCGGTGCTGAATTGAAGATTCTAGAAGCAATATATTCTGAAGATGGAAAGAAGCAGAATATATTGATACAGCTAAGGAAACGGAATAGAAGACTGAAGCAATCCTTAATTGATATGAATTGTATAGCTAATTTATAGGAGTATCAATTAGATAAGGATTGTATGTAGCTGTGTACTATATAAACACAGATAGGTTATCCCTAGAAGGAATGCGAACATTGAATATATTATTCTTGTAACCTAGTAGCTCTTTGTGATTCTTTAACATCACTAAGAGAGAATTATTTAATATAATTCAGTTTGTTGATTTACAAATCTGTGTTCTTGATTGTTATTCTCATACCTACTTGATTATATATTGTGTATTCGGCCTAACAATTGGTATCAGAGCCAAGGCTGTTTAATATATACAGTTTTACGATTCAAACACAGTATTAATCATGTCTGAAGAAAATCAAACTGCTCCTAAGGCTGAACAGGTTAAGCCCAATTCTGTGAGTCGATATGAAACAATCAGGGTTCCAATTCTCAGGCCAGTAGAGTATCCGATTTGGAAGGTTAAGATGACCATGTTTCTGGAGGCAACAGATCCAGAATACCTTGACAGAATCAATGATGGTCCTCATATGCCAACTAAATTGTCCCCTGTTGTTGATGGTCAAGCACAAAAGACTGTTCCAAAGGAAAAGAAAGATATGACTCCTGAGGACATCTCATCAATTGCAAAGGATGCAAAGGTTAGACATCTTCTACACAGTGCTTTAGATAATGTTATGTCTAACAGAGTAATTGGCTGCAAAACTGCCAAAGAAATATGGGATGCTTTAGAAGTCAGATGCCAGGGAACAGGTGCTATTAAGAAGAACAGAAAAACAATACTCACACAGGAGTATGAGCACTTTGATTCAAGAACTAATGAAACCTTGACTGAGACTTATGACAGATTTTGCAAACTGTTGAACGATCTGTCTCTGGTAGATAAAGAATATGAACTTGAAGACTCTAATCTCAAGTTTCTGTTATCTCTACCTGAAAAGTGGGATTTAAAGGCAACAACAATCAGAGATAATTATGATCTTGCTGATACAGATCTTGATGAGATCTATGGATTGTTAAAGACTCATGAACTTGAGATAGAACAAAGAAACAGGAGAACCAGCAAGAAGACAAAATCTATTGCTCTCAAAGTTGAGGAGAAGCCCATTAAGAAGGAATCATCAAGGAAGAAAGCCAAGGGAAAGGCTTTAGTCATAAAATCTGAGAGTGAGTCATCAAACTCTGATGATGATTCAAACTCTGATGAAGCTTCTGACTCTGAGGATGATGAAGAACAGATGATGCAAATGGCTGCATTGATGGTGAAGACCTTCAAGAAGATGGGGTTCAAGAACTTCAAGAAGGGAAAGAGATTCTCAAGGAGAGATTCAAATTCTGAGAAGAAGAATTTCAGAAAGTCTGATGGAAGGGATACCAAGTCTGGAAAGAAGGATAAATCTGAAATCCAGTGCTACAAATGTAAGGAGATGGGTCACTATGCTCCAGAGTGCAAGAAAGGCAAATCTGAGAAAGCACTCATCTCTAAAGGCAAAGACTGGGCAGATACTTCAGACTCTGATGATGGAGAAAACTATGCTCTTATGGCAACTGTCAGAGATGAGACTGAATCTTCTGAAAATAAGGTACCCCTAACTACTTATGCTTATGATACTGATAATATATCTGAGTTAAGAGTATATCTGAAAAGTGTTCATGTTAGCTATAGGGATCAGACTTTAGAGAATGAAAGAATTAAATCTGAGAATCTTAGTCTTAAAGATAGAAACAAGTTTCTTGAAGGAGAACTTGAAAGTATGAAGCAGATTCAAAAAGAAAGAGATGATGCTGTTTATGTTGAACAGGAGTTGCTTAAAAGGTATAGGCAACTAGAATCTGATTTAGAAAAAGAAAGAAAAATAATCAAGACTTGGACAGATTCTGGAAGAGACACTCATCAAGTGTTTCAGACTGATTCTGTAGGTTTAGGTTATTGTGAAAATGATGAACTTAGGTTTAAAGACAAGGTTAAGGTAAAACCACAACTTAAACCTGTGAAATTTGTTCCAGAAGCCAATAAGTTAAAATCTGTTGTAATAAGAGAAGCTGATATGGAATCAGGTGAAGCCTGTGAAAGACATGAAAATATTAAAACAGAAAAACTTAAGGACAGAGAAACTGTTAGAAAGCCAGTAAAAACTTGTGAAAAACAGGTTAATGTTGGTTTGATGACAGGGAAACAGTTTAATCATAAGCTGAAAGAGATAAAATCTGCCATGAAACCAAAAGGGTCCAAGAAGAATAGGAATGGAAAGATAGGCATAAATAATAGAAATAATCATTTGCCTACTGGTGCTGCTCCAAGGAAAACATGTTATAATTGTGGTAGTTCTAATCATCTTGCTAGATTTTGTACTAAGAACAAACATATTAATTCTTTATCTTCTACATCAGGAGTAAAGAATGATTATGTAAGAGTTAAACCACAAACTTTATGCAAACACTGTGGGAGCACTTGGCATTCCATTTATACTTGCAAGAGTTATCATGCTAATTATCACAACTATTATGAGCTAAAACCCAATTTGAAATGGGTTAGAGCAAACTCTGCTAGTGTAAAATCTGACAATGTTAGTTTAAACTCTGATAATACAGATTCCGCTGCAAAAGCTAACACTGTTAAGAAAGACAAAGGATCCAAGCAAGTCTGGATCCTTAAAACTAACACTTAGTGTTTGCTTATGATTGCAGGGTATAATAGAGAGCACACTTATCTTGGACAGTGGATGCTCAGGACATATGTCTGGAAATAAAGCCCTGCTATCAGACTTTAAGGAGAAGGCTGGCCCAAAGGTTTCCTATGGAGATGGCAACATAGGACACACTCTGGGATATGGCAATATCAATCTTGGAAGTGTCATCATCACAAATGTAGCTCTAGTCTCAGGACTCAAGCATAATCTGCTATCTGTGAGTCAAATCTGTGACAGAGGAAACCATGTAGATTTTCATAGTGAATACTGTGAAGTTATCAGTAAATCTACTGGAAAAGTTGTTCTAGTTGGACACAGGCGCAATAACATTTATGAAGCAAGTTTGGTAACAAACTCTGATGGAAAAACAGTGTGTCTAACAGCCAGAATGTCAAATGAAGAGAGTTGGAACTGGCACAAGAAGCTCTCTCATCTCAATTTGAACAACATCAATGAGCTAATAAGAAAGGATCTTGTAAGGGGACTTCCAAAATCTATACTCAGTCTAGATGGCTTGTGTGATTCTTGCCAAAAAGCCAAGCAAAGGAAGTCATCTTTCAAGAGCAAATCTGAATCATCAGTAGTGGAACCTTATCATCTTCTACATGTTGATCTCTTTGGACCAGTCAATGTGATGTCTATGGGCAGAAAGAAATATGCTCTAGTAATTGTTGATGAATATACTAGATATACATGGGTGTATTTCTTGTCAAAGAAGGATGAAACTGCTCAAACGTTGATGGATCATGTAAATCTACTGGACAAAGGATCACAGCACAAAGTCAAAATTATAAGGAGTGATAATGGAACTGAATTCAGAAACTCAATTATGGAAGCTTTCTGCAAGGAAAGAGGAGTGAAACAAGAATTTTCTGCACCTGGAACTCCACAGCAAAATGGTGTAGTTGAAAGAAAGAACAGAACCTTAATTGAAGCAGCCAGAACTATGCTTGATGAAGCAAAATTACCAACATACTTCTGGGCAGAAGCTGTTCAATCTGCTTGTTTTACTCAAAATGCAACATTGATCAACAAGCATGGGAAAACACCATATGAGATGGTGAAAAATAAGAAGCCAAATTTGAAATATTTTCATATATTTGGATGCAAATGCTTTGTGTTGAAGACTCATCCTGAACAGTTGACAAAGTTCGAGTTAAAAGCTGATGAAGGAATCTTTGTTGGCTATCCATTGTCAACAAAAGCATTCAGAGTTTACAATCTGAGAACTAAGGTGATCATGGAATCCATACATGTGTCATTTGATGACAAGAAAATAATTGGACTTGAAGACAAGGATGGATATGATCAACTACGTTTTGAAAATGAAGATCTATTCTCTGATGATGTAAACTCTGATGAAGCAGGGTTGACAAACTCTGACGAAGCATACTCTGATCCTCTACTGGTAAATACTGAAGAAACTGGAAATTCTCAAATTGAACAAAATAGAGAACCAGTTGAGGGGGAGCGTGAAGAAGCTCAACAAAATACAGCAAATGAGTCAGTTGAGGAAACTGATTCAAACTCTGACAGTTCAAACTCTGAGCCATCCAATTCAGGGGGAGCCTCAGATGCTGCAGAAAGTCAACATATGAATCAGGAGAGCATGGATCAAGGGGGAGGATTCAATAATGATGCAAGAAACCACTTACCAACAGCAAGAAAGTGGACACAGGCACACACACCTGATCTCATAATTGGAGATCCTGATGCTAGTGTAAGAACTAGAAGTGCAACAAATAATGAGTGTCTGTATCATGCTTTCTTGTCTCAAACAGAACCAAAGAAAGTGGAGGAAGCTCTTCAAGATGCACACTGGATAACAGCAATGCAAGAAGAGTTAAATGAATTTGAAAGAAATGAAGTCTGGACACTTGTACCTAGACCAAAGAATAGATCAATAGTAGGTACAAAGTGGGTTTTCAGAAACAAGACTGACAGTGAAGGTGTGATTACAAGAAACAAGGCTAGACTTGTGGCTAAAGGTTATTCACAACAGGAAGGAATTGACTATGATGAAACCTTTGCTCCAGTTGCAAGACTGGAGGCCATAAGGATTTTTCTGGCCTATGCAGCACACAAGAAGTTTAAAGTTTTTCAGATGGATGTAAAAAGTGCTTTTCTCAATGGGAAGCTTGAAGAAGAAGTGTTTGTTGAACAACCACCAGGATTTGTAGATTCCAAGCATCCATATTATGTCTACAGGCTTGACAAGGCATTATATGGACTAAAGCAAGCACCAAGAGCATGGTATGAAACTCTTGCTCAATTTCTTTTAGAAAGTGGGTTCACAAGAGGTACAATTGATAAAACCTTGTTTTATTTCAATTATGGTGATGATTTGCTGTTAGTTCAAATTTATGTAGATGATATTATTTTTGGATCTACTAATGACAAACTTTGTAAGAAGTTTGCAAAGCTTATGCAATCCAGGTACCAAATGAGCATGATGGGAGAGCTTAGTTATTTTCTAGGCTTACAGGTCAAGCAAACAGATGATGGGATTTTTATCAATCAAGCAAAGTATACCAGAAATCTTCTAAAGAAATTTGGTATGCTTGATAGTTCATCTGCTACAACTCCCATGGCTACAGCAACGAAGCTTGACAAAGACACAGGAGCCTCAGTAGATATGACTAACTACAGAGGAATGATAGGGTCTTTACTGTATCTTACTGCAAGTAGACCTGATATCATGTATGCAACATGTCTTTGTGCAAGATTTCAAGCAGATCCCAGAGAGCCTCATCTAACAGCTGTAAAAAGGATCTTCAAATATCTCAAAGGAACCATAACCCTGGGTTTGTGGTATCCTAGAGAATCAGAGTTTAAGTTAATTGGTTACTCTGATGCAGATTTTGCAGGCTGTAAGATAGACAGAAAAAGTACAAGTGGAAGCTGTCAATTTTTAGGTGACAGATTGGTTTCTTGGTACAGTAAGAAACATAAATCAATTTCTACATCCACTGCAGAAGCAGAGTATATAGCAGCTGGTAGCTGTTGTGCACAGATATTATGGATGAAGAATCAATTGCTGGACTATGGGTTAAGGTACTCTAGAATACCTATTTTCTGTGATAACCAAAGTGCTATTGCTATGACAGGTAATCCAGTACAGCATTCCATGACCAAGCACATCAGCATAAGGTATCATTTTATCAGAGAACATGTGGAAGAAGGAAATATTGAGCTTCATTTTGTGTCTACAGACCAACAACTTGCAGATATCTTCACCAAACCTTTGAGTGAAGCTACTTTTACAAGATTGGTAAATGAACTTGGAATGATCTCTGGTTCTGACTAGAGATACGGGTTAGACTCACTTTTTATGTTCATGATTTCTTACATGTGTTAACTATTATGTGAACCAGCATGTTAAACTCTGATGATAAACTCTGAAAGTAATCTCTGATGCTAAACTCTGTTGGTCATACTCTGAAAGTTATAGTTTAATGTCATACTCTGATTGTAATTTTGTCTGAAACATTTGGACCAATGAAGAAATTTGTATGAAGCATAGTTCTCAGTAAGTAACTGTGAATCCTTAAGAGTTGTATAGATTCTGATCTCGATAATGTGCAGTAAGTTAACACAGCATGATACTGTCTCTGTATTTATACCATCTCTTAGTTTATTGATCCTATATACTGAGTCTGTATTAGCTGTTTGCATTTTCTCTCATAAGTTAATTATATTTACTGATGAAAAGTCTAAACTCTGATTCTTAATTAAAAAAAAAGAATTCACCCTCAAATCAAAAGATGCCAAAAAGAGCACAAATTCCTTTGAGATCATGTTGTGCCTAGGAAGATCCAGGAACTTATTGTATGAAATAAGGGCTAAAATCATTGATTTTTGGTGACTAGTGCCAACCACTGATTACTGGAAAAATAAAGAAAAAATAATAATAGAAAAAAATAAAAAAAATAATAAAAAAAAAAATAAAGAAAGGGGGTGAAAAATTAAAAGATATATCCAAATGAAAGGATATCAGAAAACAGAGTTTAGATATAAAATCAGATTTTATGTTATACGTGAGAGTTTAGGCAACCAGTTTTTACTACTTTCGTTTGTGGATTTTATGCACTTTGAGATGATTTAAATATTTATTACAGTAAACTCTGCTATTGCACACACATATTTTCACACCTGTACAGATTGAGAAAAGAGTTTATTGACAAAGAAGGACAAATGGTAAACACTGATGTATTGTGTGACATATGCCGAGGTAACTTTGTTTTAATCTTTAATGATTAAAATAATTTCTCTGTTTCAGGCATATTATAATTTTGAGATTAGACATTTGTTTTTCGAAACAGTATGATTGGTAACGAATCTATTTTACATTCAACAGAGAACAGAAAGAGTGTGTTTGATAAGTTCTGATGGTGATTAGTAGGGCTGATGAGTATGTTAGTTTATTGTTCAAAGTGATATCATTTCTTTTACTTTACAATTACTATGAGATACTGAAATGTAAAACAAAACAATGAATATTTCTCATTAAATGATTCAAACTCTGTTTACAATCAGACAACATTATACTCTTGTCTAGTTACTTGTTTGGTTAACAGGTTATTACAACATCTGGGATCTTCAAAGCTTGACAACCCCCTGATGTTGACTCATCATCATCATTCTCTCGCATTATCCTTCTGGCTTGTAGCTTGCAGGACTCCAAGAAGACATTCTTCTTTGAACCCTTCAAGTAGCTCTGATAGAAGAGCATCATACAGATCTCCACAGCCTCATCATCTGCAAGGATGGGCACATCATATGGTCCAGGACGGATGATGTGCACATAGGGGTTGGAGATAGGTCCTTCCGCTATTTCATCATCAGCTATGAGCCCTTCATCATTCAGAAATGATAACACAAGAAACTCATCAATGATGTAGTTTGCTTGTTGACGCCAGTTCAAATCTAAGAAGGATTCTACATCCATGAATTCAAAGATTCCTGCCATTTGATGTATGGTAATTTTTTTTATGTGTATTGTCTGTTGGACGGATGCTTCAGTTTTTATAGCATTCAACAGGGTAACTGAAAGGTTTTGTGTGATTCGAAGCTCTGGAAACATGAAAGTGCGGAGTTCCAAGACAGTCATTATTCTTCCGACTGTTGAGCCCATTAGTACTTTATTATTATGTTTCTGAGATATACAAATCGATAATTTTATTATTATTGATTTTTTTTTTAAAAGCGGTTATATGATGCACGGTGTCTTCTCGTCTGCACGTATGTGTTGGAAGTTGTTCAATACAGCTGTCAGCATCTGTACGTGTGCCACATGTCCCACTAACACAGTAAATGGAGTAAGACAGTTGTGTATTGATGATTAAAAACTCTTCAGTTTTTAATTTTACATTTTATTTTTATACAATACACACACCTTCATTTAAAATTTTCACATGTTACTCATACACATCTTTTGTCACACACGCATATTCACAAACACCTTTCTACACATACACTCTGTTAAGCTTTCGAATCAAAATCTTCGAATGGCCACCACATCTTTTGTTGCTTCTGGGTTAGAATTTGTTCCTAACAATTACTCAGCTCCTTTGGCAAATGAAAATGCACCGGAGGCGTTTCATTTGATTCAGAGTTTCTTGTTAAACTCTGATATTGGTACTGCTCTAACCGCACCATCGAAGCTGTCTGCATCAAACATCAGAACTTTTTGGCAGACAGGTACTTATGATAATGGAGGAGAGACTGGGTCTCCGTCTATTGTTTTTGAATTTGAAGGAAACGAATTTGTAGTTACTCCAACTACTGTTCGTGATGCGTTGGGACTTGAGGATTTCAATTCTTTTACAATCTCTGTTGGTGATCCTGAGTTAGTTCGTATGATGAGGGAAATTGGATACTCTGGATCATTGGCAAAGATTGGTCAATTGAAGCGACCGCTCTTGAGAAAGGAATGGAGTTTCTTTTTCGACTGTATAACAAGGGCGTTCGGGAAGAAGTGTACCAACTGGGATGCGATTCCCACTGATAGTCTTCAAATCGGGTATTCTCTTCTTTATGGCGATCATTTTGATGTTGCTAGGTTAGTTTTACATAATATTGGTGAGAAAATGCTAGAGAATAGGAATGTTGTTTATTTCTCTAGATTTTGTCAGTTAATATTCAACCTTTGCTGTCCTGATATTGAGATTTTAGAGAATGATGTGATTCATTCTTTTAAATTGCACAAACGAATATTCTCTGATCTTACTAATAAAGATACCAAGAAAGGAGATGTTGGTGTTTTGATGTTGCCTGAGTATGTGCAACAATTTTTGATCAATTCACAACAACAACAATCACCTGCACATGCTGAAGCTGGACCTTCTGTGTCTCAATCACAGAGGTCAAAGCAATCAAAATTGAGGGCTGTTAAAAGGGCATCAAATGCTAATGATATGCCTCAGAAGAAAAGAATGAAGAAAAGAAGAGCCAATAGGGCAAAGTCTGCTATTCTTGATGAAGAGACTGAAACTGATGAAGAAACTCTTCATCAGAGAAAACGACGATTGGTAGCAGCACAGTTGTTTGGTGCTGAGAATATCTCTTCAACTGTTGCTGATAATCTTGAGATTCCAAATGATGAAGCTGTTCCTGAGGACAGAGTTTTTATGCAGACTGTTTTTCAAGATGAAGCTCCTACATCAAATGCTGATGTCGTTGAGGAAGCTGCACGTGAACCTGCAGATGAAGCTCCTGAAATTCTTGTTCAGAAGGCTACAGAAAATGTTGAGCCACAAGGATTTTATATGGACATTGAAGCAAATCTCTCTATAAACTCTGAACATTTCCCAGAGGGTTTGGAAGCTGATCAAGATACTGTTGAACTTGCAGAATCTATGGCTTCTCACACTGAAATAATTTCTTTTGATCTTGAGAAGGGTGAGGAAGTCGATCAGTCTTTGGATGCTAATGCTACAAAACCTGTTGCTACAAATTCTGATGTTGCTGATAAGGATGCAACAGAGAATGTTCCTGTTGAAGCAGAGTTTGTTGTAAACTCTGAGGATGTTATTGTTCTTGAAGCTCTACAACAATCTGTTGTTGAGATTGTAACAAAAGAAGCAGTGTTCCTGCATACTGCAAACTCTGAGATTCCAGAACTTGATGCTGAGAATATTCCTGCAGAAAATACAGCAGAGAATGATAATGATAATGATGGTTCTGATCATTCTCAAGAGGAGTTATTTGAGAGTCAAGCAAACTCTGCTGAGCTAAGAGAGGTCAATCGCGCTACAGCTGAGCATTTTCAAGATATGTACTACAATAGATGGGCTGCTGCGGATTGTATCTTTTCAGCACAGAGGGCTGCTGATTTTCTTGGTGATTCTGTAAAGACGATTTCAACTCCTGATATTCTTACAAGTCTGAAGGCTACTGTGATTCAAATTAAATCTCTCCACAACAGATTTGATGAGTCTCATAAGGAAGTCACTGCTTTGAGGAATGAAGTTGGTCTGAGAGATCTCACTCTGAAGAATGATAGGACTTACTACAATTCCATGTTCAAGAAGCAAGCTAAGGACTCTGATGATATTCAGAAGAGGCTTGGGAAAGTTGAGGAAAATCAGACTGCAATGTCTACTCAACTGTCTTCTATTTCTACTGCCATTGAATTGCTGACATCAGTACTTCTTTCTGATGATGTCAAAAAGGGGGAGAATGTGCCTAAAGACAAATGCAAAGACATTCAAGCTCTGAGACAGAAGGATGATTCTACTGATGGGGGAAGCAAAGGAAATAAAAGAAAGGTTGTTGTTCAAAGGCAAAGCAGGTCAAGAGTAAACTCTGGTAGACAAATAAACTCTGAAACGATAAACTCTGGTGGTCAATCTACTTCACAACTCAAGTGTTTAGTTGTTTCAACTAATCCATCTACTGATGAAGAGATTGCTACTAAGATATTCATGAAAGAGCATGGAAAGAATGTAACTATTGAAGATATCCAGGCTGAAGAGCAGATGCTTGCTGAGGAACACAAGAAAAATCTTGAAGCTGGAATCTACAAGAAAAAGGAAATCAAGGCTCCTAGAAAGAAAGAAGTTGGTATTTCTATCAAAGAGAATACACAACAGAGTATACAATATACAAGGAGACCTGTGATTGGAAACTCTGATAAGGGTAAAGGTATAATGATTGAAGAGCCTTACCTAGAGAAGAAAGATAATTCAACCTCTGACATTGCTCAAGTTGAAACAAGATTAGCCAAATCAACCTCTGACGCTGCTCAAGTTGATGTTTCTACTGAAGTTATGACAACCTCTGACGCTGCTCAAGTTGTACAGAAATCTACACTACTTCCAGGATTCAGCAAACCAAAAGTTCTTGAAGACTTAAAGCTTGAAGCTATGAATTTTTCAGAAACCAGAACAGTATTGGGAAAAGAAGCCTTTGATAAATCTGGACTGGGTTCACACAGAGAAAGAAGAACTAATAACAGATCTCAAGACAAGTTTTCATTGGCAGAATTTGGAGTTGGAATTACTCAAGAAGGCCTTGACAAACTAGAATCTGTACAGATGATTTTTCACAAAGGAATCAAAAAGGAATTCTTGTTATATTTTATGGCTGATGGCAGAGTGTATAGATTTGGTGAATTTGATATCCAGTTAAAACTTTGGGAAGAGCTAGAGTATGTTCTATATCTACTTGAAGTAAAGAATAGAAGTACTTATGATGCTGCTCGAGTTTTGAAGGAAAGGATGATGAAATCCAAAGTTTTGAGTGGAGCTGGAGTATCAAGTGCATACATTCCGAAATACAGAGATGCACATGGAAAGTTGGTAGAAATGAAAAGGAATAGTGCTAGGTTCAGAACTACACTAAATAAAAAGGTTCTTGAGTTCAATCTAGAGTCTGATAAACCTTTTTATATCAGACTTGGCAATGAAATGAACAAAAACAACATATATTCTTTGAGAGCTGCCATTTATCAAATTGGTGAAGATGAACCAGAAATGAAGGAGCTGAAGAAGATTATGATTGCTGAACTAGAAAGAGCTGAAAAGAAATTGCTATCAGACTATATCAAGACAGTGCCTGATATTCAAGAAATCAAGTAAAGTCTGACTGTAAGTTTTTATGTTTTCTATTCTAAGTCAAATTTAAACTCTGTTTTAAATTAAACTCTGTTATATGTTAAACACTGCATTTGTTAAATGTTTTTGACATCATCAATTATATGTTTAACTTGTACATTTTATTATGAACAAGTTGGGGGAGATTGTTAGATATAATTGCTGACGTTTGTTTATCAGTGTTTAAGCAACAGGTACTGACCCGAGTTTATCAGAAGCCAGTCAGAGTTTAATTAAACTCTGACAGGGTGAAGAGTTTAAAGGAAGCCGGTCAGAGTTTATTTAAAGTCTGACAGGGTGATAGTTGAATTAGCTGTCGGTGCTGAATTGAAGATTCTAGAAGCAATATATTCTGAAGATGGAAAGAAGCAGAATATATTGATACAGCTAAGGAAACGGAATAGAAGACTGAAGCAATCCTTAATTGATATGAATTGTATAGCTAATTTATAGGAGTATCAATTAGATAAGGATTGTATGTAGCTGTGTACTATATAAACACAGATAGGTTATCCCTAGAAGGAATGCGAACATTGAATATATTATTCTTGTAACCTAGTAGCTCTTTGTGATTCTTTAACATCACTAAGAGAGAATTATTTAATATAATTCAGTTTGTTGATTTACAAATCTGTGTTCTTGATTGTTATTCTCATACCTACTTGATTATATATTGTGTATTCGGCCTAACAAGTTATTTTAAGTTTAAAAATATCTAGAATTGTATTCAACCCCCCCCCCCCCTTCTACAATTCTGTTAGGCCATTTGGGATTAACAATTGGTATCAGAGCAAGCTTCTAACATACAAGGAGTTTAAAGATCAAGGCCAAAACAGAAACCATGGTGAAGAAGGATCCAGGTGTAAAGATATCAGTTCTAGATAAGGACAATTACTTTCACTGGAAAGTAAAAATGCATCTACATCTCGTGTCTATGGATGAGAGATATGTAGACTGCATTGAAAAAGGTCCACACGTTCCCATGACATTTGCATCTAGAGTTGGACTGCCAGATGATGCTGAAGATGTGGAAATTCCAAAACCTGTCTCAGAATGTCTCAGAATGGACTGTTGAAGATGTTGCAGAAGTCCATAAAGATAAAAGAACCATGAACATTCTGTTCAATGGCATGGAGCAAGAGATGTTCGACAATGTTATCAACTGTACAACTGCTAAAGAAGTATGGGACACTGTTAGAACACTCTGTGAAGGAACTGAGCAAGTAAGGGAGAACAAAATGCAACTCCTTATACAACAATATGAGCACTTTCATTTTAAAGTTGGTGAAACCCTAAACGATACATTTAGTAGGTTTCAAAAGCTTTTAAATGGATTAAAGTTGTATGGGATGATCTACCAAACCAAGGATTCAAACCTCAAATTTCTTAGAGCTCTTCCAAAAGAGTGGAAGCCTATGACTGTTTCTCTGAGAAACACTCAAGAGTACAAGGACTATACTCTTGAAAGGCTTTATGGAACCTTAAAGACATATGAGCTAGAAATGGAGCAAGATGAAGAAATTGAGAAGGTGCAGAAGAAAGGTGGATCTATTGCATTGATTGCATCTGTGAACCAACTGGAAGATGACAATGAAGAAGCTGCAAAAGCCACAACTAGTCGAGCTAGTTGTAGGAGTGATGTTAGCAAGGGTAAAGGCAAGATGACAGAAGAAGAAGAACCAGCTAACTTGGATGACTTAGATGAGATTGATGAGCACATTGCTTTTCTTTCAAGAAAATTTTCTAAGTTCAAATTCAAGAGAAACTCAGAAGCAAGATCACCAAGGAGAGACTTTCAACCTAGCAAAAATAATTGGGTCGAAAAGTCTAAGTCTAAATGTTTCAACTGTGGAATGATTGGTCACTTTGCTGGAGATTGCAGAAAGCCCAAAGCTGAGAAGGGAAACAGGAAATTTGAGCCTGTTGATTATAAAAAGAAATACTTTGAACTTCTCAAGCAAAAAGAAAAGGCTTTCATGTCTCATGAGTATGATTGGGCTGGTAATGGTGAAGATTCAGATGATGATGTTGAGTATGTCAACTTGGCTCTAATGGCTAACAATCATGAGCAGGAAGCAAGTTCATCTAGCAACCAGGTAACAATTACTAATCTTTCTGAGCTTTCTAAAGAGGAATGCGATAGTACAGTTAATGAAATGTCTACTGTATTATATAATTTGCGTGTTACTCTTAAATCACTTACCAAAGAGAACTCAAGAATTAAAGAGACTAATTTGCTCTTAAGTGATAGAAATGCCATGTTAGAAGCACAGCTCATTGAGTTTGAGAAAATGAGATGTGTTAGTAGGGATGCTAAGTAGGAACTTGAGAAAGTGTTAAAAAGGGAAGAGATTCTTAAAACACAACTAGAAATAGAACAGAGAGTGATTGCAAAATGGAAAGATTCCAGGAATTTTGCTAGCAACATCATTAATGTTCAAGGTATGGAATCTTTCTGTGAACAATCATGGAAAAAGAACAAAGAGAAGCTAGGGTATGCTGTTGAAACCTTAGAATCAGAATCAGAGTCAACAAACAACAATGATCATTTGTTGAAGGTTGATACGTCAATGGAATGCAAGGTTTCGTTGACAGATGAACCATCAACCGATCATGCTGTTTCATTGACAAAGAAAAAGAAAGAAGAACTCAGTAGACTTAATAACAAGTATGGTCCTGTCACCAAGAACTTTGTTCAAGGTGAGTCTAGTAAATCAAAGAAAGTTGAGAAGCCTATCGAAAGAGCTAATGTAGGACACTTGTCTAACAAGCAATCGAAAGACAAGTTAGAGAAAATTCAAGTTGAGATTAAAGGCAATAAAAGGAATAACAGAAATGGCAAAGTAGGGATTAACAAACATAACAATTACACACCTGATAAGTATGCTCCTAGAAAAACATGTGTTAATTGTGGTAATGTTAGTCATTTATCTGCTAATTGCAAATCTGCTAAGAAGCCTACTAATGTGAAAATGCCTAAACCTGCAATGAATGCCTCTATGCCTGCAATTCCTGTTATGCCTAATATGTTTGCTTCATATGCACAATTTCAAAATCCATATACTAGCATGCCATTTGTGCCTAATCCATACATGAATATGATTAATGTGCCACAACTGCCATGGAATGTGAATAACATGCTTGTTCCTCCAATTATGCATGCTATGAATGAAAATGTGAGCAATCCTCAGAAATCAACACCAAAAGTAAAGGTTGATTTAACCCAATCTGAGCCCAAGGTGAAAAATGATGTGTAGAGTAAATCAAAGGCTAACAAAACAGGACCCAAGGAAACTTGGGTACCAAAATCAACTTGATTTGGTTTTATTGTGTGCAGGGAGACAAAATGAATCTTTGGTACTTGGATAGCGGTTGTTCAAGACACATGACTGGTGATTCTACCCTGCTCACAGAGTTCCAGGAAAGAGCTGGCCCTTGTATTGCTTTTGGAGATGACAGCAAAGGCTACACTAAGCGATATGGCTTGATTTCAAGAGAAAATTTCATCATTGATGAGGTTGCATTGGTGGATGGTCAAAAGCACAATTTGCTTAGTATCAGCCAACTTTGTGACAAAGGTTTTTTTGGTTACTTTTTCAAAAGAAGCATGTGTTGTTTCTAAAGGAGGAGACAACAATGTGGTAATGACTGGATTCAGAAGAGGGAATGTGTACATTGCTGACTTTAGTAGCACAAGTCCAGACACCATCACCTGTCTTTTCAGCAAGGCAAGCAAGGATGAAAGTTGGCTATGGCACAAGAAATTGTCTCATTTGAATTTCAAGGTTATGAATGACTTGGTGAGGAAAGATCTTGCTAGAGGAATTCCACAGGTGGAATTCACCAAGGATGGTTTGTGTGATGCCTGTCAAAAAGGGAAACAAAAGAAGGCATCATTCAAAAGCAAGACAGAGTCATCAATTGTCCAACAGCTTGAGTTGCTTCATATGGATCTATTTGGCCCTGTCAATGTCATGTCCATTTCAAAGAAGAAATAATGTCTTGTGATTGTTGATGATTTTTCTAGATTTACATGGACTTTCTTTTTGCACTCCAAAGATGAGGCAAGTGAAATCATTATCAATCACATCAAGATAGTAAACAATCATCCTGATTTCAAAGTAAGAAGGATTAGGAGTGACAATGGGACAGAGTTCAAGAATTCAACGATGAAGATGTTCTGTGAAGAAAATGGTATTTTGCATGAATTTTCAGCTGCAAGGACACCACAGCAAAATGGTGTAGTTGAAAGGAAAAACAGAACACTTATTGAAGTTGCAAGGACAATGCTAGATGAATCAAAGTTACCAACTTATTTTTGGGCTGAGGCAGTTAACACAGCTTGCTTCACTCAGAATATTTCTTTGATTAATCAAGCCAAGGGAATGACCCCTTATCAACTACTCAAAAGAAAGAAGCCACTATTGGATTTTCTTCATGTCTTTCGCAAGTGCTTTGTTCTGAGAAATCAAGCTGAGCACTTGGGGAAATTTGAAGCAAAGGCAGATGAAGCAATATTTGTGGGATATGCAGCAGGGAAAGCTTACAGAGTCTATAATCTCAGAACCAACATTGTTATGGAATCTATACATGTTTTTTTTATGATCTCAAAATTCAAGGTCTCTGTGATGAAGGTTTCCATGAAAGTCTTTCTTTTGAGAATGAGGAAGGAGACCAAGTGAATCACGTTAAGGCTATCGAGAAACAGCCTAAAGTTGTTGTGTCTAGCACAGATGAAAGCAGTAGTGAAGATGAAATTGCTGCATTAAGATTGAAAAGAATAGCTGCTAGCAGACTGATTGGTCATTTCGTTGACAATCATGGTGAAGGATTCGTTGACAGTCAAAATGAGCGTTTCGTTGACAGTCAAAATGGACATTCCGTTGACAGTCATAGAAACGCTTCTAAGAGTGATCACTTAGGGACAACAAACTCAGGGGGAGTTTCTCAAGGACAAACATCCAATCAAGGCAATCATGATCACGAAGCTACATCTTCCAGAGCTAATCTTCCTCCCTCAAGGAAATGGACTAAATATAATCCCTTTGAACTCATCATATGTGATGTTTCTTCAAAAGTCCAAACTAGAAGAGCAACTCAAGAGGAATGTCTATATAGTAGCTTTCTGTCTCAAGATGAGCCAAAGAAAGTTGAGGATGCACTTCTAGATCCAGATTGGGTTTTAGCTATGCAAGAGGAGCTAAACCAATTTGAGAGAAATAAAGTTTGGAAGCTGGTGCCCAGGCCTAAAAACAGGAGTGTTATAGGCACAAAATGGGTGTTCAGAAACAAGATGGATGAAAATGACATAGTCACAAGGAACAAAGCTAGATTGGTTGCTAAAGGCTACTCACGGGAAGAGGGAATTAATTTTGATGAAACCTTTGCTCCTGTTGCAAGACTAGGAAGCAATAAGGATTTTCCTAGCCTATGCAGCCCATGCCAATTTCAAAGTCTATCAAATGGATGTGAAGAGTGCTTTTCTGAAAGGGGAATTGGAAGAGGAGGTGTATGTGAGTCAACCTCCTGGTTTTGAAGATGATGATTTTCCAGAGTATGTGTACTTTCTCCTCAAAGCACTCTATGGTTTGAAACAAGCACCTAGAGCCTGGTATGACACACTTTCACAGTTCCTCCTTGAGAATCACTTCACTAGAGGTACTGTAGATGAAACTCTTTTTCATAGGATTGTGAATGGCTCTACTATACTTGTTCAAATTTATGTAGATGACATAATTTTTGGATCTACAGATGAAAAACTTTGTCAAAAGTTTGCCAAGCTTATGCAAAGTAAGTATGAAATGAGCATGATGGGAGAATTAACTTATTTTCTTGGTCTCCAAGTGAAACAAGTTAATGAAGGCATTTTCATTAGTCAAACAAAGTACATTCATGATTTGTTAAAGAAATTTAACTTAATAATGCTCTCCTGCCAAAACTCCCATGCCTACTGCTACTAAACTTGAATTGAATACTAAGGAAAAATCTGTGGACATTTCAGGTTACAGAGGCATGGTAGGCTCATTTTTATATTTAACAGCTAGTAGACCTGATATAATGTTTGCTACATGTCTATGTGCTAGATTTCAGGCTGATCCTAGGGAATCCCATTTAGTTGCTATTAAAAGAATTTTCAGATATCTCAAAGGAACACCAAACCTTGGCATTTGGTATCCCAGAGAATCTGGCTTTGAACTAATTGGTTATTCAGATGCAGATTATGCAGGATGTAAAATTGACAGGAAAAGCACAACTGGCACCTATCAATTCCTAAGAAATAAGCTTGTGTTATGGTTTAGCAAGAAACAAAATTCAGTTTCTACCTCCACAGCTGAGGCTGAGTACATTGCAGCTGGAAGTTGTTGTGCACAGATTTTATGGATGAAAAATCAACTACTTGATTATGGATTAAGAGTTGAGAAAATTCCTATTTTCTGTGACAACACTAGTGCCATTGCCATTACTGAGAATCCAGTGCAGCATTCAAGGACCAAGCACATTGACATCAAGTACCATTTCATTAAAGAACATGTTATGAATGGTACTATAGAGTTACATTTTGTTCCAAGTGAACAACTTGCAGACATCTTTACCAAGCCACTTGATGAATCAACATTCTCAAGATTAGTAAGTGAGCTAGGTATGCTGAATTTCTCTTAATTGTTTATGAGATTTTTGCAAGTTAATTTGCAGTCAGGAATTTGCTATGATTTTCTGTGAATTAATTTTCTCAGGAAAAAGTGAAATTTTGTCTAAGTCAAAATTACTATGTCAACGAATGTCTCATTCCGTTGCCAGTCTTAGCATTTTTCTGGGCATTCCGTTGACAGCATTATTATGTCAACGAAATGCAGCTTTATCAACGAAATAGACGGGACCTTAAACGTCCAATTCTAATCCGTTGATATAGCGCTGTTAATCTGAACCGTTGAAATTTACACGCCTTTTTACCACGATCTATGCATACACCCCTGTAAGTATAAATCATGGTCATATTTTAATTATAACCGTTAGATTTTTAAGCCAATCCAGTAATTTACAATTATTATTGGACTTATTTTTTGAGAACTTTTGGGGGAGTATTTAAGAAATTTACTTTCTTTAATTAAATTTTTTTTATCTTACTCTCCAAATTTCCAAAGGCTTTCTCACTTCTTCTCTCTCAAAGCAAAACACAGTTCGAGCTCTACTTTACTCAACAATGGCACCCATAGTTAAACTCATGTCTGCTGGAGGGTTCATTTATGAGAAGAACAATTCCATCCCATTTGTTGTCAAGGAAAGCCCGAACAAAATCTTTCACAAGATGATGGATTTCTTGGTGAACTGCAAGCTCAGTTATGCGATGTTTCACTCCACTCCGCTTTATAATGAAATCATAGAGGAGATTTGGACCTCCTATGAGTACAGTGGGACTAACTGCACTTTGCAATTCACTATTCAAGGTAAAGAGTATATTGTTAATTCAGATGTATTGCAAGCATGCCTTCATATTCCTGAGAATAATTTCTTAGATTTACCCACAAATGCTGAAATTGTTAACATGCTTAATTCTATAAATTACTCTTTGCCAACTGAGAATTTAGGTAAAATTATTAGGAGAGGTTTGGTAAGGGAGTGGAGTTATTTAGCAGATGCTTTCATTAAAGTGTTTTCTGGTAAAATTAGTAATTTTGATGCTTTAACTAACTTCATTCTAATTTTGCTTACCATGCTTCTCACTGATAAGTACTATAACTTTAGCACTCAATTGATGTATGAACTAGGTGCTAAGTTAGGAGATAAGAAATCTAGGAAAAAGAATATTTATTATGCTAGATTTCTAATGATGTTGGCCAACCATGTTAGTCCAACACCATTAGTTATCTCTAACCCAAATTCCAGGTTTGAGTGTTTTGTTCAAGAGAAGAGGGTGCTAACAGACATCTTGAGGCTCAATCACAATGGTGATGTCCCAATGGTGTATTTGCCAGTTATTGAGGTAACACTTCTCACCCTGTAAATTTAAATGTTACTTCAGTTTCTGCTTCTGTTACTAGTGTTGTTGCAATGGAGTCTGTAGTTGTGACCCAACAGGCTCCTGCCCCTGCAACCAGACCTAAATCCACAAAGTCTAAATCTACCAAGCCAACCTCAGGTGCTTCTCAAAAGGCACTTGTTGTAAAATCCACTACACAACCTAAGGGGGGTGTTGCTGTTGTGGGTGAGTGGTGAGGGAAGGGGTGAAAATCAAATAAACCCCAAGGATAAGGTGGGAGAGGTGAGTGTTTCCCAGACTAGCCCCATTGTGTCTTCCCAACAAGGCACAATGAGTAACATGGATATTCTCAAGTCTAATTGCATCCTCTCAAAAGGATGTAGTTATTGAAACAAGCTCTCCTCCAAGAGCACACATCAAAAGGGTAAGCGACACATCTAGCCCCCAAACATCTATCTCCCAATACCAAAGAAGGGTAAAATAAAAATCCCAGGTCACACAGGGTGCACACACACTGAAAGCAACAATTACAGTTTCTCAAATTTAGTTTGACGTAGCCCCAATTTTTACTCTGGGTTTACAGTCCCACTCCCTCAATATTAATATTGAGACACCTCCACAAAATTCTCCTACACAGTCATTAGATGTGGATATGATCCATTCATCTATTCCTGATTCTCCAACTCTATTCTTGGAGAAGCCCCACTCTGAAATTGATGGTCATCACTTGTTAAGTGATTTGTTGGGCCGACAATCATCTCTTTCTGAAACTACAAGAGGATCCGTGGAACCTTCTTTAAAATCAATCACCACAGATTCTACTGTAATTCCACTTTCTCAAACTCCTTTATTGACTTCATCAACGAAACTACCTCTTTCGTTGACAAGTGTTTCTCCATCAACGGTATCCATTCCGTTGACAGTTCAAACTACCATTCCGTTGATAGCTCATTCTGCACAAATTATTGAAAATCCAGTTGTTCACACAACTAGTGCAGATGATCTAGTGGTAGTTGAAACACTTCTAGGTTTGAAAGGGAGTGAATCTGAGAGGCTAGCTTGCAGCCAGGCAAAAGGAGAGAATGAGAGTGAGAGGCTGGCTATTTCTTCCAGCCAGGCAAAAGGAGAGATTGAGAGTTCCACCTTAGTAGGTGAAGGTGAGGGTGTGAGAGGTGTGAGCCATGGGGAGCCCATGATGAAAGAAAATAGTGGAGAGAGAGAAGGGACTACAGATCCTCAAAGGAAGGAACCAGCCATTACAAGTGAGTTAATGAAGGTTAGTGAGGGAGAAAGAGAATTGACTTTCCAAGAGCATTATCAACAAACTCTGGATAGCATTTCTCTGGATCCTGAAACCTTTACTCATCCTGTGCCAGCATATCAAATCTTGGCTCAACAGGGCAATGTGGAGGCAGAGAGCACACTAAATCTAATTCATACAACTGCATCCATGATGAGGGCTAAGGATGCACTTGCCAATCTGTCTCCAGGAGCTGGTGGAAGTGATCAGTTTGCTGATTTTTCAAGTGATGATGATAGTCTTGATGTTGATTTCCAAGGGGTGGCTACTTCAACACAGACTGGGACATCTGTGCTGCCTCCTAAGCCAAGATGGCTTTATCAAGATTCACTTGGATATCAAGGTTTGGATACTGCAATTACAAGGCAGTATAATGAAGCTTACTTGGCTCATGAGTCTGCACCTCCAAATGAGAAGAAATTCTACAAAGTCATTTTGGACTCTCTAGAAATCCAGAGGCTCCAAATGCTACAGACAAGGATTGAGGCCAGGGAAATCAAGGACAAAATTGAAAGCTTCAGGGACTCCAATGATAGGAGGTTTGATGAAAGACTCCCACTTCTCACTGTGACCAAAATGGACAAATTCTTCATAAGGTATCATGAGGTGGCAACCACTTTGAAAACCCTTTCTGATAGGGTGGACAAAGTGGAAACCACATTAACTCATATGCAACAGGCACAGGAGAAGCAGACTCAGCTTTTGACTCAGCTAGTGGCAGCTCAAGGTCTCCCTCTCATCACTCTTGATGATAACAAAAAGGGGGAGAATTCAAAGGAGCTTAATATTCAAGTCACAAAAGTTATGGTCCCAGCCATTTCTTTACCACAGGAGCCACTAGCTATGGGGGAGTCTATCAAGGATAAAATGGATGGAATTGACCTGATTCAACAAGCATCTATGAGACTACAACTTGCAGCACAGATAAAAGAGCAATGATCTAGTATAGATGCACGGGTTAAGAAGATAGCTGAAACTGCAAGAAATAAACATCCATCAACGGATCAAGCTACTTCTACATCAACGGATGAGCCCATCCCACCATCAACGAATGTCATGGTCTTAGTGTCAACGGAATTTGAGCCACAGACTAAATTCTTATATGATCTAAAGCCTCTTCTACATAGAGTGATTCCTGGTCCAAGGAAAGAAGAGGGACAAACTTCATGTATTAGATATGTGGACCCAACTACCTTTCAGAGATGCTTATCTCCAAAATCCCCAGCTAAACAAAAGGGCAAGAATATTGCTAGGACATTCTATCCTCCTCCATTCCCAGATGAGCTCAAGGTTCTGAGTGAACTAATTATAAAAGGCAAGGGAAGCAATGTGCCTGAGATTAGGAATCAAAGAGCAATAGTCTACAGGAATGGGCAAGAAATCTGTGTTTGGGCTGGTCACCCAAATTTTACTGAAGCTAGAGCTGAGGAATCAGCTAGGGCAGACATGCAAGCTCTTGCAGTTGCCCAGGCTCTAGATGAAGAGGAAAGACAGCAAGAAGAAAGAGCTAGAGCTGAAGCTGAGCAAGGAAAAAGGAAAAGTACAAGGCAACCCAAAACAAGAGCTAAAAGAAACTTGGCTTTTGATAAGGATGATTCTCAAAGCACTGTCACAGATGCACCTGTAACAGCAATGCCTCCAACCTTTTCTGATCAAGATTGTGGAGCAAAATTAGCTTGTGATCCTGAACA
Source organism: Heracleum sosnowskyi (assembly GCA_030848705.1). Taxonomy (NCBI): domain Eukaryota; kingdom Viridiplantae; phylum Streptophyta; class Magnoliopsida; order Apiales; family Apiaceae; genus Heracleum; species Heracleum sosnowskyi. The sequence goes on from CM061242.1 coordinate 69,963,087, forward strand.
TCCAGTTAATTTTCATGATCAACCAATTGAGCCAAAGGAGGAGCCATTTGAGTTTGATGAAGCTAATTTTCCCAAATTTCTGGTTGAGATGGAATCAAGGAAGAAATCAAAGCAGAGGGCTACTAAGGCTAAACCAATTCTTGTGAGAAGGCCACGGGTTGAAAAACCACCTCCAAACCCAGAAGGCTTTATCTACATTGCAGATATAAGGGAGGAGTCTGACTTAAACCTATATCTTGATGACTTGGTGGAAGTGAGAGGAATTGGAGCTACTCATAAACTACCAGAGAGATTAGTGTTTGTCTACAAGGGTGAAAGGGAACAGATTTGGCCTCTACACAGTATTCTAGGAGAGGATTATCAGACTTTGCTAGTGGTGTTCAAGTGCTTAAAGAAAGATTTTGGGTTCACCAAAACTGCTAAGTCTGAGGTTGTCTCCAAGATATGTCAAATAAAAACTAGCTGGAACAAGCCTAATGCACTTCCCAGAACTCTAAAGGTCCCTCAAACAGGAAAGAAAATTCATCTCCAACCCTTTTGGATGATGGAATTCAGAGACAAGGACGACTGTAGGAGATTCTTCAGAATAGAGGACAAATTGGAAAAGGCATCTAATGAAACTCTTAGATTTATGCAATCCAAGTTGGGTGATCAAGATGAAGAAGAGAAGATTTTCTACAGGAGGCTCCAAGCTCAAATTGAGGAGAACAATGCTAAGAAGGGGAAGAAAACAAGGCCACAGAGACAAAGATGGTAAATCTGCTCAGGCTAAAGGAGCAACTCTGTGCACTTGTGTTTTAAGAATTTCTACTTTGTTTTCAATAAATTTTAAAGTATTATGAAGCTCAATGCAATTTTTACTTTTGTAATTTGTAATGTGTTTAAGTGTTTTTGTTATCATCAAGGCTCTTGATTTATGGCTGTTATTCTAGCAGTCATAAATTGGGGGAGATTGTTAGGAATATGTTGTTCTTGATGATAATTATAAAAACACTTAGTAAATTTTGTGTTAAGTCACTTTTGTAACTGTCAAAGGAATGGTATGCTTTGCAGCTTTCGTTGACAGGTAGCTCATCAACGAAATGAGTCTCATCTACGAAATGAGTAATGTAGCAATTGCACTGTACAATATTTCACTGGTTGATATGCATTTGTTGTAGGTATAAGATAGGTTTTCTAAGTCATGTTGACTAAGTACTAGATAGGGAAAATAGGTTGGTTAATTGTAAATATATTATGCCTTGTAATTTTGCCTAAGTGAAGACATGTCAACGGAATGAAGATTACACTATCAACGGAATGAAGAATGTACCATCAACGGAATGAAGAATAAAGCTATCAACGAAACACATCTCACTGCTATCAACGAATCATTATCACTTTTCTGAATAGTTGACAAAGTGATAGTGACAGTTTTCTGACAGATCAAAAGGTGATGTAGAAGTGTACTTTGCATTGGGAACCATTAAAATGGTCACTGGGAATGAGGAAACATTCCAATTTCCAATTAGGTTCTTGAGTGTGATCATAATAAGCATGAAGACAAAAGACAAGATCTCCAAGGACCATTGGACAAAAGGAATGAAAAGCAAGCTACTGGTGGTTACCCTTAGTACATTTTAGGGTAGCCAAAAATAGCATTGTAAACTTGGGATATATAACCAAGTGTAGCAGTTCATTTTAAAAAAAGCGAGTGAGATAGAATAACTTTGTATTAGCTTCTTTCAAGAGCACTCTCACTCTACATTAGGAACTGAGCAGATGTGCTACTTTTGTAACACAGATTATTACCGAAATAAAAACATCTCAGTTGGATCCTCAAAACATCCAACTGAAATTTTATATTTGCTTGTGTGATTTTACATTCTCTGTCAAGTTATTTAAAAGTTATTTTAAGTTTAAAAATATCTAGAATTGTATTCAACCCCCCCTTCTACAATTCTGTTAGGCCATTTGGGATTAACAATTATCAAGATAATTTAGAATGCATTGAATAAAACGAGGATAAAAGATATCATTACCTCTGCCACGTACAGTCCTGCCTAACCTTTGAGCCAACTCCTTGAGGATGATTGCTCCAACATTAATCTCCTGGTTGTTGGCCAAGGAGTAGGCAAGCTTCACTGCAATATGACTGATTTGGTCCCATCATGTCTTCCTGCACAGGAACACCTTCTGGAGTACGTCAAACAAAAAAAGACCACTCCCTCCTTACATTCTTCTTATTAAGCTTTGCCATATCAATCTCATCAGCATACTTGATGAGGTCCATGAACGCCACCATTTCTGTGTCATTTGCTTCAGCATCATGACCCTCAATCCTAAAACCCAAAGCTTCATTAATCTCCTTCTCCCCAAACTGCAATTGCTTGCCTCCAATTGTGCAAGTAATCTCCTGGAATGAAGTCCCATCCTCCCTTGCCATTGTGGTTACCATAGAAGTTCTCCAGAATCCTTCCAGTACATCAACATACATAGTTGGGTTCATTGTCAAGGCTTGGCGAAGTTAGGATGTGTTCAAGAACCATACAAAACACTTGTACCTGGGATTTGCTTCTGCATCTGATGGAATGGTGAGAAAGTTGGTTTCTTTGGGTATGGTTAAAGGGTTTGATGAAGCAGCTGTTTGAGATTTGGGTGCCATTGCTTAGGATTGAGATTGAAGAAGAGAGAAGAGAATTGGAAATTAGGTTTGAAAATTGAGAGTAATCGACAAGATGAAAAGATGTGAAAGTGTTTGCAAAAAGGTATTTATATGACTGAGACAATGCGATATAGAGTTATGAATTCGTACAGACTATTTTGATATCGTGAAGTCTCAAAATAGCCTATATCGTGAAGTCTTGTAAAGTAGATCGCAAAGTCCAGAAATGAACTATGTCGCAAAGTCTGAAAGGTAGACAATATGAGAAGACTTTGCGATATAGTATAAATACCTTGTCGAGATCTCTCTTTTTGGAATTTCAAGCAATTTGTCAGGCATATATCAAAATTTTGAAATAAAATTAATTTAAATCAAAATTCTGCTAACATGTGGAGACTTGTCGATATAGTTATTCTGTTTCGCGAAATCGAGAAATGAACTATATCGCAGACTCAAGAAATGAACTATATCGCAAAGTCTCACAATTTTAACAGTTTGCGATATAAGTCTGTTTAATTTGAACTAAGTCGTGAACTCTCAAAATCACCTATATAGATATGTCTTAAAAGCTCATAACTTCACAAATAACTATGATTTGAAAAATTTGCAGTAACATACTGAAATATTTATAAATCATATCTCAGCTAATTTTCACTCCAATTATATAGAGCATTTAAATACAGTGAAAATTTACTACTGCAACAATTAACTAGCATACTTACTTAGAACAACTAAATGAAGGATTGAGCATTCCAATTTCACTCACTAGTCTGTTGAAGACAGCTTCATTTAGGGGTTTAGTAAATATGTTAGCTAATTTTTTCTCAGTTGGAACATAAGAGACTGCTATAGTACCATTTGCAGCATGTTCCCTAATGAAATGGTACCTTATCTCAATGTGCTTTGTAGTAGAATGATTAACAGGATTGGCAACAATGGATATTGCACTAGTGTTGTCACACATCAGGGGAATGTGCTCCATCACTAGTCCATAATCCATGAGTTGATTTCTAATCCAAAGCAATTGAGCACAGCAGCTGCCAACATCAATATATTCAGCCTCAGCTGTAGATGTTGCTGTGGATTGTTGTTTTTTACTGAACCAGGACACTAACCTTTGACCTAAAAATTGGCAGCTTCCTGAAGTGCTCTTCCTGTCAATTCTACATCCAGCATAATCAGAATCTGTATAACCAACCAGGTTGAACCCAGTGTCTTTTGGATACTATAAGTCCGGATTAGGAGTCCCTTTCAGATACCTGAAGATTCTTTTGATTGCCATCATGTGAGATTCATTTGGATCAGATTGAAATCTTGCACATAGACATGTGGCAAACATGATGTCTGGCCTGCTAGCTGTGAGATAGAGTAATGATCCAACCATTCCTCTATAGACCTTGATTTCAACTCTATTGCCCTTCTTATCTTCATCAAGCTTGATTGCAGTAGACATTGGAGTTTTTGCAGGGGATGAATCTTCTAAACCATATTTCTTTAAAAGATCTTTAACATACTTAGATTGATTTATGAAGATGCCATCCTCCCTTTGATGTACTTGCAGTCCTAGGAAGAAGGTTAACTCTCCCATCATACTCATCTCATATTTGCTTTGCATCAACTTAGAGAACCTTTGACAGAGTTTTTCATTTGAAGAGCCAAAGATGATATCATCCACATAGATTTGAACTAGAATGATATCATTACCATGCTTCTTGAAGAATAGAGTTTTATCAATTGTACCTCTAGTGAATTGATGCTCAAGAAGAAATTGAGATAAAGTTTCATACCAGGCTCTTGGTGCCTGTTTGAGTCCATAGAGTGCCTTGAGCAATCTATACACAAAGTCTGGGAAAACTTCATTTTCAAAGCCAGGGGTTGGGACACATAGACCTCTTCAGCAAGATCACCATTGAGAAAAGCACTTTTCACATCCATTTGATACACCTTGAAATCTGAGTGTGCTGCAAAGGCCAAGAAAATCCTGATGGCCTCCAGTCTAGCTACAGGTGCAAATGTCTCATATGGTCAATGCCTTCTTGTTGACAGTATCCTTTGGCAATCAACCTTGCTTTGTTTCTTATCACCACACCTTCTTCATCCATTTTGTTCCTGAATACCCATTTGGTGTCAATGACATTCTTACCTTCAAGAGGTGGTACTAATTCCCAAACTTTGTTTTTCTCAAATTGATTCAACTCTTCTTGCATAGCAACAATCCAGTCAGAATTCTTCAAAGCTTCTTCAATTAATTTTGGTTCTTCTTGTGACAGAAAGCAGCAATACAAACATGTATTCATTGTTGCTCTCCTTGTTCTAACTCCTTCAATAGGATCACCAATGATTTGATCCCTAGTGTGGGCTCTGTCCCATTTTCTTGTATGACCCTGTTCATCTCTTTGACTTGACTCAGGGTCAATTTGATTAACAGTTGAATTCTCTTCTTCTCCCCCTGTGTTTGTGTTCCCTTGCACAGGTGTTTGAAGAAGTTCATCCTCTTCATGTGGAACAATTAGAACAGGTGTTTCATCCTCACTTTCAGAATCCTCAAGATGTCCTTGATTTTCAAATCTTAATTGCACACTGTCTTTCTCACTTGTTGCAAGTCCAGGAAATTTCTTGTCATCAAAAGTAACATCCATGCTTTCCATTACTTTGTGTTGCTCAGGTACAAACACTCTGTATGTTGTCCTTTCCAGAGAGTATCCAATGAAGATACCTTCAAATGCCTTAGCATCAAATTTTCCAATATGCTCAGATGTATCTTTCATCACAAAACACTTGCTTCCAAAAATATGAAGATGCTTGAAGGATGCTCTTTTTCCAGTCATCAAGGAGTAAGAAGTTTTTCCAGACTTCTTATTGATTAATATTCTATTTTGCACATAACATGTTGTGTTAACAGCATCAGCCCAAAAGCTAGTAGGTAGCTTTGCATCCAACAACATTGTCCTTGCAGCTTCAATGAGAGTTCTATTCTTTCTTTCAACTACTCCATTTTTTTGTGGAGTTCTAGGAGCTGAAAACTTTTGAGAAATTCCTTTATCTTTGCAGAACTCATACAATGTTGAATTTCTAAACTCAGTTCCATTATCACTTCTCAAAGCAACTACAGAGGAACCAGTGCTTTGTGCTTCTCTATCAACCCTCTTTGACATGCTTCACAAGCTCCATCTTGAACAAACTCCAAAGCAGGCATGTCTCTGATGAGTTCTCTCTTAGCCAGAGAGTTCATTGCCTTAACATTCAAGTGAGATAGTTTCTTGTGCCACAACCAAAATTCTTCATTGGTGGCTTTAGTGTAGAAACAACAAATTTCTCCCTTGTCTGCAGCCTTAAGGTTTGCTACAAACAAGCTTCCTTTCTTCACACCAGTCAAAACAACTTCACCATTTCCTCTTTTAGAGATTAGACATTGATCTTCATCAAATTCCACTTTGAAACCCCTGTTAGTGAATTGTCCAATGATCAAGAGGTTGTGCTTTAGTCCTTCAACAAATGCTACATCTTCAATAATGATATTTCCAGATTTAACACTGCCATATCCCATTGTATAACCAATGTTGTCATTTACAAAGGTTACTGATGGGCCAGCCTTCTCCTCAAAATGTGATAGCAGGGCTATATCACCAGTCATGTGACTTGAGAAACCACTGTCCAAGATCCATATGACTCTTTTATTCTTGTTGCCCTGCATTCACAAAATGACTAAGTTCTTTTTGGTACCCACACATGGTAGGGTCTAGTTGATTTAGAAACAGTGTTGTAATTGATTCTTCTATCATAATAAGCATTCTTCACAGTAGGAGACTTCACTGTGTTTAAGGCTTTAGAGTTGACACTCTTAGGCTCACATGAAGTATTTACCCTCTCAACCTTGATTGGGGATCCTGTCCTGTGAGTGTGCATATGTGTGTGTGATTCACATGATTGTGCAGAGTCAAGTTTATGCTTTACAGATAATGTTGGTCCTTGACTATTGCAGAAGGGGGGGGGGGGGGGTTGAATGCAATACTGATAAATTTCAATCTACGTTCCAACAACAAAAACTAAGATTAAGGATTATCATTTTATCGAATGCAAGCACAAGTAGACACACGAGTAATTCTCACAAAATAAATGTTTTATTTATTTTGCAATGGGTTGCTACAACCTCAAGAAAATGTTTGTTTTCTTGAGCTTCAGTTTCTCGAGTGATTACAGAGAATGAATTGAGAGATAGGCTAAGTAGGCTAAACCTATCACTATCAATCACGGGTCTTGTGAAGCTACTGTCATTTTCAAGTGGCATCTTCTTACAATTTGCCTACCCGTGATTCTTTCCTAAATTGCTATACAAACATCTTATCAAAACATAGCAAAGCAATCTAGAAACATTCTATTTTAAGCTAACACAATTCAGTAGAAGTAGATTTGTCATACTCTAGAATTGGTGAGCTTTGTCATGTGATCTCTCAAGCTTCAGTCGTAGTCTTGCAGACCTGTTACAGTGTTGGGATACTGCAACACGCCTGTTTCTTGAACATCCAAACTGTCACAAGTTTGTTTGGGTTGTTCACCAATACAAATGTTATCCCTTCATGACAGTATCCTGATGGCTAAGCTTGCTGTCACAGGAATGCGCTTTTGGTGACAGTAAGAAATCCCCGCAGGAGGTGCTGTCAGGATTTCCAAGCTTGCTGTCAGGCTAAGGTAAAGTTGTTGTCAGAGGGCTTCCGCCAATGTTACTGTCAGAGTGAATGTACTGTCGTGACTTGCAACATGCTGTCTTCTTGTAACCTTACTGTCAGTGATGTGACAGTAATCTTTATTCTTACTGTCCATCTTGAGTACTTCTTGAGGCTTGAACAAATAAATGAACTTCTACCAAGATGCACTAGAATCTTATTTGTACTAAACAAAATGGTTACAAAGACATACTCTGGCTGTGACAGTATGTTCATACTTAATAAAATTAAGTACATAAAGTATCTAGTTAAGTTGTCTCATAGCTATCACCCATAAATTCTAACAATCTCCCCCAATTTGTTTTTATGGACAATAACGACAAATTTACAATTAATACATGCTGACAACATAACTAACAAGATCAGAATGTGACAAAAGATTTTTACTTAGCTTCAGATTTCTTTTTCTGTCTTGCTTCATCCTCTCTGTTGAGAGCTTCCTTAAGAACTTCTCTGAGTTCTTCCACCAGTGCTATTTCATCAGGAGTGATAGCCTCATCTTCAATCTTATCAATGTGCTTTTGGAGTGTCTTGGAGAGACATACCCTAGCATCCTGAAGGTCCAACCATAAGTCTTTGCCAAATGCATGAGTTTTGAACTTCAGTGTGCCATTAAAGTCTTTGAATCTACTTCCAGGGTATGCATTCAGAGTTTTTCTCCTTGACTTATCCAGCTTTGAGTCTTCACCCTTTCTTGTTTGAAGAATGCCCTCAATCTCAGAAGAGCATTGCTGTTCCAATGGATGAATTCATCCAATTACTAAGAAGAGTAAGTCTTTCAGAGCACTGGTTCTAAGTTTATGAAAGCTTATTAGTGGAATTTCTTCCCATATGAACTTGATTCTCAGAGGATTCTCAAGCATACAAGATTGGTAATTGGGTCTTTCACTTTCCACCATGTTGGCTTCTCTACTTTTATCCAAGAATGTATCTTCTGTATCTTCAGTGGTTTCTCTTTTTGTAGGCTCTGAAGATTCTTCTTGACTTGGTTGGGTTTGCACCACTTCTTCAGGAATATCATCTTCATACTCAACCATTTATTCATCAGAATATTCAAGTAAGTGAGCAATGTCATTATCATCAAACAGTGACCAATCCCCAAATTTCTGATAGAATTCTTCATCTCTCACTGCTTTGTATGCCAACACATGGTTCATGACACTTTCAGGGACGTTGTCATAACCTTGCATTAGATTGACCATCCTTACCAAGTAGAAGTATTCAACTCTCCTTGTTTCTGTTCTCCTTTTCATTGAAAGAGTTGCTGATACATCATATGATAACACTTCCATGGTAAAATCCTTTTTGACTTTCACAAATCTTGATGCATCAAACCAAAGAACATATTCAGTTGCTTCGTTGTTGTTATCCAACTTTACCCGACATTCTTGATTTGATCAGCTTCCTTTTCCAAAAGATCCAGAGAGATGTAGAGTTTTGATTGGATAGGCTTCTTCAAATTCCTACCAAGCCCAGTGGCTTTCTCCTTTCCTGAGTACTTGTGTTTTCCTTTTATTGCATTTGTAGTCTACTCAGGTTCAGGTTTCTTTCTAGAGAACCAAGCCCTCGCTAAGGTTTTTGTTCTTTTTGGCTTGTCAGTAGGCTTGATTCCATCCTTGACAGCATCTTTGTTGGCAGTTTCCTCCATGACAGTATCTTTCTTGACAGCTTCTTCTGTGACAGCTCCTTTGCTGACAGCTTCCTTGAGGACAGTGTCTTCTGTGACAGTCTCTTTGGTGACAGTATCTTTTTCAGCATTTATACTGTCTATAGCACATCTCAAGATGTTTGCCTCCAAAGCTTCAAGAATTACTGACTCCTCTTCTTCTGTTGCTCCAGCATCTTCCTTTTCTTGTACAGGAGCTTCTTCTTTATTTTCCTCCTGGGACTTAGATCCATCATTCCCAGAAGTGCTTCCACTAGCATTTCCTGCTTCTCCAGTTCCTCCAATACCATCCAACTCATCATCATCATCATGAGGAACATCATAGGAGATCATCTTCTTCATAGTAGAGCTCAGTTCCTTGTCCCTTTTTACCAGCAAGTCATAAATTGCTTTGACAGCAAGAACTTTTTCCTTGTTGGCTTTGGAGTTGAGAATCATGTTTAACACCTTTAAGATTGACTTTGACTCCATTGTTGAAGTGCCTCCTAGACTCATGTATGCACATCTCCTGCTACCACTTTTGGTGGTACCTTCATAGTAGACACAAAATGGATTGGTGTAGACTTCTGGGAGTTTCTCTGAAATTAAACTCAGCATTTGCAGATGCAAGATCTCATTGAAGGCTGTATGGTTTGCTGTGATTTTGTTCTTCATTACTGTTAGAACTCTTGCTGGAAGACTCTGCAGCAGCTGCATAGTAATGAACATGGATATTCCAGTGTTTAAGTACACATCAATAGCCCACCTCCTTTCTTCATTGATCTTTACACATACACTGGTGATTTTCTCCTTGCGCAAAGTTGAGCAGTGGTTCAATCTTCTGCTAGGCTCCTTCATAGCTTCATCAAATACCTTGTAGAAGTCTTCATCATGATTCTTCAGAGTACTTTCCCTGTAGTTAACCATTAGGGCATTTGCATCTTCTTGGCTGAACTATATTCCTTCACTCCAGGTGTTTCCTGACAGGATGTATTCAGGCATCTTGTCTTTCCCTTTTCCCAACCTGTTCTGCTCCTCCTTTTCTCTCCATTGCCTTTCAAGAGCACTCTCCTTTGGAGTTGGAGTTGGCTCTCTTATAGTCACAAGAGGTAGTATTGGGTTCTTGGAAGAACACCCCTTTGCATAGCTTTCAGGGCTTCTTTGGACATTAGAATTGTTTCTCCAGCTATCTCATATTCAAAGATATTTTCAGCTTCTTGCACTTGCTCCCCTTACTTCCTGAATCTCCTTCAGTTCCCCTTTTCTTCTTTGCAGGCACTGATCTTCCTTTAGCTGCAGGCTCCCCCTCACTCCTTGAAGCCTTCTTTGAGACAGGCTCCCCCTAAGCAACATCCTGTTTGGGGATACCTTCTTTTCCTGATCTTTCCCTTCCTGATTCTGCCTTTTGAGATTCTGATCTTACCCTTTTCTCCCCCTTAGGTAAGTTGGCAGCATCAAGATTGTCAGATAGAGCTTGAATAGCTTCCTGAATGGCAGAGAATCCAGATGCCACCATGGTAGACAAGCTGTCAAGTTTGGATTCCATGGACAGACACCTGTTCTCTAGAGTTTGCAACCTGAAAGATGTAGAGGGGCCACCTGATCTTAACCTTCTTGGGGGTGAAGGAAAAGATTGGGGCTTGGAGGCTGTGGGGGTTCTCACACTCTCAGTGTTTACTGAGTGATCTCATCACTCCTCACAAAAGAACTCTCATGGCCTAAGGCCTGAACATGTGAGGCTCCCTCAATTTCACTCTGGACATGCTCAAGTCCCTCACCTTTTGCCAGCTCATTTGGCTGCCTCTCATTTTGATGCTCACTTCTCTTTTCTTTTATCTCTCTTTTCTTTTGCACACCCTCACTCAACCTAGATGCATGGGTATGAGCAGTACTTACATGCAATGAAATAGATGGTTTAGAATGTACCTTTAAGAACTGAGATAGTGGCACATCATCATCAGAGACATCCTCGACAGTTACAGCATCAAGATCAGGCTGTGGAGAGATGACAGGTGCTTTGCCATGAATGTTACTGTCAGTTGGAATGTTGACAGTAGGATCCACTACAATTTGGACAGCAGGTTTGGTCTTGACAGTAACTTCAACTGAGTCCTTGATAGCAGAATCACCTATGACAGCAACATCCACAGTGTCTTTGACAACAACTTGGGCTGTGACAAGGTAATGGCTGTTTCACTTTCTAGCAGAGTTGTACCTTGCTCTTTCTCAGTGTTTGAAGGAGTGGTGTCCATCTCACTTTGAGAAATGGGTTCTTGTGGACCACTTGAAAGGGGCTCATCCATGATTGGAGATGGATGATCAAAACCTGAAGGGTTGGGACTGTCCCCCTCTCTAGGTTGTGGAGAAGAAACAAATGAATGTGTAGGGAAGGAAGAAGGTGAAAGTGGAGAAGAGAATGATGACTGCTCCACAGATGGAACTTGTGAAGCATCAATGGGGGAAGTGATTCAAGTACAGGGACTTTCTTGTCATTAAAAGTAACGTCCATGCTCTCAATTACTTTGTGTTGCTCAGGTACAAACACTCTGTATGCCTTCCTTTCCAGAGAGTATCCAATGAAGATACCTTCAAATCAGATGTATCTTTCATCACAAAACATTTGCTTCCAAATACATGAAGATGCTTGAAGGATGCTCTTTTTCCAGCCATCAAAGAGTAAGAAGTTTTCCAGACCTCTTATTGATTAATGTTCTATTTTGCACATAACATGCTGTGTTAACAGCATCAGCCCAAAAGCTAGTAGGTAGCTTTGCATCCAACAACATTGTTCTTGCAGCTTCAATGAGAGTTCTATTCTTTCTTTCTACTACTCCATTTTGTTGTGGAGTTCTAGGAGCTGAAAATTGTTGAGAAATGCCCTTGTATGTACAGAATTCATACAATGTGGCATTTCTAAATTCAGTTCCATTGTCACTTCTCAAAGCAACTACAGAGGAAACAGTATTTTGTGCTTCTCTATCAACTCTCTTGATATGCTCTATAATGAATTGAGGGGCTTCATCCTTGGAAAACAGAAATTCCACCCAAGTATATCTTGAGTAATCATCTACCATAACTAGAGCATATTTCTTCTTGTAGAGAGACATTACATTTACAGGGCCAAATAGGTCCATGTGAATTAGCTGTAAAGGTTTTGAGTTTGAATTGAGTAATTTATTCTTGTGACTTGACCTTTTGATCTTCCCTCTTTGACATGCTTCACAAGTTCCATCTTGAACAAATTCCAAAGCAGGCATGTCTCTAATGAGTTCTCTCTTTGCTAGAGAATTCATTGCCTTGATATTTAGGTGAGACAGTTTCTTGTGCCAAAGCCAAAATTCTTCATTTGTGGCTTTTTTGTAGAAACAACAAATTTCACCCTTGTCTGCAGACTTCATATTAGCCACAAACAAGCTTCCTTTCTTTACACCAGTTAAAACAACTTCACCACTTTCTCTTTTGGAGATTAGACATTGATCTTCAACAAATTCAACTTTGAATCCTCTATTGGTGAATTGTCCAATACTCAAGAGATTGTGCTTTAGTACTTCAACAAATGCTACATCTTCAATTATGACATTTCCAGCTTCAACATTGCCATATCCCATTGTATAACCAATGTTGTCATTTCCAAAGGTTACTGATGGGCCAACCTTCTCCTCAAATTGTGATAGCAGGGCTATATCACTAGTCATGTGACTTGAGCATCCACTGTCCAAGATCCATATGACTCTTTTATTCTTGTTGCCCTGTATTCACAACATGATTAAGTTGTTTTTGGTACCCACGCTTGGTTGGGTCCAGTTGATTTAGAAACATGTTTGTAATTGATTCTTCTGTCATGGCCAGCCTTCTTCACAACAGGGGACTTCACTGTTTTGGAAGCCTTAGAGTTGACACTCTTAGGCTCACATGAAGTCTTTACCCTATCAACTTTGATTGGGGATCCTATCTTGTGAGTGTGCACATGTGTGTGTGATTCACATGAGTGTGCATAGTCGAGTTTTTGCTTCAAAGATAAGCAATTAGCAATCACAGTCACATAGCATGTCATGCAGTTAGATTTACCACAGAAAGAATCATGGATATCATTCATGCCAACAGAATGGTTACTTAAATTATCCACTTCATTTTTAACAGATTTGTTACACTTGTGAGTCAAATGATTAACAGAAGAGCTCAACATGAAGTTCTTACTGACTCTACCAGATCACTTGGAACCAAGAATCTCTTCTCTCAAGGAAAGGGATCTAACCAAGATTGGTTTTGATGTGTTGTATGGTGTTTTGAAAACATATGAGCTAGAGTTGTTTCAAAAGAGATCCATTCAAGCAAAGAAAGGAATGATGGCCAACACTTCCTGTGCCCTTATTGCTGACAACTTAGGTCAAAGAATGAAATCTTTGAAAGTCAATCAAGTCAAGATTGAAGAGCTGGAAGTTGAAGACACTTGAGATGAGTCACAAGTCATCTATGATTTGCCTGAGGAAGATGAGTTCTACATCATAGATGAATTGGACAAGATGGAAAAACAAATCTTTTGCCTATATGGCTAGGAGATATCCTAACATTAGGTTCAAAAGGAAGCAGCCATATAAGTCCTTAATGCTGGAAATGTTGGTGGATCAAGTGGCTCAAACACCTTCATTAAAGGAAAAGGAATTGCTGGTGCTGCTAAAGGAGGATACAAGTTTGGGAGTGTGGATAGGTCCAAAATAAGATGCTATAACTGCAATGAACTTGGGCACTTTGCTACAGAGTGTAAGAAACCCAAGCAGATCAAAAAGGACAAAGCATACTTAGATCTTGAAGCTAAGTATGAAGCTCTACTCAAGAAACAACAAGGCAAAGCTTTTATTGCAGAGGGAAAGTGCTGGGATGATTCTGATGAAGATGAAAAACAGGAGTATTCAAACTTTGCCTTGATGGCATTTTCTGATGATGGTGATTCTTCAAATCAGGTACCTATACTTACTTCTCTTGATATGACTCCCTCTCAATACAAGCAAACTGTTGAAGACATGAGTACTGAGATGTTTAATATTCATACTAGCACGTTAGTTGCAAATGAAGAAATTGATAGGCTAACTGCTAAAAATCTTGAGCTTACAGAAAAGAATGAGGAACTTGAATTAATGGTTGTGAGCCTTGATGGTTTGAAGAAGGAGATTGAGTATCTTAAGAATAAAGTAGTTTGTGCTAAACAAATAGAAACAACTCTTAGAGAACAAATTGCTGAAAATGAATTAAAGATAAGAAGCTTTAAAAACTCCTCTGAGCTTGTTCAAACCTATCACAAGGAACACACTGAAGACAGTAAGGTTGGAGTTGGTTTTGATTATGAGAATGACAAGGGAAGGAAGAAGACCAAGGGCAAAGGAAAAGAATCTTTTGTAAACAAAAATGCCCCAACCATTTTGTCTGGTGTTGAACAACCCATCTTCAAAAAGAGTGTTGTTGAGTTTGATGAAGAATTAATGGTCATCAAACAACAATTACTTGAAGAATATGAGGCTGCTAAGGACACTTCTTCCTCTCCCAATCTGTCAATCAGAAAGAAACCAAAGACAACCTTGTCAAGAGTCCTAAGGTCAATAAAGAAGTTGTTAAGAAGAAGAAACATAACAGGAATGGTAAAGTAGGTGTCAACAAGGGCAACAGTTATGCTTATGTGCCAAATGCTCCTAGGAAACAATGTCAGAAATGTTTATCTGTGAATCATTTGACTCATAAGGGTAATAAACCTGTCAGTAATAAGTTGATAACCTAAGTAACCATTATGTTGGCATGAACACTATCCATGATTATTTCTGTGGTAACTCTAACTGCATGACATGCTATGTGACTGTGATTGCTAATTGCTTATCTGTTAGGATTTATGGGTGATAGCTATGAGACAACTTAACTAGATACTTTATGTACTTAATTTTATTAAGTATGAACATACTGTCACAGCCAGAGTATGTCTTTGTAACTGTTTTGTTTAGTACAAATAAGATTCTAGTGCATCTTGGTAGAAGTTCATTTATTTGTTCAAGCCTCAAGAAGTACTCAAGATGGACAGTAAGAATAAAGATTACTGTCACAGCACTGACAGCAAGGTTACAAGAAGACGGCATGTTGCAAGTCACGACAGTACATTCACTATGACAGCAACATTGGCGGAAGCCCTCTGACAGCAACTTTACCTTAGCCTGACAGCAAGCTTCGAAATCGTCACAGCACCTTTTGCAGGGATTTCTTACTGTCACCAAAAGCGCATTCATGTCACAGCAAGCTTAGCCATCAGGATACTGTCATGAAGGGATAACATTTGTATTGGTGAACAACCCAGTCAAACTTGTGACAGTTTCGATGTTCAAGAAACAGGCGTGTTGCAGTATCCCAACACTGTAGCAGGTCTGCAAGACTACGACTGAAGCTTGAGAGATCACATGACAAAGCTCACCAATTCCAGAGTATGACAAATCTACATCTACTGAATTGTGTTAGCTTAAAATAGAATGTTTCTAGATTGCTTTGCTATGTTTTGATAAGTTGTTTGTATAGCAATTTAGGAAAGAATCACGGGTAGGCAAATTGTAAGAAGCTGCCACTTGAAATGACAACAGCTTCACAAGACCCGTGATTGATAGTGATAGGTTTAGCCTACTTAGTCTCTCTCTCAATTCATTCTCTGTAATCACTCGAGAAACTGAAGCTCAAGAAAACAAACATTTTCTTGAGGTTGTAGCAACCCATTGCAAAATAAATAAAACATTTATTTTGTGAGAATTACTCGTGTGTCTACTTGTGTTTGCATTCGATAAACTGATAATCCTTAATCTTAGTTTTTGTTGTTGGAACGTAGATTGAGATTTATCAGTATTGCATTCAACCGCCCCCCCCCCCTCTGTAATAGTCAAGGACCAACAACTGGTATCAGAGCAAACAGATTGTTCTACAAATCTGAGATCATGACAAGTATGTAGAAGTCAAGTAGCATAAATATTCCAGCGTTTGATAAAGAGAACTACAATGTATGGAAAAGAAAGATCATGTTATTTATCAAAGCTGCGTATCCATTATACTTGGGTATCCTCCAAAATGGTCCCTTATTTCCACGAAAAGAAATTGAAGCCTCAACTGTGGACGGCGTTCTTATTCCAGCCTACTGGGTCAACAAATTACCTTCAGAGTTTCTGGAGCCAGAAAAAGAGAAGGTGGCCTTGGATGATTACTTGCAACTCATCTTACTGGATGCTCTCACTTTGGACAAAGCCATGTGTGGGAATATCATTGGGTGCTCATCAGCCAAGGATATGTGGAATAAGATCGAGCTGCTGTGTGAAGGAAGTGAAGAAGTGAAAGATAATCAAAGACAAATTCTTATCTCACAGTATGAAGCTTTCATGGCAAAGTCAGGAGAAGACCTAACAACAATGTTTGAGAGGTTTAGTAAACTTATGACTGAGCTCCAGATTCATGGCAAGTACTATGATAGGAAGGAGCTAAATGTCAAGTTCTTACTCACACTTCCTGAGCATCTTGAGCACAAAGTCACTGGCATAAGAGAAGGAAGAAATCTTAACAATATCTCTCTTGAAACTTTATATGGTGTGCTTAAATCATATGAGCTTGAGTTTTTCCAGAAAAGAGCTATTCTAGCTGGATCCAGAGGAAAGATGGCTAATATGTCAGGTGCTCTCGTGGCTCATGTGCCAAGAATCACTCAACCTAGTGAAGAAACTCAAATCACTCAACCTGCTTCAGTACCCACTCTTAAGATTGAAGAGGTTGTGGATGATGAGGAGAAAGTTGTACTACAGATAACTGATGTTGAGGATGAAGACTTTTTACTCCTTAGAAGAAATGGAGAAGATGGATAATCCAATTATGGCTTACATGGCTAAGAAATTTAAAAACATAAGATTCAAGAGAAACAAGTCATTTAAGCCTCATGGTCAAACATCAAGGTTCAGCAGAGGGAACTCTTCCAAGGTTGAAGGTGGTGCCACAGGAGGTGGTTACAAAACAGGGATGGTGGACAGATCCAAGTTCAGGTGTTACAACTGCAATGAGCTTGGTCATTTTGCTACTGAGTGCAGAAGACCAAAGCAGAATCAGAGGATGGATAAAGGGTCAAGTGGACATTTCAAGAAAGGACAGGGAAAGGCCTATGTGGCTGAAGGAAAGTGTTGGGATGATTCTGATGATGAAGAGTAAGAGGAATATGTAAATCTAGCCCTCATGGCTAAGTCTGATGAGGCCTCCTCTAGCTCTCCAAGTCAGGTACCCTCACTCATCTTACTTGATATGTCTAAAGATGAATACAAACAAACTGTTGAGGAATTGAGTACAGAAATGTTCAATGTTCACACTAGTCTAACTGCAGCTAATGAAGAGATTGCTAGGTTAACTAAATTGAATGAAACACTCACTTCTGATAATGATTTGCTTTTGTTGAAGACCAGTCGTTTAGAATCTTTAACACATGAGAATGCTAAACTTAAAAATGAATTAGTCTATGCTAAAGAAATTAAGGAGTTTCTAAGGAAAGAAATTAGTGAAAATGAATTCAAGATAAAAGCCTTTAGAAACTCATCGAAACAACTTCAGGACTATCATGAGAAACACACAGAGGATCAAAAAGTAGGGATAGGTTTTGAGTATAGAAAAAGACCTGGTAAGGAAATTGTTAGTCAGGATTGTTCAACTGATGCTACTGTCAAACCTCAAATTCTCAAGAAGATCAACAAACCCATTTTTAAACTTTTTGAACTTGAGTTTGATGAGGAAGCCATGCTCATCAAGCAACAACTTGATGATGAGGATGAAGGTATTGACAGTACAACAATTGATGGAAAAGATGTTGTCACAATCCCCAAGACAGTAACTTCCCCAAACAATTTGACAGAATGTTCTAAGGATGCTGTCAATAATGGCAAGACAGTAGCTTCCAAAGGTACTGTCAAGAGAGCCTCAAAGACAGCAACTTCCAAACCTACTGTCATGATAGAAGGTGTGAAAGGTACTGTCAAGAAAGGCTCGACAGCAACTTCAGGACATCCTGTTAACCAAAGGAGGTCAAGAACAATGTGACCATGATAGATGGTAACTTACACAGAACCCCCATTATGCATAGGTCTATGGTAGTCTGCAATAATATTGATTGTATGCCCTGTAAAGTGACTACCATGAGTACTTGTTTCAATTTGCCTATTTCATCTACTGAACCATGTCTCTATGTGCAAACTGTTGAGACTCCTGAGCCTACTGGAAATAATAAGAAGGCTTCATCCACTAAGAAGAAGACCAAGTCTAATTCTAAAGATAAGTGGGTGAAGAAAGGAGTCCAACAGAAGATTCCTGATGTGATGATTAAAGTTAAAAATGTTGATTATGCTTGTGATACTGAAGTGACTGGACCCAACAAGGATTGGGTACCATATGCCTCTTAAATACAATTTGTTTTGTAGGGTAAGAATAATGAGCAGGTCACATGGATTATTGACAGTGGCTGCTCTAGACACATGACTGGTGATAAAACCCTGAACAGAACCTTGATCAACCAGACTCATGGGAACACTCCTTACTATCTGCTCAATGAAAAGAAACCTATTGTCAAGTATTTTCATGTGTTTGGGAGCAAATGTTTCATGATGAAAGACAACCATGAAAAGAAAGGGAAATTTGACACCAAAGCTTATGAAGGTATTTTCATGGGGTATGCTCTAGAAAGGACTGCCTACAGAGTCTATCTTTTGGAACACAGAATCATAGATGAAAATGTGAATGTCACATTTGATGAAACCAAGTTTCCTGGACTGCATGAAGAAGGTCAAATGCAGATTCTTAGATTTGAGAATCAAGGATACTTGGAGGAAGAAGAAGTTGTTGATGAAGAACCTACTTTCACTCAAACTGTTGAAACAGAAAAGGATGCTGTCATTGAAGATAATGTCAATCAAACTCCAGCCCAGTCACAGACCATCACAGGAAATACTCAAATTAATGGTGACTTTGGAGACATTGAAGAAAATGGTGGAGACAATTGCCCTGGTGAAGAATCAGTTCCTCTAACTGAGTTTACTGTTTCAAATCAAACAAGAAGCTTGCCCAAAACCACTAGGTGGAATAGGGATCACTTAAATGATCTAATAATTGGAAATCCCTCTTCTGGGGTGAGGACCAGGAACAATGTTTCTGCTGACAGCATGTTTTCTTGTTTTCTTTCTCAAATAGAGCCTAAAGCAATTGATGAAGCATTGTTAGATTCTAATTGGGTGATTGCTATGCAAGAGGAACTCAACCAGTTTGAAAGGAACAATGTGTGGAAATTGGTTCCAAGACCTAAAGGAAAGTCAGTTATTGAGACAAAGTGGGTTTTCAGAAACAAGTTAGATGAAAATGGAAATGTGACTAGAAACAAGGCAAGGCTAGTAGCTAAAGGTTACTGTCAACAGGAAGGAATAGACTATGATGAGACATTTGCACCTGTTGCCAGACTTGAAGCTATCAGGATTTTCCTAGCCTTTGCTGCACACTGTAACTTCAAGGTGTTCCAAATGGATGTCAGAAGTGCTTTTCTAAATGGAGAGTTGGAGGAAGAAGTGTATGTTGAACAGCCACCTGGTTTTGAAGATGCTGAAATGTATGATTTTGTGTACAAACTGTTCAAGGCACTTTATGGATTGAAACAAGCTCCAAGAGCATGGTATGATACCCTCTCTGCCTTTCTATTGGAAAATCAGTTTACAAGAGGTGTAGTAGATAAGACCTTATTCTACAAGCAACATGGCAAAGACATCATTCTTGTTCAAATTTATGTTGATGATATCATCTTTGGTTCATCAAATGAGAAGCTGTGTGAGAAGTTTTCATCTCTACTGAGAAACAAGAATGAGATGAGTATGATGGGAGAACTGTCATTCTTCCTTGGCTTACAAGTTCTTCAGAAAGATGATGGAATCTTCATTTGTCAAGCAAAATATGTCAAGGAACTTCTCAAGAAGTTCAACCTAGAAGATTCATCACCTGCCAAGACTCATATTTCTACCTCAACTAGTCTGGATCTAGACTCCAAAGGGAAGAAAGTGGACTCTAGTGCATACAGAGGCATGGTTGGATCACTTCTCTATCTAACTGCTAGCAGACCTGACATAATGTTTGCTACATGTCTCTGTGCAAGGTTCCAAGCTGATCCAAATGAGTCACACTTGGTAGCAATCAAGAGAATTTTTAGATATCTTAAAGGCACTCCTAATCTAGGCCTTTGGTATCCTAAAAAAAATGGATTTGAGCTAGTGGGGTACTCTGATTCAGATTATGCTGGATGTAGGATTGACAGAAAAAGTACTACTAGAAGCTGTCAATTTCTTGGTGGAAGATTGGTATCCTGGTTCAGTAAAAAGCAACACTCAGTTTCTACATCAACTGCAGAAGCTGAATACATTGCAGCTGGAAGCTGCTGTGCTCAAATTTTGTGGATGAAGAATCAACTGTTGGATTATGGCTTAGTGTTAAATAATATCCCTATATACTGTGACAACACTAGTGCCATAGCCATCTCAGACAATCCTGTTCAACACTCTAGAACAAAGCACATTGATATCAGACATCATTGTTAGTGTAGGTGCCCTAGAGGCAATACATTGTCTCTTTTGATAAACCTTTATGTCATTTGATTATTCAATAAACGTATTTATTATGACTTTAATTACTGCGATATATTTGTTAGCATAATAAATGTCCTTAGAATCATGATACACATTATATAGTTTAAGTACATGACTTGAACTTGAGATTATATAATATATCATATTCTTAAAAAGGTCCCTAGTCGAGTATTATTAAATATAGGACAATAATAATACATAAATAGACTGATATGTTGATTGACAGATAACCACATCTCATTGGTTATAAGTATGGAGATACTAAAGTCAATGCATAGGTACATGTAGGAGTATATGGTACTGGACAGACCCACAGTGAGATTCTTCATGTTTAATAAAGTCATAAGAAAGACTCACAGTGATAATGGTGTAATGATCCTTAGACTTGAGATCATTATATTTCTATACGAGGATTAATATACTTTGACAACATTAAAAGTTACCTTTGACCGGGTGATGATAAAAGTGGACATCGGGTATATCATGAGTCATATGAGAAATATGAATGATAGATAAAGGATTTAACCCTCCTATTATTAGGGGAGATATTATTGGCCTCTTGATTGAGTGAGACTATGAAAAATGCATGGCCATGCTCAAATATTGATTTGTTTTAATAGTTTACTCATTGATCAAGGAAACCCGGATTAAGCATTGAAGAGGATGACTAAATACATGCCTCGAGTTTAATCTATAATATTTGGTTAAAGGGATTATATTACAAGGAAACATTAATCACGAAAGGTTTAATTGGATCACCAATTATTATTATTACTTGGGTAGCAATGATGTATTACTAGATGCCGCTCATTGTTTATATTTTGTTATTGGATATTGAAATTATTGCCAACGTAATAATAACCTAAAGGGTTACACAATAAGAACGTTTTAAAAGGAGTTTTAATTTAAATATCAGATTTAAATTAAATAATTATAAATTCGAAATTGGTTAATTAATTAATTAAGTTGGACTTAGTTAATTAAATGATATTTCGAATTTAATTCATAAACAACCCAAATCAGTTTGGTTTAGTTGAAGCCCAAGCTGATTAGGGTTAGGCCCAATCTCTCTGCCCTATATATACATAATGATGTATAGTTTTAGGGTTTAGTTCAGAAAATTCGTTTTCAAGAGAGGCTAGAGAGAGAGAGAGAAGGCAGTTTTATTTGGCTAGTACCTGCTCCTTGGATCGTTGGACGATCGGACGTTCTTGTGGACGATTTAGAGACACGGATCTTGACGCAAGGTTTGTGTGGTGATTGCAATCTAGGACCTCCATCTTACAGAATTCGTAAAGCTCTTAACTGGTATGATTTCGTTTCTCCATAATCAGTCACAACTTATACATGGATCCTGCGTTAGGGTTTCAAAATTTTATTATTTTACGACTGTTTTTCGCTGCGTTTTTACAATGAAACCCAACAATGGTATCAGAGCTACGTGTATAAGGGGCTGATTTGGTTACATGTTTACTGTATTTTACGAGTATGCATGTTTGATGAATCTGCCATGATACAGTTATGTTATATGATTGATATAATGAATATGTATATAATCTGATATGATGATACTAGTATGTTTAGAATCTGCCATGACTCATCTATATGCGATCTGTTATGATATGTATGCTGTTTAGTTTGTATAATGATATAAACGGTTGGATAGATGTATTTGGATACGATCTATTTGCTGAGATTAGGGTTACGTGTATACTGATACATGTTTCTGGTAACTGGGATTTGGGTCGTGTGTATACTGATACATGCTTCTGGAATTGTATACTAATACATGATTTTGCTTGTATTCTGATACATGATTTTGCAAAATTTTCCGCCATCCGCGGGTTAGGGCTTTGTTTTAATTTGTGCTTGTGACATATGCTTTGTTTATTTATTATTCATGATTGGATCATGAAAAAGTAATAAACAGTATGTCATCCTTATGATATGTCATGTCATTAATTGTTTATATGAGCATGGTGGATGGTTATGGCTTATTGACCTATAGGATAGAGGTTTTTGTTTTAATGTTGGTTTGGTTTCTAAATACGACTTGCATGTCGTCTTCATTCCTTGTAATGTTTTATCTCGAATGTAACTCGAGTTCCTTTGTAAGTTCCTTAGTATAGCTTTCATTGTAATCATCCATGGAGGTTTTGGAAGCATTGGAGACTAAGGATTCAATGGAAGCAATGGAGAAGATTTTGTAATAGTTAGATATAACCACCATAGATTGACCTTGATCTTTTCATTAGCTTGAAAAAAGGATCACATAGGATTGAGCCATAACCATTACACATTTACTTTACGCACTTTACATATGATGTATGGAATGTATGTATAGAGTAGAAGATGCATGCTTTAATTAGATTAATGATGTATGCATGTATTAGATACATCACCCATGCCATGCTTGCCATGTTTAAACAAGATAAAATCTGTAACGATTCAAGATTTTAAAATTGAACAAAAACGAACATGAGATTCCTGTGTTTATGAAACACGGAAATAAGTATGAATTTCCAATTTTTTGATATGGGGCGATTTTGACAAAAATACAAGCAGCGCTTGTAAGAAAGGTGGATTTTAAGTGAGACCACTGTGACTCCTCCGCTGGACTGGAAATCAAACCATTGATAAAATTTTGAATTGAAGTACTTAGTTCAAGGAAAAATTGGGAATCTCTTGATGATGGGATCATGGTCGTTTTAATAATAAAATCCCTTAACAAAATATTAAGTTTTAATCGGATGCTTTCCAATGAATGAACACTCATCGAATCCTAGATCGATTAGGGGAAGGGCTGTCAGTGGCAGGGGACTCCTATCTATCATGGTGAGATGCGACGAATATAAACGGTTATATTCGGCCGTTGTATCATTGGGTCTAACTTAACTGAGTCGTCATAATAAGGTGAAAATAAACGGTTATATTCAACTATTATGAACTTAGAAGCATAGAGTTTGGTTAAAAATCTATTAGATAGATAAGATCAATCGTTGTTCGCCAAACTATCCAAGAATTATATGTGATATAATTGACAACTGTTGTCTACCTAAATAATCATTTTTAAGGACTTCCAGTGGTTGACTTAGAACATGACGAAATATGGATCTTGGCTCACTAGAAAGAATTATGCGATATACTTTCCGAATTAATAGTAAGGGCTATTAATTTGATAAAAAAATAGTGGGAGATATATTATGAATATATCATAATCATTTGAACATAATAATTGATAACTCAGACAATCTAATGTTTATTTTGTGCTTTTATCTTTTGTAGAAATGGCAAATAACACAAACACACT
Source organism: Heracleum sosnowskyi (assembly GCA_030848705.1). Classification (NCBI taxonomy): domain Eukaryota; kingdom Viridiplantae; phylum Streptophyta; class Magnoliopsida; order Apiales; family Apiaceae; genus Heracleum; species Heracleum sosnowskyi. Next base: position 69,987,067 of record CM061242.1, read on the forward strand.
ATCCGTACGATCAATCCTTGAGAAGGATAAACTGACAGGAGGAAACAACTTCCTAGACTGGCAGAGGAATTTGAGGATTGTCCTCAGGCAGGAGCGCAAGCTTCATGTCATTGACATCCCTCCGCCAGGTCCCCTTCCTGAGGGCGCTACTGTTGAGGAACAAGCGGCCCACACAAAGGATGAGAATGATGCAAATGATGTTGCATGTCTTATGTTGGCAACTATGAGTGCTGAGCTTCAAAGACAGCATGTGCATATGGATGCATATACTATCTATGAGCACTTGCAAAGCATGTTTGCAAGCCAAACTCGTCAAGAAAGGATCAACACGAGTAAGTCACTTTTTAATTGCAAACAAGGGGCAAGTGAACCAGTTGGACCACATGTTCTGAAGATGATTGGTTACATTGAGTACCTTGAAACTTTGGGTTTCCCGGTTGGACCGGAAACTGGTATTGACCTAATCATGAATTCTTTGAACAACAAATTCACTCAGTTTGTTGTGAACTACAATATGAATGAATTTGACAAAACACCTACTGAATTGTTGTCTATGTTGAGAACATATGAGACCAACATGAAGGCAGCTGAACCTGCTCCCATACTGATGGTGGGCAATAAAGGTAAGGCGAAAGGGAAAGGCAAGTGGAAGGGTAAGAAGAAGACTGGATCTGATTCTGCACCCAAGCCAAAGTCAGGTCCCAAACAGGCTGTCAAGCCTAAAGGTGGTGTTGCTAAGGGTGAATGTCACTACTGTAAGAAAATTGGTCACTGGAAGAGAAACTGTTCAGTTTACTTGGAGGATCTGAAGAAGAAGAAGGTTGAGAAAGCTCCTACTTCAGGTATATATGTTATAGAAGTCAATCTGTCTGCTTCTACATCTTGGGTATTGGATACTGGATGTGCTTCTCACATTTGTTTAAATGTGCAGGAAATGCAGAGAAGTAGGACATTGGCTAAAGGAGAAGTGGACCTACGAGTTGGCAATGGAGCAAGAGTTGCTGCTTTAGCTGTAGGAACTTATTATTTATCTTTGCCCTCTGGGCTTGTTTTAGAACTAGAGAACTGTTTTTACGTGCCTGCGATTTGCAGAAACATTATTTCTGTTTCTTGTTTGGACAAGAAAGGTTTTTCGTTTACAATAAAGAACAACATTTGCTCTTTTGCTTTGAATGATTTAACCTATGGTGTTGCACGTTTGTTTAATGGTTTATATGTTCTTGACTTAGATAATCCTGTCTATAATATAGAAAACAAACGACTTAAAGTTAATGACTCAAATCAAACATACCTCTGGCATTGTCGTCTAGGCCATATAAATGAGAAACGCATATCCAAATTACATAAGGATGGATACTTGGATAAGTTTGATTTTGAATCATACCTAGAATGCGAGTCTTGTTTGCTTGGTAAGATGACTAAAGCCCCTTTCACTGGTAAGGGTAAAAGGGCCACTGAACGTCTAGAGCTAATACATAGTGATGTATGTGGCCCAATGCGTGTGATGGCTAGAGGAGGCTACTACTACTTCATAACATTTACTGATGATTTCAGTAGATATGGATATGTATATCTTATGAAGAATAAATCCGATTCTTTTGAAAAGTTCAAAGAATACAAGGCTGAGGTAGAGAAGCAAATTGGCGGAGGTGCAAGTATTAAGATCTTACGATCTGATCGTGGGGGTGAATACTTAAGCACTGAATTTAAAGAATATTTAAAGGAGTATGGTATTGTATCACAACTCACTCCGCCAGGTACACCTCAATGGAATGGAGTTTCAGAGAGGAGAAATCGCACCTTGTTGGACATGGTGCGATCGATGATGAGTCATGCAGATCTTCCAATTAGTTTCTGGGATTATGCTCTAGAAACAGCGGCTTTCACACTTAACCGTGTTCCTACTAAGAAGGTTCAAAAGACTCCATATGAGATATGGATGGAGAAACGTTCAGGCATGAGCTTTATGAAAGTTTGGGGATGCAAGGCGTTTGTGAAACGTCAAGTATCTGACAAGCTTGGACCTAAATCCGAAGAATGCAATTTTGTGGGATACCCTATTGAAACAAAGGCGTATTATTTTTATAGTCCTTCTGAGCAGAAAGTGTTCATTGCTCGAGATGCTGTCTTCATGGAAAGAGATTTTGTTTCCAAAAGAAACAGTGGGAGAACTATAGATCTCGATGAAGATCGAGAACCAGAAAATAACATTGAACCTGAGGTGGAACAAGAGCAGGATAATAATAATGCTCAACAAACACAGGTTGTTCGTAGATCTGGTAGAATTCGCCATGAGCCAGAGAGATATGGATTTCTCTTAACTCAATGTGGTGAATTGATGCTCATAGATGAAGATGAGCCTCTCACATACCAAGATGCTATGAACAGTCCAGACTCTAAGAGATGGCTAGAAGCCATGAAATCCGAGATGGATTCCATGTACGAAAACCAAGTATGGACTTTGGTTGATCCACCTGAAGGGGTAAAACCCATAGGGTGCAAATGGGTTTTCAAGAAGAAAACTGACATGAATGGAAATTTTAGAGTTCGGCTTGACTCTTGAGATAAACTTGACATGAATATATGTGATTATGTGTATTAAGGTTGTAGGATAATTGGAATTTAGTATTGAGACTTGCATGTGGTTTTGAGTAGAAATAATTGTTGATTAGTTGTATCAAGTGTTAGGTAATAAGAATTTGTGGTGTTTAAAAGTTTATGTTGGAGAATGATCTATGTTGAATTGCCAGAAACTGTCTGTTCTGTTCGGAATAATTCCGATTGCTTACTACCTGTTTTATACAGTGAGTCTAGGATAAAATTGTTCTAGTTGGAGTCTAGTTTGCTCACGGGCAAACCTTGTATCGATAGAGTTAAGCACTAAAAAGTTATTCAAGTTTTACTAAGAGTGGTACAGGGCAGAAATTTTCTGTGTTCAGTATGTATTTTAACCAATTCGTTTTTGGTCTTAATAAACTGTTCTGGAGCTGAAATCTTTATGCTAATTTGGTTGAGTATTCAGTAAGTAGCCTGTCAAATGTGGTATTTATTTGATTACTTTTGGATTTATGAAAAATGTTTTAGTAAAGTTGCGCAGCAGCAATTTTCTGTGCTTCAGTACCTACTTTAACCAGTTCGTTTTTAATCTAAATAAATTGTTCTGAAGTTGAAACTTTTATTCTAAGTTGGATTAGTAATCAGGAAGCAGCCTGTCAAATTTGGTATTTGTTTGACTACTTTTGGATTTATGAAAAATGTTTTAGTAAAGTATGCGCAGCAGATTTTCTACTTTGTGAGATGAAAACATTGTTGTAAAGGTGTTAACGATATGGTTGGCATGATCAAGTTGATTTAAGGATATACCAAGTGTGGTATGATATGAAAGTCAGATTATATATTTCTATATATTTATATAAAGGGAGTATGTTATGTGTACTTAAATGGCGATGTGCGCTTAAATGAGTTGTTGCCTATTACATGGTTGTAAATGTTATGTGATATAACTATTATGTGTTTATGCGCTTAGGATGCGTTGGGTAGTTTAGAATAAAGGTTAGCATTTTAGAGAGAGCATACTAAGATAGAATATATTCTTTTGTAGAGTCAAAGGAAGTGGAACTTAGAGATAAAGGAAAGACCAAGGTGGAGAACAAGTGATTTTCTCATTACCCTTTTGCTACTTAAGGCAAGTAATACTAACTTGCTTTCGTATTTCGATTCCATTCTTTCATTTTGACATATATGAATTGTTATCTTGCTTTGATATACTTTTAATTCTGAAAACACATATTGTTCATTGGTAACCCTTATCTCTGTTCATATACCATGTTGTTCTGCACACCCTACTTTGTTTAGTTTTCTTTCCTTGAACCTTTATACCCTGATTATATCAATGTATTAAAGCTCAATAACCTATGATTCTTTAATCTGAAGTTGATCACCCGCTTATGCATTCCTTTTATACCTGAAAGTGAATATATCTGAACCCTCATTCTAATACATTTCCAAAATGTACCTGATGACATGTACTTCTTGTTTTCCCAGAAATCCAGATTGATCATATTGAACTTATCCAATTCCCAAAAGACTCTTTTATATACAAACATTATAGACACAACACAGTGTCTTGTGAATCAAATCTTGCTTAAACTCTTCTTCAGACCTTATCCTTATCTTTTGATTATACTTACATTTTAACCTGAGATTCTATTGCATTAGATTTGAACTTGTACCCATGAATCACATACTTACTTGAAATTGAGAATACATGAACCTTCACTTGAGTACTATACAAACACACATCCAATGATTTACAAAGGATTTCTTTCATAAGAAAGGTTTTAAAAGAAAGGAAGTTTCAAAATTTATAATCATTTGAATTCCGATTTATGATTTCCACGGATTTCTAAGTTTGGAGGCGTAAGAGGCCGAGTGACGCCGGCCCATCACTTTTTAATTATAATAAATGGACTAGGGATGGACTAGTCTAAAAGCCAATGTGTGCCTATTGGGACCCAATACAATGACCAGAGGGACTGTGTGTCCGGTATGGGGACATTACGTGGCTGATCACCCGTATTGTCCGGTGCGTTGTGAAAAATCTCCAAATTACTTATTGTTTTTCTTGAAATCATATATTTTTATAAGGAAATTGGTTGACCCTTTGAAATTGTATATTCATTTCACTGTTCTGATAATCCCTTGATATGGATTCTGCTATACCCATGACATACATATTGATATTGGAAACTATTTCACAGTGGTTAACTATTTGGATATATTATTACTTGCTGAGCATTTGGCTCATTCTTTCCCCTGTTCTAACCCACAGTTAAAAGAGAAGATGGTACGCACTTTTCAGTCAGCTAGGAAGTCTTCCTATAGGGTTATTTTTGGGATGCCAGCTCAGGCAGGTGATGAAGACTTGTAGAAGGTGTTTTGTATAAGGGAATGTAGAACTTTTAAGACACGGTTGTAATAACTTTTGAGACTTTTATTATGTAATAAAATGAAGTAGATAGTTGATGCTTGTTTCATACCATTACATGTTAAAAATCCAGGGTAAAGTTGGGGTCGCGTCTGCATGTTTATATTATTTATTCACAGGTTTATAAGTATAGGGGTTGTAGGGACTCCCCCAATCATGACCCCAGATTGGGAGGGCGTCACAGGTTGGTATCAGAGCGGTCAGTTTTTGGTCACTGAAACAAGCCAGGATTAGGTGTAACAATAATGAGATAATTTAAGGTGAGAAGTAGGACTTAAGCTTCATAGGTAAGATAGGATTTGTAGATGTAGGTTACCTTTAGGATGAGTATTAGTAGAATTAAGATAACCCTTTACTGTTTTAGTATCTTCTTGGTTTATTATTGTGTTGTTGCAGATAATGGATGTTTCGAGAGATTAACCTTCATTTGAGATTCCTTTTCCCAAGCCAGAGTCGTCAATATCAGTATCAGTGCATGCACCCGGCCAAGTGGAGATTTCCATTACCCTTTGGGTAAATTTCTTTTCTGATAGTATAGCTGCAAGTCAAGGCAGATTTACTTTTTTTTTACGTATAAAATGAAAGGGATTGGAGATGGATGGAATATTGAATGAATTATGGATTATATGTGGATGATTGAGTTAGTATTTGAGATATTTTTAAAACAGGGCATAGTCCATTTTACGAATAGGTCATGCCGAATTTTCTACAGAAATATTAGCTTAAGTTACGCACTCTCATGTTATATAGTATTCCGACATATCGAGCGAGTATACGCTGGAACCATCTGAAGATCGGGTTACGGACGAGGAAACTAATTCGAAGCTGGAGGAATCAATCGAAGAATCAGACTACCAGTTCGGAAGACATCACTTGTAGATCCTTATGTACTTTACAGAATTTCATCTGCAACTTCGGCTGCACCGCGGAAGCTATAGGAAACACCACGCCAGGTGTCGTATCAAGTGTGGTTAGAGTTGAGCGAGAGTAGAATCCCCAAGATAACGTCGAGAAACACTTAGATAGATTCTTTACGATATAATAACGATTTTTCCCCCGCGATGGAGACATTCATCCAGAGAAGTGGCCTAAGTGTAGATTCTTTCTTTATTCAAGATTTCATACAGTTGATTTACTGGCGGGACATACCTATAACCTCAAACTAGAAATTAACTCCCCTAAGGACCATCTACATGAGACAAGGCATGATTATATCCATACGTTCGATGTAAGGATAAGTCGGTTCATAACTAGCCATTGATTTTATTCAATTTACCTTTTTAAAAGATTCAATTTTTCATTTCTATTATTTTATTCTTTACGAAATACCTCTATTGTTCAGAGGCTAATTGATCCAATATTATATATATATATAATAGAAACTTTTGAAACTCTTAAACCTTTCATATGTTCCTCTTAAATTTTTGATCCTCCTTGTTGTAACTGAGATGAACAACCCTATATATATAGGGGATTCAGGTACTTTCTATCTGTGTGATAGAAGTTCGGTGGGACGCCACCAGTGGTGTGTTTGTCATGGAAGTACTAAAGGTTGGCCACCTTCTGTACCTTGTTGTTTAAATTGACAAATGCAACCTGATAAAGTTCGATGATCATTTTGATCTCTTAGTTTGATTCTTTTTACCAGAAATTCTTACTAAACATACTTGTCATATATCCATATATATTGACACCTTCATATCTATTGATTCATTTTGTCGGAAACTCTTAGAGGTATCAGCGATTTGAAGTTGCAAAGGGGAATGATGGTATTATGAGTGTCAAGCTGTACTTATATTGACGGGAAACTGTTTTGATAAAAAATGGGAAATTGTTTTAAAAAGAGGGATTGGATGTCGAGTTAAATTGCTCATTAGACTTATAACTCGATGTCAAGGTTTATTATTACCGAGAGTTGTGGTATGGATAAGGAGAAGGTAACAAGGATATACGAATACTAATCATGTTGAAGTATGAAGTAAAGTGATATTGGATATACTAAAAAGGAGTTGATTATTGTTGATGAAAGACTGTTATTCTACTTGTCGGAAAAGTATATATAAGCACCTGTTTATCCTATATTTCACTTTGGATATAGTAGTTAAAACATTACAAGGTTTTGAACGTCTTGAGACCAAATGTTGGACATAAATTTTAGAACCGAAGCATGATAACTTGAGCGTAACATGGTTTGAACCAAAATTTATAGATCTGGCCAGGTTTATGTCCGAATATGTGAATATTGATGAGAAGAGAGTTAAGAGACTCCAACAGGGGAAATGAGGTCGTGGATTAGGAGTAAAGTGATTGTAGTTGACTTGAGTATTTATACAGTTGTGGTATGGAAGGTTATGAGAATCAAAAGTGAAAGTGATTGATCACAAACAGAAGAAGCTAGAAAAAGGGAAGCCAGAGACACCGAAAGGAAACCAACAAATAGGGAACTTTTAGAACCATTTCAATATAAGGCCTGAGTTTCAGGCAAATAGGAATGTTGGATTTGGAAGACCAGAAACTGGAAATGATAAGCAAGGGAACCGTCCATAAAATATGGATTAACCAAGACCTTCGAAACCTCCGATACCAGAATGTAGAACTTGTGGAAAGAAGCAACTAGGAGTTGTAATAAGATCAATATGGTATGTTACAAGTGTACTCAGACAGGACACTACGCCAATGAGAGCCATAAACCGAAGGCAAGAGTTACGTGTAACAAGTGTAGGAAGGTATGACAATCCTTAAGAGATTACAAGCACTAGACCCAGTAAGCAATATGTTAAGGGTAACATGACCATTACACACTAAGTAACCAAGGACAAGAATCCTCAATATAACCATGAGTGATACAGTAAAGAACAAGGATGTGGTTGCGGATACGTTTCATATTAGCTACATAAGTGCCAAAGTGTTAACGGATTCGAAGCCACAAAGTATTTTATTTTCAGAGAATTTGCTCGTAAGTCGAACTGTAAAACGCAACTTTTAAGTAAAGTTTTGACTACATGAATAGCTACTCAAGAGCATATATCGATTAATCTAGCTTGTCCTCACTGTGAGATTGATATAATAGAAATCTGATGTAAACTCTAAGAATGGATTGGTTAACAGAGTATGAAGAAAATGGAAATTTCGAGCCCTAGATAATGTAAAAGTTGTTATCTGAGGCCGAAAGCAGACGAAAAGGTATCTAACTATCAAAAAGGTAAAAGATTATTGTGTCAAGGTTGAAAAGCTTATCGTCATACGAGGTAAATGTTAGGAAAGAAACACCTTGGATAGAGAAGATTCTAGTAGCTAACGAATTTCAAATTGTATTACTTGACAATCTTTTAGGTTTACCTCCCGCCAGGGAAGTAGATTTGTTGAAGACTTAGCACTCGGGGCAAAACCAGTTTCGACGGCTCCGTATAGAATGGCATAAGTAGAAATGAAAGAGTTAGCAATTCAATTGCAAGATCTTAGGAAAAAGGGAGTTATAAGGTCTAGTGTATTCCTATGGGGTGTGCCAAGTTGACCGTTAAGAACAAATACCCATTGTCAAGGATTGATGATCTGACCAGTTAAAGAACACAGTGTGCTTTTCAAAATTTATTTATGATTTGGTTACCGTCATTTAAAAATAAAACCCGAAGATATTCCTTAGACGATGTTTTGAACCTGATGTATATAGACACTATGAGTTCTTAGTGATGTAGTTCGGTTTGATGAATTCAACTGCCACTTTTATGAACATGATGAATAGAAATTTTAAGAAATATTTGGATAAGTTTGAGAATGTTTTCATAAATGACATCTTAAGGTATTCAAAGATGGAAGAAGAGCATACAGATCATTTGAGAATAACCCTAGAAATTTTAAGAAAAGAGATATTGTGCGCAAAATTTTCTAAGTGCGAGTTTTGGTTGAAAGAATTACAATTACTAGGACAGGTAATTAGTAGAGAAGGAATCCAAGTGGATCCAGCTAAGGTTGAAACGATAATGAATTGAGTAAGGCCTAAGACACCTACAAAGGTTAGAAGTTTTATGAGATTGGATGGAGATTATCGAAGGTTTGTCAAGGATTGTACCAAGATAGCCACACCATTAACCAAGCTTACTGGAAAGCATTCAAGAGTTAAAGAAGAAGATAGATGGATAAGGAAATATTTAAATTTCTAGAGGAACAGAACTCTTTAGTCGAGCCATAGTGGTAAAATAGATTCATTGTTACTGGAAATGATGACTCATGTACCTTAGGACAATATCAATAACTAAAATTGAGATGACAGATTTGTGTTAAGAATCAAGACTAATTTAACATGATAAGATAACTGTGTATGTTTCTAGACATCTGAAGAACCACGAGTTGAAACACCCGACACGTGACCGAGAACTAGCCATAATAGTCTTCGCATTGATTTGGAGGCCTACTTGTATGAAGAAAAGTATGAAATCTATTCGGATCATAAGCATTTGAAATATATTTTCACCGAAAAGGAGCTGTATACATAAGGTAGAGGAAATGGTTAGGACTGATCAAGGAATTTGAGAAAGTAGGAATAGAGGTTCGTATTTCAGATCAAGCTACGGAGATGATAAAAATATATACAATGACTTTTCAACTTGAGCTGCTAGAGAAAAGTAGAAAAATGTCAAGCAGAAGTGATGAACGATAACATGAGTAACTTTACAGGAGAAAGTAGAAGGAGTCAAAAGGATGATATAGGAATTTTTAGGTTTTTCTCTAGGAATTGGATACCCAATGTGACATGGTTAAAAAAATGAGATATTGAATGATGCTCATGAATTCGAAGTATTCGATCCATCCCAGAAGTACGAAGATGTAACAAGGCTTCAAAGAAAATCTTGGTGGACATATACGAAAGAGATATTACTGGATGAGTAAGTAAATGTTTTACTTGTCAGAGAGTTAAAATTGAACATCAAAGACCTAGTGGATAATTACAACCAGTAGAAATTCCTGAGTTGAAATGGGAACATCTCATGATGCCAATTGAGTCATGTTCGACAGATTAAACAAGTCGGTACATTTCCTTTTTCCATCAACGAGAAACATTCATTGGATAAATTCGTTTTATCTGTAAGAGATAGTAGTAAAGCATGAGGTCCAAGTATCAATCGAATCTTACCAAGACCCTCAATTTAATTCAAGATTTGGAAGAAAGTTTTTGACATGCTCAGAAACCAAGTTAAATATGTGTACCGTTTATCGTCCTTAAACATATAGTCATAGTGAATAGACTATCCAAACAATCGAAGATATACTTAGAATTTGTTTGATGGATTTTGAAAGCAATTGAGGTGATCATTTACCATTAGTGGAATTCTTTTACCGCAACAGCTATCACGCAAGTATTGGAATGCCCCTGTATGAAGCATTGTATGGAAGGAAATTTAGGTCGCCTGCATATTGGGAAGAAGTGGGAGAACGAAAAGTTTTGGGACCCGAGCTAGTACAACAAACGAAGGAAAAGATTGAAATCATTCGGAAAAGACTAGTTACGGCACAAGACAGACAACGGAAGTACGCTGACCAAGACAGGAAGGATCTAATCTTTGAAGAAGGAAATCAAGTGTTGCTAAAAGTGTCGTCATGGAAAGGAGTTACAAGATTTGGCAATAAAGGGAAACTTAGCCCGAGATATGTAGGACCGTTTGAGATACTAAGACGTGCCGGAAAAGTTGCATATGAGTTAGCGTTACCACCCCACATGGAGCACGTTCATAACATTTTTCATGTGTCGATGCTTAAGAGATTTAATCCTGATACAAATCACGTGATCGAATATGAGCCTATCGAGATTGAGCCAGATTTATCTTATGTAGAACAACCTGTAGAAATTCAGGATCGTTTGGATAGGAAATTAAGGAATAAGACTGTTAAGTTAGTTAAGGTTTTGTGGAGGAATCCCAGAGTTGAAGAATCAACTTGGGACTTGAGAGCGAGATGCTGGAAAAGTATCCACATCTGTTTTCATAAGGTTAGATTCGGGGGACAGAATCTTTTTAAGGGGGGAAGGTTATAACGACTCAGAAAAACGCTTGTATAGTATTAATATTTAATAATATTTGAGATCTATAATATGTGAATATTGTGTGAAAGGTGAATATTAGAAAATGTGATGATTAGATGTTTACTTGGTGAATGGTATGGATTAAAATCTATGTGTATGCTTTTAATTGCATTTTATATGAATTTCTTATTAAAAATCAATTCTTTTTGACCTTCCGGGAATTTTCACAACCCTTCTTTTATATTCTATTATTTTCTAAAATTAGTGGAGGAATTTATTTTTGGCTTTAAGGATTTAAAACTGATTTTATGAGTTAAATGTCATTTATGTGATTTAAACTTTGAAAATTCATATTTAATTCAATTTTGATCATAAAAATATTTTAAAAATATGGGTGAGCTTGTAAATTCGTATTCTCTGTTTTAAAATAAAATTTTGATTTTAGGTATTATTTTCATTTTATTTCGGATTTTAGAAATGCAATTTATTGGTTTTCTTTTATAATAAAACAGTTTTCAGAATTAGGAAATTACCAATTTGCCCTTGGGAATTATAAAACCCTCACGCCTGATTCTTCTTCCCCTTTTTTTTCAGTTGACACCTCTGTTCTCTCTCTCTCTCTTGTTTCTCTCTCAAATCTCTCTCCTTCTCTCTTCTTTATCTTTTGATTTTATTAACCAAATTCGTTGATTAGATAGTCAAATCGAAGCTCTTGCCGAGCTCTACACTTTAATACCAATAGTGTTGAGTTTGGTGAAGATTAGAAAATGGGTTTTGTAAATTGGGGTTTCGGATTTTTGACAAGAATCAAGTGTTCTTGAAGTTTAAATGTTTAATTGTGGTTGTAGAGTCGATTGGGGGTGAATTCATACAAAACCCCTTGGTAATTAAGGTTGCATGTCTTTTGTTTAATTTTGATTTTTTTTCTTAAAAATATAGGCTTCGGATTTTTGAGTTATTTTGATCAAAATGGGTTGATTTAACTCATGATTAGGTGTTTTAATGATTGTAAGTAATTAATCTAAGTTGCATGCCGAGCTTTGGGTGATTTTCGGATTTTAGAGTTCGGCTTGATTCTTGAGATAAACTTGACATGAATATATGTGATTATGTGTATTAAGGTTGTAGGATAATTGGAATTTAGTATTGAGACTTGCATGTGGTTTTGAGTATAAATAATTGTTGATTAGTTGTATCAAGTGTTAGGTAATAAGAATTTGTGGTGTTTAAAAGTTTATGTTGGAGAATGATCTATGTTGAATTGCCAGAAATTGTTTGTTCTGTTCGGAATAATTCTGATTGCTTACTACCTGTTTTATACAGTGAGTCTAGGATAAAATTGTTCTAGTTGGAGTCTAGTTTGCTCACGCGCAAACCTTGTATCGATAGAGTTAAGCACTAAAAAGTTATTCAAGTTTTACTAAGAGTGGTACAGGGCAGAAATTTTCTGTGTTCAGTATGTATTTTAACCAATTCGTTTTTGGTCTTAATAAACTGTTCTGGAGCTGAAATCTTTATGCTAATTTGGTTGAGTATTCAGTAAGTAGCCTGTCAAATGTGGTATTTATTTCATTATTTTTGGATTTATGAAAAATATTTTAGTAAAGTTGCGCAGCAGCAATTTTCTGTGCTTCGGTACCTACTTTAACCAGTTCGTTTTTAATCTAAATAAATTGTTCTGAAGTTGAAACTTTTATGCTAAGTTCGATTAGTAATCCGGAAGCAGCCTGTCAAATTTGGTATTTGTTTGACTACTTTTGGATTTATGAAAAATGTTTTAGTAAAGTATGCGCAGCAGATTTTCTACTTTGTGAGATGTAAACATTGTTGTAAAGGTGTTAAGGATATGGTTGGCATGATCAAGTTGATTTAAGGGTATACCAAGTGTGGTTTGATATGAAAGTCAGATTTTATATTTCTATATATTTATATAAAGGGAGTATGTTATGTGTACTTAAATGGCGATGTGCGCTTAAATGAGTTGTTGCCTATTACATGGTTGTAAATGTTATGTGATATAACTATTATGTGTTTATGCGCTTAGGATGCGTTGAGTAGTTTAGATTAAAGGTTAGCATTTTAGAGAGAGCATACTAAGATAGAATATATTCTTTTGTAGAGTCAAAGGAAGTGGAACTTAGAGATAAAGGAAAGACCAAGGTGGAGAACCAGTGATTTTCTCATTACCCTTTTGCTACTTAAGGCAAGTAATACTAACTTGCTTTCGTATTTCGATTCCATTCTTTCATTTTGACATATATGAATTGCTATCTTGCTTTGATATACTTTTAATTCTGAAAACACATATTGTTCATTGGTAACCCTTATCTCTGTTCATATACCATGTTGTTCTGCACACCCTACTTTGTTTAGTTTTCTTTCCTTGAACCTTTATACCCTGATTATATCAATGTATTAAAGCTCAATAACCTATGATTCTATAATCTGAAGTTGATCACCTGCTTATGCATTTCTTTTATACCTGAAAGTGAATATATCGGAACCCTCATTCTAATACATTTCCAAAATGTACCTGTTAGGTCCTGATAAGTTTGTAGAAGGGGGGTTGAATACAAACTATACCGTTTTATCGAATTTGTTCTGTTTAGAATCAAACAATTTAAGAACAAATTATGGCGGAAATAAATGAAACAGAATTCAAGTTAAATAAAACTATATTAAACTTGAAGGGTGTTACAAATATGATACTGATTACAAGATTGGATCTCAAACTAATTAAAACAAATCTAGAATAAATTCGACATGAATTTATCTATTTTTGTAATAAAAAGATATAACAATATTTGATAATTTGAGATACGTTCTAGGGATAAAAATCCGCTAGATAGTCAAAGCAGTACAAGTAAATGAATTCTAGTGGTTTAGATTTAACAGAATAATTCTAGAATTAATTTGCAGAAGAAATTAGCACGGCAGAGTTCTTGACAGGAAAGTATTTTGATGTAATGTTCTTGATATATTTATCTTCTGATTACTTTTTGCTTTTGTACTAATCAAGTGGATGAGTACACTTCTGCACGTTCTGTTTCTTTTTACCTTTGGAATGACTATCCAATTTGTACTGGAATGACTATCCAATTTGTACTGGAATGACTATCCAAAGGCTTAGCATGACTATCTGAATTAATGTGAATTATATTAGAATTACTTAAAATCAACCGGGATGACTACCGGTATGACTACCGGTATGACTATCCTGGGTAGTCATTCCAGTTGATTTTAATTACATAATTCTAATTTAATTCAAATTCTAATTCTAAATTAATTCTAATAATTAATTTACTTCACAAATTAATTCTGAAGAATTAATTTATTCAATAAATTAATTACTTAATTTATTTACTAAATTAATTCTGATGAATTAAATTAATAAATAAATTAATAACTAATTTACAATAGAACTTAAATCCTTATAGAATAGTAAAACCAATGCTTGAACCACTTGATCTGCTGAAGAATATCCATTGTCTGATGTTGTCATTTGATGCACTGTCTGGTTCATAAATGACTAACTTCCATGTCTGTTCTTCATCTTGACTTTAAGTTGTGGTTCATTGTCTGCTTTTGACTGTTGATCAACCTTTGTAACCTGTACATTTGCTATCACAAATCTGAAACCTCTGTCACTTTAATAAATCCACTTCTTTGAAGACTTCACTGAGGCTTGAACAAATAATTGAACTTCTTTCAATGTAGTATATCTTCAAATCTGTAGGATGACTTTAATTCTCCATTCTCTTGACAGATAAAACTATCTGAGATTCCTGTGACATATTAACTTATTATTTACTTATTACATACTTGTTTAAGTTAAGTTGTTTCCTCGGAATATTAATAGGCCAAAACATATGCCTTTCAATCTCCCCCTATTTGTTTGTTAGAGAATAACAATCAAATACCTAGAGGATAACTCAACTAACTTAAACAAGAAATAGAAATGACTTTTAAGAGCCAAGTAAATAACAAGAAAAGTTCTGGATTTCATTTAACATTTTCCAGATTCAAACATTAAAGATAAATACAAGATAGATGTTCCTCTAGACTGAACATGTGTTTACATTGATCCTATCTTGAAATACCTAAGCTCTATACATATAACATTTACAGACTAGAGCTTCTTCAAATTTCAGATTCCATCATCTCTCCTTCTTCAAGTGCCTCAAGCAAATCCTTGTCCAAAATACGATCAGATTCAGAAGTAATGCCACTAGGTCTGACAGGTTGAGCTGTGACTTTCTTCAGCCTATTCTTCATTTGATGATATCTCTTGATATTGGCAATGCAATAGTCTTGAATCAAATCAGCAACTTCTGTCTTTTCCTGTGTAGCAAACCCTGTTGTCCTCAACATGTTCTCCATATAGACAAGATGCTTGGCAGGATAATCTTTCAGAGAGATTGGATCCACACCACAAGTTTGAAGTGCCCTTCCTTTATAAAATTTAACTTCATATGGCACATCCACAACTTGAGGGCTAGCTTTCATTGCAAAGTCTCTTAGCTGATCATGCAGCAGCTCAGCTAATGGAGAAGTTCTTTTTACTTTGCACATGAATACCCAAAGCTCAGAGAGAGTTCTACCTTCCAGAAGATTAAGAGAAACTATGAAAGTTCCCTCATTATGAGTGTAGATGTAGATCTTCAACTCCTCTCTGACTCTGTCAAATCCAGTAGAAATTCTTGAAATCTCCGCATGAAGAGCTTTCATATATATTGTGTTGTCTGGATTGACCTGTCTGTACCTTTCCAACATGCTAAAGAACCTTCCATCATTGTCTGACCCTGTTGGATGTGAGAACATTTCTCTAGCTCTATCCCATTCTTCTCCAAGCTTCAGCCTCACATATAACTTTCTGTCTTTGACTTTTAAATCATGAAGCCTTTGCTTTTCTTGATGTTCAGCTTTTTGGATAACTAGATGCTTTGTGATTATGTCAGACACCTTAGCATTCTCATCTTCTCTTCTCTTTAGATCAGCTTTCTGTCTTAACAGCTCAACTTCAAAGGCAGGATCCACTTCAGGTTCATCTTCCCAGTCAGCAAAATCAGCCTCTCCTTCAACCTCCACTTCACCAAAGATATCTTCAGGGGTTTCTCCAGATTCAATATCATCAAAATCTCCCTGTTCACCTTGATAGTAGTCAGCATCAGAAAAGGTTAACTTCTGCTTCCCTTTGTCCTTTCCAGAACCTCCAGTTTCTCCTCCTTGATCTCTCACTTCTACTCCTCCTTGTATCTCCTTCTCCTTATTCTCCCCCTTAGTTGAGGCATCCTCTACAGATTTGACTTTATCAGCCTTAGGATCCTCCTTTTTACCTTCTCTTTCTCCTTCACCATCCCTGTCACCATTGCCCCCTTCATCATCATCACCCTCAAAGAATTTCTTCTGTTCAGCATTGGGTTGATGTGAGACCTTGATCATAGCATATAGATGTTTCATGCCCTCGTTCAGATGATGCATCCCTCCTTCAATCTTGGTAAACCTCTCATCATTGAAGTACTGATTTTCATCAATAGTATCTTGACAGGCGTCTACTTTGGTTGAAATAATAGGAATCTGTTTGATAGCCTCCCTGATCTCAGCATTAGAAACCAAAAGCTCTGACATATCCGAGGCCACTAACACCTGTGATTCTTGAACAGCATTCATCTTGGGGACCAATGTGACCTTCACTCCCTGTATCTCATCTCTAAGATGACCCAGCTGATTATTTACAGAGGTGGAAGAAGAAGAACGTTCATCCACTTGTGCTTTGAGAATTTCCTTTTCAGCCTGGGTCTGTTGCAGTTGGTTCTGTAAACCAGCTATTTGAGCCAATAATGAAGCAGTGTATGTGTCATTGTGTGCACTCATCTCAATTTCTCTCGATGGTGTTTCACTCACCTCACGTGCTTGTGTATCGCTCTGTGTTTGTCTCTCAGATCTAACCACTAGCTGTCTATCCAGATTTGGAGTTGATGTACCTGCAGAAAAAATCACCCTAGCCCCTTCTAGAGAGGTCAGTGGTGGTGCAATGGGAGTTCGCGAATCCCAATCCATGGTAAAGTCCAAAAATTCATCAGAAACTGAAAACTGAATTGCTTCAGATGTAGACTTACCATGTTGCCCTTCACTTTCTCCAGTTGAAACTGCGAGTGAAGAATCCCTTAGGGGAGCCAGAGATGTTCCCTCTGGGAGGGGAGAAAATGATTCTATTATAGGTGGCAAAGAATCAGATTTTCCCTCTGAAGCCTGTGAAGGCTCTTCTACCGTGACAATGGTAGGCACTGTCTCATGTCCTAAGTGCTCTCCTGGCAAAGTGTCCTGAGTTGCATCTAAAGTTATGTTTTCTCCCATTGTGAGTAACGGGAGTGTGCTTGACTCGGTACAAAATGCCATGGCCCTATGGCGAACTTCAATAGATTCATCCTGTTGAGAGGATGTCTCCAGAGACTGTGTATTGGCCATTTCAAAATCCATATCCTGTTGAAAGGATATAGACGGGCTTACAGATATCTCCCTATATGTTCTTCTTTTCTTAGGAGGTGGAGATAGAGCTGCGGGATCACTCATTGTTACTTCATCACTACTATTTCTGTTTCTGGTATTGATATAAGGTTCAGGTTGATTTGGATTTGACTCAGTGTTTGGCTCTATGACCGGGGATAGAGTTTGTGGTTCTACAAACTCTTGGTCAGCCCTATCAACCTCTTGGGTTACAGAAACAGTACCAGAAGAACCAGGGATAGAAGTCCTTACCTGTGGTTGTATGACTTCTTCAGTTCCAGCTGATGTAACTATCCTTTGCTCTGGAATTGGTGGTTCAAATGATGGTAAGTTAATGAAGTTTGTCATGTAGTTGGAAATAAGAACTGGGACACTGCCATATTTGAAGGATGTTTCCAATCTTTGAAAGAACTTTTTGTCAGTGGTCGGAGAAATGAAAAAACGACCATTCTTGAACAATTCTTGATGCTCATTAGAAAGTATAGAATTAAGAACAAGTGATAGAAAACGAGGATAAAAACATTTGATCTTTCTACCATTGTCAAATTCCTTTCTAGCATTAAACACCCTCCTAACAACAATTTCCCAAAGAAGGTGGCCAACATTGAGTCTTTTGTTAAAAACAATTGCATAACCAATAACTTGTAAAAGATAAGGAATATTCTGAAAGTTATTTTTCGTGCAATTGCTAAAGACCTTAGCCAAGGTATCAAAGAATAAGTCCCATTCACATACAAGATTCCCTTTAATTAACTTAGACAAATTTAGGGGACCTTGATAGTGAATACTGAGGAAAAACCTAGTTAATTCTTCTTCAGTGGGGAGTCTGTCAAAATTATCCTGAGGAAACTGCAAGACATTACAAAATGTTTCCTCAGTGATAATGTACTGTGTGTCCTGAATATTGAAAGATATAGTTGAGAAATCATCAGAGACAACAGCAGTTGAGCAAAGTAAATATAAAGGATCAACTTTCAAATCAACATTAGAACATATAGCATAATTAACACAAGAATGTTGATTAAGAAAGGAAATCCAAGGCCTAAAACGTTCAAATGAACATTTCAGGGGATCAAAATAGCCATGGTAATTAGTAAGAACAATCTCAAATTGCTGGGCCATTTTAACACAAATTAATAGAGTTAATTTTAGATTAATTCTAATTTAGGGAATAAATTCCAAGAAATAAGAATTATATCAGAAATTAATTAAATCAATTTATGCCGATCCAAAAAAAATTTGACAGCAGTTCTTTACTTAAGAGAATAAAGAACCAAACAAGAGAAGTAAGTTTTGTAAAAACAAGAACTTGTGAAGGAATGAAGGACAAAAGACAACCTGCTTAGTATTTATAGGCAAAACCCGAATAGCCTGGAATGACTATCGGGATGACTACCTGGTAGTCATACCGATAGTCATTCCAGTATTAAACTGAGAATGACTAAAAACAATAACAGAAAATCATAGAAAAGAAAAGAAAAATAAATAAATATACATACTAATGGAATGACTACCGGGATGACTATGGGATAGTCATACCGATAGTCATTCCAGTACAAAAATCAAAGTACTGAAGTAAGTAAGTAAAAAAGACAGAAAAAATTAATTAAAACAAAAAACTCTACAATGACTACTGGAATGACTATGTAAGATAGTCATTCCGATAGTCATGCTAGTACAAAAACAAACCTGTTCACAAAACTAGCAGAATTAATTAAAATTCCTACAGAAAAATGCATAAAAGTAATAACAATGCATTAAATATTTAAAAAAAAACTAGATAAATTCACAGAAAATTCCATAAATCCTAGAAAAATATGCAGAATTATATAAAATTGCATAAAATAATATAAACCTGCAGAAAAGTTTAAACAACAATATATACAAACTGAAAAACACCTAAATAATTCTAAATAAATATATTTTCAATAAAAATACATTTCTCCACTTAAAAAATATGAGAAAAATATTTTTAAAGAAAATAAAATATTCAGAACCATTTAAATCAATAAGCATGCAATTATTAAATGAGAATTGGCAGAAAATATCAATTAAATGACAAGAGAAAATGAATTTATTGAAAGAACAAACATGACAGATACATTGTTAATCACTAAGACTGTTTAACATACCCAATTTACCAACTAACTTGATAAATGTGGATTCATCAACAGATTTAGTGAATATATCTGCAGTCTGTTCTTCTGTGGGTACAAAGTGTAACTCCACTGTTCCATTCATAACATGCTCTCTGATAAAATGATACCTGATGTCAATGTGCTTCGTTCTCGAGTGCTGCACAGGGTTGTTGGAGATTGCTATGGCACTTGTATTATCACAAAATATGGGAATTTTGTCTAATGCAAAGCCATAGTCCTTTAATTGATTCCGTATCCATAAGATCTGAGCACAACAGCTTCCAGCGGCAATATATTCAGCTTCTGCTGTTGAGTTGGAAACTGTTTGCTGTTTCTTGCTATACCAGGAAATCAACCTACCTCCTAGGAATTGACAACTCCCAGAGGTACTCTTTCTATCCACAACACTACCTGCATAATCAGAATCTGTATATCCAACAAGATTAAAACCAGAATCTTTAGGGTACCAGATACCTAGATTAGGTGTACCCTTAAGATATCTCAAGATTCTTTTCACAGCAACGAGATGAACATCTCTAGGGTCCGCTTGGAACCTTGCACACAGGCATGTAGCATACATAATATCTGGTCTACTAGCAGTAAGATAGAGTAAGGAGCCAATCATACCTCTGTAGCTTGTAACATCTACCTTGATAGATTTGTCAGAAGCTCCAAGTTTGATGGCTGTTGAAGATGGAGTCCTTGCTGATGCTGAATCCTCCATGTGATACTTCTTGAGGAGTTCTTTGAGATACTTGGATTGACAAATAAATATACCATTTGACCTTTGACTTACTTGCAATCCAAGAAAGAACTTCAGCTCACCCATCATACTCATTTCAAACTTACTCTGCATTAGCTCAGCAAATCTCTTACAGAGATTATCATTAGTAGACCCAAATATGATGTCATCCACATAGACTTGGACTAATATCATATCACTTTTGTGTTTCTTTGAAAAAAGAGTTTTGTCTATGATACCTCTAACAAAACCATTTTCTAAAAGAAAACCAGAGAGAGTGTCATACCATTTTCTTGGGGCTTGTTTGAGACCATAGATAGCCTTGAAGAGAAAGTACACAAAGTCCAGCAGCTCCTGATTTTCAAAGCCAGGGGGCTGTTCCACATACACTTCTTCATCAAGTTCACCATTCAGGAATGCACTCTTAACATCCATTTGATAGACTTTAAAATTGGAGTAAGCAGCAAATGCTAAGAACATCCTGATGGCCTCAAGTCTAGCCACTGGTGCATAGGTTTCATCATAATCAATGCCTTCAGCTTGAGAATACCCTTGTGCAACCAGTCTTGCCTTGTTCCTTGTAACAATGCCATCCTCATCTAGCTTGTTCCTGTATACCCATCTAGTACCAACTACTTTCTTGTTCTTTGGCCTGGGTACCAGCTTCCAGACTTGTTGTTGTTCAAACTGATTGAGTTCATCTTGCATAGCAATCACCCAATCTGGATCAGTTAGTGCTTCCTCAGTTTTCTTTGGCTCCATTTTAGATAAAAATGCTGAGAAAAGACATTCATTCTGAGAAGCTCTTCTAGTTTTAACTCCAACATCTGGATCACCAATGATCAACTCAAAAGGATGAGCTCTATTCCATACAGTCTGTCTTGGAAGATTTGATCTTGATGATTCACCTTGAAATTCACTTTGATGTTGTGAGTGACTAGCTGATCCTTCATTTGCTCCCCCTGAGTTGTTGCCTGTTTGCCTTGATGATCCTTCTCCAGTGCTGGTGGTATCTCCATTGTTACCAGTGTTTCCACCACCATCACCAGGATCATTATCATCATTGTTATTATCATCACCAGCAATAACTTCAGGTGGGGCTTCATCATCTGATTCTGAGTCTGGCAAGTTATCAAACTTCAGCTTTTCAGATGAGTCTTCTTTTTGGATACTGGGGAACTTAGTGTCATCAAAAGTAACATTGACACTTTCCTTTACTGTGTGACTGCCAACCACATAGACCCTGTAAGATCTTCTGGAATATCCAACAAAAATAGCTTCTTGTGCCTTTGCATCAAACTTGCCACGTTTAACATTGTCATCTAAAAGCACAAAGCATTTTGCTCCAAATACATGAAAGTACTTGACAGTTGGTTTCTTGTTGTTCATGATCTCATACGGAGTCTTCATTAAGTCCTTGTTGATTAACGTTCGATTCTGAGTATAACAAGCTGTATTCGCTGCTTCAGCCCAAAAGTAAGTTGGAAGTTTGGACTCACTTAGCATAGTCCTCGTAGCTTCAATCAACGTACGATTCTTTCTTTCCACTACTCCATTTTGTTGAGGAGTTCTAGGGGCAGAATACTGTCTTGTTATTCCTTTATCAGCACAAAAATCAGTTAGAATGGCATTCTTGAATTCCGTACCATTATCTGACCTTATGGCTCTAACAGGGAATCTAGAATCCAGCTCAATCAACTTTACATGGCCAATCACCAGGAATGGGGTCTCATCCTTGGAATGTAGGAATAAAACCCATGTATATTTTGAATAGTCATCAACAATCACAAGTGCATATTGTTTCTTTGACATGGACATCACATTAACTGGACCAAACAAATCCATGTGCAGTAGCTGAAGAGGTTCAGTTATTGATGATGTGTCAGTGCCCTTGTGAGAAGCTTTCTTTGACTTTCCCTTCTGACATGCCTCACACAGTCCTTCCTGTGTAAATTCCATCTGAGGCAAACCTCTAACTAATTCCCTCTTGACTAAAGAGTTCATAGTTTTGAAGTTAAGGTGAGACATCTTCTTGTGCCATAGCCAACTATCATCTGATGAAGCTTTAGCATAAAAACAATTAACTTCATCTTTGAATTCCGAGTTCAGATCAGCTATGAACAAGTCACCTTTCCTTACTCCTTGAAGAGCAGGCTTTCCATTCTTCTTGTGAAGGATCTGGCACTTCTCTCTTTCAAAGGAAACAGAATATCCTCTGTCACAGAACTGACTGATGCTGAGAAGATTGAACGTCAGACCTTCCACAAATGAAACATCTTCAATGATAACATTTCCGTACTTCAAACAGCCATATCCTTTCGTAATACCCTTGCTGTTATCTCCAAAGGTAACTACTGGGCCAGCTTTCACAATCACATCTGATAGCAGGGCTCTATCTCCGGTCATATGCCTTGAACAGCCACTGTCCAGAATCCACATAACTCGGTTTACCTGTTTAACTCCCTGCAATATCAGATAGATTAGTCCTTCTTCGGAGCCCAAAATTGATTGGGTCCGGCATACTTAAAGAACTGGCCTTTGTCAGGCAAAACAACATTTCTAACTAAAACTACTTCAACCTTTTTCACATAAGAGCGTTTCCATTTATAGCCAGCCTTAACACATTTCTGAGTAGGCTTAGGGATAAATGAATCCACTTTAATATTAGGAGGATTAGCAGTCTTAGCTTTAACATGCTTCTTATTATTAACATGTTGACGTGGAGCAGTCTTATCACTAGATACATGCTTTTTATTAAAGAAAGCATACATAACATTAAAAGCACAAGACATGCAATTACTCACACCACATGCTTTATGAGAAGAATTAATAGCAGGCATGTTAGTTCTACAGTTGTTTTGATCCAACTTATGGATATCTGATTTAGTCTTTACAGTTGTAGCAACTTTGACTGGAATATCAGATACACACTTTTTGGATTTCTCAGCTTCTAAGGCAACATCTTCTTCATGAATCTCCTCAGCAATAATGATAGAAGATTCATTCAGAGGCTCTGCCTCAGACTCCTTACAGAAGGGTGTTTTAATACCCTTAAGAATATAAGGAACAACCTTTCCTTCTTCTCTGACTCTACAAGGTGTATTAATACCAAGCAATCCTATAGCCTCATTATAATCATAACCTATACTGACATGATTACCAATAGCTTGTTTATTGAAAATTTCTTTAGCCGTTTTACAAGAGTTGTAATAGGCATTAGCTTTGGTTTTGAGCTCACTAATCTGTTCTTTGAGAATGGTTTCCAGTTGAATATAACATTTAACCCTATTCTCCAGAAAAGCAATTTTCTCATTAAGTTCATCCTGATTAACATGCACAAGTTTCAAATCTTTTAATTCCTTTTCAAGATTTGTGTTTAAAAGATTTATTCTATCATTTTCAGTGCGTGCACAACTTATGGTGCCACCAAGATGATAAATCATTTCAGCATCAGTAAAGGTTACCTCTGACATGTATCTGGATGAAGTGCTTTCCTCTTTAGCCATTAAAGCAAGGTTCCCAATCTCACCTGCTTCTTCATCACTGTCAGTGTCATCCCAACTCTTTCCCTCAGCAACATAGGCCTTCCCAATCTTGTTCTTCTTGCTAGAATCAAATGTGTTTCTAGTCACTTGCTTTGGCTTTCTGCACTCAGTAGCAAAGTGACCCAACTCATTGCAATTGTAGCATCTGATTATACTCCTTTCCACAGTTCCAGTTTTGTAGCCACCCCTTGTGCCACTTGAAGATGAAGATCCACCTCTCTGAAATCTGGGTCTGAACTTAAGATTGGGATTCCTCTTGAATCTAAACTTCCCAAACTTTCTGACTATCAAAGCCAAATCACCATCCTCCAGCTGATCAAGTTCTTCCAAAGAATAGAAGTCACCACCAGATTGATCAATGGATGTTAATCCATATTCAGCATCAATAACATTCATGTGAGAACTGGAAGGTTGAACAACCTTCACTTCCAGTTTCTGTGGGACTTCAGCAGCCAATGCAGTGGAGGTACCAACAATCCTTCCAGTTCCATACAGCTCCTTCTGTTGAATCTGCTCCAGCTCATAGGTCTTCAAGACACCATACAATCTTTCCAAAGCAAGCTCATTCATGTCTCTTGCTTCTCTAATAGCAGATATCTTGTGCTCCAAGTGAGGTGGAAGTGTAAGAAGGAACTTCTTGTTAATCTCCTTGTTGGTGTAGTGCTTCCCATTGAGATTCAGATCATTAATTAATTTGTTGTATCTTTCAAAAACCTGAGAGATACCTTCACCAGGGATTGATCTGAAATGCTCATATTGTGAAGTGAGAATTTCCAGCATATTCTCCCTAACTTCTTCTGTCCCCTCATTGATTATCTCTATGGTTCCCCAAATATGTTTGGCAGTTTCACAATTTAGGACATGATTATGCATGATAGGATCAAGACTCTCAATAAGGATCAACTGAAGACAGGAATCCAAGGTAACATCCTCTTTCTCATCAGGAGTGTATTCCTTGGGATCTTTAGGGTACATCCTAGCAGCCCTAGTCACAACATTATCCTCAACAACTTCAGGATCAATAATCATAGGGAGTTTGGGACCACTCTTCAGCACATCCAAGTATTTAGGATTTGCAACCTTAAGAAATAGGAGCATTTTCTTCTTCCACATTGGATAATGCTCCTTGCTGAATATTGGGATTTTAACTGTCCCCACTTTCTGTGTAGTAGACATCTTTTGAGATTTTTAGAATTCAAATAAAAAATCAGAGTTTAAAAGAAAAATCTCAAAACAATTGGATCTTTGATTTGTATATCAATCAAAAGGCTCTGATGCCAATTGTTAGGTCCTGATAAGTTTGTAGAAGGGGGGTTGAATACAAACTATACCGTTTTATCGAATTTGTTCTGTTTAGAATCAAACAATTTAAGAACAAATTATGGCGGAAATAAATGAAATAGAATTCAAGTTAAATAAAACTATATTAAACTTGAAGGGTGTTACAAATATGATACTGATTACAAGATTGGATCTCAAACTAATTAAAACAAATCTAGAATAAATTCGACATGAATTTATCTATTTTTGTAATAAAAAGATATAACAATATTTGATAATTTGAGATACGTTCTAGGGATAAAAATCCGCTAGATAGTCAAAGCAGTACAAGTAAATGAATTCTAGTGGTTTAGATTTAACAGAATAATTCTAGAATTAATTTGCAGAAGAAATTAGCACGGCAGAGTTCTTGACAGGAAAGTATTTTGATGTAATGTTCTTGATATATTTATCTTCTGATTACTTTTTGCTTTTGTACTAATCAAGTGGATGAGTACACTTCTGCACGTTCTGTTTCTTTTTACCTTTGGAATGACTATCCAATTTGTACTGGAATGACTATCCAATTTGTACTGGAATGACTATCCAAAGGCTTAGCATGACTATCTGAATTAATGTGAATTATATTAGAATTACTTAAAATCAACCGGGATGACTACCGGTATGACTACCGGTATGACTATCCTGGGTAGTCATTCCAGTTGATTTTAATTACATAATTCTAATTTAATTCAAATTCTAATTCTAAATTAATTCTAATAATTAATTTACTTCACAAATTAATTCTGAAGAATTAATTTATTCAATAAATTAATTACTTAATTTATTTACTAAATTAATTCTGATGAATTAAATTAATAAATAAATTAATAACTAATTTACAATAGAACTTAAATCCTTATAGAATAGTAAAACCAATGCTTGAACCACTTGATCTGCTGAAGAATATCCATTGTCTGATGTTGTCATTTGATGCACTGTCTGGTTCATAAATGACTAACTTCCATGTCTGTTCTTCATCTTGACTTTAAGTTGTGGTTCATTGTCTGCTTTTGACTGTTGATCAACCTTTGTAACCTGTACATTTGCTATCACAAATCTGAAACCTCTGTCACTTTAATAAATCCACTTCTTTGAAGACTTCACTGAGGCTTGAACAAATAATTGAACTTCTTTCAATGTAGTATATCTTCAAATCTGTAGGATGACTTTAATTCTCCATTCTCTTGACAGATAAAACTATCTGAGATTCCTGTGACATATTAACTTATTATTTACTTATTACATACTTGTTTAAGTTAAGTTGTTTCCTCGGAATATTAATAGGCCAAAACATATGCCTTTCAGTACCTGATGACATTTACTTCTTGTTTTCCCAGAAATCCAGATTGATCAGATTGAACTTATCCAATTCCCAAAAGACTCTTTTATATACAAACATTATAGACACAACACAGTGTCTTGTGAACCAAATCTTGCTTAAACTCTTCTTCAGACCTTATCCTTATCTTTTGATTATACTTACATTTTAACCTGAGATTCTATTGCATTAGATTTGAACTTGTACCTATGAATCACATACTTACTTGAAATTGAGAATACATGAACCTTCACTTGAGTACTATACAAACACACATCCAATGATTTACAAAGGATTTCTTTCATAAGAAAGGTTTTAAAAGAAAGGAAGTTTCAAAATTTATAATCATTTGAATTCCGATTTATGATTTCCACGGATTTCTAAGTTTGGAGGCGTAAGAGGCCGAGTGACGCCGGCCCATCACTTTTTAATTATAATAAATGGACTAGGGATGGACTAGTCTAAAGGCCAATGTGTGCCTATTGGGACCCAATACAATGACCAGAGGGACTGTGTGTCCGGTATGGGGACATTACGTGGCTGATCACCCGTATTGTCCGGTGCGTTGTGAAAAATCTCCAAATTACTTATTGTTTTTCTTGAAATCATATATCTTTATAAGGAAATTGGTTGATCCTTTGAAATTGTATATTCATTTCACTGTCCCTTGATATGGATTCTGCTATACCCATGACATACATATTGATATTGGAAACTATTTCACAGTGGTTAACTATTTGGATATATTATTACTTGCTCAGCATTTGGCTCATTCTTTCCCCTGTTATAACCCACAGTTAAAAGAGAAGATGATACGCACTTTTCAGTCAGCTAGGAAGTCTTCCTATAGGGTTATTTTTGGGATGCCAGCTCAGGCAGGTGATGAAGACTTGTAGAAGGTGTTTTGTATAAGGGAATGTAGAACTTTTAAGACACGGTTGTAATAACTTTTGAGACTTTTATTATGTAATAAAATGAAGTAGATAGTTGATGCTTGTTTCATACCATTACCTGTTAAAGATCCAGGGTAAAGTTGGGGTCGCGTCTGCATGTTTATATTATTTATTCACAGGTTTATAAGTATAGAGGTTGTAGGGACTCCCCCAATCATGACCCCAGATTGGGAGGGCGTCACAGATAAACTGTACTATTGGAGGAAAACAATTGCAATTTGGGGAAAAGGAGGTCAATGAAACTTTTGGGTTACAGACTGAGAACCATGATGTTGAAGCTAATGATGATCAGATGCTGGAGTTTTTGGAATTTATTAATTACTCTGATATAATTGAAATGGCCAAGTTGAATAAGAAAAATGTAAGGAGGGAGTGGTCGTATCTGTTTGATGCTCTACAGAAAATGTTCCTGTGCAGAAAGACAGGATGGGATCAAATCAGCCACATTGTTGTGAAGCTTGACTACTCCTTAGCCTACGATCAACAAATAAATGTTGGAGCAATTATCATTCGAGAACTGGCCCAAAGGTTAGGCAAAACTCCACGTGGTAGAGGTAATGAAATTTTCTATCATCGCTTTATTCAATGCATTTTAAATCATCTAGATAGTAAGTTGCATGAAGTAGAAGGCATGGATACATCAAAGTTGGCTTATCCTAAGTCCATGTCCAAAGTCATTTTTGGGACATTGGACACTAGGAATCAAGTAGATGTAGCTTTGAGTGTTACTGAGCATATGCAAGTAACATTCAAATCCTATACACTTGATCAGCCAATATATCATCCTCTTTCCTGGAAAAGGAAGGCTAAGACTGATGGAGCTACACAGTCTAGCCCAAGCCTCCATAACCCATCCAGTCAACCATTTGCAAACACTAATTTAGTGATTAGGGAGCCCAGTGCACCAACCTCTCAAAAGGTTGATATTACTAAAAAGAAGAGCAAGAAGAGAGCCATAACAGTCACTGATGATAATGTAGATTTAGGAAGTGAGGAACCTGAGTCAGAGCTCACCAGACAAAAGAAGAAATCCAAACAATTATCTAACACTGAATCTCCCAACAGGATTCAGATGTGTTAAAAGGGGTAAACCTATTACTGTCAATGGCCTCTCAACGGGTCATTGGTATTGAAAAGAGTAGTCTCCCCACTACAATTTGTAAAGTGTCTGCACAGAGTCAAGAACTCACTCTTGACTCAGGAGAACAACAGGGTGGTACTACACTGAGTGGAGAGCACATCACACTTGAAACTCCTCCTATTTCTCAGGGGGAGCTGCCAAAATCTAATCTAAACCCCACTTCTCTCTCAGAATCTCAAAATGTAGATATTTCTTCTCAACAGGAGAGTCATTCACATGACAATCCTGCCTTTGATCATTCGCATTTTGAAACTGTGAATGAGCCAACTTCAAGTGACTTGGTACATGGCACTTTGCTCACCACCCAGAACATACATTCAGTTGGTCAGGAAATGTACGCTGGGGCATATTCTAATGGCACCAACACAAACACAGAGGCTTCACCAGTTTTCACTGGAGACTCTGTGCCTAATTCTCCAATCCTTAGGGACTTGGAACTGCCTTCAGAGGCACATAGAGATGATGTTGTAACTTATCCCATTTCAATGGAGACAACATCATACTCTACAGTCATTCCAAGGTTGGAGGAGACTCAAACATCTTTCATTCATGTTGTAGAATATCATCTACAACAGAAGTGCCTAGCACTAGCACTAACTTGGCTCAGGCCACTTTGTCACAATGGCTGGAGTCTGTGCACCATGAAAGACCTTCAGGATCATCATCTGTGCATCACTATTGACGGAAGAAGCTCTCCAAAGTTTAAATGTGCACAGATAGATGAGTTCTCAAAAATAGCTCAGCCTTCTTACAGAAGGCCTCCCCAACAAGACTATGAAGCCATTCTTCGTGTCACAAGGAGGATGTTGAAGCTCACAAGAAAAGATCATTGATTAAGCCCAACAGGATGGAAATGTGGATGTCTGGTTGGATACTAAGAGGACAGTAAAGCTTAAGGATGCTCTTGCATTTCTCAGGGAAGACTATCTCACATCTTTGGGGTCTAATGCCAAGAGTCTGTCACCTGCAGAAGTGTATGATGCAGTTAATGATGTCTACAAGAATCAACTCAAGGCTCTGCACTACTTTGGGAAAGGTTTTCAAACAGAAATCTCTTCAATCAAGGAAGAAACAGATCAGTCTCTGACAAACGTGAAGAACACATATTTTTCCCAAGGTTCAGAAAACTAATAAGCATGTCACTAAGATGGACTGCACTTTTGCCCTGGTTACTGACATCTCAAGAAGCTTCTACAAGCTGGACAATCAGGTGCAATCCAATATCAACTCCAACTCAATGATCTCTGTGATGTGGAAGAACCAGTATGGGGACAAACTGTAGATGAAGTTCCTATTTCCAACATCAACAAATATGAATTCTCCAGGGATCAAAGATCAATCTCTCAATTCTTTTAAATCTGATCACTTGTTCTCCAAGGTTGACAAGCTGGAAAGAGAAATGACTGAGCTCAAGCTTGAAAACAAAGGGCTAACTCAATCTTTGGAGCAACTCAACTCTAAGCTGGATGACCAAAACAATGCAACTTCCAACATTCTGCTAGTCCAGCAATAGATAGTGATTGCAATGATGAAGCATATGAACCTTCCAATCCCTGTGAAGCTCAAGGCCAATCTTCTGATACCGAGCCTAAGGGGGAGAATGAACAGGAGATCTCCATCTTAGAGAAGAAAGGGGGAGCTAGATCAGCTAAACAGAAGGGGATATTACTTGAGGAATCAGCTCTAAAGCCAGTCACCTTTCCTACATTGAGATCACCAACAAGGATGGACAGAAGACCGTGCACGTCACTTCTACTATCCTGCACAATGAATATGGATGTCAGTGTTCTCCAACCATATCAAATGCTCAACCAATGAAGGTAGACATTGTCACAGAGGCCAAGCTACAGGAAGTAAGCTCAAATGTTTATCATGATAAAGCTTCCTGAGTTTCTGAAAGCCACTAAAGCCAGTGTAGATGATGACACCCGGAACTACAGACACAAACTTAAGGAAGAAATCAAGTACTTCACAGTGGTGATCAGGAAGGTGAAAGAAGCACATCTAAGTGAGATAATCATGATTTCCAAGACAATCACTTATGCATTTGTCCTTTGAAATCTCTAGAGAAGCTTAAATACACTGAAGTAGATACATTCTGAACCTGATTGTGAAGAAAGGGGCCAACACAAAAAGATTATTTGATGAGCTTCTAAGAGATCAACCCTTAAGGCTGCCTGAAGTGATCACAAAATCCAGGACAGTAATCTACCAAAACAGATCTAAAGCAATGACATTGATCAATTGGTAATTCCTACTCAGTTGGATATGAAAAACAAAGATAAAATCAATTAGGACACTCAAATGCTGAAAGCAAAAAGGGATTCAGAACTGCAGAAGAAATTGAGACAATTCACATTCTACAGACATTTCTAACATCTGTAGAATACCTGAATCAGCCAAAGTAAGGAGAGATAAGAGGGAAGACAAAGAAGATGAAGACAAGAGTGGTAGGAGAAGAAGTCACCACAAGAGTGACAAGGATGGAAAGAGTGAGAGCAGCATGAGTAGTTCATTAAGGAAATCCAAAGATGATAAAAATGACAAGAAAGATGGTCATGGGAAAGAGAGACTGAGAAGAGAAAGAGTGGAAATCAGCAAGCCAAGGACATTGCTAGCAGTATTTTAACCTCAAAACAGACTCTAAGTCTAGGGTGGATATTGCTAGTAATGATCCACCAAAATCTGTAACTCGGGCTTCTGAAACATGATTTGCCACAGAAGGAAAGTGAAACCACAAAGGTGAAATCAAAAGACATTTCCACAAAGTCCAGCTAGTGGAGTTATACAGTGGATAAGAGGAAAGGGATCAAAGTTGCTTCCAAATGATGTGGCAGTGAAGACTAACTCTCCATTTTCTAGAAAGCTACCTCAAGTGAAGCATTGGAAGATCAAGAGTGTAGCCAAAAGAACAAGGATAACAAAAAAAACTGGAGTGATCACTAATGTTATTGGGTTAGATGTACCTCCTCGGATGACAGATTATGATGAAGAAGCCTTAGCATTCTTGAGAGCTCAAAGATCTTTGAAGTCAAAGTTATTCAAAATCATCTAGAAATCAAGTATACTGATGGAAGGGAGAAAGAAATGAAAACAGGGAGCTGGCAATTCTTCCCTATCTATTATCTAAAGAGAATCAATGCTTTATTGAACTTTGAAGAAAAAAGAAGAAAAGATCTGGAAGATAGAAATTGCCAGGTACTTAAAAATACAATATGATTACCAAGAAGAAGTAAGGAGGATGAATGAAGATAGAAGAATTCAAAAAGAAAAGGAGATGGCGGAGATGGAAGAGAAGGCAATGGATCTAAGGAAGAAGGGGCTCTGCAGAGTGAAGTTCAATCCTTATGTAGTGGAGTACAAGAACAAAATAGAGGGAAAAGCAAAATAAGGATGGATTACTTGGACTCTTATGTAGAAAGTGCTCTGAGAGATGCTGTTGAAGACTTAGAAAACTCTCCTCTCTTGGAAGAGATGACAGCAAGGGATGAAATTCTCATAGTCATTTCAGAAAATAACAAAATGGAAGAAGCCAGAAAGAAGAAAGTCTATGAAGAATATCTACAAAAACAAATGGAATCTGAAGTTGTTCAGTAACAGAAAAATCATCTATAAGCTATCTTTTCTGTTTGTAATCAAATTCTGTTTCTCTGCAATTTACTTCCTTTTATGTAGGTAGGCTTGTTATTAGACATGAAATTGTTCCTAAGTTTCTTACTCACAATTGGGGAAGATTGTTAGGCTCAAGGCATGTCTGAATACCACTATTAACAAGCCTACACCCAGTGACTGTGTCACTCTACATGACCTGGTGAAGTTTATCACTAGGATATAGTATAAGTTCTATTATATTGTCTTGTAATCATGTACTTAGCTTCATTCTGTATGCTCAATTCTATAATGGGCTTAGTGAGTTTCTAGCAACTAGAATGTATATAGGCCATGAAATAATCATCCTGGAAGAAGTTCAATTTGTTCATGCAGCAGGATAAAAGTGAATAAGGCCATGAAGAAATAAGTTGCAGAAATTTGTCTAAGTCCCTAGATCGTGAGTCAGAATGAGCTATGTCGTGAAGTCCTCGAAGCCTATGTCGTGAGTGTTGAGATCGCATAGTCTGAAATGTTCTAGATGGTGAAGTCCTCAAAGCCTATGTCGTGAAGTCTGTAATATGCCATATAGCATACTCATTAAATGGTCAAATAACAAAGTCCTCATATAGCAAAGTCAGAAATGCTTTATGTCGACAAGTCACAGAATAAGAAGTATGCTTGGAGTTCACGATATCAACACTTAGGCGTTTTACAACAAGACAAATCAAGGTACAGAATCAAAGATCATGGAGACCAAATACTGGAGCATCTGTTACGGTTAAGTGGTCCAAAGACAGATGGCAAATCTACAACATAACTTGGAGAGAAAGAATAGAGACAAGCAGCTAAAGATAAGGAAAAGGACGACAGAGAGCAATGTGGTCCTTACTGGCACAACTAACCTCTTTTGGACAAAACAACTGGAGTTACTGTTAGGGGTATCTGTGTAATTATAGTGGGTGTGCACCAGTCTGTATAGGTCATATATATATATATATATATATATATTGTGCACACCCTATAGTTAGCTGTAAGAGAGTTACAACATAGAATTATTCAAGCACTCTTTTCTCTGTAAGAAAACAAGAAAGCTCTGTTCTTGTTTAGAAGCCAGAATTTCAATTGTGAAATTTTGGAAGCTGTAGTATTTAATTTGCTTTATACAAAGTAGATTAAAGTGATTGTGTATGTTCTGTTTATTTTTATTTCCGCATTCTCATACATATACAATCAAACACAGATCTAAGCTTCAAGAAATGAAAAACTTCAAACTATCCATTCACCCCCCCCCCCTGTCTAGTTTACTAGTGATATTCATAACTAACACAAGTATTTTCGGGCTATCCTGATGGAATGTCCGGTCTCTCTCAACTTGACTTGGGCGGATTATATTTCGGGTACTCTTGTCCCAAGTATAATTGGCAATACTAGGAAACATGTTGCTTTTCTGTATGTGGCTACCACCTTTTATGCTGTTTGGATGGAAAGGAATTGCCGAATACATAATGTGGGACATGCGCGGCCAGTTGATGCAGTTCTCTACGACATTAAATCAAAAGTCAGAGACAAATTATCCACTTGTACATATTAAGTTCTCACATAGTATTAGGAGTGCTATTTTTTTCAGTTGTTTTTGTACTAGTGGGTAGGCTCTTTTGATTGTGGCTTTGCTTTTTGTTGTTTATGTCGTAGCTCTGTACTATGTGTTTTTTCACGGGGTATGCCTCTAGATCTGTAATTGTTTTTCGTTGATATAAAATTTTTATTTAGCTTTTCGTTGATATAAAATTTTTATTTAGCAAAAAAGAAAAGAAAAAGAATTTAAGAGTAGGTAAGATTCTATGTTCTACTTTCCAGATGAACATACTAACCTTAGGAGGAGTTTTAATCTTCCAAATTCTCATCCAGTTGCCTTCGTTTATTGAGTCAAAGCTTTGAATTACTTGATAACCAGCCTTTGAGCTATACACACTATCATTGAAGCTCTAAATAACTCTATCTCTCCCTTCTTGGAGATTGATTGCACAGATGATAACGAAAAAATGACATAAATACTAATTTTTTTAGACCTAATGACAAGAATACCATTTTAAAAAAATTTAGCCAAAAATACCATTTTATTACGCATTTCAAAACTGGTAACCCTAATACCCATTTGAAAAATTGGTATTACATTAAAAAAAAATTAAAAAACCTTTCAAAAAAAAAAATTTTACTTGTTACACATTTGAAAGATGCGTAACACCATGTGTGAAGTGGTGTTACGCATTTGCGTAACTCATTTTTCAACATTTTTTTTAAAAAAATTGTAATTTTTTTTCGAAAAAACACTTGATACAATTTTTTCAAATGCGTAATAGTAATACTCATTTCCCGAATGCGTAATAGGCTCGTTTCAAATGCGTAATAGTAATACTCATTTCAAATACGTATTTTTTGTCAAAATTTTCAAAATAAGTATTTTTGTCTCCAAATATTAAAAAAAATAGTATTTTTGACCATCACCCGATAATAACACTTAGACTATCCACTTCGCTAACTCCGAATGCCTAAGAGATCTGTGTCACCTATCAGATTCGACACTAGTCTCCTTCCAAAAATTTTAATATTTTTTTATGTATTAGTAACTAACTAATTTTTTAAAGTAAAGTAAGAGTTCAATATGATATATATATATATATATTTGTATTATTTTTTTAAAACTATTTTAGTACCAATTTCATAATTTGTTTTTCTAATTCTTTTAAATTCAAAAATTCTATGTTTTCTTTAATAAAATATTAAAATCAATCTAAGAAAAATTAAAATCGATACAGAATATAATAATATGATACTAAAATCTTATAAAACTGTACATATTTTTTTCTCATTTAATAATTTTTAGATAAAAACTAATCAAATAGTATTTATTATTAAATAATAAATTATCCTTTGATTGTGAAAAAAAATCTATAAAAACTCACCTACCAAAAAAGAGACTTAATTTCAAGTTTAACTAATAAATTTTACTTTTAAACTACAAAATTGTCAAGTTTTCTTTAATTTTTTCAGGTTTAGAATTTTTTATTTCCACCAATAAAATAGTAAAATTTAATTATTAAAAATCTATTATAACAAAAAATTTAATTATAAAATCATAAAAAATCAAATATACCAAATATACATTTATATTCTTTTATTACAGTACTTATGAAAAATCTCCAACAAAGTACTCCCTCCGTCCCAACAGGTTCTTTACGTTTGCTTTTTGCACGGAGGACCAAGGAATATTCTTAAAATAAGTGAGGTAGTGGATGTAATAGTGTATTTTATTGTTAAAATAAATGAAGTAGTGGGTGTAATAATAATTTATTGTTAAGATAAGTGAGATAGTGGGTGTAATAGTATAAAGTATTGAAAAAGTGGAGTGAAATAGTGGATGTAATAATGTATTATATTATTAAAAGTTACTATTTTTAGTAATGTAAAGAATTGGTGGGACGTCCCAAAAAGGAAAGTGTAAAGAATTGATTGGGACGGAGGGAGTACCTTTTTAAAAAACCAGTCATATGTTTTAAAAAGTTTCCCGCTTACTTAAACAATATTTCTGGCGCCGAAGGGAACCCACCGAAACCCCCCTTGACCTTTCTATTCTCAAGCCCCCTCTCTCTCTCTCTCTCTCTCTCTCTCTCTCTCTCTCTCCTCTCTCTCTCTCTCTCTCTCTCTCTCTCTCTCTCTCTCTCTCTCTCCTCTCTCTCTCCTCTCTCTCTCTTCTCTCTCTCTCTCTCTCTCTCTCTCTCTCTCTCTCTCTCCTCTCTCTCTCTCTCTCTCTCTCAGCTTGTACTGGAAATGGAGACCTCAACATCGAGATCGTATTTTAAGGACATCAAATCCAGAGAGCTGAATGGATTCCGAGGTACCCCCTTTTCATCAGTTGATTTAAATTGAATAACTCCTGCTGTAATATAAGTACATAACAAATTATATAATGGAATTGATTCCCAGTAAAAAAGCGAGCATATATAGAAACTGATACATTCGAGTATAATGAAATTGGAGCTGTAGCTAGAGGTGGCCACCCGGGCGGGTTCGACCGGCCAACCCGGGCACGGCACGCCGTTTTAACTCGGTGAAACCGGATCGGTAACGGGGCGAGGCGAACCGGCACGAACCGCAGAAAAAACCGGGGCGTTTACGGGTTGGGGAAACGAAAACCGCGCCCGGCACGGCACGGACCGGCGGCACGGCACGGCACGGCGGCACGGCACGGCCCGCCTGCCTGCCTGCCCCGGCACGTCCCTATTTCATGCATTCAACAGAATATAATATATATATATGCATGCAACGTAATATAATATATATATATATGTAAATGTAATGTAATGTAAATATGTAATACTGTAAACTTTGCAATTGCATGTGATGTACTGATGTCTGTCAGTCTGTGTCTCTGCTGTGACTGTGTCCTGTCCTGTCCAGTCGTCCACTACTCCATTATAATTATTAACGGCTACATTTTTTCCGACCTCCTTTTTCTGCAACGGCACGTACAACGGCTACATTTAACGGCTACATTTGTTATTATAAATATCTTCACAATCCTCCCATTTTTCTCCACCCCACTCTATCTCTCTGCTCTATCTCTCTGCTCATTCTGAATTTAATCTCTAACATTCCGAAGAATTTAAATATTTCCGGCCAAATTCCGACGAAGCTTTAAAAAAAAATGGAAGAAGGAAGAGGCACCGTATCATCTCAAGGTTCAACCCAAGCAACATCGATGCCACCTCCTCGATCCGAAACTGGTATTTAATTTTTTTTATTATTTTTTATTTATTCAGTTTTTATATTCGGGAATTTTTTTTTTATATTAGTTTTTTTTATATTTGTTATCTATAAAATGTTTTTAAAAAGATATGTTTTTATGCTTAAAAAATTATTTGGTTTTTATTTCGATTTTTTATGTTTTGAAATTAATCAGATTTTATTTGATTTTGTAGGTGGTTCTTCTAGTGTTACGAGACATTCGTCACATGTTTGGAATTATTTTTCGAAAGATCCAACGGAAGTTCCGGACCGATTTAAAGTTTGTTGTTTGATTTGTATTCAAAATAATCGAAAACAAGATCCTTTTGTTCACACTAAAGGGGGCGGTACGGGTACACTTGATCGACACTTGAAAAATCACCATGGAATAACAAAGCAAAGTCATGAAAGTGGAGCGGCACGTGGAGGTTCACAACAAACACAAATTGGTGGTTTCGTGACTTCGTCTCCCGGTGGAGGTATGCCTTTTGCCTATAATAGAGATAGAATGATAGAAGATTTTGCTACTTATATTACTTTAGACGAGTTACCTTTCTCCCACGGTGAGAGTCCGAATTTAGAGCACATGGTTAAACATTCACTAAACCCGGCATTTAGAAGAATTCCTAGGAACACACTTAAACGTCACACACAAAAACAGTATTATGCTCAACGTGCACAATTAATTGAAAGTTTCGATAATTTTGATGGTATGGTTTCTTTAACTAGTGATTGTTGGAGTTCGGGTCAAGGCGAGCCTTATATTTGTGTTACGATTCATTGGATTAGTGATTGGCATATAGAAAAACGAATTATTGCTTTTGATATTATGGATGAGTCACACACCGGTTATAACATAAAACAAAGAATTTTAGATACAATAAAGGAATTTAATCTGTTTAACAAGGTATTTACGATATCTTTAGATAATGCCGCTTCTAATAACAAAGCCATGGATTATGTTAAGAACGACATTCCTTTACTTTTAGATGGAGTATTTTTACACGTTAGATGTTGTGCTCACATAATTAACTTGTCGGCCCAAAAGGGAATTGCACAAATAACGAGTTTATTAGAACCTATTAGGAAAGTAGTTAAGTATCTACGTTATGCGGGTACATATAGGTCTAAGTATAAAAAATTATGTAGAGAAAATGGATTTAGGCCGAAGAAGTGGGGTATCGATTGTTCTACGAGATGGAATTCGACTTTTAAATTATTAAATGATGCAATTCAATATAAGATCATTATCACCGAATTATATAATGAAGACCCTAGAAACCAATACGAAGGTGGACCTATTACCGAATTTGATTGGGAATTGGCATCTAGAGTACGTAACATACTTGATTGTTTTGCACATGCTACTAAGGTTTTTTCTTATGTTTATGAACCAAATGTACATCATGTTATTATTGAGTGTGTTAATATAGTTACTACTTTAAAAGAATATGAAAAAGATCCATATTTTAGTGATATTATTGTTGACATGAAAATTAAGTGGATCGAATACTTTACGGAATTTCCTTATATTTATGGTGTTGCATGTCTTCTTGATCCCGGTGTTAGAAAGGAAGGTTTAGAAGGAATTTTAGGGCATTATTATGAAGTTTTAAACGTTTCATATGATCATGTTGTATATGTTACTCAATGTTTAAACTTGTTGTATCGTCTTGTAGATATTTATGCTCCACAAGTTCAAACTTCTATACAACCTAGTAGTACTGGTAGTAGTGGTGGTCGTAGTAGGTTTAATACTACAATTTCTTCTATATTGAGTAAAAAACAAAAATGTAGAATTTCCACTTCATCTCCCGTACCCGCTTCTTCTTATGGTATGGTTAGGGAATTTTTTTCTTATCATTATGAATTAAATGAAGATTTTGAAATACTAACATGGTGGAAGAATCATGAGTTACAATTTCCGATTTTAGCAAAAATTGTAAGGGATATTTTTGCCGTACCCGCTTCTACGATTGCGTCCGAGTCCGCTTTTAGTGCAGGTAGAAGAGTGTTAGACGAGAAGAGAACGAGTTTAGCGCCGGACGTAGTAAAGATTTGTGTTTGTAAAAAAGATTGGGATCAAGCCGCAAAAAGACAACAAGGAAGAAAAGAAGATGACTCGGACGGCGAAAACGATCCGTGGATGACAATGGATACTTCGGATTCCGATGCCGGATAGCATTTTTTTTTGTTTTGTATTTTTATAATTTGTTTGGTTTGTAATTGTTTTAATATGTTAATGCGGTTTGTTCCGTTTTTTTAGAGAGGAGTCCTCTCAAATTAATTGTAACATTTTTTTTAATTAATAAAATTTATAGAGGTACCGTCCTCTTTTCTTCCAAATTTTTTTTATTGTTTCAAACAATTATTTGTATTAAAATTAAAATAAAAAAATTAAACCGCCCCGACCCGCAACCCGTCCGCCAACCCGGCGGAACCGTGCACGTGCCAATCATTCTCAGCACGGCACGGAACCGCCCCGCCCCGCCTTCAGTTACGTGCCGTCCGCGGTTCAGCCAATACACGGGACGGCCCGCCCGTGAACCGCCCCGGCACGGGACGGACCGCCCGTTTGGCCAGCTCTAGCTGTAGCCATTCAACATGACGGTGAAGCTTCACCTCCAATGGCCCTCTCTTTCTGCAAGGTATTATAATCACCAAACATCCCTCCCTGATACATCCTTTATATATATTTTAATTTGGGTGAATTTTGAATTTACAGACCGCCCATATAATTGCTGTGACTGATGAGCGTGGCTATGTTAGCCTATACAACACCAGATCTAAATTTGCGCAGAATGCAGGTAGGTTTGCGTATTGCTACATTTCTTAGCTACCCAACTATTCATCATCTCAACTTCATTCTCCTCATTTGTTTGCAGAAAAAGCTAAACTATGTGAATGGGTAGCTCATGATAATGCTATTTTCGACACTTGTTGGATCAAGGTACCCACTTTTCACTCATTTATCCGTGTCCCTTCTATCTTTTCATGTCTGAGTTTAACTTTCTTTTGAAAGAAAAATTGACGATATCTTGATATATCAACAAGAATCATGACTATATTTTCTTGTGTAGGACGATACAAGCATCTTGACAGCTTCTGGGGATCAAACTGTAGGTTTCTTTGCTTTAAACATGTTTCTTTTATCAAAATTCATATCAAAGTGTTTATGATTACATGTTTATCTGGCTTCTGCAGATAAAATGGTGGGATGCACAGCAAAAGAAATGCCTTGGTGTGCTTATAGGTCACACAGGAAGTGTAAAATCTATTTGCCCTCATCCAACCAATCATGGTGTGTGCTTAATCTTTTTCTATCCACTTTAGTTCTCTTATTTCTTTTAAAGATCCTAAAATGAAATGTTTGTTTTGTAATCAATTAATGGTATCTGTTGCATTCTCTTAGACATCGTTGTCTCCGGTTCAAGAGATGGGTCATTTGCTCTATGGGACTTGAGATGCCCTGTGAGTAGGCAGGGACCAATATGTATAATGTGAGTTATATTTTTTTTTTTCTATTTCTATTGAGTTTATGAAACTTAGAAATTTCTTAGTTGCGAACAGTCAGATGTTGGGGACATTGTCCTACTCTTTGAAAAGCCTATTCTTTTCTGTTATTGTATTATTGATTGAACATTTCTGCAGACCAACTATGACCGTTCCTGGGGCTCACAGTTCAACATATGGGTGGCGAGCTAGGCGTGGCAAGGTTGCTGCTCTAACATCCCTCCCAGTACCCAATAATTTTTTTTGTGCACTTCACTAAAGTATTCCTGTATACAGACTTCTTCCAGGAGCATTACTTCAGTTCTCTATCTTAGGGATGAGATGTCGATTGCTACTGCTGGAGCAGTGGACAGGTGTGTAAGAAAGTCATCATGGTCCCTAATATTGTTTGAATCTTTATGTTGGTGAATGTCCAAAGTATACTTTACAATTTGCCTTCGTTTCAGTGTTGTAAAGTTCTGGGACAACAGAAGCCTTAAATCTCCAGTTACTCAGGCATGCTCAGATGCTGGACAGTCTACTCAAAAGGTAAGTGAGAAGTATACCAAAAATACCACACGGGTCTAGATGGATATTTTTCTATGAAAACAGAATAGCGAGAGAATCTAATTCTCTATGGCGGTAGCTGAAAACTTGGAATAGTTCTTATGGAATATTAGAATGACAATAATGCATGTTCATTATAAACTTAATATAGGCTGGAATAAAAATATTTAAATCTTGTTAGATAGTGCAGTTTGAATAAAGGGTTTGTTTATAAGGTTCACAACAGAAAAACACATGGGCACATTTATATTTACACAATTGAATTGTGATAATACTATTATTTTGTGTTAGAAACCCTTAAAACCTTAGGTAATTGATTATTATCTGAGGTCATTCTCAGGAGTCAGGACCATTATTCTCTTTGATACATGCATCAGAATTTGTTGATCGTTTTGTACTAATTTCTTCAGGATAGACGATTATATGGTATAACTAGTTTGTCACAAGATTTAAATGGAGTGTTTCTTTCAGCTTCATGCATGGATAAAAGGTATGTGTATTTCTTTGAACATCAGTAGATAATGTTTGATATTGCCAACTTCATCTAGAATAAAAGTTCTTACGAATAATGGTGAAGTTTGTCTTAGATTTATACAACTTAAAACTGCAGAATCTATCTCTATAATATCCTCCAGCTTGAAAAGGGGCCTATCAAATCTTTCTCTGGATGCCAAATTGGATCATTTTTTGTGAAGGTAAGTACTACCATGATGACAAGTAGAGTTTCAGTTGAATGCTCCATTCTATTTATAATATTGTTGTCAACAAACTGCAGTCAGCAATGAGCCCTGATGCAGCTCATGTACTCAGTGGTTCCAGTGATGGAAATGCCTACATATGGCAGGTTTGTTTCTCTCCTCAAGGTCTATTTTGCTACTTTTCTTGTTCACCTAGGTTCTGACTTTTTTGTGTGTACAAATAAAGGTTAACAAACCCGAAGCAGAGCCCATTATACTAAAAGGCCATAGTGGGGAAGCTACAGCAGTAGACTGGTACATTTATAACTAAGAAAATCATATGTTTCTTCTGACTAATGTTCTCCAAAAACTTATAATCTTTTCTTGCAGGAGTCCATCCGAGTCAGGAAAAATAGCTACATCCTCAGATGATTTAACGGTGAGCTATACCATTTAAATAAGCACATCAACAAATTTATATTAGCCTCCTGTTCTTGTGTTGGTGTTGGTAATCATGTTGCTTCACTTTTTTACATGCCCTGTACTCTATGTTTATTTTTCCCTGCTAGATTCGGTTTTGGGATATTAGAAGCAGTTGCTACTCAAAAACAAGATCTCCATCTTCAGTCAGAAGGAGAATCATGGCACTTCCAAGTATGCAATGCAGAAAGCTTTTTATGGATGAAGAACCAAAAGTTAGTAAACAAAAATCTGACACATTGCCTAAAGATGGAGCAATGAACCAGACCAACTTAGATACTGCTGTTGCAATGCCAGAGGTCAGTACTCCTAAACAGCTAAAAGGAAGATCAGTGTCTTCTTCAAAAGCTGGTGAAAGCTTTGACAAAACCTCCGAAGCTTTTCTTGAAAGCCCCTCTTCTGTTTTGACCTCTCCTTCCTCCTTAAAAAGTAAAACTATACGAGATTACTATTTAGCTACTTCATAGCGCTTGACCAGTTCTAAAACTTTATATTTAAAGATTCTTTTTATATTCTAGTGTCACCTCAGCCGTGCAGTACTATTGGAGTCAGCTAAGCTCCTATGTGGACAATGTAAACCAAGTCGAGTTTTCAGCTATTTGATTCTTTGGTTGATGTATAGTTTTCAGAACTATTTCAAGGTAAATTAATATCTTTAAACTATTCGAACTTGCAAGCTATAAAAGAAAAGTGAAACAAGTTCGGGTGAAATATGACATCTGCCTCACTGCCTGTTTTTAGATGAAGATGATTCCCCTATACGAATAACCCAAAAAAAAAAATCTAACAAAAAATAGACTTAAATAACATGCCTAACAACTATTAAAACCTTATTAATAAGCCTAAGGGATTTTTCCAAAATTTTGGTCCCGCCAAAATAATCTCAACTGTTGGATCTAACGTTCTAATATTTTTAAAAATAGACGATCAACATTATATCATATAAAAATAGAAATTATTATATAAAAATGATATAAATCAAAAGTAGAAGTATTAGTATTAGAATTGGATTAGAAGCAATTATAATTTAATAAAAGGATCAGTTCCATTAATACATATTCAATTCATATTACATATCAAAATAATAAGGATTGTTAGATTTTAAAATAGATAGATGTGAATTGTTGGATCGAATATAAAAAGTTTATTTGGTTTTTAGTTGAATTATATTAAATATACTAAAAAATATATTTTGATATTAAATCGAATATAATTCTAAACTTAAAAATTGACTAGTTGATGTAAAGCCATATTCAGCCACAGTTACATCCTTGTCTGAACTGGAGGGTTGAGCAACCTTCACCTCCAGTTTCTGAGGAACTTCTGCTATAAGTGCAGTAGACGTACTGACCACTTTTCCCGTTCCATATATTTCATTTTGTTGAATTTGCTCCAATCAGTACTCCATAGAGTCTTTCAAGTGAAATCTCACCTAAGTCTCTTGTTTCTCGTATGGCTGAAATCATGTGTTCCAGATGAATTGGAAGTGTTAAAAGGAATTTCTTATTGATCTCCCTGATGGTATAATGTTTTCCTTGAAGGTTCAGGTCATTGATCAATTTATTGTATCTCTCAAAAACTTCAGATATTCCTTCCCCTAGATTGGACCTGAAGTGTTCATAAGAAGAGGTAAGGATTTCCAACTTGTTCTCCCTTACTTCCTTTGTCCCTTCATTGATGATTTCTATTGTTTCCCAGATATGCTTAGCATCTTTACAATTTAACACATGATTATGCATAACTGAGTCCAGACAGTCCACTAGGATTAACTGCAGACAAGCATCTAAGGAAGCATCTTCCTTTTCATCAGCTGTATAATGTTTAGGCTCTTTGGGATACATCCTTGCAGCTTGAACAACCACATTATTCTCAATGCGTTCTTCTTCAACAACCATTGGAATAGTTGGTCCTTTCTTCAAAACACCTGGGTACTTAGGATTTGCCACCTGAAGGAACAGAAGCATCTTCTTCTTTCACATTGGATAATGTTCCTTGCTGAACATGGGGATTTTAACTGTACCAACTTTCTGTGTAGACATTTTGAGAATTTTTTTAGAAGAATAAAAATATGAATGTTCTTGAAAAAATTCACAAAAAATGGATCTTTGATTAGTTTATCAATCAAAAGGCTCTGATACCAATTGTTAGGTCCCGATAAGTTTGTAGAAGAGGGGGTTGAATACAAACTATACCATTTTATCGAATTTGTTCTTGTTTTGATAATACAATTTTAAGAACAAATAATTGCGGAATTTAAATGAAACAAAATTCAAGTTAAATATAACTTATATTAAATTTGAAAGTTGTTACAAATTTTGTACTGATTACAAGATTG
The DNA here is from genome assembly GCA_030848705.1 of Heracleum sosnowskyi. Lineage (NCBI taxonomy): Eukaryota > Viridiplantae > Streptophyta > Magnoliopsida > Apiales > Apiaceae > Heracleum > Heracleum sosnowskyi. The sequence continues at coordinate 70,031,664 of CM061242.1, forward strand.
AATCTCAAACTAATTAAAACAAATTTAGAATAAATTCGACATGAACTTATCTATTTTTTGTAATAAAAAGATAGAACGATAAATTATAGTTCGAGATAATTTCTAGGGATAAAGATTCGGTAGATAGTCAAAGCAGTACAAGTAAATGATTTCTAGTGGCTTAGATATAACACTTGATTCTAGAAATGATTTACTGATCAAGAATTGAAGTCCTGCAGTTGAGAGAATTTAAGGCAGTGTTCTTGAGTATGTAAAGTTGTTGCACTTCTGTTGAAGAAACTGTCTTCAATGCCTTTGTTAGAAAATGGAGTTTTGGAGCATAATTATTTATATGTTCTTGATATTAATTCCGGATTTTAACGATTGAAAATTGTTCCTTGTTATGGGGACTTAAATTTTCATATATAAATTGATTCTCCTATTAAAATGGCTTTAATAGATAACAGAATCAACGACCGAAGAGACTGTATTTTAGGTGCTGCTAGAGGAAACTTAGCATACCAAAAATTCATGTTTACTGTCTATCCTAAATTTGGATTTAGTTTAGATACGAAGAATATTGATCAGATATTATCTTTTGTGCATAATTTTGAAAGACACAATCTGATGAATTCTGGAGATAAAGTATTTAGCTTAACGTATGTTGTTGCTTATGCTTTAACTAATAGTCATCAGACTTGTCAACCCAATTACTTTTGTTAGGTTGAGAGTCTCTCCTTGGTGGTTTTGAGTCTGAGTTTCTCTTGAACTTTAACTTAGAGAATTTTCTTGACAGAAATGCAATATGCTCATCAATCTCATCTAAGTCATCCAAGTTGGCTGGCTCTTCCTCTTCTGTCAATCCTTTGCCCTTGCTGACATCACTCTTGCAACTAGCTCGACTAGTTGTAGCTTTAACAGTCTCTTCATTGTCTTCTTCAAGTTGGTTCACAGATGCAACCAATGCAACAGATCCACCCTTCCTCTGTACCTTCTCAATTTCTTCATCTTGCTCCATTTCCAGCTCATATGTCTTTAATGTTCCATAAAGCCTCTCAAGAGTGTAATCTTTGTACTCTTGTGTGTTTCTTAGAGAAACAGTCATAGGCTTCCATTCCTTTGGAAGAGCTCTAAGAAATTTGAGGTTTGAGTCTTTAGTTTGTAGACCCTCCCATACATCTTTAATCCATTCAGAAGCTTTTGAAACCTACTAAAAGTGTCATTTAGGGTTTCACCAGCTTTGAAATGAAAATGCTCATATTGTTGTATGAGGAGTTGCATTTTGTTTTCCCTTACTTGCTCAGTTCCTTCACAAAGTGTTCTAACAGTGTCCCATACTTCTTTAGCAGTGGTACAGTTGATAACATTGTCGAACATCTCTTGTTCCAAACCATTGAACAGAATGTTCATGGTTCTTTTATCCTTATGAACTTCTGCAGCATCTTCAGCAGTCCATTCTGAGACAGGTTTAGGAATTTCTACATCAGGAGCATCATCTAGCAGTCCAACTCTAGATCCAATTTCCATAGGAACATGTGGACCTCTCTCAATGCATTCTACATATCTCTCATCCATAGACATGAGATGTAGATGCATTTTTACTTTCCAGTGAAAGTAATTTTCCTTGTCTAGAACTGGTATCTTCACACCTGCATCCTTCTTCACCATGGTTTCTGTTTTGGTCTTGATCTTTAAACTTCTTGTATGTTAGAAGCTTGCTCTGATACCAATTGTTAATCCCAAATGACCTAACAGAATTGTAGAAGGGGGGGTTGAATACAATTCTAGATATTTTCTTGAACTTAAAATTAAGTAATAAAAACTGAACTGATTAAATAAAAACACAAGAAGTAAATAATTCAGTTGGATTGTTTGATGATCCAACTGAAGTGTTTTTATTGCGGAAATAATCTGTGATACAAAGATGTACACAGCTGCTCAGTTACAAGAATGTAGAGAAGATTGCTCTCAAAGAAGCTAATACAGTCTATTTGTTTTTCTTCCCTACTTTCTAAAGTAACTGCTACACTTGGTTATATAAGCCCAAGTTTACAACTCTATTTTTGGCTACACTAAAAGTACAATGAGTAACCGCCAATAGTTTGCTTTTCATCCCTTTGTCCAGTGGTCCTTGGAGATCTTTGCTTTTGCATATAATAGTTCATTCCAAGAACCCAATTGGAAACTGGGATGTTTCCTTATTTCCAATGTCCATTTTAATGGTTTTCAATGCACTGTACCCTTCTACATCACCTTTTGAGCAGTCAGAGAACTATCACTATCACTTTGTCAACTATTCAGAAAAGCAATAATGATTCGTTGATAGTAGAGAGATGTGTTTCGTTGATAGCTTTATTCTTCATTTCGTTGATGAGTAATCTCCGTTTCGTTGATGAGTAAACTCCATACCGTTGACAGAGTAATCTTCATACCGTTGACATGTCTTCACTTAGGCAAAATTACAAGGCATAATATATTTACAATTAACCAACCTATTTTGCCTATCTAGTACTTAGTCAACATGACTTAGAAAACCTATCCAATACCTACAACGAAATGCATATCAAACTAGAAGTATTGTACAGTGCAATTGCTACATCACTCATTTCGTTGATGAGCTTCCTGTCAACGAAACGCTGCAAAGCATGTCATTTCGTTGACAGCTACAAATTACTTTACACAAATTCTACTAAGTGTTTTATGTTTATCATCAAGAACAACATATTCCTAACAAATACTATATTATTAAAGATGAAACATTAAAAGTTTGGTCGGTACGGTACCAGTTTTTTGGTACTTTGTGATTTTACTAAATTACCCTTACTTATTTATAAAAAAATATTATTTGTTGCCCAGTAATAAACAATTGTAGAAAGGGGGTTGAATACAATTGTATAAGATTTTCGACTTAATTAAATATAGAACACAAATATGAAAGAATAACAACTTTATTAATTCTAATATAAAACTGTTACAAACACTCTCAAGAAATTTTGATGTTCTTGAGAGCTGATAGGTTACAATGATACTCGTGTAAGCGATTACAATATGTAAAACCTAAACTGTGTTTATATAGTACATACAGTTGCTCTATCAATTATAAGATATGTTTAAATCAGTTACCAACTGTCTACAATATATATCTTAACTAACAGCTGCATTCCTATAAAACAGGAACCGACATATCAATCTTCTTTAATTTCTGGACTCATAGTCATCTCTAAGCAATACTGATCAGCTTCACAATCCTGATGACAATCCTGATACTGACGCTCTGCAATACTGATAACGTCAGCATCCCAATCCTGATCAGTAGTCCAAATACTGATGATCATTAAATCATAAACTACAATCTCCCCCAGTCTTATACTTTGTGAAATAAAGTATAAATTCCTTGATTCAATGATGCCAAAAACATGTATACAAAATGTACAAGAAATTTCAGTAGCGGACTTATCTTTATATTCTTTGATAGAACAGATTCATCTTCAAGAAGTTTAGCAATAATTCTTTTTCTTTGTCTTCAAGAATTTGAATTAGTCTTCTCTTAAGATTTCTGAGCTCTTCATCTTCCTCATCAATGTGATAGATAGCTGCCTTGAGATTTTGTATTGAACTTCTCGGTAATTGTAAATCCTCAACCAAAAGATAAGCGAATTCCTTCCCATCAGGATTAAGAGTCAATTGTTTCATACCCAAAGACATTTCTTTAACAACACTGCCTCTTTGCATTTCCACTTCTTGATCTCTTAGATTTAAATACACAGGAGTATAATTGCCATCATATTTCTTTCCTCCATCTTGAAATCTTTGTCTAATGGCTGACAGAATAATACCAGACCATTCCTTGCACACTTTGTTCTTCTTCTTGAGCAAATAATGAACATATTTCAGTTCCTTTGTAGATTTAACCAGCAGCTCTTGAATAGACATCTTCTTTACACTTCCATCTCTCATAAAGTACAAAAGCTTCTCCTATTTCTCAGCACCATCATGACAATCTAGAACAATTTCCACAGCTTGAAGTTTGTTCAGGTGCTCAGCAGTTAACCTCTCTCTAATCACATCAACTAATGCATGTGGATCAACATAAGACATATTTATAAATTCTGCAACTTGAAAACTTATACCTCTTCTTGTATTATGTAGCATCTGATTCATATTCAAATACATTTCTGTCCACAGAGCTTTAGATTTCTGAGTATCAACAATCTCTGTAATACTAGGAAGGTTAGTCATTATGCCTCTAGATTGAAAGTTAACTGGTTTATTACACTCAACAGAGTCAATATGCTTCCATTTTCTGTCTTTCTCCTTATCAAAGACATAACTCTTTTCAAGATTGTGTTCTTGTCTTCTTCCATCTCTCCACAACAACCTGTTAGACTTAATCAACTTCTCCACATAAAGATTGTAGTCTCTTTCTATTCTCCTTATAGTTTCTCTTTCTTCTTTTCTTCTTTTCTCTTCCTCTTCATCACACTCTAAATTATAAGAATCAACTACAGTAGAAAGAATCATAATCTCAATATCTTATAGAGTGTCAGATTCATCAGGATCATGAACTGTGTCAGGATTTGAATCTACAACTTGAACTGTATTACTGATATGTGTTGTCTGTCTTGGTCTTTTTCTCAAAATCACCTCAGGTACATACTCTTCACCTTCATCTTCATCATGAGTGCTACTCCTGATAGCTTGATTTTCATAGACTTTTGGAATCTCAGGTGTAGATAATTGTACATCCTCAGTGACTTCCTCAATTCTTATACCACTAGACCTTGTATGTCTAGGTAAAGACTGTACAGACCTTCTTCTTCTTCTTAATCCTCTTCTTCCTCTGCCTCTTCCTCTACTAGCAGCAGGAATGATTGTATTGAATCTTTCCTTGATCTCTTTCTGTTGCTTTAAAAACTCTTCTGGAGATAGATCTGGAAATTTTTCAGTTGATAGAGAAAGTGCCTTCATGGCAAATAATTGTTGAACCCTCTTATCAGTATGATATAGAGTGACAACATCACCAGTTTTAGTCTTGAATTTCTGGAAGAGATTAGCAGCATCTTCAGCTTTTTCAATAAAAACATCTTCGTCACCTTCAGGAATTGTTGAGAGAGTTTTACTATGACCAGGCGTCAGGAGTTGGTCACCTGTCAGGATTTGCTCTTCCGTCAGGATCTGATAGTTGACTAAAGTCCTTACTGTTTTCACTCCAGAATCAAAAACATGAGTTGACTGCATGGTTTGAGATTGACTTTGTGTTTGCCTTGAAGTTTGCACCAGTGCAACATCAGAGGTTTCTTTCTGTACCATGTCACCACCATCATTTCCAGCAACATCAGGTGTACATTTTGTCTGAATTACCTTCTCCCCCTTTTTGGCATCAGGATTAGTCAACAAAGATAAAATTAAAGAGAAAGAAGCTTCAATATTTGATACCTTTGAATCCAAGGAATCAATCCTTATGTTGAGTGAAGACTGAGAAGTGACAAGAGCTTTGACATTCGTGTCCAAAAGTCTTACCTGGAATGCAGTAGGAGCCAAGGCTAGACTTTGCGTGACATCTGCTCTTATGATAGCATTATCAGCTCTTACAGAATCCATCTCTGTTTTAAGACTTTTGCTAAGAATTGTAGTAGCCTTCAAATGATTCTTTAGATCATCATTACCAATCAAGGAAACTGCATGGGAAGCATGATGAAGTGCATTATTAAAACTAATTGAGTCTTCAGATCTATACCATTCATTTTCCCACTCATGCTTCCTAATTTGAGCAGCATAATAATTAGCAGAAGCTTTGTGAAAGGCATATGTCCAGGCCTATTTGTAAACACCGAGGATTCTACTCAACTTTAATTAAGATGTAATAAGTAAATAATAAAAATCAAATGTCACAGGAATCTCAGAAGGTTATATCTGTCAAAGAATGAAGATTAAAGTCATCTACAGACTTGAAGTTATTCTACATTGAAAGAAGCTCAATTTATTGATCAAGCCTCAATGAAGTATTCAAGCTCAGTGGATTTATTACAGTGACAGAGATTTCAAGTGGTGACAGAAAAAGATACTGGTTACAGGGTTCTTTAATAAGAAGGAAGTGAATCACTGCTTAAAAATCAAATAGATAAAGACCAGACATTGTCGTTAGTCACTCATGAACCAGACCGTGCATTGAGTGTCAACGTACTAATATGTTTGTTCTTTATCTAAGTTTTAAGTGATTCTGGGATTAATAGGAAGTCAACTAATTCTATTTTATTCTCTTATAAATAATTAATATTTAAGTATATTATTTATTAATTTGATTCTGCAAAGAATTAAATTAATACATAATTTATTTAATTAGTTATTTAAATTAGAATATATTTGAACTAGGAAGACTTATATTTTTGTACTAGGAAGACTATCAAGGCTGTTTTACAGATTGTCTTCCTAGAGCAATATATAGTTTTCCCGATTGTCTTCCTAAGGTTATTGACTGTCTTACCGATTGTCTTCCAAGCACAAGGGCTTGTCTTACCGATTGTCTTCCAAGGCATAAAGTATTGTATTTCAGTAGTTTTTCTAAATACAAAGCTGCAAGTTGTTGGCGCGTGGAATGCAGTCAAAGGAATTCTATTTAAAGGAAAACAAGGCAGTTGACATTCATATCATCAGAAGACACAGAAGAAAAAGCAAAAACACATTACATTAAAAGCTCTTCTTCATTTCTCTCAACTGTGAAGCTATTAATTTCTGCAGAGAATTAATTCTTGATTGTACTTCAACATTTAATCCATAAGAATCATTTCTCTTGTACTGCTTTAGCTTTCTAGCGGATCATAATCCCTAGATTTTATATCGAACTACTTTTTAGTATTCGATCCTTTTTATTACAAAAATAGATAAATTCATGTCGAATTTATTCTAGATTTGTTTTATTAAGTTCCTTGTAATCAAGTGATCAAATTGTAACACCTCTCAAGTTTAATAGAGTTTCTATTTAACTTGAATATTGTTTCAGTTTTTATTCCGCATTAATTTGTTCTAAACAGTTAAATCTTTAAAAGGACAAATTCGATAAAACGGTATAGTTTGTATTCAACCCCCCTTCTACAAACATATCAGGACCTAACAATTGGCATCAGAGCCTTTTGATTGATATACTAATCAAAGATCCAATTGTTTGAGATTTTTTTTCTTAACTCTGAATTTTTTATTTTTCTAAAAATCTCAAAAGATGTCTACTGCACAGAAAGTGGGGACAGTTAAAATCCCAATATTCAGCAAGGAGCATTATCCAATGTGGAAGAAGAAAATGCTCCTATTTCTTAAAGTTGCAAATCCTAAATACTTGGATGTGCTGAAGAGTGGTCCCAAACTCCCTATGATTATTGATCCTGAAGTTGTTGAGGATAATGTTGTGACTAGGGCTGCTAGGATGTACCCTAAGGATCCCAAGGAATACACTCCTGATGAGAAAGAGGATGTTACCTTGGATTCCTGTCTTCAGTTGATCCTTATTGAGAGTCTTGATCCTATCATGCATAATCATGTCCTAAATTGTGAAACTGCCAAACATATTTGGGGAACCATAGAGATAATCAATGAGGGGACTGAAGAGGTTAGGGAGAATATGCTGGAAATTCTCACTTCACAATATGAGCATTTCAGATCAAACCCTGGTGAAGGTATCTCTCAGGTTTTTGAGAGATACAACAAATTAATCAATGATCTGAATCTCAATGGGAAGCACTACACCAACAAAGAGATTAACAAGAAGTTCCTTCTTACCCTTCCACCTCATTTGGAGCACAAAATTTCTGCCATTAGAGAAGCAAGAGATATGAATGAGATTGCTTTGGAGAGATTGTATGGTGTGCTAAAGACCTATGAGCTGGAGCAGATTCAACAGAAGGAGCTGTATGGAACTGGAAGGATTGTTGGTACCTCCACTGCATTGGCTGCTGAAGTCCCACAGAAACTGGAAGTGAAGGCTGTTCAACCTTCCAGTTCTCACATGAATGTTATTGATGCTGAATATGGATTAACATCCATTGATCAATCTGGTGGTGACTTCTATTCTTTGGAAGAACTTGATCAGCTGGAGGATGGTGATTTGGCTTTGATAGTCAGAAAGTTTGGGAAGTTTAGATTCAAGAGGAATCCCAATCTTAAGTTCAGACCCAGATTTCAGAGAGGTGGATCTTCATCTTCAAGTGGCACAAGGGGTGGCTACAAAACTGGAACTGTGGAAAGGAGTATAATCAGATGCTACAATTGCAATGAGTTGGGTCACTTTGCTACTGAGTGCAGAAAGCCAAAGCAAGTGACTAGAAACACATTTGATTCTAGCAAGAAGAACAAGATTGGGAAGGCCTATGTTGCTGAGGGAAAGAGTTGGGATGACACTGACAGTGATGAAGAAGCAGGTGAGATTGGGAACCTTGCTTTAATGGCTAAAGAGGAAAGCACTTCATCCAGATACATGTCAGAGGTAACCTTTACTGACGCTGAAATGATTTATCATCTTGGTGGCACCATAAGTTGTGCACGCACTGAAAATGATAGAATAAATCTTTTAAACACAAATCTTGAAAAGGAATTAAAAGATTTGAAACTTGTGCATGTTAATCAGGATGAACTTAATGAGAAAATTGCTTTTCTGGAGAATAGGGTTAAATGTTATATTCAACTGGAAACCATTCTTAAGAAAGAGATTAGTGAGCTGAAGACTAAAGCTAATGCTTATTTCAGTTCTTGTAAGACTGCTAAAGAAATTCTCAATAAGCAAGCTGTTGGTAATCATGTCAGTATAGGTTATGATTATAATGAGGCTATAGGATTGCTTGGTATTAATACACCTTGTAGGGTCAGAGAAGAAGGAAAGGCTGTTCCTTATATTCTTAAGGGTATTAAAACACCCTTCTGTAAGGAGTCTGAGGCAGAGCCTCTGAATGAATCTTCTATCATTATTGCTGAGGAGATTCATGAAGAAGATGTTGCCTTAGAAGCTGAGAAATCCAAAAAGTGTGTATCTGATATTCCAGTCAAAGTTGCTAAAACTGAAAAGACTAAATCAGATATCCATAAGTTGGATCAAAACAACTGTAGAACTAACATGCCTGCTATTAATTCTTCTCATAAAGCATGTGGTGTGAGTAATTGCATGTCTTGTGCTTTTAATGTTATGTATGCTTTCTTTAATAAAAAGCATGTATCTAGTGATAAGACTGCTCCACGTCAACATGTTAATAATAAGAAGCATGTTAAAACAAAGACTACTAGTCCTCCTCAGACTAGAGTGGATTCATTTATCCCTAAGCCTACTCAGAAATGTGTTAAGGCTGGTTATAAATGGAAACGCTCTTATGTGAAAGAGGATGAAGTAGTTTTAGTTAGAAATGTTGTTTTGCCTGACAAAGGCCAGTTCTTTAAGTATGCCGGACCCAATCAATTTTGGGCTCCGAAGAAGGACTAATCAATCTGATATTGCAGGGAGTTAAACAGGTAAACCGAGTTATGTGGATTCTGGACAGTGGTTGTTCAAGGCATATGACCGGAGATAGAGCCCTGCTATCAGATGTGATTGTGAAAGCTGGCCCAGTAGTTACCTTTGGAGATAACAGCAAGGGTATTACGAAAGGATATGGCTGTTTGAAGTACGGAAATGTTATCATTGAAGATGTTTCATTTGTGGAAGGTCTGACGTTCAATCTTCTCAGCATCAGTCAGTTCTGTGACAGAGGATATGCTGTTTCCTTTGAAAGAGAGAAGTGTCAGATTGTTCACAAGAAGAATGGAAAGCCTGCTCTTCAAGGAGTAAGGAAAGGTGATCTGTTCATAGCTGATCTGAACTCGGGATTCAAAGATGAAGTTAATTGTTTTTATGCTAAAGCTTCATCAGATGATAGTTGGCTATGGCACAAGAAGATGTCTCACCTTAACTTCAAAACTATGAACTCTTTAGTCAAGAGGGAATTAGTTAGAGGTTTGCCTCAGATGGAATTTACACAGGAAGGACTGTGTGAGGCATGTCAGAAGGGAAAGTCAAAGAAAGCGTCTCACAAGGGCACTGACACATCATCAATAACTGAACCTCTTCAGCTACTGCACATGGATTTGTTTGGTCCAGTTAATGTGATGTCCATGTCAAAGAAACAATATGCACTTGTGATTGTTGATGACTATTCAAAATATACATGGGTTTTATTCCTACATTCCAAGGATGAGACCCCATTTCTGGTGATTGGCTATGTGAAGTTGATTGAGCTGGATTATAGATTCCCTGTTAGAGCCATAAGGTCAGATAATGGTACAGAATTCAAGAATGCCATTCTAAATGACTTTTGTGCTGATAAAGGAATAACAAGACAGTATTCTGCCCCTAGAACTCCTCAACAAAATGGAGTAGTGGAAAGAAAGAATCGTACATTGATTGAAGCTGCTAGGACTATGTTAAGTGAGTCTAAACTTCCAATGTACTTTTGGGCTGAAGCAGCGAATACAGCTTGTTATACTCAGAATCGAACTTTAATCAACAAAGACCTAATGAAGACTCCGTATGAGATCATGAATAACAAGAAACCAACTGTCAAGTACTTTCATGTATTTGGAGCAAAATGCTTTGTGCTTTTAGATGAAAATGTTAAACGTGGCAAGTTTGAGGCAAAGGCACAAGAAGCTATTTTTGTTGGTTATTCCAGAAGATCTTACAGGGTTTATGTGGTTGGCAGTCACACAGTAAAGGAAAGTGTCAATGTTACTTTTGATGACACTAAGTTCCCCAATATCCAAAAAGAAGATTCATCTGAAGAGCTGAAGTTTGATAACTTGCCAGACTCAGAATCAGATGATGAAGCCCCACCTGAAGTTATTGCTGGTAATGATAATAACAATGATGATAATGATCCTGGTGATGGTGGTGGAAACACTGGTAACAATGGAGATACCACCAGCACTGGAGAAGGATCATCAAGGCAAACAGGCAACAACTCAGGGGGAGCAAATGAAGGATCAGCTAGTCACTCACAACATCAAAGTGCATTTCAAGGTGAATCATCAAGATCAAATCTTCCAAGACAGACTGTTTGGAATAGAGCTCATCCTTTTGAGCTGATCATTGGTGATCCAGATGTTGGAGTTAAAACTAGAAGAGCTTCTCAGAATGAATGTCTTTTCTCAGCATTTCTATCTAAAATGGAGCCAAAGAAAACTGAGGAAGCACTGACTGATCCAGATTGGGTGATTGCTATGCAAGATGAACTCAATCAGTTTGAACAACAACAAGTCTGGAAGCTGGTACCCAGGCCAAAGAACAAGAAAGTAGTTGGTACTAGATGGGTATACAGGAACAAGCTAGATGAGGATGGCATTGTTACAAGGAACAAGGCAAGACTGGCTGCACAAGGGTATTCTCAAGCTGAAGGCATTGATTATGATGAAACCTATGCACCAGTGGCTAGACTTGAGGCCATCAGGATGTTCTTAGCATTTGCTGCTTACTCCAATTTTAAAGTCTATCAAATGGATGTTAAGAGTGCATTCCTGAATGGTGAACTTGATGAAGAAGTGTATGTGGAACAGCCCCCTGGCTTTGAAAATCAGGAGCTGCTGGACTTTGTGTACTTTCTCTTCAAGGCTATCTATGGTCTCAAACAAGCCCCAAGAAAATGGTATGACACTCTCTCTGGTTTTCTTTTAGAAAATGGTTTTGTTAGAGGTATCATAGACAAAACTCTTTTTTCAAAGAAACACAAAAGTGATATGATATTAGTCCAAGTCTATGTGGATGACATCATATTTGGGTCTACTAATGATAATCTCTGTAAGAGATTTGCTGAGCTAATGCAGAGTAAGTTTGAAATGAGTATGATGGGTGAGCTGAAGTTCTTTCTTGGATTGCAAGTAAGTCAAAGGTCAAATGGTATATTTATTTGTCAATCCAAGTATCTCAAAGAACTCCTCAAGAAGTATCATATGGAGGATTCAGCATCAGCAAGGACTCCATCTCCAACAGGAATCAAACTTGGAGCTTCTGACAAATCTATCAAGGTAGATGTTACAAGCTACAGAGGTATGATTGGCTCCTTACTCTATCTTACTGCTAGTAGACCAGATATTATGTATGCTACATGCTTGTGTGCAAGGTTCCAAGCGGACCCTAGAGATGTTCATCTCGTTGCTGTGAAAAGAATCTTGAGATATCTTAAGGGTACACCTAATCTAGGTATCTGGTACCCTAAAGATTCAGGTTTTAATCTTGTTGGATATACAGATTCTGATTATGCAGGTAGTGTTGTGGATAGAAAGAGTACCTCTGGGAGTTGTCAATTCCTAGGAGGTAGGTTGATTTCCTGGTATAGCAAGAAACAGCAAACAGTTTCCAATTCAACAGCAGAAGCTGAATATATTGCTGCTGGAAGCTGTTGTGCTCAAATCTTATGGATACGGAATCAATTAAAGGACTATGGCTTTGCATTAGACAAAATCCCCATATTTTGTGATAATACAAGTGCCATAGCAATCTCCAACAACCCTGTGCAGCACTCGAGAACGAAGCACATTGATATCAGGTATCATTTTATCAGAGAGCATGTCATGAATGGAACTGTGGAGTTACACTTTGTACCCACAGAAGAACAGACTGCAGATATATTCACTAAATCTGTTGATGAATCCACATTTATCAAGTTAGTTGGTAAATTGGGTATGTTAAACAGTCTTAGTGATTAACAATATATCTGTCAGGTTTGTTATTTCAAAATTCATTTTCTCTTGTCATTTAACTAATATTTGCTGCTAATTCTCATTTAATAGTACATGCTTGTGTATTTAAATAGCTCTGAATATTTTATTTTCTTTAAAAATATTTTTCTCATATTTTTAAAGTGGAGAAATGTATTTTTATTGAAAATATATTTATTTAGAATTATTTAGATATTTTTCAGATTGTAAATAGTGTTGTTTGAATTTTTCTGCAAGTTTATATTAATTTTATGCATTTCTAATATTCTGCATATTTTTCTAGGATTTATGGAATTTTCTATGAATTTTTCTAGAATTTTATATATTTTTCATGCATTTTTCTAAGTTTTTCAGCATTTTTTTTATATATTCGAATTTATTCTGAATTTTTTGGTAAGTCTTCCCAGTTTTACACTAGGAAGACTACCGGGAAAACAAGGGATATTTTCATAATGTTTTTTTTGTTTTTTCCTTTTTGTTTTTAAGTCTTTTTGAAAGTCTTCCCAGTTTTATAACTAGGAAGACTATCGGGAAGACTTAACTTAATTAGTCTTATTTACTGTTTTTCCTTTTATTTATTTTTCCGAAGACTTCCTAATTTAAACTAGGAAGACTATCGGGAAGACTATTCTAAGTCTTACCGATTGTCTTCCCAGTTTAAATTCAAAAAAAACGTTTCTTATTCTTTCTTTTTACAGTTTTATGTTTACTATTATATATATATAGATATATGTACATACAGCATTTCTTATCAGTCTTTTGCCTTAACAGTTTTTCTTATTTCTAAGCATTTCCCCTTTCGATTTCCTTTCTTTTTGCAGAAATTGTGACTCTTGAATCATTATTGCTCAAGTATTAACTTAGCAAATCATTTTGTTCTTCAAAATCAGACTCACTGAGTCGAATTGCTGTCGGTTTTTAATTAAGAAAAACTGATTCGATTTGCATTTTCTTGAGTTTGTTAAGTAACTTTCTTGATTTTTAGTGATATAAAGGATTACTGTGTGACTTTGAACTGAATGTGATACTGTGTGTGTGTTCTTGAAGTTTTTGCCATTTCATTTGCCCAATTTCAATTCTGTTTTACTAGTGTAGTTCGAGTTTTTGGGATTAAAAATTTAAATTTAGTTAATTTTAATAGAATCGTGATTTTGTGGATTTTAAGTAATTTTGATTAATTCTAAAAATCCCTAAAATACTAATTTTATTTTAAGTTAATTAAAATTTTCTTGTTTTATTAAAATGGATCCTAATAATTTTGAACTTGTGTTAAATAATTTTGTTGGGTATTTTGATCCGTCTAGGTGTAAGGTGGAACGTTTCAGACCGTGGATTCAATTTTTAAATAGCAATACTTGTGTTAGTTATGCTATTTGTGCCAATGCACTTCTGAAAATTGATCCATTACGGATGTTGTGTTCAAGTGCTGTTATTGCTGACAATTCAAAATCTTTTACTTTCAATATTCTCAATCAGCAATATACAGTTACTTTTGATTTATTTTGTGATGTGTTGCATTTTCCAAAGGACAGGTTTGATCCATTACCCACTGATGATGAGTTAACACAGTTCTTTGTGAATATTCATTATCAGGGTCCCTTTCAAATGGTAAAATTGTCAAAAACTTTTGTTGTAAGGGAATGGGATCTGTTCTTTGATACTATAGCTAGGGTATTTGGTAATTGCACAAAAACAAACTTTCATTGCATTACCAGTCTTAATCAATACATTGCCTATGCTATAGTATTTGGTCGTAGATTGAACTTTGCTGAGATTCTGTGGAACCTTTTGCTCAACAGGCTTGCTCACTCTAGGAGAGATTCTGATAATGGTGTGAAAGTAAGGTGTTGGTACCCTCGCTTTCTAACTCTTATCATTAATCATCTTCTCACTGCTGAGCAGGTAGAACTGTTTCGAGAAGCTAGATTTGAAACCTCTCCAACCACAGACACCAAATTCTATACTAGACTTGATGTCTCATCCAAATTTACCACCATACCTGTTCTTGTTTCACCATTCATGAGACAATTCATTAATCTTCCTATCTTTGGTGAACAAGTTCCCGAACCACATCCAGTACCACTGCAGGTAGTTATTCCTAACCTTGGTTCTTCTTCTGGTACTTCAATTGAAACCCAAGTGGTTGTTAGGGCTGACCCAGAGATTGTAGATCCACAGTCTCTGACCCAGGTCATAGAGCCAAACAGAGAGTCAAACACTCCTGAAACACAATCTGAGCCTAATGTACAAACCAGTTCAAGAAATGTTAGTGATATAGCTGAAATGAGTGTTCCCACAGCTCTGTCTCCACCCTTAAAGAAAAGAAAAACCTATAGGGAGACAACTGTTAGCCCATCTGTATCCTCTCAAAAGGATATGGACATTGATATGGCCACTACACAGTCTCTGGAGACATCCTCTCAACAGGGTGGATCTATTGAAATTCGCCATCGGGCCATGGCATCTTGTACTGAGTCAAGCACACTCCCATTACTCACAATGGGAGAAGATATCCATCTAGATGACACTCAGGACACCATGTCAGGAGAGCATTTTACTTTTGATTTTGATACAGTGCCTACCATAGTTACGGTAGAAGTGCCTTCACAGGCATCTGAGGGAAAATCTGATTCTTTGCCAACTCAAATAGAATCATTTTCTCCCCTCCCAGAGGGAACATCTCTGGCTCCCCTAAGGGATTTTTCACTCGCAGTTTATACTGGAGAAAGTGAAAGGCAACCTGATGAGTCTGTCCCTGAAGCAATTCAGTATACAATGTCAAATATCTTGACAGACTCACTCAGGGATCGGGAATTGCGAACTCCCATTGCACCACCACTGACCTCTCTTGAAGAGGCTAGGGTGATTGTCCATGCAGGTACATCTACTGAAAATCTAGAAAGACAGATAGTTGTGAGAGATATGAGTCAAACACCGAGTGAAACACAAGCACGTGAGTTGAGTGAAACACCACTGAGAGCAATTGAAGTGAGTGCACACACTGACACAAACACTGCTTTGTTAAAACAGCTAGCTGATCTACAGAAGAAGTTGCAAGAGACCCAGGCTGAAAACACAATTCTAAAAGCACAAGTGGTTGCACAATCTACCACCTCTGTATCAAATCAGCTGGGTACTGTGAAAGATGACCTGGAAGGATTGAAGAATAATCTACTCCCGAAGCTGAATTCAATTCAACAATCTCAAGTGCTGGTGGCTTCAGACATTTCTGATTTAACAATGTCAAATGCTCAGATTTCAGAAAGTGTCAAGGAGATTGCTGCCATTTCTACCAAGGTGGACTTTATTCTGCAAACAGCTGATGAAAATCAAAAGTTTAATGAAGAAAGGATATTTAGGATTGAAGGAGGAATGGAGCATCTGAATGAAGGTATGAAGCACTTGTACAATATGATCAAAAATTCACATCAACCTACTGAAGAGCAAAGAACATTCTTTGAGGGAGATGATGATGAAGATGATGATGCTGATGAAGGAGGAGATGGGAGAGGAAGTGGAGAGATAAGGAGAGATACTGAGGTGAATCCTAGGGCTTCCACAGCTCAGACTGTAGAGGATTCCTCAACTAAGGGGGAGAAGGAGAAGAAAGGAGAAGACAAAGAAGCTGGAGGAGCTTCTGGAAAGGATAAGGGGAAAGGTAAACAATCAATGGAGGAGTCTGCTTTTGATGATGCTTACTATTACCATGGTGAACAGGATAATTTTCAATTTGATATGTCTGGTAATTTGGAGAAGACTATCCCTGTAGAACCTATTGGTGAGGAGGAAGTGGAAGAAGTGGCTAACTTTGATGATTGGGAGGATGAAGCTGATCTATATACACCTGACCCTTTGTTTCAGAAAGAATTGAAGAAGCAGCAAGCAGAGCTAAGGAGAAAGGAGGATGAGAATGCCAAGGTCTCCAACATCATATCTCAGAAGATGAAAATTCAAAAGGCTGAACATGAAGATAAACAACGTCTTCATAGTATTCATGTCAAAGAAAGGAGATTGGATGTTAGGATGAAGCAAGGAATGAAATGGGACAAGGCAAGGGAGATGTTTGATATCCCTCAGAGAGGCACAAACAATGATGCTGCTTTTCTGAAGTTGCTTGAGAAGATCAGAAATGTTAATCCAGACAATTCATTGTACATGAAGGCTTTGAAAGAAGATATTCTAAGGATTACGTCTGCATTTGATCAAGTGAGGCAAGAACTGTACATCTATGTCTCAAGTGCTCTTGAAGGGTCTTTCACCATTTCTCTTGACCTCCTCCAAAGAAGATCTCTATCTGAATTGTGGATTCTGATGAGTAAAGTAAAGAGATCTTCTTGTTTGAATGAGCTTCTATATGACAGGCTTAGAGATTCTGCAATGAAGGCCAGTCCTCAAGTTGTACATTTTCCCTATGAAGTCAAAATCTACAGAGGTACAACTTTAGAAACTGTGAGGCTGGATCCTGATTCCATGAAGCTACAGACTGCTATGCAACTGGTGAAGTTGGAGAATCTTCTTAGAACTTCTGGGTTTGCTTCTGTAGAAAAGTCTGAAGTTGCTGATATGATTTCAGACTACTGCACGGAGAAAATTCCAAGGTATGCTCAAATGAAGAATAGATTGAAGAAGATCACCACTCAACCAGTAATGCCAAGTGGTGTAGTTTCTGAAAGTGATCGTGTCCTTGACAAAGATCTTCTAGTCACCTTGCAAGAAGCTGAAGAAGGTGAAATTAGAGACTGAAGGCATGATAGGTTTAGCTCTTTTGTAAATGTTATATGTATAGAGCTAGGTAAATCAAGATAGGGAAATGTATTCATATGTTCAGTCTAGAGGAACATCTATCTTGTATTTATCTTTACTGTTTGAATCTGGAAATTGTTATATTTAATCCAGAACTTTTTATTATTTGCTTGGCTCTTAAAAGTCTTATTTTTTCTTGTTTTAGTTGAGTTATCCTCTAGAGGTATTTGGTTGTTATTGTCTAACAAACAAATAGGGGGAGATTGAAAGGCATATGTCCAGGCCTATTTGTAAACACCGAGGATTCTACTCAACTTTAATTAAGATGTAATAAGTAAATAATAAAAATCAAATGTCACAGGAATCTCAGAAGGTTATATCTGTCAAAGAATGAAGATTAAAGTCATCTACAGACTTGAAGTTATTCTACATTGAAAGAAGCTCAATTTATTGATCAAGCCTCAATGAAGTATTCAAGCTCAGTGGATTTATTACAGTGACAGAGATTTCAAGTGGTGACAGAAAAAGATACTGGTTACAGGGTTCTTTAATAAGAAGGAAGTGAATCACTGCTTAAAAATCAAATAGATAAAGACCAGACATTGTCGTTAGTCACTCATGAACCAGACCGTGCATTGAGTGTCAACGTACTAATATGTTTGTTCTTTATCTAAGTTTTAAGTGATTCTGGGATTAATAGGAAGTCAACTAATTCTATTTTATTCTCTTATAAATAATTAATATTTAAGTATATTATTTATTAATTTGATTCTGCAAAGAATTAAATTAATACATAATTTATTTAATTAGTTATTTAAATTAGAATATATTTGAACTAGGAAGACTTATATTTTTGTACTAGGAAGACTATCAAGGCTGTTTTACAGATTGTCTTCCTAGAGCAATATATAGTTTTCCCGATTGTCTTCCTAAGGTTATTGACTGTCTTACCGATTGTCTTCCAAGCACAAGGGCTTGTCTTACCGATTGTCTTCCAAGGCATAAAGTATTGTATTTCAGTAGTTTTTCTAAATACAAAGCTGCAAGTTGTTGGCGCGTGGAATGCAGTCAAAGGAATTCTATTTAAAGGAAAACAAGGCAGTTGACATTCATATCATCAGAAGACACAGAAGAAAAAGCAAAAACACATTACATTAAAAGCTCTTCTTCATTTCTCTCAACTGTGAAGCTATTAATTTCTGCAGAGAATTAATTCTTGATTGTACTTCAACATTTAATCCATAAGAATCATTTCTCTTGTACTGCTTTAGCTTTCTAGCGGATCATAATCCCTAGATTTTATATCGAACTACTTTTTAGTATTCGATCCTTTTTATTACAAAAATAGATAAATTCATGTCGAATTTATTCTAGATTTGTTTTATTAAGTTCCTTGTAATCAAGTGATCAAATTGTAACACCTCTCAAGTTTAATAGAGTTTCTATTTAACTTGAATATTGTTTCAGTTTTTATTCCGCATTAATTTGTTCTAAACAGTTAAATCTTTAAAAGGACAAATTCGATAAAACGGTATAGTTTGTATTCAACCCCCCTTCTACAAACATATCAGGACCTAACACTTTGCCAGTATTTGCCTTGCCAACCATAAACTTGCTAGAAGAACCATAAGTATCTTCAAGACTGGCTTTCATTGCCCTGGCAAGCTCATTTTTATCAACACCATCATCAGCATCATCATTATCTGATCCTGAACTGCTGTCTTCAGATTCATTATCAGGAGCAGGGTCAGGAATAACAACACCCTTCTATTTGTCAGCAGCCAAAGATTTGACTGAAGCATCCTGATGATCTGAGATAGAGTCAACCAGAGGCCTAGAAGAAAGTGGTTGAATCAGGATAGGTTCAGCATTATCAGTATTGCCAACAACATTTTCATCAGGAACAACACTATCATCAGGAGCATGGCTTGCATCAGTATTTCCTACTGATGGTTGTTGTGTAGCCTGAGGTTTTGAAGCTTCTTCATCCATTTGAGTTGAAGGTTCCTGTGGGCTTCCCTCAAATACAGTGTTTTCAATCAAAGAATTCATCTCAATATCAGGAGCCCCTTGAGCATTGTCAGGAAGTTCCTTTGCAACTAAATTTTCATTGCCTACATCTTCACATTGAGAAGATCGTTCTTGTGTGGCAGGAATGCTAATGTCTTCATTTTCCCTTTGAGAAATTGGTTCTTGTGGGACCATTCCTTCAGCTGAGCCTGCACTCACACTTTGAGTGAGTGGTTCTTGTGTGGTTGGATCAGTAGTAGCTTCTGAACTCCTTTGAAGTCCAGGTTCTTGTGGGCTTGATCCTTTCAGAGGTGATGCAAACCTCTGCTTCTTCTATCTTTTAAACACAATTTCCTCAGCCTTTCTTTTCTGAATAAGTGGTGGTTTGAAACCAATCTGAGATGCAGTGTCAATAACCAAGAAACTTCCATAATTCTTTTACTTGGAGAGACAGGTACTGGAGAGTCTGAGATGAAAACAGTCTTGACTGGTGAGTCATCAGGAGTATTGATGTCATGATTTGTATGAGCATCAGGAATTGCTCTCTGATTCTTCTCTCAGAAATTCTCAAAATTCATCATTCCAAGTTCATTCACAGGTACTGGCTTGGTGAATATATCAGCTAGCTGTTGGTCAGTTGGAACAAAATGCAATTCAATTGTTCTCTCCAGTACTTGTTCTCTTATAAAGTGATATCTGATACTGATGTGCTTAGTAAGAGAATGTTGAACTGGATTCCCTGTCATGGCAATAGCACTTTGGTTATCACAATAAATAGGAATTTTAGAGTATGACAAACCATAGTCCAACAACTGATTTTTCATCCACATTATCTGAGCACATCAACTTCTTGCAGCAATGTACTCCGCTTCTACAGTTGATGTAGAGATAGACTTTTGCTTTTTACTGAACCAGGATACTAGTCTACCACCCAAAAACTAACAGCTTCCTGAAGTGTTTTTCCTGTCTATTTTAAAGCCTGCAAAATCAGCATCTAAGTAACAACACAACCCAAAATCTGATTCTCTAGCATACCAAAGGCCAAGAGATAGAGTGCCCTTAAGGTATCTGAAAATTCTTTTAACTGCTATCAAGTGTGGTTCCCTGGGATTTGCCTGAAATCTTGCACAGAGACAGGTTGCATACATGATATCTGGTCTACTAGCAGTTAGATAAATGAGTGAGCCAATCATCCCTCTGTAGTGAGTTACATCTACCTCGGTACCTTGGTCAGGATCAAGTTTGGTAGCTGTAGCTATGGGAGTACTTGCAGTGGCACTATCTTGCATGTTAAACCTTTTCAATAAATTACTAGTATATTTTGACTGATTGATAAACATACCATCATCAGTCTGTTTAACTTGTGGACCTAGAAAATAACTCATTTCTCATATAATGCTCATTTGATATCTAGACTGCATAAGCTTTGAAAACCTCTCACACAGCTTATTGTTAGTTGACCCAAATATGATATCATCAACATAAGTCTGAACTAAAAGCAAATCCTTACCATGATTCAAATAAAACAGAGTTTTATCAATTGTACCTCTTTTGAATCCACTTTCCAGTAAGAATTGAGCTAGGGTTTCATACTAGGCTCTTGGAGCTTGCTTTAGTCCATAAAGTGCTTTATCCAATCTGTAGACATGATTTGGATATTTTGGATCAATGAAACCAGGAGGTTGTTCAACATATACTTCTTCCTCCAGTTCTCCATTGAGAAAAGCACTTTTCACATCCATCTGGTAAACATTAAATTTCATGTGGGCTGCATATGCCAGAAAGATCCTGATGGCTTCTAGCCTTGCAATATGAGCAAAAGTCTCATCATAATCAATTCCTTCATGTTGATAATACCCCTTAGCAACTAGCCTTGCTTTATTCCTGATAATAATGCCATCTGATTTTGTCTTGTTTTTGAATACCCACTTTGTACCAACAATTGACCTGTTCTTTGGTCTTGGTACCAGTTTTCAGACTTTATTTCTCTTAAATTCATTCAGCTCTTCTTGCATTGTTGTAACCCAATCAGCATCCTTAAGTGCATCTTCAACTTTCTTAGGCTCCTCCTTTGATAGAAGGTTGTGATAAAGACATTCATTTTGAGTTGCACTTCTTGTCTTAACACCTGCATCAGGATTCCCAATAATCAAATCAAGAGTGTGACTTTTGGTCCATTTCCTTGCTGGTGGTAAATCATTCCTAGAGTTGGATGCTCCCCCTGAATTGGTGTTATCATCAAAAGAGCTTAAATCAGTAGAAGTTCCCCCTGAGATATTGATGTCTCCTCCTGATGGATTATCGGGATTATCATTTGAATCAGTATCTGATAATTCCTCTCCTGATGGTTGAGTTGTATCAGTATTAGTAACAGTTTGTTGTTGCTCCCCCTCAACATGTACACTGTTATTAGCACCATCAGTATTTGGTGCAGCATCAATATTTGGTGACCCATCAGTATCTGATGGAGCATCAGTATATGACTCTAGTTCATCAGGATTCTTGGTAGCTTTATTTGCAAAGATAAAACTATCATGTAAGTCTTCATCAATTCCAGTTATCTTCTTATCATCAAAAGATACATTTATAGACTCCATGACAGTCCTTGTCACTACAAGAAAAACTGAATCAGACGACACCTTTCAGACAACGGACGACCGAAAAAGTGTTGCCTAAAATTAACAGACGACAGGTTATTTTTTGGCTCGAAAAAGTATTGTCTAATCCATTACATTACAACGGTTTACGAACCGTTGTCTAAGAAACTGAAAAGTAGTGGATATAGACGACGCAAATGAATGGGTTTAGACAACATTTTTTTTAACTCTTGTCTAAATAAAATTGGGACAATGTTTGACTTTAACCGTTGTTGGATTGAGACAACGGTTGTCTTAGTCGTATTGTGTGAATAAACGTAAGACAATGTTGCAAAAAAAACCGTTGTGTGAATTTTATATAATTTTATTATAAAGTCGTGAGTAAATTATTGTATAATAATTTTTATACATTAGGATCTTGACTAACTTTGTTTTGTTTATTCAATTTATAAAAGTATAAGACAATGATTTTTGTTTACCAAAGTGTTGTAAGTTTTAAGACTTAACAATGGTTTTGTTCCAAAAACCCGTTATATTTGTATAAAATACACAAAGGTTTTTGTTTTGATCCATTCGTTGTTGAATAATCTTTGTAATAATTGTTTATGTTTTTAAATCGTTGTATGATATAGACAATGATTTTTTCTTACAAAATTCTTGTGTGAGTAATTACTTTACAACGTTTTTTTGGATAAATCGTTGTCTGTATCAAAAGCCTTCATTTTTTATAAAATTTATTTGTTTGCCTTAATACATAAATGTGACACACTTCATACAATGTTATTAGATGAATATCTTGTTTAGATTTTAAGTATAAAAATTTGTTAAACAATAAAACTTTAATAAATTTTAATAATAATAATAATATCATTGATAGATAGAATACAATCATATTTCAGACATTTTGTTATACATGTTGTAGATGTTGACATTATATATTTTATGATTTGTGATTCTTAATGTTTGTTTATAAGAAAAGATTAGGTAGGAAAACATCAATAATGGTAACATTTATAATTTTGAAGTTCAACTAATATTATATAATAAATATACTATTATTGATATCAGAAGCTTAATAAGTGACATAGCAAATATTATTAACAATAAAGTTGTCATATTCAAATTATTAGTTTTACATATCAATATGATATAATTTAATTATAAAGTCGTGAGTAAATTATCGTATAGTAATTTTTATATATTCGGATCGTGACTAACGTTTGTTTATTCAATTTTAGAAAAGTATAAGACAATGTTTTTTGTTTAACAAAGTGTTGTAAGTTGTAAGACTTAACAAAGGTTTTGTTCCAAAAACCGTTGTAGAATATACACAAGGGTTTTCATTATTATCCACTCGTTGTTGAATAATCTCTGTAACAATTATTTAAGTCTTTAAACCGTTGTATGATATAGACAATGGTTTCTTTTTATAAAATTATGGCGTGAGTAATTACGTTACAACACTTTTCTTAGCTAAACTGTTGTCTATATCAAAAGCTTTGATTTTTTTTTTAAATACTTTATTTGTTGCCCTTAATACATAAGTGTTACACATTTCATACAATGTTATCGTATGAATCTCTTATTTGGATATTTAGTATAAAAATTTGTTAAATAAAAACACTTAAATAAATGTTAATAATAATAATAATATCATTGATAGGTTGAATACGATCATATTTCAGATATTTTATTATACACGTTGTAGATGTTGACATCAGTATGATTTACGATCCTTGATATTTGTTTATAAGGAAATATTAGCTAGGCAAACGTTAATAATTGTAACATTACTAATTCCGAGTTAAACGAACATTATATAATAACTATACTATTATTGATATCAGAACCTGAATAAGTGACATACCAATATTATTAACAACAATGTTGTCATATTCAAATTACTCTTTTTACATATCAATATGATATAATTTAATTACAAAGTCGTGATTAAGTTATATTATATTAATATATATATATATATATATATATATGAGTCAGGACTCACGTATGTTTTGTTATTCGATTTATAAAAGTATAATACAACGGTTCTTATTTAATAAAGTATTGTAAGTTGTAAGACTTAACAATAGTTTTAGTCCAAAAAACGTTGTATAATATACACAAGGGTTTTCTTTTTGATCTATTCGTTGTTGAATAATCTTTGTAACAATTGTTTATGTCTTTAAACCGTTGTATGATATAGACAAAGGTTTTTTTATAAAATCCTGGCGTGAGTAATTACATTACAACACTTTTTTTTAGCTAAACCGTTGTCTATATCAAAAGCGTTGATTTTTTTTAAAAAAAATACTTTATTTTTTGCCCTTAATACATTAATACATTAGTGTTACACACTTCATACAATGTTATCGTATTATTCTCTTATTGTTGGCCTTGATACATAAGTGTTACACACTTCATACAATGTTATCATATCAATCTCTTATTTGGATATTTAGTATAAAAATTTGTTAAATAAAAACACTTAAATAAATGTTAATAATAATAATATCATTATAGGTTGAATACGATCATATTTCAGATATTTTGTTATACACGTTGCAGATGTTGACATCATATATTGTATGATTTCTGATCCTTGATGTTTGTTTATTAGCAAAGATTTATTACTAGTGTTTCATTCCAGATTGATATTTCTATTTTTTTTACAATATTTTTCTCTACGATCCAACTATATAGATTCCAAAATTTATATATTTCAGTGATGTTTTAAATGTTTAAAAAAAACTAGGTTACTAAGCCGCGCTTCGCAGCGGCGTTAGAATATATTTGTTAAAGAAAAAGAATATTAGAACAAAATTTATGAAATAAATATCTACAAAATTATATAAATTATCAAATAAAATATATTCTGTAAAATTTGCATTTGGATAGGTAATATTATAAATTATTTATATATTTCTTTTGTTTATATAGTTTGATTTTTTTATTTTCTTGGACCGATACCATTGTCATATATATATGAAAAAAATTACATTGATAAAAATCAATATAAACATATAATATTACTTATATTTATATAGTATTATTAGAAAAGATAATATTATAACATTATAGTTTGAATTTTAACTTATATAATAGTATTACTTATATATTACTCTAATATATTACTACATCAAAATACCTGAGAGTATGTTAGTGTCATTAATACGTGCATCAATCATATCTCAGCATATGAACTGAAATTCGTGCAGTGATATGTTGACGATGCCTTCTTCCAATCTCTTAGGCAACGTTATGCGTATGAAGAGCAATTTAGACCCCATGTGATAGTGGTCTATATTTTTCTGTACTTGAAACAACTTTCAGATTTTTGATGTTGTACACGGAGCCTTCCTCTAAAAGATCTTTGAACCGAGAGACCAGAATCTTTGGGATCGTAGCATGGATCAAATTTTTCTGTCATACAACACATCTTAGAAAAGTTAATAACATCATACAATTTGACAAACTAATAATTTATAAGTATATTGATTTATTAACCTTTTCATTGATCAAAATCATGTCAACTGATCAGTTATTCAGTATTTAGATCGACAGATTCTCACAACACATTCGTACTCTTATCATCCAGGTATAGCTGTTGTCGTTCAAAACATCCAACATGGTTATGAATGACCTTTAATTTATAGGTGTTTGTAAGGTGAATAACATGGAAATTCATTATGTTTAAAAGTCAAAAAGTATTAAATAGTAACTTACCTTTCAGATATTAATTTAATTTGTAAAAGCTATACAACTTTTCTTATAAGCCTACTATTTAGTCGTTAAAGAAGATGCTGAGGAAGGAAAGAAACTGTTTGAGTTAGGGTCCGTATATGAATAATTATTGCAATTCTAAAAATACGAAAGAAAGTTGTAAATAATAATGCATTAGATCCTAAAAATTCGAAAGTAATAAAGAAATTAACATTAAATCTTACAAATTTGCAATTTTCCAATTCTGTTTTACATATTTGAAAATGATAAAAGGAAATTGTAATTATTAACGTAAGATCCTACAAATTTGAAAATAATAAGAAAGTTTTAACATAAGATCCTACAAATTTGAAAATAATAAGGAAGTTGTAATTTTCTAATTCCTTCAATATTACAAATTTAAAAATAATAAAAGAAAGTTCTATCAAGTTTGAAAACAATAAAAGAAAGTTGTATCAAGTTTGAAAATAATAAAAGAGAAAATTACAATTATTAACATAAGATCCTACAAATTCGAAAATAATAAGGAAGTTGTAATTTTCTAATTCAAAGAAAGTTCTATCAAGTTTGAAAATGATAAAAGAAAGTTCTATCAAGTTTGAAAATAATAAGGAAGTTTTAACTTAAGACCCTAAAATTTTGAAAATAATAAGAAAGTTGTAATTTTCCAATTCCTCCAATCTTACAAATTTGAAAATAATAAAAGAAAGTTCTATCAAGTTTGAAAATAATAAAAGAAAGTTCTATCAAGTTTGAAAATAATAAAAGAGAAAATTGAAATTATTAACATAAGATCATACAAATTCGAAAATAATAAGGAAATTGTAATTTTCTAATTGAAAGAAAGTTCTATCAAGTTTGAAAATAATAAAATAAAGTTCTATAAATTTTGAAAATAAAAGAAAGTTGTATCAATTTTGAAAATAAAAGAAAGTTCTATCAATTTTGAAAATAAAAGAAAGTTCTATCAATACCCTTCCTACAAAATTGAAAATAATAAAGGAAGTTGTAATTTTTCAATTTCCTTTTTGAAAATAAAAGAAAGTTCTATCAATTCCCTCCTACAAAATTGAAAATAATAAAGGAAGTTTTAAATTTTCAATTTCCTTCCTACAAAATTGAAAATAATAAAGAAAGTTCTAATTATTAATATTAAAAATTGTGAAAAATTGAGAAAATTAGAAAAATAGAACGAAGCGATTTGAGAGCCGCCACCTCACCGCCCCCGTCTTCTCCTTTATATAAGTATATTGATGTATTTGATTTTAGATTTTAATGGTTGACTTGTTATTTGCCTATTACTTCTAATTAGTGTTTCTTCCCAGTAACAATTTTTTAAAATATATTTTCGTGCAATTCAAATATATAGATGTCAACATGTATATATTTTAATTGTATTCTAACAAATTTAAGAACAAATAAATGTATTTGGTTTGAGATTTTAATGGTCAATTTGTGACTTGACTAGGATTTTTAAGTAGTGTTTCGTTCATGACTGGTTTTTCTAAAAATGTAATAATTTTTTTTTAATTTTTGACATCACTAAAATAAGTACGTATTAAAATCTTTATAATTAAATCATAGAAAAAATTAAATTTACTTTCTATATATTTTTAATAAAAATCTTTAAATTGTTACCTCACTATTTTTATTTCCTTCCAATCATTAACTCAAACCCATTGTCAAATCCTACTCGGCGGAATATAGAAGTACTTATGTTCAAACTCATTGTCAAATTCTACTCAGCGGAATATACTTTCGTTACCTCTGTTCCCCATTTCTTTAAAATTTCAAATTTTCATACCCTCCTTTCCTTTCGTTACCTCTGTTCCCCATTTCCTTAAAATTTCAAATTTTCAGGATGTTTCATAAGACCGCCTTTGCAAAAATTTTGTAAGGCCGTCTCAAAAATAAAAATATTATTTCTCCCTTCTCTCGGCCCACAATATAGCTGTTGGTTTCCATTCACTCTCTCTCAGTCAACAAACAATCTGCGGGGTTCAATTAGGGTTTCATACTAATTAAGTTGAGGAGTTCAATTAGGGCTTACAAATCGAGGTTAAAGATGAGGGGTTCAATTAAAGGTAACTAGGGCTTAAGGTATTATTCTCCGTGTTTTTATTTGCTACAAGTAATTCATATTTTCTTAATTTAGGAGTTCATTTGCTTACTTTAAAATTTGCAGGTGATTTGGGGTTTCAATTTCGAGCTGTTTGATTTAGGGCTTCGTTATTCTGACTTTCGGATAATGGGATTCAAGGTGAAGAGAGAGCGGTTGGAGGTGTCCAACAATATCAATTTTAGTTATTTGGAGTCTTCATCGGAAAAAAAATCATCTTGTGAGTCTTTAATTTTAGGGGTTTTAAATTGGGGTTTTTTCTGATTGGGTTTCTGATTTTGCTATTGAAATTATTATCTATATGTTAATTGGGTTTTTTTATTTGTTTATGGCCTATTTTAGAGAACTTGTTACAAACTCTAACATGAATTTCTATGTATCTGCTTCTGTTGTTTTTAAAACTTGAATGAGGATACTCTAAGCTTGTTGTTTTAATTTTCCTTAAATTTGGTTGATTACTATATGTGTATCAGTGTTCTATATAACATTGTTTTTACAATCTCTTATTCTATTTAGCAACAAGACACAAGAGTTAGGAACTCTTCCATAAGAGTGTGTCATTTTTTGTAAATGTTATGTCATGGACCAGTATTGTCAAAATCTAAAAGCACATATCAGTACAGTTTGTTAGATAATTTGACTTTGGAACATTATTTCACTGACATTCCATTGTTATTAGTTAAAATCTACTGAAAATGCAAGGATACATGTATGGTATTTGTGTAACCATGAATTACTTTCTCTCCCTTATAGTTCTAGGGATGTTTCCAGTACTTGAAAACTATAATAATTGTATCACTCCTAATAAATATAAATAGAAAAAGATTTAAGGTTGTTTAAGATTAGGTACTTGATCATGGGTCATGATTTATCCAAATTATGAATATCTCACACATGTTGGTGAGGTTGCTCTCTTCTTTGCACCAGCCGTACATGCAAAAAGGACCCAAAATTAAAGAAAGAAATATGTTGTTTATCTGCTACTAAAATCTGTAATGAAGCAGTATGTTGCTACTACTTATTCTCTCTTTTCTTTCTGGTCCTTTTCTCACTCATCTTTTGAGTGAATCAATTTAAGGTAATGCGTAGAACATTTGGTACTTATAATGACACACAACACCCAGGAACAAGAACACACTAAATCTAATAATTAATAAGTGAAATTATAGATTAGCTAGGATTATCAAAATCTAAAACAGAGCACACTAAACTATAGATTGATCTAGGTATTGAGCAAAATCACGAGTACATAACTTATAGTTAATAAGTAATATAATAGATTAGTTAGGATTATTGGAATCTTCACTGATATTTTTTGTATGTTATTATTTTCTGTTGCAAAGCTAAAAATACATATGTGTTACAGGAAAAATGACTCGCAACCAAATTTATTCCCTGTAGGATATAAATTGTTATGCTCTAATTCTTATAAAATTTAACATAAACCGTTTTGGTTTATACATTTTTTATACTTAAAGTCAGCCTGAACATAAACTTTATGGATTATATAAGCTCCTATTATATATTTTTAAAAACTTGGTGTTGTGATTATACTTTGGTTTTTGTTGTGGAAAAAAGTGTGTAGATGAATGGTCATTCATGTCCCTCATTGTTTATAGATACGATTGTATGAATTTTCGCAAATCATTCTGCTCTTCTATGGTTCTTTCACGTATTCTGCATTCTATTCTTAGCGAGCTGATCATGTAATCAGGTTATTCATTTACACCCTATACAGCCAAATGGACGACGGATGGTGACCTGTAATATACTTCCATCTAGGTCGGAATATGTAAACTTTTAACAATAATTTTTAATCTCTAATCTGTATGCAGCCCCTACAGCTTCTTGATTTTAGTAATATCAACTCACAAGTTTGTTTCTCTTTGTACAGGGTTAACACAATACTAGCCTCTGTCAGTCGTAAAAAGAAGTTCCTCCAACTACAAGATTGTGATATCTATCAAAATGCACAGTTCAAATATGAGTGCCTGGTTTTCTTGTAACACTAAAAAGTTGTCTTTGTTGGCCAACTTCTGTAGATAAAACATCATACATTTTACAGGGATTGCATGAGAAGAAATTATCCATTTAACATTGCAGTACATTGCTTTTGTAACATTACATAGCTGGTGCTGCTAGACTTCATTTTTCTTTTTAGGAATTTTTCCTTGGTTTGAATAAGAAATGATCTCCTTTTACTTTCCTTTTGCTTATATGCTTTCTATTAGTTTTGCAGATATGTTCATTGTCCTCGATAAATACGAATGGTAGATTAAGCAAGCAGGAGCTCCGAGAATATGTAGATGGAGCTTTAACTGATATTTTCATTGAGAGAGGTATAATTCACCCTGAGATGCTAGCAATTTGCCAAGAATGATTCATACTGAGATGTGGTGCAGAGTATTTTTCCAAACCTTGGACTACAGTATTTCCTAGACATCAATGTCGTATAGAGTTTGTGAACATTCTGCTTCAATTTATTCTTCTAGTTTCTTAATTGTTGTTGAGTGTCTACTATCTGTTTTGGCAATTGACTGATGTTAATACGTTGTGACATTGTGCTCAAAGATCTATACAAGTTCATATTGTTATAAACTGTATCAAACAATAGCCACTGTTTATCTATACCGTTGTGCAAATGTTTTTTTTACAACATACTCATAAAAGAAACCCATTGTCTATTTAGAATAAATACAAAAGATTGACCAAACAAAAACGTTGTAAAAATGATCTCTTACAACACATTCTTAAAACAAAACTATTGTCTAAATACATGTGAAACGTTGTTCAAAAGCCTTCTTACTATAGACACGTAAAAAGAGTACGTTGTATTCTAAAATTCAGATAACACACTTGGAGACAAAAACCGCTGAGTAAAGTGCAGATACTAAGGAAGAAAACCGTTGTAGATAATAAATAAACCATTGTGCAAAAGAATAATAAACAAGACTTCTAAGGAAGAAAACCGTTGTAGATAAATCTTCCCATAACGGGCAACGTAAAAAAATCTATTGATACTAATGTCTTCCAGCAACTCGTTCTTTAGTGACCTATTGTTGTTTCTGGTGGTTATACAACACTTTATATTTATCCGTATGTTGTGTTCATAAGCTTATACAACGCAATTGTTGATAGTAAACTGTTGTTGTTTCTAGCTGTTATACAACACTTTGTAAATCATTGACTGTTGTGTCGATGATTTTATACAACAGTTTTTAACCGTTGTCTGAGGTCTATCTGACAGCATCTCAATAGTCATCGGTTTTCAGGGGTAATAGACAACGGGCCTGCCTGAGTCGTCTGATTCAGTTTTTCTTGTAGTGTGTTCTCAGGTTGTAAACTCTAAAAGCTGTTGAGGTTGGATATCCAAAAAAGATACCCTCATCAGCCTTGGTTTCAAATTTGCCTAGCTGTTCAGGATGGGGTCTGAGAACAAAACATTTACAGCCAAACATATGAAGATGCTTCAGAGTAGGTTTCTTCCATTTGATCATCTGGTATGGAGTAACACCATGTCTGTTTATAAGTGTGATGTTCTGAGTATAGCATGCTGTGTTGACTGCTTCTGCCCAGAAATATGTAAGTAATTTGGCTTCCTCCAACATAGTTCTGCCAGCTTCAATAAGAGTTCTATTCTTTCTTTCAACTACTCCATTTTACTGGAGTGTGCCAGGAGCAGAGAATTGTTGAATGATACCTTTGTACTTACAGAACTCTTCCATTACAGAATTCTTGAATTCAGTTCCATTATCACTCCTCAGAATCTTGACCTTATACTTTGTGCCTGTCTCAATCATTCTTACATGGTCCAACAGTATTTCTGCAGTCTCATCTTTTCTGTGTAGAAAATACACCCAGGTAAATCTAGAAAATTCATCAACAATTACAAGAGTGTACCTCTTCTTACTGATGGACATTATGTTGACTGGTCCAAATAAGTCAAGATGTAACATGTGATATGGTTCTTCAATAGAGGATTCAGATTTACTCTTGAATGATGTCATTCTCTATTTAGCCTTTTGACAAGCATCACAGAGTCCATCAGGAGTATACAATGCTTTAGTCAATCCTCTAACCAAATCTTTCTTAACCAGCTCATTAATATTACTGAAGTTGAGATGAGAAAGCTTCTTGTGCCAGTTCCAACTTTCATCTACTAATGTTTCACTGATGAGACAAGTAGAGGGGCAATCAGTATTGGCATGAATGTTGGCTTCATAAATGTTACCATGCCTGTAGCCAGTAAGAGCAATCTTTCCTGATGTTTTGTTGACTGCTTCATAATGAGTTGCATAGAAGTTGACATGATAACCTCTGTTTGTGATTTGACTACCACTCAGCAAGTTATGTTTGAGTCCTTTCACCAGAGCTACTTTCTCAATGATGACATTCCCAATGATTATATTGTCATATCCCAAGGTTTGTCCAATGTTTCCATCTCTATAAGACACAGTTGGGCCAACCTTCTCCTCAGATTCTGATAGCAGGGCTTTGTTTCCAGTCAAGTGTACTAAAAACATCCACTATCCATGACTAACACATTTTTCTTTTTACCCTGCAACCAGACAAAAGCACACTAGTCAGAATTTTTAAGAACCCCCACTTGTTGGGTTCTTTTAACATGCATTTTATTAACTTTAGCAGTAGAAGACTTTTTGACTTTAGCAGTCCTTTCAGGATTGTGTCCATCAGGATTTGCTTTGTCAGTATCAGTATTGGTAAATGCATGCTTCACATTGACATTCTTAAATTTATCAGAATTTGCACTTTTATTAAACTTAGGTAAAGGATCATAAAAGTTGTAGTACAAATTATGGTATTCTTCACAAGTATAAATAGAATGCCATTTACTGCCACAATGAAAACAAGAATTCTGTGGTTTATAAAATACTGATCTATTCCTAACATCAGACTTAAGAATTTTAGTAATACTGATCTATTATTTGATATTGCAATCAGTATCAAGATGATTAGAGTTACCACAGGTAAAACAACATTTTCTTGGTTCATTTGGGATATACTTATAATTGGTCTCTTTATTAATCCCAACTTTACCATTCCTGTTTCTCTTGACAATAGGTGTCTTTTGTCTACCAGTTACATCACAAATTTTATCTTTAAGTTGTTTCTAAGATAGCAGACCTACATTCTTATTTCTATTAGCTTTGACAGGTTTAGACTTAGAATCTATGACTTGTTGTGCAGAAGTAGATCCCTTTTCAACATTTGAGTTGGGATGTTTACCATACACAAAGTTAACAGGTTTAATATTAGATTTGGTTTTGTCTAAAACATGTTTCTAGGTCTTTGTATTTGTTGTCTCATTGATAACAACTTTCTGTTTCAATTTCTTATCATTTTCTGGCTTTTACCCTAGACATTCTTTCCCATTCTTATCAGTATTGATTTCATGGAATTTCCTTCCAGAGTCAGTCCAGGTTCTGATTTTCTCATTAGCATATTCAAGTTCATTTTCAAGAGCAGTACATTTAAATTCAATTTCTAGTTTCATGTGCCTAGCATTATCACATTTGTTTTGTACTTCTTGCATAAAGAGTAACTCAGCTTCTAGATGATCATTTATCTTTCTTACTTCAGACATATCAGATAAGATCCTAGTATTTTCAGCAGTTTGACTTCTAAAGCTAATATGCAATGACTTTAGAAAAGATCTTAACTCAGAAATATTATTTGTATCAAAGTCAAAAACAGTGTTAGATACCTTTTCCTCAAGAGCAGCAGTCTCATCAGTATTGGCCATCAGGGCATAATTGACTTCCTCTTTTTCAGATTCTGAGGAAGAGTCCATCCAATCCCTGCTAGATGTAATGAGTGATTTAGATTTCTTGCATTCAGTTGCAAAATGACCCATTCCATTACATTTGTAGCATTTGATCTTTGACTTGTCAAACTTGCTACTCTTGATGTCCTTCTTGTTGTTTATGTCTCTGTCAGCATTGAAGGTCTTTTTCTAAAAGTTGCCCTGCCTCCTAGCCTTCCTGAACTTCATCTTCTTGAAGCCCTTGACTATCATAGCAACCATCTCCTTCATATCAGAGTCAGAAGAATCATCATCAGTATCGGCATCAGGATTGCCATCAGTATCTGATGATGAGTCATCAGGATCTGACTCCACAACTTTTGTCCTCCTTCTTGAGACCCTCCACAGCTTTTCCTTTTGATTTTGCCTCAACATTCAAGGCAACAGATTTCTCCTTGTTGCTTCTTTTGTTCTTTCTTTGTTGAACCTCAAGATCATAGGTCCTAAGCATTCCATACACCTCATCAAGAGACACAGTATCTAGATCATACTGATGCCTAATGATAGAAGTTTGTGTATCCCATTCTTCAGGTAAAACTCTAAAAAACTTGGTGTTAGAGTCCTCGGCAACATACTCTTTGCCAACCAGAGATAGATTATTCAGTAGTGTAAGGAATCTATCATACATATCAGTAAGACTCTCATCAGGTCTAGCATCGAACTGTTCATACTCTTGAATCAGTAGAGCCCTCTGTTCCTTTTGATAGATTCAGTTCCTTGCCATTGAATTTTCAAGGTGTCCCAAATTTCCTTTGCAGACCTGCATCAAGACTATTATGCAGGATATTCTTTACCTTTGCATCCCTGAGAACGTGAGCCTTCTCTTCTGGTGTCCACTCACGTTTTGCCTTCTGAACATAGTGTTCAGGAACAATATCCCTTCGACCAACAATTCTCTGAGGGATGTATAGTCCATCATAGATCCTGTCAAGATAATCAGGATCAGTTGCTTCCAGATACATCAACATCTTTACCCTCCATGTAGGATATTCAGTTTTCTCCAATATGGAAATTTTGATGCTTTCATACTTGCTTGTCGACATCTTAGATCGTTTCTGATTAAATTAAATCAGTCTTGCTCTGATACCAATTGTTGCCCAGTAATAAACAATTGTAGAAAGGGGGTTGAATACAATTGTATAAGATTTTCGACTTAATTAAAATATAGAATACAAATATGAAAGAATTTCAGTGGCTTGCCCTTGGGGATCAAAACACCAATTATTTCCATAAGAAAGTCTCTAGCAACTGAACCAGAATAAAATCTTGTCCTTAGTTGACAGTTCTGGAAGGGTCATAACAAGGGAAAGTGAGATACAAAACGAAGCTGTTCTTTATTTTAAGAGGTTATTCTCCAATAATATCTCTTATCCTGGTATTGAAAGTCTTCGATCTCATGTCTTATCTAGGATCTCGGATAATCAGGTCCAAACCCTTACTCTTAAGGTGTTAGATGTTGAAATTTATAACACGCTTAAATCCATGAAGAAGAACAAATCCCCTGGCCCAGATGGCTTCAATGTTAATTTCTTCTTGGGTGCTTGGGATATTATTGGTGCTGACTTCTTGAAGGCGGTTCATTACTTTCTTGATACAGGTACAATGCCACATTACATCAATGCTACTGCGATTGCTTTGATCCCAAAAACAAAGAATCCCTCTTCTATGGCTGATTTTCGCCCTATTTCTTGTTGTAACACCATGTATAAATGCATAACTAAGATCTTAGCTACAAGACTTAGTGTTATTCTCCCCAACATAATTGATAAAGCCCAGGCAGCTTTTGTTAAAGGTAGGAGCATTTCAGCAATATCTTGGTTGCTCAAGAGGTCATGCAAGGGTATTCTTCAAATCCAGGGGTCGCGAGTGTTGCCTTCAAAATGGATCTTCACAAAGCTTTTGACTCCCTTAATTGGCAGTTCATTATTGATATCTTAATTCTTAGAGGCTTTCCATTCCCATTCGTCCGGTGGATCCACTCTTGTATCTCCACTCCACGGTTCTCTGTCAAAGTTAATGGTAGTCATGTGGGCTATTTTGCTAGTTCTAGTGGGATTCGGCAAGGGGATCCCTTGTCACGTCTTTTGTTTGTCCTTGCCATGGATGTTCTCTCAATCATGCTAAACAAAGTCCAACAAGATAGTCTATTCCGTTTTCACGCCCGTGCAGCCAATATCAATATGAACCATCTATGCTTTGTGGATGATCTTTTTCTGTTCAGTCATGGTGACCGTGGTTCAGTTGATCTCTTAATGAATACCCTAGATATCTTCTACTCTTTCTCAGGGCTTAAAGCCAACCCCTCTAAGAGTAACTACTATCTTTCTAATCCTCCGCATGGTGTTGAGAATTGGATCCTCCAGACTTACTCTATTACGGTTGGGACCCTTCCTGCAAAATTCTTAGGAGTGCCTCTTATTACCAAGAAACTGTCCAAAAGAGAC
This sequence comes from Heracleum sosnowskyi, assembly GCA_030848705.1. Taxonomy (NCBI): domain Eukaryota; kingdom Viridiplantae; phylum Streptophyta; class Magnoliopsida; order Apiales; family Apiaceae; genus Heracleum; species Heracleum sosnowskyi. The sequence continues at coordinate 70,067,826 of CM061242.1, forward strand.
TGTCTTCCTTTGATTGAGAAAATTTTGGGTCGTATTAATTCCTGGACTAATCACTTTCTGTACTTTGCGGGTCGCCTCTTACTTATTAAAGTTGTTCTTCATGCAATCCAATCTTTTTGGTGTGCCCATTTTATACTCCCCAAAGGGGTCATCAAGACTATTCAATCGCTTTTCTCTAAATTCCTTTGGAATGGGAATGCTTCGGGTAAAAAAGCAAAGGTCAAATGGAAATCTATTTCTCTTCCCTTAAGTGAGGGAGGTCTGGGCATCAAAGATGTTTTAGAATGGAATCATGCCCTAATTCTTAAACATCTTATTTCTATAATCAATCCCGGGTCTCACTCCTTATGGGCAGCCTGGATCCGTAACTCGGTTCTCCGGGGTTCTTCCTTCTGGTCTTTTGTGCAACCTAGAAAATGCTCTTGGATCCTTAAGAAAGTCTTGAAGTTGAGAGAAGTTGTTATACCTCATATCTCTTACCATATTGGTAATGGTCTCAACACCTTCCTTTGGTTTGATCCGTGGTATAATAACAGGCCTCTTTGTTATTCCTTACATGATCCTATGATCTCCCATGATGGTTTACCTTGTAATGCGAAGGTTGGAGATTTAATTCAAGCCAATGGTTGGGTTCTCCCCCTCTCAAATTACCACAACTTACTGGCATGGAAGCTTAACTTCGATTATGCTACTCCCTTTAACATCTCTGTGAGCGATACTATCAAGTGGGATGGGAACTCAAGGTATCCCATATTTGGGACAGCATTCATATCACTAGTGAAATTCCCCTTTGGGCAGCTAGTGTTTGGCATAAGCTCATGATTCCTAGATACTCGTTTCTCCACTGGTTGATTATGCATATAACAAGGTTTCCACTCTTTGTAAGCTTTCCACCTGGGGGGTTGTGGCTGATACTCACTGCTATTTCTGCATAAATGGCATGGAAAACCAGGGTCACTTGTTCTTAGAATGCCCATTTGTGCAAGAGGTTTTCACCCAAATTATTCAAGGTCGATGTAATAGGTTACCATCTTCTTGGGCTTTGCTTCAATTTGATCTCGAGAATTTCAATAGCAGTGACATTAAACATGCTATTCGAGTTCTTATTTTTCAGATTGGGAGTTACATTATTTGGAGAGAACGCAACAGCAGGTTTCACAACTCAGGATGCAACACACCTCAGATTCTGTCAAGGCAGGGATCCCAATTGCTTAGATTCAGATTATTGTCTTCAGTTTGGTTTGCAAAGGAGTGTATTAAAAATAGTTCCCTAACAGTTTGGACTAGAGATGTGTAATTGTTTTTTAGATGTTTTATTATTGTAGTAGGTTTGTTATGTTGTTTTAGTCCTGGGCTTGTCGAGGACTATGTCTGGATTGTATTCCCTCCTTATTTTTCTTTCCTTTTAATGCACAAAAAAATTTAACAAAAAAAAAATCTGGTATAAAACTGTTACAAACTCTCTCAAGAAATTCTGATGTTCTTGAGAGCTGCTAGATTACAATGATACTCGTGTAAGCGATTACAATATGTAAAACCTAAATTGTGTTTATATAGTACACACAACTGCTCTATCAATTACAAGATATGTTTAAATCAATTATCAACTATCTACAATACATATTTTAACTGCCAACTGCATTCCTATAAAACAGGAACCGACATATCAATCTTCCTTAATCTCTGGACTCATAGTTATCTCTAAGCAATACTGATCAGCTTCACAATACTGATGACAATCCTGATGTCAATCCTGATGTCAATCCTGATACTGACACATTTATACCTAAGCCTAATCAGAAATGTGTTAATGACGGTTATAAATGGAAATGCTCTTTTGTTAAGGAGGTTGAAGTGGTTAAAGTTAAGCATGTTGTTTTGCCTGACAAAGGCCAGTTCTTTAAGTATGCCGGACCCAATCAAGTTTGGGTTCCGAAGAAGGTCTAATCAATTGGATATTGCAGGGTGTGGAACAGGTAAACCGAGTTGTGTGGATTCTGGACAGTGGATGTTCAAGGCATATGATCGGAGATAGACCCCTGCTATCAAATGTGGTTGAGAAAGCTGGCCAGTGGTTACCTTTGGAGATAACAACAAAGGTATAACTGAAGGATATGGCAGTCTAGAAGTTGGAAATGTTATCATTGAGGATGTATCTATTGTGGAAGGTCTTAAGCACAATCTTCTCAGCATCAGTCAATTCTGTGACAGAGGATATGCTGTTTCGTTTGCTAAAAAGAAGTGCCAGATCCTTCACAAGAAGAATGGAAAGCCTGCTCTTCAAGGAGTTAGGAAAGGAAACTTGTTCATAGATGATTTGTATTCTTGATACAAAGATGAAGTTAATTGTTTTTATGCTAAAGCTTCGTGGAGGATTCCTCAACTAAGGGGGAGAAAGAAGGATGGGGGAAATGGGAAACCAATGAAACTTTTCCAGTGAGACAATATTGAATTGAAGACATTGTAGGAGAAGAAAGTGAAGAGGGATTTGAGGTCATGCATGAGCAACAACCACATGAAGAGCATGAACCGTATTATCCAGAGCCAATAGAACATCCTATCTTGGATGATGATATGGAAGAAGCAAATTCTCTATAACTTGAACAAGAAGCTGCCTTGGAAAGATTGAAAGCTGAGAAAGCAGAAAGAGATGCCATGCAAGCTGAGAAGGAAACTCACCAAGCAGTTCTGAGAAGTGAGAATCTTAAAAGGTTCAAAATGTATAATGAAGTAAGGAAGAAGAAGATGATAGATTTGGCACAGAAACAAGGAAGTGACTGGGAGATGGCTTATAAAACATTCTGCGGAGTTGAAGACGGATTAGAAGTCAACGACAATGCTGATGTGGAAGTTATCATTCAGGACATTAGAGGTGCAAATCTGGAGGATCAGACTTACTTCACTGCATTGAGAAATTCTCTTATCTACCTGAAGGCTGGAGTCAAAGCAAATGGTGCCTGGAACATACTGATCAGTTTCATGAACAGAGGTACATTTGTGATTTCAACTAAGTTTTTCGAACAGAGAACATATACAGAACTGCAGGTGCTGCTCATCAAGATCCAGAGAACCACAAAGCTAAATGAACTGCTCCGTGAGCATGTTAAATAAATCTTGATGAAGGTCAGTCTAGAGATTACTGAAGATCCTCCTATGGTGAGATTCATGACGAATGACTTGTTCAGAATATGCTATCTGACGGAGGACAAACGGAACGAATATCCAAATAACTATCTTATATCAGTTGAGAAGTATCTTAGATCCACTGGATTCATAACTACGGAGAAGGACAAAGCAGTCGACACTCTAAGAAGATATCTTATGGAGAATGTTCCTTATTATAGGAAGAGAGTGGAGAAAGGATTGGAAGTGCATACCAGACTGCCAAACATACCAAAGCAAAACAAGAAAGATGTTAGTATTGCATGGGTGTGGGCTGGAGTGGGTCAAGAGGTTGAGTATATCGGAAGACACATCAAAGGAACAATCCTTAAACCTGGAGAACCACTGCACTATCCATCTGTGATTGATTATCAAGCTGCTAACTCTGATCCTGTAGCTGAAGAAGGTGAGATTGAGATGGACTGAAGATTGAAGCAAGAGGAAGAATATGATTGTCCACCAAATCAACCTTTCCATTATATTCAGGTAGCCTGGAATGTTCCCATGTAAAGGATGTTTCTCTCTCTAGAAATTTCCTCCCCCTTCTCTCTAGGTTAGAAGCCTTTAATGTCAAAACCCTAATTCAGCCGCTTTTCTTCTTCACACCTTAATCCATCATATCTACAATAATCTTTCACGAATCCACTCTTGTAATATCCGTGAATTTTATTATTTGATTAAATGATATATTTAATCTAAAATATTTATGTTGGAATATTGGAATATTATTATATGATATTTAGTGTGTGATTATGTGCTAAATGGTGAGTCGGAAGCCCCTTTCAAAAATTTCGTCATTTGGAATTTTCTTCAAATTTGAGCCGTTTTGATAATTCAAGAGCCCCGTTGAAATTTCGTACATTCATTTTTAATTCTTCGTCTTTCGTATTCGAATCGTTATCGAAAGGGTTATGGGATTCTATTTAACCCTACCTATTTGATTCTGCAAATTAATTTCAATTTTTGATCCGAAAAAGGAAAAATCGTTCCGAACCCTAATTGCTTAAGGGGACGGATTTATCGTTCTATATCAATATTGAAGTTGTTATAGCCCTAGTATTCTTGAGCATTAGTTATATAATGATATATATCAATTTGGATAATCATCAACCTTTTTAACCCCTTATTTTTAGTAAAACGTGTTTTTGACCTAATTAGGGTTTTTAAACGATCTAACGAATCAATATCGATCCAAAAATGTTATTTGGGGTATTATTTTTCCAGAAATATAAAAAGACCAATCAGACTTCATAACCCTAGCAATTCTTCAGAAATTACTCAAAAATATTCGAAATTCCCAAAAATTATTTTGTGTTCTTGATCTTCAATCAATTCGTTCTAAGGGTTATTGAAGTCCAAATTTGAAGTTCTTATACTCAAATCAAAGCCCCAAAAATCTAGTTTCAGAATCTTCCAACCTCATCATCATCTGGTAAGTATTCGATTTTATATTGATTTTACAAGTTTCGAATTATAATTAGGGTTCTTGATTCGATTTGGGGATTTTCATTCTGTTGATTCTCCGTTCAATTGGTTGCTTCTAACATGTTCCTAGGGTTCTAATTAGCAAGAATCCATGCTTTAATTTCATGTTTAAGTTCAATTTAGTCGGGTTTGATTTTCGGGTTTTGACCCGATTTCTTCTTTCGATTCGTACGTTCTTGATATTGATCTGACATTGTTTTTGATAAAGGGCTTTTATTGTATGAGTTATAAGCTTTATTTTGGTATATTAATCTTTGAGTTTCATGTAGGATTTAAGTAGATCGGGTTTTCGGCCGAGGTCGTCGCCGGCGAGTTCTTTGAATGAATTCTGGGCACGATTCCGGCATGGGACAGATGTGTGTGTATGTGGGTTGTGTTTGTCTTGCAAAAGCGAACAAAAGCCCTATGGTTTGGTTTTGTTTTGATCGGAAACGGCGAAGTCCGGCCACCGGACGCCGGCCGGATTCTGGAAAACCCAGATTCCGGCGGGTTGTTCTTGGTGACCCGGATTCGTTCTTCCAGACCCGTTTACCCGATTTTTCGACCCGGTTTCAATCTTCAAAACCCTAATTCATTTTCAGAAAACTGTTTTTGAATTTTATTTTTAAATTTAATTCGAAAATAGTTTAAAAACTTTAAAAATTCATATTTTTATTTTAAAAATATATTTTAATATCAGAAAAATTCTGATAAATTATATTTATTATTTTAAATCCGAAAATTGATTAAACTTAATTATTTTAATTATTTTTAATTAATAATTAATTTATTAATTAATTGGTTAATTCTTTTAATCAATTAATTCTTAAAAATTAATTATTAATTAGATTTAATTAATTAAAAATTCAGTTTAATTATTTTCAAGCCTATTTATTTATTTAAAAATAGTTTGAGCATTTAAAGAGTTTCAATTAATTTTATTAATTGATTTATTTTCATTTAAATGTTTATATTGGATTTAAAAATCCGATTTTTGATTTAAAAATTAGTAATGACTTATTAAAAATTCAAATGAGTTTCAGACGATGTTTTAAAAATATTTATAAGTGCAATATGGTTCATATTAATTGTGTGTTGTGTTTTATAGTCTGTATATGCCCGTGCTAGGGCAAATATCTGAGTTTTAAATATCGTAAATTATACCGGACGTCCGATACGTACCCGGTTACTTGTTTAAATGTGATTATTGATTGAATAAGTGTCGAGAGTAGAACGAGAATAGTTAGACTTATTGTAATGAGTTGTTTAATTATAGAATCGAGTTCCCGGAGCAAGGGAAAGGGGAAAGTAGAGTGAGCAGAGTCGATCCGGCAGCAGCTTAGACCAGGCAAGTATCTGTGCCTTTACTTGTGATAAAAATTATTATTGTCTTGATTACTTGAATATCGTTATCCCCAGAACAATTCAAATTATCCATCTTTTAACCGCATTTGGACAACTGATTCCATTCCTTAGAAATTCTTGATTCTTTGATTTGATCTGCATCGGAAACCCTTATTTCCAATTTACTTGATTATTGTTTACCACCTATTGTTGCTATTTATCATCCTTTGATTATCATTGACAACCTTTGATTATTTGACTTCCATCTTGACTACCAATTACGGTTATTGATTAACGATTACCAATATTGATTACCTTATTGAATGAGTACACTGTACCATTGAAACTACTCCATGATCCTTTCTCGATCTTCGTTGATACTGAACAGTTGAAGCTCTTTTGCAATTACTATACATTCAGTTTATCTTATTGAGCATGTTATTGTTTATACCCTATTATAGAATTGGCATGTGTTTTTAAAAATGGACCAGTAATTGGTCGGAATAACTTAAGGCCCAGATTGGCCTGGGATCCAGTAGAGGACTATGACATGAGCTAGTCCGGGGTTGATGCGTGGCTGGCCAGCAGCACAACCTTTGATTTGAATAAAATGTATAAGCCAAATTCTAATCCTTTACTTCAATCATTATTGATACAAAGCATGTGTTAGCTAAATATTGTTGATTCTGATATCTTAAATTCATATCCCTACAACTGTGATAGAGATGATTCGTTGATGTTTGCTGAGCAATTTTGGCTCACTCTTGCTTGTTGTTTTCTAACCCTATTCCAGTGAAGCGAGAGTATGAGTTGGCATAGCGTGACCGATAGTTCACCAGCAGTCAGGAGAGCCCCTCGAGTCACTGTTATTGGCAGGGTAGTTGTTGTTTTGCTTTTCTAGATTTAATGTCTAGATTTGAACTTTAGTTGTGATGTAATAACTCTGATAAAACTGGTTTGTAATAATAAAATATTGTAGTAGCTTGTGTTCATTGCCATAATCTGGATGCGGTCTTGGTCAAGGGGTAATTGTGTCTTTATATATATTATGCATGTGTTAAATAGTATTCCGTTGGTCGGATGACTCCTCAAATCTGTACCCCGGGTTTGGAGGGCGTCACAGTTGGTATCAGAGAAACAGGTTATGGCATTTGAAACAAGTTAGGACTTAGGGTCCAGGATAACATAGAGAGTTAGGAATTCACGTAAGGATATTAGGAGGTCAACTAGGGATATTACGCGTAGTAATTAAATGTGGTTATAATTGCAGCCCCCTAGTTCTAGTTCAGACTCAGACCCTTCCGAGGATACGATAGCAGAGATACCTACACCCGTTGAGAGAGCAGGACCGTCTCGGCCAGTGCGATATCAGCCTAGGCATCAGGACCCAGTAGTCAGGAGAGATCAGATACCTTGTCCTATTCCACTCCGACAAGTAGCCCCAGCACCAGCATCTCAAGCATCAGTTTGTGGGCCTTTGTATCAGTTATGTGAGCCACCAGTTCCACACCATATGTATCAGAGGGTGAGAAGAGAGAAGGATTTCCTTTATGGACAGGTTATGGAGATGGGTAGGATTCGTTCGATCGAGGCAGCCGCTGTCAGAGAGAGAGACAGACTTAGAGATCAGATGAGAGACATTCAGATGAGGTTTAGGGTTACGAGGACATTGGTTGAGACTCGATTGCATGGATTAGCTTCTAGTCGAGAGGGAGAGACAGTAGCAGGGATGAGACAGATTTTGGATTATGCGATGAGTGAGATTGCAGAGGTTTCAGGACCCCCGTTATGGCCGGCAGGAGCAGGTGATCTGTGAGCAGGTATCGGTAGCAGACAGATGTGACATGGATGTATGGTTCTAGATAGTTAGTATATAGATGCATATTGTAGAATCAGCAGTGCACCGGGCTTATAGGAACGCCTCGGGTTGTTGTTGCATTTTTGTTGTTGTATTGATGGTCGGCAGTTATGGTTCAGCCATGATATATTTTCTTTTGAAGCGTTCTACGCTTGTACTGACTCTATCTATATATATATGATAAACCTCTTTTATAGAACTGTATTTATTCCCCTGTCATTCATTTCCAGCATCATAACTGTTATTCTACTTATTGCAACGAGTGTATCCATACACCGTTGAGAAGATCTGTAAACCTTCGAGATATCAATTGTGATCCTTCCTTCTCTTATATGAACTGTTTGATTAAGCCAATTATTGTTTACCTCCCACGGGCCGTGTGGACCCGATGGTAATCCAGTTGTTAAATACCCTTACTCAACAGACTGCCGCATTAGCACAGCAGCAACGTGCATTTCAGCAACAGCTCTTAGAACAGCAGCAACAACATCAGCAACATCAGCATCAGCAGCATCAACAACAGCACCAGCAAGCAGCACCGGCAGTTACGTTCAAATCTTTCCAGGCAGCAAAACCTCCAGAATTTAAAGGATCAGCAGACCCTGTAGAGGCTAAGGCATGGTTGAAAGAGATGGAAAAGGCTTTTGCCTTGATAGAGGTGACAGAGGATAAGAAGACAGAGTATGCAAGCTATTTTCTGAAGAATGAGGCTAGTTATTGGTGGGAAACGAGTAGGGCTATGGAGCCCGAGGGATTGATTACGTGGGCAAGATTCACAGAGTTGTTTTTGGAAAGGTATTTTCCGGACTATATGAGAGATCAGATGGAATTGAAGTTTTTGGAATTAAAGCAGGGAAGCATGACAGTGCCCCAATATGAAACAAGGTTTACGGAGTTGTCAAGGTTTGTTCCAACCTATGTGGATACGGAAAAGAAGAAGGCCAAGAGGTTCCAGCAGGGACTGAGGTCTTGGATTCGTAGTAAGTTAGCTGTATTGGAGTTGGACACCTATGCAGCGGTGGTCCAAAAGGCAATGATTGCAGAGGCAGAGAGTGATTCTTACATGAAAGAGAGGGAGAACAAGAAAAGGAAAGCAGGGATACCCGATAAGGGACAGCAGCAGGGAAGTTTTCAAGGGCAAGCAAATAAGAAGCTGGGATTTCAGCACGGAAGGAATACAAGTTTTAGGAAACCAGACACCGGAAGCGTAGGACAAGATAACCGTCTACTAACCGGCAGTCAGCAGGGACTTTCTAGACCCCACTACCAGAATGCAAGACATGCGGGAAGCGACATCTAGGGATATGCCATCGATTGAATGTCACATGCTTTAAATGCAATCAGAAGGGACATTATTCCCGGGATTGCAAGATAGGCATCGTGTGTCATCGGTGTAAGAAACCAGGTCACGTGATTAAGGACTGCAGAGCACCAGCAACCGTGAACAATATGATTCGGGCAATTGAAGCACCCCCAGTTATTAACGTTCAGCCGTTAGCCAGGACCTACAATATGTCAATGGGAGAAGCAGTGAGAGATTCCGACGTGGCAGGTACACTTCTAGTAAATTCTATTCCTGCACAAGTGTTAATAGATTCGGGAGCGATGAAGTCTTTTATTTCTGAGACGTTTGCTCGTAGATTGAATTGCGTAACGAAACCTTTAAGTGGAGTGTTGACTATAGAGATAGCTAATCAGGATCGTATCGCGGTCAGTTCATATTATCCCCGTTGTGAGATAGAGATTTTGGGAAATCGTTTTTATGTTGACTTGTTACCTTTTAAGTTAGGTGAATTTGATGTGATATTAGGGATGAATTGGTTGACTGAGCATGATGCAAGTATTGATTGTAAGAATAAGAGGGTTACTTTGATTACCCTAGAAAAGAAAGAGATAATATTTAGAGGAGAGAAACAAAGAAAGAGGTTCCTGACAATGATTCAGGCTAAGAGGTTATTAAGGCAAGGTTGTGAGGCGTATCTAGCTTATGTGATAGATATAGATAAGGAAGTTTCTAAGTTAGAAGATATTCCAGTCGTAAATGAGTTTCCAGATGTTTTTCCGGAAGAATTACCAGGTTTACCTCCAGATAGAGAGATTGAATTTGCGATAGACTTAGTACCAGGCGCGGAGCCAGTATCGAAGGCCCCTTACAGAATGGCACCAGTGGAGATGAAGGAATTGGCTGATCAACTGCAAGATTTGCTAGAAAAAGGAATTATTAGACCCAGCGTTTCACCGTGGGGAGCACCAGTACTGTTTGTCAAGAAAAAGGATGGAAGCATGAGATTGTGTATAGACTATCGGGAGTTGAACAAGCTGACCATTAAGAACAAGTATCCGTTACCTCGAATAGATGATCTGTTTGACCAGCTGAAGGGAGCGGTACATTTTTCAAAGATCGACCTACGGTCAGGATATCACCAATTGAAGATTAGACCAGACGACATACCGAAGACAGCCTTTCGAACAAGGTATGGGCACTATGAATTTTTAGTAATGGCGTTTGGACTAACGAATGCACCCGCAGCTTTTATGGATCTAATGAACAGGATTTTCAAGAGATATTTGGACAAGTTTGTAGTGGTATTCATCGACGACATCTTGATATACTCGAGGACAGAAGAAGAGCATGCAGACCAGTTGCGAATTGTGTTAGAAACGTTGAGACAAGAAGGACTATACACGAAGTTTTCCAAGTGTGAATTCTGGTTGAAAGAAGTTCATTTCTTAGGACACGTGGTGAGCAGCGAAGGCATCAAAGTGGACCCAGCAAAGATAGAGGCAATGAAAGATTGGGAGAGACCAAGGACACCGACTGAAGTCAGAAGTTTCTTGGGATTAGCCGGATACTACCGGAGATTTGTGCAAGATTTTGCGAAGATAGCTACTCCAATGACCAAGCTGACAAGGAAAAGCGAGCGATTCATATGGAACGAAAAGTGCGAAGAAGGCTTCCAAGAGTTAAAGAAAAGACTAACTACGGCACCGGTATTGATGTTACCAGACGATCAAGGTCATTTCGTAATCTATAGTGATGCGTCGTATAAAGGATTAGGATGCGTACTTATGCAACATGACAAGGTGATTGCTTATGCGTCAAGACAGTTGAGACCCCACGAACAGAAGTACCCTACACACGATTTGGAGTTAGTAGCTATTGTGGTTGCTTTGAAGATATGGAGACACTACTTGTATGGAGAAAGATGTGAAATTTACACCGATCACAAAAGTTTGAAGTATATCTTTACTCAGAAAGAGCTGAACATGAGGCAACGAAGATGGTTAGAACTAATCAAGGACTACGACGTTTCTATTAACTATCATCCCGGTAAGGTAAATGTGGTAGCAGATGCATTGAGCAGAAAAGAGAGATTAAATACACTAATGATGACCAAAGAGTTATACAAGGAATTTGAGAAGTTAGAAATTGAAGTAATTAATCCGAAGAACGCGACGGAAATGATTTATACCATGACGTTTCAACCTGAATTGTTGGAGAAGATACGAAAATGCCAAGAGCAAGTTATGAACGACGATGTGAGTAAAATGACAGGTGAGGAAATATGTAGCCAACCGGACGACAAAGGGATCTTGAGATTTGCTTCTCGGATATGGATACCTAACGTAACGGAACTGAAAAGTGAGATTCTGCACGAAGCACATAACTCGAAGTATTCAATTCATCCAGGGAGTACGAAGATGTATCGAGATCTTAAGACGAACTTTTGGTGGCCAGATATGAAGAGAGAGATTGCGGAATGGGTAAGTAAATGCTTTACGTGTCAAAGAGTTAAGGCGGAACATCAGAGACCAAGTGGATTACTTCAACCATTGGAGATTCCCGAATGGAAGTGGGAACACATTGCGATGGACTTTGTAGTAGGATTGCCTAGAACAAAAGCTAACCATGATGCCATCTGGGTTGTCGTGGATCGATTGACGAAATCTGCGCATTTTCTTCCGATTAACGAGAGATTCTCGCTGGATAAGTTAGTTCATATTTACATAAAAGAAATCGTAGTACGACATGGAGTTCCAGTATCGATAGTGTCTGATAGAGACCCTCGATTCAATTCAAGATTTTGGAGGAGTTTTCAAGAGTGTTTGGGCACCGAGTTGAGAATGAGTACGGCTTATCATCCGCAGACGGACGGTCAAAGCGAAAGGACAATTCAGACTATTGAAGATATGCTTAGGACATGTGCACTTGATTTTGAAGGTAGTTGGGACGATCATCTACCCTTGGTGGAATTTTCATATAATAATAGTTTTCACGCGAGCATCGGAATGCCACCTTACGAAGCTTTTTATGGACGAAAGTGTCGATCTCCAGTATATTGGGAAGAAGTTGGTGAACGGAAGATGATAGGACCAGAACTAGTACAACGAACAAAAGAAGTGATTCAATTGATTCAGAGAAGATTGATAACAGCTCAAGACCGACAGAAAAGGTATGCGAATCTAGCCAGAAAGGATGTGGGATTCGAGGAAGGAGAGCAAGTGTTACTAAAAGTTTCCCCATGGAAAGGATTAGTTAGATTTGGAAAGAAAGGGAAGTTGAGTCCGAGATATGTTGGGCCGTTTGAGATTTTGAAGAAGGTAGGCGAGGTAGCTTACGAGTTGGCATTGCCACCGCATATGCAGCACGTTCATAATGTATTTCATGTATCTATGCTTAAGAAGTATCGACCAGATTCGAATCATGTAATAGAGTATGAACCAATAGAGGTCCAGGCAGATTTATCATATGTAGAACGACCAATTCAGATAGTGGATCGTAAGGAGAAAGTACTAAGGAATAAGACAGTAGCGTTAGTGAGAGTTTTGTGGAGGAATCCTAAAGTAGAAGAGTCTACCTGGGAGTTAGAGAGTGAGATGTTAGAGAAGTATCCCCAGTTGTTTCCTTGATCTGATTCTGAGGACAGAATCCTATTAAGGGGGGAAGGATGTAATATCCGTGAATTTTATTATTTGATTAAATGATATATTTAATCTAAAATATTTATGTTGGAATATTGGAATATTATTATATGATATTTAGTGTGTGATTATGTGCTAAATGGTGAGTCGGAAGCCCCTTTCAAAAATTTCGTCATTTGGAATTTTCTTCAAATTTGAGCCGTTTTGATAATTCAAGAGCCCCGTTGAAATTTCGTACATTCATTTTTAATTCTTCGTCTTTCGTATTCGAATCGTTATCGAAAGGGTTATGGGATTCTATTTAACCCTACCTATTTGATTCTGCAAATTAATTTCAATTTTTGATCCGAAAAAGGAAAAATCGTTCCGAACCCTAATTGCTTAAGGGGACGGATTTATCGTTCTATATCAATATTGAAGTTGTTATAGCCCTAGTATTCTTGAGCATTAGTTATATAATGATATATATCAATTTGGATAATCATCAACCTTTTTAACCCCTTATTTTTAGTAAAACGTGTTTTTGACCTAATTAGGGTTTTTAAACGATCTAACGAATCAATATCGATCCAAAAATGTTATTTGGGGTATTATTTTTCCAGAAATATAAAAAGACCAATCAGACTTCATAACCCTAGCAATTCTTCAGAAATTACTCAAAAATATTCGAAATTCCCAAAAATTATTTTGTGTTCTTGATCTTCAATCAATTCGTTCTAAGGGTTATTGAAGTCCAAATTTGAAGTTCTTATACTCAAATCAAAGCCCCAAAAATCTAGTTTCAGAATCTTCCAACCTCATCATCATCTGGTAAGTATTCGATTTTATATTGATTTTACAAGTTTTGAATTATAATTAGGGTTCTTGATTCGATTTGGGGATTTTCATTCTGTTGATTCTCCGTTCAATTGGTTGCTTCTAACATGTTCCTAGGGTTCTAATTAGCAAGAATCCATGCTTTAATTTCATGTTTAAGTTCAATTTAGTCGGGTTTGATTTTCGGGTTTTGACCCGATTTCTTCTTTCGATTCGTACGTTCTTGATATTGATCTGACATTGTTTTTGATAAAGGGCTTTTATTGTATGAGTTATAAGCTTTATTTTGGTATATTAATCTTTGAGTTTCATGTAGGATTTAAGTAGATCGGGTTTCCGGCCGAGGTCGTCGCCGGCGAGTTCTTTGAATGAATTCTGGGCACGATTCCGGCATGGGACAGATGTGTGTGTATGTGGGTTGTGTTTGTCTTGCAAAAGCGAACAAAAGCCCTATGGTTTGGTTTTGTTTTGATCGGAAACGGCGAAGTCCGGCCACCGGACGCCGGCCGGATTCTGGAAAACCCAGATTCCGGCGGGTTGTTCTTGGTGACCCGGATTCGTTCTTCCCGACCCGTTTACCCGATTTTTCGACCCGGTTTCAATCTTCAAAACCCTAATTCATTTTCAGAAAACTGTTTTTGAATTTTATTTTTAAATTTAATTCGAAAATAGTTTAAAAACTTTAAAAATTCATATTTTTATTTTAAAAATATATTTTAATATCAGAAAAATTCTGATAAATTATATTTATTATTTTAAATCCGAAAATTGATTAAACTTAATTATTTTAATTATTTTTAATTAATAATTAATTTATTAATTAATTGGTTAATTCTTTTAATCAATTAATTCTTAAAAATTAATTATTAATTAGATTTAATTAATTAAAAATTCAGTTTAATTATTTTCAAGCCTATTTATTTATTTAAAAATAGTTTGAGCATTTAAAGAGTGTCAATTAATTTTATTAATTGATTTATTTTCATTTAAATGTTTATATTGGATTTAAAAATCCGATTTTTGATTTAAAAATTAGTAATGACTTATTAAAAATTCAAATGAGTTTCAGACGATGTTTTAAAAATATTTATAAGTGCAATATGGTTCATATTAATTGTGTGTTGTGTTTTATAGTCTGTATATGCCCGTGCTAGGGCAAATATCTGAGTTTTAAATATCGTAAATTATACCGGACGTCCGATACGTACCCGGTTACTTGTTTAAATGTGATTATTGATTGAATAAGTGTCGAGAGTAGAACGAGAATAGTTAGACTTATTGTAATGAGTTGTTTAATTATAGAATCGAGTTCCCGGAGCAAGGGAAAGGGGAAAGTAGAGTGAGCAGAGTCGATCCGGCAGCAGCTTAGACCAGGCAAGTATCTGTGCCTTTACTTGTGATAAAAATTATTATTGTCTTGATTACTTGAATACCGTTATCCCCAGAACAATTCAAATTATCCATCTTTTAACCGCATTTGGACAACTGATTCCATTTCCTTAGAAATTCTTGATTCTTTGATTTGATCTGCATCGGAAACCCTTATTTCCAATTTACTTGATTATTGTTTACCACCTATTGTTGCTATTTATCATCCTTTGATTATCATTGACAACCTTTGATTATTTGACTTCCATCTTGACTACCAATTACGGTTATTGATTAACGATTACCAATATTGATTACCTTATTGAATGAGTACACTGTACCATTGAAACTACTCCATGATCCTTTCTCGATCTTCGTTGATACTGAACAGTTGAAGCTCTTTTGCAATTACTATACATTCAGTTTATCTTATTGAGCATGTTATTGTTTATACCCTATTATAGAATTGGCATGTGTTTTTAAAAATGGACCAGTAATTGGTCGGAATAACTTAAGGCCCAGATTGGCCTGGGATCCAGTAGAGGACTATGACATGAGCTAGTCCGGGGTTGATGCGTGGCTGGCCAGCAGCACAACCTTTGATTTGAATAAAATGTATAAGCCAAATTCTAATCCTTTACTTCAATCATTATTGATACAAAGCATGTGTTAGCTAAATATTGTTGATTCTGATATCTTAAATTCATATCCCTACAACTGTGATAGAGATGATTCGTTGATGTTTGCTGAGCAATTTTGGCTCACTCTTGCTTGTTGTTTTCTAACCCTATTCCAGTGAAGCGAGAGTATGAGTTGGCATAGCGTGACCGATAGTTCACCAGCAGTCAGGAGAGCCCCTCGAGTCACTGTTATTGGCAGGGTAGTTGTTGTTTTGCTTTTCTAGATTTAATGTCTAGATTTGAACTTTAGTTGTGATGTAATAACTCTGATAAAACTGGTTTGTAATAATAAAAGATTGTAGTAGCTTGTGTTCATTGCCATAATCTGGATGCGGTCTTGGTCAAGGGGTAATTGTGTCTTTATATATATTATGCATGTGTTAAATAGTATTCCGTTGGTCGGATGACTCCTCAAATCTGTACCCCGGGTTTGGAGGGCGTCACAACTCTTATTCTCCTCTCTCTTAAACCTAAACAATACATTTCTTATATATTTATATTATTATTTCTGTTATCTGTTACCCTCTAATTATTCTGTTTTCTTGATGGGCCGTAAAGATTGTAACGATGTATCCTCAGGTTTTCCAGCTGACCAGGACGGAAATCCTCTCGAGTTCGGTGTTTTTGAGGGGTTGGAGGTCCCTCTTTTGGTTGCGGGGTCTGTATTGCAGGAGATTATGAGGGAACCATTGTTGGAGGAAACTCTTAACCACATCGAAGCTGACCCTTTTGGTGAAGAGGATGGCCCTTTGAAGAATGTTCAAATGAGTGCTTCAGGTGGGATTCCCATTGAAGAGGTTTTAGTAGAAGATGTGAATAGCTCGGATGAGGAATGCCCCATCACTCCTGAGGAAGAGGCATGGATGGCGAAGCATACCCCTAACCCCGCAGTGAGAGCGGCTTTTGCTATAAATAAGTCGGAGAGGGAAGAGCTTTTTGCAACTCGGCACCGTATGCAAGAAATGGAAAAGTTCTTGGCTTTTAAGGGGTTTTTAGTTGCTGATTTTGAAAGAGCACATATGGCTGAATCGGACAATTTTAATAATGGTTTGGGAAATCTTGAGCGTATTGTCTGCGGTAGGGATGAGTTTGGGCTTCCATTGTTTGCAAACAAGGTCGATGTAGGTGCTTCTGGCTCCAACACCAGAAATACGAACATAGATGGTCAGGTTGCTATTGAGCCCAAGAGAGTTGACGGTTCTCCCAATCGTATAGTTTCTAATGTAGTGGGAGGGAAGGATTCTTTATCTAGAACTAGAGGGACAACAGGGGCTTTTGCCGACAATGTGTTTGTAGATATGTCTAGCTCAGTTTATGTTCCCTTTGAAACACAGTGCCCGGTCTGTACATCAGGAGTGAAAGATGATACAGGAAATGTGAAGGAGAAGGATAATGGAGAAGCTGTGGTCACTAATCCAACTGAACTGCCCAAAACAACCTGGTCGCAGGTTGTAAAAAAACCCCCTCCCCCTTGCAACAACTTATCTTTTGATTATGTTCCAATGCCAGCAGGGGTAAAAATTGTGTCCCCCCCAGATGAAGTGCTAAGGAAAGGGAATGAAAAATTCAAGTCATGTATTGTTGGAACTTTTACGCGAGGAGCCCCTCCTTTTTCTAAAGTCGCTGCTTTTGCTCATAATGTCTGGGATAAAAGAGGTTTAGTGCATATTTCGCAAAAAGATTCTCGTACCTTTGTTTTTAAATTTGATTCTTTGTCGAACATGAACTCTGTATTGGCAAAAGGTACTTGGTACCTGGGCTCCTCCCCTATGTTAGTTCATGCTTGGGGCTCAAAAGTGGGAGAAAAGAATTCAATGCCTCTTTGGGTAAAATTTGAAAATATGCCGGATAGTTACTGGACAAGGGATGGGTTAAGTTTCCATGCTAGTGTTATTGGTCATCCACTTTCTGCTGATGATATGACCTCAAAGCTAGAAATCCTCCCTTTTGCAAAACTTTGTGTCGAGTATACAATTGGTGATGATTTGCCCACTAAGATTGAAGTGGAGGTGCTAGATCCTGTTACTGAAATAAAACATATAGAGGAGGTGAAGGTGAGTTACCCTATAAAACCTCTAGTCTGTAAAGCTTGCAAATCTTTGGGACATGTAATTGGAGCATGCCCAATTGCTACGAGGCAATGGGTTCAAAAAGATAAACCTCAGTCGATGGGAAATGAGTCCACTGGCACCCCAATGCAGAATAATTTGTCAGTGGCACCTGAGCATACTTTTCAGGCCCAAGAGCCGCCAGTCGTAGTAGCAGAGAGAAAAGAGACTGTGGTAGTACAGGGTGATCCTCTTACTGATGGTTTGATAAAGGAAGACATCTCAGGGTCAAAAAGCAAAAAAGGGGAGGATGACTGGACCACTATTCAATCCCATAAGTCTAAGCTTAATGCAGCTACTGAGTTTGTTTCAATGCAAGCAAAGGACCCTACTGCCTCTACTGCCCCAAATCTACCTATTTATTCGGCTCTAGCTAAGTCTATCAATAAAGGAAAGCAGAAGAAAGCACGACGGTCGGGGGGAGTCCGCTCCCCATCTCATTAATTCTACCCTGATTAATGAATTTTTGTTCCTACAATATTAGGGGGCTAAATAATAAGATCTCCTTTGTAAAGGATTTCATTCAAAATAAAAACCTTGGTTTGATAGCCCTCCTGGAGACTCATGTTAAAAAGGATTCGTCGGACTTTGTTTCGTCATCAATTTCTTCAAGGTTTACTTGGTTATTTAACTATAATTGCCATTACAATGGCCGCATATGGGTAGGTTGGGACCCTCTCAAATGGAACGTTCAGAGGCTCGCTCAAAGCAGCCAGTACTTATCATGTTCTGTCACAAATATTGCCCTAAATGTAAGTTTTTTTGTTACTTTCATTTATGCTTTTAACACTCATGAAGAAAGGAGACAACTTTGGCTTGATTTAAGTGCTTTTCAATCCAATATTTCTTCGAATGGCATTTGTCCTCCCTGGATCGTACTTGGTGATTTTAATAGTTGTTTGAATATTAATGAGATTGATGGTGGCTCTATGAGATTTACAGTCGGTATGCAAGAGTTTAAGGGTTGCTTAGAGGCTCTCATGGTTACTGATTTACATTTTATTAGGAGATTCCTAACCTGGTGGGACAGTAACAAGGGGAAACCTATTCAAAAAAAACTAGACCGTGCCTTGGTAAACTCTGCCTGGCTTAATTCATTTGAGATGTCTTTTGCAAATTTTCTTCCCAGAGGCCTTTATGACCATTGCCCAATCATTGTGGAGTTGGGAAAGTCTGGAGAAAAACTAAATAAGCCATTTCAGGTGTTCAATCACATCTTGTCAAACCCAAAGTTTTCTGAGATTATCGCCACTGCTTGGCGCGAGAGAATCATTGGTGACCCTTGGTTTGTAGTTACTAGTAAACTAAAGCTCGTAAAAGCTGCTCTTATAAAGTTAAACAAGGATGGTGGAAATCTTCAAGATGCTGTGATTGTTGCCCGAAATTCTCTTCTGCAGTTCCAAGAGAACCTCCCTCGAGTCCCATCCCAGTTGGATTTTGAGGAAGAAGCTCGGCTTAGTTCTTGCTTAGTTGAAGCGTTAAACAAGGAGGAGGTCTTTCTCAAACAAAAAGCCCGTGTTTGCTGGCTTAAGAATGGTGATGGAAATAACCGTTTCTTCTTCAACTCTCGTCGTAGTAGGTGGAATACGAACAAAATTATGTTTTTGGAAGATGAAGCAGGAGGCACCTATCACTCACATACAGATATCTCAACTCATGCTGTGGGTTTCTTTGAATCTCTGCTAGGCACTGAATCTAATGTGGCTGATCTGGATACTGATATCTCCCTCCCCCAATTAACTACCGATCAGAAGGATTTTCTAGATGGAAATTTCTCCCCTGATGAGGTTCTGCACATTCTAAAATCTATGGCAAAGAACAAGAGTCTGGGTCCTGATGGTTTCTCCCCGGAATTTTTTATTGAGGCATGGCCAATTGTGGGGGCTGATATTACAAAAGCCATTCTTCATTTCTTTGACACCCTCCACCTTCCTAGAGCTGTCAGTTCTGTGGCCATCACTCTAATCCCGAAGAGCGCGAATGCTTCAAAGCTTAGTCAGTATAGACCTATCTCCTGCTGCTCAACTCTGTACAAGTGTATCTCTAAGCTTCTAGCTGCAAGGTTGAAACGGGTTTTGCCCTCTATCATCTCCAAGAATCAAACTGCTTTTATTCCTCAGCGTAGCATTGGCGACAACATTCTTCTAGCCCAATCATTATGCAGAGACTACCAGAAAAATGAAGGTATCCCTCGATGTGCTATTAAACTAGATATTCATAAAGCGTTTGATACCATGAATTGGCAGTTCTGAGTCGTATGGGGTTCCCGTCTAAATACTTGAACTGGATTCGCTCTTGCATAACAAATTGCATGATTTCCTTGAAAATAAATGGATCTCTGGAGGGTTTTTTTACATGTAAATCTGGGTTACGTCAAGGCAATACCCTCTCTCCATACCTGTTTGTAATTGGCATGGAAGCATTCTCCTCTTATTTGAAACATGACCTACAATGCAATCCGAGTTTCTCCTTCCATTGGCGCACTAAAGAGCTAAATCTGAGCCATATAATCTTTGCGGATGATATCTTCCTCTTCTGCAAAGGAGATGCCGATTCTATTACTACTATGTTGCACTCAGTAGGTCGGTTCTCTGACAGTTCAGGGCTTCGTCCAAATTTGGGTAAAAGTGAATGTTTTTTCTGCAATGTTCCATCCGAGGTGGTCACTCAAACCCTCTCCATGTCTGGGTTTCAACAAGGCAGCTTTCCCATCAAATATTTAGGTCTCCCTCTACTCACTACTACTGTTAAATCTCATGATTGCACGTTGTTGATTCAACGATTATGCCACCGTATCGATTCTTGGACTAATCGTTGGCTTTGTCTCTTTGGCCGATTACAACTTATAAGATCTGTCCTAGTTGGAATTCAAGGGTATTGGACTACTTATCTCTTTCTTCCAAAAAATGTTCTAAACAAAATCCAATCCTACTTTGCTAGGTTCCTTTTGGGGTGGAACTCATGATGCAAGATGTCAACACAAAGTGTCCTGGGCCGAGTGTTGTTTGCCAAAACATGAAGGAGGGCTTGGTGTTCCTAACCTTCATGATCGCAACAAAGCTGCTATTCTATATCAAATTTGGAGACTTGCCGACAATGGAAACTCCTCTCTTTGGCTTAGTTGGTTTCACAAATGTCTGCTGAAAAACAGAGCTTTCTGGTCTGCAAAAATTCCTTCTTATAGCTCCTGGGCTATTCAACAGATTCTAAACCTAAGACATGAGGCTCAACAACATCTCAGCTTCAAGGTTGGAGTTGCTTCTCAATTCTTCATGTGGCATGACCCTTGGTTACAAAACCGTAGCTTCATATCTCGGTGGGGTGCTAATATTTTTTCTGTTGCTGGTTCCTCAAATCTTGCTCGAATTAATGATTTCTTAGAAGAAGGCAGATGGATCCCCCAACCTCTAATCATGTTCACGTTATTGAGCTTTGAAACCTTCTGGCTTCTGTACATCTTTCTCATAAGGATGCAGTCCTTTGGGATGGACAAGGAACTGTAAACCTGTCCCTCATCTGGAACTCCATTAGAAGAACGGGTACTCCCCCTCCGTGGGTGAAGTCGGTTTGGCATTCCCTTGCCATTCCGAAATGCTCTATTTTTATGTGGTTGGCCCTGAAATCTAGGCTGTTAACTAAAGATAGAATGATATCTTTTCATATGAATTTGGATACTACTTGCCTCCTTTACAGATGTAACAATGAAACACCTGAGCATCTATTCACCTTATGCCCTTACACGAATCTTGTGCTATCTTGCAGTCCTGTTCCCATATCCACTAGCTGGGAAGATTGGCAGTTGGGACAGTTTAACCCTGGAAATGCCACAAACTTAAAGAAATACATAAGTTGGCTATTTATTTCTGTGACTATATACTTTATATGGCAGGATCGAAACAGAAGAATGCATGGCAATGAAAGACCTCGGCAAACCATTCAATTGTCATTCATTATTAAAACGATGGTTCGCGAGAAATTGTTCACCTGTTCAAACTTTCAACGCATGGCAGAGAGGGACCCATCCCTAATCCCCCTTTTATACTAATCCATTTCTGATCCGATTGTATTTTTATGCTGTTTAGCCTTTATATTGTATGCTCGTAGTAGCTCTATGTTTTACCTGTTTTAGAGGTCTTTTGGTTCTCTCGCGGGGTATGCCCCTAGATTATGTACTTTCTTTAAGTCATTTATAAAATTTAATTTAGCAAAAAAAAAAAAGATTGAAGCAAAGAACACAAGAACAATATGCTCAGACTAGAGGAGCAACTTCATTGTAAAAAGTTTTAATGTTCTTTGAAATTTTGAAATCTGGAAATGTATATATTTTATCCAGAATGCATTTAATATTATAAATCTGTCTTACTTTAATTAGTTTCATGTTTCCTTAGTTAGTTGAGTTATCCTCGAGGTATTTGCTTGTCAAACTCTAACAATCAAATAGGGGGAGATTGTAAAGCATAATGTAACATAAGATGTAACAAAGATAACTTCAACTCAACAAAGGACAAGACAGACAATAATATTAACAGAAGCACAGGAATCCAGAAGTAAAGAAGATAAGGTAAACTCAATAAATCAAAATATGGTATGTATTCTTGAAGTCCGTAAACAGGTCACGGAAAGAAGTTCATTAATATGTTCAAGCCTCTGTGACAAATAAAGAAACAAGACTTTCAAGACTACAGAAGTATTTGAATGATTAAGAGTTAGTACCATAGGGTTCCAGTGATTTTATTGAAACAACCAGAACGACAAATGACTTATCAACAACATTGAATTGAAGACATGGAAGTATTGATCAAGTGTGCACCAGTTGTCAGCACCTAAAAGATCAAGATGTTTATCGTCTCAGAAGAAGTTGATTTAAGTCTAAATCTGAAACATCCTAAAAGTCAAAAGAATATTACAAGGTATGTTTAGGTTTAAACGGAAGTACAAATCACTTGCTGAGAAGGAAAAGAAACTTCAAGGATCGATGGTTTTCTTTTTAGAAAAACCATCGAAGTGGATCAAGTGAAGTTGAAAGAAAAACCATCGAAGGATTGTTTTTCCATTCGATAGATTTTAAATAAAATCTATCGAAGGAAAGAAAAACAAATCCTTTCGATAGTTTTTAAATAAGGAGCAGGTGAAAGAATTCTTCACTTTGTCAGGTTGATGGAAAATTGGACGGCCAGGATTATTCCAAAAAAATGGTTCGATAGTTTTTCCAAAGAAGTCTACAAAAACGAGAATGAAGACGGTGTTTTTCTTCAGTTGGGTGTTGGCAGATCAAAATAGACAGAAGAAGTTAACAGCTCAAGAACATTGATAACAGAAGATTTATAGTGTCTTAATTTCTATAGTTTGTATTGATTACAATAACCTGAACTCATTGAAGCTAATCTACGGATTAGATTTGTAGCACCCCTCGTGGTTTATATTTATAAAATGATATATTCCCCTGTTAGGAATATGTTGTTCTTGATGATAATTGTAAAAACACTTAGTAGATTTTGTATTAAGTTATTTTGTAACTGTCAACGAAATGGCATGCTTTGCAGTGTTTCGTTGACAGGAAGCTCATCAACGGAATGAGTGTTGTAGCAATTGCACTGTACAATACTTCACAGTTTGATATGCATTTGATGTATGTATTAGATAGGTTTCCTAAGTCATGTTGACTAAGTACTAGATAGGCAAAATAGGTTGGTTAATTGTAAGTATATCATGCCTTGTAATTTTGCCTAAGTGAAGACATGTCAACGGTATGAGGATTACTCTATCAACGAAACAAGAGAAGACCATCAACGAAATGAAGAATAAAGATATCAACGAAACACATCTCCCTGCTATCAACGAATCATTATTGCTTTTCTGAATAGTTGACAAAGTGATAGTGACAGGTTTCTGACCAGATCTAAAGGTGATGTGGAAGTGTACTTTGCATTGGAAACCATTAAAATGGACATGGGGAATAAGGAAACATCCCAGTTTCCAATTGGGCTCTTGGGAGTGATCATAATAAGCATGAAGACAAAAGCAAGGATCTCCAAGGACCACTGGACAAAGGGATGAAAAGCAAACTATTGGCGGTTATCTTTAGTGTACTTTAGAGTAGCCAAAAATAGTATTGTAAACTTGGGAATATATAACCAAGTGTAGCAGTTAGAAAGAAGTAAGAGAAGAAAAACAAATAGTTTGTATTAGCTATCTTTGAGAGCATTCTTCTCTACAACTCTGTAACTGAGCAGCTGTGTACTTTTGTATCACAGATTATTTTCGCAATAAAAACACTTCAGTTGGATCATCAAACAATCCAACTGAATTATTTATATCTTGTGTTTTTGTTTATTCAGTTCAGTTTTATTTTATCATTGTTTTAAGTTTAAGAAAATATCAAGAATTGTATTCAACCCCCCCTTCTACAATTCTGTTAGGTCATTTGGGAATAACAATTGGTATCAGAGCGAGCTTCTAACATACAAGAAGTTTAAAGATCAAGACCAAAACAGAAACCATGGTGAAGAAGGATGCAGGTGTGAAGATACCAGTTCTTGATAAGGACAATTACTTTCACTGGAAAGTAAAGATGCATTTACATCTCATGTCTATGGATGAGAGATATGTAGACTGCATTGAGAAAGGTCCACACGTTCCCATGAAGTTTGCATCTAGAATTGGAGTGCCAGATGATGCTCCTGACGTAGAAATTCCAAAACTTGTCTCAGAATGGACTATTGAAGATCTTGCAGAAATCCATAAAGATAAGAGAACCATGAACATTCTGTTTAATGGTTTGGAGCAAGAGATGTTTGATAATGTCATAAACTGTACAACCTCCAAAGAAGTATGGGACACTGTCAGAACACTATGTGAAGGAACTGAGCAAGTAAGGGAGAACAAAATGCAACTCCTTATACAACAATATGAGCACTTTCACTTTAAAGCTGGTGAAACCCTAAATGACACGTTTAGTAGGTTTCAAAAGCTTCTGAATGGATTAAAGTTGTATGGGAGGATCTACCAAACTAAGGACTCAAACCTTAAATTTCTAAGAGCTCTTCCAAAAGAATGGAAGCCTATGACTGTTTCTCTAAGAAACACTCAAGAGTACAAAGATTACACTCTTGAAAGGCTGTATGGAACATTGAAGACTTATGAGCTGGAAATGGAGCAAGATGAGGAAATTGAAAAGGTACAGAAGAAGGGTGGATCCATTGCATTGATTGCATCTGTGAACCAACTGGAAGATGACACTGAAGAAGCTGCAAAGGCCACAACTAGTCGAGCTAGTTGTAGAAGTGATGTCAGCAAGGGTAAAGGTAAGATGACAGAAGAAGAAGAACCAGAACCAGCCAACTTGGATGACTTAGATGAGATTGATGAACACATTGCTTTTTTGTCAAGAAAATTCTCTAAGTTCAAGTTCAAGAGAAACTCAGAAGCAAGGCCACCAAGGAGAGACTTTCAACCTAACAAAAGTAACTGGATTGAAAAGTCTAAATCTAAATGTTTCAATTGTGGAATGCTTGGTCACTTTGCTGGAGACTGCAGAAAACCCAAGATTGAGAAGAGCAACAGGAAATTTGAGCCTGTTGATTATAAAAAGAAATACTTTGAACTTCTCAAGCAAAAGGAAAAGGCTTTCATGACTCAGGAGTATGATTGGGCTGGTAATGGTGAAGATTCTGATGATGATGTTGAATATGTCAACTTGGCTCTTATGGCTAACAATCATGAGCAGGAAGCAAGCTCCTCAAGCAACCAGGTAACAATTACTAATCTTTCTGAGCTTTCTAAAGAGGAATGCGATAGTGCAGTAAATGAAATGTCTACTGTATTATATAATTTGCGTGTTACTCTTAAATCACTTACCAAAGAGAATTCAAGAATTAAAGAGACTAATTTGCTCTTAAGTGATAGGAATGCAATGTTAGAAGCACAGCTCATTGAATTTGAGAAAATGAGATGTGTTAGTAGGGATGCTAAGAAGGAACTTGAGAACGTGTTACAAAGGGAAGAAATTCTTAAGACACAACTAGAAATAGAACAGAGTGTGATTGCTAAATGGAAAGATGCCAGGAATGTTGCTACCAACATCATTAATGTTCAAGGTATGGAATCTTTCTGTGAACAATCATGGAAAAAGAACAAAGAGAAACTAGGGTATGCTTGTGAAGCCTTAGATTCAGAAACAGAGTCAACAAACAACAATGATCATTTGTTGAAGGTTGATATGTCAACGGAATGCGATGTTCCGTTGACACATGAACCATCAACCGATCAGGGTGTTTCGTTGACAGAGAAAAGAAAAGATGAACTCACTAGACTTAATAATAAGTATGGTCCTGTCACCAAGAACTTTGTTCAAGGTGAGTCTAGTAAATCAAAGAAAGTTGAGAAGCCTGTTGAGAGAGCTAATGTAGGTCACTTGTCCAACAAGCAATTGAAAGATAAAATAGAGAATGTTCAAATTGAGGCTAAGGGAAATAAAAGGAATAACAGGAATGGCAAAGTAGGAATTAACAAACACAACAATTACACACCTGATAAATATGCTCCTAGAAAGACTTGTGTCAATTGTGGAAGTGTTAGTCATCTATCTACTAACTGCAAATCTGTTAAGAAAACTGCTAATGTGAAAATTCCCAAGCCTGCAATGAATAATCTTATGCCTACAATGCCTGTAATGCCTAACATGTTTGCTCCATGTGCACAATTTCAGAATCCATATGCTAACATATCATTTGTGCCTAATCCATACATGAATATGTTTAGTATGCCACAAATGCCATGGAATATGAATAATATGTGTGCTCCTTCAAATATGCATGCTGTAAATGAAAATGTGAGCAACAATCAGAAATCAACACCAAGAGTAAAAGTTGATTTAAATCAATCTGAGCCCAAGGTGAAAAATGATATAAAAGGAAAAGCAAAGGCTAACAAAACAGGACCCAAGGAAACTTGGGTACCAAAATCAACTTGATTTGGTTTCATTGTGTGTAGGGAGACAAAAGGAATCTTTGGTACTTGGATAGTGGTTGTTCAAGACACATGACTGGTGATTCTACCCTGCTCACAGAGTTTCAGGAAAGAGCTGGCCCTTGTATTGCTTTTGGAGATGACAACAAAGGCTACACAAAGGGATATGGCTTGATTTCGAAAGAGAATGTCATCATAGATGAGGTTGCATTGGTGGATGGTCTTAAGCACAATTTGCTTAGTATCAGTCAACTTTGTGACAAAGGATTTTTAGTTACTTTTTCAAAAGAAGCCTGTGTTGTTTCTAAAGGAGGAAACAACAATGTGGTAATGACTGGATTCAGAAGAGGGAATGTGTACATTGCTGACTTTAGTAGCACAAGTCTAGACACCATCACTTGTCTTTTCAGCAAAGCAAGCAAGGATGAAAGTTGGCTATGGCACAAGAAATTATCTCATCTGAATTTCAAGGTTATGAATGATTTGGTAAGGAAGGATCTTGCTAGAGGAATTCCACAGGTGGAGTTTTCCAAGGATGGTTTGTGTGATGCCTGTCAAAAAGGGAAACAAAAGAAGGCATCATTCAAAAGCAAGACAGAGTCATCAATTGTCCATCAGCTTGAGTTACTTCATATGGATCTGTTTGGCCCTGTAAATGTCATGTCTATTTCAAAGAAGAAATATTGTCTTGTGATTGTTGATGATTTTTCTAGATTTACTTGGACCTTCTTTTTACATTCTAAAGATGAGGCAAGTGAAATCATTATCAATCACATCAAGATGGTAAACAATCATCCTGACTTGAAAGTAAGAAGGATCAGGAGTGACAATGGGACAGAATTCAAGAATTCAAGCATGAAGATGTTCTGTGAAGAAAATGGTATTATGCATGAGTTTTCAGCAGCAAGGACACCACAGCAAAATGGTGTAGTTGAAAGGAAAAACAGAACACTTATTGAAGCTGCCAGGACAATGCTAGATGAATCAAAGTTACCAACTTATTTTTGGGCTGAGGCAGTTAACACAGCTTGCTTCACTCAGAATATTTCTTTGATTAATCAGGCCAAGGGAATGACCCCTTATCAACTACTCAAAAGAAAGAAGCCACTATTGGATTTTCTTCATGTCTTTGGATGCAAGTGCTTTGTTCTGAGAAATCAAGCTGAGCATTTGGGGAAATTTGAAGCAAAGGCAGATGAAGCAATATTTGTGGGATATGCAGCAGGGAAAGCTTACAGAGTCTATAATCTCAGAACCAACATTGTTATGGAATTTGTACATGTTGTTTTTGATGATCTCAAAATTCAAGGTCTCTGTGATGAAGGTTTCCATGAAAGTCTCTCTTTTGAGAATGAGGAAGGAGATCGAATGAATCATGTTAAGACTACTGAGAAACAGCCTAAAGTTGTTGTATCTAGCACAGATGAGAGCAGCAGTGAAGATGAAATTGATGCATTAAGATTGAAAAGAATAGCTGCTAGTAGACCAAATGGTCATTTCGTTGACAGTCAAGATGGTGGTTTCGTTGACAGTCAAAATGAGCGTTTCGTTGACAGCCAAAATAGTCATACCGTTGAAGGTCATAGAAATGTCTCAAGAAGTGATCATTTAGGGACAACAAACTCAGGGGGAGTTTCTCAAGGACAAATATCCAATCAAGGCAATCATGATCATGAAGCTACCTCGTCAAGAGCAAATCTACCTCCCTCAAGAAAATGGACTAAAGATCATCCCTTTGAACTTATTATAGGTGATGTTTCTTCAAAAGTCCAAACTAGAAGAGCAACTCAAGAAGAATGTCTATATAGCAGCTTTCTGTCTCAAGATGAGCCAAAGAAAGTTGAGGATGCACTTCTAGATCCAGATTGGGTTTTGGCTATGCAAGAAGAGCTAAACCAATTTGAAAGGAACAATGTTTGGAACCTGGTGCCCAAGCCTAAGGACAGGAGTGTAATAGGCACAAAATGGGTGTTCAGAAACAAGATGGATGAAAATGGCATAGTCACAAGGAACAAAGAAAGACTAGTTGCAAAAGGCTACTCACAGGAAGAAGGAATTGATTTTGATGAAACATTTGCTCCTGTTGCAAGACTAGAAGCAATAAGGATTTTCCTAGCCTATGCAGCCCATGCCAATTTCAAAGTCTATCAAATGGATGTGAAAAGTGCTTTTCTGAATGGGGAATTGGAAGAGGAGGTCTATGTAAGTCAACCTCCTGGTTTTGAAGATGATGATTTTCCAGAATATGTATACTTCCTCCTCAAAGCACTCTATGGTTTGAAACAAGCACCTAGAGCCTGGTATGACACACTCTCACAGTTTCTTCTTGAGAATCACTTCACTAGAGGTACTGTAGATAAAACTCTTTTTCACAGGATTGTGAATGGCTCTACTATACTTGTTCAAATTTATGTAGATGACATAATCTTTGGGTCTACAGATGTGAAACTTTGTCAAAAGTTTGCCAAGCTTATGCAAAGTAAATATGAAATGAGCATGATGGGAGAATTAACTTACTTTCTTGGTCTTCAAGTGAAGCAAGTTAATGAAGGCATTTTCATTAGTCAAACAAAATATATTCATGATTTATTAAAGAAATTTAACTTAATGGAATGCTCTCCTGCCAAAACTCCCATGCCCACTGCCACCAAACTTGAATTGAATACTAAGGAAAAATCTGTGGACATTTCAAGTTACAGAGGCATGGTAGGCTCACTTTTGTATTTAACAGCTAGTAGACCTGATATTATGTTTGCTACATGTCTATGTGCTAGATTTCAGGCTGATCCTAGGGAATCCCATTTAGTTGCTATTAAAAGGATTTTCAGATATCTCAAGGGAACACCAAACCTTGGCATTTGGTATCCTAGAGAATCTGGTTTTGAACTAATTGGTTATTCAGATGCAGATTATGCAGGATGTAAAATTGACAGGAAAAGCACAACAGGCACCTGTCAATTCTTAGGAAACAAGCTTGTGTCATGGTTCATCAAGAAACAAAACTCAGTTTCCACCTCCACAGCTGAGGCTGAGTATATTGCAGCTGGAAGTTGTTGTGCACAGATTTTATGGATGAAAAATCAATTACTTGATTATGGATTAAGAGTTGAGAAAATTCCTATTTTCTGTGACAACACTAGTGCCATTGCCATTACTGAGAATCCAGTGCAGCATTCAAGAACCAAGCACATTGACATCAAGTACCATTTCATTAGAGAACATGTTATGAATGGTACTGTGGAGTTACATTTTGTTCCAAGTGAACAACAACTTGCAGACATCTTTACCAAGCCACTTGATGAATCGACATTCTCAAGATTAGTAAGTGAGCTAGGTATGCTAAATTTCTCTTAATTATTTTTGAGATATTTGCAAGTCATAATGCAGCCAGAAATTTGCTATGATTTTCTGTGATTTAACTTTCTCAGGAAAAAGTAAAATTTTGTCTAAGTCAAAATAACTATGCCAACGAAACAAACCATTTCGTTGACAATCTTAGCATTTTTCTGGGTGTTTCGTTGATAGCTCTTTTTATGTCAACGAAACACAGCTGTATCAACGAAACAGACGGGACTTTAAACGCCCAATTCTGATTCGTTGATTTAGCGCTTTTAATCTGAACCGTTGAAAACTGACACGTCTTTTACCACGATCTATGCATACATCCCTGTAAGTATAAATCATGGTAATACTTTAAGAGTAACGGTTATATTTTTAAGCCAATCCAGTAATTTACTTTTATTATTGGACTCATTTTCTGAGAATTTTTGGGGGAGTATTTAAGAAATTCTATTTTCTTTAATTTTTTTTTTACCTGCTCTCAAAAATTCCAAAGGCTTTTCTCTCTCTTTCTCTCTCTAACAAGCAACTCAGTTCGAAGCTTTATCTCACTCAACAATGGCACCCATAGTCAAGCTTATGTCTGCTGGAGGGTTCATCTATGAGAAGAACAACTCCATCCCTTTTGTTGCAAAGGAAAACCCGAACAGACTTTTCTTCAAAATGATGGATTTCATGAAGAATTGCAAGTTGAGCTATGCAATGTTCCACTCTACACCAATCTACAATGAAATAATTGAGGAAATTTGGACCTCATGTGAATATAGTGGAACAAATTGCACTCTGCAATTCACTCTCCAAGGTAATGAGTACATAGTTAATTCTGATGTTTTGCAAGCATGTTTACATATTCCTGATAATAACTGTGATGCTTTGCCTACTAACACTGAAATAACTACCATGCTAAATTCTATAAACTACTCTTTGCCTACTGATAATCTGGGTAGAATAATTAGGAGAGGTTTGGTTAGGGAATACAGTTATTTAGCTGATGCATTCATTAAGGTCTTTTCTGGAAAGATTAGTAATTTTGATGCATTAACTAACTCTATGTTAATTCTCCTAACCATGCTTCTAAATGATAGATATTACAACTTTAGCACCCAACTTATTTATGAAATTGGTGCTAAGTTGGGTGATAAGGCAAATAGGAAGAAAAATATCTATTATGCAAGGTTTCTGATGATGCTGGCTAATCATGTTAGTCCAGCACCATTAGTTATCTCTAACCCTAATGCCAGGTTTGAGTGCTTTGTACAAGAAAAGAGAGTATTGACAGACATACTGAGGCTGAACTACAATGGTGATGTTCCAGTGGTGTATCTGCCAATCATTGAGGTAACTACTATTATCCCTGTTAGTATAGTTGTTACTTCTATTGTCTCCTCCAACCTTGTTGCTATGGAGTCTGTAGCTGTGACCCAACAGGCTCCTGCCCCAGCAACTAAATCAAAATCAAAGAAATCCTCCAAGCCAACCTCAGGTGCTTCTCAAAAGGCACCTATTGTAAAAACTACCACACAACCTAAGGGGAGTGAGTCTGGAGTTGTGAGAGGTGAGGGAAGGGGTGAAAATCAAAGAAACCCCAAGAATAAGGAAGGTGAGGTAAGTGTTTCCCAGCCTAGCCCCATTGTGTCTTCCCAACAAGGCACAATGAGTAAAATGGATTTAAACACAAGTCTAATTGCATCCTCCCAAAAGGATGTGATTATTGAAACAAGCTCTCCACCTAGAGCACAGTCCAAAAGGGTAAGGGACACTTCAAGCCCACAGTCTACATTTTCCCAATACCAAAGGAGAGTGAAGCAAAAGACCAAGGGTTCACAGGGTGCACACACACTGGAAGCAACACTTCCAGTTTCTCAAATTCAGTTTGATGTAACCCCTATTATTACTCTGGGGTTACAGTCCCACTCTCTAAACATTAATCTTGATTTATCTCCATCCAATTCACCAACTCAATCTTTAGATGTGGACATGATCCATACATCTTTTCCTGATTCTCCAACTCTAATCTTGGAGAAGCCCCACTCTGAAGCTGATGGTCATCACTTATTAAGTGATTTGTTGGGCCATCAACCAAGTTTTTCTGAAACTGCAAGAGAATCTGTGGACCCCAATCTCAAATCAATCACCACAGATTCTACTGTAATTTCACTTTCTCAAAATGCTTTATTGACTTCATCAACGAAACAGCCTCTTTCGTTGACAAGTGTTTCTCCATCAACGGTACCTATACCGTTGACAGTTCAAACTACCATTTCGTTGATAGGTCATTCTACACCTTTTACTGAAAATCAAGTTGTTTCCACAACTAGTGTAGATGACCTGGTGGTAGTTGAGACACTTTTAGGTTTGAAAGGGAGTGAAATTGAGAGGCTGGCTTGCAGCCAGGCAAAAGGAGAGAATGAGAGTGAGAGGCTGGCTATTTCTTCCAGCCAGGCAAAAGGAGAGTTTGAGAGTACCACCTTAGTAGGTGAAGGTGAGGGTGTGAGAGGTGTGAGCCATGGGGAGCCCATGATGCAAGAAAAGAGTAGAGAGAGAGAAGGGACTACAGGAGCAATAAGGGTGGAAGCAGTCATTGCTAATGAGTTAATGGAGGTCAGTGAGGGAGAAAGGGAACTTACTTTCCAAGAGCATTATCAACAAACTCTGGATAGTATTTCCCTGGATCCTGAGACCTTTACTCATCCTGTGCCAGCCTATCAAGTTATGGCTCAACAGGGCAATGTGGAGGCAGAAAGGTCACTCAACTTAATTCATACTACTGCATCAATGCAAAGAGCAAAGGATGCCTTGACCAATCTACCTCCAGGAGCTGCAGCAAGTGGAGACTTTGAGTTTTCTGATGATGAGGACAGCTATGGTGATAATCTACAGGTGGCCACCACTTCACAGACTGGGACTTCTGTGGTGCCTCCTACACCAGGCTGGCTTTCTCAGGGTATGCATGGAAGAGTCACTCTAGATGCTGCTATCTCAAGGCAGTACAATGAGGCCTATCTAGCTCATGAGTCTGCAAATGCAAGGGACAAGAAATTCTACAAGGCCATCATGGATTCTCTGGAAATTCAAAGGCTACAAATGATGCAGACAAGGATTGAGGCTACAGAAATCAAGGACTCCATTAGCAATCTCAGGGATGCTAACTACAGGATGATCGATGAAAAGCTCCCTCTTCTCACTGTGTCCAAGATGACCAGGTTTTTCTCTAAGGAACCTGAGGTGGCTACATCCTTGAAAACTCTCTCTACAAGAGTGGACAAGGTGGAAGCTACACTTTCTCAAATGCAGAAGGAACAGGAGAAGCAAACTCAGCTACTCACTCAGCTAGTGGCAGCTCAAGGACTCCCAGTCATCTCTCTTGATGCTAACAAAAAGGGGGAGAAATCTAAGGAGCTAAACATTCAAATCACAAAGGTGTTGGTCCCAGCCATTTCACTGCCACAGGAGCCACTAGCAATGGGGGAGTTTGGAAAGAAGAATAAGGATAGTATTGACCTGATCCAGGAAGCTTCTATGAGGATGAAACTTGCAGAACAAATCAAAGATCACTGGTCCAACATAGAAGCAAGGTTCAAGAACATTACTGAATCTTCAAAGACAGATCAGCCATCAACAAATGCAATGGTGATTGTACAAATGGAGCCACAGTTCAAGAGCTCTTATGCTATAGAGCCCCTTCAGCATGGAATCCTTCAAGATTCAAGAAATGAGAAGGGTCAATCTTCATGCTTTAAGAATGTGGATGCAAGAGGGATGTCTCCAATATCACCTGCCAAACCCAAAGGCAAGAACATTGAAAGGATATTTTATCCTGCTCCAAAGCCAGATGAGTTCAAAGTCCTAAGGAAGCTGATCATTGAGAGCAAGGAAAGCAATCATCCAAGCATAAGGAATCAAAGGGCCATCATCTACAGGGACAGCAAGGAAATCTGCATTTGGGTTGGTCACCCAAATTTTGCAAAGGCCAAGGCTAAAGAATCTGAAAGGGCAGCAATGCAAGCATTGGCAGTTGCTCAAGCACTTGAAGATGAAGAGACCTTTCAGGAAGAAAAAGCCAAGGATGGAGCTAATGAAGCTGAACCAGCAAGGAAAAGTGTAAGGCAACCAAAGGCTAGAGCTAAGAGGAATCTGAACTTTGAAAAAGAGGACTCTCTGGACACTGCTCAAGCCCCTTCCACAACAAGTGCACATCAAATTCCTATTGACCTACCTATTGGAGGAAAGTTGGCCTGTGACCCTGCACACCCTGTCAACTTTCATGATCAACCAATCATGCCAAAGGAGGAGCCTATTGAATTTGATGAAGCCTATTTTCCAAAGTTCCTATTTGAAAAGGATCAACCAATGAAGACAAAGAAAAGGGCTGTCAAGGCAAAGCCAGTATTTGTGAGGAAGCCACAATCTCAGAAACCCCCTACAAATCCAGAGGACTGCATGTACATTGCTGACATCAGGGAAGAATCCAGCTTACATCTTGATTTAGACAACCTGGTGGAAGTAAGGGGCATTGCAGCTTCTCAAAAGTTACCTGAAAGATTGGTTTTCACATACAAGGGTGGTAGAGAACAAATATGGCCTCTCTACAGAATTTTAGGAGAAGACTACCAAACACTACTCACAGTGTTTAGATGCTTGAAGAAAGACTTTGGCTTCACCAAAACAGCCAAGTCTGAGGTGGTCTCCAAGATATGTCAAATAAAGGCTAGCTGGAACAAGCCTGAGGCTCTTCCCAGGATGCTAAGAGTGCCCTCAACAGGAAAGAAGATCCATCTTCAACCTTACTGGATGATGGAATTTAAGGACAAGGACAACTGCAGAAGGTTCTTCAGGATGGAAGACCAGCTGGATAAGGCATCTAATCAAACTCTAAGGTTCATGCAATCCAAGCTTGGTGATCAAGATGAAGAAGAGAAGATCTTTTACAGAAGGCTACAGGTCCAGATTGAGGAGAACAACTCTAGGAGAGGGAAGAAGACTATGCCTCAAAGAAGACCAAGATGAATCATTTGCTCAGTCTAGAGGAGCACATTTGGGCATTAGTCTTGTAAGTCTTGTTTTATGTCTAAAACTTTATGAAGCTCAATGCAATTTTTACTTTTATCATGGGTAATATGTCTGAGTGTTTTTGTTATCATCAAGGCTCTTGATTTATGGCTGTTATTCTATCAGTCATAAATTGGGGGAGATTGTTAGGAATATGTTGTTCTTGATGATAATTGTAAAAACACTTAGTAGATTTTGTATTAAGTTATTTTGTAACTGTCAACGAAATGGCATGCTTTGCAGTGTTTCGTTGACAGGAAGCTCATCAACGGAATGAGTGTTGTAGCAATTGCATTGTACAATACTTCACAGTTTGATATGCATTTGATGTATGTATTAGATAGGTTTCCTAAGTCATGTTGACTAAGTACTAGATAGGCAAAATAGGTTGGTTAATTGTACGTATATCATGCCTTGTAATTTTGCCTAAGTGAAGACATGTCAACGGTATGAGGATTACTCTATCAACGAAACAAGAGAAGACCATCAACGAAATGAAGAATAAAGCTATCAACGAAACACATCTCCCTGCTATCAACGAATCATTATTGCTTTTCTGAATAGTTGACAAAGTGATAGTGACAGGTTTCTGAACAGATCTAAAGGTGATGTGGAAGTGTACTTTGCATTGGAAACCATTAAAATGGACATGGGGAATAAGGAAACATCCCAGTTTCCAATTGGGCTCTTGGGAGTGATCATAATAAGCATGAAGACAAAAGCAAGGATCTCCAAGGACCACTGGACAAAGGGATGAAAAGCAAACTATTGGCAGTTATCTTTAGTGTACTTTAGAGTAGCCAAAAATAGTATTGTAAACTTGGGAATATATAACCAAGTGTAGCAGTTAGAAAGAAGTAAGAGAAGAAAAACAAATAGTTTGTATTAGCTATCTTTGAGAGCATTCTTCTCTACAACTCTGTAACTGAGCAGCTGTGTACTTTTGTATCACAGATTATTTCCGCAATAAAAACACTTCAGTTGGATCATCAAACAATCCAACTGAATTATTTATATCTTGTGTTTTTGTTTA
The DNA here is from genome assembly GCA_030848705.1 of Heracleum sosnowskyi. Classification (NCBI taxonomy): domain Eukaryota; kingdom Viridiplantae; phylum Streptophyta; class Magnoliopsida; order Apiales; family Apiaceae; genus Heracleum; species Heracleum sosnowskyi. Next base: position 70,103,937 of record CM061242.1, read on the forward strand.
TTCAGTTCAGTTTTATTTTATCATTGTTTTAAGTTTAAGAAAATATCAAGAATTGTATTCAACCCCCCCTTCTACAATTCTGTTAGGTCATTTGGGAATAACATCCCCGACTCGTGTTTTGATTTGGTGCATTTGATTTCGTATGAGAACTGAAAGAATTATCCGTGAACGAAATTAAATAATTTGTGAGTATCGTATTCAACCCCCCTCTACGATACTTTGGACCTAACAGCTTCATCAGATGAAAGTTGGCTATGGCACAAGAAGATGTCTCACCTCAACTTCAAAACAATGAACTCCCTAGTCAAGAGGGAATTGGTGAGCGGTCTGCCTCAAATGGAATTTACACAGGAAGGACTGTGTGAGGCATGTCAGAAAAGAAAGTCAAAGAAAGCATCTCACAAGGGCACTAACACATCTTCAATAAATGAACCTCATCAGTTACTGCACATGGATTTGTTTGGTCCAGTTAATGTGATCTCTATGTCAAAGAAGCAATATGCTCTTGTGATCGTGGATGACTATTCCAAATACACATGGGTTTTATTCCTACATTCCAAGGATGAAACTCCAAAGATGGTGATTGATCATGTAAAGTTGATAGAGCTGGATTTTAAGTTTCCAGTCAGAGCAATAAGGTCAGATAATGGAACTGAATTGAAGAATGCAGTCCTAAATGACTTTTGTGCAGACAAAGCAAATAACAAGACAATACTCAGCCCCTAGAACTCCTCAACAGAATGGAGTGGTAGAAAGGAAGAATCGTACATTGATTGAAGCTGCAAGAACAATGTTAAGTGAATCAAGACTTCCAATGTACTTTTGGACGAAAGCTGTGAACACTGCTTGTTATACTCACAATCGAACTTTAATCAACAAGGACTTAATGAAAACACCTTATGAGATCATGAATGACAAGAAACCAACTCTTAAATACTTTCATGTATTTGGTGCTAAATTCTTTGTGCTTAAAGATGGAGATGTTTGACGTGGCAAGTTTGAGGCCAAAGCATATGAAGCTATTTTTGTTGGTTACTCCAGAAGATCTTACCGGGTGTACTTAATTGGCAGTCATCAGGTGAAAGAAAGTATCAATGTTACTTTTGATGACACTAAACTCCCAAGTATCCAAACAGAAAATTCATCTGAGAAACTAAAGTTTGATAACTTTCCTGATTCAAAATCAGATGATGAAACTCCACCTGAGATTGATGCTGGTGATAACAATAACAATGATGATAATGATCATGGTGGTGGTGGTGGAAACATTGGTAACAATGGAGATACCACTAACACTGGAAAAGTATTATCAAGAAAATCTAGCAACAACTCAGGGGGAGGAAATGAAGGGTCAACTAGTTATTCACAACACCATAATGAATTTCAAGGCGAATCATCAAGATCAAATCTTCCAAGACAAACTGTTTGGAATAGAGCTCATCCTTTTGAGCTGATTATTGGTGATCCAGGTGTTGGAGTTAGAACTAGAAGTGCTACTCAAAATGAATGTCATTATTCAGGGTTTCTTTCTGAAATGGAACCAAAGAAGACTGAGGAAGCACTGGGTGATCCTGATTGGGTGATTGCTATGCAAGATGAACTCAATCAATTTGAACAACAACAAGTCTGGAAGCTGGTACCTAGACCAAAGAACAGGAAAGTAGTCGGTACAAGATGGGTATTCACAAGCTGAAGGCATTGATTATGATGAAACCTATGCACCAGTAGCTAAGCTTGAGTCCATCCGGATGTTCTTAGCATTTGCAGCTTACTCCAATTTTAAAGTTTATCAAATGGATGTTAAGAGTGCATTCCTGAATGGTGAGCTGGATGAAGAATTGTATGTAGAATAGCCCATGGCTTTGAAAATCAGGAGTTGTTGGACTTTGTGTACTTTCTCTTCAAGGCTATCTATGGTCTCAAACAAGCCCCGAGAAAATGGTATGACACTCTTTCTGTTTTTGTTATATAAAATGGTTTTGTTAGAGGTATCATAGACAAAACTCTTTTTTCTAAGAAACATAAAAATGATATGATATTAGTCCAAGTCCATGTGGATGACATCATATTTGGGTCTACTAATGATGATCTCTGTAAGAGATTTGCTAAGCTAATGCAAAGTAAGTTTGAAATGAGTATGATGGGTGAGCTGAAGTTCTTTCTTGGATTATAAGTAAGTCAAAGGTTAGATGGTTTATTTATTTGTCAATCCAAGTATCTCAAAGAACTCCTCAAGAAATATCACACGGCGGATTCAGCATCAGCAAGGACTCCATCATCTACAGCTGTCAAACTTGGAGCTTGTGATAATTCTATCAAGGTAGATATTACAAGCTACAGAGGTATGATTGGCTCCTTACTCTATCTTACTGCAAGTAGACCTGATATTATGCATGCTACATGCTTATGTGTAAGGTTCCAAGCGGATCCTAGAGATTTGCATCTCGTTGTTGTTAGAAGAATCTTAAGATATCTTAAGGGTACACCAAATCTAGGTATCTGGTACCCTAAAGATTCTGGTTTTAACCTTGTTGGATATACAGATTCAGATTATGCAGGTAGTGGTGTTGATAGAAAGAGCACCTCTGGAAGTTGTCAATTTCTAGGTGGCAGATTGATTTCCTGGTATAGCAAGAAACAACAAACAATTTCCAATTCAACAGCAAAAGCTGAATATATTGCTGCTGGAAGTTGTTGTGCTCATATCTTATGGATAAGGAATCAATTGAAGGACTATGGCTTTGTATTGAACAAAATTCCAATTTTATGTGACAATACAAGTGCCGTAGCAATCTCCAACAACCTTGTTCAGCACTCGAGAACCAAGCACATTGACATCAGGTATCATTTTATCATAGAGCATGTCATGGATGGAACTGTTGAGTTACATTTTGTACCCACAAAGGAACAAACAACAGATATTTTTACTAAATCTCTTGATGAATCCACATTTACCAAGTTAGTTGGTAAATTGGGTATGTTAAACAGTCTTAGTGGTTATATTTCTATTTGGTGTTTGTTCTTATTTAAAACATTTTCTCTTGTTCATATTTACTGTTTATTATTGTCATTCCTCGTTTGATTTATTATCTTGCAAATTTGAGTATTTTTGAATAATTTATTTTCTCTAAAAATATTTTTCTCAGATTTTTATGATAAAATTGTAAAGAAATCTATTTTTATTGAAAATTTACTTATGATAAAATTGTAAAGTGTTGTTTTTTTATTTTTCTTCAAGTTTATATTATTTAACTGCATTTTTTAATTTTCTGTAAATTAGTTGCATTTTTTAATATTCTGCATTTTATTTAAATTGTTGCATTTTATTTATTATGTATTTTTAAACTGCTTCAGTTGGTCTTAATTTGATGCATTTTAATTTGTATAGTGTTTCTGTAAATTTACTGCATTTTTCTATGATTTTGTGAATTTTCTGTCAATTATCTGCATTTTTCTGTTAATCTATGCTTTATGTTCAATTTTCTGTTTGATGAGTGCCTTTGCTTTCTTGCATTCAGTTGCAAAGTGCCCCATTCCATTACAGTTGTAGCACCTGATCTTGGACTCGTCAAACTTGCTACTCTTGTTGTCCTTCTTGTTGTACTAGTCTTTGTCAGCATTGAAGGTCTTTTTCTGGAAGTTGCACTGTCTTCTAGCCTTCCTGAACTTCATCTTCTTGAAGCCCTTGACTATCATAGCAACCATCTCCTGCATGTCAGAGTCAGTAGAATCATCATCATTATTGGCATCAGGATTGCCATCAGTATCTGATGATGAGTCATCAGGATCTGACTCCATCATTTTTGATTTTCTTCTAGAGACCTCCACAACTTTTCCTTTTGATTTTTCCTCAACATTCAAGGCTACAAATTTTGCCTTGCTGCTTTCCTTGTTCTTTCTTTGTTGAACCTCAAGATCATAAGTTCTTAGCATCCCATAAACCTCATCAAGAGACACAGTGTTTAGATCATACTGATGCCTAATGATTGAAGTTTAGGTATCCCACTCTTCAGGTAAAGCTCTCAGAAACTTGGTGTTTGAGTCTTCAGTTACATACTCTTTGCCAACTAGTGATAGATTATTTAGTAGAGTCAGAAATCTATCATACATGTCAGTAAGGCTTTCATCAGGTCTAACATCAAACTGTTCATACTCTTGAATTAGTAATGCCCTCGTGTTCTTCTTAATAGATGCAGATCCTTGGCATTGAGTTTCCAAAGTATCCCAAATTTCCTTTGCTGACTTGCATGCAATCACCCTGTTTGACATGACAACATCAAGACTATTGTGCAGAATATTCTTTACCTTTGCATCCCTGAGAACATGAGCCTTTTCTTCTAGTGTCCACTCACTTTTCACCTTGATCTCATAGTGTTCAGGTACAGTGTCTGTTCGACCAACAATTCTCTTGGGGATGTATGGTCCATCATTGATCCTCTCTAGACACTCAGGATCTGTTGCTTCCAGGTACATCAGCATCTTCACCCTCCATGTAGGATATTCAGATTTCTTCAGCATGGGAATTTTGATGCTTTCATATTTGAATGTCGACATCTTAGATCGCTTCTAATTCAAATTAAATCAGTTTGCTATGATACCAATTATTGCCACTGACAATTATAGAAGGGGGGTTGAATACAATTGTATAAGATTCTCGACTTTAATAAACACAAATATGAATAATAACAACTTTATTAAATCTGGTATAAAACTGTTACAAAACTCTCTCAAGAAATCCTTATGTTCTTGAAAGCTGCTAGGTACAATGATACTCGTGTAAGTTATTGATATAAAATCAAAACCTAAACTGTGTTTATATAGTACACACATCTACTCTATCGATTACAAGATAAGACCAAATCAATTACAAACAATATTGATACATATCCTAACCGACAGTTGCATTCCTAATAACTAGGAACCGACAAATCATCTTTCCTTATTTTCCTGAACTCGATACTTATCTTGAAGTAAATATCCTGATCAGCTTCCAGTCCTGATGATAATACTGATCACAGTCCTGATAGCAATCCTGATACTGACGCTTGTGCAATACTGAGGACATCAGCAATCCTGATCAGTAGTCCAGACCCTGACGATCATTGAATCCTAATCTAACAACCATTTTATAATAGAACAAGTACTGGAAGGAACACAATTGAACTGCATTTTGTTCCTACTGATCAACATCTATCTGATATATTCACCAAGCCACTGTCTGAAGCTACTTTCAACAAGTTGGTGAATGAACTTGGAATGATGAACTTTGAGAATTTCTGAAGAAAGCTACAAAGAGGAAGCCCTGATGACTATCATATCCTGATGGTCATTCAGCAAGGTATGTAATTTTGATCGAATCCTGATAGGACAAAATTCGGACAGGAAGTCAATTGGTCAATCCTGATGGATAGGTCATCATTTCTATTTTGCTTAATTTGTGCTTAATTTTTCGTCAGTATTTGATGGAAACGTTTGAGTTTTAGCTGGACAACTGTATGTGCGCGTGTGTCACACTGATAGATATATACATATAGATACACATAAAAAGCGGTGCAGTTATGTTTAATTACGCACGTAATTTGGTCCACTAATTATTCGTGCATGAATCATATTTTGCCACATGTCATTGAAAGTAATATTTTGTTTTAACAAAGTACAATTTGTTTTCTAATTTGCAAATTACTCTCTCACTGCATCAGTTTTTCATCTTCTCTCTCTGTGCTTACGAACCCTAATTTCTAAATCTCAATTCTCAATTTTCTACACTTTTTCAATGGCATCTTCATCATTCATGAACAAACAGACAGTAATTAGTGGTGTTACTTTTGCCACTAATAATTTTGTGGTGGTTTTAGATCATCGGGACTTGCCCACTGAGTTTCACATTATTTAGGATTTCCTTACTTCAAGCCCATTGAAGTATGCTCTAAAAGAACCTGCAAGTGTTTCTCTTAAGTCTGTGATGCAGGTATGGAACACGGTGGTATTTGGTAAAGGCCCATCAGGAACAATACTGATGAATTTTGAATTCAATGGTGTTACATATCATGTTACCCCTGCTGTTGTTGAAGAGGCACTTCATTTGCCGATTCTGGGTGACAATTTTCCTGATACTGTTACAGACTCAACTTTGTTCGAGTTTGTTACAAAACTGGGCTATAATGGAGAAGTTAAGAGATATGGCAATCTCTTCAGGACCTAGCAAAAGAAGGAGTGGAACTTTTTCTTCGACACCATAAGTAGATGTTTCCTGAATAAGACATCTAATTTTGATGCTCTACCGTCAGGATCACTAAAGATTGGGTATTCTCTTCTCTACTCTAAAATCTTTGATTATGGGTCTTTTGTGCTAAAAGCTTTGAGTGATAGAAAGGCAGATAAATTAGGTTATGTTTGTTTTATTAGATTAATTCAACTAATATTCTGTCATTTGTGTCCTGATGTGATTTTTGAAGAGGATGTAGTTCTACCTATTTGTAGGATTACTGATAACAATGTGAAGTCCTTAGTCAACAGTGATAAGGCAAATGGTTTTCTAGGCAATGTCTACATTTCTGATGAGGTCAGGCTTTTCTTGAAAGAGAAAATGCCTACTCAATATGGATCAGTTTCTGATGCTATGGGACAAGGCCAAACACACCTTGTTCCTGACCCAAGCATCCTACCCAAATAGGCTAAACAATCTACAACCACCTCTAATGTCTCTCAAAAGACTTTAGTTGTAAAAACAAAGAAATCAGTTAGATCTGATGTGTCTGGAAGACAATCAGGATCAAAGGATTTCTCCTCTACACCACTCACTAAACAGAAGAAACAAGGGGGTGTACAAGGGGTCCTGGTGAAAAAGGCTGATAAGGTTGAGAAGGTTGCTGTTAAAAGAAAGTTGATTCTGGGTGATGATTCTAATTCTGAGGATGCTATGCCACTATCCTCTAAGTTCAAGATTCCAAAGGAAGTTGTTGATACTGCTATTGAAGTTGTGGCATCATCTACTAAGCCACAGAAGAAAAGGAAATTAATAAAAAGCAGGTATCATATTCCTTTGCAGAAGCAGAATACTGATGTTCAGGACACTTCAAATCCTGATGAGTCATCAATTCCTGATGCTCAAGCAATTCCTGACTTTAGTATTCCTGATGTACCAGACAAGACTGTCTTAATCTCAGACTCTCCAGCCTCTCCATCTAAAAGAATTATTGAAATTTCATGGGAGAAGGTTGCTGAGACTGCTTCCAAGCTTGGGTTTACACCTCCATTACAAAAGAAAAGGAAGGCAGCTGAGATAGTTTTCAAGAGACAGAAGAAACTGAAGGGATCTAGCCCACAAGAACCTGAACCTCAAAGTGGTTCAGCAGCTACTGAAGGTCCAGTCACACAAGAACCACTCATTCAAAGTGTGAGTGCAGACATAGCTGAAGGAATGGTCCCACAAGAACCATTTTCTCAAAGGGAGAATGCAGACACATACATTCCTACCCCACAAGAACCATCTTCTCAATGTGAAGATACAGGCAGAACAACTACAGTTTCTGGGGAACTTCCTGACAATGCTCAAGGGGTTTCTAGTATTCCTGAAATGGAAGTTTTGGTCGAGAACACTGTCACTGAGCGAAGCACACATGAACTTTAAACTCAAAGTGTTGAAGCAGCTTCTAAACCTCAAGCTACACAAGAACCATTAGTATCAAATACTGATGCAAGCAAATCAAATCCTGACAGTGTTGCTCCTGACGCAAGTGGTGCTCCTGATGCTGAGCTAATCCAGATACGACCACTTAGCTCAAGGCCAATGACAGACTCTATCTCAGATCATCAGGATAAGCTCAAAGGTGTTCTTATTCCTGATTCTAATCATTCTGATCATTCTAATGATAATGATAGTGATGCTGATGATGATGATGTTGAGAAGGATCAGCTTGCCACTGCAATTAAATCTAGTCTTGGAACTAATTTTGGTTCATCAAGCACTTTCATGGCTGGCAAGGCTTCCGGTCAAGACTTTTCTGGTCCTACAATTGTTAATTACTGGGCAACAATTGGTCCTTCTACAATTGATCCCGCTGAACAGCTAAGAAGGCATGAATGTGATAATGAATGGTACAGATCTATTGATCATGTCAGCTATCCATGTGCTCTACAACATGCTTCTTATGCTGCAAGTCTGATTCAAAATAAAAACATAAGGAATCACTTGAAGGCTACCACTCTGTTAAGCAAGAGTCTCAAGGGTGGGATTGATTCTGTGAAGGCTGCAAATGATTTGGTGAGGACTGATATCTCTCAAAGCTTGGCAAAGGCACCTACTGCTCTTCAACTCAGAGTAGTGGATTCTCATGTCAAGTCTTTAATCACTGAACAGTCTCATATTAACAGCAGAATTGACTCTTTGGATTCAAAGGTAACTAATATTCAATCCTCTCTCTCTTTGATTTTATATCTATTATCAAATCCTGATGCCAAAAAGGGGGAGAAGGTGAGTCAGACAAAATGTACACCTGATCTAGTATTGAGAAGAAATAATGATGATGATCATACTGGAAATGATGGTGATGATATGGTAAGACAATGAGAAACCTCTGATGCTGCGATGGTGAAGTCTACAAGACAAACTACTCAAAGTCAATCCACGCAGTCAACTCATGTTTCTGATTCTGGAGTTAGAACAGTAAGGACCTTAGTGAAATCTCAGATCCTGATGGAAGAGCAAATCCTGAAGGTGATCAAATCCTGATGCCTAGTCATGGACAAATTTTATCTACTATTCCTGAGGGTGATGAAGATGTACTTATTGAAAATCCTGAGGATGCTACCAATCTATTCCAGAAGTTCAAACAAAAGGTGGTGATGTTGTTAGTCTTTATCATACTGATAAGAGAGTTCAACAGTTGTTTGCTAGGAAAGCTCTCTCTACTGCTACTGAAGAATATCCTGATCTTTCTCATGAAGAATTTCTGAGACAACAAAAAGAGATCATGGAAAGCTATAATAACCCTGCTCTTGTTAGAGGAAGAGGAGGCAGAGGTAGGAGAGGTGCTAGAAGAGTAAGAAGATCTTCAACTCAGTCAATGCCTAGACAGACAAGGTCTAGAGGGTTAAAAATTGAAGAAATTCCTGATGACACTCAAACTCCAACAGTTCCTGATACTCAGGTTGTCAGGACTACTATTCATGATGAAGGAGTAGGTGAAGAATATGAACCTCAGATTATTTTGAAAGAAGACCAAGACAATCAACTCTCATCAGTAATACAGTTCAAATTGAAGATTTTAATCCTGACATTGTTCAAGATCCTGATGAATCTGAAATTCTACAAGAGGTTGATTTTCTAATTCTTTCTACTGTGGTTGATTCTCATAATCTGGAAGTTGATGAAGAAGAAGAAGAAGCTAGAAGAAGAAAGATCAAAAGAACAACTGATAGAGATTTTAATCTTTATAAGCAAAGGCTGATCAAATCAAGCAAGTTGTTGTGGAAAAATAATAGAAGACAGCAACACCAGCTAGAGAAGAGCTATGTCTTGAAAAAGAGAAGGATAAGAAGTGGAAGCACATTGATATTGTGAACTGCAATAGGCCTATCATATTTCAATCAGGTGGTATCATAACAAATGTTTCTAGTGTTGCAGACTTTTCTAGTTTATCAAGACCTAAAGCACTGTGGTTAGAAATGTTTTCAAGAAAGAATCCTACCTTCCGTATTATTTCTATATATATATATTTTTATTAATATGAATTCATAGCCCTTTATTAATATTATTTATTAATAATATTCTATTTTTATTAATTTCTATTATATTATTAATAAAATAAAATAGAATACTGTTTTCATATTCATTTTATAAATTATTCATTTGATTCGTTATTGTATATACATATAAAATTGGGGCTTCCACTTAAAGAAAATGCCACACAATACAAGAGGAGGTATAGGTCACAGAGATGCTGAATTTATGAACATGCCATATGTTGATCCTCACTCACTGATTGAAATTGGAGGTAATCTAACTTCTGAACACCTGAACAATTTATAAGCTGTGGATATAGTTCTATATTGTCATGATGGTGCTGAAAAGAAGGAGAAGCTTCTTTACTTCATGAAGGATGAAATTGTAAAGAAGATGTCCATTCAGGAGCTGCTGGTTAAAACAACAAAGGAACTGAAATATGTTCATTATCTGCTCAAGTGGAAGAATGTAGTGTGCAAGGAATGGTCTGATATGATTCTATCAACCATAAGAAAAATATTTGATGAAAGAAGGAATTATAATGGTGATTATACTCCCATGTACTTAAATCTGAGAGATCAAGAAGTTGAAATGCAAAGAGGCAGTGCTGTTAAAGAAATGTCTTTTGGTATGAAACAATTGACTCTTAATCCTGATGGGAATGCTTATCTATTGGTTGAAGAATACAATTTACTGAGAAGTTCTATACAGAATCTCAGAGCAGCTATTTACCAGATTGATGAGGAAGATGAAGAGCTCAGAAATCTTAAGGAAAGACTGATTCAAATTTTTGAAAACAAATAAGAAAAGCTATTATCAAATTTCTTGAAGATGAATATGTTCTATCAAAGAATCTAAAAGATAAGTTGTTGCTGATGTTTCTTGTACATTTTGTAAATATATATTTGGCATCATTGAATCTAGGAATCTATACTTTATTTTACAAAGTATGAGATTGGGGGAGATTGTTAGAGCAGGATTCAATGATCGTCAGGATCTGGACTACTGATCAGGATTGCTGACATCATCAGTATTGCACGAGCGTCAGTATCAGGATTGCTATCAGGACTGTGATCAGTATTATCATCAGGACTGGAATATGATCAGGATTACTACTTCAAGATAACTATCGAGTCCAAAAATATAAGGAAAGATGATTTGTCGGTTCCTTGTTTATAGGAATGCAGCTGTCGGTTAGGATATGTATCAATATTATTTGTAATTGATTTGGTCTTATCTTGTAATCGATAGAGCAGCTGTATGTACTATATAAACACAGTTTAGGTTTTGATTTTATATCAATCGCATACACGAGTATCATTGTACCTAGCAGCTTTCAAGAACATAAGAATTTCTTGAGAGAGTTTTGTAACAGTTTTATATCAGATTTAATAAAGTTGATATTATTCATATTTGTGTTTATTAAAGTCGAGAATCTTAAACAATTGTATTCAACCCCCCTTCTACAATTGTTAATTACTGGGCAACACTATCATCACGGGTTTGTGGAGCTGCTGTCATAATCTTGTAGCAGCTCCTTACAATTTGCACACCCATGTGACTTACCTAAATTGCTATACAATCAGAGTTATCAGAACATAAAAAGCAATCTAGATACATTCTATATTTAGCTAACACAATTCCAGTAGATGTTGATTTGTCATACTCTCGAATTGGTAAGCTTTGTCTTGTTGTCTCTTAAGCTTCTATCGTAGTCTTTGCAGGCTTGATACAGTGTTGGGATACTGCAGCACGCATGTTTCTTGAACATCCAAACAGTATCCTGTACTTCCAAGTTTGCTGTCACAAGAATACGCTTTTGGTGACAGCTAGCACCTTATTCTCATCAGGCTTAGGAAGTGGGAAGTCCACCTCTAGCTTGTTCTTGCCATGATGTTTAGGTGGTGATCTAGTCTTGCCACTGAAGAGAGGTTCAAACTCCTTGACACTAGAATGTTCAGCATCATAATTACTTTGCAGAACAATGGTGTCAGGAGTGAGGACCTTCAGAATTGTTGTGTGGACAGGATGGCTGCTTGTGGATGAAGTCACAGCCTGGAAGATGGATTCCTTGATCAGCTTTTCAGAATTGAGAAACATTTGGACATCCTTAGCTCGAGGAGAGACCACCTTTGTGAGTTGAAACTCACTCGGATTAGCTATGATTTGAGGTGACTCCCCCTGACTTGATGGCACACCTTGAGTTGTAAAGACCACTAGTGCGCTCTCTCCCTTACTTGAATTCTCCCCCTTTTTGTTATCATCAAGGGTTTGAGTGACAACGGTTGACTGCAGCAACTGTTGCAGAAGTTGAGTCTGTAGATTTTGGTTAGCTAAGAAGGTGTCCATTTGCTTTTCCATCTTATCCATTCTCCTAGTAAGAGCAGCCACATCCTTTACCAGCTTGTCTTGCTTGCATCTTTGAGATATGGAAGGAGCAACAACATCAATTCTCCTTGCCAAAGCATCCTTCACCACATCCAGATGGTTCTTGATATCATCAGTGCTAGCTCTTTGTTGCAGGATGTGGGCTTGATGAAGCTGAAGTGATGTCACAAAGTTATGAACTGAGGTGACATGATGTGGATTTGATGTTTTAGCTTCATCATGTGCCCTTTGATAATTCTTGAGAATGACTGACTTGGTGGCATTGTGGTCATAGGAGTTGGAGAACAACCAAGTAGGCATCTCTTGGAGAGTGGAAGGGCCTTCATCTCCTCCTTCACCACTCTCAGAATCATCACTGTCTTCATCATTGCTGAAATCTTCACCAGCTACTGGAGGCAGATTCTGAATAGCTTCCCTTGCCCTAGACATTGATTCAGTTGTATGTACTAAATTCAACATCCTTTCTGCCTCCACATTGCCCTATCCCGCCAAGACTTGATAGGCTGGGTCAGGATGAGTAAATGTTTCAGCATTCAGGTTGACTTGTGCCAACGCATTTTGGTATTCAAGTTGGTACAGTCTTTCCCTGTCTGCATCACTGACATCCATTGACTCATTGCAATGCTGAGTCTTCCATCCTTATCTCTCCTGTACCTGCTTTTCTCTCATTTTCTCTCTTTTCTTGCATCAGGGGCTCCCCCTGGCTCACACCTCTCAAACCCTCACCTTCACCTACTGAGGTGGAACTCTCAGTGTTCACTTTTACCGGACTGGAAGAAATAGTCTGTCTCTCTTGCTCTTCCTCTCCTTTTGCCTGGTTGCAAACCAGCCTCTCACTCTCAGTTGCTTCACTCCCTTCCCTCAATCCTAGAAGTGTTTGAACTACTGCTAACTCATCCACACTTGAAGTAGAAATACTTGAAGTTTGAAGTGCAAGTGTGGAAGGAATATCCGTAGAGGCAGTAGAAATGGAGGTCAACGGATAGCTGATTTGGGGCATATCCGTAGACGGACAAACACTGTCAACGGATGAGAGATATCCGTAGATGAAGGAAAAGAAGTAGCTCTTGAAATGGAGACTAAGGCTGAATCTGTGGAGATTGATTTGAGATTTGAAGCCACAGATTTGGCCAGAGTCTGAGAAATGATAGATTTGTGATCCAACAAATCATCAATAAGATGATGATCACCAATTTCAGAGTGGGGCTTCTCCAAGAAGGTTAAAGATGGAGAATCAGGAAGTGATGTGTGAATCATATCCACATCTAGAGAGAGAGTGGGTGAGCTTGGTGCTTCTGTTTCATTTTGAATGATTAGAGAAGAGGGCTGTGACTCCACATTTACTGGAGCCACATCAAACTGAATTTGAGATGGTGTCATTGACACTGTGTGTGATCCCTGTGTAAACCCAAATTGTTTAGACCTTTTTCTCCTTGAATAGGCCATGGTTGTATCTGTGGGGCTGGTTGTGTCCATATCCTTCTTGTTCTGTGTCCCTGGTTGGGGACTCTTTTCAATAGTAACATCCTTTTGGGAGGATGCCACTAGGGATGTGATATTTTCCTTTTCAACCACTGCATCTTGTTGGGAAGACACAGGGTGGCTAGGCTGGGACACACTTATCTCACCCTCCTTGTTCTTGGGGTTTCTTTGATGTTCACCCCTTCCCTCACCTCTCACTACTTCCTTCACACTCCCCTCAAGGGTTTGGGTAGTTTTTGCAACAGATGCCTTTTGAGAAGCACCTGAGGTTTGCTTTCTAGATTTTGATTTAGGAAGAATGGTGATGACCACTTGGGTAGGAGACTGTTGGACAGTTCCAGTCTCCATTGTGGTACTTGGAATCAAAGAAACAACAACAGAGGTAGGAACAGTTGAGGAGATTACCTGACTCACATGTGCCTCTTGAGCTGCAATGACAATTGGTGGATACACCAATGAAACTTCCCTGTTGTGGCTCAGTCTATTCAAGTCCTCAAGGACTCTCTTATTCTGAACCCAACACTCCTTGGAGTTTGCAGGGAATTGGATCACCAGGTTGCTTTCTATATGGTTAGCTAGCTTCATAAAGAATCTAGCATAATAGATATTCTTACTTCTAGATTCTTTGTTTCCTAACTTAGCACCTAATTCATAAAGAATCAGAGATCCTAGGTTGAAAAAGCTATCATTAAGAAGCTTGAAAGCAATATCTAGCATGGAAGAGATAACAACATCATAATTGCTAATCTTACCAGAAAACACCTTTAGAATGGCATCAAAGAAAAAGCTCCATTCTTTGACCATTCCTTTTCTTTGAATTTTACTTAGATTATCAGTAGGTAAAGCATAGTTATTCATATTCAGCATATTAACTATATTAGTATCACTATGCTTTTCCAACCTATTGTTATCAGGTAAATTCAAGCAAGCAGAAATGACATCACTATTAATCACATGTTCCTTACCTTGAAGAACAAAAGTAATTGTAGCATTCACAGAATCAAAAACTGCCGATTCCCAGATAGCTTCAATTACCTCAAAATAAAGAGTGGGGGCTTCGAGCATAGCTTTGGAGAGCCTGCAGTTCTGAATGAACCTCATCATAGTGTGATATGATGCGCTCTTTTCCTCAAAGTCCACTAGAGCCGTGAAGTTGTTCTTCTCATAGGTGAACCCAGTGAGTGACATTATTTTGCTTACTGGTGCCATTGGTAATAGTTTTGAGCTTGCAGAGAGAAATTAGTCTTGAGAGAAAAGAGGGTTTCTTGCCTTAGTGAATTTTTGGAGAAAGGTAGAAGACAATGACCTGAGAGTAAAATTTAATTTATACTCCCCCAAAATAATTCACTAATTAAATCAGAATAATTGGAAGAAATTATCTGATTTGGCAAGAAAGTAACCGTTTAAAGATAATAAAGTGAAAAGTAAAGTCACGAATTTACCGTAATTACTCACACGTACTGTACGCAGGTAACTATTGATAAGATTGTGACTTTAACGGTCACGATTAAACTAAAATATCTACGGATAGAATTCTACCTTGGGATTTGATATCCGTAGAGGTGTAAAACTATATCCGTAGAAAAAGAAAAATCCAGTGTCAGAAATGACCATCAACGGATGAAGGTATCCGTAGAGGGAGAAATTTTGACTTGGGCAAAATTCTTCTTTTTCAGAGAGTTTCAAGTCTCATAAAAATCATTTTGACTCTGGCTGCATATCAAATTATCAGACATTTAAATAGATTAAGAGAAGTTAATCATACCTAGCTCACTTACCAACCTAGAGAATGTTGATTCATCAAGTGGCTTGGTAAAAATGTCTGCAATCTGCTGCTCACTTGGAACAAAATGAAGTTCCACAGTACCATGTTAGTAATGAATACCACTTAGAAACTAGACAGAGGGGGGGGGGGTGAATGGATAGTTTTGATATTTTTTTATTCTTGAAAACTAAATAAGCTGTAAGAGATTTTGTTGTGTAAAATACGGAATGAAAATAAACAGAACACACACACAATCACTTTAATCTACTTTGTATTAAGGAAATTAAATACTATAGCTTTCCAGAATTTCACAGATGAATTTCTGGCTTCTAAACAAGAACAGTTTGTATCTTGTTTTCTTACAGAGAAAGAGTTAAGATAAATCTATGTGTATCTCTCTTACTACTTACAGTAGGGTGTGCACGATATATATATACCTATACAAACTAGTGCACACACCTATTTACACAGTTACCCCTAACTGAAAGTCCAACTTGTCCTGCCATAAGAAGTTCACTGTGTCAGGAAGGACCACTTGCTTTTCGGAGTCTTTCCCGTTTCTGTAGCTGCTTGTCTCTTATCTTTCTCTCCAAGTTTAGCTGTAGATTTGTCATCTGTTCTTTGGACCACCTTACCAGAACAGATGCTTCAGTATTTGTCTCCTTTGAGTTTTGGTTCTGTACCTTGATTTGTCTTGTTATAAATGGCTAAGTGTTGATATCGTGAACTCCAGCATTTTCCTGACTTCACGATGTATCCTTTGAAGACTTCGCGACATAGCCTTTTTGAGGACTTCGCGAACTAGGCTTTTTGAGGACTTCGCGATCTAGGCCTTTTTTAGGACTTCGCGATCTAGGCCTTTTGAGGACTTCGCGATCTAGGCCTTTTGAGGACTTCACGATCCAGTATATTTTGACTTTGCGGTATCAACACTTCAGGATATGAGTAATAAAGACTTCACGACATAGTTCATTTACGACTTGCGATCTCAGTACTTCACGACATGGATATCTTTAGACTTCACGACATAGCTTTATTTTGACTTCACAGTATAGTGACTTAGAAGAACTTCTGCAACTTATTTCTTCAGGGCCTTATTCATCTCCATCCTGATGCATGAACATTTCTGAACTTCTACCAAGATACTTATTCCATGGCCTATGTACATTCTAGATTGCAAGAAGCTTACTAAGCTCATTATCACTTTGAGCATACAAAATAAAGCCAAGTACATGAAAACAAGACAAGTACAATGGAGACCTATACTATATCCCAGTGAAAGAATTCACTAGGTCATGTAGAGTGACATAGTCATAATGATTAGGCTTGTTAAAAGTGGTAATCAGACATGCCTTGAGCCTAACATACCATTCATCACATGTTCCCTGATGAAGTGATACTTTATGTCAATGTGCTTGGTTCTTGAGTGTTGCACTGGATTCTCAGTTATGGCAATTGCACTAGTGTTGTCACAAAATATTGGAATCTTATTTACTATCAGACCATAGTCTATTAGTTGATTTTTCATCCACAATATCTGTGCACAACAACTTCCAGCAGCAATGTATTCTGCCTCAGCTGTTGAGGTGGAGACAAAATTTTGCTTCTTACTGAACCATGAGACAAGCTTGTTTCCTAGAAATTGACAAGTGCATGTTGTACTTTTTCTGTCAATCTTGCAACCTGCATAGTCTGCATCTGAATAACCAATTAGATCAAAACCAGATTCTCTAGGGTACCAAATGCCAAGGTTTGGTGTCCCCTTGAGATATCTGAAAATCCTCTTGATAGCAATTAAGTGAGACTCTCTAGGATCAGCCTGAAATCTAGCACAAAGACATGTAGCAAATATAATATCAGGTCTACTAGCTGTTAAATATAGAAGTGAGCCTACCATGCCTCTATAACTTGAAATGTCCGCAGATTTTTCCTTAGTATTCAATTCAAGTTTAGTGGCAGTTGGCATGGGTGTTTTAGCAGGAGAGCAATCCATTAGATCAAATTTCTTCAATAAATCAAAGATATATTTAGTTTGACTAATAAATATTCCTTCTTTCACTTGCTTAACTTGTAAGCCAAGGAAGTAGGTAAGTTCACCCATCATGCTCAATTCATGTTTACTTTGCATAAGTTTGGCAAACCTTTTGCAAAGCTTCTCGTCTGTAGACCCAAAAATTATGTCATCTACATAAATTTGAACAAGTATGCTAGAGCCATTAACATTTCTAAAGAAAAGAGTTTTGTCAACAGTACCTCTAGTGAAATGGTTCTCTAAAAGAAACTGTGACAGAGTGTCATACCAGGCTCTAGGTGCTTGCTTCAGTCCATAGATTGCCTTGAGTAGGAAGTAGACAAATTCTGGATAATCTGGATCTTCAAAACCAGGAGGTTGACTGACATATACCTCCTCCTCCAGTTCCCCATTCAAAAAGGCACTATTGACATCCATTTGATAGACTCTGAAGCATAGGCTAGGAATATCCTTATTGCTTCCAGTCTAGCAACAGGGGCAAATGTTTCATCATAATCTATTCATTCTTCTTGAGAATAGCCTTAGCAACCAATCTAGCTTTGTTCCTTGTGACTATGCCATTTTCATCCATCTTATTTCTGAATACCCACTTAGTACCTATAACACTTCTGTCCTTAGGTTTGGGTACCAGCTTCCACACTTTGTTTCTTTCAAATTGGTTTAGCTCTTCTTGCATGGCTAAAACCCAATCTGGATCTAGAAGAGCATCCTCAACTTTCTTCGGTTTTTCTTAAGAAAGAAAGCTGATGTATAGACATTCATCATGAGTAGCTCTTATGGTTTGGACATTTGCAGAGGCATCACCAATGATCAGTTCAAATGGGTGATCCCTTGTCCATTTTCTTCTCATAGCAGGTGTAGGTCTTGAAGATGCAGCATCATCCTCATTATTATGATCATGTGAGGTTGATCCTTGACTTAGAGAAACTCCCCCTGAGTTTAATGGGGTGGTAACTCTGTGTTGCGATCCACCTCCAGATGCTCCAATTTGGCTTCCTACGGATGCTCCTATTTGGTTTCTTACGGATGCTTCATTCAGGCTTCCTACGGATGCTCCATTCAGGCTTCCTACGGATGCTCCCTTTGTCCCTTCTACGGATGGCTCATTAGAACTTGAGTTACCCATATTAGAGACACTTGTTCTTGGAGGAACTGATTCATCCTCATGATCATCATCTTCATCACAAAGTCGAGACCTTCCACCTCATTGTCAAACCTGAGAGTCTCATGAAAACCCTCATCAGTAAGACCCTGTATTCTGGCATCATCAAAAACAACATGTACAGATTCCATAACAATGTTGATTCTATGATTAAAAACCCTGTAGGCTTTTCCAGCTGCATATCCCACAAAAGTGGCTTCATCTGCCTTGGATTCAAACTTTCCAAGATTTTTACCTTGATTTCTCAATACATAGCATTTGCATCCAAAGACATGTAGAAAATTCAAGGATGATTTCCTTCCTTTGAGCAGCTGATATGGAGTCATTCCTTTTGCTTGGTTGATCAAAGAAATATTTTGAGTGAAACATGCAGTGTTAACTGCTTCAGCGAAGAAATAAGTAGGTAACTTTGATTCTCCCAGCAATGTTCTTGCAGCTTCAATAAGAGTTCTGTTTTTTCTTTCTACCACTCCATTTTGTTGTGGTGTCCTTGCTGCAGAGAACTCATGAATGATTCCATTTTCCTCACAAAACAGCCTCATTGTGGAATTCTTGAACTCAGTGCCATTGTCACTCCTGATTCTTCTTACTTTGAGATCAGGATGATTGTTTGCGGCCTTGATGTGATTGATTATGTTTTCACTTACCTCATCTTTGGAGTGCAGAAAGTAAGTCCACGTGAATTTAGAGAAATCATCCACAATCACAAGGCAGTATCTTTTCTTTGAGATTGACATGGCATTTACTGGTCCAAGCAAGTCCATATGCAACAGGTGTAAAGGTTGATCAATTGATGAATACAGCTTGCTTCTGAAAAAAATCTTTTTCTGCTTCCCTTTCTGGCAAGCATCACAAAGTCCATCCTTGGAGAATTCCAGTTGAGGAAGTCCTCTTACTAGGTCTCTTCTTACCAACTCATTCATAGATTTGAAGTTCAAATGTGATAGTCTTTTGTGCCATAACCAACTTTCATCCTTGCTTGCTTTACTCAGAAAACAAGTGATGGAATCAGAACTTGTAGAGTTAAAGTCGGCTATGTATACATTACCTTTTCAGTATCCTGTCAGCACCACATTGTTGTTCTCCTTGCTGGATACAACACAGGCTCCTTGATTGAATGAGACTGAGAAACCTTTGTCACACAGTTGACTGATACTCAGCAAGTTGTGCTTAAGTCCGTCAACCAGTGCTACTTGATCAATGATGACATTATCCTTTGAAATCAAGCTATATCCCTTAGTAAAACCTTTGCTGTCATCTCCAAAGGTAATGCTAGGGCCAGCTTTCTCCACAAACTCTGTGAGCAGGGTAGAATCTCCAGTCATGTGCCTAGAACATCCACTGTCTAAGTACCATAGATTCTCTCTGTATCCCTGCACACAATCAAAACCAAATGAAGTTGATTTTGGTACCCAAGTTTCCTTGGGTCCTTTCCTGTTAGATTTGCCTCTCTTGTCATTTTGCACCTTAATCTCAGATTGAGTTAAATCAACCTTGACCCTGGGTGTTGACCTCTGGGAGACAAAATGTTGAGGATGATTATAGTATATTATGCTAATTCATCAGAAAGGCATGTTTATAGTTTATAGTATATTTTAGTATATTATAGTTTATAATATGTTTATAGTATAGTTTATAATATGTTTATAATCATCCTCAGTATATTATAGTATATTTACCTGTTCAGTCCCTTCACATATAGTTTGGAAAGTGTCCCAAATCTCTTTGGCTGTAGAGCAGTTGATGACATTGTTGAACATATCAGAATCAAGACCATTAAACAAAATATTCATGGCCTTCTTTTCTTTATGAACAGCGACGATGTCCTCAGGAGTCCATTCTGCACGAAGCTTTGGGATTGTGCTTGGAGCTCCTGCTGGTTCCTGAGCTAATGAGGTGTTTGGCTTCATCGGTACATGAGGGCCATGTTCTATGCACTCTACATAAGCTTCATCCATTGACATAAGATGTAGGTGCATTTTTACTTTCCAGTGAAAGTAATTTTCTCTATCAAGAACTGGTATCTTAACTCCATGATCCTTCTGACTCATGATTCAGCTGTCTTTGATCTTTAGACTTCTTGTATGTTAGAAGCTTGCTCTGATACCAATTGTTATTCCCAGACACTGAACCAAGATTGTAGGGGGGGGGGTTGAATACAATCTTTGAAAACTTTTCATTCTCGACAGTGAAAATATGAAAAACAAAAACAAGAACAGAAACACAAATAAGATGATACAAGAATTAAAAATTCAGGTGGATTGTTTTTGTCCACCTGAGAGATTTTTATTGAAGAAATCTCTGTGATGTTTACGAATAAACACATAGCTGCAAATACACAACTCTAGCTTCAGTAATTTATAAGGATACTGTTTTGTGCTCTCTAAATTGCTAAAACCTGATTTCCTGATTTCTAGAGTTATGCTACAATTTGGTTATATAACCCAAGTTTACAAAGATACTTGAACAGCTAATAATACAAAAAGTACATGTGTTCAGAATCCTTGTTTCTCCATCCCGAGCAGTGGTCCGTGTTTGCAGCTTGCCCTTCTTGGCTGATTGTCTTTTAAGGAAATGCTACCTTTGACCATGCAAATAGAATGCTGTTTTCTTCTTGTCACCTTTCCAGAAATACTGGCTTCCACGCTCTGTGTAGTCTGTCAACCCATGTGCTCTGACATCGCTGTCCTTTTCACAAGTACAGAGAGTATCCATAGAGGCTATCTGAGTTGTATCCGTTGATAGATTCTTGATCAACCAGTACTGCTATCCGTAGACAGTACAGTGTCCATATTCGTAGAAGACTAGTCAAGCTATCCGCACACAGTCAATTTCATGTGTGCAAAATTACAAGGCATCGACTATATACAATTCGCCTCCCTATTCTACATATCTATTGATAGTCAACATGACTCAATTAACCTATCAAGACTACTTCAACTTCAACATCGGAAATACACAAGCATGTTACATTTGGTCTTATCCGTAGATAAGCTACCCATCTACGGAGACTGCAATGGCAAACTATCCATTGATGGCTACGTTTACTTGTACAATTTTTACTAAGTCAATTTGGTTATCATCAAGAAACAACATAGTTCCTAACAGAAGGATTGAAGGTTACTCTACTCCCCAAGATGAATGCTATTCAAGAATCCCAGGTGTTAGTGGCTTCAGACATCTCTGAACTTATAAATTCAAATGCTGAGATAAGAGAGAGTGTCAAGCAGATTGCTACCATTTCAACTCAAGTGGACTACATTCAGAAGACTGTTGATGAAAATCAGTGGTTTAATGATCAAAAGTTTGCAAAGATTGAAGGAGGGATGGAGCATCTGAATGAAGGCATGAAGCATCTCTACTACATGATCAAGAACTCATATCAACCCAATGTTGAACAGAAGAAATTCTTTGAGGGTGATGATTGTAAGATCCGGGAAAATTACGTGTTATTATATGATGTGAAATGAAATTTTAATTTCATATTAAGAGTTATTAAATGATTTATCTGTTTAAACGTGCTAAGTTATTCGTTAAATGATTGAATATGTGATATTGTGGTGCTATGTGAAATGTGTGGGGAATTTGAAATTATTTTGAAAAGGGTGTCATACTATTTTATTTTATTTTAATTATCGAAAAGAAAATTTGGATCGTTCTCAAATTATTCGGGGGATTGGTATATCGTTCGTACCAATATTTCATTCGTTAAAGTAGGAAGTATTCGAAAATATTCGCAATGAAGGTATTTTGGTTCGTATATTTTGAATTAAACGATACTTGTAGTTATCCGTACTTTATGGATGCTTATCGTCTCGTGAAACGTGTATTATGCTTTATTAAAGATTTAAAGCGTTTATTTTGTTAAATTGTATTTAAAGCGATCTATCGGATCAGTATCGATCCAAAAATGTCGTTTGGGGTATTATTTTCCGTTTAATATAAAAAGGCAAATCGTACTTTGTTTTTCGTATAATCAAAGCTTAATTACAGTTAAAAAGCTAAAAACCCCTGAAACGTGTTCTTCGTGTTCTTGAGAATCAAACTCAATTTTGAAGGCGTTATCGGAATCCGATTCCGATGTTCTTGTAACCAAATCGAATCCCTCATCATCCTCTATCTGATTACACCATCAAAATTCATGTGGGTATGATTTCTGAGTTTTTCCGATTTTTTAATTAATTTATTTATTTCGAATTTAGGTTTAATTTTGGGGGAATCTGTGTTTGTGTTTGTTCTTGTTAATTGATGATATGAATAAGTTGTATGTGTTGTAAGGAGTGTTCTGATGATTTTTATCTGATTTTTGGAGCTCGAATTAGAGTAAATCGGAAAAATTGAGCTCACCGGAGTTCTTGAGTTTTTTTGCCGGATTTTGAATTCTACGAACTGTTTCTTGATTTCGTTTATGCCATTAGATAGATCGTGGGATGCTGAGTATGTTCACGTGTTCATTGTTAACGTTGGGTTCGATTTTGTGTCGCCGGAAAGCGGCCGCCGCCGTCGGTTTCGCGATTTACGGCCAGAAATCGAGTTGTTTTCGTTGTGATTGTTGTGTTGAGTAGTGTTGTGGTGATTGTGAGGGTGAAGCGAAGTGAAACCGTGCGTTTTGGAATGGTTTCGGAGTCGCCGGAAACTGGGTTTGGTTCGCCGGAACTCCGCCGCCGGCGGGTTGTTCTTGGCGACCCACCTGTTTTCTTGGCGACCCGTTTACCCAGTCCCTTGACCCGGTTTCGATCCAGAAGACCCTAATTGCATTTCTAAAAAGTGTTTCTGGGTTTTTATTTTAAAAATAATTCAAAAATAGTTTTATAATCCTAAAAATCATATCTTTGATTTAAAAATACATTTTATTATTCCGAAAATTTTATAAATTCATAAATATTTATTTAAATTCGAAAATTGATTAAATTTAATTATTTTAATTATTTTTATTAATAATTAATTAATTTAATTAATTGATTAATTCTTTTAATCAGTTAATTCTTAATAATTAATTATTAATTAGATTTAATTAATTAAAATTAAGTTTAATTATTTTCTATCTTGGTTTATTTATTTAAAAATAGTTTGGGCATTTAAAAGAGTGTCAATTAATTTTATTAATTGATTTATTTGCATTTAAAATACTTATATTGGATTTAAAAATCCGATTTTTGATTTAAAAATTGTTTGTGGCTTATTTAAATTCCAATAAGCTTCGTATGATGTTTTAAAAATAGTTATAAGTGCTATATGATTTGTATGAGTTGTGTAATGTGTTTTATAGTCCGTATATGCCCGTACTAGGGCTAGTGTCTGAGTTTTTAATCTCGTAAATTATACCGGACGTCCGATACGTACCCGGTTACTTGTTTAAATGTGCTATGTGGATGATGTGGATTATGTGAATTATCTGGTTAGTGAATTATAAATACAAATAATTGTTTTGAGACGTGTTTAAATGTAGTAGTTGTGTCTATAATTATCGTGTGGGGTAGTTGGGATAGAAATTTGTCGGTAATGTTAGAAAGTGAGATTTACGAGGCCGTTGACTTGGATGTTGACTTTTTATAGTATGGGGATTGTCGTCAAGCGAGTTACGTGGATTACTTATGTGGTTGATTGCGATTGGTCTATCAATTGAGATGTGGATGTTTATGCAACAGAGATATCGGTAAGTGCGTCGAAGTTAAGTTACAATCATTTATGGAATATGAGAATTATACGTTGAGGACTAAGTACCGTCTCATGTTTGACTATCGAGGCTGGCACGTGGGTTCGAAATGGTAGAAGCAGACTAGTGGTATTCGCAAGAGCGTTAAAGCAAAGAAGGACGGGAGTAGAGAATCGTGCGACAAGAAAGAATAAGGAGGAAATCGTATTGTTCCAGCGTTACGAAATAGCTAAGGACCAGAGGCAAGTGTTTATACCCTTGCTTATTAATTAAGGGATATTATCTTGAATTATTAGTATGCATGTTGAATGCTTATTACTGAATTTTCAAATGTTGATTTCTTTGCATTGAATTGCAAGTATGTTATTTAATCTCGTAAAGTGACGAGTACTCTTTTATACCTTTTTAGTTTAGACTCATATTTTCATATCGATTGGAAAGATATACTTATTATATTGAAAAGCTTGAAGAGATAATTATGGGCCGTATACTAAGGCTTTCTTTTAAAAGACTTGATTTAAAAATGCTAAGTTGGAATATTACCAACCCTAGATGAGCAGGAACTTGTGAACCCTATGAGGGAAAACTTAATCTGAAATTCTGAAGTGGTGTTGCTTGCCCTTCAGGTATTCCGTTTTTCACCTTGCACCTATGCAAACCTTGTTATCCTTTCTTGTTAATGCGATCATCTGATCCATTCCCTGATTCGAATTCATATATGTTGTGCATGATTTAGTTTACTTCCTTCAAGTACAAGGCTTATCTATTATAAGTACATGTTCGAAGGACTTGAACTATTTCTGTCAGAAGTTGATAAACCCTTGTTTTCTTCATTTATAAACTTCACCCTGAATTTTTATTAAACTTGAACTTGACTTTCTTGTCACTTACCAGATTGTTGAATCTTAACTAATTCTTCCATAATGTGATGATTTGAACTATTGAGGCCATCTAGAGCCTGTTCTTTGAACCCTACTCTATATTGACTTGTTACTCTTTTCTGTTGATATCATATTGTCTGTTTCATATCAGATTCAATCTTGTTAAGCATGTTATTGTTTATTCTTTGAACCCTACTCTATATTGACTTGTTACACTTTCTGTTGATATCATATTGTCTGTTTCATATCAGACCTAACCTTGTTGAGCATGTCATTGTTTATTCTTCATTATATCCCAGTTGTTACATCGAACTCGTCGATGCTTATTATATTGTCACTTTTCATGTGCACCTCCCCATGTTGTGTCGATCTCGTCGATACTAGATTATATTGTTATTCCTTAATGGATTCTTCATAATTGAATTGTTTCCTGGAACGTGAGTTTTCCAGCAATTGTTGTATTAGGTTGTCGATTCTTCCGACACCTGATTGTCGAAGTAAGGTTGTCAATTGTTCTGACACCTGACGTATATAATATAGGATTGGAATGTTTTTTTTTAAATGGACCAATTATTGGTCGGGCCATTTATGGTCGATGTAATTTAGGCCCAGATTGGCCTTGGATCCGTAGAGGACTATGCATGAGCTAGTCCGGGGTTGTTGTGTGGCTGGCCAGCAGCACAACCTTTGATTTGACAAATGTTAAAAATCCAATTCTAATATTAGTTCTTATTTCTGAGATGAGTTACATCCATATGTTTTGTACTTGTGAGTTATGACCTGATATTCAGGTTTATTCGTTGCGTAAAATTGTTGGTTGTTGATTAATAAATGGTGGTTTCAATCTTGCTGAAATCACTTACTCTTAATTCATTTGGATTCCAAATAGTCGAAATCCACTTCCTTGATTCCATTGGCAGTCGTGAGATATCTATCTTGATGAGTTTTATTCATACCGCATATCCAGTCGGTACCATGTTGAAGTCTTGAAGTGCGTTCTTTATTTCTTGACCGAGCGTGTTGGCTCATTCTTACCCCTTGATTATTCTAACCTTCCAGAGTTGTTGGTTTCAGAAAATGTTGTGAATAGATCTGTTACTTTAAAAAAATTAGTATTTTTGTACAAGCTATGGTCTTGAAGACGTATGAGTTATATTTACTTCATATTTTCTACATACTATTGTAGTTATTGTTGGTTCGGTCATCGTAATGACCAATATAAATCTTTTGTGTTTTAAAACTATTCGGTTGCGAGAAACTGAATGAGAAATTGTGGTAAATTACCAAACTTAATTTGAAAGTTTTAAAGATTATAATTGTTCAAAAACAAAAGTTGTTATTTGAAAATCCAAAGTTTATTTTGGAAACCTTTCGTATTATATTTAATAATGCGCTTGCTGAGCAATTCATTCGCTCATACTTGTTTTATTTATATATATTTTAGCCTGCCGGAAAGAAGGTGTATTGGCGAGAGTTGTCCGCGTAGCTGATCAGAGATGGGGAAAGATATTAGCGTAAAGACGTTCTGATCCAGAGCATTGGAGCTAGTGAGAGGTTTTGTATATAGATGTTTTCTATTGAATAATATATTGTATAAGATTAGCTGCCTGGTATACTTCTTATCGAAGTTATACTAGTGTATTAGAATTTTTGTGTAAAGAGAATGGTTGTAAGGAAGAAAGATTGTTGTAATGAAATTTGGATTCTTGTTTCTAGCACTATAACCTTTAAAGATTCTTGGTAGAGTTGGGGTCACAGATATTATTATTATTGTGTTGATTTTATATTGAACAGGTTGTTTGGATTAAGAGTGCATTGTGACGACCAAATCATTTGACCCCGGATTTGGGGGCGTTACAGTTGGTATCAGAGAAAGGGTTATAGTAAAACTAGAAACGAGAGTGTGTGGGAGTGTATATAGTTATATAAGGAACGTCAGAGCTCATTTAGAGTTCGTGTTGGACTATTGGATATAGTACCGCTGAGTGAGTTAAGATAGAGGTACTTGGTTGAGATAGTTGTGCTGAGATGGATGAAACTTCTTACGTTTGTAAACGTCTATGGCGGAATCTTCAAGGACCATTACGAGTCGACGACGACGTACGATATTGATAACCTTGCGACGTGGAAAAGAAGGGCTGAAATCGAATGACGTGGAAAAGAAGGGCTGAAATCGAATAACGTGGAGAAGAAGGGCTGAAATCGAATAACGAGCTATCGAAGGAGTCGACGGAGGAGGCATATGTGAAGACCTTGGTAATACCTTCCCATCCTAATGAAATATTTGGCATTCCTTTAAAAAAGAAAGCTGTGTTGGTGAATATATTCCACCTTTTGACCTTGTACTTGATACTTTTGATCAATCATGATTGCAATTGCATCAGAGGTTGTTGTGACATCTATTTCAAATTTGTGAAGCCTGTTGAAAATATGTTATTTAAATTCCAACTCCTTTATTCTTCCGGAGTGGATAACTCTAATTGTGATGTAACACTATTTGTTGATACTTCCTTTCTGGTTGTTCTTCTTTTTTTTGAAATAACACCTTTGGAATCTATTCAATTTCAATCCAAGGTGTGTATTTGAGATTTCTTATCGAAAGGCCCTGGTTGTCATTCCGACTCTAAATTTCTTTTATATTTCTCTACTCCAACTGAGGTAAACAACCCTATTTATAGGGGGCACAAGGACTATCTGTCTATGTGATAGAAGTCTGACGGGACGCCGTCACTTGTGTGTTGTGAAATACAAGAAGGCTAATTACCTTTAGTACTGTCTTAATAGAGACACACAACATTGAGTTCATGTGATCAAATTGGTCTCTCAGTAATTCCTTCACTTCCAATAATGTTTTCTTTGGAATATACAGATTTGGTAACCCCAATTGTGGGACATTTGCTACGATATAGAATCTTTTCACTTCAAAATATCATGGATTTTTGTTATACCAAATAATCTGGGAGGTATGCCATTAGGGTGAACTGAAATTTACCCTACCATAATGAACGAAGAATTTGCGATTGAATTACCACGAGCGAAAGCGGATTACGATGCGATTAGAATACTAGTAACATATAACGGAGCCAGTTGTTCTCTTTCTATCGATTAACGTTACGATGTGGAAGAGGTGAAGTTAGATGATTCAAAAGTTGATTGGAAATTGGGGAAAAATGTGTAATTGTGCTGATGATATCCCATGTTGTGGAAGATGAACATAATAGATTTCTGTCTCAATGAGAAGAACTTTTAAAAATTTGATGATAGGCTAATAATGGAGAATGAGTTGATCTTTGAGTATTTCAGGATTGTATGATATGGTTGCAAGTCTTTTGCTCACGATAGTTAAGGTAGATCTTACCAGTCAATGTGGATGTATAGAATGAGAATCAAGATAATGTCGAGTTGATCAAGTTGTTTGGGAAATGAGATGGAACCATGGAAAAGGTGTCCTGAGTGTTACTGTGAATGTATCTTCTGAATTATTTAGGAATCAGATGGAGAGCAATTAAGTTCTTAGGACTAAGTAGAACAATTTTAAAGATATGGGATTAAGTCACCAAGTTGATAAGGAATATTCTCACAATTGTAGATAGGAAAAGAAGATGAAGAGGTGTTGATAAGGATTTAAAGACAATGGATAAGGTAATGAGGGGTTGTTTTCAGCTGAAGATTTAATTGATATGAAAGGTATGTGATCGTTGAAAGTAGTTGTTAGATATATTGGAGGTAGATAAAGTTGACCCAAGAATATGGATGGCTGATAGTATGAGTAGAAAGAGGAAGATTAGAGACGTAAACATCTTCGGTACAAGGAGTAGAAAGAATGGAGTTTTAAGGTTATGATAACAAGAGATCAACTAAAAGAAATGACGGAAATAAGGATTCAACCAGGATTGATTAAAGAGAAAGGGCTACATAAAGGAAAGAGTTATGGAAAGAGAAATGGAATTCAATTACAGGAAGGAGCGAGAGAGTATAATGGATAAGAAGGAAATGTAAGGATATATAAGAGGTTTGAAAGGATATTAATGTTGGTGAGTATTTAAATGCTTGGGATGCTAGAAAATGAAGACAGAGTAACAGAGGTATAGCAGACGATTAAAACTAAAGAGATTCCTGAATGGAAGTGGAAACATGTTAAGATAAACTGTGTAGTAGAGTTGTTAAGGCCTAGGGCTTATCGTGATGTTATTTGGGTTATTATTGGCTAATTAATGAGAGATAATAGTACGGCATGGAATGACGGGTTCAAACGTATTTGACAGAGATCCGTGACTTAATTAAAGAATTCAGACAGACTATGGTTGTGTACTAAATTTTGAAGGTAATTGGAAGGACCATTTACCGTTGATTAGATTTCCTTACGACAACAGTTATTATGACAATTTTGAAATGCTACCTTACGTCGGTTTACTGCGTGTTGGAAAAGTTGCGTATAAGTTTGCGTACCACTCCATGAGTGGTGTATTCATAGTGTATTTCATAAAATGCGAACCTATAGAGATTTAGTTAAATTGTTCTATGTTGAGTAACCGATTGAGATATTGAGTCAGTATGAGAGAGTGGTAAGTAATAGAGGAGTCAAATTAGTATGAGTATGAGGAGAAATCCTAAGGTTGAAGAGTCAACCTAGGAATTTGAGAATGAGATGTTAGAAAATATCCACCTGTGTTTGCGTAAGCTGATTCTGAGGACAGAATCCTGTTAAGGGGGAAAGGATGTAAGATCCGGGAAAATTACGTGTTATTATATGATGTGAAATGAAATTTTAATTTCATATTAAGAGTTATTAAATGATTTATCTGTTTAAACGTGCTAAGTTATTCGTTAAATGATTGAATATGTGATATTGTGGTGCTATGTGAAATGTGTGGGGAATTTGAAATTATTTTGAAAAGGGTGTCATACTATTTTATTTTATTTTAATTATCGAAAAGAAAATTTGGATCGTTCTCAAATTATTCGGGGGATTGGTATATCGTTCGTACCAATATTTCATTCGTTAAAGTAGGAAGTATTCGAAAATATTCGCAATGAAGGTATTTTGGTTCGTATATTTTGAATTAAACGATACTTGTAGTTATCCGTACTTTATGGATGCTTATCGTCTCGTGAAACGTGTATTCTGCTTTATTAAAGATTTAAAGCGTTTATTTTGTTAAATTGTATTTAAAGCGATCTATCGGATCAGTATCGATCCAAAAATGTCGTTTGGGGTATTATTTTCCGTTTAATATAAAAAGGCAAATCGTACTTTGTTTTTCGTATAATCAAAGCTTAATTACAGTTAAAAAGCTAAAAACCCCTGAAACGTGTTCTTCGTGTTCTTGAGAATCAAACTCAATTTTGAAGGCGTTATCGGAATCCGATTTCGATGTTCTTGTAACCAAATCGAATCCCTCATCATCCTCTATCTGATTACACCATCAAAATTCATGTGGGTATGATTTCTGAGTTTTTCCAATTTTTTAATTAATTTATTTATTTCGAATTTAGGTTTAATTTTGGGGGAATCTGTGTTTGTGTTTGTTCTTGTTAATTGATGATATGAATAAGTTGTATGTGTTGTAAGGAGTGTTCTGATGATTTTTATCTGATTTTTGGAGCTCGAATTAGAGCAAATCGGAAAAATTGAGCTCACCGGAGTTCTTGAGTTTTTTTGCCGGATTTTGAATTCTACGAACTGTTTCTTGATTTCGTTTATGCCATTAGATAGATCGTGGGATGCTGAGTATGTTCACGTGTTCATTGTTAACGTTGGGTTCGATTTTGTGTCGCCGGAAAGCGGCCGCCGCCGTCGGTTTCGCGATTTACGGCCAGAAATCGAGTTGTTTTCGTTGTGATTGTTGTGTTGAGTAGTGTTGTGGTGATTGTGAGGGTGAAGCGAAGTGAAACCGTGCGTTTTGGAATGGTTTCGGAGTCGCCGGAAACTGGGTTTGGTTCGCCGGAACTCCGCCGCCGGCGGGTTGTTCTTGGCGACCCACCTGTTTTCTTGGCGACCCGTTTACCCAGTCCCTTGACCCGGTTTCGATCCAGAAGACCCTAATTGCATTTCTAAAAAGTGTTTCTGGGTTTTTATTTTAAAAATAATTCAAAAATAGTTTTATAATCCTAAAAATCATATCTTTGATTTAAAAATACATTTTATTATTCCGAAAATTTTATAAATTCATAAATATTTATTTAAATTCGAAAATTGATTAAATTTAATTATTTTAATTATTTTTATTAATAATTAATTAATTTAATTAATTGATTAATTCTTTTAATCAGTTAATTCTTAATAATTAATTATTAATTAGATTTAATTAATTAAAATTAAGTTTAATTATTTTCTATCTTGGTTTATTTATTTAAAAATAGTTTGGGCATTTAAAAGAGTGTCAATTAATTTTATTAATTGATTTATTTGCATTTAAAATACTTATATTGGATTTAAAAATCCGATTTTTGATTTAAAAATTGTTTGTGGCTTATTTAAATTCCAATAAGCTTCGTATGATGTTTTAAAAATAGTTATAAGTGCTATATGATTTGTATGAGTTGTGTAATGTGTTTTATAGTCCGTATATGCCCGTACTAGGGCTAGTGTCTGAGTTTTTAATCTCGTAAATTATACCGGACGTCCGATACGTACCCGGTTACTTGTTTAAATGTGCTATGTGGATGATGTGGATTATGTGAATTATCTGGTTAGTGAATTATAAATACAAATAATTGTTTTGAGACGTGTTTAAATGTAGTAGTTGTGTCTATAATTATCGTGTGGGGTAGTTGGGATAGAAATTTGTCGGTAATGTTAGAAAGTGAGATTTACGAGGCCGTTGACTTGGATGTTGACTTTTTATAGTATGGGGATTGTCGTCAAGCGAGTTACGTGGATTACTTATGTGGTTGATTGCGATTGGTCTATCAATTGAGATGTGGATGTTTATGCAACAGAGATATCGGTAAGTGCGTCGAAGTTAAGTTACAATCATTTATGGAATATGAGAATTATACGTTGAGGACTAAGTACCGTCTCATGTTTGACTATCGAGGCTGGCACGTGGGTTCGAAATGGTAGAAGCAGACTAGTGGTATTCGCAAGAGCGTTAAAGCAAAGAAGGACGGGAGTAGAGAATCGTGCGACAAGAAAGAATAAGGAGGAAATCGTATTGTTCCAGCGTTACGAAATAGCTAAGGACCAGAGGCAAGTGTTTATACCCTTGCTTATTAATTAAGGGATATTATCTTGAATTATTAGTATGCATGTTGAATGCTTATTACTGAATTTTCAAATGTTGATTTCTTTGCATTGAATTGCAAGTATGTTATTTAATCTCGTAAAGTGACGAGTACTCTTTTATACCTTTTTAGTTTAGACTCATATTTTCATATCGATTGGAAAGATATACTTATTATATTGAAAAGCTTGAAGAGATAATTATGGGCCGTATACTAAGGCTTTCTTTTAAAAGACTTGATTTAAAAATGCTAAGTTGGAATATTACCAACCCTAGATGAGCAGGAACTTGTGAACCCTATGAGGGAAAACTTAATCTGAAATTCTGAAGTGGTGTTGCTTGCCCTTCAGGTATTCCGTTTTTCACCTTGCACCTATGCAAACCTTGTTATCCTTTCTTGTTAATGCGATCATCTGATCCATTCCCTGATTCGAATTCATATATGCTGTGCATGATTTAGTTTACTTCCTTCAAGTACAAGGCTTATCTATTATAAGTACATGTTCGAAGGACTTGAACTATTTCTGTCAGAAGTTGATAAACCCTTGTTTTCTTCATTTATAAACTTCACCCTGAATTTTTCTTAAACTTGAACTTGACTTTCTTGTCACTTACCAGATTGTTGAATCTTAACTAATTCTTCCATAATGTGATGATTTGAACTATTGAGGCCATCTAGAGCCTGTTCTTTGAACCCTACTCTATATTGACTTGTTACTCTTTTCTGTTGATATCATATTGTCTGTTTCATATCAGATTCAATCTTGTTAAGCATGTTATTGTTTATTCTTTGAACCCTACTCTATATTGACTTGTTACACTTTCTGTTGATATCATATTGTCTGTTTCATATCAGACCTAACCTTGTTGAGCATGTCATTGTTTATTCTTCATTATATCCCAGTTGTTACATCGAACTCGTCGATGCTTATTATATTGTCACTTTTCATGTGCACCTCCCCATGTTGTGTCGATCTCGTCGATACTAGATTATATTGTTATTCCTTAATGGATTCTTCATAATTGAATTGTTTCCTGGAACATGAGTTTTCCAGCAATTGTTGTATTAGGTTGTCGATTCTTCCGACACCTGATTGTCGAAGTAAGGTTGTCAATTGTTCTGACACCTGACGTATATAATATAGGATTGGAATGTTTTTTTTTAAATGGACCAATTATTGGTCGGGCCATTTATGGTCGATGTAATTTAGGCCCAGATTGGCCTTGGATCCGTAGAGGACTATGCATGAGCTAGTCCGGGGTTGTTGCGTGGCTGGCCAGCAGCACAACCTTTGATTTGATAAATGTTAAAAATCCAATTCTAATATTAGTTCTTATTTCTGAGATGAGTTACATCCATATGTTTTGTACTTGTGAGTTATGACCTGATATTCAGGTTTATTCGTTGCGTAAAATTGTTGGTTGTTGATTAATAAATGGTGGTTTCAATCTTGCTGAAATCACTTACTCTTAATTCATTTGGATTCCAAATAGTCGAAATCCACTTCCTTGATTCCATTGGCAGTCGTGAGATATCTATCTTGATGAGTTTTATTCATACCGCATATCCAGTCGGTACCATGTTGAAGTCTTGAAGTGCGTTCTTTATTTCTTGACCGAGCGTGTTGGCTCATTCTTACCCCTTGATTATTCTAACCTTCCAGAGTTGTTGGTTTCAGAAAATGTTGTGAATAGATCTGTTACTTTAAAAAAATTAGTATTTTTGTACAAGCTATGGTCTTGAAGACGTATGAGTTATATTTACTTCATATTTTCTACATACTATTGTAGTTATTGTTGGTTCGGTCATCGTAATGACCAATATAAATCTTTTGTGTTTTAAAACTATTCGGTTGCGAGAAACTGAATGAGAAATTGTGGTAAATTACCAAACTTAATTTGAAAGTTTTAAAGATTATAATTGTTCAAAAACAAAAGTTGTTATTTGAAAATCCAAAGTTTATTTTGGAAACCTTTCGTATTATATTTAATAATGCGCTTGCTGAGCAATTCATTCGCTCATACTTGTTTTATTTATATATATTTTAGCCTGCCGGAAAGAAGGTGTATTGGCGAGAGTTGTCCGCGTAGCTGATCAGAGATGGGGAAAGATATTAGCGTAAAGACGTTCTGATCCAGAGCATTGGAGCTAGTGAGAGGTTTTGTATATAGATGTTTTCTATTGAATAATATATTGTATAAGATTAGCTGCCTGGTATACTTCTTATCGAAGTTATACTAGTGTATTAGAATTTTTGTGTAAAGAGAATGGTTGTAAGGAAGAAAGATTGTTGTAATGAAATTTGGATTCTTGTTTCTAGCACTATAACCTTTAAAGATTCTTGGTAGAGTTGGGGTCACAGATATTATTATTATTGTGTTGATTTTATATTGAACAGGTTGTTTGGATTAAGAGTGCATTGTGACGACCAAATCATTTGACCCCGGATTTGGGGGCGTTACAATGATGATGATGATGGCAAGGATGAAGGAGGAAATGGAGGAGAAGGAAGGAGTAAGAAGGAGGATCCTAAGGCTGACAAAGTCAAATTTGTAGAGGATTTCTCAACTAAGGGGGAGAATAAGGAGAAGGAGAAGGAAGGAGAGAAGAAAGGAGAAGATGTGCAAGGAGCTTCTGGTTCTGGTACTCAGAAGGACAAGGGAAAGGGAAAGCTACTTCAAGATGATTTCTACTTCCAAGATGCACTTAATGATGAAGATCTTTAATTTGATGGTGAAGACATCTTTGGTGAGGAGGAGATTGAGAAGGAAGCTGACTTTGAAGAATGGGATGATCAAGATGATCTATTCAACCTTGATCTTGCTTTTGAGGAAGAACTGAAGAAGCAACATGAAGAGATAAGGAGGAAAAAAGATGAGAATGCAAAGGTCTCTTAGATTATATCTGAAAACCTTCAAATTCAAAACGATGAGCATGAAGAGAAACGTCTTCATAAATTGGAAGTCAAAGACCGGAAGCTGGACATCAGACTGAAGAAGGGTGAGAAATGGTCAAGATCAAAATAAATGTTTGCACTCCCTCAGAAAAGATCAAATAATGATAGGGAGTTTATCAACCTTCTTCAGAGATTCATGACTGTCAATCCAGATAATTCAATTTACATGAAGGCATTACAAGAAGAAATCTTAAGGATTACTACAGGATTTGACAGAGTCAGAAATGAAATGATCATCTATGTATCTTGCCAAAGCATAGGAACTATCAATGTTTCTCTGGATTGCTTTGCAAGTAGATCATTGTCAGAGCTTTGGGTTCTCATGAGCAGAGTGAAAGGAGATTCTTATTTGAATGTCTGCTGCATAAGCAACTCAAAGAGTTTGCTATAAGGGTCAGTCCTCAGGTTGTTAGTGTTCCATTTGAAGTTAAATTTTACAAGGGAAGAGCACTACAAACCTGTGGAGTGGATCATGTTTCTTTAAAGGTCTTTCCTGCAATGCATCTGATCAAGCTGGAGAATATGCTAAGGACTACTGGATTTGCTTCAGAAGAAAAGACTGAAGTTGCTGACATCATTCAAGACTATTGTATTGCCAACATTAAAAGGTATCATCAGTTGAAGAAATTCACAACTTTACCAGTCAGACCAACAAATCTCACAACTGAAAGAGATCGTGTCCTAGACAAAGACTTGCTAGATGCTATGGAGGAAGGGGAAATGAGTGATCAAGAATTGTGATCACTAGCTCTGTTTTTTAAATGTTATATGTATAGAGCTTAGGTAAATCAAGATAGGATCGATGTATACACATGTTCAGTCTAGAGGAACATCTATCTTGTATTTATCTTTAATGTTTGGATCTGGAAAATGTTTAATAAAATCCAGAACTTTGTTTTATTATTTACTTAGCTTTTAAAGTCTTATTTTTACTTGTTTATTTAGTTGAGTTATCCTCTAGGTATTTGCTTGTTATTCTCTAACAAACAAATAGGGGGAGATTGAAAGACATATGTTTAGGCCTATTTGTTAACATCAAGGATACAACTCAACTTAAACAAGTTTGTAATAAGTAAGTAATAATTCAATTGTCACATCCTCACAGGAATCTTATAAGATCATATTAGTCAGAAGAATAAATATTAAAGTCATCCTACAGACTTGAAGTAATACTACATTGAAAGAAGTTCAATTATTTGATCAAGCCTCAGTGAAGTATTCAAGGAAGTGGATTTATTGTGACAGAGATTTCAGATGTGTGACAGCAAATGTACAGGTTACAAAGGTTGAACAAATCATAAGCAGCTAATGGACCACCACTTAAAGTCAAGGTGAAGAACAGACATTGCAGTTAGTCACTTATGAACCGGACAGTACATCAAGTGTCAACTTCATACAGTGGAAGTTCTTCATCAAGTTCAAGTGGTTCAAGAATTGGTTATGCTATCTAATAAGAATTTAAGTTCTCTTTTAAACTAGTTATTAATTTATTGATTAAATTAATTCTTCAGAATTAATTTAACAAATAAATTTATTAATAAATTTATTGATTAAATTAATTCATCAGAATTAATTTATGAAATAAATTAATTATTATAATTAATTTAAAATAGAATTAGAATTATATTAGAATTTTTTAAATAAAATGAACTGGAATGACTATCATGGATAGTCATCCCGATAGTCATTCCAAGTCATTTTACATTAAAAATGAACTGGAATGACTATCAAGGGATAGTCATCCTAGTTCATTTCAAGATAATTCTAAATTAATTCTGTTAATTCTGATAGTCATTCCAGTATTAAAGGATAGTCATTCCAGGCTTATTAATAGTCTTTCTAGACTATTTTGATAGTCATTCCAATGGAAACAGAAATGCACGTGCAGGCTTGTCAAGTGGATTAACAAGTTGTTTAAGAAGAAAAGAAGATCAGACAGAAACATAATACATACCATAATATCTTTGAGAAGTTTCTGTCAAGAAAAGCTTATCAACTGCCTGTGACATTTTTGATTATCAGTATATCATTTCTAGCTCAAAGTGTTAAATCCAAACCACTAGAAATCATTTACTTGTACTGCTTTAACTATCTAGCGGTTTTTTATCCCTAAAACGTATCTCGAACTATTGTTCATTGTTATATCTTTTTATTACAAAAATAGATAAATTCATGTCGAATTTATTCTAGATTTGTTTTACTTAGTTTGAGATTCAATCTTGTAATCAGTACCATATTTGTAACACCTTTCAAGTTTAATATAAGTTATATTTAACTTGAATTTTGTTTCATTTAATTCCGCCATAATTTGTTCTTGAATTGTTTTATCCTAAAATGAACAAATTAGATAAACAGTATAGTTTGTATTCAACCCCCCCCCCCCTCTACAAACTTATCGGGACCTAACAACCACAGATAGCAATTAAGAGATATGTCCTCCACTAATCCAACAATTAACACATGTATAACCAATCAGTGCAATTCCTTTGACCAATTTCTCAAAATTTGAAAGCATTGAAGTTAATGACACACAAAGTCAAACTATTAGCAGTAAGACTAGCACAAAATACAATTTTAGCATTATCAAAGCAAACATGCTGTCAAAATGAATAGAGACTACGTGGACAGTAACTTCTCATGACAGCAGCTTGGAGGTTATTGTCACAAGCTACATTTAGAATTTGTAAATGTAAAATCTAGTAAGTTAACATACCAGATTAAGCATTCCTAATTCACTTACCAACCTGTTGAAGGTGGCTTCATCCAATGGTTTAGTGAAGATGTCTGCAAGTTGCTTTTCTGTTATGACATAAATCAGTTTCACAGTTCCTCTTTCAACATGCTCTCTTATGAAATGATGCCTGATATCAATGTGCTTTGTCCTAGAGTGTTGAACAGAATTGTCTGAGATGGCTATGGCACTAGTGTTGTCACAGAAGATAGGAATGTTGTTCAACACTAGACCATAATCCAACAGCTGATTTTTCATCCACGGAATTTGTGCACAACAACTACCAGCTGCAATATATTCAGCTTCTATAGTAGATGTAGAGACTGAATGTTGCTTCTTGCTAAACCATGACACTAATCTTCCACCAAGAAATTGACAGATTCCTGTTGTACTTTTTCTATCAATTCTGCATCCAGCATAGTCAGAATCAGAATACCCAACTAGCTCAAATCCAGTATTTTTAGGATACCAAAGACCTAGATTAGGAGTGCCCTTTAGATACCTAAACATCCTCTTGATAGCAACTAAGTGTGACTCCTTTGGATCATATTTAAATATTGCACAGAGACATGTAGCAAACATTATGTCTGGTCTGCTAGCAGTTAAATAGAGGAGTGATCCTACCATGACTCTATAAGCACTAGCGTCCACTTTCTTTCCCTTGGGATCAAGATCCAGATTTGTTGATGTAGAGATGAGAGTCTTGGCAGGTGATGAATCTTCTAAGTTGAACTTTTTGAGAAGTTCTTTGACATACTTAGATTGATATGCAGATTCCATCAACTTGTTGAAGAACTTGTAGACCAAGGAAGAATGACAGTTTTCCCATCATGCTCATCTCATACAAAAATAATGTCATCAACATAGATTTGAACCAGAATGATGTCCTTGCCACGATGCTTGTAGAACAGAGTTTTCTACACCTCTAGTAAACTGATTTTCCAATAGAAAGGTAGAGAGTGTATCATACCAAGCTCTAGGAGCTTGCTTTAGTCCATAAAGTGCTTTGAACAGTTTGTATACAAAGTTATACAATTCAACATCTTCAAATCCAGGTGGCTGTTCAACATACACTTCTTCCTCCAACTCTCCATTTAGAAAGGCACTTTTGACATCCATTTGGAACACTTTGAAGTTATAGTGTGCAGCAAAGGCTAGAAATATCCTTATGGCTTCAAGTCTGGCAACAGGTGCAAAAGTCTCATCATAATCTATACCTTCCTGTTGGAAGTAACCTTTTGTAACTAGCCTTGCTTTGTTTCTTGTCATCATTCCACTCTCATCCAATTTGTTTCTGAAGACCCACTTTGTCTCAATGACTGATTTTCCTTTTGGTCTTGGAACCAACTTCCATACATTGTTCCTTTCAAACTGGTTGAGTTCTTCTTGCATAGCAATCACCCAATCAGAATCCAACAATGCTTCATCAATTGTTTTTGGTTCCATTTGAGACAGAAAACATGAGAACATGCTGTCAGCAGAAACATTGTTCCTTGTTCTTACCCCAGAGGAAGGATTTCCAATGATTAGATCATTAGTGTGATCCTTGTTCCATTTTGTAGTTCTAGGTAAGTTATTATTTTGATCTGGTGGATTAGCTCCAGTTTGAGGAGATGAATCTTCTCCTGTGTAGTTGTCTCCACCATGCTCTTCATTATCTCCAGAGTCACCATTATTTTGAAGATTAGTTGACATGGTCTGTGACTAGGCTGGAGTTTGATCAACTTCATTAGCATTGACAGCATCTTTCTCAATCTCTACAGTTTGAGTGTAGCTTGGCTCTTCATCAACAATTTCCTCTTCTTCCAAGTATCCTTGATTTTCAAACCTGAGGGTTTGCATTTGACCATCTTAATGCAACCCTGGAAACTTGGTTTCATCGAATGTGATATTCACACTTTCTTCAATAATTCTATGTTCTAAGACATAGACTCTGTAAGCAGTCCTTTTATCCCATATCCCATGAAAATGCCTTCATAAGCTTTAGCATCAAACTTTCCTTTCTTTTCATGGTTGTCATTCATTATGAAGCATTTACTCCCAAATACATGAAAGTATTTGACAATAGGTTTCTTTTCAGTTAACAAATGGTAAGGAGTGCTTCCATGAGTCTTGTTGATTATGGTTCTGTTATGTGTATAGCAAGCTGTGTTGATTGCTTCTGCCCAGAAATATGTTGGTAATTTTGCATCATGCAACATAGTTCTAGCAGCTTCAATCAGAGTCATGTTCTTCCTTTCTACAACACCATTCTGCTGTGGTGTTCTAGCAGCAGAGAATTGTTGGACAATGCCTTCATCCTTGTAGAAATTTCCAAGTGAGGCATTCCTGAACTCAGTACCATTGTCACTCCTTAATATTTGAACTTTGGCATTTGGAGTTCTGTCAAGAACTCTTATGTGATCAATGATTACTTGAGCAGCTTCATCTTTTGACTTTAGAAATTCACCCATGTGTATCTAGAGTAATCATCCACCATAACCAATGCATATCTCTTTCTGGCTAAAGATGGAACATTTACTGGACCAAAAAGATCCATGTGTATTAGCTTGAGTGGTTCAGTGTTGGTGTTGAATTGCTTTGATATGTGCATAGCTCTTCTTAGCTTTCCCATTTGACAGTCCTCACACAGTCCTTCTTGACAGAATTCCTGTTGAGGCAGTCCTCTCACAAGCTCCTTCTTCATCAGCATATTCATTGTCTTGAAGTTGAGATGAGAGAGTTTCCTGTGCCAAAGCATGATGTCACCAACAGTAGCTTTACTGTAGAAACAGTAGATTTTATCCTTCTTTGTTGAGCTTAAACCAGCAACAAACAAGCTTCCTTTCCTCACTCCTTTGAGAGAGAGACTTCCATCCTTCTTGTGATAGATGTTGCAGACCATCATATCAAAGTCAACCTTGAATCCTCTGTCACTGAATTGGCTGACACTGAGTAGGTTGTGCTTTTACCCATCAACAAGAGCAATATCATTTATGACAACATTCCCAATTTCCAAACAGCCATATCCCACAGTGTAACCTTTACTTTTGTCTCCAAAGGTTATGATTGGGCCAGATTTCTCAACAAAGTGTGATAACAGGGCTTTATCACTTGTCATGTGTCTTGAGCATCCACTGTCAATGATCCACATGACCTGTTTCTTTTTCTTGCCCTGCAAAACAAATTGTTTTTAGGTTGCATTTGGTACCCAATCCTTGTTGGGTCCTGCAGACTTAGTAACACCTGAGTTTCCATTATTTTCAACATATACATCACCATCAGAAATCTCCTGTTTGACTTCTTTTCTCACCCACTCAGTTTTCAAATTAGACCTTGTCTTCTTCTTAGTGGGTGGTGCCTTTTTACCGACATCAGTAGGCTCAGAAGTCTCAACAGAATGCATGTAGGAACACTTTTCAGTAGATAGAACAGGAAAATTGAAACATGTACTCATGGCAGTGATCTTACAAGGCATGCAGTCAATATTGTTGCAAACATTCAGAGTTCTATGCAAAATGGGGGTTCTATGTAAGTTACCATTGACCTCAGTCACATTGATTTTACTCTCTGTTGGTTTCTTACAAACATGTGTTAAATGGTTAGAGGAGCCACAGTTATTGCATAGTTTCCTAGGAGCATTCTTAACATGAGCATAGCCATTACCCTTGTTGATTCCTAAATTTCCATTCCTATTCTTAGACTTGTAGATATCTGTGTTGACAGTATGTCCTGAAATTGCTGTCGAGTTATTCTTGACAGTATCTTTCACACCTACTGTCTTGACAGCGGGTTTGGAAGTTACTGTCTTGGATACTCGTTTGACAGTATCTTTTGAAGTTTCTGTCTTGCCTTTGATGACAGCATCTTTAGAACATTTTGTCACATTGCTTGGCAAAGTTACTGTCTTAGGATTTTTTACAGTATCTTTCCCTTCAACAGATGTGCTATCAACACACTCATCTTCAGAAAGGAGTTGTTGCTTGATGAGCATGGCTTCCTCATCAAACTCAAATTCCGAAATCTTGAAAATTGGTTTCTCAACCTTTTTGAGGATGGGAGGTTTGACAGCAACATCTTTTGAACAATCATGAGTCACGGATTCCTTTCCAGGTCTTCTACCATACTCAAAACCTACTCCAACTTTCTGATTCTCAGTGTGTTTCTCATTGTAATCCTGAACAATTTTAGATGAGTTCCTCTAGGCTTTAATTTTGAATTCATTTTCAGTGATTTCCTTTCTCAGAAACTCCTCTATCTCCTTAGCACAGACTAATTCATTTTTAAGTCTGGCATTTTCTTGAGCTAAGGATTCTAATGGACTGGTCTTAAGCAACAACATTTCATTTTCAGATATGAGTGTTTCATTCAGTTTATTTAGCCTAGCAATTTCTTCATTTGCAGCAGATAAACTGGTATGGATATTAAACATTTCAGCACTCAATTCTTCAATGGTTTGCTTATATTCATCTTTAGACATATCAAGCAAGACAAGTGATGGTACCTGATTTGAAGAGCTTCATGAGTCATCATCAGATTTATCCATGAGGGCTAAGTTCACGTATTCTTCTTCTTCCGCATCATCAGATTCAACCCAACACTTTCCTTCAGCCACATAGGCTTTTCCTTGTTCTTTCTTGAATTGACCACTAGCTCCTTTGTCCATTTTCTGAAATTGTTTTGGCCTTCTTCATTCTGTAGCAAAATGACCAAGTTCATTGCAGTTGTAGCATCTAAATTTAGACCTATCCACCATCCATGTTTTGTAACCTCCTCTTGTGGCACCACCATCAGCCTTAGAAGAATTTCCTTTGCTGAACCTAGATGTTGAACTTTGAGGCTTGTATGGCTTGTCCCTTTTGAATCTTATATTTCTGAACTTCTTTGCCATATAAGCCATGGTTGGATTATCCATTCATTCCATCTCTTCTATTGTGTAGAAGTCTTCATCCTCAACATCATCCAGTTGCAGCACCACCTTCTCCTCGTCATCCGCTACCTCTTCAATCTTTAGAGATGACATTTGAGTTGGTTGAAGAGTTTGCATTGCTTCATTTGGTTGGGTGACCTTTGGCTCATGAGCTACAAGAGCACCAGACATATTTGCCATCTTTCCTTTCGATCCACTTTGTATAGCTCTCTTCTGGAAGAGTTCTAGCTCATATGACTTGAGCACACCATACAATGTTTCAAGAGAAACATTGTTCAGGTATCTTCCTTCTCTGATTGCAGTGACTCTATACTCAAGATGCTCAGGAAGAGTGAGAAAGAACTTGACATTGATTTCTTTATTCTCATAGAACTTACCATGAATTTAGAGTTCAGTAAGAAATTTGCTAAATCTTTCAAACATTTGTGTCAGCTCTTCATCAGGTCTTGCCATGAAGGCTTCATATGAGAAACAAGAATTTGTCTCTGATTTTCCCTGACCTCTTCACTTCCTTCACATAGCAGTTCAATTTTATTCTATATCTCCTTGCCTGATGAGCATCCAATGACATTTCCACACATGGCTTTATCCAGAGTGAGAGAATCAAGCAAAATGAGTTGCAAATAGTCATCTAGAACTACCTTCTCTTTTTCTGGTTCTAAAAACTCTGATGGCTTCTTAGTAACCCAGTGTGCTGGAATAACAACACCATCCACCGCTGAGGCTGCAATATCTTTCTGGGGAACAAAGGGACCATTCTCGAGGATTCCCATGTATAGTGGATTCGCAGCTTTGATAAACAACATGAATTTTCTTTTCCATATATTGTAGTTCTCTTTATCAAAAGCTGGGATCTTGATACTACTTGACTTCTGTATACTCGTCATGATCTCAGATTTGTTTATCAATCTGTTGCTCTAATACCAGTTGTTGGTCCTTGAGTATTGCAGAAGGGGGGGGGGGTTTAATGCAATACTGATAAATTTCAATCTATGTTTCAAAAACTAAAACTAAGATTAATGTTTATCAGTAGAACAAATGCAAACACAAGTAGTTTTCTCACAAAATAAATGTTTATTTATTTTGCAAAGCGTTGCTACAACCTTGAGAAAAGTGTGTCTTTCTCAAGATTCAAATCTTCTCAAGATACACAACATAGAATGAGAGATAGACTAAGTATATTATTCCTATCTCTATCATCACGGGTTTGTGGAGCTGATGTCATAATCTTGTGGCAGCTCCTTACAATTTGCACACCCATGTGACTTACCTAAAATTGCTATACAATCAGAGTTATCAGAACATAAAAAGCAATCTAGATACATTCTATATTTAGCTAACACAATCCAGTAGATGTTGATTTGTCATACTCTCGAATTGGTAAGCTTTGTCTTGTTGTCTCTTAAGCTTCTGTCGTAGTCTTTGCAGGCTTGATACAGTGTTGGGATACTGCAGCACGCCTGATTCTTGAACATCCAAACTGTCACATGTTTGACTGGGGAGATCCCCAATTCAAAGTTTATCCCTTTGAGACAGTATCTTGTACTTCCAAGTTTGCTGTCACAAGAATACGCTTTTGGTGACAATATGAAATCCCCGCAATAGATGCTGTCAGGAGTTCCAAACTTGCTGTCAGGAGAATAGAGAGTTGCTGTCTCAAGGCTTCCGCCAATGTTGCTGTCAGAGTCAATATGTTGTCATGACTTGCAACATGCTGTCTTCTTGTAACCTTATTGTCAATGATATGACAGTAACTTTTATTCTTGCTGTCATCCTGATGTACTTCTTGAGGCTTGAACAAATGAATGAACTTCTTCCGAGATATACAAACAATAGATGTGTTGAAACTTTCCATGATCTCTTTCTGTTGCTTTAGAAATT
The DNA here is from genome assembly GCA_030848705.1 of Heracleum sosnowskyi. Lineage (NCBI taxonomy): Eukaryota > Viridiplantae > Streptophyta > Magnoliopsida > Apiales > Apiaceae > Heracleum > Heracleum sosnowskyi. Next base: position 70,148,731 of record CM061242.1, read on the forward strand.
CTTCTTGAGATAGATCAGGAAATTCCTCAGTTGAGAGTGGGAGAGCCTTCCTAGCAAATAACTGTTGAACCCTCTTATCGGTATGATAAAGAGTAACAACATCACCACTTCTAGTTTTAAACTTCTGGAAGAGATTAGCAGCATCCTCAGCTTTTTCAATAAATACATCTTCATCACCTTCAGGAATTGTTAAGAGAATTTGTCCATGACCAGGCGTCAGGATTTGGTCACCTCTCAGGATTTGCTCTTCCGCCAGGATCTGAGAGTTCACTAGAGTCCTTACTGTTCTCACTCCAGAATCAGAAACATGAGTTGACTGCATGGTTTGAGATTGTCTTTGAGTAGTTTGCCTTGAAGATTTCACCATAGCAGCATCAGAGGTTCCTCCTTTCTGTACCATGTCATCACCATCATTTCCAGTATCATCATCCTTTCTCAATACTAGATCAGGTGTATGATAGGTCCATAATTTAATACATTTTTAATACCTATTTTATGTCTGTTTTCGTAATTTTATTATTTAATAAATTATTTTCTTTTGTTTTGTAGGAAAATAAATAAAATCAGATTTCAAGCAGAAAAAGGTGAAAAAAAGGCAAGGAGGTGGAAATACTTGAAGTCAAGAAAAATTGGAGAAAAATTAGAAAACTTATCGGAGAAGAAAAGGGAATTGAGGAAATATTTTTAGAATCCGATTTGTAGTCAAAGAGCCCAAAGCCATTATTTTTGGGTCTCCTCTCTTGTATTTGAGACATCAATTTAGACTAGATCTGATAATTAAGAGTAGGATAGATTTATTATTGTCTTACAATACAAGTTCTTTATTCTATTCAAACACTTTTGCTTGCATTCTTTATATTTAATTGTTTTGTTTCTTCTACTATGTCTAGCTAAGTTAATTCTCCTAGGATGAAGATGAAGTTAATTTGATTATTGTTGATATCGTCTCGTTCCTATTAATTGATTCTCATGATTTTTCTTAGTGCTTAATTGTTCAATTGACAAAGTGATTTTGATATATTATTGTTACCGGATTTATTTTTCATAGTCTATGCTTGCTCCATGAAGTTTTGATAGGTTATTGTTAGATAACAAGTTTCATAGTATATGCTTGTCTCGTTAATTGATATATCTTATTTGTGAAGGAAAGAGAATTGATTTTAGGGCGAGTTGATATTAATTGTGATTGATTAATGGATTCGGATTCCTAGGTTTTCCTTATTTGATTTTGGTTGTTAATTATGTTAAATAAATCTCATCCAAAGTCTTATTGTCTAGTTCGCCTGAGTTAATTGTTAGGGTTTTGAAAATACATAGTCTCTGTGGATCGATCTGTGATTGCTACAACTAAACACTATGCGCTTGCAGTTTACATTATTTTTACACATCAAGTTTTTGGCGAAACTTGATGTGTAAAAATAATGTAAACTGCAAGCGCACAGTGTTTAGTTGTAGCAATCACAGATCGATCCACAAAGACTATGTATTTTAAAAACCCTAACAATTAACTCAGGCGAACTAGACAATAAGATTTGAGATGAGATTTATTTAACCTAATTAACAATTAAAATCAAATAAGGAAAGCCTAGGAATCCGAATCCATTAATCAATCACAATTAATATCAACTCGCCCTAAAATCAATTATCTTTCCTTCACAAATAAGATATATCAATTAACGAGACAAGCATATACTATGAAACTTGTTATCTAACAATAACCTATCAAAACTTCATGGAGCAATCATAGGCTATGAAAAATAAATCCGATAACAATAATATATCAAAATCACTTTGTCAATTGAACAATTAAACACTAAGAAAAATCATGAGAAGCAATTAATAGGAACGAGACGATATCAACAATAATCAAATTAACTTCATCTTCATCCTAGGAGAATTAACTTAGCTAGACATGGTAGAAGAAACAAAACAATTAAATATAAAGAATGCAAGCAAAAGTGTTTGAATAGAATAAAGAACTTGTATTGAAAGACAATAATAAATCTATCCTACTCCTAATTATCAGATCTAGTCTAAATTGATGTCTCAAATACAAGAGAGGAGACCCATATATATAGCGAAAAATAATGGGTTTGGGCTCTTTGACTACAAATCGGATTCTAAAAATATTTCCTCAATTCCCTTTTCTTCTCCGATAAGTTTTCTAATTTTTCTCCAATTTCCTTTTGACTTCAAGTATTTCCACCTCCTTGCCTTTTTTTCACCTTTTTCTGCTTGAAATCTGATTTTATTTATTTTCCTACAAAACAAAAGAAAACAATTTATTAAATAATAAAATTATGAAAACATACATAAAATAGGTATTAAAAATGTATTACATTATGGACCTATCAGTGTACATTTTGATTGAACTACCTTCTCCCCCTTTTTGGCATCAGGATTAGTAAGCAAATATAAAATCAAAGAGAGAGGCTTCAATACTGGTTACCTTGGAATCCAAAGAATCATTTATGTTGTTGATTGAAGACTGAGCTGTGACAAGAGACTTGACATGAGAGTCCAAAACTCTGACTTGGAAGGAAGTAGGTGCCTTGGCTAGACTTTGAGAAATATCAGCTCTCGTCATAGCATTATCAGCCTTAACAGAATCCATTTCTGCCTTAAGACTTTTGCTTAGAATAGTAGTAGCCTTCAAATGATTCTTTAACTCTTCATTCTCAATCAAAGAAGCTGCATAAGAAGCATGATTAAGAGCATTTGGGAAACTAACAGAATCTTCAGATCTGTACCATTCATTGTCCCATTCATGCCTTCTTAATTGATCAGCATAGTCATTAGCAGAAGGAGCAGCATAGTCTTTAGCTGAAGCTTTGCCAGTGGTTGCCTTGTCAACCATAAAAGTGCTTGAAGAACCATGAGTAGTTCCAAGACTAGCTTTCATTGCAGTGGCAAGCTCATTCTTTTCAGATCCATCAACATCATCATCACTACTATCATCAGAATCATTGTCAGGATCATGATCAGGAATATCAATACCTTTCAATTTAGAATCCTGATGATCTGAGATAGAGCCATTCATTGGCCTAGAAGCAAGTGGTTGGATCAGGATTGGTTCAGCATCAGGAACAACACCACTTGCATCAGGAACAACACTGTCAGTGGTAGTCTGGCTTGCATCAGTATTTGCTACCAATGGTTCTTGTGTAGCCTGAGGTTCAGAAGCTGCTTCATCCCTTTGAGCTGAAGGTTCTTGTGGGTTTCCCTCAAAGACAGTGTTGTCAACCAAAGAATCCATGTCAAAATTACCAGAAACCCCTTGAGCAATGTTAGGAAGTTCCTTTGAAGCTGAATCTTCATTGCCTGCATCTTCACATTGAGAAGATGGTTCTTGTGTGGCAGGAATGTCGGTGTCTGCATTTTCCCTTTGAGAAAATGGTTCTTGTGTGACCATTCCTTCAGTTGAGCCTGCACTCACACTTTGAGTGAGTGGTTCTTGTGTGGCTGTTTCTTCAGCTGTGCTTGCACTCATACTTTGAGTGAGTGGTTCTTGTGTGGCTGGATCAGTAGTAGCAGCTGAATTCCTTTGAAGTTCAGGTTCTTGTGGGCTTGATCCTTTCAGCTTCTTCCGTCTTTTGAAAACAATCTCATCTGCCTTCCTTTTCTTCATAAGTGTTGGAGGTGGAAAACCAAGCTTGGAAGCAGTCTCAGCAGCCTTCTCCCAAGAAATTTCAATAATTCTTTGAGGTGGTGAGACAGGTGCTGGAGAGTCTGAGATTAAGACAGTCTTTACTGGAGATGCATCAGGAGTACTAACGTCAGGATTTGTAGGAGTCATCAGGATTTTTAGTTTTCTGACCATCAGTATTCTGCATCTTGAGAGGAATATGATACCTGCTTTTAACCAATTTTCTTTTTTTCTATGGCTTGTCAGACTGAGCCACAACTTCTTTAGCAGTATCAACAACTTCCTTTTGAATATTAAACTTTGATGAAAATGGCATATCATCCTCAAAATCAGAACTTAAAATTAACTTCCTTTTCACTCCAACCTCATCAACCATATCAGCTTTATGCTGACCTCTTGTACACCCCCTTGTGTCTTCTTTTTAGTGAGAGGTGTTGAGGAGAAATCCTTCGATCCTGATTGCCTTCCAGACATATCAGATCTAGCTGATTTATTTGTTTTTACAACTAATGCCTTTTGAGAGACATTAGAGGTGGTGGAGTGTTTTGATGACTGTTTGGGATGGATACTTCGGTCAGGAACAGGGTGTGTTTGGCCCTATCCCACAGTATCAGGATTTGATCCATACTGAGTAGGCATTTTCTCTTGCAAGAAAAGCCTGACCTCATCAGGAATAAAGGCATTGCATTGAAAACCATTTGCCTTATCACTATTGACTAAGAACTTCACATTGTTATCACTAATTCTATAGATTGGTAGAATAGTGTCATCCTCAAAAACCACATTGGGACACAAGTGAGAAAATATTAATTGAAAGAATCTAAGAAAACAGACATAACCATATTTATCTGATTTCCTGTCACTTAAAGCTTTTAAGACAAAAGAACCATACTCAAAAACTATAGAATGGATTAGAGAATACCAAATCTTGAGAGATCCTGCTGGTAGAGCATCAAAATTAGATGTCTTATTCAGGAAATAGCGACTGATGGTGTCAAAGAAGAAATTCTGTTCTCTCTTAAGCTTAGTCATGAAGAGATTTCCATACCTCTTTGATTCGCCATTGTACCCCAACTTTGTAACAAACTCAAAGAGAGTTGAGTCAGTAACAACATCAGGAGTTTGATCAGCCACAGGCAGCAAATGAAGTGCCTCTTCAACAATAGCAGGAGTCACATGATAAGTAACACCACTGAATTCAAAACTCATCAGGATTGTTCCTGATGGACCTCGACCAAACACAGTTGTATTCCAAACCTGCATAACAGACTTAAAAGACACTTTGCCCGGTTGAGTTAAAGCATACTTCAATGGGCTTGAAGTAAGGAAATCATGTATAATGTGAAAGTCATGAGGTAATTCCTGATGGTCTAACACAGCAACAAAGTTATTAGTGGCGAACGTAATGCCACTAATCACAGTCTGCTTGTTCATGAATGATGAAGATGCCATTGTGAAAGAGATTTGAGAATTGAGATTTGAGATTTGGTAAATTAGGGTCCGTGAGCACAGAGAGTATGAGAAGATAGAAAACTGATGATTTGTGAGAGTAATGTTCGAAATAAAAGAGTGAATGTATTTTGTTAAAACAAAATATTACTCTCAGTGACTGGTGTCAAAATATGATTTATGCACAAATAATTAGTGGACCAAATTACGTGTGTAATTAGAGATAACTGCACCGCTTTTTATGTGTATCTATATGTATATAACCTTGAGTGTAATACACACGCGTATACAGTTGTCCAACTAAAACTCAAACATTTCCTATCAATTACTAACAAAAAAATAGGCATAAATTAAGTAAATTAAAATGTTGATCTGTCCATCAGGATTGACCAGTTGACTTCCTGTCATGATTTTGTCCTGTCAGTATTTGGTCACAAGTACATACCTTACATGATAACCATCGGGATTTGATAGTCATCAGGAATTGCTCTCTGATGCTTTTCTCAGAAATTCTCAAAGTTCATCATTCCAAGTTCATTCACCAATTTGTTGAAAGTAGCTTCAGGCAGTGGCTTGGTGAATATATCAGCTAGCTATTGATCAGTAGGAACAAAATGCAGTTCAATTGTTCCCTCCATTACTTATTCTCTTATAAAGTGATATCTGATACTGATGTGCTTAGTAAGAGAATGTTGGACTGGATTTCCTGTCATGGCAATAGCACTTTGGTTATCACAATAAATAGGAATTTTAGAGTATGACAGACCATAATCCAACAGCTGATTTCTCATCCAAATTATCTGAGCACAGTAACTTCCTGCAGCAATGTACTCAGCTTCTGTAGTTGATGTAGAGATAGACTTTTGCTTTTTACTGAACCAAGATACTAGTCTACCACCCAAAAACTGACAGCTTCCTGAAGTGCTTTTCCTATCTATTTTGCAGCCTGCAAAATCAGCATCTGAGTATCCACAAAACCCAAAATCTGATTCTCTAGGATACCAAAGGCCAAGTGATGGAGTGCCCTTAAGATATCCGAAAATTCTTTTAACTACAATCAAGTGTGGTTCCCTGGGATTTGCTTGAAATCTTGCACAAAGACAGGTTGCATACATGATATCTGGTCTACTAGCAGTTAGATAAAGAAGTGATCCAATCATCCCTCTGTGGTGAGTTACATCTACCTCAGTACCTTGATCAGGATCAAGTTTGGTAGCTGTAGCTATGGGAGTACTTGCAGTGTCACTATCTTGCATGTTAAACCTTTTCAATAAATTCCTGGTATACTTTGACTGATTGATAAAGATACCATCATCAGTCTGTGTAACTTGGAGACCAAGAAAGTAACTCATTTCTCCCATCATGCTCATTTGATATCTAGACTGCATAAGCTTTGAAAACTTCTCACACAGCTTATTGTTTGTTGACCCAAAAATGATATCATCAACATAAATCTGAACTAAAAGCAAATCCTTACCATGATTCAAATAAAACAGAGTTTTATCAATAGTACCTCTTTTGAATCCACTTTCCAGTCAGAATTGAGCTAGGGTTTCATACCAGGCTCTTGGAGCTTGCTTTAGTCCATAAAGTGCTTTATCTAATCTGTAGACATGATTTGGATATTTAGGATCAATGAAACCAGGAGGTTGTTCAACATATACTTCTTCCTCCAGTTCACCATTAAGAAAAGCACTTTTCACATCCATCTGAAAAACTTTAAATTTCATGTGAGCTGCATATGCCAGAAAGATCCTGATGGCCTCTAGCCTTGCCACAGGAGCAAAAGTCTCATCATAATCAATACCTTCCTGTTGAGAATACCCCTTAGCAACTAGCCTTGCTTTATTCCTGATAATCACACCATCTGAATCTGTCTTGTTTTTAATACCCACTTTGTACCAACAATTGACCTGTTCTTTGGTCTTGGCACCAGTTTCCAGACTTCATTTCTTTCAAATTCATTCAGCTCTTCTTGCATTGCTGTCACCCAATCAGCATCCTTAAGTGCATCTTCAACTTTCTTAGGCTCCTTATTTGATAGAAAATTGTGATATAGACATTCATTTTGAGTTGCACTTCTTGTCTTAACACCTGCATCAGGATTCCCAATTATTAAATCAGTAGTGTGACTTTTGGTCCAGTTCCTTGCTGGTGGTAAATCATTCCTTGAATTGGATGCTCCCCCTGAATTGGTGTTATCATCAAAAGAGCTTGAATCAGTAGAAGCTCCCCCTGAGATATTGTTGTCTCCTCTTGATGAATTATCAGGATTGTCATTTGAATCAGTATCTAATGATCCCTCTCCTAATGTTTGAGTTGTATCAGTATTACTAACAGTTTGTTGTTGCTTCCCCTCAGCATGTGCACTGTCAGTAGCACCATCAGTATTTGGTGCATCATCAGGATATGGTGACCCATCAGTATCTGATGGAGTGTCAGTATCTGACTCCAGTTCATCAGGATTCTTGGTAGCTTCATTTGCAAAGGTCAAACTACCATGTGAGTCTTCATCAACTCTAGTTATCTTCTTATCATCAAAAGATACATTTATTGACTCCATGACAGTCCTTGTTCTCAGGTTGTAAACTCTAAAAGCTCTTGAGGTTGAATAACCAACAAAGATACCCTCATCAACCTTGGTTTCAAATTTTCCTAGCTGTTCAGGATGAGGTCTGAGAACAAAACATTTACAGCCAAACACATGTAGATGCTTCAGACTAAGTTTCTTCCCTTTGATCATTTGATATGGAGTTACACCATGTCTTTGTTGGGTTTTATACTAAACTATTCATTAGTAGTATATAAACATTGTCCATTTTATTGAGAATCTTGATTGCATATTTTTACATTGTCTGTTTATTATATATTGTGGATAATTTAGTATCAAATGGGATAACAGAAGATTAAATTATCAGTGTCTATATATAATATAAAGGGTTCACAGTTTAAGTGGAATTAGACAAACCACTGGAATAACTGAAGTATTATTTGGAATAGTTTATCTTGACTATTAAATAATACTTGTATACTTTGTGTATATTGAACAGGATCGAAATATTAGAATTGTTCTTCTATTCTGACAATAAAGAAGAACTAAGATTCTATGATATTATTAATGCTTAGGTTCTCAATCCAAGTGTAGTGATTGACACTTGTATGCAATGCACATGCTTTGATTCATATGTGATGTAATTAATTGTTAATTACAATATTATGTATTGAGCAATGACATTGCATGCAGAGTGGGATATTAATTACATAAGGAAACCATGTCCTGATAATATTCGGGTTGATGATGTCCTCTTGAAAGCTCATAAAGATAATTATGCTTTAGTCCTGCAGGCAGATTTGTTCTTGCATAATTATAAGGTTGAGTGGATGATCAAGGATAAAAAGATATTAATTAAATTAATTATCAGAAATTAATTTAATTAATGGACATACGATATCTTAAACATGGGGAATTTAATAAGCAAATAATATAGGAGCCGAATTTAATAATAAAGCAATTACGGTATTAGGAAAGGCAGTGCAGATATTAATTCGTTAGTGGATAGAATTAATATTTAATGACATTGGGCTTGACCCAGAATGTCATTGGGAGGCCCGACCTAATTGTCCATGATCCCTACTGGAGCCTATAAATATTCTTGTTCTCCTAAAGGCTGAAAACGTTTTTTCGGTTTTTCATAATTCGAGATTAAAACCTAGGGCAGCCGCAAGGAGCTAGGGTTTTGGGATTTCGAGGCTTTAAGGAGAGGAAACTTCGGGAGATCGAAGGCCACACTTCGCTCGAAGGGAATCAAGGAATTCAGTAGAAGACGTGGATCAGAATCGTATCGATTAAGGTAAAGTTTTCTTTTCGAACTCGTAATCAATCATATAGTAAAACGCAGAACAGTAATCATCCGTTCCAACAATTGGCATCAAGAGCCTGGTTATGCAGTTCTGCGTTTTATGATATGATGTCCATGTCGTAATTATATATGCATGTATATGGTGGTTGCTTGTATTGATTTTGTGATGCAGGTTGTAATCCACTATTATGGTCATGTTTTATTTGATTATGTGATTGGATCCCACGTGGTTTATCGTGGATGTTTGATTGTTGTAAATCACGAGGGTTTATCGTGATAGTTAAGATTATGATCAGATGTATGTAATAGAATAGGTTTGTTTTGCTGTATTATGTTGTATGTAATCGTTTAAACATCGGAGATACGAGAAACAGAGTTCTTCCGCTGCGCCATACTGTTTTCGTGGGAGCTTCGCTGTTTTGGCTGCAGATTTTGCATACGATGTCCGATTTGGGCGAATAAGCACTTTTCGGAAACGGCAGAACGAGACGAACAGGCTGGAATGTATCTAAAGAACCATTCCCCGATTTTTCGACCCATTCTGACGCTGTTTAGGCCTCCAAACGGGCTCCTGAAGATTTCGGGAAATTTTCAACGAAGGAATTCGAAGCTAATTTTCTGGGGCCATAATAGTGGATGTGTTTTATTATGTTTTACATAATTTCTGCTATTTATTTTAATTATTGCAATTTTATATGCCTTACGTGATTATCATGCCATGTAATACTAACCTTAGTATGCTAGAACGACATGGACATAGGGTTATATGTTATGCTTTAATTATGTTGATCGTCATGCCATGTTCTACTATGTTATGTGTTCTTTGTCTTGTTATTATGATAACATGTGGACCTCGAAGAATTAACATAGGACGATGCATGTAGATATAAAAAAATCCTCAAAGTAAAATACTAAGTGGGAGAGGGAATTAATTTGATATTAGATCCCATGGTCATCCATTATTGGTTGTATGTAATTTAACACTAGGACGATTATGAATTGGATATATGTCACCCATCGTGGCGTATGATTTATGACGTCTGGGTAGTGTTAAGGATATTACTAGGACAATCTTCTTAAGTTAATCACGAATATTGAAAGGTAAGCTCACCCCATCGTGACAAACCAAGTTTCATAGAATTCGAGAAAAAAGTTGGACATTCCTTGATTGATGTTGATAATGGATATTTCTGTCTACGGAGTTGTGTTCTTAAGCGAGTCCGTCTGTGACTTCACCGAAAACACCTGGGATTTATCCATTGATACATCGAACGGATGGGTCTGACTAAAGGCAACTTAAGATCTAAATAATGGTATACACTTAGCTATGAAAGATAATATATAGTCCACCCTAACGTGGCGTATTATTTAGTAGTAGGACCGAAGTAATATTTAAATTTAAATGGTATATATGTCATCCATCATGGCGTACCAGATATTTATGGAATTTAAATATTAGTGCATTAATTTTAATTAATTGTTAGAGGAAACCAATAGGTTTTAAGATATATGCAATTTTCTGATTAAGTGTTATATGCATGATTCTCAGGATAGAATGGGCTTTAATCCACTTTTCACCATACTTAAGGATAACAAACTTACCGGACCTAACTATATTGAATGGAAACGCAATTTGGACATAGTGTTGACTGCTGAAGAGTTCAAATTTTGTACTGTTGAACCCCAACCGGACCAGCCTGCTGCCGATGCTCCGGATGAGGAAAAAGAGTATTTTAAGAAGTGGACTAAGGCAGATGAGATGTCGCGATGTTACATTCTGGCAGCAATGTCGGGTGTTTTGCAACATCAGCATCAGGCCATGACCACTGCTGCAGATATGCTCTTTAATCTCAAGGAGCTTTTCGGAGATCAGAATAGGGCTGCTAGGCAAGTAGCAATGAAGTCTCTAATGAACACTCAGATGGCTGAAAAAACACCTGTAAGGGACCATGTTCTTCTGATGATGTCTCATATAAATGAACTAGAGGTCCTTGGTGCTGATATTGATGCGGAAACGCAGGTCGATATCATACTTATGAGTTTGCCCAAAAGCTTTGAGCCGTTTCGCTTGAATTACAACATGAACAAGAAGTTGTATAGTCTTGCGGAACTTCTGACAGAGCTTCAGGCAGCGGAATCATTATTTCAGCAGCATGTTCAGGTAAATGTGGCTGAGAAAGTTTCTTCTTCAAAGCCGAAAGGAAAGAAGAAGAAGAAGGTTCAGACACAGAAAGTTGTGAAACCATTGGGAGTTCAGAATTCAGTGAAGAAGCCTAAGGGCAAGTGCTTCAAGTGCAAGCAGTCGGGTCACTGGAAAAAGGATTGTCCTCTTTCTAAGAAGAACAATACTGGTATGTCTCTTTCTCTTGTTACGGAAACATATATAGCGGCTATGTCTACGAGCACTTGGTGTGTAGACACAGGAGCCACTGATCATGTTTGTAATTCCATGCAGGGGTTCCAGAAAACCAGGCTGCTTAGAGATGGCGAGATATATGTGTTCATGGGAGATGCTACGAAAGTAGCAGTGGTTGCAGTTGGAGTTATTTCTTTATCTTTTGGTTATGATAGGATTTTGGTTTTGAATAATTGTCTTTATGTACCTTCATTTAGAAGGAATTTAATTTCGGTTTCTAAACTTGCTATGGATGGTTATAATGTTTGTTTGGATCGTAATGTTTCCATTATGATGAATAAACGAGTTATATGTTCTGGTACATTGAAAGACAATTTATATATTATTGATCCTATAGAACCAATGCTGCAACCAAGTGAAATTAATAATACATTTTCTACCTCTAGTAAAAGAAAGGAACCTTCTGGATTGAACCAAACATATCTTTGGCACTTGAGATTAGGTCATATTAACTTGAGGAGGATTCAAAGATTGGTAGTAGATGGGCCTTTAGGCTCGTTGGCAGTGGAGCCATTTCCAGTCTGTGAATCTTGCTTGGAAGGAAAAATGACCAGTAGACCTTTTAAGGCAAAAGGAAATAGAGCCAAAGATGTGTTAGAATTGGTTCATACTGATTTATGTGGACCTATGAATATCCAAGCGAGAGGTGGGTATGAATATTTTGTCACTTTCATTGATGATTATTCGAGATATGGATACATTTATCTGTTGCACCGCAAGTCTGAGTGCTTTGAAAAATTCAAAGAGTACAAAGCAAGTGCGGAGAAGCGACATTCAGGAAAATGTATCAAGTCACTACGATCAGATCGTGGGGGCGAATACCTGCTTGGAGAATTTAGAGAATATTTATCAGAACATGGGATTTCATCCCAGTTGACTGCACCTGGCACACCTCAGCAGAATGGTGTAGCAGAAAGAAGGAACCGGACTCTTTTAGAGAGTGTTAGATCGATGATGAGTTATTCGAATTTACCCAAGTCGTTTTGGGGACATGCTCTAGAAACAGCGGCTTATCTTCTAAACTTGGTACCTTCTAAGTCAGTTCCAAAAACTCCAAAAGAATTGTGGACTAGTACCAAACCTAGTTTGAAACACATTCGGATTTGGGGTTGTCCAGCACATGTGCTGAACAAGAACGTGACTAAGTTAGATTCTCGTACAGAAGTAAGGCTGTTTGTGGGTTATCCCAAGGGAACAAAAGGGTATTTGTTTTATAGTCCTAAGGATCGGGATATCATTGTAAGCACCAATGCTAGATTCTTAGAGGAAGACTATATAATGAATCACAAACCCATGAGTACTGTTGTTTTAGAAGAACTAGTGGGAGGACAAGATAATTCTAATATGCCACCGATACAAGTAGAACAACCACAAGTAAATGAACAACCTATCACTAATACCACTCCAATGCTTCGTCGTAGTGGGAGGGTTGTTAAACAACCTGAGAGGTTCATGTTTTTGGGAGAGTCTTCGGACTTAGTCTCTGGTGAACATGATGAGGATCCCAGGACATACGAAGAAGCAATGCAAGATAAGGATGCAGATCTTTGGCAAAAGGCTATGCAATCTGAGATGGAATCTATGTATTCCAATCAAGTCTGGGATCTCGTGGAACCACCCAATGGTGTAAAACCCATTGGATGCAAGTGGATCTACAAAAGAAAAAGAGGATCTGACAAAAAGGTGAAAGCCTGGAAAGCAAGACTTGTTGCGAAAGGGTATACTCAGAAACAAGGAATTGATTATGAGGAAACCTTTTCTCCGGTAGTCATGCTTAAGTCAATCCGGATTCTTTTATCTATAGCAGCTCATCTCGATTATGAGATTTGGCAAATGGATGTCAAGACAGCTTTCCTAAATGGAAGTCTTGATGAAAACATCCATATGCAGCAACCAGAGGGATTCATCAAAGAGGGCCAAGAGCATCTAGTGTGTAAGCTTAAGAAGTCCATTTATGGACTGAAACAAGCTTCCAGGGAGTGGAACATTCGTTTTGATCAGGCCGTCCAGACAAATGGTTATGATCAGACTCCAAGCGAAGCATGTGTGTATAGGAAAAGTGAAGGAAATGCAGTGGTTTTTCTAGTACTATATGTAGATGACATTTTGCTCATTGGAAACAATGTAGAGATGTTGTCATCTATTAAGGCATGGTTGTTCAAACAATTTGAAATGAAAGACTTAGGTGAAGCCGCATACATTCTTGGGATCAAAGTTATAAGAGATCGCAAGAAAAGAACGTTGGCTTTATCTCAAGAACCGTACATTGATGAGGTATTGGCTCGTTTTAACATGCAGGACTCTAAGAAGGGTAATTTACCTTTTAGAAATGGAGTCTCTCTATCAAAGGAGCAGTGTCCTAAGACACCTAAGGAGATAGAGAACATGAAAGCAGTTCCTTATGCTTCAGCATGTGGAAGCTTAATGTATGCCATGTTATGCACGAGACCTGATATTTGCTTTGCCGTAGGCATGGTCAGTAGATATCAGTCCAATCCAGGTCAGGAGCATTGGAGTGCAGTAAAAACGATACTTAAGTACCTGCGAAGGACTAAGAAGTATATGTTAATTTACAAGGCTTCAGACTTGTTTCCTGTGGGATATACCGATTCAGATTTCCAGACAGATAGGGATAAGAGGAAGTCAACCTCGGGGTGTGTTTTTACTTTAGGAGGTGGAGCTGTAATATGGAGGAGTGTGAAGCAGAAATGCATCGCAGACTCAACCATGGAAGCTGAATATGTGGCAGCCTCTGAGGCAGCCAAGGAGGCTATATGGTTCCGGAATTTCCTGCTGGATTTGAATGTAGTTCCTAATTTGCCACGGCAAATCACAATTTATTGTGATAATACTGGTGCTGTTGCAAATACAAAGGAACCACGAGAACATAAGGCAGCAAAACACATTGAGCGTAAGTATCACCTCATACGACAGTTCGTTAAGCGAGGAGATATTATTGTGACTGATATAGCATCAAAGGACAACCGTGCTGATCCTTTCACGAAGAGTTTACCAGCTAAGGTTTTTGAAGAACACGTGGAGGCGATAGGAGTCAGATGTCTGGTCATGGAATAGTTATTTAAACTGGTAGCGGATTATATTAATAAACACTGATATACTCAAAGAATAGCTTGAGTATAAGTGGGAGATTGTTGGGTTTTATACTAAACTATTCATTAGTAGTATATAAACATTGTCCATTTTATTGAGAATCTTGATTGCATATTTTTACATTGTCTGTTTATTATATATTGTGGATAATTTAGTATCAAATGGGATAACAGAAGATTAAATTATCAGTGTCTATATATAATATAAAGGGTTCACAGTTTAAGTGGAATTAGACAAACCACTGGAATAACTGAAGTATTATTTGGAATAGTTTATCTTGACTATTAAATAATACTTGTATACTTTGTGTATATTGAACAGGATCGAAATATTAGAATTGTTCTTCTATTCTGACAATAAAGAAGAACTAAGATTCTATGATATTATTAATGCTTAGGTTCTCAATCCAAGTGTAGTGATTGACACTTGTATGCAATGCACATGCTTTGATTCATATGTGATGTAATTAATTGTTAATTACAATATTATGTATTGAGCAATGACATTGCATGCAGAGTGGGATATTAATTACATAAGGAAACCATGTCCTGATAATATTCGGGTTGATGATGTCCTCTTGAAAGCTCATAAAGATAATTATGCTTTAGTCCTGCAGGCAGATTTGTTCTTGCATAATTATAAGGTTGAGTGGATGATCAAGGATAAAAAGATATTAATTAAATTAATTATCAGAAATTAATTTAATTAATGGACATACGATATCTTAAACATGGGGAATTTAATAAGCAAATAATATAGGAGCCGAATTTAATAATAAAGCAATTACGGTATTAGGAAAGGCAGTGCAGATATTAATTCGTTAGTGGATAGAATTAATATTTAATGACATTGGGCTTGACCCAGAATGTCATTGGGAGGCCCGACCTAATTGTCCATGATCCCTACTGGAGCCTATAAATATTCTTGTTCTCCTAAAGGCTGAAAACGTTTTTTCGGTTTTTCATAATTCGAGATTAAAACCTAGGGCAGCCGCAAGGAGCTAGGGTTTTGGGATTTCGAGGCTTTAAGGAGAGGAAACTTCGGGAGATCGAAGGCCACACTTCGCTCGAAGGGAATCAAGGAATTCAGTAGAAGACGTGGATCAGAATCGTATCGATTAAGGTAAAGTTTTCTTTTCGAACTCGTAATCAATCATATAGTAAAACGCAGAACAGTAATCATCCGTTCCAACAGTCTTATGAATGTGAGGTTTTGAGTGTAGCATGCTGTGTTGACTACTTCTGCCCAGAAATATGTAGGTAACTTGGCTTCTTCCAACATTGTTCTGTCAGCTTCAATAAGAGTTCTATTCGTTCTTTCAACTACTCCATTTTGCTGGGGTGTGCCAGGAGCAGAGAATTGTTGAATCATTCCTTTGTATTTACAGAACTCTTCTATTACTGAATTCTTGAATTCAGTACCATTATCACTTCTCAAAATCTTGACTTTATACTTTGTGTATGTCTCAATCATTCTTACATGGTCCAATAATATCTCTGGAGTCTCATCTTTTCTGTGTAGAAAATACACCTAGGTAAATTTAGAAAATTCATCAACAATTACAAGAGTGTACCTTTTCTTACTGATGGACATTATGTTGACTGGTCCAAATAGGTCAAGATGTAACATGTGATATGGTTCTTCAATAGAGGAACCTTGAATGATGTTCTTCTCTGTTTGGCCTTTTGACAAGCATCACAGAGTCCATCAGGAGTATATAGAGCTTTTGGTAATCCTCTTACTAAGTCTTTCTTAACCAACTCATTGATATTACTGGAGTTGAGATGGGAAAGCTTCTTGTGCCAGTTCCAACTTTCATCTACTGATGCTTTACTGATGAGACAAGTAGAGGAGCCATCAGTATTTTAATGAATGTTGGCTTCATAAATGTTACCATGCCTATAGCCAGTAAGAGCAATCTTTCCTAATGATTTGTTGACTACTTCACAATGAGTTGCATAGAAGTTGACATGATAACCTCTGTATGTGATTTGAGTAACACTCAGCAAGTTGTGTTTGAGTCCTTTCAACAGAGCTACTTTTTCAATGATGACATTTCCAATGATTATATTGCCATATCCCAAAGTTTGTCCAATGTTGCCATCTCCATAGGACACAGCTGGGCCAGCTTTCTCCTCAAATTCTGACAACATGGCTTTGTTTCCAGTCATGTGTACAGAACATCCACTATCCATGACTAACATATTTTTCTTTTTACTCTGCAATCAGACAAAAACACACTAGTCAGTATTTTTAAGAACCCACACTTGTTGGGTTCTTTTGACATGCATTTTATTAATTTTAGCAGCAAAAGACTTTTTAACTTTAGCAGTCCTGTCAGGATTGTGTCCATCAGGATTTGCTTTGACAGTATCAGTATTGATAAATGCATGTTTCACATTGACATTCTTAAGTTTACCAGAATTTGCACTTTTATTAAACTTAGGTAATGGATCATAAAAGTTGTAGTACAAATCATGGTATTCTTCACAAGTATAAATAGAATGCCATTTACTGCCACAATGAAAACAAGAATTCTGTGGTTTATAAAATACTGATCTATTCCTAACATCAGACCTAGGAATTTCAGTAACCTTCTTTTTACTCTTCCTGCAATCAATAGCAAGATGATTAGACTTACCACAGGTAAAGCAACTATAATAACCCGAATTTTTGGAAAAATTTAAAACTTTTCTTATTATGATTAAGTGCATCAGTGAATAGTAAATTTGGTGGATGAATAGTGATTTTGAGGGTTAAGAAAATTTTTCATGCCACCTATGTATGAGACGTAGTGTGGATGTTCCGAAGTCGTATTAGTGATCTACGGAGTAAATAAGTGAATGCAAAGACGATCGGAATTCAGAAATTCCAAATTTTATTTTGGTAAAGTATCTGACCGGGCAGCGAATTATATATTATTATATTCAAGAAATGAGATATTAAGATTGAGTAATTGAGGATTTACTATTTTGGAATTTCATTATTTTATTAAAGTCGATTTAATGATTCGATTGTTGAAGTGAATAGTTACTATTCACTGCGAGAATCGCGTAGAGTTTTATTCGCTCTTTTTGGGAAATATTTCGAATCGTTTCAGGAGAAACAAGGCAACATTTACATGATTAAATATAGACATGGAAGTAACATGTAACAAGATTAATTCGAGGGATGCAACATTTGGATCATCCATGTGAAAGGAAACGAACCCGTAAAGCTACTTTAGCTAAGCTCTTGCATGTGCGACACGTGTCCAATGACTAAGCCATAAAGGTGATGACTCACCCCCTTTTTAACCACAAATATCAGCATTCTTATCATTATTAACCAAAACAAAAAGAAAGAAAAGGAAGAAGAACTCTCCAGATTTTCTGCCCAGCAGAAACAGAGTCCAAAGAAAAATCCATAACTCCATTTCTATCCATCCTTAAATCACCAAATTTTAACCATAGCTTCTCCACTCCATGGGCAACATTCGTTCAAAATTTCATGGCCAACAAAGGAGTGTAGCCTAGTCAAATCACTTCCCCGAGTTGGAGAACCCCAAACTGTCCAGTTTCTGTCCAGCGGGAATATGGGACTCAAACCCTAGCTAGGAAGCTTTAAATTTGGCGATCTATAGCTCAAAAGAAAGCTTATGAAGAGTACAAGGTCTGGTAAAAATCTTAGAACCAAACTCTTGTTTTTCGATTTTATATGGATTTTACAATGTGATGATGAATAGTAACTCCGAAATTTGTTAACTTGTTTTCTTGATTGGATCTTAAGGTTTAAGCTTTGTAAGGAGTATCTAAGGCTTGTTGAGTGATTGTGACCACTGGTTAGTGTTGGTAGAGCATCAAGGAAGGTATACCACTCATCCACCCTTTGATTTATGTTGGATTTTAAGTGAAGTTTTTAGTAATGATTTAAGAATGAGCATGTTTTTGGAGTTTGGAGTATGTATGGTTAATTCTTGATGGATACTTGTTGTTGGTTGATGTTGGTGATATGTTCTTGAAGTATATAAACTGATTATGTTGTAAAAATGGTTGTGTTGTGAATTGATTTGGTTTTAAGAGGTTTTGACATAACAAAAACCGGGAAACGTTACGATTATAGCCGTCGTAATGCCCATTTGATTTAAGGCTATTTTGAGCAAGAAACAACACTGACCATGAACATGTAGGTCTTGTTTTAAGGTTTGTTTTGGGGTAAAGATCATGTCTATACGAATTACGGTCTATGAGATATGACCATTTTAGTGGAAGTGGTTCAAGGAACGAGATTGCAGAAATGTACCAACTCTGAGGCTATATTTGGACCACTTAGAAGCCATATTAAAATGTGAAACTTTGAGGAATAATGATAGAGACAATTAGGAAGGCTCACGAAAAAGATTCGGATTAAAAAGATTATTTTTCGATTTTATAAAAATGTTTTAGCCGAGGTCGCGCAAGTGAAAACCACTAAGAACTTGACTTGGAAACCAATGTTGTAAATGGTTAAGTATAACTTGTATTCGAGGATCGATTTCGGACTAAACCTACGACTTAGTAATTGTCGACTAAACGTGGACTTAGTATGAGCCTATAACGAGCTAGTAATTCCTTGGTTGTGTTTCGCTTACGTGTTTAAGCATTGAGTACAAGTGGATTGTCCCGGGGATTAATCGTGCGTTTGCTTTGACTTTGTCTAGATTGTCCGGCATCGTCGCGAACCCCTATCACTTCACGAGCATCAGGCAAGTTTCTAAAACCATATTTTGAAGTATGCATATACTAGATGCAAGTTTTCTCATTCTATGCTTGATTTTAAGTTATAATATTCTGATGATGCATATGGTATTATGCATGCTTTCAAACCTCACGTCGTATATGGATGTGATGGTATAAAATTGTTGAGATGGAATATATGCATATGATAGATGTATGCAAGTTTTCAAACCTATACCTCTATAAACTGTTGTTGTGATAAATAAAAGATATTGAGATATATGCTATGTGTTCATGATTTCGAAACAGTACTTATGATGCTAAGTAAAAGTTATTAGTATAAGTTGGACTTATAAGCAGTGGTTACGGCAAGATTTATAAGCCGATGTTTTAAGAAAAACCCTCAGTAGGGGGTATATACTCTGTATTTATTCTACGGACCGGGAATGATATCAGTTGTTATCTAGGGTTATATTATTATACTATTATCCATTATTTTCTTAAGAAAGTATTTGGGAATTACTTCTAAATAAATATTCTTTATTAATTATAGTTTCATTAATTATTTAAAGCCCTACTTCTTAAGAAAGTATTTTGTGAAAACTATTCTTTAACCCTAGATAACTAATAAAGTTTTATTCAGACAATTATAAATATAATTAGGGAAGGTTCCCACATCTATTTCTCTTTTAAGTCTATATTCGGAAAGACTTAAATGTTCGCTCAAACTACAAAGACTCAGGGGACCTTTCTCAAGTTTTAATGTTGTTTCAAGTGGACTGCCCGGTCCTAAATATTTTTGAAACTATTCATTTAACAGCTTTGTATGCTACCATCAAAATGATTTTGATTACTTCCTCAAGACTCGAGGAGTAAGATCAGTGGAATAAGTTGTATCCATGAACAAACATCAGCTTGGGAAATAAGGGTGAATTTTCCTTTCCAACCAGATATGACTACTTTGTGGAGTCGTATACTAGGGGAAAAAGGGAAAGGAACTTTATGTTTCAGAATTATGGATTTTCTTGAACTCGGAGAATATGTAAGGGACTGAGTGGCGCCTGTCCCCTAAGGGAATTACGCGTAGACCGACGGACTATGAACGGGTCTGTTCTTCCCTTAGATTATCAGTATGTGCCCGACCGTAGGGTAAGAGGAGGGTGACAGACCGACGGACTATGAACGGGTCTGTTTTTCCCACCCAGAGAAGAGTATCAGACCGACGGACTATGAACGGGTCTGCTCTTCCCCCTACAACCGAAGGCGGGGAGGTAGGTCAGTTAGCGTCTGTCTATTCTTCCCTTCTACGTAGAAAAAGATCAGTGGGGATTCGACTTGCGACTGATCATCGTAGAGGTATCCCTGTCGCCTAGAATCTCCGTCTACAGTTCATCATCCATGAAAGAACATGTTTTAAGCAGGTTTCCAGAAAAGAAAAGTTTATTCAAGCTATTCAAGTTATTCAAGCTATTCAAGTTTATGCAAGTTTATTCAAGTTCATGCAAGTTTATTCAAGTTTAGAAAATGGATTGGAAATATTTTGCACTGTCTTTATTTCCAAATTATGATATGAGGTAAATGTTTGATATGAAAGATGATATGAAATTTTTCCTTATAACTTCATCTTTTAAGTTATATGTTGATAGTCTGCTTATATTTATATAGCAGATATTTTACGGAAAGGATATACTGAGTTATCTTTCTACTTCATCTTTTATTTTATACTAGAACTTTGTTCTTAGTATGAATATCAAAAGTTTGCAGAATATTATGGAGATGATATTTGAAATACAACAATGGTATTTTTGGAATACATTCCGATAAGGAAATGATTTCAGTATCAAGATATTTTGACAAGTTATTGTCTTATACCCGCTTTACTTCTGGGTTGAATTAAAGGCAGAATTATGCCATACTTTCATTACCTTGCTGAGCTATCGCTCACTCTTGCTATTATTTTATATATATTATATAGCAGCGAAGCAGGATGCCAATGGGACGGCACATACCTCGCAAGGCGTTTCCATAAACAGTTTCTAGCAGTGATCCGGGGAGTAGTACGAACCAATCGAATCAGGCTACGACTTTTGGTATTCAACTTATATATAGACATGAATGGTATGAGAGGATTGTGAGCATCAGAAGGGTATTGTAATAAAAAAAAAATATTTATTCCGCAATTGTTGTAGTGTGTCGTTTCTGAGACTCTAACATGTGTGTGTGTGTGTGTGAGACATATTATGTGGGGTCATGAGCAGGTGAAATATGAATGGTGTGAGTAATACAGGTAAGGCAAGGAGTACATGGTTCGTGACAACCCTAAATCCCTGACCCCGGATTTGGGGCTGTTACAACAACATTTTCTTGGTGCATTTGGGATAAACTTATAATTATTCTCTTTATTAATCCCAACTTTATCATTCCTGTTTCTCTTGACAGTAGGTGTCTTTTGTCTACCAGTTACTTCACAAATTTTATCCTTAAGTTGTTTCTGAGACAGCAGACCTACATTCTTATGTCTATTGGCTTTGACAGGTTTAGACTTAGAATCTGTAGCTTGTTGTGCAGAAGTAGATCCCTTTTCAAAAGTTGAGTTGGGATCTTTACCAAACACAAAATTAACAGGTTTAATCTTAGATTTGGTTTTATCTACAACATGTCTGTAGGTCTTTGGATTTTTTGTCTCATTGATAACAACTTTCTGCTTCAATTTCTTATCATTTTCTTGTTTGTACCCTAGACACTCTTTCCAATTCTTATCATTATTGATTTCATGGAATTTCCTTCCAGAGTCTGTCCAGGTTCTGATTTTCTCATTAGCATATTCAAGTTCCTTTTCAAGAGCAGTACATTTAAATTGCATTTCTAGTTTCATGTGCCTAGCATTATCATATTCTTTTTGTACTTCTTGCATAAAGAGTAACTCAGCTTCTAGGTGATCATTTCTTTTTCTAACTTCAGACATCTCAGATAAGATCCTAGAATTTTCAGCAGATTGACTTCTAAAGCTAATATGCAATGACTTTAGAAAAGATCTTAACTCAGAAACATTATTTGTATCAAAATCAAAGACAGTGCTAGATACCTTTTCCTCAGGAGCAGCAGTTTCATCAGTATTGGCCATCAGGGCATAGTTGACTTCCTCTTTTTCAGATTCTGAGGAAGAGTCCATCCAATCCCTGCTAGATGTAATGGGTGCTTTAGCTTTCTTGCACTCAGTTGCAAAATGGCCCATTCCATTACATTTGTAGCATTTGATCTTTGACTTGTCAAACTTGCTACTCTTGTTGTCCTTCTTGTTGTATCTGTCTTTGTCAGCATTGAAGGTCTTTTTCTGAAAGTTGCCTTGCCTTCTAGCCTTCATGAACTTCATCTTCTTGAAGCCATTGACTATCATAGCAACCATCTCCTGCATGTCAGAGTCAGTAGAATCATCATCAGTATTGGCATCAGGATTGTCATCAGTATCTGATGATGAGTCATCAGGATCTGACTCCACAACTTTTGTCTTCCTTCTTGAGACCTCCACAGCTTTTCCTTTTGATTTTGCCTCAACATTCAAGGCTACAGATTTTGCCTTGCTGCTTCTCTTGTTCTTTCTCTATTGAACCTCAAGATCATAGGTTCTAAGCATTCCCTACACTTCATCAAGAGAAACAGAGTCTAAATCATACTGATGCTTGATGATAGAAGATTGTGTATCCCATTCTTCAGGTAAAGCT
Source organism: Heracleum sosnowskyi (assembly GCA_030848705.1). NCBI lineage: Eukaryota > Viridiplantae > Streptophyta > Magnoliopsida > Apiales > Apiaceae > Heracleum > Heracleum sosnowskyi. The sequence goes on from CM061242.1 coordinate 70,171,629, forward strand.
CTCAGAAACTTGGTGTTAGAGTCCTCAGCAGCATACTCTTTGCCAACTAGAGATAGATTATTCAGTAGTGTCAGGAATCTATCATACATATCAGTAAGACTCTCATCAGGTTTAGCATCAAATTGTTCATACTCTTGAATCAGTAGAGCCCTTATGTTCTTTTTGATAGATTCAGATCCTTGGCATTGAGTTTCCAAGGTATCCCAAATTTCCTTTGCAGACTTGCATGTTATCACTCTGTTTGACATGACAGCATCAAGACTATTATTCAAGATATTCTTTACCTTTGTATCCCTGAGAACGTGAGCCTGTTCTTCTGGTGTCCACTCACTTTTCACCTTCTAAACATAGTGTTCAGGAACAGTATCTGTTTGACCAATGAGTCTCTTAGGAATATATGGTCCATCATTGATCATGTCTAGATAATCATGATCTGTTGCTTCCAGGTACATCAACATCTTTACCCTCCATGTAGGACATTCAGTTTTCTTCAGGATGGGAATTTTGATGCTTTCATATTTGCTTGTCGACATCTTAGATCGTTTCTGATTAAATTAAATCAGTTTGCTCTGATACCAATTGTTGCCCAGTAATTAACAGTTGTAGAAGGGGGGTTGAATACAATTGTATAAGATTCTCGACTTAATAAAATTATAGAACACAAATATGAAAGAATAACAACTTTATTAATTCTGATATAAAATTGTTACAAACTCTCTCAAGAAATTCTGATGTTCTTGAGAGCTGCTAGGTTACAATAATACTCGTGTAGATGATTACAATATGCAAAACCTAAACTATGTTTATATACTACACACAGCTGCTCTATCAATTACAAGATATGTTTAAATCAATTACAAACTATCTTCAATACATATCTTAACTAACAGCTGCATTCCTATAAAATAGGAACCGACAAATCAATCTTCCTTATTTTCTGGACTCAGTAGTTATCTTCAAGTAATACTAATCAGCTTCACAGTCCTGATGATAATCCTGATCTCAATCCTGATATCAATCCTGATACTGACGCTCTGCAATACTGATGACGTCAGCATCTCAATCCTGATCAGTAGTCCAGATACTGATGATCATTGAATCATAAACTAACAGGTTAGTCTCTTGGTACAGTAAGAAACAACAATATGTGTCAACTTCCACAGCTGAGGCTGAATATATAGCTGCTGGAAGTTGTTGTTCTCAAGTGCTTTGGATTAGAAATCAACTAAGGGATTATGAACTTGTGTTGGAGAAAATTCCAATCATGTGTGACAACACAAGTGCAATATGTTGTCAAAGATACATCTGTCTCAGATGTTGAGACAACAAGTAGAAATGTTCTTGTATCTTGCTACATGAATAGGAGGCTTCAATTCACAGGCTTAGGTCTCACTTTGTACCAACTGTCTATCTGGCTGAACTACACTCTTTAAGTTCTTCCCCTATGACTGCCTGATTCCAAGCCTAAGGGGGAGAAGAGTCTAGTTTAGTTATCTTACAAGAGGAGAAATAGTCAGTCTACCTGTTAGAAGTTAGTAAGCAGAAGCTGGTTGAGTAAACACCTCTGCATTCACTCAAATGGATGCAGTTGTAAAAAGGAGGATAGTGTTTGCTTTCTCAAGAGAATATGTTTGGTGAAACACATTTGTAAAGAATCTACACATGGGAGAACTAAGGGTGTTCCCACACTTGGTAAGGTTCACACACAACCTCGAATTGAAACTCCCTCTTCTTCTCAGGGGGAGTTTCCAAAATCTATCTCTAACCCCACTTCTCTTTTAGATTCTTCAAATGGAGATATTTCTTTGAAAACTGAGATTCTTGAATCTTAGGATATCGATCATCAAGGATTCTCTTCCTTTGATGAGCCAATTTCAAATGACACTTTACTTGATACAGTGCTCACCACCCAGGACCTACATCTTGATGGTCAGGGAATGCATGCTGGGGCACATCGTAATGACACCATCAGAAACACAGAGGTTTCACTAGTTCTTACATGAGACTATGTGCCTATCTATTTAATCCTCTTGGACTTGGAAATGCCTTCACAGGCAAATAAAACTGATGTTGTAACCCATCCCATTTCAATGGAGACAACACCAGATTCTACATCTATTCAGCAGCTAGATTCTAAGAATCAAATGTCATTTCATCCTGGTGCAAATGATTCATTTGCATCAGAGGGGTCTAGCTCTAGCTCTAAATTGGCTAAGGCCATCATTTCTCAGGAACTAGGGTCTGTACAACATGACGGTCTCCCAGGATCATCATATGTTCCACCACAATTGACGGTTGTAGCTCATCAGAGCTCAAGTATGGATCAGAGTGATATGCTTCAAACAGCAAACCAAGGAATGCACTAGTAATACTTTCACCATATCACAAGGCTCAATGTCTAGGGTGGATGTCACTAATGCAGTTCCTCAAAAGTCTATCACAATGGTCTTTGAAACTGTTATGTCACCTCCAACTCCAAGTAAAACAATTCCAACCAAAGTGAGGAAGAAGAAGTATCCTTCTAGGTTCATAATGAAAGCAACGGCCAATGGAGTAATAAAGAAGAAAATCATTAAGAAACTCAAAGGAGGGCTGAAGCTGTCAGAAAATGGAATTGTGAACACTGTTACTTCAATGAGGATCAAGTCAGTTCCAACTCACAGAAGAGGTCTGAGAAAAGGCTTCACTGCTAAACTAAGTGAAGAACCACTGGATGTCAAACCTCTGGACAGTTACATACAAAAGGATGACTTGAGAAGAATTGAAGCCAACAAGATTTGGGGAGTAGAGATTGTGAAGAATGAACTTTTTGCTGAATTCATGGATGTTACATCAAAGAAGATCACTCTTTCCAATAACAAAGGAACAAACATTCATGAGTTAATCCGGGTTATCAGTCTTCTAGATGATTCTGATTCAACTCACAAGCTTTGGAAAGTTGGTCTAGCTAAGATGATTCAAGCAAAAGAGAAGAAGAAGATTGAGAAGACTGAAAAGAGACAAAGACACTAGAAAAGGATAGAAAAGGAATTAGAAGAAATGAAGAAGAAGACTGAAGAGTACAGAGCACAAGGTAAAGCTCAAATCTATGGTGACCTCCAATGCTTGATCTAAAGGATGGAACTGGCAGAACTTCTAAAATCAGAATTGAATTTTCTAGCAGCTATCCAGTTGCCAAATTAAAAAGAGTTATTGAAGCTTTGAAGGATTCTCCTCTGATTGAAGAAATAATCATTGTTCAAGACTACAAGAGCTACATTGTTGCTGCTGAAAGTAAGACTCATGCACCTCCTCCTTCCTAAGTCTACTTCAAATGATTATATGTATCTTTGTCCTTGGTCATACTGTTTATTTATGACAAGTTGATTATTCTGCCATTTGAGTTGTCATGTTTATTCTGTTAATTATAGATAGGCTTGTTATCAGGAGTGAATTTGTGATTAACTGTCTTACTCACAAATTGGAGGAGATTGTTAGTCATGGAGGCAATCCTGTAAAACATAAATAACAAGCCTATAGTATTGTGTCACTTTGTGTCACTTACTTGACCCTTTAACTAGGGGATCCCTTTGTTCCTAAAGGTTCTACATATCTGTAAACTCAATATATGTAACCATGTAATAAGCTCTAATTATGACTTGGAAGAAGATCACAAGATCATGCCTCAAGACATTTGAAGACAAGATGAAGAATAAATATGTTATAATATTGAAGAATAAATTTTGTCTAAGTGATGATTCGAGAAGTGTCAAAATGTACTGATTCGAGAAGTCATCCATTCAAGAAGTGCTAAATGTGAAGATTCGAGAAGTTTACTTGTACTGATTCGAGAAGTCAAGTATTACTGGTTCGAGAAGTGAAGACAGCTGATTCGAGAAGTGTACTTATACTGATTTGGGAAGTCAATTCAATAAGTCAGTTTACACTGATTTGAGAAGTCAAGATATCGAACCAAACATCTCTGAGATATCGAATGAAGGACTTAGCAGAATCTTCAATCAACATCAGACAAAATTTTTGGGAACAAGTAATCAAATCAAACCAAGGCATATGCAATTGTCTTTATCAGTTGCAGTATGCATATGGAAAGCGTACAAGGAAGCTTAGAGAGACAGTCAATGGAAACAGCTAAAGATATGGATCTGGCAGTATGCAAAACAAAGCAAAGTGTTGGGATTTATGGGTGATAGCATAGGAACAACTTAACTTTGAATGTACTTAATTTTTTAATTAAGTAGAACATACTGTCACAACCAAAGTATGTTCTTGTAATCAGTATGCTATGTCATTTTAATTGTGGAATTTGGAAGAAGTTCACTTTCTGTGTCCAAGCCTCAAAGAATGCATATTAGATGACAGCATGAATAAAGGTTACTGTCATAAGCATTGACAGTAAGATTACAAGAAGACAGAATGTTGCAAGTCACGACAGCATATTCACTCTGACAGCAACATTGGCGGAAGACTACGCGACAACAACTTTAGCCCTCGACAGCAAGTTTGGAAACCTCGACAGCACACTGTGCGGGGAACTCATACTGTCACCAAAGGCACATTCCTGTGACAGCAAGCTCTGCGACAAAAGTAACTGTCTCGAGAAAGATCCTCATTCTAGGTATCTTTCTCAGTCAAATCCCGTGACAGTCTCAATGTTCAAGAAACAGGCGTGTTGCAGTATCCCTAAGCTACACCAAGTCTGCAAGACTACGACAGAAGCTTCAAGCACTGCAAACAAAGCGAATCAATTCAAAGAGCAAGGTCAAGTCTCTATTTGCTGAATTGTTTTAGCTGGAAATAGAATGAATCTAGGTTGCTTTCTTTATAATGTTCATCTGACAGGTTAGAAATTTAGGAAAGTCACATGGGTAAACATTTTGTAAGAAGCTGCCACTTGATAATGACAACAGCTTCACAAACCTGTGATTGACAGTGATAGGATTAGTTTTAATACTAAGACTATCAAATCATTCTAGGTAAGTATCGAAGACAAGCAATTGTCTTGGAGAAACCCGAAGCTCAAGAATTCTCTTTTGAGGTTGTAGCAACACTTTGCAAAATAAATAAAACATTTATTTTGTGAATCTTGTCTCTACTACATACTGTTTAGTGATTGCACTCATATTACTGATAACACTTAATCTTGGTTTTGGTTGTTGAAACTGAGATTGAATTTTATCAGTATTGCATTCATCCCCCCCCCCTTTTGCAATACACGAGGACTAACAACTGGTATCAGAGAAAACAGATTAACATACATATCTGAGATCCCGAAGAAAATGCAGAAATCAAACAGTATCAAGATCCCAGCTTTTGATAAAGAGAACTACAGCATTTGGAAAAGAAAAATCTTGTTGTTTATAAAAGCTGCGAATCCACTATACCTAGGAATCCTTGAGAATGGTCCTTTCGTTCCAAGGAAGGAAATTGAAGCCACAACAGTAAATGGTGAAGTCATTCCTGCACATTGGGTTCCCAAAGATCCTTCTGAATTTTTGGAACCTGAGACGGAGAAAATGGTGCTAGATGATCACTTGCAACTCATCTTGCTCGATTCTCTCACATTGGATAAAGTCATGTGTGGAAGTGTGATAAGCTGCACATCAGCCAAGGAGATGTGGATCAGCTTAGCTTTACTGTGTGAAGGAAGTGAAGAAGTTAAGGGCAATCAAAGGCAAATACTCATATCACAATATGAGGCATTCATGGCCAAGCCTGGTGAAGACTTAACTTCCATGTTTGAAAGGTTCAGTAAGCTCTTAACTGAATTACAGATACATGGCAAGTACTATGACAGAAAAGAGTTAAATGTCAAGTTCTTGCTTACACTGCCTGATCACCTTGAACACAAGACAACAACCATACGAGAAGGAAGAGATCTCAACAAAATAACCTTTGAGACACTTTATGGTATTCTGAAATCTTATGAACTTGAACTCTTTCAAAAGAGAGCCATACAAAGTGGAACAAGGAACAAGATGGCTAATATGTTAAGTGCCCTAGTAGCACATGTGCCAAGGATCACACAGCCAAGTTAAGTACTACAAATCACACAACCAACCCCTGCACAATCCTTGAAGATAGAAGAGGTTGTTGAAGATGATGAGAAAGTGGTACTACAGCGCAAGGTTGTGGAAGATGAAGACTTCTACACAATGGAGGAACTGGAAAGCATGGACAATCCTACTATGGCCTACATGGCTAAAAAGTTCAAGAACTTTAGGTTCAAGAAGGATAGGTCATTCAGGCCCTAAGGCCAAGCATCCAAGTTCAACAAGGGAAGCTCATCAAAGGCTGCTGTGGGAAGTTCAACCAAAGGAGGATACAAGACTGGAATGGTGGATAGGTCTAAATTCAAGTGTTACAACTGTGGTGAACCTGGTCATTTTGCTACTGAATGCAAAAGACCCAAACAGGTTCAAAGATTTGAGAAAGGAACTGGTGGATACTCCAAGAAGTTTCAAGGAAGAGCCTATGTGGCTGAAGGAAAGTGTTGGGATGAGTCTGATGATGAAGATGAAGAAGAGTATGTCAACCTAGCTCTCATGGCTAGCACTGATGAAGTAACATCAACATCTTCAAGTCAGGGCAAGAAGAAAGACAAAGTCATGTGGATTATTGACAGTGGTTGCTCAAGACACATGACAGGTGATAAAGCCCTTCTATCACATTATGTAGAGAAAGCTGGCCCAATCATAACCTTTGTAGACAACAGCAAAGGTTACACAGTGGGATATGGCTGTCTGGAAATTGGAAATGTTGTCATTGAAGACATTGCTCTTGTGGATGGATTGAAGCACAATCTACTCAGTGTCAGCCAATTCAGTGACAGAGGATTCAAGGTTGATTTTGACATGATGGTGTGTAACATCTATCACAAGAAGGATGGAAGCCTCTCTCTAAAAGGGGTCAGAAAAGGAAGCTTGTTTGTTGCTGACTTAAATTCAACAAAGAAGGATAAGGTTTACTGTTTCTACAGTAAAGCAACTGTTGGTGACAGTATGCTTTGGCACAGGAAGCTCTCACATCTCAACTTCAAGACAATGAATATTTTGATGAAGAAGGAGTTAGTGAGAGGTTTGCCCCAACAGGAATTCTGTCAAGAAGGACTGTGTGAAGATTGTCAAATGGGCAAACTAAGGAGAGCTGTGCACAAGTCCAAGCAATTGAACACCAACACTGAAGCACTCAAGTTGATTCACATGGATCTCTTTGGTACAATCAATGTACCATCGATGGCCAAGAAGAGATATGCCTTAGTAATGGTGGATGATTACTCAAGGTACACTTGGGTGAAATTTCTTGAATCCAAAGATGAAGCTGCTCAAGTAATTATTGATCAAGTCAGAGTTCTTGATAGAACTCCAAACTCTAAAGTTCAAATCTTGAGGAGTGACAATGGTACAGAATTCAGAAATGCCACACTTGGAAATTTCTGTAAAGATGAAGGAATTGTACAACAATTTTCTGCTGCAAGGACTCCACAGCAAAATGGAGTTGTAGAAAGAAAGAACGGGACTCTCATTGAAGCAGCTAGAACTATGTTGCATGATGCTAAACTGCCAACATATTTCTGGGCTGAAGCTATCAACACAGCATGTTATACTCAAAACAGAACCATGATTAACAAAACTCATGCAAGCACACGTTACTGTCTGTTAACTGGAAAGAAACCTACTGTCAAATATTTTCATGTGTTTGGGAGAAAATGCTTTATGATGAAGGACAATCATGAGAAGAAAGGAAAATTTGACACCAAGGCATTTGAAGGACTATTCATGGGTTACAGCACAGAAAGGACTGCATACAGAGTTTATGTTATGGAACACAGGATTATTGAAGAAAGTGTAAATGTCACATTTGATGAAACCAAGTTTCCAGGGCTGCACGAAGAAGGAAAGATGCAGACTTTAAGATTTGAGAATCAAGGATACTTGGAAGCTGAAGAAATTGTTGATGAAGAACCTAGCTTCACTCAAGTTGTTGAGGTTGATAAAGATGCTGTCAATACCACAACTGTCAACCAAACTCCAGCTCAATCACAAACCATAACTTCTAATATTCATAACAGTGGTAACTCTGGAGACAATGAAGAACATGGTGAAGACAATGGAATTGATGAGCATTCAACTCAACAAACTGAAGCAAATGTTCCTGTTCAGTCAAGTAGCTTGCCCAGAATCACCAAGTGGAACAAGGTTCACACAAATGACCTTATCATTGGTGACCCTACTTCTGGAGTGAGGACCAGGAACAAAGTCTCTGCTGACAGCATGTTTTCATGCTTTCTGTCTCAAATGGAACCTAAGACAACTGATGAAGCATTGTTGGATTCTGACTGGGTGATAGCCATGCAAGAAGCGCTGAATTAGTCTGAAAGAAACAATGTATGGAAATTGGTTCCAAGACCTAAAGGAAAGTCAGTCATTGAGACCAAATGGGTTTTCAGAAACAAGCTTGATGAAAATGGATCAGTGACAAGAAATAAGGCAAGGCTAGTGGCTAAAGGTTACTGTCAACATGAAGGAATAGATTATGATGAGACATTTGCACCTGTTGCAAGACTTGAAGCTATAAGAATTTTCTAGCCTATGCTGCACACTGCAACTTCAAAGTATTTCAGATGGATGTCAAAAGTGCCTTTCTAAATGGAGAGTTGGAAGAAGAAGTGTATGTTGAACAGCCACCAGGATTTGAGGATGCTGAAATGTATAATTTTGTGTACAAACTTTTCAAGGCTTTGTATGGACTAAAGCAAGCACCCAGGGCCTGGTATGACACACTTTCCACCTTTCTTTTGGAAAATCAGTTTACTACAGGAGTTGTGGATAAGACACTTTTCTATAAACACCATGGCAAGGACATTATTCTGGTACAAATCTATGTGGATGACATCATTTTTGGTTCTACTAATGAGAAGCTGTGTTGGAAGTTTTCCTCTCTCATGAGTAACAAATATGAGATGAGCATGATGGGAGAATTGTCATTCTTTCTGGGATTACAAATTCTTCAACAACCTGATGGAATCTTCATTTGTCAAGCTAAATATATCAAGGAACTTCTCAAAAAGTTCAACTTGGAAGATTCATCACCTGCAAAGACACCAATGTCCACATCAACTAGTCTGGATCTTGACCCTAAAGGAAAGAAAGTTGACTCAAGCACCTATAGAGGCATGGTAGGATCTCTCCTATACTTAACTGCTAGCAGACCTGACATCATGTTTGCTACATGTCTCTATGCAAGGTTTCAAAGTGATCCAAAGGAGTCACACTTAGTAGCCATCAATAGAATCTTTAGATACTTAAAAGGCACTCCTAACCTAGGCCTTTGGTATCCTAAGAACACTGGATTTGATCTAATTGGTTACTCAGACTCAGACTATGCTGGATGCAAGATTGACAGAAAGAGTACTACTGGTAGCTGTCAATTTCTTGGTGGAAGATTGGTCTCATGGTTTAGCAAGAAGCAGCATTCAGTTTCCACCTCAACTGCAGAAGCTGAGTACATTGCTGCAGGCAGTTGCTGTGCACAAATTCTATGGATGAAGAATCGACTTCAGGATTATGGTCTAGTGTTAAGAGACATTCCTATCTACTGTGACAACACTAGTGCCATAGCTATTGCAGACAATCCAGTTCAACACTCTAGGACAAAGCACATTGATATAAGACATCACTTTATCAGAGAGCATGTTGAACAAGGTACTGTGAAGCTGATTTATGTTCCAACTGACAAGCAACTTGCTGACATCTTTACTAAGCCATTGGATGAAGCAACCTTCAACAGGTTGGTAAGTGAATTGGGAATGCTGAATCTGGTATGTTGATTTACTCAGTTTTCTGTATTTTCAATTTTTTTTTGAAGCTCATGACAGCAACTTCAAACCTGCTGTCAAGAGAAGTTACTGTCTACTTGGTCTATGCCTGTTATGTGACAACATGTCTTGATTTGACTATTCATGTCTGTATTTTGTGCCAGTCTCATACTTTTAGACCCTGTATGACATTAATATAGATAATTGCTAAGTTTGAGAGATAAATGTCTGTTCCATTGGACTTTCACACCTTTTTGCATAAATCTATAGGTTTAAAGGAGGACAACCATTAATTACTTTTGTGGTAGTTGTATGGGTACTCTAACTGTTGACCATTAGACTTTAATCCTTACACGGTTTTGCCTATAAATTAACCTTAGGTTTTACCAGTCTGCTCTCAGTTTTAAAGTAAATAATGGAAAACAAAGTAGGAATTGAAGTAGGGCTAAAACGGTGCGATAGTGAACCCGACAGTGAAGAGATTGATAAGCTCTTCGAAATGCTGTTGGACGCCATGGATGAGATAGATGAAGAAAAGAAACAGGAAGAGGAGGCCAAGGCTCAGGAAGAAGAGAAAGAGCTTCAGGCACTTCTCAAAGAAGAAGGTCGCTCTGAAGAGGAAATTAAGGCAGAGACGTTAGAACTAGTTGATAAAATCATAGAATAATGTACTCAATGTTCTATTTTAATGATTTTATTAATAATAAAAGTTCTTGTCTTTGTGGTTTTTGAGTTCATGATTTGTCTGTGTTAACTGCATCATATCTGTGTTCATTTAGATTCAAATTGCTAAATCCATACTCTGTTAATTTTATGTTAAGATTATGAATAAAGAATCCTAGAAAGTCCATGACAGAAACAATTTTTCCATCTAAGTTACTGTCGTCAAGAAGGATACTGTCATATGGTTCTTGACAGCAAAATTCTTGACAGCAGGTAAAGACTTTCTGTCAAGGCTTTCAAAAGATACTGTCATTCAAATGCTTAACGGTGACAGCATGTTTTGCGCAATAGTTTCTGTCGCGCAAAACCTACTGTCACCACTTCTTATTACTGACAGAATGTTTCTAGCGCACAGGTTACTGTCAACAAAAGTGGACCGTTACAATTGTATATTCACCCCACGTTTGACAGTAAATAACAGGCAGTAACTCACGTGTTGTATGAGTGGGTTAAGACACGTTCTTCAATTCCACTTTTTGTGCACAAACGTTTGAGATACCCTTTTATTCCCCAGTTACTCAGACATATCACTCTCATCACACTTCAGGCAAAATACTTTTCTTCGAGCTAAAAGCACCTTTCTCACTTTCTTCTTTTCTTGAATCTCCATGGCACCCAAACAGACTCTCTCTCTCAGACAAACTTTGCTGGTATCTTTTCCCCAAATGATGCTGGTGAAGGTTTCAAAGGACTCGTGTTCTTCATGAACAAGTCCTATCTTCGTTCTGCCATTACCTCAACCCCCATTCTTGATTTAGACAGAATTGAGGCTTTTTGGCAAACTGCTGTTGCTCAAACTGAGGGTGTGAACCCGGGTATTCACTTAACAATTGCTGGGCAACACTACACTCTTACAGCTGAGGTCATCAACACTGCTCTTGGTATTACCCTTGAAGCAGGACAACAATTTGCTGAACTTGCTAATGATGATACTCTCAAGAAGCTCTTCTTGAAGATTGGGTACGCATGCCCTATTCTCGAAGAGGGAACAACCAAATGGTACCCGTCTGGTGAAATGGATAGGAAGTATCTGAGGAAGGAGTGGAGTATGATCTTTGATGTCATGGTCAAGGTGTTCTCTACCAAGTCTACTGGCTGGAATGGAATACCCTCCTACATCAAGAAACTGACACATTCTCTTGTCCATGGATACAAGGTGAATGTTGGAGCTTTCCTTCTGGCACAACTCAAGGCTGCCATAGGTAAGAAGGTATCAATCTACCCTCGCTTTCTTATGATGTGCATCAATTCTTTCTGTGCATTTGATAGTGATGCTCCTCGTCAAGAGGTTTGCCCTGTCTTGAAAAAGAACACGCACACACTATTGTCATCACAAAATCTCAATGCACACATTCCACTATGTTTCACTCAGCACATGGTTAATCAAGTGACCAACCTTGATTATCCATTACCTCCTGGTTATGATTCTTTTAATCTTGTGAATGAAACTGAATTAGACCCAAATTCAGTTAACCCACATTCCACACCATACACTCAGCCTAGGCTCTCTAGACTTCCCAAAGCCCAAAGAGAAGCCTTGCAAGAATCCAGAAAAAGATCCTTAGAAGCTGATGTTGGTGGTAGCTCTGTGAGTCTTGAGGGAGATACTGCACCTAGTGCAGCAAATAAGGAAGGTAGTCAAACAGAACCCCCATTGGTTCCCCCTGAGCCTAAGAAGAAGAGAGCTAGGAGGACCAAAACCACTGTTAGCCAAGCTGCAGTTTCTCAACAAACTGTGGTTACTGAAAGGGATTCAAACACCTCCCTAGATGTGCCTTCTCAACAAGGGGCATCTATTGAAATTGGCCTCTCCCCCAAGGCACCCTGTACAGAGTCTGCACAAACTCATGGTTCACAACCTGAGAACCCCCCACTTGAAGAAACACACAGTGAGTTAGGGCACAGTGAGGATATCTCTATTCCTTTTGATGATTCACATTTCTCTTCTGTGAATCAGCCCCCACTCTCTGCTACACTTTCACCTTCTTCCTTCCCTACACATTCTTTTGTTTCTTCTCCACAACCTAGAGAAGGGGACAATCCCAACCCTTCAGGTTTTGATCATCCATCTCCAATCATGGATGAGCCCCCATCTACTGGTCCACAAAAACCCATTTCTCAAAGTGAAATGGACACCACTCCTCCAAACACTGAGCTAGGGCAAAGTGGTATCTTGTCAGAAAATGAAACAGCTAACACTTTGTCTGAACTCCAAGGAGCATCTTACCTTCAGGAAGATGCTGTCACAGCCTCTGTTGCTGTCAAAGACACTGCAAATGTTGCTGTCCTGGACACAGCTGCTGTCATGGGTGGAGAGAAAGATACTGTCACTACAGAACCTACTGTCACTCCACCTCCCAAAGTTACTGTCATGCTAGAACCTGCTGTCTAGACTCCAACTGACAGTAACATTTCTGCTAAAGATGCTGTCAAGTCCTCCCAGACTGATTTTGATGCTGTACTCCTTGAGGATGCCTCTGATGATGACCTACCTCTTGCCAAACTCTTAAAGGTACATTCTAAATCTTCTCCTTCAATGCATGTCAGTACTGCTCATACCCATGCATCTAGGTTAAGTGAGGGTGTGCAAAAGAAAAGAGAGATAAAAGAAAAGAGAGGTGAGCATAAAAATTAGAGGCAGCCAAATGAGCTGGCAAAAGGAGAGGGACATGAGCATGTCCATCGAGATCTTGAGGGAGCCCACACTGTTCAGGCATTAGGCCTTGAGAGTCACAATGTGAGGGGTGATGAGATCACTCAAAAACACCTTGAGAGTGTGAGAACCCCCATAGCCTCCAAGCCCCTTTCTTTTCCTTCCCCTCCAAGAAGGTTAAGGACTGGTGGCCCCTCTTCTACTTTTGGACACAAGATCACAGCTCTGGAAGGTCAATGTGCTAGCTTCAACTCCAAGCTAGACTCTCTCTCTCAACTTGTAGTTGATGGCTTTGCTGCCACTAAGCTTTCCCTACAATTCCTCACTGACCTAGTAGCTGCCAACTCAACTAAGGGGGAGAAGGTAGCAAGATCAGAATCTATACCTATTCAGGAATCAGGTGGAACTCAGGGGGAGCAAGTATCTGTGAAGTCAACAGGGGGAGCAAAGCAAGTTTCTGAAGTCAAGAAAAAGGCATTGACTAAGGGGGAGCAAGTCAATCCAAGCAGTGGACAACCAAGGGGTAATGATGAAGATCTTGTTGAAGGTGAATTGGATGGAGAAAGGGTGTTGATGTCCAAGGCAACTCAAGATGCACTGCAAAGAAGACCTGCATCTAGACATCCCATTCTACCTCCTGTGACAATTAGAGAACAAACTCCAGCATCTCAAGAATCTGCTCTACAAAGAAGATGGAAAGAAATGGAGAAAGAAAACAGTCTTGGGAAAGGAAAAGGGAAACTACCTGAATCCATCCATAAGGGACATACTTGGTCTACTGGTGCTGAGTTTGATCAAGAAGAAGCTAATACCATAATGGTGGATTACAGGGAGAGCACATTACAGAATCATGACACTGAGTTTAGCAGGATAGTGGAAGAAGCAATGAATGTTCCAAGCAACACTCCAACCAATACTACAAAACTGCTAAAGGATCAAATCACCAGTGTCAATGTAATGGTGAATGATGAGAAAAGATGGGCTGTAAGTATCTACTTTACTTCTGGCATATCTTATTTCATCACTATGGAATTATTGCAGAGTCTGCCAGCAAAGGTGTTGGTTGCTATGAAGGGAAAGATCAGGGCAACTCAAACACCTTTCAATGAAGTTTTGAATATACAAATCCAGAACCTGATCAATGAGAAGCTACCTGAAGTCTACACAAATCCACCAAGTGTTTTCTACAGATCTACTGCAAAGGATGGCACAAGAAGGAACAGCTTTATGAATTTGACTGGTACATCCAGGATGCAAACTGAGTCAATTCTAAGAGTGTTAGATGGAATACTTAGCTCAAATGCCAATCCAGGAAGAGTTTTTGTTGTTCAAGAGATCTACAAAATGCTGGTGTTGAGAGACAAGGCACTGGGAGCTAGAGTGAAGGAGCTAATCTCTAGAGCCAATGCCAAAAGAGCTGATCAAGGTGGAAGCTGCCTCTATGATACTCCTGTTCAAAATGATGATGATGATGATGATGATGATGATGATGAGATTGGAGGTGGTGAAGCTTCTGGAAATGCAGGAAATGCTGGTGGAAGTAATTCTGGGAATACTGGTATTCAATCTCAGAATGAAGGCAATGAAGAAACTCCTAGTCAAGAAAAGAAAAATGCTGGTGCAACAGATGAAGAGGAGCCAAGAATACTGGAAGCTTTGGAGGCAAGCATTCTTAGATATGCTATTGATTGCATAAATGCAGAAAAAGATGCTATCACCAAAGATACTGTCGACAAGGAAACTGTCATAGAAGATGCTGTCATAGAAGATACTGTCGACAAAGGTGCTGTCAAGGAAGGTTCTGTCAAGGATGAAGCCAAAGCTACTGTCAAGCCCAAAAGACTGAAAGCTAAAGCTAAAGCATGGTTTTCTAGACAAAAACTTCCAGGGAAGCACAAGTACTCTGGAAAAGAAAAGGCTACTGGATTTGGAAGAAATCTAAGGATGCCAATTCAATCAATACCTCCCAACAGTCTTAAGGTACAACAAATGTATTCAAAAGATATTAAGAGTGTTGAGATTAAGTTGGATGCAAATCAAGAGGTTACTGAGTACAAACTATGGTGGCCAGAATCAAGATCTATGAGGGCTAATAAGGATTTTGATCTGATTGCCTCATCACTCAATGGTAGCATGATAACAATAGATAAAAGAAGAATTGACTTCTTCTACCTGGAAAGGATGGTAGAGTTGCTGGAGAGCTATGACAATGTTCCAAAGTCTGTCATGGAACATATTCTGAAATATCAGGCTGATAGGGATGCTGAATTTTATCAGAAATTTGGCTACAACTTTGCAGATTTTGATGATGCTGATATTCTCACTGATCTACCACCCTCTCCTATACCATACCACTGGTACTATGAGTTTGATGATTTTCCCAATCCAGAAGGGGAAACCATACCAACTCAGAAAGAACAACCAATGCCAAGCCAAGGACCTGAATCTTCTCAAAATTCTCACTATCAATCAGAACTTGATAAGAAGGAAGCTGAACTCCTGGAGAGATGCAAGGCTGCCAACAAGGCAGAAAGTGAAGATCCAAATTATCAAACTTGTATGCTGGAAAATCCTTTAAGAATCAAGCACTTAAAAGAGGAAATCTATGTTTGCAGCTTACACAAGCTAAAAACAACAGTTCTGAAGGATTTGCAGTATATGGTAGCTGGATCAATTCATCCATTGGAGCATATTTGTTCTGAAGAAATAGAGGAATTACTGGAAAGAAGAAAAGGAGAAAGCTCAAAGCTGGACAAGCAAAGGAGGGTGTCTCTCAATGCTTATCCTGGAAGTAGATTCAAGCTCATTAATGAAGAACTCCACTTCAGAAGCTATCCATTTGATCAGGAACAATGGATGAATCTCAGAGATGCTAGTATTTTTCTTTCCCCTACTACAAAGAAGATTCTTGAAGAAATAGAAGATGCTGCAGTCTCTCCTGCTGAAATATCTCTTGTAGAAGGTCTAAGAATCTGCTTGGCAGAAGCTCTCAAAAGAGAGGATGCAGCAAGACAGAAGAAGAAATCTCAAGCTAAGTGAAAATTCTTAATCTATTCTGATCTTGTTAGTTAAGTTGTCAACACATATTGTAAATTTGTTGTTATTGTCCATAAAAACAAATTGGGGGAGATTGTTGGGATTTATGGGTGATAGCATAGGAACAACTTAACTTTGAATGTACTTAATTTTTTAATTAAGTAGAACATACTATCACAGCCAAAGTATGTTCTTGTAATCAGTATGCTATGTCATTTTAATTGTGGAATTTGGAAGAAGTTCACTTTCTGTGTTCAAGCCTCAAAGAATGCATATTAGATGACAGCATGAATAAAGGTTACTGTCATAAGCATTGACAGTAAGATTACAAGAAGACAGAATGTTGCAAGTCACGACAGCATATTCACTCTGACAGCAACATTGGCGGAAGACTACGCGACAGCAACTTTAGCCCTCGACAGCAAGTTTGGAAACCTCGACAGCACACTGTGCGGGGAACTCATACTGTCACCAAAGGCACATTCCTGTGACAGCAAGCTCTGCGGCAAAAATAACTGTCTCGAGAAAGATCCTCATTCTAGGTATCTTTCTCAGTCAAATTCCGTGATAGTCTCAATGTTCAAGAAACAGGCGTGTTGCAGTATCCCTAAGCTGCACCAAGTCTGCAAGACTACGACAGAAGCTTCAAGCACTGCAAACAAAGCGAATCAATTCAAAGAGCAAGGTCAAGTCTCTATTTGCTGAATTGTTTTAGCTGGAAATAGAATGAATCTATGTTGCTTTCTTTATAATGTTCATCTGACAGGTTAGCAATTTAGGAAAGTCACATGGGTAAACATTTTGTAAGAAGCTGCCAGTTGATAATGACAGCAGCTTCACAAACCCGTGATTGACAGTGATAGGATTAGTTTTAATACTAAGACTATCAAATCATTCTAGGTAAGTATCGAAGACAAGCAAGTGTCTTGGAGAAACCCGAAGCTCAAGAATTCTCTCTTGAGGTTGTAGCAACACTTTGCAAAATAAATAAAACATTTATTTTGTGAATCTTGTCTCTACTACATACTGTTTAGTGATTGCACTCATATTACTGATAACACTTAATCTTGGTTTTGGTTGTTGAAACTGAGATTGAATTTTATCAGTATTGCATTCATCCCCCCCCCCTCTTCTGCAATACACGAGGACTAACACAAAGTCACATGTCGCCATGGGTTCACCAAAATAGTATAGACAGGGTTTGGCAAGCGTTTTACAGTACAACTTTTGTATTCGTGAACTGTGTACATGATATAAGTATACAGGCTTATAGCTTTAGTTGTAAGTTTTTCAAGCTCTTCAATTACACTGAAATCTGTATCTCTCTGAGAAAAACGTAGCTGAGAATTCAAGTTCGAATTCACAGTTTGTAACACCTTTCGATATAATACAATATTAGATTAAAAATAAACTTGTGTGTTGTTTCCATTCCGCATTATCCAGTATACAACTAACAAGTTTAAGCTACAAAGAAGAAGATTCAAAAATGAAGATAATCAAAGAAAACACTAATAATATATTCACCCCCTATATTATCTTCAAGTGAAACTCATATCCAACAAATAAAGTATAATTTAACTTAATGAATGTAAATATTTTTTATGTTCGATGACTAAATTGCAAGATTTAGTCAATTAAGTTATATATTTGAAAATAAAAATTCACTCGTAACTTGTATGTGGGATGCCAATTGAGTGTTAAAAATACTGTCTTACTCGCTTAAAATATGAACATTTGAAAATTGCGTTAATCGCCTCCTTATGTACATGGGGCCCATTTATTCATATTTAAGGTCGGGCATGTGGCTATGTTAATTGCTGCAGCTGAGCCATTAATATGCAAGTTGAGGATAAATATTGAACCTGATTTTCATTAAATAATTAATGTGAGTATTGGTGTGACAGTACATAGGCTTCTAAATTGATGCAGATTATCCAGTCTCTCATCTTATATCCAATTCAAAAATATGATATATATTTTTTATTTATTTTACAAATAATTTAAATTTGACGGAAAAATTAAACCCGAATAAAATATGATCTCGGATATGAACACCAATATATCTGCTCAAATTTGGTATTATATTATATTGTATAAAAATGATCATACCCGAATATGATTAATGGTCCGTATTCCGTTCAAAACCAAATTTAAATTATAATTTTGATCAATTACATTTCTAAGTAAATAAATATTTTATAATTTTTTAACATTTTATAAGTTTAAATTTTCACAAAATATGAATTTGTTCACTCTTATAATGCGAAAATTATCATCATATATATTTAATACATTATATATTTCAACTTTCAATTCATGATTATTATGTTTTATTAATATTATTTTTATTTCAAAATAAATAATTAATATAGTCCAAATAAAAAGGATATTTAATTTTAGTGGTTCATATTTGACTCGAATTCGATGGATCACAAACTATTTGATTTTAAAAAAATAAAATACAGTACTAGCTCATATTTGATTTGGATCAGGAATCAATTTATATACGAATAAAATGTAAACAAAATTAAATTTGAATATTATAAATAAATATGATTCAACACTTGAGTAAAAGAATACCAAAATCATTTTACGCCCCTACGGTACATCCTGTACAAGTGCATCATTGGAGCATTAGAAAAATGCTAGAGGTCTCAACAAATTGTCCCAAAACATGTCCCAAATTCATTTTTAAAGTTAACATTCCTTATAAAAATATGGAACTCACGTGATAGGCTATGAAAGCCCGGACTTCGATGGATGTCCTGATTCAATTCTCAACTCAGATTCTAGCGCCTGAAGTTGGCTGGGTGTACTGATCCAACACCCAACTCGAACTCCTGGCTGAAGCATATCCAACTGTGCCCTTAACCCTGGCTCGTTGGCAACCCTGTCTCACTCCTAAACCCTGACTTAAGGCAACCCTAATTCCACATTACTCAAGAATGGATAAACTCAAATGACGTGAGGCAAGATCATCAGTTATGACGTGGAGAATATAAATCATGGTTGGGAATCACACCTGGCTATGCCACCTTGAATGGACAATGATTGGCACAATTATGCCCTACCTAAACCACATGCCAGCATGAGCCTGACACACGACACCACAATTTTCACCTGGACACGTGTAGCCCATCAACATCACCCATGTGTCCTACATACCTAGGATTCAACGCTCGTGATTACAAGTACACCCCCTGAACCCTAATCCTTGGCCTATAAATAGCCCAATGAGAAAAGTTTTGGAGGTTACTCACTCTCTATCCTATACATTATACACACACCCTCCATATTTAGATTTCTCTATAGTCTTATCGATTCTTCCAAAACCTAGTCTTATTCTCACATCGGAGGCGCCGCTAGGGTACAAACCTCCCTCCGGTGTTGTTTTGCAGAAACCCACCATCAGCTGCACCACAACCAGGCGTGGGAACGACCAGGAAGGACTGGATCGGATTTTGGAGTTATCATTTGGCGCTAGAAGGAGAGGTGTGTGCTCTGTCTTTTGGTCTCGGTGCCACTAGACTCACCATCATCAACAAGATCCATCCTTTTTTGAGGAGTCCTAATCAGAAAAGTAAGATCTAAACTAAGAACCCTTTGATTTTACCATTAAAATGAAATCTTTCAAACTTTCTGCAATGTATGCATGTCTACCAGCCTTTATCAACCTTGTTTAGCCCAGATCTATTGTTATGCTTGATAAAGTTGTGATTGTTGGATTATAAACTTTAGTCATTGCTCAGATCTACATTGCTCTTTGCTTAATCTGCCCAGAAATCCAGATTTTTCATGTTTTGAGTTGATTCGAACAAAAAATGCATGCATATGTTGCTTCTCCTTCCTAAAATAAACCCGGATCTAGTAAAAATTTGCTTTTTTGCTCAAAAATTATCTTTGTTGCAAGTATTGTATACATCTGCTTGTGTTTGAATCATGGCTCGAGGAATTAAATCCACACTATGACCTTCCACAAGTAACCCAAGGCAAGACCCACCTTTGGACCAGAATCAAAATATCACTGAAGTACCACCAGTCCTGACTCTGCTATCTCAAGTAATCCGGCCCGATGATGCCCGACTTGAGATTGAGGTGAATAAGTACAAATACACAGATGTCAATATGGAACCCGGACTCATGGAAAACTTGACCGGAAACCAGCTTGTTGGGATTTATGGGTGATAGCATAGGAACAAGTTAAATTTGTATATACTTAATTTTTTAATTAAGTAGAACATACTGTCACAGCCAAAGTATGTTCTTGTAATCAGTATGGAATGTTATTCTAAGTGTGTAATTTGGAAGAAGTTCACTTTCTGTGTTCAAGCCTCAAAGAATGCATATTAGATGACAGCATGAATAAAAGTTACTGTTGTTATTCCCAAATGACCTAACAGAATTGTAGAAGGGGGGGTTGAATACAATTCTTGATATTTCTTAAACTTAAAAACAACTTACAAATAAAAACTGAACTGAATAAATAAAAACACAAGATATAAATAATTCAGTTGGATTGTTTGATGATCCAACTGAAGTGTTTTTATTGCGGAAATAATCTGTGATACAAAAGTACACAGCTGCTCAGTTACAAGGTTGTAGAGAAGAAAAAATGCTCTAAAAGATAGCTAATACAAACTATTTGTTTTTCTTCACACACACCTTAAAGTAACTGCTACACTTGGTTATATATACCCAAGTTTACAACTCTACGTTTGGCTAAACTAAAGAAGAATAGTAGTAACCATCAGTAGCTTGCTTTTCATTCCTTTTGTCCAATGGTCCTTGGAGATCCTTGCTTTTGTCTTCACGCTTATTATGATCATTCCCAAGAGCCTTATTGGAAATTGGAATGTTTCCTTAATTCCAGTAACCATTTAGATGGCTTCCAATGCAAAGTACACTTCCATATCTCCTTTAGATCTGTTCAGTAAACTGTCACTATCACTTTGTCAACTATTCAAAAAGTAATAGTGTTTCGTTGATGTTATGGAGATGTGTTTCGTTGATAGCTTTATTCCTCATTTCGTTGATGAGCTTCCTTGTTTCGTTGATAGAGTAATCTTCATTCCGTTGACATGTCTTCACTTAGGCAAAATTACAAGGCACAAGATATTTACAATTAACCAACCTATTTTGCCTATCTAACCATTAAGTCAACATGACTTAGAAAACCTATCTAGTACATACAACAAAATGCATATCAAACTATGAAGTATTGTACAGTGCAATTGCTACATCACTCATTTCGTTGATGAGCTTCCTGTCAACGAAACACTGCAAAGCATGCCATTTCATTGACAGTTACAAAATAACTTAATACAAAATCTACTAAGTGTTTTTACAATTATCATCAAGAACAACATATTCCTAACAATCTCCCCCAATTTATGACTGATAGAATAACAGCCATAAATCAAGAGCCTTGATGATAACAAAAACACTCAGACATATTACACATGATAAAAGTAAAAATTGCATTGAGCTTCATTGATTTTGATTGAAATATAAAGTAGAAAATCTTACAAAACAGATGCACAGAGTTGCTCCTTTAGACTGAGCAGATTTTTCATCTTTGCCTCTGTGGTCTTGTTTTCTTCCCTTTCCTTGCATTGTTCTCCTCAATCTGAGCTTGAAGTCTTCTGTAGAAAATCTTCTCTTCTTCATCTTGATTTCCCAACTTGGATTGCATTAATCTTAGAGTTTCATTGGATGCCTTCTCCAGTTGGTCTTCTATTCTGAAGAATCTTCTACAGTTGTCCTTGTCTCTGAATTCCATCATCCAAAAAGGTTGGAGATGAATTTTCTTTCCTGTTTGAGGGACCTTCAATACTCTGGGAAGTGCACCAGGCTTGTTCCAGCTTGCTTTGATTTGGCAAATTTTGGAAACAACTTCAGACTTAGCTGTTTTGGTAAAACCAAAATCTTTCTTCAGGCATTTAAACACAGATAGCAGTGTCTGATAGTCTTCTCCCAGAATTCTATGTAGAGGCCAAACCTGTTTTCTCCCACCCTTGTAGACAAACACCAATCTTTCTGGTAGTTTGTAAGAAGCTGCTATTCCTCTCACTTCAACTAGGTCATCAAGATTGATATGTAGGTCAGACTCCTCCCTGATATCAGCAATGTAGATGAAGTCTTCTGGGTTGGTAGGGGGTTTTTCAGCTTGTGGTCTTCTTACTAGAATTGGCTTAGCCTTGGTAGCCCTTTGCTTAGATTTCTTCTTTGGATCCATTTCAAAGAGGAATTTTGGAAAGTTAGCCTCATCAAACTCAATTGGCTCTTCCTTTGGCTCAATTGGCTGATCATGGAAATTAACAGGATGTTTAGGATCACAGGCTAACTTTTCCCTTAGAGATGGATCAGGAATTGTTGGAGGTGCAGTTGGTACAGAAGAGTCTGATGCAATACTCTGAGAGTCATCATTCTCAAAGGCTATATTTCTCCTAGCTCTTGCCTTTGGTTGCCTTGTGCTCTTCTTTGCACTCCTTTCCTCTTTGGCTCTTTCTTCTTGCTGTCTTTCTTCTTCATCAAGAGATTGAGCAACTGCAAGTGCTTGCATTGCTGCTCTTTCTGACTCTTCAGCTTTAGCTTCAGCAAAGTTTGGGTGACCAGCCCAAACACAGATTTCTTGTCCATTCCTGTAGACAATTGCCCTTTGTTTCCTTATCTCAGGATCATTGCTTTCCTTGCTTTTTGTGATAAGAAGACCAAGTAGCTTGAGCTCATCTGGATAAGGTGCAGGATAGAAAGTCCTTGCTATATTTTTACCTTTTGGTTTAGCAGGGGACTTGGGAGATAAGCTTCTTTGTTCCACATCCCTAATGCATGAAGTTTGTCCTTTTTCTTTTCTTGGTCCTTGAGTGACTCCATGTAGAAGGGGCTCTATCTGATATGAAGAATTGGTCTGTGGCTCCCATTCCGTTGACACTAGAACCATGGCATTCGTTGATGGCTCTATAGAAGAAGCTTGATTCGTTGATGGTTTTGAAATCTTTGCAGAATCAACTAACTTCTTGACTCTTTCATCTATCCTGGACCAGTGTTCTTTAATTTGTTCAGCAAGCTGTAGCTTCATAGATGCTTGCTGAATCAGGTCAATGCTGTCCAGTTTAGCTTTTCCTGACTCCCCCATAGCTAGTGGCTCCTTTGGCAGGGAAATGGCTGGGACCATAACCTTTGTGACTTGAATGTCTAGCTCCTTAGATTTCTCCCCCTTTTTGTTATCATCAAGAGAGATGACTGGGAGTCCTTGAGCTGCCACTAGCTGGGCCAATAGTTGTGTCTGCTTCTCCTGTTCCTTTTGCATCTGAGATAAAGTAGCTTCCACCTTGTCCACTCTAGAAGAGAGAGTCTTCAAGGAGGTAGCCACCTCAGGCTCCTTAGTGAAAAACCTGTTCATCTTGGACACAGTGAGAATAGGAAGCTTTTCATCTAGCCTCCTGTCATTAGAATCCTTGAGATTGCTAATTGAGTCCTTGATTTCTCTAGCCTCAATCCTTGTCTGCAGCATCTGTAGCCTTTGGATTTCCAGTGAATCCATAATAGCTTTGTAGAATTTCTTGTCATTGGCATTTGCAGACTCATGAGCCAGATAGGCCTCATTGTACTGCCTTGTGATTGCAGTATCCAGGGAGATCCTTCCTTGTAAATCTTGAGAAAGCCAGTTTGGTGTAGGAGGCACCACAGAAGTCCCAGTCTGTGAAGTAGTGGCCACCTGATTGTCACCAAAGCTGTCCTCATCATCAGAGAAATCAAACTCACCACTTACTGCAGCTCCTGGAGATAGATTGGTCAAGGCATCCTTTGCTCTTTGCATTAATGCAGTTGTATGAATTAGTTGTAGTGACCTCTCTGCCTCCACATTGCCCTGTTGAGCCATAACTTGATAGGCTGGCACAGGATGAGTAAAGGTCTCAGGATCCAGGGAAATACTATCCAGAGTTTGTTGATAATGCTCTTGGAAAGTAAGTTCCCTTTCTCCCTCACTGACCTCCATTAACTCATTAGCAATGGCTGCTTCCATCCTTATTGCTCCTGTAGTCCCTTCTCTCTCTCCACTCTTTTCTTGCATCATGGGCTCCCCATGGCTCACACCTCTCACACCCTCACCTTCACCTACTAAGGTGGTACTCTCAATCTCTCCTTTTGCCTGGCTGGAAGAAATAGCCAGCCTCTCACTCTCATTCTCTCCTTTTGCCTGGCTGCAAGCCAGCCTCTCAATTTCACTCCCTTTCAAACCTAAAAGTGTCTCAACTACCACCAGGTCATCTACACTAGTTGTGGAAACAACTTGATTTTCAGTAAAGGGTGTAGAATGACCTATCAACGAAATGGTAGTTTGTACTATCAACGGTATGGATACCGTTGATGGAGAAACACTTGTCAACGAAAGAGGCTGTTTCGTTGATGAAGTCAATAAAGCGTTTTGAGAAAGTGAAATTACAGTAGAATCTGTGGTGATTGATTTGATATTGGGGTCCACAGATTCTCTTGCAGTTTCAGAAAAACTTGGTTGATGGCCTAACAAATCACTTAACAAGTGATGACCATCAGCTTCAGAGTGGGGCTTCTCCAAGATAAGGGTTGGAGAATCAGGAAAAGATGTATGGATCATATCCACATCTAAAGATTGAGTTGGTGAATTGGATGGAGATAAATCAAGATTAATGTTTAGAGAATGGGACTGTAACCCCAGAGTAATAATAGGGGTTACATCAAACTGAATTTGAGAAACTGGAAGTGTTGCTTCCAGTGTGTGTGCACCCTGTGAACCCTTGGACTTTTGCTTCACTCTCCTTTGGTATTGGGAAAATGTAGACTGTGGGCTTGAAGTGTCCCTTACCCTCTTGGACTGTGCTCTAGGAGGAGAGCTTGTTTCAATAATCACATCCTTTTGGGAGGATGCAATTAGACTTGTGTTTAAATCCATTTTACTCATTGTGCCTTGTTGGGAAGACACAATGGGGCTAGGCTGGGAAACACTTACCTCACCTTCCTTATTCTTGGGGTTTCTTTGATTTTCACCCCTTCCCTCACCTCTCACAACTCCAGACTCACTCCCCTTAGGTTGTGTGGTAGTTTTTACAACAGGTGCCTTTTGAGAAGCACCTGAGGTTGGCTTGGAGGATTTCTTTGATTTTGGTTTTGTTGCTGGGGCAGGAGCCTGTTGGGTCACAGCTACAGACTCCATAGCAACAAGGTTGGATGAGACAATGGAAGTAACAGCTACACTAACAGGGATAGTAGTAGTTACCTCAATGATTGGCAGATACACCACTGGAACATCACCATTGTGGTTCAGCCTCAGTATGTCTGTCAATACTCTCTTTTCTTGCACAACGCACTCAAACCTGGCATTAGGGTTAGAGATAACTAATGGTGCTGGACTAACATGATTAGCCAGCATCATCAGAAACCTTGCATAATAGATATTTTTCTTCCTATTTGCCTTATCACCCAACTTAGCACCAATTTCATACATAAGTTGGGTGCTAAAGTTGTAATATCTATCATTTAGAAGCATGGTTAGGAGAATTAACATAGAGTTAGTTAATGCATCAAAATTACTAATCTTTCCAGAAAAGACCTTAATGAATGCATCAGCTAAATAACTGTATTCCCTAACCAAACCTCTCCTAATTATTCTACCCAGATTATCAGTAGGCAAAGAGTAGTTTATAGAATTTAGCATGGTAGTTATTTCAGTGTTAGTAGGCAAAGCATCACAGTTATTATCAGGAATATGTAAACATGCTTGCAAAACATCAGAATTAACTATGTACTCATTACCTTGGAGAGTGAATTGCAGAGTGCAATTTGTTCCATTATATTCACATGAGGTCCAAATCTCCTCGATTATTTCATTGTAGAGTGGTGTAGAGTGGAACATTGCATAGCTCAACTTGCAATTCTTCATGAAATCCATCATTTTGAAGAAGAGTCTGTTCGGGTTTTCCTTTGCAACAAAAGGGATGGAGTTGTTCTTCTCATAGATGAACCCTCCAGCAGACATAAGCTTGACTATGGGTGCCATTGTTGAGTGAGAAAAAGCTTCGAACTGAGTTGCTTGTTAGAGAGAGAAAGAGAGAGAAAAGCCTTTGGAATTTTTGAGAGCAGGTAAAAAGAAATTAAAGAAAATAGAATTCATTAAATACTCCCCCAAAAATTCTCAGAAAATGAGTCCAATAATAAAAGTAAATTACTGGATTGGCTTAAAAATATAACCGTTACTCTTAAAGTATTACCATGATTTATACTTACAGGGATGTATGCATAGATCGTGGTAAAAGACGTGTCAGTTTTCAACGGTTCAGATTAAAAGCGCTAAATCAACGAATCAGAATTGGGCGTTTAAAGTCCCGTCTGTTTCGTTGATACAGCTGTGTTTCGTTGATATAAAAGAGCTATCAACGAAACACCCAGAAAAATGCTAAGATTGTCAACGAAATGGTTTGTTTCGTTGGCATAGTTATTTTGACTTAGACAAAATTTTACTTTTTCCTGAGAAAATTAAATCACAGAAAAACATAACAAATTTCTGCCTGCATTATGACTTGCAAATATCTCAAAAATAATTAAGAGAAATTTAGCATACCTAGCTCACTTACTAATCTTGAAAATGTTGATTCATCAAGTGGCTTGGTAAAGATGTCTGCAAGTTGTTGTTCACTTGGAACAAAATGTAACTCCACAGTACCATTCATAACATGTTCTCTAATAAAATGGTACTTGATGTCAATGTGCTTGGTTCTTGAATGCTGCACTGGATTCTCAGTAATGGCAATGACACTAGTGTTGTCACAGAAAATAGGAATTTTCTCAACTTTTAATCCATAATCAAGTAGTTGATTTTTCATCCATAAAATCTGTGCACAACAACTTCCAGCTGCAATATACTCAGCCTCAGCTGTGGAGGTGGAAACTGAGTTTTGTTTCTTGCTGAACCATGACACAAGCTTGTTTCCTAAGAATTGACAGGTGCCTGTTGTGCTTTTCCTGTCAATTTTACATCATGCATAATCTGCATCTGAATAACCAATTAGTTCAAAACCAGATTCTCTAGGATACCAAATGCCAAGGTTTGGTGTTCCCTTGAGATATCTGAAAATCCTTTTAATAGCAACTAAATGGGATTCCCTAGGATCAGCCTGAAATCTAGCACATAGACATGTAGCAAACATAATATCAGGTCTACTAGCTGTTAAATACAAAAGTGAGCCTACCATGCCTCTGTAACTTGAAATGTCCACAGATTTTTCCTTAGTATTCAATTCAAGTTTGGTGGCAGTGGGCATGGGAGTTTTGGCAGGAGAGCATTCCATTAAGTTAAATTTCTTTAATAAATCATGAATATATTTTGTTTGACTAATGAAAATGCCTTCATTAACTTGCTTCACTTGAAGACCAAGAAAGTAAGTTAATTCTCCCATCATGCTCATTTCATATTTACTTTGCATAAGTTTGGCAAACTTTTGACAAAGTTTCACATCTGTAGACCCAAAGATTATGTCATCTACATAAATTTGAACAAGTATAGTAGAGCCATTCACAACCCTGTGAAAAAGAGTTTTATCTACAGTACCTCTAGTGAAGTGATTCTCAAGAAGAAACTGTGAAAGTGTGTCATACCAGGCTCTAGGTGCTTGTTTCAAACCATAGAGTGCTTTGAGGAGAAAGTACACATACTCTGGAAAATCATCATCTTCAAAACCAGGAGGTTGACTTACATACACCTCCTCTTCCAATTCCCCATTCAGAAAAGCACTCTTCACATCCATTTGATAGACCTTGAAATTGGCATGGGCTGCATAGGCTAGGAAAATCCTTATTGCTTCTAGTCTTGCAACAGGAGCAAATGTTTCATCAAAATCAATTCCTTCTTCCTGTGAATAGCCTTTTTGCAACTAGTCTTGCTTTGTTCCTTGTGACTATGCCATTTTCATCCATCTTGTTTCTGAACACCCATTTTGTGCCTATTACACTCCTGTCCTTAGGCTTGGGCACCAGCTTCCAAACATTGTTCCTTTCAAATTGGTTTAGCTCTTCTTGCATAGCCAAAACCCAATCTGGATCTAGAAGTGCATCCTCAACTTTCTTTGGCTCATCTTGAGACAAAAAGCTGCTATATAGACATTCTTCTTGAGTTGCTCTTCTAGTTTGGACTTTTGAAGAAACATCACCTATAATAAGTTCAAAGGGATGATCTTTAGTCCATTTTCTTGAGGGAGGTAGATTTGCTCTAGAAGAGGTAGCTTCATGATCATGATTGCCTTGATTGGATATTTGTCCTTGAGAAACTCCCCCTGAGTTGTTGTCCCTAAATGATCACTTCTTGAAGCATTTCTATGACTTTCAACGGTATGACTATTTTGGCTGTCAACGAAACGCTCATTTTGACTGTCAACGAAACCACCATCATGAATGTCAACGAAATGACCATTTGGTCTACTAGCAGCTATTCTTTTCAATCTTAATGCAGCAATTTCATCTTCACTGCTGCTCTCATCTGTGCTAGATACAACAACTTTAGGCTGTTTCTCAGTAGTCTTAACATGATTCATTCGATCTCCTTCCTCATTCTCAAAAGAGAGACTTTCATGGAAACCTTCATCACAGAGACCTTGAATTTTGAGATCATCAAAAACAACATGTACAGATTCCATAACAATGTTGGTTCTGAGATTATAGACTCTGTAAGCTTTCCCTGCTGCATATCCCACAAA
Organism: Heracleum sosnowskyi; assembly: GCA_030848705.1. NCBI lineage: Eukaryota > Viridiplantae > Streptophyta > Magnoliopsida > Apiales > Apiaceae > Heracleum > Heracleum sosnowskyi. The sequence goes on from CM061242.1 coordinate 70,200,580, forward strand.
TATTGCTTCATCTGCCTTTGCTTCAAATTTCCCCAAATGCTCAGCTTGATTTCTCAGAACAAAGCACTTGCATCCAAAGACATGAAGAAAATCCAATAGTGGCTTCTTTCTCTTGAGTAGTTGATAAGGGGTCATTCCCTTGGCCTGATTAATCAAAGAAATATTCTGAGTGAAGCAAGCTGTGTTAACTGCCTCAGCCCAAAAATAAGTTGGTAACTTTGATTCATCTAGCATTGTCCTTGCAGCTTCAATAAGTGTTCTGTTTTTCCTTTCAACTACACCATTTTGCTGTGGTGTCCTTGCTGCTGAAAACTCATGCAAAATACCATTTTCTTCACAGAACACCTTCATGCTTGAATTCTTGAATTCTGTCCCATTGTCACTCCTGATCCTTCTTACTTTCAAGTCAGGATGATTGTTTACCATCTTAATGTGATTGATAATGATTTCACTTGCCTCATCTTTAGAATGTAAAAAGAAGGTCCATGTAAATCTAGAAAAATCATCAACAATCACAAGACAATATTTCTTCTTTGAAATAGACATGACATTTACAGGGCCAAACAAATCCATATGAAGCAACTCAAGCTGATGGACAATTGATGACTCTGCCTTGCTTTTGAATGATGCCTTCTTTTGTTTCCCTTTTTGACAGGCATCACATAAACCATCTTTGGAAAACTCCACCTGTGGAATTCCTCTAGCAAGATCCTTCCTCACCAAATCATTCATAACCTTGAAATTCAGATGAGATAATTTCTTGTGCCATAGCCAACTTTCATCCTTGCTTGCTTTGCTGAAAAGACAAGTGATGGTGTCTGAACTTGTGCTACTAAAGTCAGCAATGTACACATTCCCTCTTCTGAATCCAGTCATTACCACATTGTTGTTTCCTCCTTTAGAAACAACACAGGCTTCTTTAGAAAAAGTAACTAAGAATCCTTTGTCACAAAGTTGGCTGATACTAAGCAAGTTGTGCTTAAGACCATCCACCAATGCAACCTCATCTATGATGACATTCTCTTTTGAAATCAAGCCATATCCCTTTGTGTAGCCTTTGCTGTCATCTCCAAAAGCAATACAAGGGCCAGCTCTTTCCTGAAACTCTGTGAGCAGGGTAGAATCACCAGTCATGTGTCTTGAACAACCACTATCCAAGTACCAAAGATTCCTTTTGTCTCCCTGCACACAATGAAACCAAATCAAGTTGATTTTGGTACCCAAGTTTCCTTGGGTCCTGTTTTGTTAGCCTTTGCTTTTCCTTTTGTTTCATTTTTCACCTTGGGCTCAGATTGATTTAAATCAATTTTTACTCTTGGTGTTGATTTCTGATTATTGCTCACATTTTCATTTACAGCATGCATATTTGGAGGAACAAACATGTTATTCATATTCCATGGCATTTGTGGCACATTAAACATATTCATGTATGGATTTTGCACAAATGACATGTTAGCATATGGATTCTGAAATTGTGCATATGGAGCAAACATGTTAGACATAACAGGCATTGTAGGCATAGGATTATTCATTGCAGGCTTGGGAATTTTCACATTAGCAGTTTTCTTAACAGATTTGCAGTTAGTAGATAGATGATTAACACTTCCACAATTGACACATGTCTTTCTAGGAGCATATTTATCAGGTGTGTAATTGTTGTGTTTGTTAATTCCTATTTTGCCATTCCTGTTATTCTTTTTATTTCCCTTAGCCTTATCTTGAACTTTCTCTACCCTGTCTTTCAATTGCTTGTTAGACAAGTGACCTACTTTAGCTCTCTCAACAGGCTTCTCAACTTTCTTTGAGTTACTGGACTCACCTTGAACAAAGTTCTTGGTGACAGGACCATACTTGTCATTAAGTTTAGTGAGTTTCTCTTTTCTTTTGTCTGTCAACGAAACAGCCTGATCGGTTGATGGTTCATGTGTCAACGAAACATTGCATTTCGTTGACATATCAACCTCCAACAAATGATCATTGTTGTTTGTTGACTCTGTTTCTGATTCTAAGGTTTCACCAACATACCCTAGCTTCTCTTTGTTCTTTTTCCATGATTGCTCACAGAAAGATTCCATACCTTGAACATTAATGATGTTGGTAGCAACATTCCTGGCATCTTTCCATTTTGCAATCACACCTTGTTCTATCTCAAGTTGTGTTTTAAGAATTTCTTCCCTTTGTAACACGTTCTCAAGTTCCTTCTTAGCATCCCTACTAACACATCTCATTTTCTCAAATTCAATGAGTTGTGCTTCTAACATTGCATTCCTATCACTTAAGAGCAGATTAGTCTCTTTTATCCTTGAATTCTCCTTAGTGAGTGATTTAAGAGTAACACGCAAATTATATAATACAGTAGACATTTAATTTACTGCACTATCGCATTCCTCTTTAGAAAGCTCAGAAAGATTAGTAATTGTTACCTGGTTGCTTGAGGAACTTGCTTCCTGCTCATGATTGTCAGCCATAAGAGCCAAGTTGACATACTCAACATCATCATCAGAATCTTCACCATTACCAGCCCAATCATACTCCTGAGACATGAAAGCCTTTTCTTTTTCCTTGAGAAGTTCAAAGTATTTCATTTTATAATCAATAGGCTCAAATTTCCTGTTGCCCTTCTCAACCTTGGGCTTTCTGCAGTCTCCAGCAAAGTGACCGAGCATTCCACAATTGAAACATTTTGATTTAGACTTTTCAATCCAGTTTGTTTTGCTAGGTTGAAAGTCTCTTCTTGGTGGCCTTGCTTCTGAGTTTCTTTTGAACTTGAACTTAGAGAATTTTCTAGACAGAAAAGCAATGTGTTCATCAATCTCATCTAAGTCATCCAAGTTGGCTGGTTCTGATTCTTCTTCTTCTGTCATCTTGTCTTTACCCTTGCTAACATCACTCCTACAACTAGATCGACTAGTTGTGGCCTTTGCAGTTTCTTTATTGTCATCTTCCAGTTGGTTCACAGATGCAATCAATGCAATAGATCCACCCTTCTTCTGTACCTTTTCAATTTCCTCATCTTGCTCCATTTCCAGCTCATAAGTCTTCAAGGTTCCATAAAGCCTTTCAAGAGTGTAGTCTTTGTACTCTTGAGTGTTTCTAAGAGAAACAGTCATAGGCTTCCATTCTTTTGGAAGAGCTCTGAGAAATTTAAGGTTTGAATCCTTGGTTTGATAGATCCTTCCATACAGCTTTAATCCATTCAAAAGCTTCTGAAACCTACTGAACGTGTCATTTAGGGTTTCACCAGCCTTAAAATGAAAATGCTCATATTGTTGTATAAGGAGTTGCATTTTATTTTCCCTGACTTGCTCAGTTCCTTCACAGAGAGTTCTAACAGTATCCCATACTTCCTTAGAGGTTGTACAGTTGATAACATTGTCAAACATCTCTTGCTCCAAACCATTAAACAGAATGTTCATGGTTCTTTTGTCTTTATGGACTTCTGCAACATCTTCAACAGTCCATTCTGAGACAGGTTTTGGAATCTCTACATCAGGGGCATCCTCTGGCAGTCCAACTCTAGAATCAAGCTTCATGGGAACGTGTGGACCTTTCTCAATGCAGTCTACATACCTCTCATCCATAGACATGAGATGTAAATACATCTTTACTTTCCAGTGAAAGTAATTGTCCTTATCAAGAACTGGTATCTTCACACCTGCATCCTTCTTCACCATGGTTTCTGTTTTTTGTCTTGATCTTTAAACTTCTTGTATGTTAGAAGCTTGCTCTGATACCAATTGTTATTCCCAAATGACCTAACAGAATTGTAGAAGGGGGGGTTGAATACAATTCTTGATATTTCTTAAACTTAAAAACAACTTACAAATAAAAACTGAACTGAATAAATAAAAACACAAGATATAAATAATTCAGTTGGATTGTTTGATGATCCAACTGAAGTGTTTTTATTGCGGAAATAATCTGTGATACAAAAGTACACAGCTGCTCAGTTACAAGGTTGTAGAGAAGAAAAAATGCTCTAAAAGATAGCTAATACAAACTATTTGTTTTTCTTCACACACACCTTAAAGTAACTGCTACACTTGGTTATATATACCCAAGTTTACAACTCTACGTTTGGCTAAACTAAAGAAGAATAGTAGTAACCATCAGTAGCTTGCTTTTCATTCCTTTTGTCCAATGGTCCTTGGAGATCCTTGCTTTTGTCTTCACGCTTATTATGATCATTCCCAAGAGCCTTATTGGAAATTGGAATGTTTCCTTAATTCCAGTAACCATTTAGATGGCTTCCAATGCAAAGTACACTTCCATATCTCCTTTAGATCTGTTCAGTAAACTGTCACTATCACTTTGTCAACTATTCAAAAAGTAATAGTGTTTCGTTGATGTTATGGAGATGTGTTTCGTTGATAGCTTTATTCCTCGTTTCGTTGATGAGCTTCCTTGTTTCGTTGATAGAGTAATCTTCATTCCGTTGACATGTCTTCACTTAGGCAAAATTACAAGGCACAAGATATTTACAATTAACCAACCTATTTTGCCTATCTAACCATTAAGTCAACATGACTTAGAAAACCTATCTAGTACATACAACAAAATGCATATCAAACTATGAAGTATTGTACAGTGCAATTGCTACATCACTCATTTCGTTGATGAGCTTCCTGTCAACGAAACACTGCAAAGCATGCCATTTCGTTGACAGTTACAAAATAACTTAATACAAAATCTACTAAGTGTTTTTACAATTATCATCAAGAACAACATATTCCTAACAACTGTCATAAGCATTGACAGTAAGATTACAAGAAGACAGAATGTTGCAAGTCACGACAGCATATTCACTCTGACAGCAACATTGGCGGAAGACTACGCGACATCAACTTTAGCCCTCGACAGCAAGTTTGGAAACCTCGACAGCACACTGTGCGGGGAACTCATATTGTCACCAAAAGCACACTCCTGTGACAGCAAGCTTTGCGGCAAAAGTAACTGTCTCGAGAAAGATCTTTGTTCTAGGTATCTTTCTCAGTCAAATCCCGTGACAGTTTCAATGTTCAAGAAACAGGCGTGTTGCAGTATCCCTAAGCTGCAGCAAGTCTGCAAGACTACGACAGAAGCTTCAAGCACTGCAAACCAAAAGCGAATCAATTCAAGAGCAAGGTCAAGTCTCTATTTGCTGAATTGTTTTAGCTGGAAATAGAATGAATCTAGGTTGCTTTCTTTATAATGTATATCTGACATTGTTAGCAATTTAGGAAAGTCACATGGGTAGACACTTTGTAAGAAGCTGCCACTTGATAATGACAGCAGCTTCACAAACCCGTGTTGACAGTGATAGGATTAGTTTTAATACTTAGACTATCAATTCATTCTAAGTAAGCATCGAAGACAAGCAAGTGTCTTGGAGAAAACCGAAGCTCAAGAATTCTCTCTTGAGGTTGTAGCAACACTTTGCAAAATAAATAAAAACATTTATTTTGTGAATCCTATCTTTAGATCATACTGTTAGTGAATGCATACTTCTTATTGATAACATTAAATCTTGATTTTGGTTGTTGAAATTGAGATTGAATTTTATCAGTATTGCATTCATCCCCCCCCCCCTTCTGCAATACACGAGGACCAACAACTGGTATCAAAGCAAACAGATTAACATACATATCTGAGATCACGACGACAATGCAGAAATCAAACAGTATCAAGATCCCAGCTTTTGATAAAGAGAACTACAGCATTTGGAAAAGAAAGATCTTGTTGTTTATCAAAGCTGTGAATCCACTATACCTAGGAATCCTCGAGAATGGTCCTTTCGTTCCAAGGAAGGAAATTGAAGCCACAACAGTAAATGGTGAAGTCATTCCTGCACATTGGGTTCCCAAAGATCCTTCTGAATTTTTGGAACCTGAAAAGGAGAAAATGGTGCTAGATGATCACTTGCAACTCATCTTGCTCGATTCTCTCACTTTGGATAAAGCCATGTGTGGAAGTGTGATAAGCTGCACATCGGCCAAGGAGATGTGGATCAGGTTAGCTTTACTATGTGAAGGAAGTGAAGAAGTTAAGGGCAATCAAAGGCAAATACTTATATCACAATATGAGGCATTCATGGCCAAGCCTGGTGAAGACCTAACTTCTATGTTTGAGAGGTTCAGTAAGCTCTTAACTGAACTACAGATACATGGCAAGTACTATGACAGAAAAGAGTTAAATGTCAAGTTCTTGCTTACACTGCCTGATCACCTTGAACACAAGACAACAGCCATACGAGAAGGAAGAGATCTCAACAACATAACCTTTGAGACACTTTATGGCATTCTGAAATCTTATGAACTTGAACTCTTTCAAAAGAGAGCCATACAAAGTGGAACAAGGAACAAGATGGCTAATATGTCAAGTGCCCTAGTAGCACATGTGACAAGGATCACACAGCCCAGTGAAGTACTACAAATCACTCAACCAACCCCTGCACAATCCTTGAAGATAGAAGAGGTTGTTGAAGATGATGAGAAAGTAGTACTACAGCTCAAGGATGTGGAAAATGAAGACTTCTACACAATGGAGGAACTGGAAAGCATGGACAATCCTACTATGGCCTACATGGCTAAAAAGTTCAAGAACTTTAGGTTCAAGAAGGATAGGTCATTCAGGCCCCAAGGCCAAGCATCCAAGTTCAACAAGGGAAGCTCATCAAAGGCTGCTGTGGGAAGTTCAACCAAAGGAGGATACAAGACTGGATTTGTGGATAGGTCTAAATTCAAGTGTTACAACTGTGGTGAACCTGGTCATTTTGCTACTGAATGAAAAAGACCCAAACAGGTTCAAAGATTTGAGAAAGGGACTGGTGGATACTCCAAGAAGTTTCAAGGTAGAGCCTATGTGGCTGAAGGAAAGTGTTGGGATGAGTCTGATGATGAAGATGAAGAAGAGTATGTCAACCTAGCTCTCATGGCTAGCACTGATGAAGTGACATCTACATCTTCAAGTCAGGTACCTTCACTTGTCCTACTTGATATGTCCATTGATGAGTACAAGAAAACCATTAAAGACTTAAGTGCTGAAATGTTTAATGTTTATACTAGCTTATCTGCTGCTAATGAGGAAATCTCTAGGCTGAATAAGCTAAATGAATCACTAAAGTCTGAAAATGAATCTCTTGTTCTCAAAACCAGTTCACTAGACTCTTTAGCTCAGGAGAATGCTAGATTTAAGAATGAATTAAAATGTGCTAAAGAAGTTGAGGAATTCCTGAGGAATGAGATTGCTGAAAATGAATTCAAGATTAAGGCTTATAAAAACTCATCTAAGATAGTTCAGGATTACAATGATAAGCATACAGAAAATCAAACTGTTGGCATAGGTTTTTCATATGGTAGGAGACCTGGAAAGGAATCTGTGATTCAAGATTGCTCTGGAAATGCTGTTGTCAAACCCACCATTCTCAAGAAGGTTAAAACTCCCATTTTCAAAGCTACAGAAATTGAGTTTGATGAAGAAGCCATGCTCATCAAACAAGAAATTCTTGATGAGGATGAAGGTGTTGACAGCACATTCAAGAATGGAAAGGATACTGTCACAATCCCCAAGACAGTAAACTTACCAAGCAATCAGACAGCAAGTTCAAAAGATGCTGTCACAGTTGGCAAGACAGTATCTTCCAAAGATACTATCAAGAATGTTTCCAAGACAGTAACTTCCAAACCTTCTGTCAAGACAGTAGGATTAAAAGGTACTGTCAAGGAAAGTTCGACAGCAACTTCTGACCATACTGTCAATCCAGTAACCCCCAAGTCTAAGAATAGGAATGGTAAGGCAGGTGTCAATAAAGGAAATGGATATACTAATGTTGGAGGTGCTTCTAGGAAACTATGCAATAACTGTGGATCTTCACATCATTTAACACATGTTTGTAATAAACCAATTGAGGATAAGATCAATGCTACTGAACTCAATGGTAATTTACAGAGAACCCCCCTTTTGCATAGAACTATGAGTGTCTGTAATAACATTGAATGTATGCCATGCAAAATCACTGCCATGAGTACATGCTTTAACTTACCTATTCTCACTACTGAAAAATGTTCATACATGCACACTGTTGAGACTTCTGAGCCTGCTGATAACAGCAAAAAGGCTTCATCCACTAAGAAAAGGACCAAGTCCAAGTCCAATTCTAAGCCTAAGTGGGTGAAAAGAGAAGTCAAACAGGAGGTTATTGATGATGCTTGTGAATTTGTATCTGGAAGAAACTCAGGAGACACTAAAGCTGCAAGACCCAACAAGGATTGGGTACCATATGCAACCTAAAAACATTTTGTTTTGCAGGGCAAGAAGAAAGATAAAGTCATGTGGATCATTGACAGTGGCTGCTCAAGACACATGACAGGTGATAAAGCCCTGCTATCACATTATGTAGAGAAAGCTGGCCCAATCATAACCTTTAGAGACAACAGCAAAGGTTACACAGTGAGATATGGCTGTCTGGAAATTGGAAATGTTGTCATTGAATACATTGCTCTTCTGGATGGATTGAAGCACAATCTACTCAGTGTCAGCCAATTCAGTGACAGAGGATTCAAGGTTGATTTTGACATGATGGTGTGTAACATCTATCACAAGAAGGATGGAAGCCTCTCTCTAAAAGGGGTCAGAAAAGGAAGCTTGTTTGTTGCTGACTTAAATTCAACAAAGAAGGATAAGGTTTACTGTTTCTACAGTAAAGCAACTGTTGGTGACAGTATGCTTTGGCACAGGAAGCTCTCACATCTCAACTTCAAGACAATGAATATTTTGATGAAGAAGGAGTTAGTGAGAGGTTTGCCCCAACAGGAATTCTGTCAAGAAGGACTGTGTGAAGATTGTCAAATGGGCAAACTAAGGAGAGCTGTGCACAAGTCCAAGCAATTGAACACCAACACTGAAGCACTCAAGTTGATTCACATGGATCTCTTTGGTACAATCAATGTACCATCGATGGCCAAGAAGAGATATGCCTTAGTAATGGTGGATGATTACTCAAGGTACACTTGGGTGAAATTTCTTGAATCCAAAGATGAAGCTGCTCAAGTAATTATTGATCAAGTCAGAGTTCTTGATAGAACTCCAAACTCTAAAGTTCAAATCTTGAGGAGTGACAATGGTACAGAATTCAGAAATGCCACACTTGGAAATTTCTGTAAAGATGAAGGAATTGTACAACAATTTTCTGCTGCAAGGACTCCACAGCAAAATGGAGTTGTAGAAAGAAAGAACAGGACTCTCATTGAAGCAGCTAGAACTATGTTGCATGATGCTAAACTGCCAACATATTTCTGGGCTGAAGCTATCAACACAGCATGTTATACTCAAAACAGAACCATGATTAACAAAACTCATGCAAGCACACCTTACTGTCTGTTAACTGGAAAGAAACCTACTGTCAAATATTTTCATGTGTTTGGGAGCAAATGCTTTATGATGAAGGAAAATCATGAGAAGAAAGGAAAATTTGACACCAAGGCATTTGAAGGACTATTCATGGGTTACAGCACAGAAAGGACTGCATACAGAGTTTATGTTATGGAACACAGAATTATTGAAGAAAGTGTTAATGTCACATTTGATGAAACCAAGTTTCCAGGACTGCATGAAGAAGGAATGATGCAGACTTTCAGATTTGAGAATCAAGGATACTTGGAAGCTGAGGAAATTGTTGATGAAGAACCTAGCTTCACTCAAGTTGTTGAAGTTGATAAAGATGCTGTCAATACCACTACTGTCAACCAAACTCCAGCTCAGTCACATACCATTACCTCTAACATTCATAACAGTGGAGACTCTGGAGACAATGAAGAACATGGTGAAGACAATGGAATTGGTGAGCATTCAACTCAACAAACTGAAGCAAATGTTCCTGTACAGTCAAGTAGCTTGCCCAGAATCACCAAGTGGAACAAGGATCACACAAATGACCTTATCATTGGTGACCCTACTTCTGGAGTGAGGACAAGGAACAAAGTCTCTGCTGACAGCATGTTTTCATGCTTTCTGTCTCAAATGGAACCCAAGACAACTGATTAAGCATTGTTGGATTCTGACTGGGTGATAGCCATGCAAGAAGAGCTGAATCAGTTTGAAAGGAACAATGTATGGAAATTGGTTCCAAGACCTAAAGGAAAGTCAGTCATTGAGACCAAATGGGTCTTCAGAAACAAGCTTGATGAAAATGGATCAGTGACAAGAAACAAAGCAAGGCTAGTGGCTAAAGATTACTGTCAACAGGAAGGAATAGATTATGATGAGACATTTGCACCTGTTGCAAGACTTGAAGCTATAAGAATATTTCTAGCCTATGCTGCACACTGCAACTTCAAAGTATTTCAGATGGATGTCAAAAGTGCCTTCCTAAATGGAGAGTTGGAAGAAGAAGTGTATGTTGAACAGCCACCAGGGTTTGAGGATGCTAAAATGTATGATTTTGTGTACAAACTTTTCAAGGCTTTGTATGGACTAAAGCAAGCACCCAGGGCCTGGTATGACACACTTTCCACCTTTCTTTTGGAAAATCAGTTTACTAGAGGAGTTGTGGATAAGACACTCTTCTACAAACACCATGGCAAGGACATTATTTTGGTACAAATCTATGTGGATGACATCATTTTTGGTTCTACTAATGAGAAGCTGTGTGAGAAGTTTTCCTCTCTCATGAGTAACAAATATGAGATGAGCATGATGGGAGAATTGTCATTCTTTCTGGGATTACAAATTCTTCAACAACCTGATGGAATCTTCATTTGTCAAGCCAAATACATCAAGGAACTTCTCAAAAAGTTCAACTTGGAAGATTCATCACCTGCAAAGACACCAATGTCCACATCAACTAGTCTGGATCTTGACCCTAAAGGAAAGAAAGTTGACTCAAGCACCTATAGAGGCATGGTAGGATCTCTCCTATACTTAACTGCTAGTAGACCTGACATCATGTTTGCTACATGTCTCTGTGCAAGGTTTCAAAGTGATCCAAAGGAGTCACACTTAGTAACCATCAAGATAATCTTTAGATACTTAAAAGGCACTCCTAACCTAGGCCTTTGGTATCCTAAGAACACTGGATTTGATCTAATTGGTTACTCAGACTCAGACTATGCTGGATGCAAGATTGACAGAAAGAGTACTACTGGTAGCTATCAATTTCTTGGTGGAAGATTGATCTCATGGTTTAGCAAGAAGCAGCATTCAGTTTCTACCTCAACTGCAGAAGCTGAGTACATTGCTGCAGGCAGTTGCTGTGCACAAATTCTATGGATGAAGAATCAACATCAGGATTATGGTCTAGTGTTAAGAGACATTCCTATCTACTGTGACAACACTAGTGCCATAGCTATTTCAGACAATCCAGTTCAACACTCTAGGACAAAGCACATTGATATAAGACATCACTTTATCAGAGAGCATGTTGAACAAGGAACTGTGAAGCTGATTTATGTTCCAACTGACAAGCAACTTGCTGACATCTTCACTAAGCCATTGGATGAAGCAACCTTCAACAGGTTGGTAAGTGAATTGGGAATGCTGAATCTGGTATGTTGATTTACTCAGTTTTCTGTATTTTCAATTTTTTTTTTCGAAGCTCATGACAGCAACTTCAAACCTGCTGTCAAGAGAAGTTACTATCTACTTGGTCTATGTCTGTTATGTGACAGCATGTGTTGATTTGACTTTACATGTCTGTATTTTGTGCCAGTCTCATACTTTTAGACCCTGTATGACATTAATGTGGTTAATTGTTAAGTTTGAGAGATAAATGTATGTTCCATTGGACTTTCACACCTTTTTGCATATTTCCATAGGTTTAAAGGAGGACATGACCATTAATTACTTTTGTGGTAGTTGTATGAGTACTCTAACTGTTGACCATTAGACTTTAATCCTTAGACGGTTTTGCCTATAAATTAACCTTAGGTTTCACCAGTCTGCTCTCAATTTTAAAGTAAATAATGGAAAACAAAGTAGGAATTGAAGTAGGGCTCAAAAAGTGTGATAGTGAACCATACAATGAAGAGATTGAGGAACTCTTCGAGGAGGCGTTGGATGCCCTCGATGAGATAGAAGAAGAAGCCCTTGCAGCAAAGGCCGAAGAGGAGGCCAAGGTGCAAGAAGAAGAAAAGGAACTTCAGGCACTTCTCAAGGAAGAAGGTCGCACTGAAGAGGAGGTCAAGGAAGAATTCTTAGAATTAGTTGATAAAATCATGAAATAATGTATTCAGGCAATATTTAAATGATTTTATTAATAAAAATAAGACTTCCTGCTGTTGTGTTTGTTTATGAGTTTTTTTGTTTTGTCTGTGTTAACTGCATAATATCTGTGCTCAATAGATTAAAATTGCTAAATCCATACTCTGTTAATTTTAGGTTAAGTTTATGAATACAGCATTCTGGTAAGTTCATGACAGAAACAATTTCCAATATTTCGTTACTGTCGTCAAGAAGGATACTGTCATATTTCCCCTAACAGCAAACTTCTTGACAGCAGGCAAAGATTTTCTGTCAAGACTTTCAAAAGATACTGTCATTCAAACGCTTAACGGTGACAACATGTTTTGCGCAATAGTTTCTGTCGCGCATAACCTACTATCACCACCTCTTATTACTGACAGAATGTTTCTAGCGCACAGGTTACTGTCAATAATAGTGGACCGTTACAATTGGACATTCATCCCACGTTTGGCAGTAAATAACGGGCAGTAACTCACGTGTTGTATGAGTGGGTTAAGACACGTTCTTCAATTCCACTTTTTGTGCACAAACGTTTGAGATACCATTTTATTCACCAGTTACTCAGACATATCACTCTCATCACACTTCAGGCAAACTATTTTTCTTCGAGCAAAAACAAAAGCTACTTTCTTACTTTTCTCTTTTCTTGAATCTCCATGGCACCCAAACAGACTCTCTCTCAAACAAACTTTGCTAGCATCTTTTCCCCAAATGATGCTGGTGAAGGTTTCAAAGGACTAGTGTTTTTCATGAACAAGTCCTATCTTCGTTCTGCCAATACCTCAACCCCCATTCTCGACTTAGATAGAATTGAGGCTTTTTGGCGAACTGTTGTTGCTCAAAATGAGGGTGAAAACCCATCTATTCAATTCACAATTGCTGGGCAACACTACACTCTTACATCTGAGGTCATCAACACTGCTCTTGGGATTACGCTTGAAGCAGGACAACAATTTGCTGAACTTGCCAATGATGACACTCTCAAGAAGCTCTTCTTGAAGATTGGGTATGCTAGTTAGCAAAAAAAAAAAAGATTGGGTATGCAGGCCCTATTCTCGAAGAGGGAACAACCAAATGGTATCCGTCTGGTGAAATGGATAGGAAGCATCTGAGAAAGGAGTGGAGTATGATCTTTGATGTGATGGTCAAGGTGTTCTCTACCAAGTCTACTGGCTGGAATGGAATACCTTCCTACATCAAGAAGCTGACACACTCCCTTGTCCATGGATACAAGGTGAATGTTGGAGCTTTCCTCATGGCACAACTCAAGGCTGCCATAGGTAAGAAGGTATCCATCTACCCTCGCTTTCTTATGATGTGCATCAATTCTTTATGTGCTTTTAATGCTGATGCCCCTCGTTTAGAGGATTGCTCTGTTTTGAAAAAGAACACGCACACACTATTGTCATCACAGAATCTCAATGCACATATTCCACTATGTTTCACTCAGCACATGGTTAATCAAGTGACCAACCTTGATTATCCATTACCTTCTGGTTATGATTCCTTTACTCTTGTGAATGAAACTGAATTAGACCCAAATTCAGTTAACCCACATTCCACACCATACACTCAGCCTAGGCCCTCTAGACTTCCCAAAGCCCAAAAAGAAGCCTTGCAAGAATCCAGAAAAAGACCCTTAGAAGCTGAGGTTGGTGGTAGCTCTGTGAGTCAGGAGGGAGACACTGCACCTAGTGCAGCAAATAAGGAAGGTAGTCAAATAGAACCCCCAGTGGTTCCCCCTGAGCCTAAGAAGAAGAGAGCTAGGAGGACCAAAACCACTGTTAGCCAAGCTGCAGTTTCTCAACAAACTGTAGTTACTGAAAGGGATTCACACACCTCCCTAGATGTGCCTTCTCAACAAGGTGCATCTATTGAAATTGGCCTGTCTCCCAAGGCACCCTGTACAAAGTCTGCACAAACTCATGGTTCACAACCTGAGGAACCCCCACTTGAAGAAACACACAGTGAGTTAGGGCACAGTGAGGATGTCTCTATTCCTTTTGATGATTCACATTTTTCTTCTGTGAATCAGCCCCCACTCTCTGCTGCACTTTCACCTTCTTCCTTCCCTACACATTCTTTTGTTTCTTCTCCACAACCTAGAGAAGGGGACAGTCCCAACCCTTCAGGTTTTGATCATCCATCTCCAATCATGGATGAGGCCCCATCTAGTGGTCCACAAGAACCCATTTCTCAAAGTGAAATGGACACCACTCCTCCAAACACTGAGCTAGGGCAAAGTGGTATTTTGTCAGAAAATGAAACAGCCAACACTTTGTCTGAACTCCAGGGAGCATCTTACCTTCAGGAAGATGCTGTCACAGCCTCTGTTGCTGTCAAAGACACAGGAAATGCTGCTGTCATGGACAAGGCTACTGTCATGAGTGGAGACAAGGATGCTGTCACAACAGACTCTACTGTCACTCCACTTCCCAAAGATGCTGTCATGCCAGAACCTGCTGTCCAAGTCCCTGCTGACAGTACCATTCCTGCTGACCCTACTGTCAAGTCCTCCCAGCCTGATTTTGATGCTGTCATCATTGAGGATGCCTCTGATGATGACCTACCTCTTGCCCAACTCTTAAAGGTATATTCTAAATCTTCTCCTTCAATGCATGTTAGTACTGCTCATACCCATGCATCTAGGTTGAGTGAGGGTGTGCAAAAGAAAAGAGAGATAAAAGAAAAGAGAGGTGAGCATAAAAATGAGAGGCAGCCAAATGAGCTGGCAAAAGGAGAGGGACTTGAGCATGTCCAGAGAGATCTTGAGGGAGCCCACACTATTCAGGCACTAGGCCTTGAGAGTCAAAATGTGAGGGGTGATGAGATCACTCAAAAATACCCTGAGAGTGTGAGAACCCCTTTAGCCTCCAAGCCACTTTCTTTTCCTTCCCCTCCAAGAAGGTTAAGGACTGGTGGCCCCTCTGCTACTTTTGGTAACAGGATCACAGCTCTGGAAGGTCAATGTGCTAGCTTCAACTCCAAACTGGACTCTCTCTCTCAACTGGTGGTTGATGGCTTTGCTGCTACTAAGCTTTCCATACAGTTCCTCACTGACCTAGTAGCTGTCAACTCAACTAAGGGGGAGAAGGTAGCAAGATCAGAATCTATACCCATTCAGGAATCAGGTGGAACTCAGGGGGAGCAAGTGACTGTGAAGACAAAAGGGGGAGCAAAGCAAGTTTCTGGAGTCAAGAGAAAGGCATTGATTAAGGGGGAGCAAGTCAATCCAAGCAGTGGACAACCAAGGGATAATGCTGAAGATCTTGTTGAAGGTGACTTGGATGGAGAAAGGGTGTTGATGTCTAAGGCAACTCAAGATGCACTGCAAAGAAGACCTGCATCCAGACACCCAATTCTACCTCCTGTGACAATTAGAGAACCACCTTCAGCAACTCAAGAAACTGCTCTACAAAGAAAATGGAGAGAAATGGAGGAAGAAAACAAACTTGGGAAAGGAAAAAGGGAAACTGCCTGAATCCATCCATAAGGGACATACTTGGTCTACTGGTGCTGAGTTTGATCAAGAAGAAGCTAATACCATAATGGTGGATTACAGGGAGAGCACATTACAGAATCATGACACTGAGTTTAGCAGGATAGTGGAAGAAGCAATGAATGCTCCAAGCAACACTCTAACCAACACTACAAAACTGCTAAAGGATCAAATCACCAGTGTCAGTGTAATGGTGAATGATGAGAAAAGACGGGCTGTAAGTATCTACTTCACTTCTGGCATATCTTATTTCATCACTATGGAACTATTGCAGAGTCTGCCAGCAAAGGTGTTGGTTGCTATGAAGGGAAAGATCAGGGCAACTCAAACACCTTTCAATGAAGTTTTGAATATACAAATCTAGAACCTGATCAATGAGAAGCTACCTGAAGTCTACACAAATCCACCAAGTGTTTTCTACAGATCTACTGCAAAGGATGGCACAAGAAGGAACAACTTTATGAATTTGACTGGTACATCCAGGATGCAAACTGAGTCGATTCTGAGAGTGTTAGATGGAATACTCAGTTCAAAAGTCAATCCAATAAGAGTCTTTGTTGTTCAAGAGATCTACAAAATGCTTGTGTTGAGAGACAAGGCACTGGGAGCTAGAGTGAAGGAGCTAATCTCTAGAGCCAATGCCAAAAGAGCTGATCAAGGTGGAAGCTGCCTCTATGATACTCATGTTCAAGATAATGATGATGATGATGAGATTGGAGGTAGTGGAGCTTCTGGAAATGCAGGCAATGCTGGTGGAAGTAATTCTGGGAATACTGGTATTCAATCTCAGAATGAAGGCAATGAAGAAACTCCTAGTCAAGAAAAGAAAGATGCTGATGCAACAGATGAAGAGGAGCCAAGAATACTGGAAGCTTTGGAGGCAAGCATTCTTAGGTGTGCTATTGATTGCATATATGAAGAAAAAGATGTTGTCACCAAAGATACTGTCGACAAGGAAACTGTCAAAGAAGATGCTGTCAAGGAAGATACTGTCGAAAAAGATGCTGTCAAGAAGGATTCTGTCAAGGATGAAACCAAAGCTACTGTCAAGACCAAAAGACTGAAAGCTAAAGCAAAAGCATGGTTTTCTAGACAGAAACCTCATGGAAAGAATAAGTACTCAGGAAAGGAAAAGGCCACTGGATTTGGCAGAAATCTGAGGATGCCTATTCAATCAATACCTCCCAACAGTCTTAAGGTACAACAAATGCAATCAAAAGATATCAAGAGTGTTGAGATTAAGCTGGATGCAAATCAAGAGGTTTCTGAGTACATACTATGGTGGCCAGAATCAAGATCTATGAAGGCTAATAAGGATTTTGATCTGATAGCCACATCACTCAGTGGTAACATGATGGCAATAGATAAAAGAAGAATTGATTTCTTCTACCTGGAAAGGATGGTAGAGTTGTTGGAGAGATATGATAATGTTCCAGAGCCTGTCATGGAACATATTCTGAAATATCAGGCTGATAGGGATGCTGAATTCTATCAGAAATTTGGCTACAACTTTGCAGATTTTGATGATGCTGATATTCTCACTGATCTACCACCTTCTCCTATACCATACCACTGGTACTATGAGTTTGATGACTTTCCCAATCCAGAAGGGGAAACCATACCAACTCAGGAAAAGCAACCCAAGCCAAGCCAAGGACCTGACTCTTCTCAATATGCTCAATATCAGTCAGAACTTGATAAGAAGGAAGCTGAACTCCTGGAAAGATGCAAGACTGCCAACAAGGCAGAAAGTGAAGCTCCAAATTATCAAACATGTATGCTGGAAAATCCTTTAAGAATCAAGCACCTAGGAGAGGAAATCTATGTTTGCAGCTTACACAAGCTAAAAACAACAGTTCTGAAGGATTTGCAGTATATGGTAGCTGGATCAATTCATCCATTGGAGCAAATTTGTTCTGATGAGATAGAGGATTTACTGAAGAGGAGAAAAGGAGAAAATTCAAAGCTGGACAAGCAAAGGAGGATGACTCTCAATGCTTATCCTGGAAGCAGATTCAAGCTCATTCATGAAGAACTCCACTTCAGAAGCTATCCATTTGATCAAGAGCAATGGTTGAATCTCAGGGATGCTAGTTCTCTTATCTCTCATACTATCAAGAAGATTATTGAGGAAATAGAAGATGATGCAGTTACTCCTGCTGAAATCTCTCTTGTAGAAGGTCTAAGAGGCTGCTTGGTAGAAGCTCTCAGAAGAGAGGATGAAACAAGACAGAAGATGAAATCTCAAGCTAAGTAAACATTCTTAATCCATTCTGATCTTGTTAGTTAAGTTGTCAGCACATATTGTAAATTTGTTGTTATTGTCCATAAAAACAAATTGGGGGAGATTGTTGAGATTTATGGGTGATAGCATAGGAACAACTTAACTTTGTATATACTTAATTTTTTAATTAAGTAAAACATACTGTCACAGCCAAAGTATGTTCTTGTAATCAGTATGGAATGTTATTCTAAGTGTGTAATTTGGAAGAAGTTCACTTTCTGTGTTCAAGCCTCAAAGAATGCATATTAGATGACAGCATGAATAAAGGTTACTGTCATAAGCATTGACAGTAAGATTACAAGAAGACAGAATGTTGCAAGTCACGACAGCATATTCACTCTGACAGCAACATTGGCGGAAGACTACGCGACAACAACTTTAGCCCTCGACAGCAAGTTTGGAAACCTCGACAGCACACTGTGCGGGGAACTCATACTGTCACCAAAAGCACACTCCTGTGACAGCAAGCTTTGTGGCAAAAGTAACTGTCTCGAGAAAGATCTTTGTTCTAGGTATCTTTCTCAGTCAAATCCCGTGACAGTTTCAATGTTCAAGAAACAGGCGTGTTGCAGTATCCCTAAGCTGCACCAAGTCTGCAAGACTACGACAGAAGCTTCAAGCATTGCAAACCAAAAGCGAATCAATTCAAGAGCAAGGTCAAGTCTCTATTTGCTGAATTGTTTTAGCTGGAAATAGAATGAATCTAGGTTGCTTTCTTTATAATGTATATCTGACATTGTTAGCAATTTAGGAAAGTCACATGGGTAGACACTTTGTAAGAAGCTGCCACTTGATAATGACAGCAGCTTCACAAACCCGTGTTGACAGTGATAGGATTAGTTTTAATACTTAGACTATCAATTCATTCTAAGTAAGCATCGAAGACAAGCAAGTGTCTTGGAGAAAACCGAAGCTCAAGAATTCTCTCTTGAGGTTGTAGCAACACTTTGCAAAATAAATAAAAACATTTATTTTGTGAATCCTGTCTTTAGATCATACTGTTAGTGAATGCATACTTCTTATTGATAACATTAAATCTTGATTTTGGTTGTTGAAATTGAGATTGAATTTTATCAGTATTGCATTCATCCCCCCCCCCCCCCCCTTCTGCAATACACGAGGACCAACACAGCTTGTTGATGGAATTCGGATGTACAAGGAAGCCCGAATTAATGAAGTTGAGCAAAACGAGAACTCCCATAACTCTGAAGAATCTCACCGATCTCGTGGCTCTGTTTTTGACAGAATTGGTGGCAAAGGCAAAGACACTTAGAAAAAGACCCATCACCGAACTCAGAGCAAAAACCAAGATAATGAAGCTGAGAAACTCAAGAAGCTAGCCGAGTTGCGAGAGAAAATTTGGAAGGAAGAATAAGCTAAGCTCGATTTGCGAGTCCAGAAAAGAATTCAAGAGAAGGACGCCCAGATTCTTGGCAAAATTCATGACAGAAGAAGAACCCGGCCCCCAGCCTTGACATAATCTCAGATGAAGAAGAGCCCCGGGAGGACCTGATTGACATGATTCATGAGCTCCAAAGAAAAGTCGGCCACGACTCCGGTATTGATATAGGGGATACCCTAACCCCATTCAGTTACTCTCTGGAAGCAACACTCAGGCAGAAAAATCTCAAACACTACAACTTCGACTCCTTCAATGGTCTGGGTGACCCATAAGAGCATGTTAAATACTTCGAGCAAATTGCCATGATTTACTACTATAATGATCTGATCAAGTGCAGGTTCTTTGCCTCAACTTTTAAGTCTGCAGCCCAGAGGTGGTTCAACCGGATTCCATCTCGAAGCATTCACAATTGGAAGCAGTTTCGTGAAGCTTTCTTGAAGCACTTCCGAGATAACAAAACCCATGAAATGCATATGTGCCATCTTGAGAATGTTCGACAAGCTCGGGGAGAACCTTTAGCCACTTACATGAAAAGATTCCAGGAGGCTATAAAAAATGTAAGAAACCTGGACGAGCGTGAAGCCTTAACCATCTTCAGAAGAAACTTGGATTTGGACAATAATCAGAGATATGTCTTTGATCTCATCCACAAGGAACCCTAAAACCTGGCGGCAGCCTATGCAATGGTTGCTAGGTTCATAAAGGAAACTGAAGTACACCAAGCTATGAGGATGACCATGCAAGGAACATTACCAACCCGGACTGATGACCGTCCCAAGAAGCTAAACTTCCTTCATTCCTGACTCCTCCATCTCCTTCTAGTCTTCTTCCCGGGGAATATCACCAACCATACCAACAAACTCCTCAAGACTGAACTTACCAACCCGGACTTCAGCGACCCCAGATCCTTCAGCAACAGGCTCCTCAACAATAGTCTGCTCGGTTTCCTTCGAGACCGGTTTCCTTTGCCTGGAATCCCTCTTCTGCTTTTTAGATCTCCTTGGGCATCGTTCTCAACATCCAAACCGGGTTCGCTTACCCTTGGTTCAGGAGCAATAGATTCAGCTCCACCCTCCTTCAGAACACTAGACCCGGACTCCCCGTCATTCTGCTCTTTGGTGTAATGAACTCCACCCAATTGCTTCAAGGACAATGCAAAGGCATTAGACGACATGATTGCTTGAAATTTGGAGTTGTAAAAAGGCCGACCTGCAAAGAAGAACAAACCGGATTAGACAAAATGAAAAGTACCTGGACTAAAGGCAAGAAAAATAGCATTTGACTTACATCCAAAATCAAACAATTTTTTGTGATCCATAAAAGAATCACGAGTCAGTTGAGACCCAAGGCACTCGCAAAAAGCATGGATCTTAGCCAGGGCTTCTCCCTGGAGGGAGCAATACTCAAAACTTTTTAGCCTCACCACCAACAAAAAAATGGGGCATATAGAGCAAGTGCAATCCTTTCAACATCAGCACCTCCCGATTCCAATGCTTCAACGAAATGCTTTGGATAACTGGTTTGGCACTCCCATGGGGATACCCACACTCGTCAGACCAGAACCATAGTTCATACAATGGTGGTTTGTTAGACCGGATTAAGTAGAATAGCTGGTGAAAAATCTTAAAGGGCAAAACATTAAAATTTTCACAAGAGGCCAGAAACCAGGTCATCCACTTTACTCTGTTAGGGGTTATCTGCATTATCGGGATCTTATATACATATTTACAAAGATGCTTATTAAAAATATGGCATTCCGGATTCCACCCAGAACGCAAATGTTCTAGCCAAACTCCTACAAAACCATCCTCAGTACGATCATATACCCTTTCTCCGGGTTCTGGCCATCTCCATTGAATCTTCGGGCCAAGATGAAAGGTTGCCCGGATTGCTTCATCCATTTCAGCATGAGATAACTTTGAAAAGTTTTCCTTCAAGGAGAAAGGTTGCTTACCAATAACCATCTCAGAAAAAAGAGCATCTATGACAATATTATCATAAGGACCAGGATCACCATGCTCATGCCTATGCTTGTAAGAAAAACTAAGGGACTTATAGTATAATGAAGAATTGTCGTCCGTCTTTTCTAACAAAGAGGAATTCAGACCAGTATCCATCCGGTGTAATGAGACTACCGCCTGGAGCAAGTACCTTTTCATTAAACCGGGTCACTAGGGGTAAATTCTTCTTTTTCTTCCCCATTAACCACCAATGTAAATCTACTATATCTGAGGCTGCACTATTCTCTGAGGAAGAACTACTAGAGGGGTCAGACAAGGGAATCCAGAATATGTTAGCTCTTCTCTTTTTTGAAACCATAAACCTATAAATAACCCGAGTTGATTTTCAGTTAGTCTGTATATTACCCAACCCGGATTCACAATTAGTCCGAGTTCAATATATAGTCTCAATATCCATAAGCATAAACCCTACAAATTTATGAAACCAATCTGAACTCATAGCCAATCCGAATTCAATCTACCAATTATACATCAAACACAAAGTACACACTAATTATTAAACCACAGAAACGAACACAAGCCAGGGTTCAAACAAGAACTCAGACTAATTACACAACAAAATCATTAACACTACATCAAAATCAACCCGGGCCAGAAGTACAAACCCAGATTCGTTTCAAAAGCACCAAACGACAGAAACACATTTACACAAAATCAAAACCCAAAAAATGCATCAAACACATATACATATAATTACACCACAATCATTTACAATCCAAGAACATCAAGAATTAGACCTCAAAACCCAGATCTACAATCCCATAAATCGGTTCGTTTTCTACACATGCAACAAATATCTAAACACATAAACACAATTCAACCACAAAAACACAAACAACTAAACAAAAAACCAATTTCGACCAAACCCTTAAAAATCGAAGACGAACAGTCAAAGGCCGCATGAATTCAAATCGCAAAATCAGAGTATAATCGAAAAGATAAAGAGCAAGAGGTGGAAAATCTTACAGTTTAGCAGGAGAATAAAGCAGAAAAGAGTGATCCAACACCTGAAAATGCAGAAAATTGCCGCCGGAAAGAAAATCTTGAAGACAGAGGAGACACTGAAAGGTTTTGCCAAAAAGAGAGTAAAGTAAAAAAGGAAATGAGGGAGTGGGCTTTTTATAGAGAAACAAGAAATGAAAGCACCAGAAACACGTTGCATCGTTTGATTGGGTAAAAATAAAGAAAAACAATGAAGAGACAAACCTAATTATTGCTGACAACGGTTTCACTACTTTCAAGGGAGAATGGAGTATCATGTTTTCAAAATAATGGGGGGGGGGGGGGAACTGAAAAAACGATTGAAATTTCGGAGAAGAGTGAAACGGGCAAAAGAACCCGGATTTATATTAAAACCCCACTCAATCCTGATTCATACTTCAATCCGAATTGACATCTTTCCTATCAATCTGGATTGGGGGGCAAATATCAACCTAATTTTTTTCTAAGTTATTCAAAGTTTTATAACTTTGGACTTAAGAAAAAATCCTGATTCATACTTCAATCCGAATTGACATTTTTTATATCAATCCGGATTGAAGGGCAAATATCAACCTTAATTTTTTCTAAGTTACCTAAAGTTTTACAACTTTGACTTAAGAAAGAATCATGATTCGTACTTCAATCCGAATTGACATCTTTCCTATCAATTCAGATTGGGGGGGCAAATATCAACCTAATTTTTTTTCTAAGTTACTCAAAGTTCTATAACTTTGGACTTAAGAAAGAATCCTGATTCATACTTCAATCCGAATTGACATCTTTCCTATCAATCCGAATTGAGGGCAAATATCGACCTAAATTTTTTCTAAGTTACTCAAAGTTCTATAACTTTGGACTTAAGAAAGAATCCTGATTCGTACTTCAATCCGAATTGACATCTTTTATATCAATCCGGATTCGGGGGCAAATATCAACCTAAATTTTTTCTAAGTTACTCAAAGTTCTATAACTTTTGACTTAAGAAAGGATCTTGATTCATACTTCAATCCGAATTGACATCTTTCCTATCAATCCGGATTGGGGGAAATATCAACCTAATTTTTTTCTAAGTTATTCAAAGTTCTATAACTTTGGACTTAAGAAAGAATCATGATTCATACTCAATCTGAATTGACATATTTCCTATCAATCCGGATTGGGGGGCAAATATCAAACTTAATTTTTTTCTAAGTTACCTAAAGTTTTACAACTTTGAATTAAGAAAGAACCCTGATTCAACCTTAAATCCGGATTGACATCTTTCCTATCAATCCGGATTGGAGGGCAAATATCAACCTAAATTTTTTCTATGTTATTAAAAGTTCTATAACTTTGGACTTAAGAAAGAATCCTGATTCATACCTTAAATCCGGATTGACATCATTGATATCAATTTGGATTGGGGGGCAAATATCAAGCCAATTTTTTTTTTTGAAAACTCATATATAGAGAATTCTACTCCCCCATCCAGAAAATCTGAATAAGGGAGTGGAGGCAAATGATAGGCTATGAAAGCCCGGACTCCGATGGATGTCCTGATTCAATTCTCAACTCGGATTCTAGCGCCTGAAGTTGGCTGGGAGTCCTGATCCAACACCCAACTCGAACTCCTGGCTGAAGCATATCCAATTGTGCCCTTAACCCTGGCTCGTTGGCAACCCTGACTCACTCCTGAACCCTGACTTAAGGCAACCCTAGTTCCACATTACTCAAGAATGGATAAACTCAAATGACGTGAGGCAAGATCATCAGCTATGACGTGGAGAATATAAATCATGGTTGGAAATCACACCTGGCTATGCCACCTCTGAATGACCAATGATTGACACAATTATGCCCTACCTAAACCACATGCCAACATGATTTTGGCACACAGCACCACAATTTTCATCTGGACACGTGTAGCCCATCAACATCACCCAGGTGTCCTACCTATCTAGGATTCACGCTCATGATTGCAGGTACACCCCCTGAACTCTAATCCTTGGCCTATAAATAGCCCAACGAGAAAAGGTTTGGAGGTTACTCAAGGAGAAAAGGTTGGAGGTTACTCACTCTCTATCCTGTACACTATACACACCCTCCACATTTAGATTTCTCTATAGTCTTATCTATTCTTCAAAACCTAGTCTTCCTATTATGCCGGAGGCGCCGCCAGGGTTCAAACCCCCCTCCGGTGTTGTTTTGCAGAAACTCACCAGCAACTGCATCACAACCAGGCGTGGAAACGACGAGGAAGGACTGGATCGGATTCTGGAGTTATCCCCGCGTGCATACATATGAGCATACAAATTAAAAGTTGTTAAGTGTCAACCACATCATTATATACAAGTTTTGGGACATTTTATTGGTTAATCAGTACTGTATTATTGTTATTACGGTAACAATAATAACAAAAATCAAGTTGAGTTTTTCTACGAATTTCCTTAAAATAATTGCATCTGGAGATATTGTGTTTGGAGTCCGACCCATGTGTCAGTGTCACCGAATATCAAGTGTACAGTAGTTATCTTTAAACATTTGAACACAAGTTTGAAGTTTCTTCTACTGCTTGTGTATTCAGAGGAGAGGATGGGGTTGCAGACTTACATGAAAAATGGTGTTCCCTTTATTGTAATGGTGATAGTAGAGAGCGGTGAAGTTGGAATGATAACTCTGGGCAAAGCAGCCATGAATAATGGAATGACCAATCTTGTTTATGTTGTTTATTATAATTCCCTTGGCACCCTTCTTCTCTTTCCCTTTTTTATCTTCCACTTGTTCAGGTTTTGTTTTTAAACTTGCCCTCTTTATTATTACATCATCCCTCACTCACTTGGATCTCTTAACTGTTCAATTCTTGTTTTCAGAAGTAACAGGCCTCCTCTCACTCTCACTCTTCTGTTAAGATTCTTTCTTCTGGGTTTGATTGGGTACTAATCTCACTATCTATACACACACATATACATAAATTATCTTTTTAACTTTTGTTGTTTGGGGGTGGCAGGATCTGTTTCCTGCAAATATTTGCATATGCAGGTATCAATTACAGCTCCCCAACTCTAGCTACTGCTATGGGTAATTTGATTCCAGGTTTTACTTTCTTGCTGGCTGTCACTCTCAGGTTAACCCACTCCATTTCTTATCTTTTTATTTTATTTTATGTGACTCAATTCATTAATTTTGTTTGTGGTTGCCTTTGTGAATTTGCATTTTCATTATTACTTATGCTCCATTTCATGTATTCACTACTTGTCATACACTTATAAGTTAGGCCATGTTTGTTTCCCCCCTAACCGAAAATTATTTATAACCTCGATAAATGAATGTCCCAATTTGGGATAATGGAGTAAATGAATAATCTCGTTAAATGCATTAATGAATAAATTTTATTGAAATATTTAAAGACCCTATGTGAACATAAATGAATATTCACTAAAATTGAATTAATAAATTTTTATGATATATGTCATTTAGTCAAAAAAAATTCATAAATTGATATATATTTTAGTAGAATCCAAGTATATTACTAATACAATCTTATGAAAAGTCTTAAGGTTCAAGCGCACTATACTTAATTTATAGATATAATTCATGTATATATATTACTGAGTGTGAAAAAAATATATGATAAGAATTTAAATTTTCAACTATTATCTTCTAGATACATTTGAATATTAAAATATTAAAACATCATTATCATAATAAAATAAAATAAAAATATTGTCTAAATGAATAAATATTCATTTACCGATAATTGAATAAAATAATCATTTATCAATAAATAAATAATCTCGCTAAATAAATATATATTTTTGATCTCAAATGTATTCATTTATCGAGTACTTACTTTACTTTTTCTGTAACTAGTAAAAGTGACTTATACTATAAGTTGAATTCTGAAAAGTACAAAATTTTTAGTCATTTCGGTGGCTTATTTTGGTTTATGCAAATTTGACTTCATTAAAATGAAAATTTACACTTTAAAGGTTAGTTATTTTGATAATTTTCTTTGCCAGAAAATAACTTGATTTTCGAAAATGTTTTCCATAGAATATATTTTCTTGGAAAAATGTTTTCCATGGAATATATTTTCTTGGAAAATGTTTTTCATGGAAGATATTTTCTTAGAAAATGTTTTTCATGGAAGACATTTGACCCGAAAATCTTTTCCATGGAAAATATTTGTACAAATATTTTTTCCCTAAAAATTCTTAAAAAAGTTTTTTCTTGGAAAATAAAGCCTCAAGAAAAAGTTTCTCGGAAAAAAATCTCGGAAAAATACTTCCCAACAAATATTTTTGGGGAAAATTTTCTCAAAATATATTTCCCAAGAAAAAAAATTCTCGAGAAGAAATTTTCCGGGAAAAATTTCTTGAAAAAATTATGAATAACAGTGAGAGATGGTTTATTTTGGAAAAAAAATTACCGTTCTGAAAAGGGGAAGTCATTTTCCAAAAATTCATCACCTTTTTTAAAGAAATTTTCTTCTTTTGGAAAATATTTTCTGTTCTTGAAGACCAAACAAACACAGGAAAATATGGATTTCCAAAACGTCAAACAAACATACAAACGACATTTTCCTAGAGCCCAAACAAACACCAGAAAGTCTGAAAAAATGTTTTCCAGCAAACAAACGGAGCCTAAGTTATGTATTATTCATAAATTTATCCAAACTGATAGTAACTTAAAAAGGCAAAACTTATTTTTTCTACTCATAATTAGTGAAAGTAAATGTAACTTTTTTTAAGACAATTCAAGAGGATAGCTACAAAGAATCATCTTTTAACATGCAGAAAAATTATAGAAATACTCCTTAGGATTAAATGCTGATTGTACTATTATCATGTCCTATACAGAATTTCATCTGCCAAAGTCTGCCTCTTAGTTTTTGTACTCTTAACTACAGCTTTATAGCTTTGGACCCAAGTTTTAGTTTTGGGCGATATGGTAATCAGAATGGGTGCATCGTCTAGCCTTTTGTCAATTTTGTTCTTCTCTAATATTTGGTGGTTGCATGTTTCTTGGAGCAAATTTTAGGATGGAGAATTTAGATATAAGAAGACTAAGCAGTCAAGCAAAAGTCTTGGGGACCATTATAGCAATATCGGGAGCATTTGTGATAACACTGTATAAAGGCCGGTTGATACAGATGTTCTCATCTGTTTCTAATGTACCTCACATTCAGCTTATGTCGCCACAATCAAATTGGATTCTTGGTGGCATATTTCTTGCAATCACTTGCATTTGTTCATCAATGTGGAACATTCTTCAGGTTAAAACTAGTTTTACACTAAACAATGATCACTGCTATCTTACTTATATGCAGTTATGCTGTTTAGAATTGAAAAAATGTACGGAAATATTGCACTAACTTGATTTAAGTAAGTCCAGACAGCAACTGTTAAGGCATACCCGGATGAACAAACGATAGTCTTTTTCTTTTGCTTCTTCGGAACCATCCAGAGTGCAATATTTTCCCTCATAGTTGAAAGAAATCCTGAAGCTTGGGTGCTGCGTCCGGACATAAGCATGATAGCTATTGTATTTGCAGTATGTACAATATAATTATGAATTCATGTATCTTATTTGGCTCCACAGCATTACATTGTCCGACTTTAAGGTTTGGAGTTTGTTTCTATCATATCCTCTGAATTATATACCTCCATTGCAGGCAGTATTTGGGAGTGTATTTCGAACCACTGTTTTCACATGGTGTCTACGCATGAAGGGTCCAGTGTATGTATCAATGTTCAAGCCTCTGGGTATGGTCATTGCAGTAATTTTGGGCACGATTTTCCTAGGTGATGCACTTTATTTAGGCAGGTATGTATGCAGTATACTACTATAGTCATTCTTTTGAATATTAGATTTGTGCTAGTTCCTCTGCTCAAACATACTACACCTGACACCAGCATATTATACAGAAAAATGTGTATATATGATCTGTTACTTGGTTAAGTTTGTTTCGGGTGAATATGCAGCATCATCGGGGGAATTACAATTGCTGTAGGATTTTATATGGTGATGTGGGGACAAGCTAAAGAGAAATACACGGCAGTGGACGATTTCTGTGTACTGGAATCATCAACCGCTAGGAACCCTCTCTTGCAGAAATGAGTTACTCAAGAGTCAAGAGGGACTTTTTCAGCTATCTATTTTTATTTACTAGTAAATTAATATACTTGTGTATGCACAAAGAATCCAATTTCTACCTAATAATAGCTTTTATACTGCTATTTGTGGGTGGGGTGGGTAAGAGATATGGTTTTGGTTTGTGAGATTGATTGGATTGGAAAGCACTAGGGGATATGTAGATGCCCTTGTTGATTGCTGCAACATAGTTATGTCTCTAGTGTACTGTGACCTGAAGATTGGAATTTTTACATGTAATAATTAAGGGGCCACGAATCACAACTAAATTTTCAGTGTTAAGCATTACGTGCATGAATTTAAGCAGTTTTATATATATATTAAGTGTTGCGCTGTCATCATTATGCTGCTAACCTTCTTTTAATTTTCCTTGACTTGTCTTCCTGCTGGTGGTGAAAAGTTCAGATTTATAACTCCCAAGGCAGAATGTAGTACAATTGAATGTAGTTCAGCATCTCAGCGAGTTCAATTGTTTGCCTGCATTTTGTATTTTTCATTTCAGTAGCAAGGTTTTCCTTTCCGGGTCAGAAATACTTCGTTGCAGTGCATAACAGTGATTTTTACAATTTCATTCACTAAATTGATTCTCATGATAATTTTACCATATACAGCATTTGAATCCTACAAGAACCCTTAAAAGATCAAGAGTAATTTTTTCATCTCTTTATATTAGGTGTTTGTTTTTATTAAATGAGTGAGCAACAATTTATATAGACAAGAAACAAATTGCATTTCGTTTTTATTCACCAACAAAGAAAACACTGTAAATCCCAGTTTACATAATTCTTGTCCAGTCTTAAGGAAGCCGTTTATAGGAAATATAACATGCAAACAAGACCATGCGTCATCAGGCAATTAAATTATACACTGGCTGCCGTGGAAAAAAAAACTATACTTCCATATAAAGGCAAGCATACTCAAAAGAACACCACTTATTTCTCCACTAGATCTCAACATAACAGCATGAAGATGTAACATGCTGAGCAGCAGCTCATTGTTGCAATTTCACCTTAAACTAAAGTACTCGACTTCATCTAACATTTATAATCATAATTAATGTTAAGTATTACTTTTTAACTACAACGAACCCTAGCCGCTCAGAAAACGGGTTTGCTGCGAATTCATGACAGCTTTCTTCCATACCAAAAGTAAGTTGCCCAAGAGCTCGTCGAATGTAAACTTATCCTGTATGATTTTGCAACAGTTTCAATGTAAGCAAACTCCAACGGATCTCCAAGTCTCAACTCATATGGTGACTAGTAATTTCCATATATTACTAGACCAAATTTTTTTTATACTATATCAACATCTCTTATGTGCTTATCAAGTCCCTTCATATCCCCAAATTCTGTGTACAACGGTCTTCTCTTGCTTTTGTAGCTTTTACCTCTTTTCCTTTGTCCTTTACGACTTGCCATCAGTATCCACATTATAGAAGCAAACCCAAAGACAGAAAACACCCAGAGAGAGATTATCCAAATCTTGAAAGATCCGTGCATCTGGTTATCCTCCACCGCGTGTAATGATTCTCGAGAATCATTCATGGGGACATTTTTACTTATTATTCTTGACATTATTACTTCATTGTTAGACTTTGAGTTGGAAGTGGACAAGGAATCGGGTTCGGAGCACATTCTTTCATGATGTAAACGTAGAGCTTCATTTAATGTCTTTGCACATTCTATGCTAAGCAAATCCCGCTGTAAACTTTCCTCATCAGTTTGATCAAGACTTGATGGATCAGGAGGGTCAGGAAACTTGGACCAACATTTGTGAACTACATCAACATCCCTCCAGTTTGCTTTGTCAAAGCTCCAATTTCCAACCTTAAACTCAAGACCGTAATGAAAAACTCGATATTTGACACCAGGTTGAGGAACATATCCTGGGTATATCAATATCTCATTGTTGATGTTATGCCGCAAATTTAGCTGCACGAGGAAAAAGAACCCAGCAAATTTAACTCCATTAAACAAATGCACAACATAAATTATACAAAAACAATGTGAATTATATTTAGTCTCTATACATTAGATTGCACAATGTCAGGACTCCAGAAGTAGATTACAGGACATCATTGATCCTTTAAATGTTAAAAAAGAAATGTGTTCATTAAAAGACTAACCCATATTTTATCACAAGTGAATCCATACATACAGACAGATATACATATCAAACATTTTTGCATCCAGTTTATGAGGCCAACTTTGTGTTTGAGAGAACCATGAGCCCAACTTGGGGGCATTAATCAACACTGGTTGATTAGTAAAAGCACGGGATAATTGGACAGTAAGGATTCAAACTTGTTATCTAATTAACTCTCTCAAAGCCTTATGGTGCTAAAAAGAGCCTTAAATGATTCATACACTATATTCAACACTCCCCCTCACTAGAACAAGTGGACAAACAGACAACAGAAAGCACCAAACAGAAAATTGCATATATATTGGGGGTGGCAGGGTTCAAACCCAAGATAACAACCTCTACCATAGAAAAATGTCTCATTTGTATCTACTATATTCAATAGAATTCGAAACCTCTAGGTAAATTTGGCTTCTGGATAACCCAGCCTTAAGAGTATTGGGACTCAGAACAAGATGCACATGATACTTGAAGCAACTCTAGCATATGGAATCAAGAATTCGACAATGTGATAACTAGTGAAGTACCTCAGCTGCACCGAAGGAGTAACCATACATTTCACTTATCCATCCAGTTTCGTATATATCTCCAGTTATATTTTTAGCGTAATGAGCTGTGTCAGCACGGACCTCCTCAGTCTTATGCAGCCACAGCAATGCAAACTTCCGCAGATCATCAATATGCATTATGATCACACCACCAACCTTGTCACAAGCTTCAGGATGCCGAGTGTGGAGCTCAGCAAGCTCATTGTGGCAACCGATAAGGTAGCTGCATACATGAATGTACAAGTTGACTGACAGGTAACTCAGTTTGAAGAATCAACAGTCTATATACAGGTAGATACACTATTACTTGAATGCATATAACAAAGTAGAAACATTATTAAACATGGATTAATAGTTTAATAGATAACATCATATTTTCTTACTCATAAGGAGTGGAAACAGGTCGACCACGTGCTGCATTAAATTCCCATGGTGTAATTGTTCCTCGCATGATCATGTCTGCATCCAAAATTACTATAAAGTCTGCATCAATTTTTGCATGATTCAGCCAATGCAGGACTGCAGCTGGTTTATTGATTGCTGGATACCTGATATGACAGAAAGAGGATTATGGTTTATAATTTTTTGAATACGTTCTCAACTTTCTGCCAAACCTAGGAAAGGTGAGTTTACATGATGTGGAAGACACTTTAATGCCAACAATGTACTAAGACAAGGTAGATCAAGGCTATGTTATACACATACTTGGTGTCACTAAATTCTTCAAAACTATGGTTCGCATTCTTTTCCCTATATTATGACATGGGGTATAGCATATACAGTTATTTGGTTAGCACATAACTGTGTGTCAAGCATCTCAAAAACATAGTACTTGCATCAGTAGATTCAGTCTCTATAGAAGGTAGTCATTTATATAAATATTCAGAAGGCAGTTTCATCAAAGTCCTCGCATTTTGTAAATATGGCACAATACCTCACCAAGTCAAAACAAGATTTAAAAATATCAGGATTCCCAAAAAATAAAAAGATTCTAGAACTAAACTATAATATCAAACTTGACCTATTAAAGGAAAATGGATAGATAAGCAACGGGAATGTATAACTACCAATCGCCCGTTAGTGGATGCCGGCTCATAGATGGGACAAAATGTGTGGGGGCAAGGTCCTGGCCTTTATATTCTTTCAGGTCTTCGTCAGTACAGCTGAGAAGTCTTGTTATATTTCCAGGTTGGCCACTCAGGTGGAAACTGTGAACAAGTCCAACAGTTTGCCAATCAAAATATGGGATACATTCGGTGGAAAATATTGTATGGATTTTTGGATGTGGCCTCTCAGGTTCATCAAAAACCTGATCTTGGACCTTAGTCTCCTTCATTCGTAGAGTTTCTGGAGTAAGATATTTCGGACTAGTAAGTTGAGAAAATGTGTTGCTCTTCAAAAAGCTCAAGTATTTGGACCATTTTGGCTTAGGGCAACCATTTGCTGCATGCTGTAACAGCAGACCTTCGTTGAGAGTATCAATACATTCTATATTCAAAAAAAGACCCCTCCTTTTATTGGGATCAGTTTCCATTGCTCTCACCTGCAGGCAGGCATATTCTTTTGTCATTTTTTTGTTGTATTGTTTATTAACCCTATAACATAATACTGTAATCCACAGTTAATCACACGTAACCTATCAAGGTTGTATGAAAATGTCAGTTACAACTATTGGTTAGCCCAATATATATGAAGAGTACAATATGATATCCAATAAAAAATATATATGTATGGTTATCAACTTATCATCCATTACTTACTGCTTCATTGATATGATCACAATTTTCTCAGCTTATACACAAACTTATCAAATAGCTCCCGAGTCCCGAAGTATTAATTGAATAGACCTTAACTGACCAATATTAACCACTTTGAATAGAATCAATATCTAGCTAGGTACTTGTATGAATCACCCTCTTTTGTAAAGCAGTTCATCGCACAAAATTTTAGTTGCAGCAATGGGTGAAGTGTATAAGGAGATATCCGAAGAATCAAAGAACTTTGTATGGTCATTATTCAGTAATTACTTGCTCACTGCTTTAGTAATTCGATAGCATTTTTCTCAGAAATTTATCAACTGACCAAGATTAATCGCTTTGCATAGAATGAATGTTTGGTAATGTATTCATATGAATCACCCTCTGCAGCAAACTTTCAATAATGATATTTGTATGGAAATATAACTGAGAACATCCCTTATTCTTTGAATTTATGTTTTACTATAAAACCTAGATATTTCTTTTACATTTTCGATTTCTCTTAATTTAGGATTAGTTCAGTAGACTTTGCTTAGAGCATGATATTCTAATTGTTATCTTTAAGCCCTATTGACCGTTTCCCGTGTTAACACACTCACATATGCATAAATAAGTGTAAACCCAGATTTGAAATAGAAGTTAATTGGCATTAGGTTAAATTTTAAAAGCCATGTTCATCTTAGCTTAAAGCAGTTCAGCCGTTAATTTAGTGCAGCCACCTCAAGGTTAGCTATAAAAAAAAAATTGCAGTCACTAATAATAAGTAAAAAAAAATTGCATAGTGAAACTCAGAGAAATAGGTTTATCTACAGGGATCAATTTAGATAAAACTGAATGAGCAATGAAACAGAAAGAGACTGAAAGTGTCCATATAGCTATATACAGAGTTCACTGATTTAAGTAGATAGGAAGTCTTTGTACCTCTCTAGGATAAGGAGGTTCAGGGAAAAGCCGTCCACAATCATACACAATATTATCTTCATGGTGATTTAGTTTACTAAATGACCAATTGCCAACACTAAATGGCAGGCCATAATGTAGAAGAATGGGTTCAACGCCAGTCCGAGGAATGTAACCTGGGTATATCATCAAGTTATCATTAATCTTGTGGCGAAGTCCCACCTGAAAAATATAGTGGACAGTTCAGAGGAGATCTTAAATACAAAGGAAGGTACAGATACCAGGAAAGTGTGTTTAATTGGAAAGAACGGATATATGGTAAGCAAGTTACCTCAGCTGCACCAAAGGAGTATCCGTACATCTCACTGATCCACCCTTGCCCGTAAATATCACCTGTTAAGTTTGTTGTCCAGTGAGCTCTATCTTCTCGTACTTCCTCTGTTTTAGAAAGCCACATTGGTGCCAAAGCTCGAAGATCATCTATGTGCATGGCTAAAAGCCCACCAACCTTATCACAGCGTTCAGGATGCTTAGTATGCAATTCAGCAAGAAGATTATTGCAGCCAACCAAGTACCTACAGAGGAAGTGCACATTTTAAGGAGATGAATCAGGATAAGGTTGATAAGATAAAGATAACTGTTTTTCCTCTGCTTTAATGACATTGATAATAATGTTTTTAATCTGTTTGAAAATTGATGGACCAAGGTGAATTTAGTGAAGATCTTGATTAGCTAAAAACAGATAATTATTTAATTAAACATCCAAAGCCTCAATTGTAAGAAACATAATTTAACAATTTAGGATTAAAGTGTAATATTGGAATTATTTAAAGCATTTATCTCAATTAAAATACAATCAAGAACTCAAGATAAAATTTTGCCAAAATGTCATCCTTAAGAAGCATATGAGACTGCTCGATGGTTACAAAGTGATGCCAAGAATAACCACTAAAATTACTTAAGATCAGAATAGGCACGTAACACCTAGTCCCGCATAGTAGCAGTTGGGCAATTTATTCAGTTTATAAGCTTCGCTAACATTACCAAAT
Organism: Heracleum sosnowskyi; assembly: GCA_030848705.1. Lineage (NCBI taxonomy): Eukaryota > Viridiplantae > Streptophyta > Magnoliopsida > Apiales > Apiaceae > Heracleum > Heracleum sosnowskyi. Next base: position 70,235,511 of record CM061242.1, read on the forward strand.
ACACAAACAATTTTTTTCTTTTGGGGGCCTGTGTGAGCTTGTGGACTAACCAAATTGTTGCATTTGGGCAAGTACATTGGGTTTATGTTAGATTCGAACTTGTGGGCTAACCATATTGTTGCATTTGGGCAAGTGCATTAAGTTTATGTTACATTCAAACTTGTGGAATTACCCAAATTATTGCATTTGAGCAAGTGCATGGGGGTTTATGTTGCATTCAAATTCAGGATTAAACCCATTTTCATAAAAGACTCGAAATCATGATCACTCAAAATACACCAAAAAACCATGTTTTACTGGGGGTATTTACCAGGTACACCAACAAATCAATGATTTTCTGGGGAAATGTGGTGGTAAGTTTGTGGATTACCCAAACTATTGCATTTGGGTCAGTATACTGAGTTTATATGCTTGATTTGGATTCGGGATTAGACCTGATTTTAAGAAAAGACTCAAAATTTAACCCATGTCGTTCCCGAATTCGAATTCAGGGAAAGACTCGAGATTTTACTTAGGTTGTCACAACAGCAATATACAACGCAACACGTCAGTACCTATGATCTCAAGCTTTCTGAGCTCATCTGTACTAGTACATTTGGTAATCTGTCGTTCGTCGGTATTTAAGACAGTCTACGGGCTTATTTATTTTAAAAACCTATTTTGATGGGCCTAATTATTGTAAAAAACATTCTGACTAAACCAAATTCAACTATTCTAATTTAAACACATCTTTAAAGTTCTACTTATTTAAAAACCTATTTTAACGGGCCTAATTACATTGAAACCTCTTCTAATTAAACCATATAAGACTGTTTTGATTTAAAGACATTTCTCTAAGCACTCCTTATTTTAAATATTAGTTTTAACGGGCCTGATTATTTTTAAAATTTATTTTAATTATAAATCATATAACTGTTCTGATTTAAACACATCTTTGTAACAAAAGTAAACAAAAACAAACAATAAGATAATAAAATTTTAAAGTAACACGTGTATTATCACACGAAATATATGCTAGTAATGATTAATAAACACAAGGTAATAACTAATAAGAGTAAGTCATGAAACAAATACTAAACATGTGGCAGACTAGTTTTTATCTCAGCATGTAATTGTATTTCCTTGGAACAAAGTGGCCTAACAATGACATGAATAGCTGATCCTGAACTCAATTGCCTCTTCCTCTCACCATGTAATTGTATTCCCTTGGAACTAAGTGGCCTAACAATGACATGACATGAGTAGCCGATCCCTGAACTCTCTTGCCTCATGCATAGCATCATAAGTTAGAATCTCAAGAGGTAAAAAAGACATTACTCAGAAAGTAGTAAATTATAACCATCTCAAACCCCTACTCTCAGCAGAAGTAAGGCCTTGTTACCTAACCTTCTTTTCTAATTTATTTATTTTAATTTTAAAATGTCAGAAGAAGTTCAAAACATGTTCATATTTAGTCTTTTCTCAACTACAAATCTACGAAAAGTAAAAAAAAACCGTGTTTTCCACAACTTTCTAAATTAGAGCTGAAATTTAGAAAATTGTGTAAAAACTATCCTAAATAGTAAAATTGCTATTCCATTTCAAACCTTACACCAGTTTTTTACTACTAGAAAAATAGAAAACATGGTGAAACACGGATGTAGAAGTAAGGGAGTCATCTCTATTTAAACTGATTTGTTCAAACATCTATTTGTGTTAATTATATTGTCTAATACTTGTGTTAATTAAAACAAAAACAACAATTTTGTTAATATATAATTTTTGTTCAGTACTAACCACATAAATAATTTCCATAACTTTTAAAACTATTTGTTTTGTTAAATAAAATTAAACATCATGAATAAATTTGATAAAATATAAGATGAAATTGATATATTATATTGTCTTGTGTTAATCAGGAGGTAAAGGAAAACAAATTAGAATAAGTATATGGACTTATTGTAACAATCTCATATATTTCAACTTTCAACAAATCTATGATATATTCATTATTTAAATTCTTTGTTAATTTTCACAAATATTTGCATTCATATAAATTCCTAAAGGGTTAAGTAATAGATTTTTTTTTCAATTGTTATATATAAATTTAGGTACAAATTGTACTCTTTCTTTTACTTGGCCGTGCAGTAATTTTACAAGTTATATCCATATCTATCATTTACATAAACTTGGACAAACCTACTCTACTCCTCAAAAAAGAAAAGAAAAGAAAAGAAACGAAACGAAACCCTACTTCAGATATAACATCTTCACGAGAAAGTTGGATTATGTGGAACATATTTTCTATCTTCCTTAACTACAGAGCTAAGTAAGCTTTCGAACATCTTTTTATAGTTATTAATAGTTTTCTCAAAAATTAGAAATTTACAAAAACTATGAAAGTTTTAAAAAAGAAAATTGCAAGACTTTTCTACAAAGTAAACATGCCTACGTTTTCCTGTTTTAGTTCATTCTAAACTGAACACTTTAAAAGAAGACCAAAACCCCATAGCCAAGAGAACACTTTAAAATACATACGTGGAACATATGTATTTTACTCACACGTCAGATGTGTATTTAACACTAGTCAACCTGATCGTTCTATATCATGGCATCCAGTGTCGTTAAATAATTGGAAAAGAATATCCCTGTGAAAGGGTGATCACTTTCTTCTATCATATTCACAAAATAACATAGCGGGGATAGGAATTTGAAGCTCAACGCAAGATGAAACTGCAGTAATGCAACAACGTTAGAAAGCTTATGTTGATCCCAAAATGTTGAAAGTTACATGAATCATGAATGTGCCGTATAGGGAGAGAAAAGTCTGTAAACATCTTCTGAAGGGGGTGGTTGAGGGAATGCTTATTAGTGGAAATGTCAAAGCACACGACAATTAACTGCTGCATGTTGTTTCTTCTGTAGTATGGTCGTTAAGTTTCCTATGCTCAAATCATTAGCCAGGAAATGCTATTCGACAATGCATGCAACATTGGCAAACATATACTAGCTGATAAAACATGACCAAGAGATAAAGCAATCTGTCTAAATTTCACATTGACTGAGTTCCAGGAAGTGGCTTATGCTACTAATAATGTCATCAACTATCTTTAGTACGACGCTTATTGCTGAAAATTTTATATTTAAAAGTAACAATGGGTTTCTCTTAGCATATAATCGTTAGCTTCTTAACTAACTGTGACATTTATTATGGCATGAGCTGCAAAGAAACGAAAATAAGTTTCCGATTTGCTGAAACTTGAAAGCATTGAGAAGAGAAATTAAGCAACACAAATTATGATGGATGTACGAATATGATCGTATAAGATCCTGGTAAGGGTTCCTTAAAGTTTTAGGTAAATTGGTTACTTAGGATTGTAGCAGAGCTCAAGTTGGAGACGAAGACAAGTATTGGGGCAAAGAAAGGGAGGATTGCGAAGTAGATATGAAGAAGAGAAATTTATAAGAGAGGCAAGTAATACCCATAATAAGCAGCAACAGGGGTCCCTTTGTGGGCGCCAAGTTCCCACGGGATGATAGGTCCTCGAATGATCTGGTCAGCATCTAGTATGACCACCCAATCAACACTTTGTGCTTCTTCACTATGTTTAAGCCAGTGAACAATCCCAGCTGGTTTGTTGATTGCAGGATACCTGGATAATAATTTGTTAAAACATGGATGTATATAACAAAAGAGGAGGAGAATGAATGGATGGATAAGAGGAGGCAGCAACCAGTCTCCAGTCCTGGGATGTCTACTCATAGAAGGGACCTCAAAGGTAGGCGCCAAACCCATGCCTTTATATCTCTTCTTCTCCTCCTCAGTACAGCTGAGTAGCCGGGTAATCGGGCCGGGCTGTTGGGCTTTCTTGTAACTATGCATTAGCCCCACAGTTTGCCAGTCGAAGTAGTCCTGACACTCGACGGAAAACAAAGTGTGGATCCTCCTCCTCCTGCCTTCGTCTTCTTCGTATTCACCCTCACTTTTCATTATCAATCCTATTAAAAACAGGCTTACTAATATTATTTTACCCATTACTATTTCAATTCCTGTATCGATCTCAATTTCATCCAGTGTTTCCAAAGGTCAACACCCCCCCATTGGTGCTTTTCTGTTAGAATCTTCTTGTTTTTCGTTGTGACGAAATATTTTATAATAATTAAAACACTCATGTTTTTATTAGTTTTAGTCAAATCTGTCATGTGCGTGTTCGTTGCTGTCATACTTGTTTCAAAATGGACTTCCGATCGCCTCGTTAAGGCCTTGCTTTCCTTTCTAACTTCTTTTTTAGTCTTTCACCACCATCAAATATTTTACTTCTTACATTATTTATTATTTCGTGCGGAAATTATATTATTCACAAAATTAATTTCCATTCATTCCGCATAACCTCTGTACATTAATATTATTGGGATTCTTGAATTTTATTAATTTATTCAAAGTACTAATTAATCGATGTTAAATTTATACTATTGGTATTATGTTTCGATCACAAATTTACATTATAATTATTAATTTATCATGATACTCCGTATTAATTTTACGAAATTTTACTATACATTACATCTTACACTAACTTTTTAAATTAAGAATTTTATAATGATACAATAAGACATATAAAGAATATAGAGGGAATAACTTTATTTTTGTTGACCCACAATTTTTTAAGGTACCCAAAGTTCATAACTTTGGACTTGAGAGAGAATCCTGATTCAATCTCCAATCCGGATTAACATCTTCGCTATCAATTCGGATTGGGGGGTAAATATCAACCCAATTTTTTTCTGAGTTACCCAAAATTTTACACCTTTGGATTTGAAAAAGAACTCTGTCTCACTCTCGAATCCAGATTGATGTCAGTGCTATCAATTCGGATTGGGGGCAAATATCAACCAAAATTTCTTCTAAGTTACCCAAAGTTTTACACCTTTGGACTTGAGAAAGAACTCTGTCTCACTCTCAAATCCGGATTGATGTCAGCGCTATCAATTCGGATTGAGGGCAAATATCAACCAAAATTTCTTCTAAGTTACCCAAAGTTTTACACCTTTGGACTTGAGAAAGAACCCTGTCTCACTCTCAAATCTGGATTGATGTCAGCGCTATCAATTCGGATTGGGGGCAAATATCAACCAAAATTTCTTCTAAGTTACCTAAGGCTCACAACCTTGGACTTGAGAAAGAACCCTGTCTCATTCTCGAGTTCGGATTGATGTCAGTGCTATCAATTCGGATTGGGGGCAAATATCAACCAAAATTTCTTCTAAGTTACCCAAAGGCTCACAACCTTGGACTTGAGAAAGAACCATGTCTCACTCTCGAATCCGGATTGATGTCAGTGCTATCAATTCGGATTGGGGGTAAATATCAACCAAAATTTCTTCTAAGTTACCCAAGGCTCAAAACCTTGGACTTGAGAAAGAACCTGGTCTCACTCTCGAATCCGGATTGATGCGAGTGCTATCAATTCGGATTGGGGGGCAAATATCAACCAAAATTTCTTCTAAGCTATCCAAGGTCTTATACGGAGAAACTATACTCCCCCATTTAGAAAATCTAAATAAGGGAGTGGGGGGCAAATGATAAGCTATAAGAACCCAGACTCCCACCAATAGGCTATGAGAGCCCTGACTCCCAGAGCTGGTACTTAGAGCTGCTCGGGAGCCTTGACCCGAGACTCAACTCGGACTCCCGGCTGAAGCATATTCAGTAGCACTGGAGCCCTGACTCACAGGAAACCCCCCTGACTTACAGGAAACCCGGACTCATTCCCGAAACTTGACTTAAGGCAAATCTAATTCCACACTCCTCAAGAGTAGATAAGATCAAATGACGTGAGATAATATCATCAACTATGACGTGGAGAATACAGGTCATGACCAGGCTAAAGTTACCAAATCTAATTCCCGGATTGATGTCAGTGATATCAATTCATATTGGGGGCAAATATCAACCAAAATTTTTTCTAAGTTACCTAAAGGCTCATAACCTTGGACTTGAGAAAGAACCATGTCTCACTCTCGAATCCGGATTGATGTCAGTGCTATCAATTCGGATTGGGGGGGGGGGTAAATGTTGTAGTCATAAACTCAGCTTACTCTTTTGCTTAAAAATTGTTGTCACGAATATTGTATAAATCTGTTTGTGTTTGAACCATGGCTCGTGGAAGTAAAAGCACGAATAGACTCACCCCAAGCAACCCTACCCCGGACCCAACAATCCCGATCCCAGGTCAGGCAGGAAACCAGATACCCCCAGTCCTGACTCTGGCATCACAAGTAATCCGGCCATGAGATGCCCGGATTAACATAGAGGTGAACAAGTACAAGTACATTGATCTTGCCCTTGAGCCCAGACATATGGAAAACCTGACTAGCGAACAGGTTGTGGAGGCGATACGATTATACAATCAATGTGACGCCCTCCAAATCCGGGGTACAGATTTGGGGAGTCACCCGACCAACGAAACTCAACATACCTGAATATAACACATGCATAATATAATAATATCATAAAATACCCCTTATCCAAGACCGCATCCAGATTATGGCATTGAACACAAGTTTCTACAATCTTTTATTAATACAAACCAGTTTTATCAGAGTTATTACATCACAACTTAAGTCCAGAGCTAGACATCTAGTCTAGTAATATAAAACAAACAACTACCCTGCCAATGACAACCACTCGAGGAGCTCTCCTAGCTACCGGTGAACTATCAGTCATGATGTGCCGACTCATACTCTCGCTTCACTGGAATAGGGTTAGAAAACAACAAGCAAGAGTGAGCCAAATGTGCTCAGCAAACATCATATATATATCCAATGCAGTTTATAATGAAAAGAAATCACAAGAATTTGAATCAATGCACAATGAATGATTATATCAACCTCTTCTGAAGAAAACAGATTAGAATTGGATTTTTATTTATCTCATTCAAATCAAAGGTTGAGCTGCTGGCCAGCTACGCATCAACCCCGGGCCTGCTTATAGCAAAGCCCTCCACTGGATCCTTGGCCATCCTGGCCTTAATTATCATCGACCATAAATCTGGTCCTTATTTTCAAAAACATTTCCAATTCTATTACAGCACATAAGCAATACATGCTTCAACAATAATCACAACAAGAACAAAATAGAATGACAATAACAAAAGCTTCATCTGACAATCAATCACAACGAGGGTGAAATAGTATAATGAATTGCAAAAGAGCTTCAACTGATCAAGATCAAATAAGGTTCGTGAAACAAGTTCGGGATGGTTTCATAGAAGCAACACATCCGTTTCAAGGAAATAAACAAGGTTATAATGTACGCAAGTGAATCGAAGGTGAGGATTCTCAATATTCAACAATGTTAGGAATATGTTGTTCTTGATGATAAACATAAAACACTTAGTAGAATTTGTGTAAAGTCATTTTGTAGTTGTCAACGAAATGACATGCTTTGCAGCATTCCGTTGACAGGAAGCTCATCAACGAAATGAGTGATGTAGCAATTGCACTGTACAATACTTCTAGTTTGATATGCATTTCGTTGTATATATTGGATAGGTTTTCTAAGTCATGTTGACTAAGTACTAGATAGGCAAAATAGGTTGGTTAATTGTAAATATATTATGCCTTGTAATTTTGCCTAAGTGAAGACATGTCAACGGTATGAAGATTACTATGTCAACGGTATGGAGTTTACTCATCAACGAAACGAAGATTACTCATCAACGAAATGAAGAATAAAGCTATCAACGAAACACACCTTACTGCTATCAACGAATCATTATCACTTTTCTGAATAGTTGACAAAGTGATAGTGACAGTTTTCTGACAGATCAAAAGGAGATGTGGAAGTGTACTTTGCATTGGAAACCATTAAAATGGACATAATAAGGAAACATTCCAATTTCCAATCTGGTTATTGAGTGGGATCACTATAAGACTGAAGACAGAAGACAAAGATCTCCAAGGACCATTGGACAAAAGGGATGAAAAGTAAGCTATTGACGGTTACCTTTAGTGTAGCCAAAAATAGCTTTGTAAACTTGGGAATATATATATAACCAAGTGTAGCAGTTAAAATAGAAGTGAGAGAAGAAAAACAAATAGATTGTATTAGCTATCTTTGAGAGCATACTTCTCTACATTCTTGTAACTGAGCAGTTGTGTACTTTTTGTATCACAGATTATTTCCGCAATAAAAATCACTTCAGTTGGATCATCAAACAATCCAACTGAAATTATTAAGTGCTTGTGGTTTTTATTTTATAAGTTCAGTTTTAATTTGTAAGTTATTTTTAAGTTTGAAAAATATCAAGAATTGTATTCATCCCCCCCCCCCCCTTCTACAATTCTGTTAGGTCATTTGGGATTAACAATTGGTATCAGAGCAAGCTTCTATCAAACAAGAAGTTTAAAGATCAAGACCAAAACAGTAACCATGGTGAAGAAGGATGCAGGTGTAAAGATACCAGTTCTTGATAAGGACAATTACTTTCACTGGAAAGTAAAGATGCATTTACATCTCATGTCTATGGATGAGAGGTATGTAGACTGCATTGAGAAAGGTCCACACGTTCCCATGAAGTTCGCATCTAGAGTTGGACTGCCAGATGATGCTCCTGATGTAGAGATTCCAAAACCTGTCTCAGAATGGACTATTGAAGATGTTGCAGAAATTCATAAAGATAAAAGAACCATGAACATTCTGTTTAATGGTTTGGAGCAAGAGATGTTTGACAATGTCATAAACTGTACAACCTCCAAAGAAGTATGGGACACTGTTAGAACTCTCTGTGAAGGAACTGAGCAAGTTAGGGAAAACAAAATGCAGCTCCTTATACAACAATATGAGCATTTTCATTTTAAAGCTGGTGAAACCCTAAATGATACGTTTAGTAGGTTTCAAAAGCTTTTGAATGGATTAAAGTTGTATGGGAGGATCTATCAAACCAAGGATTCAAACCTTAAATTTCTTAGAGCTCTTCCAAAAGAATGGAAGCCTATGACTGTTTCTCTCAGAAACACTCAAGAGTACAAAGACTACACTCTTGAAAGGCTTTATGGAACCTTAAAGACATATGAGTTGGAAATGGAGCAAGATGAAGAAATTGAAAAGGTACAGAAGAAAGGTGGATCTATTGCATTAATAGCATCTGTGAACCAACTGGAAGATGACAATGAAGAAGCTTCAAAGGCCACAACTAGTCGAGCTAGTTGTAGGAGTAATGTTAGCAAGGGTAAAGGCAAGATGACAGAAGAAGAAGAACCAGAACCAGCCAACTTGGATGACTTAGATGAGATTGATGAACACGTTGCTTTTCTGTCAAGGAAATTCTCTAAGTTCAAGTTCAAGAGAAACTCAGAAGCAAGGCCACCAAGGAAAGACTTTCAACCTAGCAAAAATAACTGGATTGAAAAGTCTAAATCTAAATGTTTCAATTGTGGAATGCTCGGTCACTTTGTTGGACACTACAAGAAAATGTTCAATAGACATCACACATTAGACATCGGTTACTAATACCACTGATGTTAAAAGATATAATAACATCACCCCGCGGTAATCTGATGTCTTTGTTGTTTAAAGACATCGCTTATTTTAGAACCGATGTCTAAAGTTCAACTAAAAAAATTTTGTTTTCCCCCTTGGTAAAAATTTCGCAATTCTCCCCTTTACATCAATTATTTTCCCCCCTTTATACCAATTATTTTCCCCCCTCTTGCCAAATACTTTTCCCCCCGACTAAAAACTAAATTCTCTTTTCCCCCTTTCCGACTCTCTCTCTCGTCTCTCACCTCACTCAATCTCTCTCTCTCTCTCTCGTCTCACCTCACTCAATCTCTCTCTCTCTCTCGTCTCCACCACCACTCACCTCCACCACCACCATTCACCTCCGTCCTGCTCTACTTCGTTCAATTCAATTCACTGAGATCTCAATTCGGATCTATTAATCTTCATCTCATAATTTTCGAATTTAATTCAAGGGGAGTTTGTTTAATTGATGCGTGTTCACACACACAGAGTGATGTTTTTAGTTGTTTGAGTGATTTACTGAAACGTTTTTGCATAAAGCGATTCAAGTGCAAGGCAAAGGACAGGCGATGGATACAATAAGCGAGATACAAGAACGGCACGACGCTGTGCAGGCAATAGAGAAGAATTTGATGGCACTGCATCAGGATTTCTTAGACATGTCGGTGCTGGTGGAAGCGCAGGGAAAGCAGTTGGATAATATCGAGAGTCATGTGGAAAGAGCGAGTTCGTATGTGAGAGGAGGGACAAGGCATTTGGAAGTGGCAAAGAAGCTTCAGAGGAATTCCAGGAAATGGTATTGTTTTGCAATTCTTTTTTTGCTTATTATTATTGATGCTGTTGTTTTGTCCATCAGGCCCTGGAAGTAAAACTATAATTATTTCATTATGTTTACTTGTGTGGAACTATTTTGTATACAAGATTTTTGCTGACAACACTGTATGTAATAATTGGATTGTATTCTGGCTTAAATGATGAATATATGTGTGTTTTCATATATCATGGCACCTGAAGTATTTTTACTTCTCAAGATTTCAACAACTTACTGATATTTTGTGCAATCTATTGGATGTCATGTAACAGAAACTTAAAGAAGAGGTTATATGTTCTTAAACATATTAGCATTGTTGTGAGAGAAAAGAAATTATTTAATGTTTTTAGTTATAATTTGTTTTTCATTGTTGTTGTTAATGCTCTGAACTTATGGGTTGTGGTGATTATTGCAGGGATGAGTCACTACTATGTCAGGGGTTAGCACTGAATGATGACTTGCAGCGATTGCTCGCTAAGCATGAAGAACTTTGGGATGGAAATTCAGATGCAGGAGCTGTGGGTGCTCCTCTAATTGACACAGGAGATGCCAATGATGCGGGGTACATGTTTTGTACTGATATCACTTGCAATCAAATACTCTTATATAATTAAGTATTTCATTTTTATTTGCACTGGAAGCAAGCTGTTCTGTTTACTAATGATCAAACATTATACAAGGAACTGTAGATGCGTAATGCCTTGTTAGGTAAACAATACAACTTTAGTTTAAGGGACATGTCTATGGTATCGCTTAACTGTTCTTTTAGTATATCGGCTACAAAAATCTATATCTAGACAGTATATAGGTTTCTACTTTCCAGCCAGTAGTACACAAATTTAATCATGCAGTTTGCTCTTATAAGGCTATACATGAGATCTGTAATTCATATTGCATAAACCTGTATTCATTCATGTAATTCCAGCCGATTAATGCTCGTTGTATCGATGCCCATGGCTCTTCTTTGTGTTCTGTTGGTTGTACTACTTAAGATTTAGAGTGGTATTGTAATGTGATATTTAGTGGAGCATTAACAACTTTTCAGTGTCACCTTCTTTATCATTGCCATTTGTTTCAGTAGTTTTTGCACACTCTGGTCGTGTCTTCATGCCTGCTATATCCAAGGATAACTTTTGCATCGTGATTGTAGGATCTTCATTAGGCTGTGGATCGTTCTCAACTGACTTGCGACTAGGGTCTGAGTGAGTAACACCAGGAGTTTCATGTCCCTTCATGAAAAGTTTAGTAGGAGTCTTCTTGCCTAAAGAGATTTTATTTTTCCTATACTTGGCCGTTGATTTAACTTGAGGCTCACCATTAGAGATCAACTTTTCATTGTCGCCTTCTTTATCATTGAAATTTGTTTTAGATGATTTATTCTTCCTTTGCTTAGTAGCTGTTGCAACTACTTCTGGAATCAATTTTGCAGGCTGAACTTCATACCAGCAGCACTCCAACACAAATTGTGTTCTATGACATTTTTTATGAAGGTGTTTTTCTCCCCCTCCTAATTCTGATATCTTACTTTGTGATTTTTGCGCTGCTTGTTAATACTGGCTGCACATTTTGAAATTTTACTAGATACACTGCTTAAAATGTGCAGCATACAGGTTACTGGCAAAAACTAACAAAAGCATCTGATATGTACCATTTGAGAATCAGAATTATGTCCTGAAATCTTCTCAAGGTGCTAAACGGATTAGCACAAATGCTTGACTGTCTCAAGCTCAGGATCACATCATGGCTGAGAGGAAGAGGCGAGAAAAGCTTAGTCAAAGGTTCATTGCCCTCTCTGCACTAGTTCCTGGCTTAAAGAAGGTAGTGTTTCTATTGTGATCTTCCTTTCTTTTTTTCTTCTGTGAACTTCAATTCAAGATTCTGATGTTGTTCGTACCCCATGACAGATGGACAAGGCTTCTGTTCTAGGAGATGCTATCAAGTACTTGAAACAATTTCAAGAAAAAGTGAAGACCCTTGAGGAGCAAACTCGCAGGAAGTCCACAGAATCAGTGGCTTTAGCCAACAAGTCATCATCAGATGATCGCGCAGCTAGCATTCCTGTTGAAGAGTCACTACCAGAAATTGCAAGTGGATGAAAAGTTCACTATGACAGCAAAAGATCTAGCAAAGGATTTACGTGTAGCTCTTAAGAAGATAATGTCCTAGTGCCTAAATACCAGTTATTTTTCGTGCGATCCCTTGAATAATTTTTCGTGCGATTCCTATTGCCTGAAGTGTTTTGCGGATTGATGTGTTGGTGGTTGGATGTATTTTCTGAATGGTGTAATATATTGTGAATGGTCCATATTTTAATAATTTTTTTTATGCTTGGAAAGGCAACGATTTATTTAATATAGGCTCAGAAACTAATGTCTAATAAGAACAAATACATCGAAATTTTTAACAAATACTGATGTCTAAGATTTAAATTTACATCAATATTAATGTGGTAAAACTGATGTCTAACACAAAGATATACATCACATTGTTTCTGCAATATCTGATGTCTAAGAAACAAATAGAAATCACTTTTTATTTATAAAATCTGATGTCTAGAACTAAAATAGACATCGGACCAAAGTGATGTCTAAGAGAAGAATATAAATCACTTTTTTCTGTAAAAACTGATGTTTAAGTAAGTACAGACATCGGTTTCTGGCCGATGTCTAAGATAGACATCACCGACCAAGACATCGGTTGGAAAACAACATAGACATCGGCCAGAAACCGATGTCTATTGACCCTTTTCTTGTAGTGGGAGACTGCAGAAAGCCCAAGGTTGAGAAGGGCAACAGGAAATTTGAGCCTGTTGATTATAAAAAGAAATACTTTGAACTTCTCAAGCAAAAAGAAAAGGATTTCATGTCTCAGGAGTATGATTGGGCTGGTAATGGTGAAGATTCTGATGATGATGTTGAGTATGTCAACTTGGCTCTTATGGCTAACAATCATGAGCAGGAAGCAAGCTCCTCAAGCAACCAGGTAACAATTACTAATCTTTCTGAGCTTTCTAAAGAGGAATGCGATAGTGCAGTAAATGAAATGTCTACTGTACTATATAATTTATGTGTTACTCTTAAATCACTTACCAAAGAGAATTCAAGAATAAAAGAGACTAATTTGATCTTAAGTGATAGGAATGCAATGTTAGAAGCACATCTCATTGATTTTGAGAAAATGAGGTGTGTTAGTAGGGATGCTAAGAAGGAACTTGAGAACGTGTTAGAAAGGGAAGAAATTCTTAAAACACAACTTGAAATAGAACAAAGTGTGATTGCAAAATGGAAAGATGCCAGGAATGTTGCTAACAACATCATTAATGTTCAAGGTATGGAATCTTTCTGTGAACAATCATGGAAAAAGAACAAAGAAAAGCTAGGGTATGTTGGTGAAACCTTAGAATCAGAAACAGAGTCAACAAACAACAATGATCATTTGTTGAAGGTTGATATGTCAACGGAATGCAATGTTCCGTTGACAGATGAACCATCAACCGAACAGGCTGTTTCGTTGACAGAGAAAAGAAAAGATGAACTCAGTAGACTTAATAACAAGTATGGTCCTGTCACCAAGAACTTTGTTCAAGGTGAGCCTAGTAAATCAAAGAAAGTTGAGAAGCCTGTTGAGAGAGCTAATGTAGGTCACTTGTCTAACAAACAATTGAAAGACAAGTTAGAGAAAGTTCAAGTTGAGGCTAAGGGAAATAAAAAGAATAACAGGAATGGCAAAGTAGGGATTAACAAACACAACAATTACACACCTGATAAATATGCTCCTAGAAAGACATGTGTCAATTGTGGAAGTGTTAGTCATTTATCTACTAACTGCAAATCTGTTAAGAAGACTGCTAATGTGAAAATGCCCAAGCCTGCAATGAATAGTTCTATGCCTACAATGCCTGTTATGCCTAACATGTTTGCTCCATATGCACAATTTCAAAATCCATATACCAGCATGTCATTTGTGCCTAATCCATACATGAATATGTTTAATGTGCCACAAATGCCATGGAATGTGAATAACATGTTTGTTCCTCCAACTATGCATGCTGTGAATGAAAATGTGAGCAACCCTCAGAAATCAACACCAAAGGTAAAGATTGATTTAAATCAATCTGAGTCCAAGGTGAAAAATGATATAAAAGGAAAAGCAAAGGCTAACAAAACAGGACCCAAGGTAACTTGGGTACCAAAATCAACTTGATTTGATTTTATTGTGTGCAGGGAGACAAAAGGAATCTTTGGTACTTGGATAGTGGTTGTTCAAGACACATGACTGGTGATTCTACCCTGCTCACAGAGTTTCAGGAAAGAGCTGGCCCTTGTATTGCTTTTGGAGATGACAACAAAGGCTACACTAAGGGATATGGCTTGATTTCAAAAGAGAATGTCATCATAGATGAGGTTGCATTGGTGGATGGTCTTAAGCACAATCTGCTTAGTATCAGCCAACTTTGTGACAAAGGATTTTTAGTTACTTTTTCTAAAGAAGCCTGTGTTGTTTCTAAAGGAGGAAACAACAATGTTGTAATGACTGGATTCAGAAGAGGGAATGTGTACATTGCTGACTTTAGTAGCACAAGTCCAGACACCATCACTTGTCTCTTCAGCAAGGCAAGCAAGGATGAAAGTTGGCTATGGCACAAGAAATTATCTCATCTGAATTTTAAGGTTATGAATGATTTGGTGAGGAAAGATCTTGCCAGAGGAATTCCACAAGTGGAATTCTCCAAGGATGGTTTGTGTGATGCCTGTCAAAAAGGGAAACAAAAGAAGGCATCATTCAAAAGCAAGACAGAGTCATCAATTGTCCATCAGCTTGAGTTGCTTCATATGGATCTGTTTGGCCCTGTAAATGTCATGTCTATCTCAAAGAAGAAATACTGTCTTGTGATTGTTGATGATTTTTCTAGATTTACAGGGACCTTCTTTTTGCACTCCAAAGATGAGGCAAGTGAAATCATTATCAATCACATCAAGATGGTAAGCAATCATCCTGATTTCAAAGTAAGAAGGATTAGGAGTGACAATGGGACAGAATTCAAGAATTCAAGCATGAAGGTGTTCTGTGAAGAAAATGGTATTTTGCATGAGTTTTCAGCAGCAAGGACACCACAGCAAAATGGTGTAGTTGAAAGGAAAAACAGAACACTTATTGAAGCTGCAAGGACAATGCTAGATGAATCAAAGTTACCAACTTATTTTTGGGCTGAGGCAGTTAACACAGCTTGCTTTACTCAAAATATTTCTTTGATTAATCAGGCCAAGGGAATGACCCCTTATCAACTACTCAAAAGAAAGAAGCCACTATTGGATTTTCTTCATGTCTTTGGATGCAAGTGCTTTGTTCTGAGAAATCAAGCTGAGCATTTGGGGAAATTTGAAGCAAAGGCAGATGAAGCAATATTTGTGGGATATGCAGCAGGGAAAGCTTACAGAGTCTATAATCTCAGAACCAACATTGTTATGGAATCTGCACATGTTGTTTTTGATGATCTCAAAATTCAAGGTCTCTGTGATGAAGGTTTCCATGAAAGTCTTTCTTTTGAGAATGAGGAAGGAGATCAAGTGAATCATGTTAAGGCTACTGAGAAACAGCCTAAAGTTGTTGTATCTAGCACAGATGAAAGCAGCAGTGAAGATGAAATTGCTACATTGAGATTGAAAAGAATAGCTGCTAGCAGACCAAATGGTCATTTCGTTGACAGTCATGGTGATGGATTCGTTGACAGTCAAAATGAGCGTTTCGTTGACAGCCAAATTGGTCATACCGTTGACAGTCAAAGAAATGCTTCTAGAAGTGATCAATTAGGGACAACAAACTCAGGGGGAGTTTCTCAAGGACAATTATCCAATCAAGGCAATCATGATCATGAAGCTACCTCGTCAAGAGCAAATCTACCTCCCTCAAGGAAATGGACTAAAAATCATCCCTTTGAACTTATTATAGGTGATGTTTCTTCAAAAGTCCAAACTAGAAGAGCAACTCAAGAGGAATGTCTATACAGTAGCTTTCTGTCTCAAGATGAGCCAAAGAAAGTTGAGGATGCACTTCTAGATCCAGATTGGGTTTTAGCTATGCAAGAGGAGCTAAACCAATTTGAGAGGAACAAAGTTTGGAAGCTGGTGCCCAAGCCTAAAGACAGGAGTGTCATAGGCACAAAATGGGTGTTCAGAAACAAGATGGATGAAAATGGCATAGTCACAAGGAACAAAGCTAGATTGGTTGCAAAAGGCTATTCACAGGAAGAGGGAATTGATTTTGATGAAACCTTTGCTCCTGTTGCAAGACTAGAAGCAATAAGGATTTTCCTAGCCTATGCAGCCCATGCCAATTTCAAAGTCTATCAAATGGATGTGAAGAGTGCTTTTCTGAATGGGGAATTGGAAGAGGAGGTGTATGTAAGTCAACCTCCTGGTTTTAAAGATGATGATTTTCCAGAATATGTATACTTCCTCCTCAAAGCACTCTATGGTTTGAAACAAGCATCTAGAGCCTGGTATGACACACTTTCACAGTTGCTCCTTGAGAATCACTTCACTAGAGGTACTGTAGATAAAACTTTGTTTCACAGGGTTGTGAATGGCTCTACTATACTTGTTCAAATTTATGTAGATGACATAATATTTGGGTCTACGGATGTGAAACTTTGTCAAAAGTTTGTCAAGCTTATGCAAAGTAAATATGAAATGAGCATGATGGGAGAATTAACTTACTTTCTTGGTCTTCAAGTGAAGCAAGTTAATGAAGGCATTTTCATTAGTCAAACAAAATATATTCATGATTTATTAAAGAAATTTGACTTAATGGAATGCTCTCCTGCCAAAACTCCCATGCCTACTACCACCAAACTTGAATTGAATACTAAGGAAAAATCTGTGGACATTTCAAGTTACAGAGGCATGGTAGGCTCACTTTTATATTTAACAGCTAGTAGACCTGATATTATGTTTGCTACATGTCTATGTGCTAGATTTCAGGTTGATCCTAGGGAATCCCATTTAGTTTCTATTAAAAGAATTTTCAGATATCTCAAAGGAACACCAAACCTGTTTGGTATCCTAGAGAATCTGGCTTTGAACTAATTGGTTATTCAGATGCAGATTATGCAGGATGTAAAATTGACAGGAAAAGCACAACTGGCACCTGTCAATTCTTAGGAAACAAGCTTGTCTCATGGTTCAGCAAGAAACAAAACTCAGTTTCTACCTCCACAGCTGAGGCTGAGTATATTGCAGCTGGAAGTTGTTGTGCACAGATTTTATGGATGAAAAATCAACTACTTGATTATGGATTAAGAGTTGAGAAAATTCCTATTTTCTGTGACAACACTAGTGCCATTGCCATTACTGAGAATCCAGTGCAGCATTCAAGGACCAAGCATATTGACATCAAGTACCATTTCATTAGAGAACATGTTATGAATGGTACTGTGGAGTTACATTTTGTTCCAAGTGAACAACAACTTGCAGATATTTTTACCAAGCCACTTGATGAATCAACATTCTCAAGACTAGTAAGTGAGCTAGGTATGTTAAATTTCTCCTAATTATTTTTGAGATTTTTGCAAGTTACATTGTAGCCAGATTTTTGCTATGTTTTTCTGTGAATTAATTTTCTCAGGAAAAAGTGCAATTTTGTCTAAGTCAAAATTACTATGTCAACGAAATGCACCATTTCGTTGACAGTCTTAGCCTTTTTCTGGGTGTTTCGTTGATAGCTCTTTTCTATCAATGAAACGCAGCTTTATCAACGAAATAGACGGGACTTTAACCGCCCAATCCTGATTCGTTGATATAGCGCAGTTAATCTGAACCGTTGAAATTTGACACGTCTTTTACCACGATCTATACATACACCCCTGTAAGTATAAATCATGGTAATACTTTAAAAGTAACGGTTATATTTTTTAAGCCAATCCAGTAATTTACATTGATTATTGGACTTAATTTCTGAGAATTTTTGGGGGAGTATTTAAGAAATTCTATTTTCTTTAATTCTTTTTTACCTGTTCTCAAAAATTCCAAAGGCTTTTCTTTCTTCTTCTCTCTAACAAGCAATTCAGTTCGAATCTTTTCTTCACTCAACAATGGCACCAATAGTCAAGCTTATGTCTGCTGGAGGGTTTATCTATGAGAAGAACAACTCCATCCCTTTTGTTGTCAAGGAAAGCCCGAACATCATCTTTTTCAAAATGATGGATTTCATGAAGAATTGCAAGTTGAGCTATGCAATGTTTCACTCTACACCACTCTAAAATGAGATAATCGAGGAGATTTGGACCTCATGTGAGTATAGTGGGACAAATTGCACTTTGTAATTCACCATCCAAGGTAATGAGTATATAGTTAACTCTGATGTATTGCAAGCATGTCTACATATTCCTGAAAATAACTGTAATGCTTTGCCTACATATACTGGGCCTGTTTGGCTGCAACTTAAAGTTGCAGCTTATGGCTTATAAACCCAAAAATGCTTATTGGGGGTGTTTGCCAAAATAAGTGAAACCAACTTATGGCTACTTAAAATGGATAAGTTAAATGTTAAGAATCCTTAACATTCAACTTATAACTTATAACTTATTCTCGATACACGCAATATATAATATCCTTCAAATCTTCAAAATCATATATCTTTTGATCCGTTCATTAAAAAATTGATATGTATATATCAAATTTCTCTACTCATCGAGATCTATCCATTGATATCCATTTATATATATTAAAAAATAAATATTTTAAAAATAATAAAAAAAAAGTTAACTTAAAAGTTCTGATTTACCCAAACACTCTACTGCTTATAAGTTCTGATTTACCAAACACTCTAGGACTTATAAGCTCAGCTCTAATTATCACTTATAAAGCTCTTACTCATTTTATGCTATAAGTCAACTTTTGCTTGATACCCCAAACGCCCACACTGATATGATTAACATGCTAAATTCTATAAACTACTCTTTGCCTACTGATAATTTGGGTAAGATTATTAGGAGAGGTTTGGTTAAGGAATATCTATTATGCTAGGTTTCTGATGATGTTGGCTAACCATGTTAGTCCAGCACCATTAGTTATCTCTAACCCTATTTCCAGGTTCGAGTGTTTTGTGCAAGAGAAGAGGGTTTTGACAGATATACTGAGACTTAACCACAATGGTGATGTCCCAGTGGTGTATCTGCCCATCATTGAGGTAACTTCTTCTAACCCTGTTAGTGTAGTTGTTACTTCTATTGTTTCACCTACCAATGTTACTATGGAGTCTGTAGCTGTGTCCCAACAGGCTCCTGCCCAAGCAGCAAAACCCAAATCTAAGAAATCCTCAAAGCCAACCTCAGGTGCTTCTCAAAAGGCACCTGTTGCAAAAACTACATCACAACCAAAGGGGAGTGATTCTGGAGTTGTGAGAGGTGAGGGAAGGGGTGAAAATCAAAGAAACCCCAAGAATAAGGAAGGAAAGGATAGTGTGTCCCAACCATGCCCCATTGTGTCTTCCCAACAAGGCATAATGAGTAAAATGGATTTAAACACAAGTCTAGTTGCATCCTCCCAAAAGGATGTGATTATTGAAACAAGCTCTCCTCCAAGAGCACACTCGAAGAGGGTAAGGGACACTTCAAGCCCACAGTCTACATTTTCCCAATACCAAAGGAGAGTGAAGCAAAAATCCAAGGGTACACAGGGTGCACACACTCTGGAAGCAACACTTCCAGTTTCACAAATTCAGTTTGATGTAACCCCAATTATTACTCTGGGGTTACAGTCCCATTCTCTAAACATCAACCTTGAACTATCTCCACCAAATTCACCAACTCAGTCTTTAGATGTGGACATGATCCATACATCTATTCCTGATTCTCCAACTCTTATCTTGGAGAAGCCCCACTCTGAAGCTGGCGGTCATCACTTGTTAAGTGATTTGTTGGGCCATCAAACAATTTTTTCTGAAGCTGCAAGAGGATCTGTGGACCCCAATCTCACATCAATCACCACAGATTCGATTGTAATTTCACTTTCTCAAAATGCTTTATTGACTTCATCAACGGAACAGCCTCTTTCGTTGACAAGTGTTTCTCCATCAACGGTATCCATACCGTTGACAGTTCAAACTACCATTCCGTTGATAGGTCATTCTACACTCCTTATTGAAGATCAAGTTGTTTCCACAACTAGTGTAGATGACCTGGTGGTAGTTAAGACACTTTTAGGTTTGAGAGAGAGTGAAACTGAGAGGCTGGCTTGCAGCCAGGCAAAAGGAGAGAATGAGAGTGAGAGGCTGGCTATTTCTTCCAGCTAGGCAAAAGGAGAGATTGAGAGTACCACCTTAGTAGGTGAAGGTGAGGGTGTGAGAGATGTGAGCCATGGGGAGCCCATGATGAAAGAAAAGAGTGGAGAGAGAGAAGGGACTACAGGAGTCATAAGGGAGGAAACAGCCATTGCTAGTGAGTTAATGGGGGTCAGTGAGGGAGAAAGGGAACTTACTTTCCAAGAGCATTATCAACAAACTCTGGATAGTATTTCCCTGGATCCTGAGACCTTTACTCATCCTGTGCCAGCCTATCAGGTTATGGCTCAACAGGGTAATGTGGAGGCAGAGAGGTCACTAAACCTAATTCATACAACTGCATCAATGCAAAGAGCAAAGGATGCCTTGACCAATCTATCTCCAGCAGCTGCAGCAAGTGGAGACTTTGACTTTTCTGATGATGAGGACAACTTTGGTGACAATCTACAGGTGGCCACTACTTCACAGACTGGGACTTCTGTGGTGCCTCCTAGACCAAACTGGCTTTCTCAGGATATGCAAGGAAGATGCACTCTAGATGCTGCTATCACAAGGCAGTACAATGAGGCATATCTAGCTCATGAGTCTGCACATGCAAGGGATAAGAAATTCTACAAGGCCATCATGGATTCACTGGAAATCCAAAGGCTACAGATGTTGCAGACAAGGATTGAAGCTATAGAAATCAAGGATTCCATTAGCAACCTCAGGGATGCTACTGACAGGAGGCTAGATGAAAAGCTTCCTCTTCTAACTGTGTCCAAGATGAACATGTTTTTCTCCAAGGAACCTGAAGTGTCCTCATCTTTGAAGACTCTTTCCTCTAGAGTGGACAAAGTTGAGGCTACACTTTCTCACATGCAAAAGGAACAAGAGAAGCAAACTCAGCTACTCACCCAGCTTTTGGCAGCTCAAGGACTCCCTATTATCTCACTTGATGATAACAAAAAGGGGGAGAAATCTAAGGAGCTAGAGAAATCTAAAGAGCTTGATATACAAATCACAAAGGTTTTGGTCCCAGCCATTTCCTTACCAAATGAGCCACTAGCAATGGGGGAGCTTGGACAGAAGAAAAAGGATGGCATTGACCTAATTCAGGAAGCTTCTATGAGGATGAGACTTGCAGAACAGATCAAAGATCATTAGTCCAACATAGAAGCAAGGGTCAAGAGAATTGCTGGAACTGGAAAGAACTCAAATCCATCAACGGATCAACCATCAACGAATGCCATGGTTGTAACATCAACGGAATGGGAGCCACAGTTCAAGAGTTCTTATGTTATAGAACCCCTTCAGCATGGAGTTCTTCAAGATTCAAGAAGTGATAAAGGACAATCTTCATGCTTTAGGAATGTGGATGCAAGAGGGATATCTCCAATATCACCTGTCAAACCCAAGGGCAAGAACATTGCAAGGATATTTTATCCTCCACCAAAGACAGATGAGTTCAAAGTCCTAGGGAAGCTGATCATTAAAAGCAAAGAGAGCAATCATCCAAGTATAAGGAACAAAAGGGCCATCATCTACAAGGATAACAAAGAAATCTGCATTTGGGTTGGTCACCCAAATTTTGTCAAGGCCAAAGCTGAAGAATCTGAAAGGACAGCAATGCAAGCACTAGCAGTTGCTCAATCACTTGAAGATGAAGAAACCCTACAGGAAGAAAAGGCTAAGGATGAAGCTAAGGAAGCTTGAAGGGAAAGGAAGAGTGTAAGGCAGCCAAAGGCTAGAGCTAAAAGGAATCTGAACTTTGACAAAGATGATTCTCAGGACACTGCTCAAGACTCTTCCACAACAAGTGCACATCAAATTCCCGTTGATCTACCTCATGAAGGAAAGTTGGCATGTGATCCTGCACATCCTGTCAACTTTCATGATCAACCAATTATGCCCAAAGAGGAGCCTCTTGAATTTGATGAGGCCTACTTTCCAAAGTTCCTATTTGAGAAGGATCAACCAATGAAGACAAAGAAAAGGGTTGTCAAGGCAAAGCCAGTGTTTGTGAGAAAGCCACAACCTCAGAAACCCCCTGCAAATCCAGAGGACTGCATGTACATTGCTGACATCAGGGAAGAATCCAGTTTACATCTTGACTTAGACAACCTGGTGGAAGTAAGAGGCATTGCAGCTTCTCAAAAATTGCCTGAGAGACTAGTTTTTACATTCAAGGGAGGTAGAGAACAAGTGTGGCCTCTCTATAGAATTTTAGGAGAAGACTATCAAACACTACTCTCAGTGTTTAGATGCTTGAAGAAGGACTTTGGCTTCACCAAAACAGCCAAGTCTGAGGTGGTCTCCAAAATCTGTCAGATAAAGGCTAGCTGGAACAAGCCTGAGGCTCTTCCCAGGATGCTTAGAGTGCCCTCAACAGGAAAGAAGATCCATCTTCAACCATACTGGATGATGGAATTTAAGGACAAGGACAATTGCAGAAGATTCTTCAGGATGGAAGACCAGATGGATAAGGCATCTAATCAAACTCTAAAGTTTATGCAATCCATGTTTGGTGATCAAGATGAAGAGGAGAAAATCTTTTACAGAAGGCTACAGGTCCAAATTGAGGAAAACAACTCTAAGAGAGGGAAGAAGACTATGCCACAAAGAAGACACAGATGAAACATTTGCTCAGTCTAGAGGAGCACTTTTGGGCATTAGTCTTGTAAGTCTTGTATTTTGTCTAAAATATTATGAAGCTTAATACATTTTCTACTTTTGTAATTTATGATGTATCTGAGTGTTTTTGTTATCATCAAGTCTCTTGATTTATGGCTGTTATTCTATCAGTCATAAATTGGGGGAGATTGTTAGGAATATGTTGTTCTTGATGATAACCATAAAACACTTAGTAGAATTTGTGTAAAGTCATTTTGTAGCTGTCAACGAAATGGCATGCTTTGCACCATTCCGTTGACAAGAAGCTCATCAACGAAATGAGTGATGTAGCAATTGCACTGTACAATACTTCTAGCTTGATATGCATTTCGTTGTAGATATTGGATAGGTTTTCTAAGTCATGTTGACTAAGTACTAGATAGGCAAAATAGGTTGGTTAATTGTAAATATATTATGCCTTGTAATTTTGCCTAAGTGAAGACATGTCAACGGTATGAAGATTACTATGTCAACGGTATGGAGTTTACTCATCAACGAAACGAAGATTACTCATCAACGAAATGAAGAATAAAGCTATCAACGAAACACACCTTACTGCTATCAACGAATCATTATCACTTTTCTGAATAGTTGACAAAGTGATAGTGACAGTTTTCTGACAGATCAAAAGGAGATGTGGAAGTGTACTTTGCATTGGAAACCATTAAAATGGACATGGGGAATAAGGAAACATTCCAATTTCCAATCTGGTTATTGAGTGGGATCACTATAAGACTGAAGACAGAAGACAAAGATCTCCAAGGACCATTGGAAAAAAGGGATGAAAATCAAGCTATTGACGGTTACCTTTAGTGTACTTTAGTGTAGCCAAAAATAGCTTTGTAAACTTGGGAATATATATATAACCAAGTGTAGCAGTTAAAATAGAAGTGAGAGAAGAAAAACAAATAGATTGTATTAGCTATCTTTGAGAGCATACTTCTCTACATTCTTGTAACTGAGCAGCTGTGTACTTTTTGTATCACATATTATTTCCGCAATAAAAATCACTTCAGTTGGATCATCAAACAATCCAACTGAAATTATTAAGTGCTTGTGGTTTTTATTTTATAAGTTCAGTTTTAATTTGTAAGTTATTTTTAAGTTTGAAAAATATCAAGAATTATATTCAACCCCCCCCCCCCCTTTCTACAATTCTGTTAGGTCATTTGGGATTAACAAACAAGATTGTGAATAATCAAAGAAATCAGGAATTTTTCATGGAAACAATGTTATCGGTTCTGATACAGGATAAGAATTGAATCATTGGTATTGGTTTGATGACAACATGCATATAATAACTCAAATTAAGATTACTCAAGGATTTGTGAAAGAAATAGACACTTGCCTGGTTCGACGTAGTCAAATTCTACCGTTGCTATTTTACCTTCTCCTTTCCCTTGCCTCGGGAACTCGATTCTATAATACATAACTCATATTAGTACATCCCATCATTTATTCTATCCTTAATATAAACTCATAATCATTTTTAAGTCTAAACAGCCTATCGGGCAAATTTCGAGATTTATCGAATGCCCGACCTATTTTTCCGATAGACAGACTCATACTTTATTCTTTTTATAAGACATTTACGGACACTAAACATATTATTCCACTTTATATAAACCATATAGTGCTTATAAATATTTTTAAAACAATATTCGAGACTTATTAGAATTTAAATAAGTCGCAAACAAATTTTTAAATCAAAAATCGGATTTTTAAACCCAATATAGGTATTTAAATGCAAATAAATCAATTAATAAAATTAATTGACACTCCTTAAATGCTCAAAATATTTTTAAATAATAAAACAAGTTTGAAAATAATTAAACTGAATTTTTAATTAATTAAATCTAATTAATAATTAATTTTTAAGAATTAACTGATTCAAAGAATTAATCAATCAATTAAATAAACTAATTATTAATTAAAAATAATTAAAATAATTAAGTTTAATCAATTTTTGAATTTAAAATAATAAATATAATTTTCCAGAATTTTTCTGAATTAAAAATATATTTTTAAAAATAAAATATGAATTTTTAAAGATTTTAAACTATTTTCGAATTATCTTTAAAAATAAAATTCAAAAACAGTTTTCTGAAAATGAATTAGGATTTTGAAGATTGAAACCGGGTCAGAAAACGGGTCGCCAAGAACAGAAACGGGTCGCCAAGAACAACCGGAAATTTTCCAGAATCCGGCGACTTTTCCAGAATCCGGCGAGCCAAAAACACGACCAAATTTAGGGCTTTTGATACCAAAACATTCCAAATAACCATACCAATACATTCCGATAAAAAACAAACCAAAAACATCACCGGAACTCCAAACTCGACTATTTTCCGGTGACCTTAAACAAATTTTCCGATCTACAAATTTTGTACATGAAACTCTACGTTCTTTATGTTAAAATGAAGCTTACAACTCACACAATGAAAGCCGTTTATCATAATCAATGTTTGATCAACAACAAGAACGGACTATTCAAAAGAAGAATTCGGGTCAAAACCCGAAAATCAAACCCGTAAAAATTGAACATAAACATAAAATTAAAACATGGATTCCTGATAATTAGAACCCTAGGAACATGTTAGAAGCAACCAATTGAACGGAGAATCAACAGAATGAAAATCCCCAATTCGGGTATGAACCCTAATTTAATTCGAAAATTGAAAAATTCATAATAAATCGAAAAATTACCAGATGATGATGAGGTTGGAAGATTCTGAAACTAGAGCTCAATATCTTTGATTTGAGTATTTGAACTTCAATTTCTGATTTCAATAACACCCTCAAAAGTTGGTTTGATTATTCAAGAACATGAAGAACATGGTTCGAGGATTTTTACTTTTTCGAGATTATGAAATATAGATTATGTGAGGTTTAAGGTACGATTCGTCTTTTTATATTTTTGGAAAAATAATACCCCAAACAACATTTTTGGATCGATATAGATCCACTGGATCGTTTAAAAACCCTAATTAGGTTAAAAATACGTTTTACGAGAAGATAACTATCTACAAAGACTGATAATTATCCAAATCAATACATAACATTATATAACTAATGCTCAAGAATACTGGGGCTATAACAGATGAAATATTGATATAAACGACATATCCGTCACCCTGGACAATTAGGGTTTGGAACAATCTTTCCCTTTTTTGAACAAAATGAATTATACTGACAAGATCAAATAGATAGGGATGAAATGATACGAATAATTCTTTCGATAACGATTCGAATACGAAGGACGAAGGGATAATAATGATGTACAAAATTTCAATGGGGCCCTTGAATTTTCAAAACGGGGCTCAAAATTGAATAAGATTTCAAATGACGAAATATTTGAAAGGGGCTTTCGACTCACCAAATAACACATAATCACTTAATAACCGTAACTTATTAATATTCAAATTATTCCACACGAAATATTTTACACCAAATATATCATTTATAAAAAAAAAAATTCACAGATATTACAATCAAACCCGGAATAAGGAGCAAGACCAATGTGAGAATTCTCACCACCCCGAAGGATCTCATCGCTCTTAGTCCGTCTTTGACCGAATTGGGGACAAACAGAAAGACACATAAAGGAGAGCCCACCGAACTCAGAGCAGAAACAAAAATGATGAGTCTGAAAAGCTCAAGAAGTTGGATGAATTGCGAGAAAAGATTCAGAAGGAAGAACAAGACATGCTCGACCTAAGGGTCCAGAAAAGAATCCAGGAGGAAGAAGCCCGAATCCTTGGCAAAACCTCTGACAGGAGAAGAGCCCGGGATCTTAGCCCAGAAATATTATCAGATGAAGAGGAACCCCGAGAGGACCTCATAGATATGATCCACGAACTCCAAAGAAAAGTTGGCCAAGATTCCGGACTCGATATTGGGGACACCCTCACCCCCATTCAGTTACTCCTTGGAGGCAACACCAAGACAGCGAAACCTTAAGCACTATAACTTTGAATCCTTTAATGGTTTAGATGATCCAGAAGAACATGTCAATTACTTTGAACAGATAGCCATGATTTATTATTACAATGATCTAACCAAATGCAGGTTCTTTGCTTCAACTCTCAAATCCGGAGCCCAGAGGTGGTTTAGCCAAATTCCATCTCGCAGCATCCACATCTGGAAACAATTCCATGAAGCATTCCTTAAACGCTTCCGGGCAAACAAAACCCATGAAATGCACATGTGCCATCTGGAGACTGTCAGGCAAGCTCTATCTGCCTATATGAAACGATTCCAAGAAGCCATTAATAACATAAACAACCTGGATGAGCGGGTGGCTCTAACCATTTTTTAAAGGAATTTGGATCCAGACAATAATGAGAGGTATGTCCTGGACCTCATCCACAAAGAACCCCAGAGCCTGGCGGCAGCTTATGCAATGACTTCTAGGTTCATCAAAGAAACTGATGTCCTCCAAGCCATGAGGATGACCAGGCAAGGGACATCTCCAACCCGGATTCAAGACCAACCCAAGAACAACTACCACCACCAAGATAAAAATTCAAACCCAACAGGCAGAGTAACTACATTCAGAGCTCTCAGCTAGCCCTGTTAGCACCACCTCCGGACTCTAATACAAGGAGGGAGCCTGGACCCACCAAACCCAAACCTGAGCCCAGACCGGAGCCAACCTGGACTCCCCTAAACCGACCCCGGGTTGATAGTTTGAAAGAAGTAAAGGACAAACCCTTCTATTATCCACCAAAACCCATGGTGACTGGACCAGAAAATCGGTCTGTCCACAAACACTGTTATTACCATGAAACCAATGGGCATACAACCGAAAATTGCCTATCTCTAAAATTCTTTGTGAAAGATCAGATAAAGAAGGGCAACATGGGTCAGTACATAGCCCGGAGAGCTGTAGACAAGGAAGAAGGGTCCAGAAAGGACAAGAATGTGGTAAATGTTGTTTTGGGAGGATCCAACTCGCCGCCCCGGAGCCCGGACTCAGGTGATGAAATAATGATGGTCCAGGCTTGTCCGAAGCAGGTAATCAGTTTTAGTAAAGATGATTTTGAAGAACTCGACCCAAACCATAACGAAGCCCTGGTTGTAAGTCTGGACATAGCCGACAATGAAGTTAGAAGAGTCCTGATTGATAATGGCTCTTCTGTCAACATCATGTTCAAACATATAATGGATCGAATGCAATTAGGAAGTGTGAAGATGAATGATTGCAGAGAAGACCCTCTCTATGGATTTGGGAACAACTTGGTCCCAATCCAAGGAACCCTGTACCTCCCAGTCCTGTTTGAGACTTATCTGAAACAAGTCACCAACACTGTCAAGTTCTACATTATCAACACATCTTCCTCTTACAATGTGATTCTGGGAAGACCAGCCCTGACTAAGCTCCAAGCCATAACCTCAACCCCGCACCTGAAATTCAAGTTTCCTACACCATCTGGAACTGGAGAAGTCCGGGGAGATTATGAAATGGCTAGTCGATGCTATGGGCAGGCTCTAGTCATGGCTGAAACTGATCCTGAAAACAAAAGGAAGGCCAACTCCTACCAGAAAAATCTAAGTCGAAAGAAACACATATTCAACCCAAGGAAAGAACCCAGGAAGGAGGTCCAGAACATTGAGAACCCGCCAGCCCAGACCTACCTTGATCAAGTTGTGCAAGCCCGGGTCCAGCAATATGTCTCTAGAACAGAAATGGGTAAAGTCGAAGCCGTTGTTGAACTCGAATACATAGAATTGGAGGAAGGCAACCCTGACCGAAAAATCAAAATCGGAACCGATTTGAATACCGTCTTCATGAAAGAACTCACGGAAATACTCCGGGAATATGCTGATGTGTTTGCATGGAGTCCGGATGACATGCCCGGGCTCCAGGAGTCTGTAGCAATGCATAGCCTGGATGTGGATCTAAAAAAGAAGCCAGTCAAACAGAAGAGAAGGAATTTTGCCCCGGAAAGGTAGAAAGCCATTGATGAAGAAGTCGAGAAGCTACTCAAAACTGACATTATCTGTGAAATCAAGTACCCGGATTGGTTGGCCAATGTTGTCTTGGTCAAAAAAACCCAATGGCAAGTGGCGAATGTGTGTTGATTACACCGATTTGAATGTTGCTTGCCCCAAAGACTCATACCCCTTACCCAGCATAGACCAGATCATTGATGCCACAGATGGGCATGTCATGCTTAGTTTCATGGATGCCTTCTCTGGCTACAACCAAATCAAGATGACCCCGGCTGACATAGCCAAAACCGCCTTCATAACACATAGAGTTGTCTATGCCTACAAACTCATGCCTTTCGGGTAAGGAATGCTGGATCCACCTATCAACGAGCCATGGTGGAAATCTTCCGAGGTTAGCTGGGAAGAAACCTCGAGTCCTATGTCGATGACATGATTACCAAATAAAAAACCATCCCGAATCATATTGCCGATTTGAAAGAATGTTTTGAGAACCTAAGGAAACATGAAATGAAGCTGAATCCGGACAAATGCACTTTTGAAGTTTAGTCTGGAAAATTCTTGGGATTCATGATCAGCCAAAGAGGAATTGAAGCCAACCTGGAAAAGATCAAAGCCATCATGGATATGCAGGCACCCCGGACTCAGAAGGACATTCATAAACTAGCTGGATCTCTGGCTACTCTACGAAGGTTTATCTCTAAACTTGTTGAACGTTGTTTACCTTTCTTTGAGTTGCTTAAAGGAGCACAGAAACGAAAAGAAATTTCATGGAGCCCGGAGTGCCAACAAGCTCTGGATTCAATCAAGGAATATTGTAACACCCCCAGATCTGGGGTCGGAGATCCGGGTTGTCATGCTCTCAATCCCAACAATAATACATGTACTAGCTCAACAAACCAAATAATACAACACCAAAAGACCCCAATCTTTTACACACACCAGTTATAGTTTTAGAAACGAGTCACATAAGTCACATTAGTTATTTACAACCAAATGTATTATCCAGGATCTCATACTATTAATCACAAACTCTACATGAAGTTATATTAACAACTAACATAATTTAATAAGGTGTAGCTATACAACTATACTTGTACACAATTCTCACTAATATCAGCTGAACCCATGCAACTTACTTCTGCATTTGACCATTCTGAACTGGACTACCTCAAGGTTGAATCATCCACTTCCCTTTCTCGTAGTACGGAATAACTGACTATGTTCTCCCTTTACTGAAAGTTTAATATAAGGTAAATCAAGAATGAGCGAAAGAATGCTCAACAAGTATCCCATAATAAAATAAATATTTTCACAACTATAAAGTCTGAAATCCAATAACCTTTGTTGGTATAACAAGCAAAACCTTTAAAGTATAACCTTTGAGTTAAAATATCATACAGTTCAAGAGACTGTACGAGGAATTGTAAGATTTCACAATATCTAAAAATAACATATAGTTCGAGATACTATATAAGAAGTCTAAACACTTCCCACCAAAATATATAATCTGCAACTGATAATAATAACTTTAAACATTTCTGTAAAGTTTAGAAATCCTTTGCTAGCACATCATAGACAAAGGTTCAAAGTATAACTTTTAAATTGAAGTTATCGGGTAGTTCACTGTAAAATATCAATTCTGAACAATTCTCAAATACTGCCAACATTATCGGTAACTAAGCCCATAGGCCTTCGTTACAATGTTGCAGACAAAATTCCAATTGGAAGATGGGGGCTATACCGGACAACCGCGATACACGATGATCAGTCGTTGTATTGCAAAATAACACTTTCTCTACTAGTAGAAGGACGACTTCCTATTCGGTTATCACCCTGGCCGCATTCGGGCCCTTTATGCTATCAGGCACCTATTTCATTGCCGAGCATAGAGTCATACTACCTGGCACCTATTTCATTGCCGAGTATGACTTCATACTACCTGACACCTATTTCATTGCCGAGCACGAATTAAATTACAGTTCCCTGATGAATCATATCGTTATAATTGGAACCGAATTTAATCGTTATTCCCTGAGCGTTCAGATAGCTCGTTGATAGGTTTAAGCTCATTACCATACTTACTTCCGAAAGTGTTGAGGAAATTATAATAATATGCGAGTTGACTCTTGTCAACTGATGAAGGATGAATTATAATTTAAAAGAAATCACGACTTGGGAGTTAAGTGAAGTTTTCTGAAATTAACGAGATTGAAATTCTTTGATTTGAATAGGGTATAAATCCCAAACTACAAATATCATCGAAGAATTGAAAGAGAAAAATTGTTTGCTCGACTCTTAAACTGGATTCCCAATTTTTATTAAGTTAGGAAATATTTATTCATATTTAAGTATTTTAGTAAACTCGGAAATAACATTTGGGAACCCGGCTATATTTAAATAACTTTTCTGAAGGTCAGAAAATATTTTCCATAAGGTCAAAGAAAGTTTTTAAATAATATAAATCATTTTTAAATTGATTAAAAGAATTTAATAAATATTCAAATAATATCCAATAAATAATAAATGATTAATTAATAATCATAAGCTCAATAAATATTTAATAATCAAATCTATGTGAATATTAAAATAATATTCTCTTGAATAATAAAACAATTGAATATATTCGTTCAATAATACCTAACGGAAAATAACCTCAACGGTCTAAAGAAAATATATCGACTTCCGATCTAAGTTCAAAATATGATTCACATGCTCTACTCTAAGAGCCTTTATAAAACCTGGCTTATAACTATCATAACATATAGCTTATAACCCAATCACAATTCGAAAGATTCAAGTATAACAACAATACTATATTTGCAAAATAGATCTGAAAACACTTTTCATCACAACAACAGTAGTAAGTCATAGGTTTCGAAAACTTGCATAAACAGGAATCAAATAATTTGATAAGTAGAATATAGTACGCTCTACACCGTAGAGCCTCATATACTCCGGTTTATATCTATATCGATATATAGCATATAAACAACCATTCATCATTTGAAAGCTTATATGATAAGTAAAACAGTTCATGCATTTGTAGCAGTTATATCCCAACAACAACAGTTTAAAATACAACTGAATACTAGAGCTTCGGGTTTTGAGAAACTTGCACGACACTTGGAACAAATAGTATACATAGATATTTGAATAACCAAGTATTATACATTTGAAAATATACAAACTCTGAACAATAGAGTAATGGTTAGTAAACTTGCCTGGAAATCCCGAAGTAGTAGTAATTCTCGGGTTGGTCAGGTAATCTACGAATCAACACAAGGTTCAAGATTAATCACTTAAATGATTTCACTAAATTAAGTATATACTTACCTAAGTTCAAAGTTCATTTCCAGGTTAACTCATTAAGAACTTCTACTCGCGCATGCTCGCTCACGCATTTTTATAAAATTGAAATTTAATCGTTTTAACACGAAATCTTTTCGAGGGTCTTTCTAAACGCACCTAGCATGTTATCGCAAAGTTTCACATTACGTTAAGGCACTTAAGTGGTTCGATCATGGCCTCAAAGTTGGCTAAGTGGTGCAGTTTGGTTTCTCGAAACATCATTTACTAAAACACGAGTTTCTCCTAAACCGTAAATCGTATTCACATATTTCTCGCACCAAAATGAACCTTGAAACACGACCTACACTAAAATTGGCAGTGGTGATCTTGGTCAGTGGTCACTAGGTTCGAAAATCACAAGCAAAACATGGTTAAGTAAAATTGGGCATTACGACGGTTATGTTTTAGTGATTCCAAAAAGTTTAACTGTAACCATTTCATAATCTAAACAACCATATCATCAAACCCACTTCTTTAACATCTCAACTAAGCCATAAACATCCTCATCCAAAGTAAAAACCAACATCTAGAAGATCATCCATCAAAATAACAACATACTTTCATCAAAATCATCCATTCATCCTTATATTCAAACTAACATAACTATCCTTAAAACTAACCATATAAATCAATTTATAACTAAGGTTTGAAAGAGTTTATACCTTCCTTGACACTTTAAACACACCCAAAATAGCTTATAATCCTTGCTTGAGCCTTGAACTAACCTTAATAAGCTAAATCTTTAAGAACAAAATCAAGAACACCAACTATTACTATTCATTTCACTATTCACCTCATCTTTGATCTAAGATTCAAGCAAGTTATGATTAATGGATGAAGCTAGGAATTAGAGAATACCTTAGTATTGAAATTAGGAAACTTTTGAATCCAACATCATCATTTTTGGA
This sequence comes from Heracleum sosnowskyi, assembly GCA_030848705.1. NCBI lineage: Eukaryota > Viridiplantae > Streptophyta > Magnoliopsida > Apiales > Apiaceae > Heracleum > Heracleum sosnowskyi. Next base: position 70,268,968 of record CM061242.1, read on the forward strand.
AGCTTGGAATTTGAACTTTGAAAAATGTATCCTTGGATGGATGAAATGGGCTGAATGCTTCTTCTTGAAAGGGGAAGAGTTTCTTGCTTGGTACTTGCTTGTTTCTTGATATTTTGGTGATAAATTAAGTGGTTAAAGTGATTTTCTAAGCATTAGAAATGATGATGTAGTGAGGCTTGTGTCATCCTTGACAAGTGTCATGCTAAGAAGGTGATTAAGGAAGTATCTTGTTTGGTTTCGCATGGATGTATCAAATGTTGCATTCCTTGATTTAATCTTGTACATGATACTTCCATACTTGTGTTTAATCCAGTAAGTGTTGTGTTGTTCTATTACTGCTTAATCTCGTAGAACGTTCGCAGGGATTTCTTAAGTGTTCTATCGAAGTAGTTTACCGGAAACGTTCTTGATATCTTAATACCTTTGATAAATCCATATCCATGGAATTGATAAAATAAAATCCTCCAATTTATTTAAATAATGATTAATCCTTCAGTATCTGGTGAAATTTCGGAGAAAACAGAAAATGCTATTCTTCCAATTCTGACAGCTTTTGCATTCACTCATTTACATAATAGAACGCTAATACGACTTCGAAAGTTCATTGTCCTGGCCCATACAGAGGGTGGTCTAATAAATTTCTAAACGACAAAAGTTACTATTCATCAGGGTCTTATATAATAAAATAATAAATAAAAAATAAAAAATAAATAAAAATATCAGGGTTTTTAATAAGTACAAAATTTTGGGTTATTACAAATATCTTGCTACTCCCCCAGTCCTGTATAAGCCCGAGCCCGGAGAAGGGTTGGACCTTGGCCCTATTGTTGGCTACGAATTTAATGTCATGGCTAGGGTTTCGGACCTCAATAATGGGCCTCGTGTTCGGACCATTCTAGGTCTAATTAATGCAGCATTAAAGGTGTCTTTAGGGCTTTGATAACGTGTATTTTATACACGTTTTTGTCTCTCTTTCTCTTGTTTTTGTTTCGGTTCCATATGCATTTTATTTATATTTATTATGTTTCCCTTTTTCAGTGCCACGTGATTATTTGTTCAAAAGATGGCTTATTGTGGGCTTGGAATCAAAGATTATTCAAGAGGGAGTTTAGAAGATGTTGGATTGCGATGCCGGGAGGTTCAAATTCATGATTTTGGAGATTTCTGCCTCGTATGGGCGCCCGTACGGCCATTCAGTTGGCCAAACGGAGTGTTCAAATTGATGCAGTTTGAGTTTCCATTTGTACGGGCATCCGCACGGCCGTTCATCAGGCCCTACATGTCATGTTGAAACTATTTGGAAGCAATTTGACTATTTTGTCCTCTTGTCTAGTGGATGTATTAATTGTGTAGTTGGGAACCAAGCATTATCTTATCTAATATCACATCTTCATCTTATCTTTCTCTCACCAAGAACATTCAATTACGGTTAGATGAAGCATTTATTACTTGTAATCTAGCATTGATTATGAGTAACTAACTTTATTTATTTGGCTCAAGGAAGGACTTTTTGTACTAAACCCATTTCATTTTAAGTAAGATCTTTTCACTCTATCTTGAATACTTGTGTTGTATTATTCATGAATTTGCTTGGAGATTTGTAAGTTGCTTCACCTTACTCTTCTTGTAATTTCAATTGCTAATTTTTTGTGCTAATCCGTAATTGTTAGTACATTCATTATAGTAGCACAAGATTTAGTGTACTAAATCCTCAAGATTTAAGTGCAAGTACCTAGGTTGAGCTCCTCATCTTTGGACTTGTCCTAACCTCTCTTTGTTTAATTCCTTGATTTGGTTAAACTAGTATTGCGTCAATGTTGGTTGCTAATATCAAGAGAGCTAATTTATGTGCTTCACTAAATTAGTGTTTTAAGAAGAGAAATAAAATTTTGTGTGCTTCACCAATTATCTTGGTTAGGTAGAGTTGGGTATATCTTGCTTGAATTTGTTGGGTTAAAGTACTTGATTTTCCATTATCCTTGGGTCAAATATCTCTTTATCTTGCTAATTAACTCATTGTGCCTTATTGTGTTGGTAAAATTGGATGATTGCCATCAACTTAGTTGTATTTCTCTAGAAATTTTTTATTATATGCAAGGTGTTTGATAAAATACCACAACCAACTCAAAAACCCCCCACCATTTTACTTTACACTAGTATTGAACGCTATTCCATTGGGTTCAATCACTACTTGCCACATTTGCTATATTTTGTAGTTAAGTGTGAACATAGTAGAACAAATTATTATTATCAATTTGGCGCATCGACGACGGGCGTGGCCAAATTTTGGCGCCACTGCCGGGGAACTAGTTTTAGTTCAATATTAGCGCACATATAACATTGTGAATATATTAGTTTCATTGTGCATATTTATTTATTTTCCTTGATTTTAGAAATTTTTGCTATGTATGACTCGATCCTCTTGTGTAGGTGATCTTGCATATTCATCTAATCCCGAGAGACTCTTGTGAAGGAATTTAAGGCAACCAAGTGCCAATATAGCTTCATCAAGTCAAACTACTTATAATACACCTTCGGAAGATGAGTGGGCGAGGGTTCTCCCCTTGACATTCACGCCATGGACAATCCTCTTCCACGCACACTCAAAGAGATTGCTTCTCCTAGTTCCGTTCAACTACCATTATGCATTGTTTTTCCGGGAGGACAACCATTTGAGCTAAAGGGTGGTCTTATTGCTCTCCTTCCCAAGTTTGGAGGTGAAGGCACGGAAGATCCGTTTAGGCATCTTCAAGAATTTGAAATGGTGTGTTCTTCAATGAGACCAAACAATGCTACGGAAGAACAGGTAAAGTTGAAGGCATTTTTTTCGCTTTAAGAGATAATGCCAAGGCATGGCTATTTTTCCTTCCCCCAAACTCAATCACTACATGGGAGAAAATGCGAATTACTTTCTTGGAGAAATTCTTCCCTACATCAAAGGCTACGGGCATCTCTAAAGATATTTGTGCCATTCGGCAATACTTCAGAGAAACATTGTATGAGTATTGGGAAAGGTTTCAAAAGCTTTGTCAAAGTTGTCCTCCGTACTTGATATCGGAAGAGTTGCTTATCCACTACTTCTACGGAGGCTTGGAAATTAGTGCTAAATTGCACCTTGATGCCTCAAGTGGTGGAGTTCTTGTGGATAAAACGCCGGATGAGGCTAGGAAGTTGATAACCAAGATTGCCGCGAATTCTCGCCAATTTGGGGATCGTCAAGAGCATGTCAAGAAGCCTTCCGTGAACGAACTGTCAACTCAAAGGTTAGAGGGCCAAATCTCGGACCTTACATCGTTGGTTCGTCAATTAGCCATTGGGAATCTCCAACAACAAAAATATTGTGGTGTTTGCAATATGACGGATCATGCTACAAATGAATGTCTCTCATTCCAATAACCCGAAGAGCAAATTAATGCTATTGGAGGCTTTTCGGTTAATCCACCTCAAAGGAAGTATTACCCCTATAGTAACACCTACAACCCCGGTTAGAGAGATCGCCCAAATTTCTGATATGGAAATCCCAACACACCAAACTCTAACCAATAGCAACCCCAAAATCCAAACACTTACAACACCCAAAATCAACAAAGCCTCCATCCATACCCACAAAAGCGTCCGAATCAAAATTTTCAAGCACTTCCACCACCACCGCAATATAATTCCCAAGACCATCAAGGGTCTTCTTCATCTTCTTCGTCATCATTTGAGGAGATGATGAAATAAATGGCGGCAAACAACCTCTAATTTCAAAACAATACTACTCAAAACATATCCAACTTGAAGAAGCAAATGAGCCAACTAGCCACAACCGTGAATCGGTTGTAAAGCCAAGGTTCTAGGAAACTTCCTTCTCAAGCGGAGGTGAACCCCAAAGAAAATGCTAGTGCCGTGACTTTGAGGAGTGGGAAAGAATTGAAGGATCTTCATTCTAAGGCCAAGAGTAAGATTGAGAATGGTGGTGAAGGTGAAAAGGGTGAAAAAGACGAAATCTTGGAGGCTAATGATGAAAATCTTGAAGATGAGATAGAAATTGAAGAAGAGAAAGTTGATGAAGGTAAAAATGCTAGTGAGCAAGAAGAAGTTCCATAAGCAAAGAAGGCAAGGTTCATTGATGATGTGGTTATTCGGCCTCCATTCCCTTCAAAATTTGCTAAGCCGAAGAAAGAAATTGTTGACAAGGAGATGCTTGAGACCTTCCGGAAAGTGGAAATCACTCTTCCGCTCCTAGATGCCATAAACCAAGTCCCGAAGTATGCAAAGTTTCTCAAGGATTTGTGTACCAACAAGAGGAAATTGAGAGGTGACGAGACTATAATGGTGGATGAGAATGTCTCGGCCGTGATTCAAAGGAGGTTACCTCAAAAATGTTCGGATCCGGGCACATTTACCATTCCTTGCAAGATTGGAGGTAAATTCTTTGAAAGAGCTATGCTCGATTTAGGTGCCTCCATCAATGTGATGCCCCTCTATATATTTCAAACTTTAAATTTGGGCATACTTGAGCATACAAATGTGATCATTCAACTTGCGGATAGATCAAATGCCTACCCCGAGGGGGTAATTGAAGATGTACTTGTTCATGTTGATCAAATGGTTTTCCCCGCCGACTTTTACATTTTGAAAATGGAAGATGGTCCACCAAACATCAAATCCGCATCAATTCTATTTGGGCGTCCATTCTTAAAAACGGCGAAAACCAGGATTAATATGGATGATGGTTCTCTAACTATGGAGTTTGGAGATGAAGTTGTCAAGTTCAATATTTATGATGCCATGAAATTTCCTAGTGAGACACACTCTATTTGCTCCATTGATGTCATTGAGGAATTGGCTCAACAAGCTTTTGACATGGGAAATAAAGGAGCAGTCCATGTGGTTCTTGAGGGATGTGCAAGTGAAGATGATGGATTTCCTAATTAGGAAGAAGTCAATGAGGCAATTATGGAGCTCAATGTATTGGAACCTTTACCCCAAAGGTATGATCTTGCAAAAATTGATCTTCCTTTGTCTTATTCTAAATTGCTTCCTTCTATTGAGAATCCTCCTATTTTGGAATTGAAAGTATTGCCCAACCACCTTACATATGATTATCTTGGGAACAATGAGACTCTTCCCGTAATCATAGCTTCTAATTTGAGTAATGTGCAAGAAGAACGTCTTTTGCGGGTTCTTAAAGATCACAAAAGTGCTATTGGGTGGACCATTGCCGATATTAAAGGTATTAGCCCTTCCACATGCATGCATCACATACTCTTTGAAGACGGAGCTAAGCCCACTAGAGACCCTCAAAGAAGACTCAATGTAACAACCCCAAATCCGGGGTCGGAGATCCAGGTTGTCACGTTCCTTATTCCATACTTGATACTTGAATCATAATAAAGTAAATCAACACACATGGTGACCCCACCATCAATCTACTCACGCCAGTTATGTCTCAGAAACGAAATTGCAAAAGCAGTAGTCATATGATCCATAAGTTAAAGTTATTACAACCCAAAAGTAAAATGCTTGAAACTTACTGCCAGTATGATTTCTACTTGAAACCAGAAAGGCAGCGCAAATGTTTGTTCTTGTTCATTAATATACATAAGTGATACTTATAAATAAACTGGAGCAACAAGAGTTACACTCCGAATCAACTCAGTACTTCTACCTGAGGTGCTGCAACTGCCATCCTATGGGCGGTCTGCGCGGCCCAGACGCGCTTCCGAGCGGTATGGCGAATCCTAGCCATCTACTCTAGCTGTTGTGTTGTGATATATTTAAAAGAAAACAAGAGTGAGCACTAAGCCCAGCAATAATATAAAGCAGCATAATCATATATGTAAGCTTATATCATAAAGGAATTTTTTTAAAACTTCATTCATATACAGAATGATATATTTAGGTATTCTTTTCGTCAAACATGCCATACAGTTTAAATACTGTATGAGGAGCATCATTGTTCAATCACTGTCACATTATTGGTAACTCAGCACCTAGGCTTTCGTTACAATGTGCAGCACAACTCCAAATGGAGGGATGTGACATTCTGGAACACACCATGATACACGATGATCAGTCGTTGTATCAAGCTCACGCTTTTCTACTAGTAGATGGACGATATCTTAACACGATTATCACCCCAGCCGCATACGGGTTTGTATCTGCTGGACTGTCCCACAGCCTCCTACTCGAGATAGTTGCTGGACTGCCCCGCAGCCTCTTACGCCATAATTTGATGGACTGTCCCACAGCCTCTTACACGTTTCCTCCTAGTCCCGGATGAACAATCAATGAAACAGGAATCAGAATTTAATTCTAATTCCCCAAGTACAAAATACTTGTCAAAACTTTGCAACAGTTCAGATTTTCTTACTCCAAAATGTTTGAAAGGAGTAAATCACAATGTGGGTTGACTCTTGTCAACTGACAGGGAGTATGTCAGGAATTTTTGAAATCACGACTCGGGAGTTTTTCTAAAATATCATTAGTTCTGATAATTCAGAACTCAAAAATATACTCACTTTTATATGAAAGAGGCAAGTGAAATCATATGTTCACTTCCTGGAATTTTTGATAAGTCCAAAACTATAATCATCATTTGAGATAAATAATTTAAAGTAGTTGGGAACCTTTACTATAATCGCATAACTCTTTTTGAGATCAAAAAATACTTTAAATAACTATTGGAACCTTACATAATATTTAGACAAGGTTCTATGATTTTTAAATCGTTTTTGGGAATATTTAATAAATATTCAAATAATAAATATTGAATTATTATTCAATAAAATTCCACTTAAGTTAATATTCAATTTAATATTCACTTAATTAAATAAATATTCAAATAATATTTATTATAACATTATTTAAATATCTCACATTAAATATCTAATAATATATATATTGGAATATTCAATCAATACTTAAAATACAACTGTCTCTGGAACCCTCCAACTTCTGACAGTATAATCAACACAAAATACTAATTTGACTCCCGGTCTAATGTTTTAAAATCCTCGTACGAGCACTCTACCCTTAGAGCCTCTATAACACCTCGGTTTATATCTAATATTTACATAGCATATAAACCCTTATATCTCACAAAGCTTTTTATCAAAAGCATAATCAGTTTTAACTCTTTTCACAGCATTAAAGCAGAATATATCACAAACACAACATTAAATCACAACAGCATCTCTATAAGATGTAGGGTTTGAAAACTTGCCTTGGTTTCTCGGTGAACTGGTAGTGGGGGCTTGGGAGTGTGCTCGTCGATCTATAATAAGATACACAATACACAATCAGTCCCCTATAACCAATTAATGTGCTATTAGCCTAAGCACTAAAGTTCTTTTAATGAAAATCAAATGTCTCGCTCTTGGTCTCTTATAACCTCATGACATTCCGTAAACTCCTAATTCAAAAGTTTGGGTGGAAATCTATTCACAAAACCCAAGTACTTTACCATTACTAACTCATCATTTTAACCATCCCCTTAAGGGTATTTCACTCGCGCAACTTTTGTTCCCGCATTTTTATTAAATCGAAAACTTATCTTTTTAACACGAAACCTTCTAGGTTCCTTTCCTAACTGTCCATTCTAGTATCCATTTTAATATCACGACCCAATTCTGTTTTTAAAGGGTTTGATCACAAGCTCAAAGTTCATATAGTGAACTACTTAGTTATCCGAAACCGCTTTCACTAAAACGGGTGTTTCTCCTAAACCGTAAATCGAAACGATACGATTCTTTCGCCAAAACAAACTACGACACAAGACCTACATGATAATTGTCATAAAGCCTTATGGTTATGTCTAGAAGGTAACCGTGGTCTCTGTCTAAACTTCCTAAGGAAAATCCGACATGGTAACGACGCTTAATCGTGATTCCCGTGTTTAAAACACTCCAATCAATCCACCAATCAATACCCAAGAAATCATAACTCAAGGTTCTCATCTAAACCAACTTATTTCTGTCTAAACAAGTTCATAACATTATTCACAAGTTCAACCATCAACCAATCCACTAAACATCATACTTAACAAGCATAACACTTCTACATCACACTAACACTAATCATTATCAATTTACTTGGTACTTAATATAGACTATAAATGTCTAGTATGCTCTTCCTTGTTCCTTGATTATCCTTTACAAGCCTAAAACTTCAAGATCAAAACAAGAAAATAAAGCATTACTATTCATTATACTATTCATCATCAACTTTAGCTCATGATTTGAGAATGATAACATCCATGGATGAAGCTAGGATCAAGGATTTACCTTAGTCTATGGATGAGGATGATTTAGAGCCTAAGATCATGATTTTTGGTGGAGTAGAAGTGGTAGAAAATTTCTTAAGCTTTGTTGAAGAAAAAATGGCCGAAAGTTTTAGTTATTTTCTTGATACTTCTTTTTGATTTTCTTTTCTTTTCTGTTTTTGTCTAATAACACTAAATACAAGCCATTTAATTTGTGTGGTCTTAAGTGGGTTTTGTCACCCAAGGACACATGTCAAGCCTTGGCTAATTGTGTGGTGAAAGTGGTGACAAGGTGGTGTTTCATCACCTTGTCATCACTTGTCATCACCTATGTCATCCTCTTGTGTCATGCTTATGTCATAATTTGTGTCATCAATCCTCTTATATGTTGCACTTGATGATCTTATATGATACTTCTCCTTTGGTTAGAGTTTAATCCATAATTCGTTACGCTTTTGTTTCGTCGCTAAGTTTCGCGATAGGTTCAAGTGATTTTAAAAACGTTTCTCTGTACCAATGCTAAGAGATACTTCCTTGATCTTTTTATTACCTTGGCTTAATATATGATCATGGATTTCTCACCTTGGCTTAAGATATGAACATGGATTTCTCATTTTACATACTTTCTCAAAACAGTCAAATCCACACATCCTTGATTGTCTGATGAATAGTGATTTAAAATTCGAATGGGAATCTCCTGATTCTGATTGCGTTTACATTCTCTTATTCTTCCTATACATCAATAATATAACTCGAAACATTCATTCCATGTCATCCACATAGTGTGGTCTGAAAAATGTCTTCATCAGCAAATTTACTATTCATCAGGGTTTCAAATATTACAAAATTTTGGGATATTACAGTCTCCCCTACTTAAAAAGATTCCGTCCCGGAATCAAGTCAAAATAGATGTGGGTACTTTTCTAGCATTGCGCTCTCTAGTTCCCAAGTGGATTCTTCAACATTATGATTCCTCCACAAAACTCTCACTAGCTTTATAACCTTGTTCCTTAGCACTTGGTCCTTGCGATCGATGATCTCCACCGGTTGCTCTATGTATGACAAGTCTGGTAATGTCTACTTGCTCATATTCTACCACATGTCTGGCATCCAGATTGTACTTCCTTAACATGGACACGTGGAACACGTTGTGAGGTTGCTGCAGGTTTGGGGGCAAGGCTAGCTCGTAAGCTACTTCCCCGATACGTCTCAAGATCTCGAATGGTCCGATATATCTGGGGCTTAATTTCCCTTTCTTTCCGAATCTCATCAATCCTTTCCACGGGGATACCTTTAACAACACAAAATCTCCCACTTCATATTCCTTGTCTTTTCGGGCCAAATCTGCTTATTTCTTTTGTCTGTCCTGGGCTGCTACCAGCCGTCCTCTGATAAGGTCTATTGCATCCTTAGTCCGTTGGACCATTTCGGGCCCGAGCATCTTTCGCTCTCCAACTTCATCCTAGTACAAGGGGGATCGACATCTTCTTCCATACAAGGCCTCATACGGGGGCATCCCGATGCTTGCATGAAAACTGTCATTGTAGGAAAACTCAATCAGGGGTAGGTGATCATCCCAATTTCCTTTGAAATCTATGGCACAAACTCTCAACACATCCTCTAATTTTTGGATAGTCCTTTAACTTTGCCCATCCGTCTGGGGATGGTAAGCGGTACTCATGTTTAGTTTGGTTCCCACATATTCTTGAAATTTTCTCCAAAATCTGGAGTTAAATCTAGGGTCTCAGTCTGACACAATGGCGACTGGAACTCCATGTCGCGCCACAATCTCTTTCAGATAAATATCCACTAGCCTATCAACAGTGTACCTTTCATTGATCGGAATAAAGTGGGCCGACTTCGTCAACCGGTCTACCATTACCCATATGGCGTCGTGATTAGCTTTGGTTCGTGGCAACCCTACTACAAATTCCATGGCTATTTGTTCCCATTTCCATTCTGGAATCTGTAGGGGTCGTAAGAGTCCACCGGGTTTCTAGTGTTCCGCCTTTACTCTTTGGCAGGTCAAGCATTTGCTTACCCATTCTGTTACGTCCTTTTTCAGGTTAGGCCACCAATAATATTCCTTTAGATCCCTATACATCTTGGTACTTCCTGGGTGAATTGAATATCTTGAGCTATGACTCTCATGTAAAATCTCATCTTTTAATTCCTGATCATTAGGAACCCAAATTCGTTAAGTATACCTCATGATTCCTTTATCATCCCTTTCAGTCCTTAATTCATCTCCCGTCATTAGCTCTTTCCCTTCACTCATAATGCGTTCTTGACATAATTTGATCTTTTGTAGCAATTCTGGTTGTAGTGCGATTTCAAATAATTTCTCCGTACCATCTCCTGTTATTTTAACCTCAATCTCCATCTTTTCGAACTCTTGGATTAACTTCTCTGATGAGGTTATCATTTTGAGTCTCTCTTTCCTACTAAGGGCATCAGCCACCACATTGGCCTTCCCTGGGTGGTAAAGAATCTCGCAATCATAATCTTTGATTAACTCTAACCATCTCCTCTGTCTCATATTGAGCTCTTTCTGAGTGAAAATGTACTTAAGGCTCTTATGGTCTATGTAGATCTCGCACTTTTCTCCATATAAGTAGTGCCTCCAAATCTTTAAGGCGAAAACTATTGCTGCTAATTCCAAATCATGGGTAGGGTATCTACTCTCATATTCCTTTAACTGCCTGGAAGCATATGCAATCACCCTTTCGTGTTGCATAAGCACGCATCCTAACCCTTTGTGTGATGCGTCACTGTAGATCACGAAATTCCTCTTTCCGTCTGGCAGTGCCAGTACCGGGGCAGTAACTAGCCTCCTTTTCAATTCCTGAAAAACTCTTCTCGCATTTCTCAGTCCACTCAAACTTCTCAGTCTTTCGGGTAAGTCGGGTTAGTGGGGCTGCTATTCTAGCAAAATCTTGCACAAATCTCCGATAATACCCGGCTAAGCCTACAAAACTTCTCACCTCAGTCGGGGTGGTTGGTCTCTCCCAGTTTGAAACGGCTTCTATCTTAGCAGGGTCAACCAGTACTCCTTCACTGCTGACCACATGACCTAGAAACTGTACTTCCCTTAGCCAAAACTCACACTTGGAGAACTTGGCATAAAACTTTTCCTTTCTAAGCGTTTCTAACACTATCCTCAAGTGTTCCGCGTGTTCTTTATCTGTCTTAGAGTAGACTAAAATATCATCGATAAAAACTATGACACATTTGTCCAAATACTGCTTGAAGACTCTATTCCTTAGGTCCATGAAAGCTGCCGGGGCATTCGTCAGCCCAAACGACATTACAAAAAACTCGTAGTGCCCATACCTAGTGCGAAATGCAGTCTTGGGTATATCTTCAGGTTTTATCTTTAACTGGTGATATCCAGTCCTTAGTTCAATCTTGGAGAAGTAAACCGCATCTTTCACTGGTCAAACAAATCATCAATTCTTGGCAAAGGATATCGGTTCTTAATGGTTAACTTGTTTAGTTCTCGATAGTCTATGCACAATCTCAAGCTACCATCCTTCTTTTTCACAAACAGCACTGGTGCACCCCATGGTGACACACTGGGTCTTATCATTCCCTTGTCTAACAATTCCTGCAATTGAATAGCTAACTCTTTCATTTCTACTGGAGCTAACCGGTATGGGGCCTTCGAAACTGGCGCCGTCCCTGGAGCTAATTCGATAGCGAATTTTATCTCCCTATCGGGCGGTAATCCCGGAAGGTCTTTTGGAAATACGTCTTCAAATTCATTAACAATAGGAATATTTTGTAACTTCGGAACCTCTCGATTTGTATCTATAACATAGGCTAAGTAAGCCTCACACCATGCCGCAACAACCTCTTGGTTTGGGCCATGGTTAAAAACTTACGGGTTTGTCCCTTGAACACGACCTCCCGTCCTTTGGATATTTTGAACTTAACTTTCTTTCTTTCACAATCGATCTGAGTACCATTGCTCGACAGCCAATCCATTCCCAGAATAACATCAAATTCCCCTAATTTAAATGGGATCAAGTCTACACGAAACTGCTGACCTTCTATCTCTATACTACAGTCTAGGTGTATCTTATCAACTGGAATTACTTCCAGGTTTGCTATCTCTACTTTTAACACTTCTTTTAATGGTTCCGCTCTAAGTTTTAACTGACTTGCGAAATCCCTTGAAATAAAAGACTTGGTAGCTCCCGAATCAAATAAAACATTTGCATTGACGGTGTTGAGTAGAAGGGTACATGCTATCACATTTGTGTCCCTCACGACATCCTTCACAGTCATGTTGAAAGTCCTAGCAGTCAGGGCTTGTTAGAGGCAGCTCCACTGATTCTTGAGTCGGTGGGGTTTTCCATAGGGCAATCTCTTTTCAGGTGTCCTAATTTCCCACACTGATAACACTTCTGATTGTTTTGAGGACATGTTTTGGAGTAGTGCCCCGTCTTGTTGCACTTTAAGCAGATTACCAATTTTAGGGTACATTCTCCCAAATGTTTTCTCCCACAAGTCTTGCAATCAGGTAGTGGGGGTCGGGGTTGACTAAAATGGGACACTCCTATCTGCCTACCGCCCTGGCTTAGGCTCTTGTTCTCAGTTCTCCTGAATTCGGAACTCCTTAAGGGTTGGGACCTGGTTCCTCCAAATGGCTTTACTGGGAAACTCCTGTTCACAGACCTTCCTCCTTGACTACCTAACAAATTCTTGCACAAATCTAGACAACTCAGTAAACTTGGCTTCATAATCCGCCACGGTCATGTTATCCTATTTCAGTTCCAAAAACTTTCGCTCCATTTGTGCTTCCTTGAATACAGGAAAATACTTCTCCAGAAATAAGGTAGTAAACCTTGCCCAGGTAATAACGGCATTTGTTTCTAGGTTCCTCTTCGATTCCCACCAGTAGTTAGCCTCTCCTTTCAGGAGATAAGTAGCAAATATGGTCTTTTTGGGCTTCCTCGATACCTAGGATTTCAAATGATTTTTCCATTTCCTTTAACCAAGCTCTTGCCTCAATAGGGTCAGCGGATCCCTGAAATTCAGGGGGCCTAAGGGACTTAAAGGCCTTAAAAGCATTTTGCCCCGCACTATTGGGGCCTGGTGGTGGTGGCAGGTGCTGGTTCAAATTCTGTTGGAGTAAGTACATGAATTATCGGGTATTCTTAGTACTTTCATACTCTTCCTCTTCGTAGTCCTGATCATCAAACTCATTATAATCATCATCCTCTCTGCTTCCTTCATACTCACCTTCCTCATAATTCTGTTCTCCCAACTCGTGGAAGTCTGGGTTTTCTTCCTCATTATGAAAGTTTTGCCCTATATCTCTCTGGTTAACACTGCCCTGAGCCGCAGGATTGGCAGGGCGTGCTCGTGTTCCCATACGTCGGGGTGGCATTTTCCTGATATTTTTAAACAAGAAATTTTATTAAAACCATTTGTTCTTTCAAAATAGGTGGATGGATCAGTTGAGTTCATTGGTGAAAATCCTGGAAATCATCATTTCACAAAGTATATATATATATATTCAAAATGAGTGTTGCACAATTTATATGTCAATATTGATAACTTGTCAAACAGTTGAAATAGCAGGGTATATCAAATTTAAAACTGAAAGCTTTAAAGAAACTGAAATGTACGAATATATACATAAGTGACATAAAGTCACGAGATACTGAAAGTCAAGGTTTCAACAAAAGCGAACACGTCGCTGAAATACATCATCCGTACAACAGACAAAAGCTAAGTACTACCAATTAACCAGTCAACATCTACTTACGTCAGTCTGATCAACCTATCTCTAACCCAGAAAGGATACTACTGTACAACGGAACCATCCCACAAAATTGGCACTACTAACGGCCATCTGAGATTAGAGAACTAAGCTATATGTCACCCATCAAATCTCCTCCTCTGGGCGGGTCAGGCTCCTGACACGCGCCATGGCATCTATCCAAATCATCTATGTGGCCCGTCGGGGTACCAGTCCCTCAGCAACAACAGACATGCCTCTCATACGGACCATAGCTCGCCACTCAATGCTGGAAATCTCACGTCTCATCTCCCTAGGAGTCATAAACCTCATCCTGTCCTGATAGGAACGACGGGTCTCTCTCTCTGCAACCAACTGTCTCCTCAGCTCATCAGCTCTAGCCTCTACCGCTACCAAGTCAGTGGTCAGCCGGCCAATCATCCAATCATGGATCACAGTAGGTACTCCAATAGGTGAGGGAGGAGGTGTGTCCGGATCAGTCATGGGCTGGTCCTCCTCATATCCCTCAGGGGCGAGGTTATAGTCATCGTCTGATGATAACGGGCTCAGTGGGGGCACAGGAGGGGTAAGGGCTCTCACAGTAGGCAGAGGGTACATCCTGATTCCTCCTCGGCTAGCGCTGTCCTCAGAAGTCTCATCGTCCTCCGTGGTAACTACATCAGGCACAACCTGATCCCTCTTAGTGGAATCATCATCCTCAGTCGACTCTCCATCAATAGTGGGAGCAAGAGAAGTAAGAAAGTCAAACACAGTCATAGGGTCCTCTCTCGGATCCTCATCCGGGTCCTCTGTATCCTCCTCGGGATCCTCATCTAGATCCTCCATGGGGTCGTCCATGGGGTCGTCCTCAGCCGCCAGCAGAGCATCGTCATGCTGGGTCTCAAAGTCATCAGCCTCCTCCGCCGCAAACACCTATACAAACGAAAGCTAGGTTACTTTACTGTGGAATAAAAGTTCCCTTGTGGGTTTTAACAATTAGTGCTACATACGGTAGCCCAACCATGAACTCGATGGGAGTTCTCGTTATTATTATAGTTGCATTTATTATTCCTAACACCCTATCATTTCTGAGATTAATAACTATAGGTTCTGATACCATTTCGGTAACACCCCCAGATACGGGGTCGGAGATCTAGGTTGTCACGTCCCTTATTCCATACAAACACTTGATACTTGAATCATAATAAAGTAAATCAACACACATGGTGACCCCACCATCAATCTACTCACGCAAGTTATGTCTCAGAAACGAAATTGCAAAAGTAGTAGTCATATGATCCATAAGTTAAAGTTATTACAACCCAAAAGTAAAATGCTTGAAACCTACTGCCAGTATGATTTCTACTTGAAACCAGAAAGGCAGCGCAAATGTTTGTTCTTGTTCATTAATATACATAAGTGATACTTATAAATAAACCGGAGCAACAAGAGTTACACTCCGAACCAACTCAGTACTTCTACCCGAGGTGCTGCAACTGCCATCCTATGGGCGGTCTGCGCGGCCCAGATGCGCTTCCGAGCGGTATGGCGAATCCTGGCCATCTACTCTAGCTGTTGTGTTGTGATATATTTAAAAGAAAACTAGAGTGAGCACTAAGCCCAGAAATAATATAAAGTAGCATAATCATATATGTAAGCTTATATCATAAAGGAAAACTTTTAAAACTTCATTCATATACAAAATGATATATTTAGGTATTCTTTTCGTCAAACATGCCATACATTTTAAATACTGTATGAGGAGCATCATTGTTCAATCACTATCACATTATTGGTAACTCAGCACCTAGGCTTTCGTTACAATGTGCAGCACAACTCCAAATGGAGGGATGGGACATTCTGGAACACACCATGATACACGATGATCAGTCGTTGTATCAAGCTCACGCTTTTCTACTAGTAGATGGACGATATCTTAACACGATTATCACCCCAGCCGCATACGGGTTTGTATCTGCTGGACTGTCCCACAGCCTCCTACTCGAGATAGTTGCTGGACTGCCCCGCAGCCTCTTACGCCATAATTTGATGGACTGTCCCACAAACTCTTACACGTTTCCTCCTAGTCCCGGATGAACAATCAATGAAACGAGAATCAGAATTTAATTCTAATTCCCCAAGTACAAAATAATTGTCAAAACTTTGCAACAGTTCAGATTTTCTTACTCCAAAATGTTTGAAAGGAGTAAATCACAATGTGGGTTGACTCTTGTCAACTGACAGGGAATATGTCAGGAATTTTTGAAATCACGACTCGGGAGTTTTTGTAAAATATCATTAGTTCTGATAATTCAGAACTCAAAAATATACTCACTTTTAAATGAAGGAGGCAAGTGAAATCATATGTTCACTTCCTGGAATTTTTGATAAGTCCAAAACTATAATCATCATTTGAGATAAATAATTTAAACTAGTTGGGAACCCTTACTATAATCACAAAACTCTTTTTGAGATCAGAAAATACTTTAAATAACTATTGGGACCTTACGTAATATTTAGATAAGGTTCTATGATTTTTAAATCGTTTTTGGGAATATTTAATAAATATTCAAATAATAAATATTGAATTATTATTCAATAAAATTCCGCTTAAGTTGATTTACTTATGAGAATAAAACATGGGATCCTAACTTCATTAAATACTTCATCTAGAGTCTTTTGTCTTTAATCAATGCATGTGACAGTTGTGATAACTAATCGGATAACAGGAAATCAGTACACGCTACCTTTCAGTATACGTATACCAAACCACTCAAACATCCACAAAAGAGATAGAAGTTGGGCAGACACCAATTATGTTTAGACCCTATATGTCTATAAGATTTGAAAACATAACGGTTTAACGAACAAGTTATCCATTCAGATTACATAGGGCAGGTAAGATGGTTAAAATTACCTACGAATCATGCATGACAAACATACATAAACCTATGCTAGCATGGCAAGTTCTAAACCTTTATATCCACTTTCGCAATCAATAGAGATTAACAAACAACTTAGATGTTAGCTACGCATCCAAGAAGAATAATCACAACCAAACTAGGTTATCAATGAGTCATCACACACAAATCTTTAAAACAATTAACTACTAAAATCCATAGATAAATCCGTTAGAATCCCACGACAACGATTAGTTCATAATCGAACCGTTTATCATCGTGGGTTCTGATGAAAACATGATAATAAATATGTCTGGAATACTAATTAAAAGTACTAGAGTTTATGAAGAAACAAACGAGAATCCAAAGTATCGCCTAATTAGAAGAATACAAAGATAAGTTGAAAACTAGATCTTCGTAATCAGCCGTCTTCTTGTTCTCCTTGCCGGTGGATAGATATGTATGTAGGTATATGGATGTGTCTCTGTATATCTGTATCTCTCAGATCTGATGTTTATATATATATCCTCAAATATTTTAATGCCTTGAGGAAAGTACAATTACGTTTCCTAAACTGATTATGTTTTACAAGGAAAATTCGTAGCTGACTTTTCTTCAGTAATTCTGGGACGTTCCTGAAGTAATTTGATAATTGGACCACTTTAGAATAAAAGATATGTTTATTATCTTCGCGTGGGCTGTTAAATCGTCCAATTCTGACTTCTAGATCTCAAGATATGACCCAAACAGTGAATTATGTGCAGGCAGCCCAACAAATCCGAATTTTCTTCTAATAAATCTCCAAATTAAGCTCTTTATTCTCCAATCCTTCCAAGTTTAGGATTTCCTTGCATCCTACAATAAAACATTAAAATTTATTAAATAAATATCCAATTAACTGCAAAATATAATAAATATGAGGAATAAAATCATATAAAATATATATAAATATATACTCTATCAAACATCCCCACACTTAGCATTTTGCACGTCCTCGGGCAAATAAAGAAATAAAAATAATACTAACTAATAGGACCACCACTTTCGTAGATGACACGATTGCATTGAGCATATGCAACAAGCCGTTAAACCCCTAGGCAGCCCTAGTAGGACGAGTTTTGTCTCGTGAGGGTTTACAGATGATATACCCACAAAATCAAATATTTTCAACCACCAAGTCTCTCAAACATGCAACCTAAAAGTGTCTCAATCACATATTGTAAATCTCAATCACATAGCAACCTAAAAGTGTCTGAAAGTACAAGTACTCTCACTTTAAGCATCATTAACACAAAATAATCCAAGTATGCACACAATGTCTAGATAGACAAAAATATCATGAGATGGACATCAAAGTCGCATTCAACAAGTAAGCATGCTATGGATAGAATCTCACATTGCTCTCACTTCACACAAGTGTATGGGTATAAGTGTATCGCTCAAGTTCAATCAATGTACTCATGTGCTACCATATGCTTGGTTGTCCACCAAATCTCCACTACCTCGTATATATGCATACATGAATCAAAAGGTCTTCGTTAAAGGTTGTAACGGGGCTTAGGTACGGGGTAGGATATCAAAGAACCAGGCTAACAAGTGGCTAAACTTGATAACTGATAGAGCATAGTGTTCACTTTTAATTAAAGCACCCAATATGAAACTTAGATCATGTAAAAGTTGATCAAGCTTTCACAAGCATTAAACTTCCAAGTACTTATAGCCCATGTACTTTCCCACTTTCACATTGTATCAATCAAATGAACACACTCTACTTGATTTTCCTCTTGCTCATAATTTTTTTTATCCTTTTTTTTTCAAAGTCAAGTCATTCTCCAATAACCAAGGGCAGTGAAAAGTCACCAAGAATGTACTTAATACCAGCACACATGGATCGTCCCTTTAATATGATATTGCACTTGCCACCCATTGATCTCAAAGGAGTACTTAATACTTGTTTGCAACTTTCATACCATATTGTATCCCACCAAGATGTAACACTTTAACCAAAAGAAATCCCCACACTAAATATTCACCAACCCATAAATTGAATCAATATGCTCTACCAGATAAATCAAGACAAGAATAAATAAGTAGGCTAAAAAGTTTTAGAGTGGTGATATACGAAAGAAACGGGTATAAGCTCAAAGGGGTTCACTAAGGATTATTTTTCATATGGGTATTGTTTGGGTAAATAAGGTTAATCCTAGTGCCTTTATCATATTCATGCATACACATATCATGTAGTCTCAAAACGGTTTAAAACAAGTTCTAGAGCAACAATAATCATGATGAACATCACACAACAAAAAATGGATTGATATAAAATGTATCAATCATAAATTAGGCTCAAATCCTCACATGGTGAAAGCATGCTTAACTCACTTAAATTGACCAAGAAACATCTCAAGTTTTCAAATTTTCGCAAGCACACACAAGGAATTACCAAGCATCAAATTATTTTTCATGAATGTGACACTCATAATTAATCATGCGAAATTAATCTACACAATGTGTACTTATCCATACTAACATGCTTTTGAGACAAGGCAATTATATACAAAAAGTTTTAAATTTTAAATTTTTTTGGTTTTTAAAATATATTATTATTAAGAACACGTCCCCACACTTAAGCGGTTCATTGTCCCCAATGAATAATATATATAAATATGCAAAACTAACAAGATCCTAAAAGAAATACAAAAATAATAGGAGTGAAAAATTATACAAAGAAAGGTTAGAAATACTCCCCTAGTGCATGAAGTCCCGGTTGAAAAATGTGGGAGAGTGTTCCTCCTCCAAAATCTTGGGTTGCCTCCCAAGAAGCGCTTTTTTAAGGTCTTTAGCTCGACCTTCTTATCAATCAACCTGGTGAATGGGTCGAAAGTGGAGCATCCACTTTCTCAACATATTTTCCCCCGTCTCTGCTGCAGGCTCATGAGGCGGAGCATCGCCTCCCTCTACGTCTAAACACTTAACCTCTTTCTTTTTTTTCTTTTTTTTAAACACAAAATAATAATACTACATATTCGCGTGGGTTGCCTCCCACGAAGCGCTTGTTTTACGTCAATAGCTTGACGTGAATCCTTTTTCATCCAGTCGCAAGAACGGTGAACGTCGACTCACGGTTCACCGTATTACCAACGTCATGCTTCAGCCACTGACCATTAACCTTGAACGCTTCGTCCGGAAACTTATGGAAAATTTCTATTGCAACATGCGGAAATGCTGATTTAACCGTGATAGGATCCGACCACCTCGACTTACGCTTTCCTGGAAAAAATCTGAAACGAGACTTGAAACGCAGAACTAGCTGACCTGGCACAAATGAATGTTTCACCACCCCTCTTTCATGCCAGTCCTTAACCTTCTCCTTATATAGCCTGTTGCTCTTGTAGACTTTACCATACCTCAATTGATCCTGCAGTGGTTGGAGTTCAAGTGTAAGAGCTTCTTCCATAGATGGTTTAAGTCGCTCCTGAGAATTGTTCAGCTCTGCTAATCCAAGAGATTCGAATGGCGCATCAATTTTTCTTTTCCACGGAGGTGCATTCAACAACTGAAGTTGCTCTGCTATTTCTTCGTCTTCGATATCAGAATCCCCTATCAAGACTCTCTCCACTGTATCTGACTTCAGCGGTTTTTCAATCTATGTATTTACGACATAATCGACCATCTCCAATTTAAAGCACTCTTCTTCCTCAGTTGGAAATTTCATTGCCTTGAACACGTTAAAAGTGACCTTCTGATTTTGAACCCTCATTGTAAGCTCTCCTTTCTGCACATCGATCAAAGTTCGGCCTGTAGCTAAGAACGGTCTTCCCAAGATAATCGGAATCTTCTTGTCTTCCTCAAAGTCCAGAATAACAAAATCAACAGGAAAAATGAGCTTATCCACTTTAACCAAAACATCCTCCACTATACCCCTTGGATTTGTGATCGACCGATCAGCCAGCTGTAAGGACATGTTTGTAGGTTTCGGTTCAGGAAGTCCAAGTTGCATGAAGACAGACAACGACATCAGATTAATACTGGCTCCCAAGTCACACAAGCACTTGTTGAAAGATAGATTGCCGATGCTGCATGGTATGGTGAAACTCCCTGGATCTTTGAGTTTAGGAGGTAACTTCTGCTGTAGGATAGCACTACACTCTTCTGTAAGAGCAACGGTCTCCAACTCATCGAGTTTCAACTTCCGAGATAGAATACCCTTCATGAACTTTGCGTAGCTCGGCATTTGTTCTAGAGCTTCCGCAAAAGGTATATTGATATGCAACTTCTTGAAAACCTCCAGAAATTTAGCGAACTGTTTATCCAACTTTTGCTTCTGAAGACGTTTAGGGAATGGCGGAGGAGGATAGACCTCCTTGCTCTCTGTACTTTGCTTCGGAACAGATTTCTCAGTAGAATGGTCACTTTTCTCCGCATCGTTTCCCCCCAAACTTTCTTTTTCCTCTTTTTCTTCAACTTCTGGCAGAATGTCAGGCGCGGACGCGCTCAAGCTTCTGCTGGGAATTCAAATTTTTTTCGTTTTCTGCTGTTTCTGAGTTCTGATCACTCGTAACCCTTCCAGATCGCAAGGTAACTGCTTTTACATGTTCCTTGACCTCTCTTTTACGTGTCGTGTGCACCTGCACATAGTTCACAAACACTAGCCACCTGCTGAACTCCATAGTTAGACAAAGAATCCACCTTCATAGACAGGGCCTTTAACTGAGCTACTATTGCCGTAGCTGCATCCACTTCCAGAACTCCTGCTACCTTGCCTTGTGATAACCTCTGAGTTGGATTCTGGTATTCATTAGCAGCCATCATCTCAATTAGCTCATAAGCTTCCTCGTAGCTTTTAGCCCAAAGAGCTCCACCTGATGCCGCATCAAGCATTGGTCGAGATTGACCTCCCAGACCATTATAGAAACAATTAATCACCATCCAATCAGGCATACCATGATGAGGACACTTCCTAAGCATCTCCTTGTAACGCTCCCAAGCTTCACATAAAGTTTCTCCAGAATGCTGTGCAAACTGAGTAAGAGCATTCCTGATTGCAGCTGTTTTAGCCATAGGGAAGAATTTAGTAAGAAACTTCTGAGCAAGATCCTCCCATGTAGCAATAGAACCTGCTGGTAGAGAGTGCAACCAGCCCTTAGCTTTATCCCTCAGATAAAATGGGAAAAGTCTCAATTTCACAGCATCTTCCGACACTCCGTTGAACTTGAAGGTGTCACATATCTCGATGAAATCCCTAATATGCATATTAGGATCTTCCGTTGGAGCACCCCCAAACTGAACTGAATTCTGCACCATCTGAATCGTGCCAGGCTTAATTTCAAAAGTATTAGCTGCAATGGCTAGCCTGACAATGCTAGATTGAATGTCATTGATTTTCGGCTGAGAATAATCCTTCAAAGCCTTCGTTTCTGCTGCTGGTTCTCCCATAACTAGATTCAATTCAAGTGATTCCTTACGAGATTGAGAACGTCTTCGCATACACGCTCACTAGAGTACCTGAAACTCACCAAACAAAGTAAAATTGATGAAAGAATAATCCGAGTCAGTGAACGTTAACGACCATTGATCAAAAGCACATAAACTATATATATAACACCGAATCCCCGGCAGCGGCGCCAAAAACTTGTTCGCACAAAATCACGCAAGCGTACACGGTCACAAGTAATATATGAATAAGTAGAGTTCGTTCCCACAGAGACTGCTTTGGTTACTATAGTTATGTACTTATGCAACAATGTATGGCTATCGTTCAATGCTAAGACAAGTATCAAAGTTTGTGTTTTGATTAACTAAATTAATTAAGCAATTTATCAAGACTAAAATTAACTAAAGATTTTGTTGTTGATTTACTTATGAGAATAAAACATGGGATCCTAACTTCATTAAATACTTCATCTAGAGTCTTTTGTCTTTAATCAATGCATGTGACGATTGTGTCAACTAATAGGATAACACGAAATCAGTACACGCTACCTTTCAGTATACGTATACCAAACCACTCAAACATCCACAAAAGAGATAGAAGTTAGGCAGACACCAATTATGTTTAGACCCTATATGTCTATAAGATTTGAAAACATAACGGTTTAACGAGCAAGTTATCCATTCAGATTACATAGGGCAGGTAAGATGGTTAAAATTACCTACGAATCATGCATGACAAACATACATAAACCTATGCTAGCATGGCAAATTTTAAACCTTTATATCCACTTTCGCAATCAATAGAGATTAACAAACAACTTAGATGTTAGCTACGCATCCAAGAAGAATAAGCACAACCAAACTAGGTTATCAATAAGTCATCACACACAAATCTTTAAAACAATTAACTACTAAAATCCATAGATAAATCCGTTAGAATCCCACGACAACGATTAGTTCATAATCGAACCGTTCATCATCGTGGGTTCTGATGAAAACATGATAATAAATATGTCTGGAATACTAATTAAAAGTACTAGGGTTTATGAAGAAACAAACGAGAATCCAAAGTATCGCCTAATTAGAAGAATACAAAGATAAGTTGAAAACTAGATCTTCGTAATCAGCCGTCTTCTTGTTCTCCTTGCCGGTGGATAGATATGTATGTAGGTATATGGATGTGTCTCTGTATATATGTATCTCTCAGATCTGATGTTTACATATATATCCTCAAATATTTTAATGCCTTGAGGAAAGTAAATTACGTTTCCTAAACTGATTATGTTTTACAAGGAAAATTCGTAGCTGACTTTTCTTCAGTAATTCTGGGACGTTCCTGAAGTAATTTGATAATTGGACCACTTTAGAATAAAAGATATTTTATTATCTTCGCGTGGGCTGTTAAATCGTCCAATTCTGACTTCTAGATCTCAAGATATGACCCAAATAGTGAATTATGTGCAGGCAGCCCAACAAATCCGAATTTTATTCTAATAAATCTCCAAATTAAGCTCTTTATTCTCCAATCCTTCCAAGTTTAGGATTTCCTTGCATCCTACAATAAAACATTAAAATTTATTAAATAAATATCCAATTAACTGCAAAATATAATAAATATGAGGAATAAAATCATATAAAATATATATAAATATATACTCTATCAAAGTGATTCTCAAGGAGGAACTGTGAAAGTGTGTCATACCAGGCTCTAGGTGATTCTTTCAAACCATAGAGTGCTTTGAGGAGGAAGTACACATATTCTGGAAAATCATAATCTTCAAAACTAGGAGGTTGACTCACATATACCTCCTCTTCCAATTCCCCATTCAGAAAAGCACTCTTCACATCCATTTGATAGACTTTGAAATTGGCATGGGCTGCTTAGGCTAGGAATATCCTTATTGTTTCTAGTCTTGCAACAGGAGCAAAGGTTTCATCAAAATCAATTCCCTCTTCCTGTGAATAGCCTTTTGCAACCAATCTAGCTTTGTTCCGTGTGACTATGCCATTTTCATCCATCTTGTTTCTGAACACCCATTTTGTGCCTATAACACTTCTGTCCTTAGGCTTGGGCACCAGCTTCCAAACTTTGTTTCTCTCAAATTGGTTTAGCTCCTCTTGCATAGCTAAAACCCAATCTGGATCTAGAAGTGCATCCTCAACTTTCTTTGGCTCATCTTGAGACAGAAAGCTACTATATAGACATTCCTCTTGAGTTGCTCTTCTAGTTTGGAGTTTTGAAGGGATGATCTTTAGTCCATTTCCTTGAGGTATGTAGATTAGCTCTAGAAGATGTAGCTTCGTGATCATGATTGCCTTGATTAGATATTTGTCCTTGAGAAACACCCCCTGAGTTTGTTGTCCCTAATTGATCACTCTTAGAGGCATTTCTATGACTATCAACGGAATGCCCATTTAGAATGTCAACGAAACGCTCATTCTGACTGTCAACGAATCCTTCATCATGACTGTCAACGAAATGACCATTTGGTCTGCTAGCAGCTATTCTTTTCAATCTTAATGCAGCAATTTCATCTTCACTACTGCTTTCATCTGTGCTAGACACAACAACTTTAGGCTGTTTCTCAATAGCCTTAACATGATTCACTTGATCTCCTTCCTCATTCTCAAAAGAAAGACTTTCATGGAAACCTTCATCATAGAGACCTAGAATTTTGAGATCATCAAAAACAACATGTACAGATTCCATAACAATGTTGGTTCTGAGATTATAGACTCTGTAAGATTTCCCTGCTTCATCTGCCTTTGCTTCAAATTTCCCCAAATGCTCAGCTTGATTTCTCAGAACAAAACACTTGCATCCAAAGACATGAAGAAAATCCAATAGTGGCTTCTTTCTTTTGAGTAGTTGATAAGGGGTCATTCCTTTGGCTTGATTAATCAAAGAAATATTTTGAGTGAAGCAAGTTGTGTTAACTGCCTCAGCCCAGAAATAAGTTGGTAACTTTGATTCATCTAGCATTGTCCTTGCAGCTTCAATAAGTGTTCTGTTTTTCTTTCAACTACACCATTTTGCTGTGGTGTCCTTGCTGCTGAAAATTCATGCAAAATACCATTTTCTTCACAGAACATCTTCATATTTGAATTCTTGAATTCTGTCCCATTGTCACTTCTAATCCTTCTTACTTTGAAATCTGGATGATTGTTTACCATCTTGATGTGATTGATAATGATTTCACTTGCCTCATCTTTGGAGTGCAAAAAGAAAGTCCATGTAAATCTAGAAAAATCATCAACAATCACAAGACAGTATTTCTTCTTTGAAATGGACATGACATTTACAGGGCCAAATAGATCCATATGAAGCAACTCAAGCTGTTGGACAATTGATGACTCTGTCTTGCTTTTGAATGATGCCTTCTTTTGTTTCCCTTTCTGACAGGCATCACACAAACCATCCTTGGAGAATTCCACCTGTGGAATTCCTCTAGCAAGATCTTTCCTCACCAAATCATTCATAACCTTAAAATTCAAATAAGACAATTTCTTGTGCCATAGCCAACTTTCATCCTTGCTTGCCTTGCTGAAAAGACAAGTGATGGTGTCTGGACTTGTGCTACTAAAGTCAGCAATGTACACATTCCCTCTTCTGAATCCAGTCATTACCACATTGTTGTCTCCTCCTTTAGAAACAACACAGGCTTCTTTCGAAAAAGTAACTAAAAATCCTTTGTCACAAAGTTGGCTAATACTAAGCAAAATGTGCTTAAGACCATCCACCAATGCAACCTCATCTATGATGACATTCTCTTTTGAAATCAAGCCATATCCCTTAGTGTAGCCTTTGCTGTCATCTCCAAAAGAAATACAAGGTCCAGCTCTTTCCTGAAACTCTATGAGTAGGGTAGAATCACCAGTCATGTGTCTTGAACAACCACTATCCAAGTACCAAAGATTCCTTTTGTCTCCCTGCACACAATAAAACCAAATCAAGTTGATTTTGGTACCCAAGTTACCTTGGGTCCTTTTTTGTTAGCCTTTGATTTTCCTTTTATATCATTTTTCACCCTGGGCTCAGATTGATTTAAATCAACCTTTACATTTGGTGTTGATTTCTGAGGGTTGCTCACATTTTCATTCACAGCATGCATAGTTGGAGGAACAAACATGTTATTCACATTCCATGGCATTTGTGGCATATTAATCATGTTCATGTATGGATTAGGCACAAATGACATGCTGGCATATGGATTTTAAAATTGTGCATATGGAGAAAACATGTTAGGCATAACAGGCATTGTAGCCATAGAAACATTCATTGCAGGCTTATGCATTTTCACATTAGCAGTCTTCTTAACAGATTTGCAGTTAGCAGATAAATGACTAACACTACCACAATTAACACATGTCTTTCTCGGAGCATATTTATCAGGTGTGTAATTGTTATGTTTGTTAATCCCTACTTTCCCATTTCTGTTATTCTTTTTATTGCCTTTAACCTCAACTTGAATTTTCTCTAACTTGTCTTTCAATTGCTTGTTGGACAAGTGACCTACATTCACTCTTTCAATAGGCTTCTCAACTTTCTTTGATTTACTAGACTCACCTTGAACAAAGTTCTTGGTGACAGGACTATACTTTTTATTAAGTCTAGTGAGTTCTTCTTTCTTTTTCTCTATCAACAAAACAGCCTGATCGGTTGATGGTTCATCTGTCAACGAAACCTTGCATTCCGTTGACGTATCAACCTTCAACATGTGATCATTGTTGTTTGTTGATTCTGTTTCTGATTCTAAGGTTTCACCAGCATACCCTAGCTTCTCTTTGTTCTTTTTCCATGACTGCTCACAGAAAGATTCCATACCTTGAACATTAATGATGTTGCTAGCAACATTCCTAGAATCTTTCCATTTGGCAATCACTTTCTGTTCTATTTTTAGTTGTGTTTTAAGAATTTCTTCCCTTTTTAACACTTTCTCAAGTTCCTGCTTGGAATCCCTACTAACACACCTCATTTTCTCAAACTCAATGAGCTGTGCTTCTAAAATGGAATTTCTTTCACTTAAGAGCAAATTGGTCTCTTTAATTCTTGAGTTCTCTTTGGTAAGTGATTTAAGAGTAACACGTAAATTATACAGTACAATAGACATTTCATTAACTGCACTATCGCATTCCTCTTTAGAAAGCTCAGAAAGATTAGTAATTGTTACCTGGTTGCTAGAGGAACTTGCTTCCTGCTCATGATTGTTAGCCATTAGAGCCAAGTTGACATACTCAACATCATCATCTGAATCTTCACCATTACCAGCCCAATCATACTCCTGAGACATGAAAGCCTTTTCTTTCTGCTTGAGAAGTTCAAAGTATTTCTTTTTATAATCAACAGGCTCAAATTTCCTGTTGCCCTTCTCAACTTTGGGCTTTCTGCAATCTCCAGCAAAGTGACCAATCATACCACAGTTGAAACATTTAGGCTTAGACTTTTCAATCCAATTATTTTTTCTAGGTTGAAAGTCTTTCCTTGGTGGCCTTGCTTCTGAGTTTCTCTTGAATTTGAACTTAGAGAATTTCCTTGAAAGAAAAGCAATGTGTTCATCAATCTCATCTAAGTCATCCAAGTTGGTTGGTTCTTGTTCTTCTTCTGTCATCTTGCCTTTACCCTTGCTAACATCACTCCTACAACTAGCTCGACTAGTTGTGGCTTTTGCAGTTTCTTCATTGTCATCTTCCAGTTGGTTCACAGATGCAATCAATGCAATAGATCCACCTTTCTTTTATACCTTCTCAATTTCTTCATCTTGCTCCATTTCCAGCTCATATGTCTTTAAGGTTCCATAAAGCCTTTCAAGAGTGTAGTCTTTGTACTCTTGAGTGTTTCTCAGAGAAACAGTCATAGGCTTCCACTCTTTTGGAAGAGCTCTTAGAAATTTGAGGTTTGAATCCTTGGTTTGATAGACCCTCCCATACAACTTTAATCCATTCAAAAGCTTTTGAAACCTACTAAACGTGTCATTTAGGGTTTCACCAGCTTTGAAATGAAAGTGCTCATATTGTTGTATAAGGAGTTGCATTTTGTTCTCCCTAACTTGCTCAGTTCCTTCACAGAGTGTTCTAACAGTGTCCCATACTTCTTTAGAAGTTGTACAATTTATGACATTGTCAAACATCTCTTGCTCCAAACCATTATAACAGAATGTTCATGGTTCTCTTATCTTTATGGACTTCTGCAACATCTTCAACAGTCCATTCTGAGACAAGTTTTGGAATTTCTACATCTTCAGCATCATCTGGCAGTCCAACTCTAGATGTAAACTTCATGGGAATGTGTGGACCTTTCTCAATGCAGTCTACATATCTCTCATCCATAGACATGAGATGTAGATGCATTTTTACTTTCCAGTGAAAGTAATTGTCCTTATCTAGAACTCGTATCTTTACACCTGCATCCTTCTTCACCATGGTTACTGTTTTGGCCTTGATCTTTAAACTTCTTGTTTGTTAGAAGCTTGCTCTGATACCAATTGTTAATCCCAAATGACCTAACAGAATTGTAGAAGGGGGGGGGGGGTTGAATACAATTCTAGATATTTTCTAAACTTAAATCTACTTTCAAAATAAAACAATACTGAAAATAAAAACTCAAGCAAATATAAAATTTCAGTTGGATGTTTTGAGGATCCAACTGAGATGATTTTATTTCGGAAATAATCTGTGTTACAAAGAGTATCACAGCTGCTCAGTTCCTGATATGGAGTGAGAGTGCTCTTGAAAGAACCTAATACAAACTATTTTTATCTCACTCACTTATCTTAAAATGAACTGCTACACTTGGTTATATAACCCAAGTTTACAATGCTATTTTTGGCTACTCTAAATTAAACTAAAGGTAACCTCCAGTAGCTTGCTTTTCATCCCTTTTGTCCAATGGTCCTTGGAGATCTTGACTTTTGTCTTCATGCTTATTATGATCACACTCAAGAACCTAATTGGGAATTGGAATGTTTCCTTATTTCCAGTGACCATTTTGATGGCTTCCAATGCAAAGTACACTTCCACATCTCCTTTTGATCTGTCAGAAAACTGTCACTATCACTTTGTCAACTATTCAGAAAAGTGATAATGATTCGTTGATAGCAGGAAGATGTGTTTCGTTGATAGCTTTATTCTTCATTTCGTTAATGAGTAATCTTCATTCCGTTGATGAGTAATCTTCATTCCGTTGATAGAGTAATCTTCATTCCGTTGACATGTCTTCACTTAGGCAAAATTACAAGGCATAATATATTTACAATTAACCAACCTATCTTGCCTATCTAGTACTTAGTCAACATGACTTAGAGAACCTATCTAATACCTACAACAAAATGCATATCAAACTGTGAAGTATTGTACAGTGCAATTGCTACATTGCTCATTTCGTTGATGAGCCTCATTTCGTTGATGAGCTACCTGTCAACGGAAGCTGCAAAGCATACCATTCCGTTGACAGTTACAAACTAGACTTAATACAAAATCTACTAAGTGTTTTACAATTATCATCAAGAACAACATATTCCTAACAACCCCCCCCCCTTCTACAATCTTGATTCACTGTCTGGGAATAACAGAGATACTTAAGTCGAAGGAACTGTTGGAGACACCACCACGTTTTGTGAAGGTGTTGAGTATGAAGGAGGATGTATTTTTGGATAGGTTCATATCAAATTTTCCTAGTGAATCTGTGCAATTGTTGCTGGCTTACAAAGAAAAGTCTTCAAAATTTTCTGAAGAATCAGAAGTAGAACAGGACGCACTTCGTGGTTAGGTTACATCCACTTTGGAGTGATAAAAGATTCTCATTTTTTGTTCTTTTTGTTCAAAACTGTTTGAGTCATTCTCCTTTCTGAAATGTAAGAGGATGAATGGGAATTTTTTAATCATGATTTAACCTCCTGATATCGATCCAGAGTTGAGGCACAGGTATACTCTTGAATATTGAGTAATTTATTATTAATTTCGACATATATATAAGTTATAGAAAAATTTAAGTTAGCAGTAGTTGTTGTGAGACTAAATTCCCTATCATTTTGTAGGAATTTTGCGCATACATGGATATGATTTATATATGAGTAAATTATTATCGATTTCACAATAAGTATTTAATTAATTATATGTTAAATAATAAGTATTTAATTACTAAATAATATGTTCATGAAGGTACATGAGTAACCATATTACATATGTTAATTAATTATAATTTTATTACTCGATATGATTTTGCATGCGTACTTTAAATTAGTTTATGATGAATAAATATAGTTCTTCAATCATTTAAAGGATAATTAACAAATTTCTTCATGTCATATTACGAAGAACTCGATGTCACAGAATCATGTCGTATTTATAACTATTCCAACATCACTACCTTTTTTTTGTATTACCTTAAAGATTAGGTTTTAAAATGGGTACAGATAATAGATACTAAAATGAACTCATAATGGAGACATTGATATTAGATATTTAGAATAGAGATTAGAAAAATCATTTTGCAAATCGGAGAGTAGAATTGTCATTTCACATTAAATAAATTGACTCATTAAACTCGCTAGTTGCTCTAGTAGATTATTGTCGATTTGCAAGTAGGTATTTGATGATGCATAGTATGTATGTTTTTAAAGATAAGATAGATAAATGACCATGTTACGTGTTAATAAACTTATAAAAGTATTACTCGATATGATATTGCATGCGTACTCTAAATTCTCTAGTAGATTATTGTCGATTTGCAAGTAGGTATTTGATACTACATAGTATGTTCTTTAAGATAAGATACATGAATGACCATTTTATATGTTAATAAACTAATAAAAATATTACTCGAGATAATTTTGCATGCGAACTCTAAATTATTTGATGATGAATAACTCTATTCCATCAATTATTTAAAAAACAATTAAACATGACTTGAAATCATGTCACATTACTAAAAATTTGATATCACACATTCATGTCATATTATTAATTATTCGAATATCACTATATTTATAATTTTTATTTTATTAAAAATTTAAATTATATATTACATTAAATAATATATGTACATTTATATACAAGTATTAATTACAAAATAATTAGCTAATTAATGAAGATTAGTTATTAATATTTAAGAGATATTAAGATGTATTAGTAATGAAGACATTTATATGAAATAAGTAGAATAGAGGTTGGAATGTCATTTTACAATTCGAAGAGTATTATTATAATTTAATTGAATAAATTGACTCATTGAACCCCCTAGTTGCTCTCAGGGCCGTCTCCAGAATTTTGGAGGCACCAGTTTAAAACTTTACATTTATAAAAAAATTTAAAGACTTGTAAGTTTCACTAACTAATTACACTAAAAAATTACAATAAAATTTAATTCAGTAGTAAGTAATATAAAATTAAAGTAGTAAATTAAAGCTAAGAAGGTTTTTTTTTTTGAAGGTAAAAAGGATTCTCATTAAACCGAATAATCAGTACATAACGTCTCCAACAACATGTCTGGAGGAGACACAAAAACATTGCAGCTATTTAACAAACACGGAGCTCTAGCTAACTGGTGAGCTACACGGTTTGCTTGCTTTTTAATGTGACTAAGGGAAAGATCTTTCCTCTGTTTAAGCTTCGAATGACAGAATTCCAAACTATGACCGACCTCGAGGTAGTACTGAACTTCATTATGCACTGCTTTAACAACCAACTCTGAATCACTTTCTATACTTACATTATGAAGTCCTAATTCTTCTATCCAACAAATTGCTTCTTGAACACCACGGCCTTCAGCTTCCATTACAGTCCCCTGGATTCACATGTTCTTTCCTTTGATAAATTGCCCATGATCATCACGTAACACCATGCCCAATGCAAATGATGTTTCTCCATTGAACACAGAAGCGTCCACATTTAGCTTCAACCAATGTTCTTGAGGAGGTTGCCACACAAGCTTACTAATATTCGTTATATAAATTAGCACCCTCATTGGAACCACTTTCCTTTTCATCACTTCCTTCCAATCTACAACCTGTTTGGAGCTGATTTCCATAGCAACTGACGGGTGTTATGTTCTTGCCTGCCCAGATTTTCTGGTGTCGTGTAAACCAAATTCCAGAGAGCACCATGGCAATCTTCTCAGTTTCCTCTATACTGCCAATGTTAATCTTATCTAGAAACCAAGAAGGAGCTGACTCAACCTCTTGCATATCCAAAGAAAATCCAGTTTTATGCCAGCATTCCTTTGCAAACTCACAGTCGAAGAATATGTGAAGCAGATGTTCAATATCAACTCCACACATTGGACATATAATTTTGGTTGCGACTCCTTTGCTTCTAAGTAAATTCCTTACAGGTATATTATTATTACAAAATCTCTAGAGAAAAGTTCGTAATTTATAAAGTACCTTCATTTTCCATAATTTGTTCCATCCACTCGAGTCTGCATTTGCCAAAGTAACCACATTCTGAGTAGACCACAGCTGATAGCCAGTTTTTACTGAATACACACCTGTGGTTGATGCACTCCACGCAATTCTGTCCCTAGCATCATTCTGAGGAATTCTTGTCTAAAGTATAAGTTGAATATCATCAACGTGAAAGTCTTGTTGCACCTTATGCACGTCCCATTCTTTGACATCAGGACGGAAGTAACTACAAACACTTTCATTTCTGACTCCATTCAAATTATTATCTTCAACACGAAAATCACCTTTCCCTTTTAACCAAGGATTTTTAAACGCTCTAATGTCCTTCCCTTCTCCCAAAACCCATCTAAAACCCTTTCGTAGAATCTCCTTAGCTTCCCAAATTCCTGTCCAAATGAAACTTGACCTCGTCCCCTTAGTTGCATTTAGAATATGATTCCCTGGAAAATATCTAGCTTTAAATAAGCGAGCCACGAGAGATCCTGGATTATTACATAGTTCTATATATATTTGCCCAGTAATGCGACATTGAAACCATGTAGATCACGGAATTCTAATCTGTTGGTCCTTGACTATTGCAGAAGGGGGGGGGGGGGGGGTTGAATGCAATACTGATAAATCCCAATCTACGTTTCAACAACAAAAGCTAAGATTAAAGTTTATCAGTTTATGGAATACAAACACAAGTAAACACGCGAGTATTTCTCACAAAATAAATGTTTATTTATTTTGCAATTGGTTGCTACAACCTCAAGAAAATGTTAGTTTTCTTGAGCTTCAGTTTCTCGAGTGATTACAAAGAATGGATTGAGAGATAGTCTAAGTAGACTGATCCTATCACTATCAACACGGGTCTTGTGAAGCTGCTGTCATTTTCATGTTGCAGCTTCTTACAAATTGTCTACCCGTGATTCTTTCCTAAATTGCTATACAAACAACTTATCAATATAGAACAAAGCAATCTAGAAACATTCTATATTCAGCTAACACAATTCAGTAGATGTAGATTTGTCATACTCTGGAATTGGTGAGCTTTGTCATGTGATCTCTCAAGCTTCGGTCGTAGTCTTACAGACCTGTTGCAGTGTTGGGATGCTGCAACACGCCTATTTCTTGAACATCCAAATTGTCACAAGTTTGACTGGGTTGTTCCCCAATACAAATGTTATCCCTTCATGACAGTATCCTGATGGCTAAGCTTGCTGTCACAATAATGCGCTTTTGGTGACAGTACGAAATCTCCGCAGAAGGTGCTGTCAAGATTTCCAAGCTTGTTGTCAGGCTACAGTAAAGTTGCTGTCCGAGGGCTTCCGCCAATGTTGCTGTCAGAGTGAATGTACTGTCGTGACTTGCAACATGCTGTCTTCTTGTAACCTTACTGTCAATGCTGTGACAGTAATCTTTATTCTTGTTGTCCATCTTAAGTACTTCTTGAGGCTTGAACAAGTGAATGAACTTCTACCAAGATGCACTAGAATCTTATTTGTACTAAACAAAAACAGTTACAAATACATACTATGGCTGTGACAGTATGTTCATACTTAATAAAATTAAGTATTTAAAATATCTAGTTAAGTTGTCTCATATCTATCACCCATAAATCCTAAAAATCTCCCCCAATTTGTTTTTATGGACAATATCAACAAATTTGCAATTAATACATGCTGACAACTTAACTAACAAGATCAGAATTGACAAAGGATTTTAACTTAGCTTCAGATTTCCTTTTCTGTCTTGCTTCATCCTCTCTGTTGAGAGCTTTCTTAAGAACCTCTCTGAGTTCTTCCACTAGTGCTTTTTCATCAGGAGTGATAGCCTCATCTTCAATCTCATCAAGGTGCTTTTGGACTGTCTTGGATAGGCATACTCTAGCATCCTGAAGATACATCCATAAGTCTTTACCAAATGCATGAGTTCTGAACTTCATTGTGCCTTCAAAAACTTTGAATCTACTTCCAGGGTATGCATTCAGGGTTTTTCTCCTTGACTTATCTAGCTTTGAGTCTTCACCCTTTCTCCTTTGAAGAATGCCCTCAATCTAAGAAGAGCATTGTTGTTCCAATGGATGAATTGATCCAATCACCAGGTATAGTAAGTCTTTCAGGGCACTGGTTTTGAGTTTATGAAAGCTTCTCACTGGGATTTCTTCCCATATGAACTTGATTCTCAGAGGATTCTCAAGCATACAAGATTGATAATTGGGTCCTTCACTCTCCACTTTATTGGCTTCTCTGCTTTTATTCAAGAATGCATCTTCCATATCTTCAGTGGTTTCTCTTCTTGTAGGCTTTGAGGATTCTTCTTGACTTGGTTGGGTTTGCACCTCTTCTTCAGGAAGATCATCTTCATACTCAGCTATTTCTTCATCAGAATATTCAAGTAAATGAGCAATGTCAACATCATCAAACAGTGACCATTCTCCAAATTTCTGATAGAATTCTTCATCTCTCACAGCTTTGTATGCCAAAACATGGTTCATGACTTTTTCAGGAACATTGTCATAACCTTGCACTATATTGGCCATCCTTACCAAGTAGAAGTATTCAATTCTCCTTGTTTCTGTTCTCCTACTGTATTCAAGAGTTTCTGATACATCATGTGATACCATCTCCATGGTAAAATCCTTTTTAACTATCACAGATCTTGATGCATCAAACCAAAGAACATATTCAGTTGCTTCTTTGTTGTTATCCAACTTCACCTCAACATTCCTGATTTGTTCAACTTCTTTTTCCAAAAGATCCAGAGAGTTGTAGAGTTTCGATTGGATGGGCTTCTTCAGTTTCCTGCCAAGCCCAGTGGCTTTTTCCTTTCCTGAGTACTTGTGTTTTCCTTTCATTGCTTTTGTAGTCTCCTCAGGGCCAGGTTCATGTCTAGAGAACCAAGCCTTGGCTAGGGATTATGTCCTCTTTGGCTTGACAGTAGGTTTGATTCCATTATTGACAGCATCTTTGTTGACAGTGTCCTCTATGACAGTATCTTCTTTGACAGTGTCTTCTGTGACAGCTTCTTTCATGACAGCTTCCTTGAGGACAGTGTCTTCTGTGACAGCTTCTTTGATGACAGTATCTTTTTCAGTATTAATACAGTCTATAGCACATCTTAAGATATTTGCCTCCAAAGCTTCAATCAATACAGACTCCTCTTCTTCTATAACTCCAGCATCTTTCTTTTCTTGCACAGGAGCTTCTTCTTTATTTTCCTCCTGGGATTTAGATCCAACATTCCCAGAAGTACTTCCACTAGCATTTCCTGCTTCTCCAGTTCCTCCACTACCATCCAACTCATCATCATCACCATGAGGAACATCATAGGAACAGCTTTCTCCTTGTTCAGCTCTGTTGGAGTTTTCTTTGGAGATCATCTTCTTTATAGTGGAGCTCAGTTCCTTGTCTCTTTTCACTAGCAAGTCATAGATTGCCTTGACATCAAGAATTATTTCCTTGTTGGATTTAGAGTCGAGAATCATGTTTAACACTTTTAGTGGTACTTTCATAGTAGACACAAAATGGGTTGGTGTAGACTTTTGGAAGTTTCACTGAAATTAAATTCAGCATTTGCAGATGTAAGATCTCATTGAAGGATGTATGGTTTGCCTTGATTTTTTTCTTCATCACTGTTAGCACCTTTGCTGGAAGGCTCTTGTAACACCCCCAGATCCGGGGTCAGGAATCTGGGTTGTCACGCTCCATCAATTATACAATACCTGCATTACTTACAACATTCTAAAAATACAACTCCAAAGACCCCAATCACTAACGCACGCACACAAGTTATAGCCTTGGAAATGAGCAACAAAAGTAACATTTGTTATTACAAATCAAATGTACTATCCAGGATCTCATCTATTATTTACAACCTCTACCTGAAGTTACAATAATAGACCTCACCGTTCTATACAAGGTTTAATAATACAAACCTACTCGAAAACAATTCTTACTAATTCAGTCTGCAACTATTCTGCTCACACCGACAGTATCCATCCTGCTGAACTAACTCAAGGGTGGTCTCTCCATCCCCATGCTCTCGAACACGAGGTGAATCGGCAACGTTTTCTTCATGCTGGAAGTTTTAATAAAGCAAGAATGAGCTAATAGCGCTCATCAAGAAATCTATCCTAGTTTATATCTTTAAACCTTTAAGGTAAATAATCCATATAGGATCCATGTTTAAAAACTACTAGGGTTTGACCCCAAAATAGTATACCGTTCAAAATACCGTATGACTTATAATCATACTCAAATATTCTTCGTAATTCATTTAAAAATCCTTGGTATCGATATAAGGAACCAAGATTCAAAACATATCTTTTAAAATAGATATCAAATATTGGAATCAAGGCTTAAAGCCTATTCATTGATTCAAAATACTATACAGTTCAACATACTGTATATCTTAAATACCTTCTCAACATATATACACACATATCTATTTAGATGTCTCATACTGTTCAAAATACTGTAAAAATATCAGTAATGAACACCTTTTCGACTCTGTTGTGTTGTGGTATATAAAAGAAGCAAGAATGAGCACTATAGCTCGACAATAAGATATAGCATCATAATCATATATGTAAGCTGATATCATAATTGAAAACCTTTGAAACTCCGTTCATATACAGAACGATATGTTTAAATATTCTTTTCGTCAAAACAGGCCATACAGTACAACTACTGTATGAGGAACATCATTTGTAATAACCCCAAATTTTGGACTTAGTTAAATTTTTTTTTTATTTTTTTTATTTATTTTTATTTGATGAATAGTAAAATCCTGACGAATAGTAAATTTCTGAACCGAAAAAGATTTTCAGACCACCTATGTACGAGTCGGGATAATGAACTTTCAAAGTCGTATTAGTGATATGCGATGTAAATGAAGGAATGCAAAAGCTGTCAGAATCGGAAAAATAGCATTTCTGTTTTCTCCGAAATTTCACCAATAACGGACGGATTAATCATTATTTGAAAGTATTTGAGGATTAAATTATCAATTCCATGGATATGGATTTAATAAAAGAATTAGAGATATCAAGAACGTTTACGGTAAACTACTTCGATAGGACACTTAAGAAACCCTGCGAACATTCTACGAGATTAAGCGATGACGGAACAATGCGACACTTACAGGATTAAATATAGACATGGAAGTAACATGTAACAAGATTAATTCGAGGAATGCAACATTTGGATCATCCATGTGAAAGGAAACAAACCAGTAAAGCAAACCAGTAAAGCTACTTTATCCAAACTCATGCATGTCCGACATGTGTCCAATGACAAGGCAATGACTCACCACTTTAACTACAAAAATATCATCATTTCTATCAAATCAACCAAGGCCAAAAAAAAAAAAGCAAGAAAACTCTCCCCCATTTTCTTCCCAAAATTTCGGCTCAGCTTGCACAAGAAGAAAAGAAAAATTCATAACTACAAATCTACTTGTCCTAAAATCACCAAAATTTAACCAGAGCTTCTCCACTCCATGGATAACATTCGTTCATAATTTCATAGTCAACAAAGGAGTGTAGCCTCTCCAAATCGCTTCCCCAAGTTGGAGAACCCAATCTGTCCAGTTTCTGTTCAGCGGAAAGATGGGGCTCAAAACCCTAGCTAGGGAGTTTTAAATTTGGCGATCTATAACTTAAAAGAAAGCTTATAAAGAGAACAAGGTCCGGTAAAACGTTTAGCACCAAACTCATATTTTTCGATTTGTTATGGATTTTACAAGATGAGGATGAATAGTAACTTCAAGTGGTTTCTTGTTTTGATCTTAAAGGTTAAGGCTTGTAAAGGATAATCAAGGAGCAAGGAAGGGTATACTAGCCATCTATAATCTATATTAAGTACCAAGGAAGGTATAAACCCTCTCACACTTTTACTTATGATTTGATATTAGTGTATAAATGGATGATTGTTAGTGATAGTATGATTTAGAGATGATTTACATGATATGTATGAGGTTTAATGGATTGATTGATGGTTGAACTAGTGATTAGTGTTATGAGTATGTTTAGACAGAAATAAAATGATTTGGAGGAGATCCTTGGGTTGTGATTGTTGGTTGTGGATTGATGAATTGATTAGAGTGTTTAAAAACACGGGAATCGCGTATAAGCGCCGTTACCATGCCGAAATTTCCTTAGATAGATTAGGCAGAAATCACGGTTACATTAAAGGGCATGAACATGAAGTTTCTGACCATGAACATGTAGGCCTTGTTTCCTAGTTTGTTTTAGCGAAAGAATCGTATCGTTTCGATTTACGGTTTTGGAGAAACGTCCGTTTTAGTGAAAGCGGTTTCGCGTAACTAAGTAGTTCATTGCACGAACTTTGAGATAGTGATCAAACCCCTTAAGCGACTTATTGGAATGTGAAACTTTGTGTTAACATGATAGGTACGTTTAGGAAGACCCTCGAAAATATTTCGTGTTAAAAGGATTATATTTCAATTTTATAAAAATGCGTGAGCGAGCATGCTCGAGTAGAGGATCTTAAGGAGTTAACTTGAAAATGGACTTGTACTTGAGTTAGTATATACTTATTGTGGTGAAAGCGTTTAAGTTATTAATCTTGAACCTTGTGTTGATTCTAGATTACTGGACCAACCTGAGACTTATTGCTACTTCGGGATTTCCAGGCAAGTTTTCTCATCCCATGCTGTATTTTGAAGTACCATATCCTGATGAATGCATATAATAGATGCAAGTTTCCAAATATATACTTTGAAGTATTGACTATATAATGCTGCTTTTGCCATATATAACATTGGACAGTTTTGCGATATATCTTATTTCGTGTTGAAATGGGTTTGACCTTTGGATTATATAAAATCTTTTGAGTTAAGTAGTTATGAACCGGTTTACCTGGTAGCTCTAAATATAAGAGCATATTCATTATTTTCGACTCTAGGTCGGGAGTCGGTATTTTGAAATATGTAGATAGCCGTGGAAACCCGGAGGGATTCCATCGGCAGAATACTATATCTTTCAAGGAATGTTATTTGAGTATTATCTCAGTCGAGAAATACTATTTGAATACTATTTCTGTTATATAGGATAATGGAAGACACAACTGTTTTCGAAAGTATATTGTGATACTTGCTTTATGATTTGATTATGAAAGATTATTTTTCCGATAAAGATATCGGGTAACTGTTATTCGATAATTATCTATTTAATGAATATTATTCTAGATATTCATTCGAGATTTATTTATTTAATGAATATTATTTTAAATATTCATTCGAGGTTTATTTATTTAATGAATATTATTCTAGATATTCATTCGAGGTTTATTTATTTAATGAATATTATTTTAAATATTCATTCGAGGTTTATTTATTTAATGAATATTATTTTAAATATTCATTCGAGGTTTATTTATTTAATGAATATTATTCTGAATATTCATTCGAGGTTTATTTATTTAATGAATATTATTCTGAATATTCATTCGAGGTTAATTATTTATTTAATGAATATTATTCTGAATATTCATTCGAGGTTTATTTATTTAATGAATATTATTTTGAATATTCATTCAATCATTATTTATTCAATGAATATTATTTTTGAATACTCGTTTAAAGTTTATTTATTTAATAAATATTATTCGATTATTTATTAAATACTTTTAACACGTTTTAAAATGAGTAATATTATTTAAAGTTTATCCTCGACCTTCAATAATTATGAAGGATATTCTAAACTGTATTATTAATTATTCTAAATCAAAAAGAGGTTACCAAAACACTGTTTTTCCATTTAAATCTGTCTTTTAAGAGGATTTAAATGCTCGCTCAACTATCAAAAATATGGAAAACCTGATTTAAGTGACTGCTACTCATTTTAAACTCTCAACTCAAAAACTGTCAAGGACAGATATTTTCTCGGAGCAATTTAATTACTGAAAGTTAAATGTTGTGTTACCACCTCAACGATCGAGGGGTAAATTGATGGAACAAGTCGATATCCATTAACAAGCATCGCTTGGGAAATATTGGAGAATCTTCCTTTCCAACCTAGATATAACTACTTAGTGGAGTCGTATCAACAAGTGTTACACTTGGGGAAAGGAGGACGATCTTTACGTTTCAGAGTCATGGATTTCATCTGAACTAGGAGCAGGTGTAAGAGGTCGAGTCGCGCCGATCCATCATTTTATTGGCCCAAA
The DNA here is from genome assembly GCA_030848705.1 of Heracleum sosnowskyi. Classification (NCBI taxonomy): domain Eukaryota; kingdom Viridiplantae; phylum Streptophyta; class Magnoliopsida; order Apiales; family Apiaceae; genus Heracleum; species Heracleum sosnowskyi. The sequence goes on from CM061242.1 coordinate 70,309,872, forward strand.
TGGGCCGGGAGATCCAGAAAGGCGGTAGACAATGTTAGGCTGTCGTGATTCTTCCATCTACATGTAGAAAACATATTTTTGTTGTACGACCTTCTACTGATCATAGTAAGGTTGGTACGACGGGCGCGGTGAAGGCTCCAATATTGGTTCATCATCCAATTTGGATGTTCCTGCAACATGTATTGGGGTGAAAAACCGATCATGTTGGCAGGAGGTCGAAAAGTGTTTGGAAATGAAGTGACAATAAATTCATGCAACTTCATCTTTTATTTTATGAGTTATGACTCTGATAAAATCTTACTCAGATTATATATGCATAAGTGGATTTTGGGTTACGGAAACATTATATTAATTTTCCTCGTAACTTCATCCTTTATGTTATACTTGTCTCTTATCCGTTTAATGCATAACATGTGGTTACAAAGATATTTTCGAACTATATAGTGTTTTGAATCAATGAATAGGATTTAAGCCTTGATTCCAATATTTGATATCTATTTGAAAAAGATATGTTTTGAGTATTGGTTTATCATACTGATACCAAGGATTTCCAAATGATTACGAAGAGTATATAAGTATGATTATAAGTCATACGGTGTTTTGAACGGTATACTATTTTGGGGTTAGACCCTAGTAGTGTTAAAAACTTTGATCACATATGGATTATCTTCCAAAAAAAAAGGTTTAAAGATTTAAACTGGGATAGATTTCTTGCTGAGAACTATTAGCTCATTCTTGCTTTATTAAATATTTCAGCATGAGGAAAACATTGCCGAATCCACCTCGTGTTACAAGAGCAAGGGAATGGAGAGACCACCCTGGAGTTAGTTGATGCAGGATGGATATTGTCGGTGTGAGCAGAATAGTTGCAGCTTGAATTAGTGAGAATTATTTTGAGTGGGTTTGTATTACTAAAACTTGTATAGAATTGTGAGGTCTATTATTGTAACTTCAGGTAGATGTTGTAACTAATAGATGAGATCCGGGATAGTTCATTTGGGTTGTAATAACATATGTTGATTATTGTTGCTCATTTCTAAGGCTATAACTTGTGTGTGTGCGCGTAAGTGATTGGGGTCTTTGGAGTTGTATTATGAGAATATTGTAAGTAATGCAGGTATTGTATCATTGATGGAGCGTGACAACCCAGATTCCTGACCCCGGATCTGGGGGTGTTACAGAAATGGTATCAGAGCGTTAAGTTATAAACTTGGATATGAGAGTGTTAAGAGTTATATCGAAGTAAGAGAATGACGAGAGGACTCATATAGAGTTCGTTAAGTGGACTACCGGAAGTAGTGCCATTGAGGATGTTAAGATTAAAGAGTTTAGTTGAGGACTTATCGGAGGACCGATAGGACCGTTGAAGATCATTCATAATGATAAGAAGGACATTTAAAATTATACCCGGATTATCAAGGACATTAAGATAAGACGCGGAGCAGAGTCTCGGTCGCAATTGAGGTAAGGTCGGAATGGCCAATACCAATGGATAACTTGACTTAGTAAGAACCTAAGTGTTTGTAGTTCATCGTAGTTTGCCACGAGAAGGAAGCACATGTGAAGATTGAGACGTTTACAGTCCTTTACGCGATCCGAATTACTAAATTGCGTGGACTAGTTAGGGCATTATCTTGTGTAGGAGGTCCAAGCCTTGAGAACAACGATTCCACAAGAGTTGGTGTCTTTTCCGTCGATGGGTATTTTGTTACCTAAAAAGGAGACTGTTGCGTACGTATAGTACCAGAACGTTATCGTGAGACGAACGTGCTAAATCGCATCGCGAGTATATTTCGTACGATAGGCCATGATGGCTCGACTCCGAAATCAAAGACATGAAGAATGGATAGCGTGATTCTGATAAAAACACGTATGGTTGCGGCGAACAATACGACAATCTCAGGACCTACGAGGAACGAGACCTATGGTGGCCTGGGGTTGGATTCATTTGATACGATTCGTGTTAAGAAATTACATATACGTTAATCGACCTCCATCTTTTGAGGATGTGTTGATGCAGCCGTAAGAGGCTCAATCTCGGGACGATTATCGTGGAATGACAAATATGTTCGAACTCCCGACCTATTTAAGGACTTGTACGATTTTGAGGTACCGTTGGTTAGTACCATAAGCCATAAAGGCAGAAAGATAAGATCATCCTCGTACGGGTGATGTTAGAAATTATGATGACCATTGACTTTTTGGTATCTACTTGATGGTACACTCCTTAATCTAAAACTGTTCCTGCCTATGTTACCTTGAATAGTTCATGTCAGGTAACCCCTTTAATTTCCTACTTCAACTTGGGATGCAACCAACAACTGTTATATTCAGTTTATTCATTTTCTTTCCTCCACTCATTACCTTAAGGGTTAAATACGCAGAATTAACTTACCATTACTCACCGGAGCGTTTTGTTCATGTTCCAGGACGACCTGAAGAGGGAACCATTATTCATCTATCCTTCCAGGTCTATAATTTATTTCGTATTCTTTCAATTATCTAAGGAATGTTCAATTAATGCTTCCTTAATTATTTGACGAATATTCTTTAACGATTATTTTGATATTCGATTTCTTTTTTTCATACTTGGACTCCTCAGTCGAGTTCATAAATATCTTGCTATGTGTCTAAAACATAGATGATGTATATTTCAGAGATTACTCGGGAATTCTTTCCTCCTATTAAGGAGAGATTTGCACATCAGACGTTGAAATCGTAGAAAGGATATCAATTTGATATTGATATTCCAAATTCAATTCTATTGGAAAATTTGATAAAGTTTATGTACGGAGACACCTTTGGGTGGACCGTTTCACTGATGAGAAATGTTTGGTGGGAGGTTATCGATTGTTCCGATACCAAGAATTTCCTATCCATATCATATATTCTATTCAAAGGTTATAATTACCTTGTTTGTCCTAAACTTATTTACTCTTCTTTTCAATTCATTATCCGAGTAGTCAAAATGTTGTTTTCTTTCTTTCTTTGGCTACAATGTCGAGATTCTGTACTAGTAGATTGAAAATGGCTAATTGCATGTGCCATAATGAGTGACTAGTTAATTGTTCTAACTAGTTAAAATTTTAATGATATGATGAAAATCTAGCTAATCATCCTAGCTAGATGCTGCGTCCCAAACTAATCGAACTAGCAAATTTTGTTCAACTAGTTGTTAATGTTTATTGAAATGAACTAGTTATTGTATCACTAAGTTCAACCTTTGGTCAAATTTATATAAGTGAATTCACGATGTATTTGTATGCAGTGAAGTATGGTGGGAAGATTTTCAAACGATAATTTGATTGAGACCTAATCAGGTTGCCCCCTCAGCGAGAATTTTAAAAAAAAAAAAAAATTATACATAAAGCATTATGTTGCTTGAAGTATTCTTGGTACCATGCAAGTATTTTCCTTAGTATTTGTAAAAAGAGAGTGTTGAAGCTTAGAGCTAAAGCAAATGAGTACGACAAATTATGAATCGAAGTTTACGGAAATTGCCAAGGTTTGTTTCACATGATGCGAATTCAGAATAACGAAGTGTTCGAAACGACTGATTATGTTACCTTGGTTAATGAAACGACTATGATAGAAATGAAAGCAAAGTGGACGAAAAAGAAATGGGCATAAAGAAAATAGAGTATGAAACGTGAATAGATTGAGGAAGAAAGGAAGTAAGAATTCAGATTATCGGACGGGCGAACGTTTGATCTCCAAGGATATGAAACACATTTGGCCTACGTGATAGATACGAAATGGGAAGCACCTAGTATGTGGAATATCCCTGTTATCAACGAATTCGAGGATGTATTTCCAGAAGATCTCCCAGGGTTACCACTCGATAGAGGAATAAAGTTTGCTATAGAATTAGCTCCAAGAACGGCGCCACTTTCGAAGGCCCGTACCGACTAGCTCCAGTCAAGATGAAGGAATTAACCGCTCAATGGTAAGAAATTTTTAGGGGAAGGAATGATAAGACCAACTGCGTCACCGTGGGATGCATCCGTGTTATTGGTAAATAAAAAGGACGACAACATGAGGTTGTGCATAGAGTATCGAGAGCTAACTAGGCTAATTGTCAAGAACGAATACCCCTGCCAAGGATCGGTGATTTGATCGATCGGCTGCATGATGCAGTTAAATTCTCGAATATTGATTGAGAACTGGATACCACCAATTGAATATTAAGCCTGAGAACGTACCCCAGACTGCGTTTCGCACCAGGTATGGACACTACGAGTTTTTTTGTAATGTCGTTTGGGCTCACGAATGCCCTTGCAGTTTTCATGGACTTGCTGAATCGACTTTTCAAGAAGTATTTGGATAAGTATGTCATAGTGACATCGGAAATATTTAGGTTTACCTCAAAGACCGAGGAAGAACATGCAGAACATTTGAGGATCGTGTTAGAAGCACTGAGGAGAGAAAAGTTATATGCCAAGTTCTCAAAGTGCGAGTTTTGGCTAAAGGAAGTACAATTTTAGGACATGTGGTCAACAGTAAAGGAGTACTGGTTGACCCTGCAAAGATAGGAGACGTTTCAAACTAGGAAAGTTAAGGAAGTGTTATAAGTGGTCGGATAAATAAAAGGATTTATCGATTGGTAAACAAATATTGGATATGTCAGAAAATGAAGGCAGAACAAAGACCTAGTTGACTATCACTGTTAATAGAGATTCCTGCTTAGGAATGTAATTTTAATATAATGGATTCTGTGATAGGATCAACAAGAATCAAGTCGGACTATGACGTCAATTGAGCTATAATTGATGGATCAAATGAGTCTACTCGTATTTTGTTATCAGCAAGAGATCGTTAACCGAAGAGTTACGAAAGAGATAGTTGGGTGACGTGGAGTTCCAGTCACCATCGTGTCAGATAAGAAACCATGATTGAACTCCCGATTCGGGAGGAGTTTTTCAAACACGTTTGGCAACGAGATTGAGTGCGAGTACTACGTAGGATCCGCAGACCGACGGACCGACCGAAAGAACATTTCAGACAACCGAAGTTACGGTAAGTGTTGTACCGCCGATTGCAAGAATAATCGAATGGTGATAGAAAATGGGTGTATATGTGCATAGCCAGAATTGGCTTATATAAAGCGTCCGGTAGATATCACAGACCGGGATGAGAAAGTGTTGTAATGAAACCAGAGAGTTGAAGAGTCAACCTGGAACTGGAGATTGCTATATTGGAAGAGTAACCTCGACTATTTTCTTAGATTCCGGGACGAAATCCTTTTAAGGAGGGGAGACTGTAATAACCCCAAATTTTGGACTTAGTTTAATGTTTTTTTTTTATTTGATGAATAGTAAAATCCTGATGAATAGTAAATTTCTGAACCGAAAAAGATTTTCAGACCACCCTATGTACGAGTCGGGATAATGAACTTCCAAAGTCGTATTAGTGATATGCGATGTAAATGAAGGAATGCAAAAGCTGTCAGAATCGGAAAAATAGCATTTCTGTTTTCTCTGAAATTTCACCAATAACGGACGGATTAATCATTATTTGAAAGTATTGGAGGATTAAATTATCAATTCCATGGATATGGATTTAATAAAAGAATTAGAGATATCAAGAACGTTTACGGTAAACTACTTCGATAGGACACTTAAGAAACCCTGCGAACATTCTACGAGATTAAGTGATGACGGAACAATGCGACACTTACAGGATTAAATATAGACATGGAAGTAACATGTAACAAGATTAATTCGAGGAATGCAACATTTGGATCATCCATGTGAAAGGAAACAAACCAGTAAAGCAAACCAGTAAAGCTACTTTATCCAAACTCATGCATGTCCGACATGTGTCCAATGACAAGGCAATGACTCACCACTTTAACTACAAAAATATCATCATTTCTATTAAATCAACCAAGGCCAAAAAAAAAAAGCAAGAAAACTCTCCCCCATTTTCTTCCCAAAATTTCGGCTCAGCTTGCACAAGGAGAAAAGAAAAATTCATAACTCCAAATCTACTTGTCCTAAAATCACCAAATTTTAACCATAGCTTCTACACTCCATGGATAACATTAGTTCATAATTTCATAGTCAACAAAGGAGTGTAGCCTATCCAAATCGCTTCCCCAAGTTGGAGAACCCAATCTGTCCAGTTTCTGTTCAGCGGAAAGATGGGGCTCAAAACCCTAGCTAGGGAGCTTTAAATTTGACGATCTATAACTCAAAAGAAATCTTATGAAGAGCACAAGGTGCGGTAAAACGTTTAGCACCAAACTCTTATTTTTAGATTTGTTATGGATTTTACAAGATGAGGATGAATAGTAACTTCAAGTGATTTCTTGTTTTGATCTTAAAGTTTAAGGCTTGTAAAGGATAATCAAGGAGCAAGGAAGGGTATACTAGCCATCTATAATCTATATTAAGTACCAAGGAAGGTATAAACCTTCTCACACTTTTACTTATGATTTGATATTAGTGTATAAATGGATGATTGTTAGTGATAGTATGATTTAGAGATGATTTACATGATATGTATGAGGTTTAATGGATTGATTGATGGTTGAACTAGTGATTAGTGTTATGAGTATGTTTAGACAGAAATAAAATGATTTGGAGGAGATCCTTGGGTTGTGATTGTTGGTTGTGGATTAATGAATTGATTAGAGTGTTTAAAAACACGGGAATCGCGTATAAGCGTCGTTACCATGCCGAAATTTCCTTAGATAGTTTAGGCAGAAATATTTCAATTTTATAAAAATGCGTGAGCGAGCATGCTCGAGTAGAGGATCTTAAGGAGTTAACTTGAAAATGGACTTGTACTTGAGTTAGTATATACTTAGTGTGGTGAAAGCGTTTAAGTTATTAATCTTGAACCTTGTGTTGATTCTAGATTACTGGACCAACCTGAGACTTATTGCTACTTCGGGATTTCCAGGCAAGTTTTCTCATCCCATGCTGTATTTTGAAGTACCATATCCTGATGAATGCATATAATAGATGCAAGTTTCCAAATATATACTTTGAAGTATTGACTATATAATGCTGTTTTTGCCATATATAACATTGGACAGCTTTGCGATATATCTTATTTCGTGTTGAAATGGGTTTGACCTTTGGATTATATAAAATCTTTTGAGTTAAGTAGTTATGAACCGGTTTACCTGGTAGCTCTAAATGTAAGAGCATATTCATTGTTTTCGACTCTAGGTCGGGAGTCGGTATTTTGAAATATGTAGATAGCCGTGGAAACCTGGAGGGATTCAATCGGCAGAATACTATATCTTTCAAGGAATGTTAGTTGAGTATTATCTCAGTCGAGAAATACTATTTGAATACTATTTCTGTTATATAGGATAATGGAAGGCACAACTGTTTTCGAAAGTATATTGTGATACTTGCTTTATGATTTGATTATGAAAGATTATTTTTTCGATAAAGATATCGGGTAACTATTATTCGATAATTATCTATTTAATGAATATTATTCTAGATATTCATTCGAGGTTTATTTATTTAATGAATATTATTTTAAATATTCATTCGAGGTTTATTTATTTAATGAATATTATTATATATATTCCTTCGAGGTTTATTTATTTAATGAATATTATTTTAAATATTCATTCGAGGTTTATTTATTTAATGAATATTATTTTAAATATTCATTCGAGGTTTATTTATTTAATGAATATTATTCTAGATATTCATTCGAGGTTTATTTATTTAATGAATATTATTCTGAATATTCATTCGAGGTTTATTTATTTAATGAATATTATTCTGAATATTCATTCGAGGTTTATTTATTTAATGAATATTATTTTTAATGTTCATTCAATCATTATTTATTTAATGAATATTATTTTTGAATATTCGTTTAAAGTTTATTTATTTAATAAATATTATTCGATTATTTATTAAATACTTTTAACACGTTTTAAAATGAGAAATATTATTTAAAGTTTATCCTCGACCTTCAATAATTATGAAGGATATTCTAAACTGTATTATTAATTATTCTAAATCAAAAAGAGGTTACCAAAACACTGTTTTTCCATTTAAATCTGTCTTTTAAGTGGATTTAAATGCTCGCTCAACTATCAAAAATATGGAAAACCTGATTTAAGTGACTGCTACTCATTTTAAACTCTCAACTCAAAAAATGTCAAGGACAGATATTTTCTCGGAGCAATGTAATTGCTGAAAGTCAAATGTTGTGTTACCACCTCAACGATCGAGGGGTAAATTGATGGAACAAGTCGATATCCATTAACAAGCATCGCTTGGGAAATATTGGAGAATCTTCCTTTCCAACCTAGATATAACTACTTAGTGGAGTCGTATCAACAAGTGTTACACTTGGGGAAAGGAGGACGATCTTTACGTTTCAGAGTCATGGATTTCATCTGAACTAGGAGCAGGTGTAAGAGGTCGAGTCGCGCCGATCCATCATTTTATTGGCCCAAATGGGCCGGGAGATCCAGAAAGGCGGTAGACAATGTCAGGCTGTGTTAATCCCAAATGACCTAACAGAATTGTAGAAGGGGGGGTTGAATACAATTCTTGATATTTTCTTAAACTTAAAACACTTATAAAATAAAACTGAACTGAATAAGTAAAAACACAAGATATAAATAATTCAGTTGGATTGTTTGATGATCCAACTGAAGTGTTTTTATTTCGGAAATAATCTGTGATACAAAATGTACATAGCTGCTCAGTTACAAGGTTGTAGAGAAGAATGCTCTCAAAGATAGCTAATACAAACTATTTGTTTTTCTTCTCTCTGTCTTAAAGTAACTGCTACACTTGGTTATATATTCCCAAGTTTACAAAGCTATTTTTGGCTACACTAAAGTACACTAAAGGTAACCGCCAATAGTTTGCTTTTCATCCCTTTGTCCAGTGGTCCTTGGAGATCCTTGCTTTTGTCTTTATGCTTATTATGATCACTCCCAAGACCCAAATGGAAAACTGGGATGTTTCCTTATTCCCCATGTCCATTTTAATGGTTTCCAATGCAAAGTACACTTCCACATCACCTTTAGATCTGTTCAGTAAACTGTCACTATCACTTTGTCAACTATTCAGAACAGCAATAATGATTCGTTGATAGCAGGGAGATGTGTTTCGTTGATAGCTTTATTCTCCATTTCGTTGATGAGTAAACTTCATTCCGTTGATGGTGTATCCTTGTTCCGTTGATAGAGTAATCTTCATACCGTTGACATGTCTTCACTTAGGCAAAATTACAAGGCATGATATACTTACAATTGACCAACCTATTTTGCCTATCTATTACTTAGTCAACATGACTTAGAAAACCTATCTAGTACATACAACAAAATGCATATCAAACTGTGAAGTATTGTACAGTGCAATTGCTACAACACTCATTCCGTTGATGAGCTTCCTGTCAACGAAACACTGTAAAGCATGCCATTCCGTTGACAGTTACAAAATGACTTAATACAAAATCTACTAAGTGTTTTTATAATTATCATCAAGAACAACATATTCCTAACAATCTCCCCCAATTTATGACTGATAGAATAACATCCATAAATCAAGAGCCTTGATGATAACAAAAACACTCAGTCAAATTACACATGATAAAAGTAGAAATTGCATTGAGCTTCATTGAATTTAATTAAAATACAAAGTAGAAAATCTTACAAAACAAGTGCACAGAGTTGCTCCTCTAGACTGAGCAGATTTTTCATCTTTGCCTCTGTGGTCTTGTTTTCTTCCCTTTTCTTGCATTGTTCTCCTCAATCTGAGCTTGAAGTCTTCTGTAGAAAATCTTCTCTTCTTCATCTTGATCCCCCAACTTGGATTGCATTAATCTTAGAGTTTCATTGGATGCCTTCTCCAGTTGGTCTTCTATTCTGAAGAATCTTCTATAGTTGTCCTTGTCTCTGAATTCCATCATCCAAAAAGGTTGGAGATGAATTTTCTTTCCTGTTTGAGGAACCTTCAATACTCTGGGAAGTGCACCAGGCTTGTTCCAGCTAGCTTTGATTTGGCAAATTTTGGAAACAACTTCAGACTTAGCTGTTTTGGTAAAACCAAAATCTTTCTTCAGGCATTTAAACACAGATAGCAGTGTCTGATAGTCTTCTCCCAGAATTCTATGTAGAGGCCAAACCTGTTCTCTCCCACCCTTGTAGACAAACACCAATCTCTCTGGTAGTTTGTAAGAAGCTGCTATTCCTCTTACTTCAACTAGGTCATTAAGATGGATATGTAGGTCAGACTCCTCCCTGATATCAGCAATGTAGATGAAGTCTTCTGGGTTGGTAGGAGGTTTTTCAGCTTGTGGTCTCCTTACTAGAATTGGCTTAGCCTTGGTAGCCCTTTGCTTAGATTTCTTCTTTGAATCCATCTCAAAGAGGAATTTTGGAAAGTTGGCCTCATCAAACTCAATTGGCTCTTCCTTTGGCTCAATTGGCTGATCATGGAAATTAACAGGATGTTTAGGATCAAAGGCTAACTTTTCCCCTAGAGCTGGATCAGGAATTGTTGGAGGTGCAGTTGGTACAGAAGAGTCTGATGCAATACTCTGAGAGTCATCATTCTCAAAGGCTATATTTCTCCTAGCTCTTGCCTTTGGTTGCCTTGTGCTCTTCTTTGCACTCCTTTCCTCTCTGGCTTTTTCTTCTTGCTGTCTTTCTTCTTCATCAAGAGATTGAGCAACTGCAAGTGCTTGCATTGCTGCTCTTTCTGACTCTTCAGCCTTGGCTTCAGCAAAGTTTGGGTGACCAGCCCAAACACAGATTTGTTGTCCATTCCTGTAGACAATTGCCCTTTGCTTCCTTACCTCATAATCATTGCTTTCCTTGCTTTTTGTGATGAGAAGACCAAGAAGCTTGTGCTCATCTGGATAAGGTGCAGGATAGAAGGTCCTTTCTGTGTTTTTGCCCTTTGGTTTAGCAGGAGACTTGGGAGATAAGCTTCTTTGCAATGTAGCTTGTTCCACATCCCTGATGCATGAAGTTTGTCCTTTCTCCTTCCTTGATCCTTGAGTGACTCCATGCAGAAGGGGCTCTACCTTATATGAAGAATTGGTCTGTGGCTCCCATTCCGTTGATACTAAAACCATGGCATCCGTTGATGGCTCTGTTGAAGAAGCTTGATTCGTTGATGGATCTGAAGTCTTTGTAGAATCAGCTAACTTCTTGATTCTTTCATCTATCCTGGACCAGTGGTCTTTAATCTGTTCAGCAAGCTGTAGCTTCATAGATGCTTGCTGAATCAGGTCAATGCTGTCCAGTTTAGCTTTGCCTGACTCCCCCATAGCTAGTGGCTCCTTTGGCAGGGAAATGGCTGGGACCATAACCTTTGTGATTTGAATGTCTAGCTCCTTAGATTTCTCCCCCTTTTTGTTATCATCAAGAGAGATGACTGGGAGTCCTTGAGCTGCCACTAGCTGGGCCAACAGTTGTGTCTGCTTCTCCTGTTCCTTTTGCATCTGAGATAAAGTAGCTTCCACCTTGTCCACTCTATAAGAGAGAGTCTTCAAGGAGGTAGCCACCTCAGGTTCCTTAGAGAAAAACCTGTTCATCTTGGACACAGTGAGAAGAGGAAGCTTTTCATCTAGCCTCCTGTCATTAGCATCCTTGAGATTGCTAATTGAGTCCTTGATTTCTCTAGCCTCAATCCTTGTCTGCATCATCTGTAGCCTTTGGATTTCCAGTGAATCCATAATAGCCTTGTAGAATTTCTTGTCATTGGCATATGCAGACTCATGAGCCAGATAGGCCTCATTGTACTGCCTTGTGATTGCAGCATCCAGGGAGATCCTTCCTTGTAAATCTTGAGAAAGCCAGTTTGGTGTAGGAGGCACCACAGAAGTCCCAGTCTGTGAAGTAGTGGCCACCTGATTGTCACCAAAGCTGTCCTCATCATCAGAGAAATCAAACTCACCACTTGCTGCAGCTTCTGGAGATAGATTGGTCAAGGCATCCTTTGCTCTTTGCATTGATGCAGTTGTATGAATCAGTTGTAGTGACCTCTCTGCCTCCACATTGCCCTGTTGAGCCAAAACTTGATAGGCTGACACAGGATGAGTAAAGGTCTCAGGATCCAGGGAAATACTATCCAGAGTCTGTTGATAATGCTCTTGGAAAGTAAGTTCCCTTTCTCCCTCATTGACCTCCATTGACTCACTAGCAATGGCTGCTTCCTCCCTTATGACTCCTGTAGTCCCTTCTCTCTCTCCTCTATTTTCTTGCATCATGGGCTCCCCATGGCTCACACCTCTCACACCCTCACCTTCACCTACTAAGGTGGAACTCTCAATCTCTCCTTTTGCCTGGCTGGAAGAAATAGCCAGCCTCTCACTCTCATTCTCTCCTTTTGCCTGGCTGCAAGCCAGCCTCTCAGTTTCACTCCCTCTCAATCCTAAAAGTGTCTCAACTACCACCAGGTCATCTACACTAGTTGTGGAAACAACTAGATTTTCAATAAGGGGTGTAGAATGACCTATCAACGGAATGGTAGTTTGAACTGTCAACGGTATGGATATCGTTGATGGAGAAACACTTGTCAATGAAATAGACTGTTTCGTTGATGAAGTCAAGAAAGCACTTTGAGAATGAGAAGTTACAGTAGAGTCTGTGATGATTGATTTGAGAGTTTGGTCCACAGATCCCCTTGCAACTTCAGAAAAAATTGGTTGATGGCCCAACAAATCACTTAACAAGTGATGGCCACCAACTTCAGAGTGGGGCTTCTCCAAGATTAGAGTTGGAGAATCAGGAATAGATGTATGGATCATGTCCACATCTAGAGATAGAGTTGGTGAATTTGATGGAGATAGTTCAAGGTTGATGTTCAGAGAATGGGACTGTAACCCCAGAGTTATAATAGGGGTTACATCAAACTGAATTTGAGAAACTGGAAGTGTTGCTTCCAGTGTGTGTGCACCCTGTGAACCCTTGGACTTTTGCTTCACTCTCCTTTGGTATTGGGAAAATGTAGACTGAGGGCTTGAAGTGTCCCTTACCCTTTTGGACTGTGCTCTAGGTTGAGAGCTTGTTTCAATAATTACATCCTTTTGGGAGGATGCAATTAGACTTGTGCTTAAATCCATTTTACTCATTGTGCCTTGTTGGGAAGACACAATGGGGCTAGGCTGGGAAACACTTACCTCACCTTCCTTATTCTTGGGGTTTCTTTTATGTTCACCCCTTCCCTCACCTCTCACAACTCCAGACACACTCCCCTTAGGTTGTGTGGTAGTTTTTACAACAGGTGCCTTTTGAGAAGCACCTGAGGTTGGCTTGGAGGATTTCTTAGATTTTGGTTTTGTTGTTGGGGCAGGAGCCTGTTGGGTCACAGCTACAGACTCCATAGCAACTGGGTTGGATGAAACAATGGAAGTAACAGCTATACTGACAGGGATAGCAGTAGTTACCTCAATGATTGGCAGATACACCACTGGAACATCACCATTGTGGTTCAGCCTCAGTATGTCTGTCAATACTCTCTTCTCTTGTACAAAGCACTCAAACCTGGCAGTAGGGTTAGAGATAACTAATGGTGCTGGACTAACATGATTAGCCAGCATCATCAGAAACCTTGCATAATAGATATTTTTCTTCCTATTTGCCTTATCACCCAACTTAGCACCAATTTCATACATAAGTTGGGTGCTAAAGTTGTAATATCTATCATTTAGAAGCATGGTTAGGAGAATTAACATAGAGTTAGTTAATGCATCAAAATTACTAATCTTTCCAGAAAAGACCTTAATGAATGCATCAGCTAAATAACTGTATTCCCTAACCAAACCTCTCCTAATTATTCTACCCAGATTATCAGTAGGCAAAGAGTAGTTTATAGAATTTAGCATGGTAGTTATTTCAGTGTTAGAGGGCAAAGCATCACAGTTATTATCAGGAATATGTAAACATGCTTGCAAAACATCAGAATTAACTATGTACTCATTACCTTGAAGAGTGAATTGCAGTGTGCAGTTTGTTCCACTATACTCACATGAGGTCCAAATATCCTCGATTATTTCATTGTAGAGTGGTGTAGAGTGAAACATCGCATAGCCCAACTTACAGTTCCTCATGAAGTCCATCATCTTGAAAAAGATGCTGTTCGGACTCTCCTTAACAACAAATGGAATAGAATTGTTCTTCTCATAGATGAACCCACCAGCAGACATAAGCTTGACTATGGGTGCCATTGTTGAGTGAGGAAAAGCTTCGAGCTGTATTACTTGTTAGAGAGAAGAAGATAGAAAAACTTTTGGAATTTTTGAGAACAGGTAGAAATGACATAAAGAAATTGAAATTTCTTAAATACTCCCCCAAAAATTCTCAGAAATTAAGTCCAATAATTAATCTAAATTACCTGATTGGCTTAAAAAGTAACCGTTAGAATTAAATATTACCACGATTTATACTTACAGGGGTGTATGCATAGATCGTGATAAAGAACGAGCAGTTTCAACGGTTCAGATTAAAAAGCGCTACATCAACGAATCAGATTGGGCGGTTAAAGTCCCGTCTTATTTCGTTGATAAAGTTGTGTTTCGTTGATATAAAAGAGCTATCAACGGAACACCCAGAAAAATGCTAAGACTGTCAACGGAATGGTTCGTTTCGTTGACATAGTAATTTTGACTTAGACAAAATTTCACTTTTTCATAAGAAAATTAATTCACAGAAAAACATTGCAAGTTTCTGGCTGCATTTTTAACTTGCAAAAATCTCAAAATAATTAAGAGAAATTTAGCATACCTAGCTCACTTACTAATCTTGAGAATGTGGATTCATCAAGTGGCTTGGTAAAGATGTCTGCAAGTTGTTGTTCACTTGGAACAAAATGTAACTCCACAGTACCATTCATAACATGTTCTCTAATAAAGTGGTACTTGATGTCAATGTGCTTGGTCCTTGAATGCTGCACTGGGTTCTCAGTAATGGCAATGGCACTAGTGTTGTCACAGAAAATAGGAATTTTATCAACTCTTATTCCATAATCAAGTAGTTGATTTTTCATCCATAAAATCTGTGCACAACAACTTCCAGCTGCAATATACTCAGCCTCAGCTGTAGAGGTAGAAACTGAGTTTTGTTTCTTGCTGAACCATGAGACAAGCTTGTTTCCTAAGAATTGACAGGTGCCTGTTGTGCTTTTCCTGTCAATTTTACATCCTGCAAAATCTGCATCTGAATAACCAATTAGTACAAAACCAGATTCTCTAGGATACCAAATGCCAAGGTTTGGTGTTCCTTTGAGATATCTGAAAATTCTTTTAATAGCAACTAAATGGGATTCCCTAGGATCAGCCTGAAATCTAGCACATAGACATGTAGCAAACATAATATCAGGTCTACTAGCTGTTAAATATAAAAGTGAGCCTACCATGCCTCTGTAACCTGAAATGTCCACAGATTTTTCCTTAGTATTCAATTCAAGTTTGGTGGCAGTAGGCATGGGAGTTTTGGCAGGAGAGCATTCCATTAAATTAAACTTCTTTAATAAATCATGAATGTATTTTGTTTGACTAATAAAAATGCCTTCATTAACTTGCTTCACTTGAAGACCAAGAAAGTAAGTTAATTCTCCCATCATGCTCATTTCATATTTACTTTGCATAAGCTTGGCAAACTTTTGACAAAGTTTCACATCTGTAGACCCAAAGATTATGTCATCTACATAAATTTGAACAAGTATAGTAGAACCATTCACAACCCTGTGAAAAAGAGTTTTATCTACAGTACCTCTAGTGAAGTGATTCTCAAGGAGGAACTGTGAAAGTGTGTCATACCAGGCTCTAGGTGCTTGTTTCAAACCATAGAGTGCTTTGAGGAGGAAGTATACATATTCTGGAAAATCATCATCTTCAAAACCAGGAGGTTGACTTACATACACCTCCTCTTCCAATTCCCCATTCAGAAAAGCACTCTTCACATCCATTTGATAGACTTTGAAATTGGCATGGGCTGCATAGGCTAGGAAAATCCTTATTGCTTCTAGTCTTGCAACAGGAGCAAAGGTTTCATCAAAATCAATTCCTTCTTCCTGTGAATAGCCTTTTGCAACCAATCTAGCTTTGTTCCTTGTGACTATGCCATTTTCATCCATCTTGTTTCTGAACACCCATTTTGTGCCTATGACACTCCTGTCCTTAGGCTTGGGCACCAGCTTCCAAACATTGTTCCTTTCAAATTGGTTTAGCTCTTCTTGCATAGCCAAGACCCAATCTGGATCTAGAAGTGCATCCTCAACTTTCTTTGGCTCATCTTGAGACAGAAAGCTGCTATATAGACATTCTTCTTGAGTTGCTCTTCTAGTTTGGACTTTTGAAGACACATCACCTATAATTAGTTCAAAGGGATGATCTTTAGTCCATTTCCTTGAGGGAGGTAGATTTGCTCTTGAAGAGGTAGCTTCATGATCATGATTGCATTGATTGGATATTTGTCCTTGAGAAACTCCCCCTGAGTTTGTTGTCCCTAAATGATCACTCCTGGAAGCATTTCTGTGACTGTCAACGGATTGTCCATTTTGACTGTCAACGAAACGCTCATTCTGACTATCAACGAAACGCTCATTCTGACTGTCAACGGAATGTCCATTTGGTCTACTAGCAGCTATTCTTTTCAATCTTAATGCAGCAATTTCATCTTCACTGCTGCTTTCATCTGTGCTAGATACAACAACTTTAGGCTGTTTCTCAGTAGCCTTAACATGATCCATTTGATCTCCTTCCTCATTTTCAAAAGAAAGACTTTCATGGAAACCTTCATCACAGAGACCCTGAATTTTGAGATCATCAAAAACAACATGTACAGATTCCATAACAATGTTGGTTCTGAGATTGTAGACTATGTAGGCTTTCCCTGCTGCATAACCCACAAATATGGCTTCATCTGCCTTTGCTTCAAATTTCCCCAAATGCTCAGCTTGATTTCTCAGAACAAAGCACTTGCATCCAAAGACATGAAGAAAATCCAATAGTGGCTTCTTTCTTTTGAGTAGCTGATAAGGGGTCATTCCTTTGGCCTGATTAATCAAAGAAATATTCTGAGTGAAGCAAGCTGTATTAACTGCCTCAACCCAAAAATAAGTTGGTAACTTTGATTCATCTAGCATTGTCCTTGCAGCTTCAATAAGTGTTCTGTTTTTCCTTTCAACTACACCATTTTGCTGTGGTGTCCTTGCTGCTGAAAACTCATGCAAAATACCATTTTCTTCACAGAACACCTTCATGCTTGAATTCTTGAATTCTGTCCCATTGTCACTCCTAATCCTTCTTACTTTCAAGTCAGGATGATTGTTTACCATCTTGATGTGATTGATAATGATTTCACTTGCCTCATCCTTGGAGAGCAAAAAGAAAGTCCATGTAAATCTAGAAAAATCATCAACAATCACAAGACAATATTTCTTCTTTGAAATAGACATGACATTTACGGGGCCAAACAAATCCATATGAAGCAACTCAAGCTGATGGACAATTGATGACTCTGTCTTGCTTTTGAATGATGCCTTCTTTTGTTTCCCTTTTTGACAGGCATCACACAAACCATCCTTGGAAAACTCCACTTGTGGAATTCCTCTAGCAAGATCTTTCCTCACCAAATCATTCATAACTTTAAAGTTCAGATGAGATAATTTCTTGTGCCATAGCCAACTTTCATCCTTGCTTGCCTTGCTGAAGAGGCAAGTGATGGTTTCTGGACTTGTGCTACTAAAGTCAGCAATGTACACATTCCCTCTTCTGAATCCAGTCATTACCACATTGTTGTTTCCTCCTTTAGAAACAACACAGGCTTCTTTAGAAAAAGTAACTAAAAATCCTTTGTCACAAAGTTGGCTGATACTAAGCAAATTGTGCTTAAGACCATCCACCAATGCAACTTCATCTATGATGACATTCTCTTTTGAAATCAAGCCATATCCCTTAGTGTAGCCTTTGCTGTCATCTCCAAAAGCAATACAAGGGCCAGCTCTTTCCTGAAACTCTGTGAGCAGGGTAGAATCACCAGTCATGTGTCTTGAACAACCACTATCCAAGTACCAAAGATTCCTTTTGTCTCCCTGCACACAATAGAACCAAATCAAGTTGATTTTGGTACCCAAGTTTCCTTGGGTCCTGTTTTGTTAGCCTTTGCTTTTCCTTTTATATCATTTTTCACCTTGGGCTCAGATTGATTTAAGTCAATCTTTATCCTTGGTGTTGATTTCTGATGTTTGCTCACGTTTTCATTCACAGCATGCATAATTGGAGGAACAAACATGTTATTCATATTCCATGGCATTTGTGGCACATTAAACATATTCATGTATGGATTAGACACAAATGGCATGCTGGCATATGGATTTTGAAATTGTGCATATGGAGCAAACATGTTAGGCATAACAGGCATTGTAGGCATAGAACTATTCATTGCATGCTTGGGGATTTTCACTTTAACAGTCTTCTTAACAGATTCGCAGTTAGTAGATAAATGACTAACACTTCCACAATTAACACATGTCTTTCTAGGAGCATATTTATCAGGTGTGTAATTGTTGTGTTTGTTAATTCCTACTTTGCCATTCCTGTTATTCTTTTTATTTCCCTTAGCCTCAACTTGAACATTCTCTAACTTATCTTTCAATTGCTTGTTGGATAAGTGACCTACATTAGCTCTCTCAACAGGCTTCTCAACTTTCTTTGATTTACTAGACTCACCTTGAACAAAGTTCTTGGTGACAGGACCATACTTGTCATTAAGTCTAGTGAGTTTATCTTTTCTTTTGTCTGTCAACGAAACTCCCTGATCGGTTGATGGTTCATCTGTCAACGGAACATTGCATTCCGTTGACATATCAACCTTCAACAAATGATCATTGTTGTTTGTTGACTCTGTTTCTGATTCTAAGGTTTCACAAACATACCCTAGTTTCTCTTTGTTCTTTTTCCATGATTGTTCACAGAAAGATTCCATACCTTGAACATTAATGATGTTGGTAGCAACATTCCTGGCATCTTTCCATTTAGCAATCACACTTTGTTCTATTTCAAGCTGTGTCTTAAGAATTTCTTCCCTTTGTAACACGTTCTCAAGTTCCTTCTTAGCATCCCTACTAACACATCTCATTTTCTCAAATTCAATGAGCTGTGCTTCTAACATTGCATTCCTATCACTTAAGAGCAAATTAGTCTCTTTTATTCTTGAATTCTCTTTGGTAAGTGATTTAAGAGTAACACGCAAATTATACAATACAGTAGACATTTCATTTACTGCACTATCGCATTCCTCTTTAGAAAGCTCAGAAAGATTAGTAATTGTTACCTGGTTGCTTGAGGAGCTTGCTTCCTGCTCATGATTGTTAGCCATAAGAGCCAAGTTGACATATTCAACATCATCATCAGAATCTTCACCATTACCAGCCCAATCATACTCCTGAGACATGAAAGCCTTTTCTTTTTGCTTGAGAAGTTCAAAGTATTTCTTTTTATAATCAACAGGCTCAAATTTCCTGTTGCTCTTCTCAATCTTGGGCTTTCTGCAGTCTCCAGCAAAGTGACCAAGCATTCCACAATTGAAACATTTAGATTTAGACTTTTCAATCCAGTTACTTTTGTTAGGTTGAAAGTCTCTCCTTGGTGGCCTTGCTTCTGAGTTTCTCTTGAACTTGAACTTAGAGAATTTTCTTGACAGAAAAGCAATGTGTTCATCAATCTCATCTAAGTCATCCAAGTTGGCTAGTTCTGGTTCTTCTTCTTCTGTCATCTTACCTTTACCCTTGCTAACATCACTTCTACAACTAGCTCGACTAGTTGTTGCCTTTGCAGCTTCTTCAGTGTCATCTTCCAGTTGGTTCACAGATGCAATCAATGTAATAGATCCACCCTTCTTCTGTACCTTCTCAATTTCTTCATCTTGCTCCATTTCCAACTCATATGTCTTTAATATTCCATACAGCCTTTCAAGAGTGTAATCTTTGTACTCTTGAGTGTTTCTTAGAGAAACAGTCATAGGCTTCCATTCTTTTGGAAGAGCTCTAAGAAATTTAAGGTTTGAATCCTTGGTTTGATAGATCCTCCCATACAACTTTAATCCATTCAAAAGCTTTTGAAACCTACTAAACGTGTCATTTAGGGTTTCACCAGCTTTAAAGTGAAAGTGCTCATATTGTTGTATAAGGAGTTGCATTTTGTTCTCCCTTACTTGCTCAGTTCCTTCACATAGTGTTCTGACAGTGTCCCATACTTCTTTGGAGGTCGTACAGTTTATGACATTGTCAAACATCTCTTGCTCCAAACCATTAAACAGAATGTTCATGGTTCTTTTATCTTTATGGACTTCTGCAACATCTTCAATAGTCCATTCTGAGACAAGTTTTGGAATTTCCACATCAGGAGCATCATCTGGCAGTCCAACTCTAGATGCAACCTTCATGGGAACGTGTGGACCTTTCTCAATGCAGTCTACATATCTCTCATCCATAGACATGAGATGTAAATGCATCTTTACTTTCTAGTGAAAGTAATTGTCCTTATCAAGAACTGGTATCTTCACACCTGCATCCTTCTTCACCATGGTTTCTGTTTTTGGTCTTGATCTTTAAACTTCTTGTTTGTTAGAAGCTTGCTCTGATACCAATTGTTAATCCCAAATGACCTAACAGAATTGTAGAAGGGGGGTTGAATACAATTCTTGATATTTTCTTAAACTTAAAACACTTATAAAAAAAAAACTGAACTGAATAAGTAAAAACACAAGATATAAATAATTCAGTTGGATTGTTTGATGATCCAACTGAAGTGTTTTTATTTCGGAAATAATCTGTGATACAAAATGTACATAGCTGCTCAGTTACAAGGTTGTAGAGAAGAATGCTCTCAAAGATAGCTAATACAAACTATTTGTTTTTCTTCTCTCTGTCTTAAAGTAACTGCTACACTTGGTTATATATTCCCAAGTTTACAAAGCTATTTTTGGCTACACTAAAGTACACTAAAGGTAACCGCCAATAGTTTGCTTTTCATCCCTTTGTCCAGTGGTCCTTGGAGATCCTTGCTTTTGTCTTTATGCTTATTATGATCACTCCCAAGACCCAAATGGAAAACTGGGATGTTTCCTTATTCCCCATGTCCATTTTAATGGTTTCCAATGCAAAGTACACTTCCACATCACCTTTAGATCTGTTCAGTAAACTGTCACTATCACTTTGTCAACTATTCAGAACAGCAATAATGATTCGTTGATAGCAGGGAGATGTGTTTCGTTGATAGCTTTATTCTCCATTTCGTTGATGAGTAAACTTCATTCCGTTGATGGTGTATCTTTGTTCCGTTGATAGAGTAATCTTCATACCGTTGACATGTCTTCACTTAGGCAAAATTACAAGGCATGATATACTTACAATTGACCAACCTATTTTGCCTATCTATTACTTAGTCAACATGACTTAGAAAACCTATCTAGTACATACAACAAAATGCATATCAAACTGTGAAGTATTGTACAGTGCAATTGCTACAACACTCATTCCGTTGATGAGCTTCCTGTCAACGAAACACTGTAAAGCATGCCATTCCGTTGACAGTTACAAAATGACTTAATACAAAATCTACTAAGTGTTTTTATAATTATCATCAAGAACAACATATTCCTAACAGGCTGTCGTGATTCTTCCATCTACATGTAGAAAACATATTTTTGTTGTACGACCTGCTACTGATCATAGTAAGGTTGGTACGACGGGTGTGGTGAAGGCTCCAGTATTGGTTCATCATCCAATTTGGATGTTCCTGCAACATGTATTGGGGTGAAGAGCCGATCATGTTGGCAGGAGGTCGAAAAGTGTTTGGAAATGAAGTGACAATAAATTCATGCAACTTCATCTTTTATTTTATGAGTTATGACTCTGATAAAATCTTACTCAGATTATATATGCATAAGTGGAGTTTGGGTTACGGAAACATTATATTAATTTTCCTCGTAACTTCATCCTTTATGTTATACTTGTCTCTTATCCGTTTAATGCATAACATGTGGTTACAAAGATATTTTCGAACTATATAGTGTTTTGAATCAATGAATAGGCTTTAAGCCTTGATTCCAATATTTGATATCTATTTTAAAAAGATATGTTTTGAGTATTGGTTTATCATACTGATACCAAGGATTTCCAAATGATTACGAAGAGTATATAAGTATGATTATAAGTTATACGGTGTTTTGAACGGTATACTATTTTGGGGTTAGACCCTAGTAGTGTTAAAAACTTTGATCCCATATGGATTATCTTCCAAAAAAAAGGTTTAAAGATTTAAACTGGGATAGATTTCTTGTTGAGCACTATTAGCTCATTCTTGCTTTATTAAATATTTCAGCATGAGGAAAACATTGCCGAATCCACCTCGTGTTACAAGAGCAAGGGAATGGAGAGACCACCCTGGAGTTAGTTGATGCAGGATGGATACTGTCGGTGTGAGCAGAATAGTTGCAGCTTGAATTAGTGAGAATTATTTTGAGTGGGTTTGTATTACTAAAACTTGTATAGAATTGTGAGGTCTATTATTGTAACTTCAGGTAGATGTTGTAACTAATAGATGAGATCCAGGATAGTTCATTTGGGTTGTAATAACATATGTTGATTATTGTTGCTCATTTCCAAGGCTATAACTTGTGTGTGTGTGCGTAAGTGATTGGGGTCTTTGGAGTTGTATTATGAGAATATTGTAAGTAATGCAGGTATTGTATCATTGATGGAGCGCGACAACCCAGATTCCTGACCCCGGATCTGGGGGTGTTACATCATTACTCATCACTGCCACATTATAAGTAACTCAGCACCTAGGCTTTCGTTACAATGTGCACAACTCCAATTGGAGGGAAGGGACCTTTTTCCAGAGAACGCCACAATACACGATGATTAGCCGTTGTATCGTACTCACACTTTTATACTAGTAGATGGATGACATCTTAACACGATTATCACCCCAGCCGCATACGGGCTTTGTATCTGCTGGACTGTCCTACAGCCACTTACGCGAGATAAGTGCTGGACTGCCCAGCAGCCTCTTACGCTATAATCAGAGGTACTGTCCAACAACCTCCTTCACGTTTCCTCCTGGTCCCGGATAAAAATCAATGAAACGGGAATCGGATTTTAATCCTGAATCCCCAAGTACAAATACTTGTCAAAACTTTGCAACAGTTCAGATTCCTTTGTTGCCCAGTAAATAACAATTGTAGAAGGGGGGTTGAATACAATTGTATAAGATTCTCGACTAAATAAATTATGTATCACAAATATGAAAGAATAATAATAGCTTTATTAAATCTGATATAAAACTGTTACAAACTCTCTCAAGAAATTCTGATGTTCTTGAGAGCTTCTAGGTTCTAGGGATTATGATCCGCTAGAAAGTCAAAGCAGTACAAGAGATACAATTCTTATGGATTAAATGTTAAGAACAATCAAGAATTAATACTCCTGCAGAAATTTAGAGCTGTGCAGTTGAAGTTATGAAGACAGAGGTATTTGATAATAAGATGTTGTGTCTTTTCTTCTGTTGGAATGTGAATGAATGTCAACTGCCTTTTTCTTTTATACAAATCACTTGTATATTTTTCCACGCGCCAATCCACTTAGCCGAATGTATTAAGAAGACTTGCTGGAAAACTATCCTTTTTGCCTTGGAAGACAATCGGGAAGACAAGCTTTGTACATAGAAGACATTCGGGAAGACTGATATTTGTTCAATAAACTAAGTCTTCCTAGTTCAAACCTAAGTCTTCCTAGTTCATTTTTATTCTAATTTAAATAATCAACTAAATAAATTATGTATTAAATTAATTCTTTGCAGAATTAATTTAATAAATAATATACTTAATAATATTAATTATTTATAAGAGAATAAATAGAATTAGTTGCCTTCTCAATTAATTCCAGAATCACTTAAAACTTAGATAAATAACAAACAAAATAGTACGTTGACACTCGATGCACTGTCTGGTTTATGAGTGACTAACGACAATGTCTGTTCTTTATCTATTTGACTTTAAGCAGTGATTCACTTCCTTCTCATTCAAGAACTCTGTAACCAGTATCTTTTTCTGTCACCACTTGAAATCTCCGTCACTTTAATAAATCCACTGAGCTTGAATACTTCATTGAGGCTTGATCAATAAATTGAGCTTCTTTCAATGTAGACTCACTTCAAGTCTGTAGATGACTTTAATCTTCATTCTTTAACAGATATAACCTTCTGAGATTCCTGTGACATTTGATTTTTATTATTTACTTATTACATCTTGATTAAAGTTGAGTAGTATCCTCGGTGTTTACAAAAAGGACTAGACATATGCCTTTCAATCTCCCCCTATTTGTTTGTTAGACAATAACAACCAAATACTCTAGAGGATAACTCAACTAAAACAAGAAAAGATAAGACTTTTAAGAGCCAAGCAAATAATAAAAAGTTCTGGATTAAATATAACAATTTCCATATTCAAACAATAAAGATAAATACAAGATAGATGTTCCTCTAGCCTGAACATATGAATACATTTCCCTATCTTGATTTACCTAGCTCTAAACATATAAAATTTACAACTTGAGCTAACTACATCATGCCTTTAGTCTCTAATTTCACCTTCTTCAGCTTCTGCCAAGGTGACTAGAAGATCTTTGTCAAGGACACGATCACTTTCAGAAACCACACCACTTGGCATTACTGGTTGATTGGCGATCTTCTTCAATCTGTTCTTCATCTGAGCATACCTTGGTACTTTCTCCGTGCAGTAGTCTAAAATCATATCAGCAACTTCAGACTTTTCTACAGTAGCAAACCCAGATGTTCTCAGAAGATTCTCCAACTTCACCAGTTGCATTGTAGTCTGTAGCTTCAACGAATCAGGATCCAGCCTTACAGTCTCCAAAGTTGTACCTCTATAGATTTTGACTTCATAAGGAAAATGTACAACTTGAGGGCTGGCCTTCATAGCAGAATCTCTCAGCCGGTCATACAGAAGCTCGTTCAAGCAAGAAGATCTCTTTACTTTACTCATCAGAATCCACAATTCAGAGAGAGATCTTCTTTGGAGTAATTCAAGAGAAATAGTGAATGACCCTTCAAGAGCACTTGAGACATAGATGAACAGTTCTTGTCTTACTTGATCAAATGCAGACGTTATCCTTAATATATCTTGCTTCAATGCCTTCATATATAATTAGTTGTCTGGATTAACAATTCTGATCTTCTCAAGCAGCTTCAGAAAAGTAGCATCATTGTTTGTGCCTCTCTGAGGGATATCAAACATCTCCCTTGCTTTATCCCAATTGCTTCCTTGCTTCATCCTAACATCCAATCGCCTTTCTTTGACATGAATACTATGAAGACGTTGTTTGTCTTCATGTTCAGCCTTTTGAATTTTCAGCTTCTGAGAAATGATGTCGGAGACCTTGGCATTCTCATCCTCCTTTCTCCTTAGATCTGCCTGTTGCTTCTTCAACTCCTTCTGGAACAAAGGGTCAGGTGTGTATAGATCTGCTTCATCTTCCGAATCATCAAAGTTGGCCGCCTCTTCCACCTCCTCCTCACCAAAAGCTTCTTCAGGTATGGTCTTCCCCAGATCACCAGATGTGTCGAATTGGAAGTCATCCTATTCACCGTGGTAGTAGTAGGCATCATCAAGGATAGTCTCGTCCAATAACTGTTTCCCTTTCCCTTTATCTTTTCCAACTCCAGAAGCTCCTCCAGCTTCTCTTTCTCTTTCTCCTCCTTTCTTCTCCCCCTTAGTTGAGGAATCCTCTACAGATTTAGCAGTGAAAGCCCTAGGATTCACCTCAGATGTTCTCCTTATATCCCCTTGTTCTCTCCTATCTCTTCCTTCATCAGCATCATCATCCTCATCATCATCACCATCATCTCCCTCAAAGAATATTCTTTGCTCTTCAGTAGGTTGATGAGACTCCTTTATCATATTATACAAGTGCTTCATACCTTCATTCAGATGCTCCATTCCTCCTTCTATCCTGAAAATCCTTTCCTCATTAAACTTTTGATTTTCATCAGTTGTTTGCAGAATAAAGTCCACCTTGGTAGAAATGGCAGCAATCTCCTTGACACTTTCTGAAATCTGAGCATTTGACATGGTTAATTCAGAAATGTCCGAAACCACTAGTACTTGAGATTGTTGGATGGAATTCAGCTTCGGGACCAGAGTATTCTTCAATCCTTCGAGGTCATCTTTCACAGTACCCAGCTGATTTGATACAGAGGTGGTAGATTGAGAGACCACTTGTGCTTTTAGAAGATTATTCTCAGCCTGGGTTTCTTGTAACTTCTTTTGTAGATCAGCTAGCTGTTTCAACAAAGCAGTGTTTGTGTCAGTGTGTGCAGTCACTTCAATTGCTCTCAGTGGTGTTTCACTCAACTCACGTGCTTGTGTTTCACTCGATGTTTGATTCATATCTCTCACCACTAACTGTCTTTCAAGATTTTCACTAGATGTACCTGCATTAAAAATCACCCTAGCCCCTTCAAGAGAGGTCAGTGGTGGTGCAATGGGAGTTCGCAATTCCCGATCCCTGAATGAGTCTGTCAAAATATTTGACATTGTATACTGAATTGCTTCAGGGACAGACTCATCAGGTTGCCTTCCACTTTCTCCAGTAAAAACTGCGAGTGGAAAATCCCTTAGGGGAGCCAGAGATGTTCCCTCTGGGAGGGGAGAAAATGATTCTATTTGAGTTGGCGAAGAATCAGATTTTCCCTCAGATGCCTGTGAAGGCACTTCTACCGTAACTATGGTAGGCACTGTATCAAAATCAAAAGTAAAGTGCTCTCCTGACATGGTGTCCTGAGTGTCATATATATGGATATCTTCTCCCATTGTGTCAGTGTGTGCAGTCACTTCAATTGCTCTCAGTGGTGTTTCACTCAACTCACGTGCTTGTGTTTCACTCGATGTTTGATTCATATCTCTCACCACTAACTGTCTTTCAAGATTTTCACTAGATGTACCTGCATTAAAAATCACCCTAGCCCCTTCAAGAGAGGTCAGTGGTGGTGCAATGGGAGTTCGCAATTCCCGATCCCTGAATGAGTCTGTCAAAATATTTGACATTGTATACTGAATTGCTTCAGGGACAGACTCATCAGGTTGCCTTCCACTTTCTCCAGTAAAAACTGCGAGTGGAAAATCCCTTAGGGGAGCCAGAGATGTTCCCTCTGGGAGGGGAGAAAATGATTCTATTTGAGTTGGCGAAGAATCAGATTTTCCCTCAGATGCCTGTGAAGGCACTTCTACCGTAACTATGGTAGGCACTGTATCAAAATCAAAAGTAAAGTGCTCTCCTGACATGGTGTCCTGAGTGTCATCTATATGGATATCTTCTCCCATTGTGAGTAATGGGAGTGTGCTTGACTCAGTACAAGATGCCATGGCCCTATGGCGAACTTCAATAGATCCACCCTGTTGAGAGGATGTCTCCAGAGACTGTGTAGTGGCCATATCAATGTCTATATCCTTTTGAGAGGATACAGATGGGCTTACAGTTGTCTCCCTATAGGTTCTTCTTTTCTTTAAGGGTGGAGACAGAGCTGTGGGAACACTCATTGCAGTTATTTCGCTAACACTTCTTGAACTGGTTTGAATATTAAGCTCAGGTTGTGTATCAGGAGTGTTTGACTCTTTGTTTGGCTCTATGACCTGGGTCAGAGACTGTGGTTCTACAATCTCTGGGTCAGCCCTAACAACCACTTGGGTCTGAATTAAAGAACCAAAAGAAGATGCAGGGTTAGGAATAACTACCTGTAGTGGTACTGGATGTGGTTCAGGAACTTGTTCACCAAAGATAGGAAGATTAATGAATCGACTCATTAATGGTGAAACAAGAACAGGTATATTGAGGAATTTGGATGAGACATCAAGTCTGGTGTAGAATTTGGTGTCTGTGGTTGGAGAGGTTTCAAATCTTGCTTCTCGAAACAGTTCTCCCTGCTCAGCAGTGAGAAGATGATTAATGATAAGAGTTAGAAAGCGAGGGTACCAACACTTTACTTTCACACCATTATCAGAATCTCTCCTAGAGTGAGCAAGCCTGTTGAGCAATAGGTTCCACAGAATCTCAGCGAAGTTCAATCTACGACCAAATACTATAGCATAGGCAATATATTGATTAAGACTGGTAATGCAATGAAAGTTTGTTTTGTGCAATTACCAAATACCCTAGCTATAGTATCAAAGAACAGATCCCATTCCCTTACAACAAAACTTTTGGACAATTTAACCATTTGAAAGGGACCCTGATAATGAATATTCACAAAGAACTGTGATAACTCATCATCAGTGGGTAAGGGATCAAACCTGTCCTTTGGAAAATGCAACACATCACAGAATAAATCAAAAGTAACTGTATATTGCTGATTTAAAATATTGAAAGTAAAAGATTTTGAATCTTCAGCAATAACAGCACTTGAACACAAAAACCTTAATGGATCAATCTTAAGAAGTGCATTGGCACAAATAGCATGACTGACACAAGTCTCGCTATTTAAAAATTGAATCCACAGTCTAAAACGTTCCACCTTGCATTTTAACGGATAAAAATACCCAACATAATTATTTAACACAAGTTCAAAATTAGGATCCATTTTAATAAAACAAGAAAATTTTAATTAACCTAAAATAAAATTAGTATTTTAGGGATTTTTAGAATTAATCAAAATTACTTAAAATCCACAAAATCACAATTCTATTAAAATTAACTAAATTTAAATTTTTAATCCCAAATATTCGAACTTAAACTTTTGAAAAACAGAAATTAATTGGGCAAATGGTTTTCAAACACACACACACAGTTAACCACACTTACAGAAACTTCTAAGATCACTTTGACACAAAGGAATCACTTAACAATTCAAAAACAATCAAGTCGAATGGAAATAAAAAAGAGAATTTGGACAGCAATTCGACTTAATATGCTGTTTTTGAAAGAACAGAACTAAATTGCTAAGTAAATACTTGAGCAAGAATGATTGAGATCAAAGATTTCTGCAAAAAATATGAGAGAATTCGAAGAGTGGGTTTGAAAACAAGAAAAAAACTGATAAGGCAAAATGAC
This sequence comes from Heracleum sosnowskyi, assembly GCA_030848705.1. Taxonomy (NCBI): domain Eukaryota; kingdom Viridiplantae; phylum Streptophyta; class Magnoliopsida; order Apiales; family Apiaceae; genus Heracleum; species Heracleum sosnowskyi. The sequence continues at coordinate 70,338,941 of CM061242.1, forward strand.
AAGAATGCGTGTAAGCAGTGTATGTATATGTATATATATTAAAAAAAATAAACTGAAAAAAATAGAAGACTGAACGGTTTTTTAAAATTGTACTAGGAAGACAATCGGGAAGACTTAGGATAGTCTTCCCGGTAGTCTTCCTAATACAACTTAGAAAGACTTCCGAAAATAAATAAAAGAAAAATCAGAAAATAAAACTAATTAATTCTAAGTCTTCCCGATAGTCTTCCTAGTTCAAAAACTGGGAAGACTTAGGAAAAGACTTAAAATTAAATAGAAAAAACAAAAAACAAAAAGAAATAAAATGAAAAATTCATTGTTTTCCCGGTAGTCTTCCTAGTATTAAACTGGGAAGACTTAGAAAAAACTCAGAATTAATTAAAATAACTACAGAAAAGTGCAGAATTAATATAAAAATGCATGAAAAATACTTAAAAACCTAGAAAAATTCACAGAAAATTCCATAAATCCTAGAAAAATATGCAGAATATTATAGAAATGCATAAAATTAATATAAACTTGCAGAAATATTTAAACAACAATATTTACAATCTGAAAAATTTCTAAATAATTCTAAATAAATATATTTTCAATAAAAATACATTTCTCCACTTAAAAAATATGAGAAAAATATTTTTAAAGAAAATAAAATATTCAGAACCATTTAAATCAACAAGCATGCAATTATTTAACAAGAATAAACAGTAAAATCACTAAACAACCACAAGAGAAAAATGATTTTTAGATAAGAACAAACAGACAGAGATATTTTCAATCACTAAGACTGTTCAACATACCCAACTTACTAACTAACTTAGTAAATGTGGATTCATCAAGAGATTTATTGAATATATCTGCAGTTTGTTCTTCTGTGGGTACAAAATGTAACTCCACAGTTCCATTCATGACATGTTCTTTGATGAAATGATACTTGATATCAATGTGCTTTGTTCTCGAGTGCTGTACAGGGTTGTTGGAGATTGCTATGGCACTTGTATTATCACATAAAATAGGGATTTTGTTTAATACACAGCCATAGTCCTTCAATTGATTCCTTATCCATAGGATCTGAGCACAACAGCTTCCAGCAGCAATATATTCAGCTTCTGCTGTTGAATTGGAAACTGTTTGCTGTTTCTTGCTATACCAGGAAATCAACCTACCTCCTAGGAATTGACAACTCCCGGAGGTGCTCTTTCTATCAACAACACTACCTGCATAGTCAGAATCTGTATATCCAATAAGATTAAAATCAGAATCTTTAGGGTACCAGATACCTAGATTAGGTGTACCCTTAAGATATCTCAAGATTCTTTTCACAGCAACGAGATGTACATCTCTAGGGTCCGCTTGGAACCTTGCACACAAGCATGTAGCATACATAATATCTGGTCTACTTGCAGTAAGGTAGAGTAAGGAGCCAATCATACCTCTGTAGCTTGTAACATCTACCTTGATAGAATTGTCAGAAGCTCCAAGTTTGATTGTTGTTGAAGATGGAGTCCTTGCTGAAGCTGAATCCTCCATGTGATATTTCTTGAGGAGTTCTTTGAGATACTTGGATTGACAAATAAATATACCATTTGACCTTTGACTTACTTGAAATCCAAGAAAGAACTTCAGCTCACCCATCATACTCATTTCAAACTTACTCTGCATTAGCTTAGCAAATCTCTTACAGAGATCATCATTAGTAGACCCAAATATGATGTCATCCACATAGACTTGGACTAATATCATATCACCTTTATGTTTCTTTGAAAAAAGAGTTTTGTCTATGATACCTCTAACAAAACCATTTTCTAAAAGAAAACCAGAGAGAGTGTCATACCATTTTCTTGGGGCTTGTTTGAGACCATAGATAGCCTTGAATAGAAAGTACACAAAGTCCAGCAGCTCCTGATTTTCAAAGCCAGGGGGCTGTTCCACATACACTTCTTCATCAAGTTCACCATTCAGGAATGCACTCTTAACATCCATTTGATAGGCTTTAAAATTGGAATAAGCCGCAAATGCTAAGAACATCCTGATGGCCTCAAGTCTAGCCACTGGTGCATAGGTTTCATCATAATCAATGCCTTCAGCTTGTGAATACCCTTGTGCAACCAGTCTTGCCTTGTTCCTTGTAACAATGCCATCCTCATCTAGCTTGTTCCTGTATACCCATCTTGTACCAACTACTTTCTTGTTCTTTGGCCTGGGTACCAGCTTCCAGACTTGTTGTTGTTCAAACTGATTGAGTTCATCTTGCATAGCAATCACCCAATCTGGATCAGTCAGTGCCTCCTCAGTTTTCTTTGGCTCCATTTCAGATAGAAATGCTGAATAATGACATTCATTCTGAGTTGCACTTCTAGTTTTAACTCCAACACCTGGATCACCAATGATCAGCTCAAAGGGATGAGCTCTATTCCATACAGTCTGTCTTGGAAGATTTGATCTTGATGATTCGTCTTGAAATTCACTTTGATGTTGTGAGTGACTAGATGATCCTTCATTTGCTCCCCCTGAGTTGTTGCTTGATTGCCTTGATGATTCTTCTCCAGTGTTGGTGGTATCTCCATTGTTACCAGTGTTTCCACCACCACCACCATGATCACTATCATCATTGTTATTATCATTACCAGCAATAACTTCAGGTGGGGCTACATCATCTGATTCTGAGTCTGGCAAGTCATCAAACTTCAGCTTTTCAGATGTGTCTTCTTTTTGGATATTAGGGAGTTTAGTGTCATCAAAAGTAACATTGACACTTTCCTTTACTGTGTGACTACCAACCAAGTAGACTCTGTAAGATCTTCTGGAATAACCAACAAAAATAGCTTCTTGTGCCTTGGCCTCAAACTTGCCACGTTTAACATTGTCATCTAAAAGCACAAAGCATTTTGCTCCAAATACATGAAAGTACTTGACAGTTGGTTTCTTGTTGTTCATGATCTCATACGGAGTCTTCATTAAGTCCTTGTTGATTAACGTTTGATTCTGAGTATAACAAGCTGTATTAGCTGCTTCAGCCCAAAAGTACATTGGAAGTTTAGACTCGCTTAACATAGTCCTTGCAGCTTCAATCAATGTACGATTCTTTCTTTCCACTACTCCATTTTGTTGAGGAGTTCTAGGGGCAGAATACTGTCTTGTTATTCCTTTATCATCACAAAAGTCATTTAGAATTGCTTTCTTGAATTCAGTACCATTATCTGACCTTATGGCTCTCACAGGGAATCTAGAATCCAGCTCAATCAACTTTATATGGTCAATCACCAGGTGTGGGGTCTCATCCTTGGAATGTAGGAATAAAACCCATGTATATTTAGAAAAGTCATCAACAATCACAAGTGCATATTGTTTCTTTGACATGGACATCACATTAACTGGACCAAACAAATCCATGTGCAGTAGCTGAAGTGGTTCAGTTATTGATGATGTGTCAGTGCCCTTATGAGAAGCTTTCTTTGACTTTCCTTTCTGACATGCCTCACACAGTCCTTCCTGTGTAAATTCCATCTGAGGAAAACCTCTAACCAATTCCCTCTTGACTAAAGAGTTCATGGTTTTGAAGTTAAGGTGAAACATCTTCTTGTGCCATAGCCAACTCTCATCTGATGAAGCTTTAGCATAGAAACATCTAACTTCATCTTGAGATCCAGAGTGCAGATCAGCTATGAACAAGTCACCTTTCCTTACTCCTTGAAGAGTAGGCTTTCCATTCTTCTTGTGAAGGATCTGACATTTCTCTCTTTCAAAGGAAACAGCATATCCTCTGTCACAGAAATGACTGATGCTGAGAAGATTGAATCTCAGACCTTCCACAAATGATATATCTTCAATGATAACATTTCCAAACTTCAAACAGCCATATCCTTTCGTAATACCCTTGCTGTTATCTCCAAAGGTAACTACTGGGCCAGCTGTAAGATCCGGGAAAATTACGTGTTATTATATGATGTGAAATGAAATTTTAATTTCATATTAAGAGTTATTAAATGATTTATCTGTTTAAACGTGCTAAGTTATTCGTTAAATGATTGAATATGTGATATTGTGGTGCTATGTGAAATGTGTGGGGAATTTGAAATTATTTTGAAAAGGGTGTCATACTATTTTATTTTATTTTAATTATCGAAAAGAAAATTTGGATCGTTCCCAAATTATTCGGGAGATTGGTATATCGTTCGTACCAATATTTCATTCGTTAAAGTAGGAAGTATTCGAAAATATTCGCAATAAAGGTATTTTCGTTCGTATATTTTGAATTAAACGATACTTGTAGTTATCCGTACTTTATGGATGCTTATCGTCTCGTGAAACGTGTATTCTGCTTTATTAAAGGTTTAAAGCATATATTCTGTTATATTGTATTTAAAGCGATCTATCGGATCAGTATCGATCCAAAAATGTCGTTTGGGGTATTATTTTCCGTTTATTATAAAAAGGCAAATCGTACTTTGTTTTCGTATAATCAAGCTTAATTACAGTTAAAAATCCGAAAACCCCTAGAACGTGTTCTTCGTGTTCTTGAGAATCAAACCAACTTTTGAAGGCGTTATCGGAATCCGATTTCGATGTTCTTGTAACCAAATCGAATCTCTCATCATCCTCTACCTAAATCCACCATCAAAATTCATGTGGGTAGGATTTTCTGATCTTTCCGATTTTTAATTATTTATTTATTTTCGAATTTTTGATTTAATTTGGGGGAATCTTCGTTCGTGATTTTTCTTGATAATTGATGACATGACTGGCTTGTATGTGTTGTAAGAAGTATGAATATGATTTTTATTTCAGTTTTGGTTGTATAAATCGAGCTATTCGAATTTTTAAAAGCTCATCGGAAAGTTGTGGTTTTGCCGGATTTGTGCATGATCGATTGGTCCTTGATTTTGATTAAGCGAATAGATAGATCGTGAGACTTAGAATCTACCTGTGTAAGCGGTGTTAAATTTGGTTTAGGTTTCAGGGTTGACCGGAAAAATCGAGGTCGCCGGTTTCTGGGTTTTTCCCGACTGATTGCGAGTTGTTGTTGCTGGTGTTGGTACGCTTTGATTGGTATAAGTGTTGTTGGGTATGTGTGGATTGAAGGAGGGATAAAAGCCACGAGTTTGGGGACGTTTGGAACCGTCGGAGAAGTTTTCGGTGGCCGGAACCACGCCGGAAACTGGGAAACCCAGTTTTCCGGTGGTGTTCTTCGCCAACCCGGAAACGTTCTTGGCAACCCGTTTTCAAACCCTAACCCGACCCGGTTTCAATCCCCCTAACCCTAATTTATTTTCTGAAAAGTGTTTCTGAGTTTTATTTTTTAAAATAAATCGAAAATTGTTTTAAAAATTCTAAAAATCATAGCTTTGATTTAAAAATACATTTCATTATTCAGAAAATTCTGAAAAATCTTATTTATTATTTTAAATTCGAAAATTGATTAAACTTAATTATTTTAATTATTTTAATTAATAATTAATTAAATTAATTAATTGATTAATTCTTTTAATCAGTTAATTCTTAAAAATTGATTATTAATTAGATTTAATTAATTTAAAATTCAGTTTAATTATTTTCAAACCTAATTTGTTATTTAAAAATAGTTTGAGAATTTAAAGAGTGTCAATTAATTTTATTAATTGATTTAATTGCATTTAAAATACTTATATTGGATTTAAAAATCCGATTTTTGATTTAAAAAATTGTTTGTGGCTTATTTAAATTCAAATAAGTTTCGTGTGATGTTTTAAAAATAGTTATAAGTGCTATATGGTTTGTATGAGTTGTGTAATGTGTTTTATAGTCAGTATATGCCCGTACTAGGGCTAGTGTCTGAGTTTTTAATCTCGTAAATTAGACCGGGCGTCCGATACGTAACCGGTCACTTGTTTAAATGTGTTATGTGAATGATGTGAATTATCTGTTGTTGAGTCATGCATGCGAATAAATTGTGTGGAGACTTTTTTGAGTAATGGGTTGTGTCTAATGTTATCACGAGGGGTAGACGGGATAGAAATTTGTCGGTTATGTTAGAAAGTGAGATTTACGAGGCCGTTGACTCGGATGTTGACTTTTTATAGTATGGGGATTGTCGTCAAGCGAGTTACGTGGATTCGAAATGGTAGAAGCAGACTAGTGGTATTCGCAAGAGCGTTAAAGCAAAGAAGGACGGAAGTCGAGAATCGTGCGATAAGACAGAATAAGGAGGGATCGTATTGTTTCAGCATTACGAAATAGCTAAGGACCAGAGGCAAGTGTTTATACCCTTGCTTATTAATTAAGGGATATTATCTTGAATTATTAGTATGCATGTTGAATGCTTATTACTGAATTTTCAAATGTTGATTTCTTTGCATTGAATTGCAAGTATGTTATTTAATCTCGTAAATTGACGAGTACTCTTTTATACCTTTTTGGTTTAGATTCATATTTTCATATTGATCGGAGAGATATAATTATTATATTGAAATGATTGAAAAGATAGTTATGGGCTGTATACTAAGGCCTTCTTTCAAAGACTTGATTTAAAAATGCTAAGTTGGAATATTACCAACCCTAGATGAGCGGGAACTTGTGAACCCTATGAGGGAAAACTTATTCTGAAATTCTAAAGTGGTGTTGCTTGCCCTTCGGGTATTCCGTTTTTCACCTTGCACCTATGCAAACCTTGTTATCCTTTCTTGTTAATGCGGTCATCTGATCCATTCCCTGATTCGAATTCATATATGCTGTGCATGATTTAGTTTACTTCCTTCAAGTACAAGGCTTATCTATTATAAGTACATGTTCGAAGGACTTGAACTATTTCTGTCAGAAGTTGATAAACCCTTGTTTTCTTCATTTATAAACTTCACCTTGAATTCTTCTTAAACTTGAACTTGACTCTCTTGTCATTTACCAGATTGGTAAACCTTAATTAATTCTTCCATAATGTGATGATTTGAACTATTGAGGCCATCTAGAGCCTGTTCTTTGAACCCTACTCTATATTGACTTGTTACCCTTTTCTGTTGATATCATATTGTCTGTTTCATATCAGATTCAATCTTGTTAAGCATGTTATTGTTTATTCTTTGAACCCTACTCTATATTGACTTGTTACACTTTCTGTTGATATCATATTGTCTGTTTCATATCAGACTTAACCTTGTTGAGCATGTCATTGTTTATTCTTCATTATTATCCCAGTTGTTGCATCGATCTTGTCGATATTTATGATGTTGTTACTTGCCATGTGTACTCCCCATTGTTGTGTCGATCTCGTCGATACTAGATTATATTGCTATCCCTTTTATTGATTCTTCATAATTGAACTGTTTCCTGGAACGTGAGTTTTCCAGCAATTGTTGTATTAGGTTGTCGATTCTTCCAACACCTGATTGTCGAAGTAAGGTTGTCAATTGTTCTGACACCTGACGTATATAATAGAGGATTGGAATGTTTTTAAAAACTGGACCAATTATTGGTCGGGCCATTTATGATCGATGTAATTTAGGCCCAGATTGGCCTTGGATCCGTAGAGGACTATGCATGAGCTAGTCCGGGGTTGTTGCGTGGCTGGCCAGCAGCACAACCTTTGATTTGATAAAATGTGAAAATCCAATTCTAGAATAAGTTCTTATTTTTGGGATGAGTTACATCCATATGTTTTGTTCGTGTGAGTTATGACCTGATTCTCAGGTTTATTCGTTGCGTGAAGTTGTTGGTTCGTTGATTAATAATAGTGGTTTCAATCTTGCTGAAATCACTTACTCTTAATACATTTGGATTCCAAATAGTCGAAATCCACTTCCTTGATTCCATTGGCAGTCGTGAGATATCTATCTTGATGAGTTTTATTCATACCGCATATCCAGTCGGTACCATGTTGAAGTCTCGAAATGCGTTCTTTATTTCTTGACCGAGCGTGTTGGCTCATTCTTACCCCTTGATTATTCTAACCTTCCAGAGTTGTTGGTTTCGGAAAATGTTGTGAATAGATCTGTTATCTTAAAAATTAGTATTTTTGTACAAGCTATGGTCTTGAAGACGTATGAGTTATATTTATTTCATATTTTCTACATACTATTGTAGTTATTGTTGATTCGGTCATCGTAACGACCAATATAAATCTTTTGTGTTTTAAAACTATTCGGTTGCGAGAAACTGAATGAGAAATTGTGGTAAATTACCAAACTTGTTTTGAAAATATTAGAGATTACAAATGTTTAAGCCAAAGGCTTGTTTATTTGAAAATCCAAAGTTTATTTTGGAAACCTTTCGTATTATATTTAATAATGCGCTTGCTGAGCAATTCATTCGCTCATACTTGTTTTATTTATATTTATTTTAGCCTTCCAGAAAGAAGGTGTATTGGCGAGAGTTGTCCGCATAGCTGATCAGAGATGGGGAAAGATATTAGCGTAAAGACGTTCTGATCCAGAGCATTTGGAGCTAGTGAGAGGTTGTGTATATAGATGTTTTCCATTGAATAATATATTTTATAAGATTAGTTGCCTGGTATACTTCTTATCGAAGTTATACTAGTGTATTAGAATTTTTGTAAAGAGAATGGTTGTAAGGAAGAAAGATTGTTGTAATGAAATTTGGATTCTTGTTTCTAGCACTATAACCTTTAAAGATTCTTGGTAGAGTTGGGGTCACAGATATTATTATTATTGTGTTGATTTTATATTGAACAGGTTGTTTGGATTAAGAGTGCAGCGTGACGACCAAATCCTTTGACCCCGGATTTGGGGGCGTTACAGTTGGTATCAGAGCAAGGGTTATAGTAAAACTAGAAACGAGAGTGTGTGGGAGTGTATATAGTTATATAAGGAACGTCAGAGCTCATTTAGAGTTCGTATTGGACTATTGGATATAGTACCGCTGAGTGAGTTGAGATGGAGGTATTTGATTGAGATAGTTGTGCTGAAATGGATAGAACTTCTTGCGTTTGTAGACGTCTATGGCGGAATCTTCGAGGACTATTACGAGTCGACGACGACGTACGATATTGATAACCTTGCGACGTGGAAAAGAAGGGCTGAAATCGAATAACGTGGAAAAGAAGGGCTGAAATCGAATAACGTGGAGAAGAAGGGCTGAAATCGAATAACGAGCTATCGAAGGAGTCGACGGAGGAGGCATATGTGAAGACCTTGGTAATACCTTCCCATCCTAATGAAATATTTTACATTCCTTTAAAGAGAAACCTGTGTTGGTGAATATATTCCACCTTTTGACCTTGTACTTGATACTTTTGATCAATCATGATTGCAATTGCATCAGAGGTTGTTGTGATATCTATTTCAAATTTGTGAAGCCTGTTGAAAATATGCTATTCGAATTCCAACTCCTTTATTTTTCAGGGGTGGATAACTCTAGTTATGATGTGATACTACTTGTTGATACATCCCTTTTGTGGTTGTTTTCTTTTCTGGAAATAACACCTTTGGAATCTATTCAATTTCAATCCAAGGTGTGTATTTGAGATTTCTTATCGGAAGACCCTGGTTGTCAGTCCGACTCTAAATTTCTTTCATATTTCTCTACTCCAACTGAGGTAAACAACCCTATTTATAGGGGACACAAGGACTATCTGTCTATGTGATAGAAGTCTGACGGGACGCCGTCACTTGTGTGTTGTGAAATACAAGAAGGCTAATTACCTTTAGTATTGTCTTAATAGAGACACACAACATTGAGTTCATGTGATCAAATTGGTCTCTCAGTAATTCCTTCACTTCCAATAATGTTTGCTTTGGAATATACAGATTTGGTAACCCCAATTGTGGGACATTTGCTGCGATATAGAATCTTTTCACTTCAAAATATCATGAATTTTTGTTATACCAAATAATCTGGGGGGTATGCCATTAGGGTGAACTGAAATTTACCCTACCATAATGAACGAAGAATTTGCGATTGAATTACCACGAGCGAAAGCGGATTACGATGCGATTAGAATGCTAGTAACATATAACGGAGCCAGTTGTTCTCTCTCTATCGATTAACGTTACGATGTGGAAGAAGTGAAGTTAGATAATTCAAGAGTTGATTGGAAATTGGGAAAAATGTGTAATTGTGCTAATGATATCCCGTGTTGTGGAAGATGGACATAATAGGTTTTTGTCTCAATGAGAAGAACTTTTAAAATTTGATGATAGGCTAACAATGGAGAATGAGTTAATCTTTGAGTATTTCAGGATTGTATGATATGGTTGCAAGTCTCTTGCTCACGATAGTTAAGGTAGATCCTACCAGTCAATGTGGATGTATAGAATGAGAATCAAGATAATGTCGAGTTGATCAAGCTGTTTGGGAAATGAGATGGAACCATGGAAAAAGTGTCTTGAGTGTTGCTGTGAATGTATCTTCTGAATTATTTAGGAATCAGATGGAGAACAATTAAGTTATTGGAACTAGGTAGAACAATTTTAAAGATATGGGACTAAGTCACCAAGTTGATAAGGAATATTCTCCCAATTGTAAATAGGAAAAGAAGACGAAGAGGTGTTAATAAGGATTTAAAGACAATGGATGAGGTAATGAGTGATTGTTTTAAACTGAATATTTGTTTGGCACGGAAGGTATGTGATCGTTGAAAGCAGTTGTTAAATATATTGGAGGTAGATAAAGTTGACCCAAGAATATGGATGGCTGATAGTATGAGTAGAAAAAGGGAGATTAGAGACGTAAATATCTTCGGTTCAAGGATTAGAAAGGATGGAGTTTTAAGGTTATGATAACAAGAGATCAACTAGAAGGAATGACAGAAAATAAGGATTCAACCAGGATTGATTAAAGAGAAAGGGCTACATAAAGGAAAGAGTTATGGAAAAAGAAAAGGATTCAATTATAGGAAGGAACGAGAAAGTATAAGGAATAAGAAAGAAGTGCAAGAATATATAAGAGGTTTAAAAAGGATATTAATGTTGGTGAGTATTTAAATGCTTGGGATGCTAGAAAATGAAGACAGAGTAACAGAGGTATAGTAGACGATTACAACTAAAGAGATTCCTGAATGGAAGTGGAAACATATTAAGATAGACTTTGTAGTAGAGTTGCTAAGGCTTAGAGCTAATCATGATAGTATTTGAGTTATTATTGACCGATTAACGAGAGATATTTATTAGATGAATTGGTTCATCTCTAGCTATTTGAATGAGGTAATAGTACGGCATGGAATGACGGGTTCAAATGTATGTGACAGAGATCCGCGACCTAATTAAAGGATTCAGACAGACTATGATTGTGCACTAAATTTTGAAGGTAATTGGAAGGATCATTTACCATGATTAGATTTCCTTACGACAACAGTTACTATGACGATTTTGAAATGCTACCTTACGTCGATCCACTGTGTGTTGGGAAAGTTGCGTATAAGTTTGCGTACCACTCCATGAGTGGTGTATTGATAGTGTATTTCATAAAATACGAACCTATAGAGATTTAGTTAAATTGTTCTATGTTGAGTAACCAATTGAGATATTGAGTCCGTATGAGAGAGTGATGAGTAATAGAGGAGTCAAATTAGTATGAGTATGAGGAGAAATCCTAAGGTTGAAGAGTCAACCTAGGAATTTGAAAATGAGATGTTGGAAAATATCCACCTATGTTTGCGCAAGTTGATTTTGAGGACAGAATCCTGTTAAGGGGGAAAGGATGTAAGATCCGGGAAAATTACGTGTTATTATATGATGTGAAATGAAATTTTAATTTCATATTAAGAGTTATTAAATGATTTATCTGTTTAAACGTGCTAAGTTATTCGTTAAATGATTGAATATGTGATATTGTGGTGCTATGTGAAATGTGTGGGGAATTTGAAATTATTTTGAAAAGGGTGTCATACTATTTTATTTTATTTTAATTATCGAAAAGAAAATTTGGATCGTTCCCAAATTATTCGGGAGATTGGTATATCGTTCGTACCAATATTTCATTCGTTAAAGTAGGAAGTATTCGAAAATATTCGCAATAAAGGTATTTTGGTTCGTATATTTTGAATTAAACGATACTTGTAGTTATCCGTACTTTATGGATGCTTATCGTCTCGTGAAACATGTATTCTGCTTTATTAAAGGTTTAAAGCATATATTCTGTTATATTGTATTTAAAGCGATCTATCGGATCAGTATCGATCCAAAAATGTCGTTTGGGGTATTATTTTCTGTTTATTATAAAAAGGCAAATCGTACTTTGTTTTCGTATAATCAAGCTTAATTACAGTTAAAAATCCGAAAACCCCTAGAACGTGTTCTTCGTGTTCTTGAGAATCAAACCAACTTTTGAAGGCGTTATCGGAATCCGATTTCGATGTTCTTGTAACCAAATCGAATCTCTCATCATCCTCTACCTAAATCCACCATCAAAATTCATGTGGGTATGATTTTCTGATCTTTCCGATTTTTAATTATTTATTTATTTTCGAATTTTTGATTTAATTTGGGGGAATCTTCGTTCGTGATTTTTCTTGATAATTGATGACATGACTGGCTTGTATGTGTTGTAAGAAGTATGAATATGATTTTTATTTCAGTTTTGGTTGTATAAATCGAGCTATTCGAATTTTTAAAAGCTCATCGGAAAGTTGTGGTTTTGCCGAATTTGTGCGTGATCGATTGGTCCTTGATTTTGATTAAGCGAATAGATAGATCGTGAGACTTAGAATCTACCTGTGTAAGCGGTGTTAAATTTGGTTTAGGTTTCAGGGTTGACCGGAAAAATCGAGGTCGCCGGTTTCTGGGTTTTTCCCGACTGATTGCGAGTTGTGGTTGCTGGTGTTGGTACGCTTTGATTGGTGTAAGTGTTGTTGGGTATGTGTGGGTTGAAGGAGGGATAAAAGCCGCGAGTTTGGGGACGTTTGGAACCGTCGGAGAAGTTTTCGGTGGCCGGAACCACGCCGGAAACTGGGAAACCCAGTTTTCCGGTGGTGTTCTTCGCCAACCCGGAAACGTTCTTGGCAACCCGTTTTCAAACCCTAACCCGACCCGGTTTCAATCCCCCTAACCCTAATTTCTTTTCTGAAAAGTGTTTCTGAGTTTTATTTTTTAAAATAAATCGAAAATTGTTTTAAAAATTCTAAAAATCATATCTTTGATTTAAAAATACATTTCATTATTCAGAAAATTCTAAAAAATCTTATTTATTATTTTAAATTCAAAAATTGATTAAACTTAATTATTTTAATTATTTTAATTAATAATTAATTAAATTAATTAATTGATTAATTCTTTTAATCAGTTAATTCTTAAAAATTGATTATTAATTAGATTTAATTAATTTAAAATTCAGTTTAAATATTTTCAAACCTAATTTGTTATTTCAAAATAGTTTGAGAATTTAAAGAGTGTCAATTAATATTATTAATTGATTTAATTGCATTTAAAATACTTATATTGGATTTAAAAATCCGATTTTTGATTTAAAAAATTGTTTGTGGCTTATTTAAATTCAAATAAGTTTCGTGTGATGTTTTAAAAATAGTTATAAGTGCTATATGGTTTGTATGAGTTGTGTAATGTGTTTTATAGTCAGTATATGCCCGTACTAGGGCTAGTGTCTGAGTTTTTAATCTCGTAAATTAGACCGGGCGCCCGATACGTAATCGATCACTTGTTTAAATGTGTTATGTGAATGATGTGAATTATCTGTTGTTGAGTCATGCATGCGAATAAATTGTGTGGAGACTTTTTTGAGTAATGGGTTGTGTCTAATGTTATCACGAGGGGTAGACGGGATAGAAATTTGTCGGTTATGTCATAAAGTGAGATTTACGAGGCCGTTGACTCGGATGTTGACTTTTTATAGTATGGGGATTGTCGTCAAGCGAGTTACGTGGATTCGAAATGGTAGAAGCAGACTAGTGGTATTCGCAAGAGCGTTAAAGCAAAGAAGGACGGAAGTCGAGAATCGTGCAATAAGACAGAATAAGGAGGGATCGTATTGTTTCAGCATTACGAAATAGCTAAGGACCAGAGGCAAGTGTTTATACCCTTGCTTATTAATTAAGGGATATTATCTTGAATTATTAGTATGCATGTTGAATGCTTATTACTGAATTTTCAAATGTTGATTTCTTTGCATTGAATTGCAAGTATGTTATTTAATCTCGTAAATTGACGAGTACTCTTTTATACCTTTTTGGTTTAGATTCATATTTTCATATTGATCGGAGAGATATAATTATTATATTGAAATGATTGAAAAGATAGTTATGGGCTGTATACTAAGGCCTTCTTTCAAAGACTTGATTTAAAAATGCTAAGTTGGAATATTACCAACCCTAGATGAGCGGGAACTTGTGAACCCTATGAGGGAAAACTTATTCTGAAATTCTAAAGTGGTGTTGCTTGCCCTTCGGGTATTCCATTTTTCACCTTGCACCTATGCAAACCTTGTTATCCTTTCTTGTTAATGCGATCATCTGATCCATTCCCTGATTCGAATTCATATATGCTGTGCATGATTTAGTTTACTTCCTTCAAGTACAAGGCTTATCTATATTATAAGTACATGTTCGAAGGACTTGAACTATTTCTGTCAGAAGTTGATAAACCCTTGTTTTCTTCATTTATAAACTTCACCTTGAATTCTTCTTAAACTTGAACTTGACTCTCTTGTCATTTACCAGATTGGTAAACCTTAATTAATTCTTCCATAATGTGATGATTTGAACTATTGAGGCCATCTAGAGCCTGTTCTTTGAACCCTACTCTATATTGACTTGTTACCCTTTTCTGTTGATATCATATTGTCTGTTTCATATCAGATTCAATCTTGTTAAGCATGTTATTGTTTATTCTTTGAACCCTACTCTATATTGACTTGTTACACTTTCTGTTGATATCATATTGTTTGTTTCATATCAGACTTAACCTTGTTGAGCATGTCATTGTTTATTCTTCATTATTATCCCAGTTGTTGCATCAATCTCGTCGATATTTATGATGTTGTTACTTGCCATGTGTACTCCCCATTGTTGTGTCGATCTCGTCGATACTAGATTATATTGCTATCCCTTTTATTGATTCTTCATAATTGAACTGTTTCCTGGAACGTGAGTTTTCCAGCAATTGTTGTATTAGGTTGTCGATTCTTCCGACACCTGATTGTTGAAGTAAGGTTGTCAATTATTCTGACACCTGACGTATATAATATAGGATTGGAATGTTTTTAAAAACTGGACCAATTATTGGTCGGGCCATTTATGATCGATGTAATTTAGGCCCAGATTGGCCTTGGATCCGTAGAGGACTATGCATGAGCTAGTCCGGGGTTGTTACGTGGCTGGCCAGCAGCACAACCTTTGATTTGATAAAATGTGAAAATCCAATTCTAGAATAAGTTCTTATTTTTGGGATGAGTTACATCCATATGTTTTGTTCGTGTGAGTTATGACCTGATTCTCAGGTTTATTCGTTGCGTGAAGTTGTTGGTTCGTTGATTAATAATAGTGGTTTCAATCTTGCTGAAATCACTTACTCTTAATACATTTGGATTCCAAATAGTCGAAATCCACTTCCTTGATTCCATTGACAGTCGTGAGATATCTATCTTGATGAGTTTTATTCATACCGCATATCCAGTCGGTACCATGTTGAAGTCTCGAAATGCGTTCTTTATTCCTTGACCGAGCGTGTTGGCTCATTCTTACCCCTTGATTATTCTAACCTTCCAGAGTTGTTGGTTTCAGAAAATGTTGTGAATAGATCTGTTATCTTAAAAATTAGTATTTTTGTACAAGCTATGGTCTTGAAGACGTATGAGTTATATTTATTTCATATTTTCTACATACTATTGTAGTTATTGTTGATTCGGTCATCGTAACGACCAATATAAATCTTTTGTGTTTTAAAACTATTCGGTTGCGAGAAACTGAATGAGAAATTGTGGTAAATTACCAAACTTGTTTTGAAAATATTAGAGATTACAAATGTTTAAGCCAAAGGCTTGTTTATTTGAAAATCCAAAGTTTATTTTGGAAACCTTTCGTATTATATTTAATAATGCGCTTGCTGAGCAATTCATTCGCTCATACTTGTTTTATTTATATTTATTTTAGCCTGCCAGAAAGAAGGTGTATTGGCGAGAGTTGTCCGCATAGCTGATCAGAGATGGGGAAATATATTAGCGTAAAGACGTTCTGATCCAGAGCATTTGGAGCTAGTGAGAGGTTGTGTATATAGATGTTTTCCAGTGAATAATATATTGTATAAGATTAGTTGCCTGGTATACTTCTTATCGAAGTTATACTAGTGTATTAGAATTTTTGTAAAGAGAATGGTTGTAAGGAAGAAAGATTGTTGTAATGAAATTTGGATTCTTGTTTCTAGCACTATAACCTTTAAAGATTCTTGGTAGAGTTGGGGTCACAGATATTATTATTATTGTGTTGATTTTATATTGAACAGGTTGTTTGGATTAAGAGTGCAGCGTGACGACCAAATCCTTTGACCCCGGATTTGGGGGCGTTACACCAGCTTTCTCAACCAAATCTGATAGCAGGGCTCTATCTCCGGTCATATGCCTTGAACATCCACTGTCAAGAATCCACATAACACGGTTTACCTGTTTAACTCCCTGCAATATCAAATTGATTAGACCTTCTTCGGAGCCCAAATTTGATTGGGTCCGGCATACTTAGAGAACTGGCCTTTGTCAGGCAAAACAACCTTTTTAGCTACAACTACTTCATCCTCTTTCACAAAAGAGCGTTTCCATTTATAGCCAGCCTTAACACATTTCTGAGTAGGCTTAGGGATAAATGAATCCACTCTAGTCTTAGGAGGACTAGTAGTCTTAGCTTTAACATGCTTCTTATTATTAACATGTTGGCGTGGAGCAGTCTTATCTTTAGATACATGTTTTTTATTAAAGTAAGCATACATAACATTAAAAGCACAAGACATGCAATTAATCACACCACATGCTTTATGAGAAGAATTAACAGCAGGCATGTTAGTACTACAGTTGTTTTGATCCAACTTATGGACATCTGATTTAGTCTTTTTAGTTGTAGCAACTTTGACTGGAATATCAGATATACACTTTTTGGACTGTGCAACTTCCAAAGCAATATCTTCTTCACGAATCTCCTCTGCAATGATGATAGAGTCTTCATTCAGAGGTTCTGCTTCGGACTCCTTACAGAAGGGTGTTTCAATACCCTTAAGCACATATGGAACACCCCTTCCTTCAGATCTGACTCTACAAGGGGAATTAATTCCAAGCAATCCAATGGCCTCATTATAATCATAACCTATACTGACATGATTACCCATAGCTTGTTTATTGAGAATCTCTTTAGCAGTCTTGCAAGAATTAAAGTAAGCATTGGCTTTAGTCTTCAGCTCACTAATCTCTTTCTTAAGAATGGTTTCCAGTTGAATATAACATTTAACCCTATTCTCAAGAAAAGCTATTTTCTCAACAAGTTCATCCTGATTAACATGCACTAGTTTTAATTCTTTTATCTCATTTTCAAGATTTGTGTTTAAAAGAATTATTCTATCATTTTCAGTGCGTGCACAATCTAAGGTGCCACCAAGATGACGAATCATTTCAGTATCAGTAAACTTTACCTCTGACATGTATGCAGATGAAGTGCTTGCCTCTTTAGCCACTAAAGCAAGATTCCCAATCTCACCTGCTTCTTCATCACTGTCAGTGTCATCCCAACTCTTTCCCTCAGCAACATAGGCTTTCCCAATCTTGTTCTTCTTGCTAGAATCAAATGTGTTTCTAGTCACTTGCTTTGGCTTTCTGCATTCAGTAGCAAAGTGACCCAACTCATTGCAATTGTAGCATCTGATTGTGCTCCTTTCCACAGTTCCAGTTTTGTAGCCACCCCTTGTGCCACTTGAAGAGGAAGATCCACCTCTCTGAAATCTGGGCCTGAACTTAAGATTGGGATTCCTATTGAATCTGAACTTCCCAAACTTCCTGACTATCAAAGCCAAATCACCATCCTCCATCTGATCAAGTTCTTCTAAAGAATAGAAGTCACCACCAGATTGATCAATGGATGTTAATCCATATTCAGCATCAATGACATTCATGTTAGAACTGGAAGGTTGAACAGTCTTCACTTCCAGTTTCTGTGGGACTTCAGCAGCCAGTGCAGTAGAAGTACTAACAATCTTCCCAGTTCCATACAGCTCCCTTTGTTGAATCTGCTCCAGCCCATAGGTCTTCAGAACACCATACAATCTCTCCAAAGCAATCTCATTCATATCTCGTGCTTCTCTAATGGCAGATATTTTGTGCTCCAAATGAGGTGGAAGTGTAAGAAGGAACTTCTTGTTAATCTCCTTGTTGGTGTAGTGCTTCCCATTGAGATTCAGATCATTGATTAATTTGTTGTATCTCTCAAAAACCTGAGAGATACCTTCACCAGGGTTTGATCTGAAATGCTCATATTGTGAGGTGAGAATTTCCAGCATATTCTCCCTAACTTCCTCTGTCCCCTCATTGATTATCTCTATGGTTCCCCAAATATGTTTGGCAGTATCACAATTTAGGACATGATTATGCATGATAGGATCAAGACAATCAATAAGGATCAACTGAAGACAGGAATCCAAGGTAACATCCTCTTTCTCATCAGGAGTGTAATCCTTGGAATCTTTAGGGTACATTCTAGCAGCCCTAGTAACAACATTATTCTCAATGAGTTCTCCCTCAATAATCATAGGGACTTTGGGACCGTTCTTCAGCACATCAATGTATTTAGGATTTGCAACCTTAAGAAATAGAAGCATTTTCTTCTTCCACATTGGATAATGCTCCTTGCTGAACATTGGGATTTTGACTGTACCCACTTTCTGTGTAGTAGACATCTTTTGAGATTTTTAGGAAAAAAAAAAATCAGAGTTTAAGAAAAATCTCAAAACAATTGGATCTTTGATTTGTATATCAATCAAAAGGCTCTGATACCAATTGTTAGGTCCTGATAAGTTTGTAGAAGGGGGGTTGAATACAAACTATACTGGTTTCTGGGTTTTTCCCGACTGATTGCGAGTTGTTGTTGCTGGTGTTGGTACGCTTTGATTGGTATAAGTGTTGTTGGGTATGTGTGGGTTGAAGGAGGGATAAAAGCCGCGAGTTTGGGGAAGTTTGGAACCGTCGGAGAAGTTTTCGGTGGCCGGAACCACGCCGGAAACTGGGAAACCCAGTTTTCCGGTGGTGTTCTTCGCCAACCCGGAAACGTTCTTGGCAACCCGTTTTCAAACCCTAACCCGACCCGGTTTCAATCCCCCTAACCCTAATTTCTTTTCTGAAAAGTGTTTCTGAGTTTTATTTTTTAAAATAAATCGAAAATTGTTTTAAAAATTCTAAAAATCATAGCTTTGATTTAAAAATACATTTCATTATTCAGAAAATTCTGAAAAATCTTATTTATTATTTTAAATTCGAAAATTGATTAAACTTAATTATTTTAATTATTTTAATTAATAATTAATTAAATTAATTAATTGATTAATTCTTTTAATCAGTTAATTCTTAAAAATTGATTATTAATTAGATTTAATTAATTTAAAATTCAGTTTAATTATTTTCAAACCTAATTTGTTATTTAAAAATAGTTTGAGAATTTAAAGAGTGTCAATTAATTTTATTAATTGATTTAATTGCATTTAAAATACTTATATTGGATTTAAAAATCCGATTTTTGATTTAAAAAATTGTTTGTGGCTTATTTAAATTCAAATAAGTTTCGTGTGATGTTTTAAAAATAGTTATAAGTGCTATATGGTTTGTATGAGTTGTGTAATGTGTTTTATAGTCAGTATATGCCCGTACTAGGGCTAGTGTCTGAGTTTTTAATCTCGTAAATTAGACCGGGCGTCCGATACGTAACCGGTCACTTGTTTAAATGTGTTATGTGAATGATGTGAATTATCTGTTGTTGAGTCATGCATGCGAATAAATTGTGTGGAGACTTTTTTGAGTAATGGGTTGTGTCTAATGTTATCACGAGGGGTAGACGGGATAGAAATTTGTCGGTTATGTTAGAAAGTGAGATTTACGAGGCCGTTGACTCGGATGTTGACTTTTTATAGTATGGGGATTGTCGTCAAGCGAGTTACGTGGATTCGAAATGGTAGAAGCAGACTAGTGGTATTCGCAAGAGCGTTAAAGCAAAGAAGGACGGAAGTCGAGAATCGTGCGATAAGACAGAATAAGGAGGGATCGTATTGTTTCAGCATTACGAAATAGCTAAGGACCAGAGGCAAGTGTTTATACCCTTGCTTATTAATTAAGGGATATTATCTTGAATTATTAGTATGCATGTTGAATGCTTATTACTGAATTTTCAAATGTTGATTTCTTTGCATTGAATTGCAAGTATGTTATTTAATCTCGTAAATTGACGAGTACTCTTTTATACCTTTTTGGTTTAGATTCATATTTTCATATTGATCGGAGAGATATAATTATTATATTGAAATGATTGAAAAGATAGTTATGGGCTGTATACTAAGGCCTTCTTTCAAAGACTTGATTTAAAAATGCTAAGTTGGAATATTACCAACCCTAGATGAGCGGGAACTTGTGAACCCTATGAGGGAAAACTTATTCTGAAATTCTAAAGTGGTGTTGCTTGCCCTTCGGGTATTCCGTTTTTCACCTTGCACCTATGCAAACCTTGTTATCCTTTCTTGTTAATGCGGTCATCTGATCCATTCCCTGATTCGAATTCATATATGCTGTGCATGATTTAGTTTACTTCCTTCAAGTACAAGGCTTATCTATTATAAGTACATGTTCGAAGGACTTGAACTATTTCTGTCAGAAGTTGATAAACCCTTGTTTTCTTCATTTATAAACTTCACCTTGAATTCTTCTTAAACTTGAACTTGACTCTCTTGTCATTTACCAGATTGGTAAACCTTAATTAATTCTTCCATAATGTGATGATTTGAACTATTGAGGCCATCTAGAGCCTGTTCTTTGAACCCTACTCTATATTGACTTGTTACCCTTTTCTGTTGATATCATATTGTCTGTTTCATATCAGATTCAATCTTGTTAAGCATGTTATTGTTTATTCTTTGAACCCTACTCTATATTGACTTGTTACACTTTCTGTTGATATCATATTGTCTGTTTCATATCAGACTTAACCTTGTTGAGCATGTCATTGTTCATTCTTCATTATTATCCCAGTTGTTGCATCGATCTCGTCGATATTTATGATGTTGTTACTTGCCATGTGTACTCCCCATTGTTGTGTCGATCTCGTCGATACTAGATTATATTGCTATCCCTTTTATTGATTCTTCATAATTGAACTGTTTCCTGGAACGTGAGTTTTCCAGCAATTGTTGTATTAGGTTGTCGATTCTTCCAACACCTGATTGTCGAAGTAAGGTTGTCAATTGTTCTGACACCTGACGTATATAATATAGGATTGGAATTTTTTTTAAAAATGGACCAATTATTGGTCGGGCCATTTATGGTCGATGTAATTTAGGCCCAGATTGGCCTTGGATCCGTAGAGGACTATGCATGAGCTAGTCCGGGGTTGTTACGTGGCTGGCCAGCAACACAACCTTTGATTTGATAAAATGTGAAAATCCAATTCTAGAATAAGTTCTTATTTTTGGGATGAGTTACATCCATATGTTTTGTTCGTGTGAGTTATGACCTGATTCTCAGGTTTATTCGTTGCGTGAAGTTGTTGGTTCGTTGATTAATAATAGTGGTTTCAATCTTGCTGAAATCACTTACTCTTAATACATTTGGATTCCAAATAGTCGAAATCCACTTCCTTGATTCCATTGGCAGTCGTGAGATATCTATCTTGATGAGTTTTATTCATACCGCATATCCAGTCGGTACCATGTTGAAGTCTCGAAATGCGTTCTGTATTCCTTGACCGAGCGTGTTGGCTCATCCTTACCCCTTGATTATTCTAACCTTCCAGAGTTGTTGGTTTCGGAAAATGTTGTGAATAGATCTGTTATCTTAAAAATTAGTATTTTTGTACAAGCTATGGTCTTGAAGACGTATGAGTTATATTTATTTCATATTTTCTACATACTATTGTAGTTATTGTTGATTCGGTCATCGTAACGACCAATATAAATCTTTTGTGTTTTAAAACTATTCGGTTGCGAGAAACTGAATGAGAAATTGTGGTAAATTACCAAACTTGTTTTGAAAATATTAGAGATTACAAATGTTTAAGCCAAAGGCTTGTTTATTTGAAAATCCAAAGTTTATTTTGGAAACCTTTCGTATTATATTTAATAATGCGCTTGCTGAGCAATTCATTCGCTCATACTTGTTTTATTTATATTTATTTTAGCCTGCCAGAAAGAAGGTGTATTGGCGAGAGTTGTCCGCATAGCTGATCAGAGATGGGGAAATATATTAGCGTAAAGACGTTCTGATCCAGAGCATTTGGAGCTAGTGAGAGGTTGTGTATATAGATGTTTTCCATTGAATAATATATTGTATAAGATTAGTTGCCTGGTATACTTCTTATCGAAGTTATACTAGTGTATTAGAATTTTTGTAAAGAGAATGGTTGTAAGGAAGAAAGATTGTTGTAATGAAATTTGGATTCTTGTTTCTAGCACTATAACCTTTAAAGATTCTTGGTAGAGTTGGGGTCACAGATATTATTATTATTGTGTTGATTTTATATTGAACAGGTTGTTTGGATTAAGAGTGCAGCGTGACGACCAAATCCTTTGACCCCGGATTTGGGGGCGTTACACCAGCTTTCTCAACCAAATCTGATAGCAGGGCTCTATCTCCGGTCATATGCCTTGAACATCCACTGTCAAGAATCCACATAACACGGTTTACCTGTTTAACTCCCTGCAATATCAAATTGATTAGACCTTCTTCGGAGCCCAAATTTGATTGGGTCCGGCATACTTAGAGAACTGGCCTTTGTCAGGCAAAACAACCTTTTTAGCTACAACTACTTCATCCTCTTTCACAAAAGAGCGTTTCCATTTATAGCCAGCCTTAACACATTTCTGAGTAGGCTTAGGGATAAATGAATCCACTCTAGTCTTAGGAGGACTAGTAGTCTTAGCTTTAACATGCTTCTTATTATTAACATGTTGGCGTGGAGCAGTCTTATCTTTAGATACATGTTTTTTATTAAAGTAAGCATACATAACATTAAAAGCACAAGACATGCAATTAATCACACCACATGCTTTATGAGAAGAATTAACAGCAGGCATGTTAGTACTACAGTTGTTTTGATCCAACTTATGGACATCTGATTTAGTCTTTTTAGTTGTAGCAACTTTGACTGGAATATCAGATATACACTTTTTGGACTGTGCAACTTCCAAAGCAATATCTTCTTCACGAATCTCCTCTGCAATGATGATAGAGTCTTCATTCAGAGGTTCTGCTTCGGACTCCTTACAGAAGGGTGTTTCAATACCCTTAAGCACATATGGAACACCCCTTCCTTCAGATCTGACTCTACAAGGGGAATTAATTCCAAGCAATCCAATGGCCTCATTATAATCATAACCTATACTGACATGATTACCCATAGCTTGTTTATTGAGAATCTCTTTAGCAGTCTTGCAAGAATTAAAGTAAGCATTGGCTTTAGTCTTCAGCTCACTAATCTCTTTCTTAAGAATGGTTTCCAGTTGAATATAACATTTAACCCTATTCTCAAGAAAAGCTATTTTCTCAACAAGTTCATCCTGATTAACATGCACTAGTTTTAATTCTTTTATCTCATTTTCAAGATTTGTGTTTAAAAGAATTATTCTATCATTTTCAGTGCGTGCACAATCTAAGGTGCCACCAAGATGACGAATCATTTCAGTATCAGTAAACTTTACCTCTGACATGTATGCAGATGAAGTGCTTGCCTCTTTAGCCACTAAAGCAAGGTTCCCAATCTCACCTGCTTCTTCATCACTGTCAGTGTCATCCCAACTCTTTCCCTCAGCAACATAGGCTTTCCCAATCTTGTTCTTCTTGCTAGAATCAAATGTGTTTCTAGTCACTTGCTTTGGCTTTCTGCATTCAGTAGCAAAGTGACCCAACTCATTGCAATTGTAGCATCTGATTGTGCTCCTTTCCACAGTTCCAGTTTTGTAGCCACCCCTTGTGCCACTTGAAGAGGAAGATCCACCTCTCTGAAATCTGGGCCTGAACTTAAGATTGGGATTCCTCTTGAATCTGAACTTCCCAAACTTCCTGACTATCAAAGCCAAATCACCATCCTCCAGCTGATCAAGTTCTTCTAAAGAATAGAAGTCACCACCAGATTGATCAATGGATGTTAATCCATATTCAGCATCAATGACATTCATGTTAGAACTGGAAGGTTGAACAGTCTTCACTTCCAGTTTCTGTGGGACTTCAGCAGCCAGTGCAGTAGAAGTACTAACAATCTTCCCAGTTCCATACAGCTCCCTTTGTTGAATCTGCTCCAGCTCATAGGTCTTCAAAACACCATACAATCTCTCCAAAGCAATCTCATTCATATCTCGTGCTTCTCTAATGGCAGATATTTTGTGCTCCAAATGAGGTGGAAGTGTAAGAAGGAACTTCTTGTTAATCTCCTTGTTGGTGTAGTGCTTCCCATTGAGATTCAGATCATTGATTAATTTGTTGTATCTCTCAAAAACCTGAGAGATACCTTCACCAGGGTTTGATCTGAAATGCTCATATTGTGAGGTGAGAATTTCCAGCATATTCTCCCTAACTTCCTCTGTCCCCTCATTGATTATCTCTATGGTTCCCCAAATGTGTTTGGCAGTATCACAATTTAGGACATGATTATGCATGATAGGATCAAGACAATCAATAAGGATCAACTGAAGACAGGAATCCAAGGTAACATCCTCTTTCTCATCAGGAGTGTAATCCTTGGCATCTTTAGGGTACATTCTAGCAGCCCTAGTAACAACATTATTCTCAATGAGTTCTCCCTCAATAATCATAGGGACTTTGGGACCGTTCTTCAGCACATCAATGTATTTAGGATTTGCAACCTTAAGAAATAGAAGCATTTTCTTCTTCCACATTGGATAATGCTCCTTGCTGAACATTGGGATTCTGACTGTACCCACTTTCTGTGTAGTAGACATCTTTTGAGATTTTTAGGAAAAAAAATCAGAGTTTAAGAAAAATCTCAAAACAATTGGATCTTTGATTTGTATATCAATCAAAAGTGTGATGCCTCAAATCCGGGGTCAGGATTTGGTGCCACTATCGCTCTGAATAAAACATAATTATACAGACGACCCCTCAACAAAGGATCGATCACAGGTTATGGTATGAAACAAGAATCTAAAATATCAAAGTTTATTACAACATCTAATTCAGTTTTATTACAAACCATAAGCCAACATCTAACCATTGGTGAGAACTAACATGAATTCTATCTGTCTGGCAACATGGAGCCTAAATTCTCGAATCAGGCCTTCTCACGGTCCTCTTAGCGGATACTCGAAAACTTCATACTCCATTCCTAACTGAAAGGTTAGGGAATAATAAAACAAGAGTGAGCCAAAAATTTGCTCAGCAAGTGTAACCAACAACGTATGTAAATATCAACTGGAAATCCATTATTAATCAAAAGGTAATCAATTGGTAATCAAATGATAATCAAAGGTATTCAATTGGTAACAAGTTTCAAGATATACTTCTCTATTCAAAGAATAAGATTAAGCAATTGAATTGGAACTTCCGATAAGACGGTACGAGCTATACGGGTGATCAGCCACGTAAAGCTCCAGACCATGTTTTCACAAGGTCCTAACATTCAGGATCCATAGGCACTCATTGGCCATAAAATAAATACATAAGTAACCAGGACCGCCGCCACGGTCAAAGTTTGTTCCATTCATAAGTAGTTCAACAAAAGGATTAAATGAATAAGAGGCTTTCAACATTTTCAACATTCATTTCAGGGTACAAACTAATTCAAGATTTTATTGCAAGGGTTTGAAAGTTTGATAATTGAAAGACATGGTAAGTAAATGAGCAAAGGGATAAGTATGTTTCGGGTATTCAAAAGTTAACAAAGGTCGACAAAATATAAGTCAAGAGAAAGGTTTATATGAATAAAGCAAAGGTGAAGGAACAATTGTAGGTTTTATAAGAAAGAGCAAGGTAAAAAGGGTACAATAACATGATATTGAGAACAATTGCATAAAGGTAAGTAAAGGATAAGTAAAAGTAGGACGTATACTTGCAATAGAATTCAAGGGTAACATTCACCTCATAATTTAAGAGAAACTACCACTTGAACAATAAGTGGAGGGAATAGACACTTGCCTCAAAAGCCGATAAACTAACTCAATAACTTGTACACCATTCCGACTTTACGTACACGGGCTCCTTTCCTGGCCTCCTACTTGTACCTATATAAAGGTATAATATCGTCTTAGTCTTTAACACTTAGTACCTCAGCTTTGTTTACGTATTACTAAATACTTCTACCCCATCGTCATACAATTTCATATACTTATATATATATACAATCAAGAAGCACATAGTGTCTTTACAACTTTAGTTAACATTTAAGCATGTAGTCACTTAGCATATATCGCTTAAGGACATCACATGACATTCCTCAATCTTATGACGGAAAAGTCTCAAAACAAAGTACTTTAATAACTCTATCTACATTCTTGGACAACATTAACACTTAATCACATAAGCCATGTATACGCACCTCAAGAATTATACCAACCACCTAAATCAATTTACGATTAAGCTTCGATTTAACTAATCGAAACCCAATCTTAATTGCTAAAGCAATACAAGGTCTAATTAAAGACGTCCACGTAATTCAACATAATATATACTTATTCAATTGACGACAACCTATGTCAGTTAAAGTTTAACTAAACAATTAGCATAGAAGTGACCATGTATACCATTTAAGATTGAATAAAACTATGTCATTACAATACCACCATCAACACCCTCCTTCCTTCTTCCCTTCTTCTTCTCGGCCTCTCGACCTCTCCCTCTTTTCTTTCTTTTCTCTCCTCCTCGGCCTCTCGACCTTATGCTAACACCAACCACACACGAACAAGTACACACACACAAGAACACAATGGTGAACACATTTTAAAAGACTACGCACACATACACATACACTAACTCAATTTACACAACCTTTGCGAAAACACACATTACCCAAGTTTACATTTTTTTTAAATATCACGCACACTTTTAAAATCATTCTTTTAGTCACTCACACCCTCACACACACCATATACTTTGAAAGAAGCTTTTACGTGAAAAGAAATAATTTTATAAAACAAGACACACTCATATTAAACACATTTTATGAAAATGACACACTTCCTTTGTAAATACACCTTCAAGAACTTAGTTTTAAAAGAACCCGAAATTACATTTTGAAAATACACACCTATGAACACTCTTTGAAAATACACACACCTATACATTTTGAAAATACACACACCTATGAATACATTTTGAAAATCACACTTCCAAACTCAAAGTTTTTAAATCAATTCCTTCCCTTCCAACTTCATCTCTCTCTCGGCTCACCCTCAACCTCTCCCCATTCTTCCTCTCGGCCTCTCTCTCCTCCTCTCGGCTTCTCCCTCTCTCTCTCTTTCTAACTATCCTCCTTCCACCTTAACTCCCATCCTTCAAACCACAACCATATCAATCTCAACCCAAAGTTCAATCAACAAATTTTTCAATTGTAACTAACATCTATATATATATAAAAATATATCATACTTTCACTTAAACTAACATGCAACTCACAATACACTTAATTAACATATATACAAGTTCTATTTCATCTCGAAATTACTAACCCATAACTTTAATACCATAATCACTAGGATCTTCAAGAACCTCTTACATGCAACCAATAATATTTCAAATTCCTACTACCCATATTACATACAACATATATACTTAATAAGAATCAAAGCCCACTAACAAACTTTAATCAAAATCATCATGGTTCACAAAATTTATGACATGCATCAACAAAATGAACTTGAGTTCAACTTTTTAAACATGGAAATCAAGACCATGGCTCACAAGGATCATTGCAATGGTCGGGTTTCTTCTCGGATGAGCCCAAAATGATGGATCTCACCGAGAATCATCCCTATAACTAGTAATCAACCATTGCATGAAAGTTTTACACAAAAGGAAGAAGAATCCGAAAATTTCCGAATTTAAAAATTGAATCAAAACTTAAAATGGATACAAGAAGGTTGTAGAGATTAGAGAGAGGAGTATTTTGGTTACTCACACTTGTAATTTGGGTGAGAGAAACACAAGTTATGGTGGTTTTGATTTTGTAAGAGATGAAGAACAAGAGAGAGAAATGGGTGTTGGGGAGAGAAGAAGAAGAAGAAGAAGAAGAAGAGAGAGAACGGGTGGGGGAGCCGATGGGGGTGGGTAGGGGTTTTTATAGGGGAGTTAAAGTAGTGTAAAAGTAAACACTTTTTAGTTATTTAATTATTAAATGACAAAAATGTCCAATTAAATAAAATACTAACATGATAAAAATCAAGGGCTTTCATGTAAATTCATAATCCCATTCCTAGATCCCATAGAAATATTATTCTACAAATAACTTTTGTAGATTAGTTAAATAAAATTACATTTACAAAGAATAATCAAATAAAATGTCTTTTAAATCCCAAAAATAAATTTTAAATAGAATCTTACCATTCACCAGGTAAATAAATAAATTACCTATTGAAAATAAATAATCTAGAAGGTGTAGCATCTCTCAAAATAATTAATTAAAATAATGAAGTGGTTATAAAATTTAAATCATGAGTTTAAGACTAAAATAGAATAAGACAATGCTAAGAAATATTTTATGCTATTAATTAAATAATTAAAGCATTTTCTAATTTTAATATAAATATTATATGCCCCAAATAAATTCTCAGAGCACTTAAATAAAATTTAGAAACCACATTCACAATTAACTAATTATTCACCACGCATATAATTCACATTTTAAGCACGTAACAATTATGTCACATAAAGAAATTTCAAAATTATAGAACTATATCAAATAATTATTTTTATCTCAAATAAGTATGACTAAAATGTGAGCTTACACATAAGTCACATTATACCAAGATCATCATTGCTAACTAAAATTTCAAGAATAAAATCTCAATTGCTATTACTAGCAATAAATATAAAATAATTTTAAATAGTTGTTATTAACAAAATAAATTTAAGGCTACTCAAATTAGCACAAAGAGCCTATTAAACAATTATCATACACATATAAAATTAATGGTATTCACATATTGATAATAATTTACAAGTCAAAAATTCTAAGGCGTTACAACCTTCCCCCCTTAAAAGGATTCTGTCCTCAGAATCTATTACGTAAACAGCTGAGAGTACTTTTCTAACATTTTAGTTTCTAACTCCCAAGTTGATTCTTCAACCCTGGGGTTTCTCCACAACACTCTTACTAGTTCAACTATTTTATTTCTAAGCACTTTCTCTTTCCGATCTAAAATTTCTACTGTTTGCTCAACATAGTACAAATGAGTTTGAATCTCTATCGACTCATATTCTATTACATGGTTAGAATCGAAATAATACGTCTTAAGCATAGACACGTGAAATACATTATGGATATGTTGCATATATGGAGGTAAGGTTAGCTCATACGCAATCTTACCCACACGCTTCAATATCTTAAAAGGTCTAACTAATTTCGGACTCAGCCGTCCTTACTTACCAAATCCCGTTAGTCTTTTCCATGGTGACACTTAAAATAGGACTGACTCTCCCTTACTCTATAATCTATACCTTCCCTGGTTTAATCATCATATTACAGTCGTCGATTCCGAGTAGCTATTAATCCTTTCTGGATGAGCTCAATAGTTCTTTGGTCTGATATATTAACTCTGGTTCCAATCTCGTGCATTTATCAACTTCTTTTCAACCTATTGAAGATCTACATCTTTCTCCGTACAAGGCTTCATAAGCTGGCATTTTAATATTCGCGTGATAGCTATTGCGGTAAAAGAATTCCACTAATGTCAAACGACCATCTCAATTGTCTTCAAAATTCAACGTACAAACTCTAAATTTGTCTTCGATTGTCTAAATAGTCTATTTACTTTGACCATACGTTTGAGGATGATACATGGTACACATGTTCAACTTGGTTTATGAACATGCCAACAACTTTCTCCAAAATCTTGAATAGAATTGCGGGTCTTGGTCAAATTCGATTATTACTCGAATCACATGCCTCACTACTATCTTTATAGTCGATAAACCAATTTATCTAATGAAAGTTTCTCGTTGATGGGAAAGAAAGGTACGAACTTGGTAAATCCGTCGATCATAACTCAAATGGCATCATGAGATGTTCATTCTTAAATTCAGGAATTTCTAATGGTTGTAATAGTCCACTCAATCTCTGATGTTCGGTTTTAACTCTCTAACAGGTGAAACACTTACTCATACGAAATCATATTTTGAAATAACACACTCACACTTTTACAAGATTATGTTTTTGAATGACACACACACACACAAAGTCACATTTGTGAAAAGAACACGTTTAAAAGAATACGCACACACACATTTTTAAATCATATTTTAAATCATACTCATAAAATCTTATTTTTGAATAACACACTCACGCCTTTAGAAAATCATGTTTTTGAACAACTCACACCAAAATCACATTTTAAAGTACACACCCACTCACTCAAAATCCCATCTTTAGATTTCTACCTAAAAGTATACCTTTAAGAAAACTCTTTCTTTATAAAAACTTACTACTTTCTTTAAACAACACCCACACCTCAACACCTTCATGAAAGATTACACACACACTTTTAAAATCGTATTTTGAAAACACACAAAAGTACATTTTAAATTTACACACACAAAAAAAATTAACTTAAATCCTCTTTTTCCTAAAATCTTGCAATTGAATTGCTAATCTTTACATTTCTGCTGGTGCCATTCTATATGGTGCCTTTGAAATTCGTTTTAATCCGGGTGCTAAGTCTACAACAAACTCTATTTCCATTTTGGGAGTTAACCAGAAAGATCGTCGAGAAATATCTTCGGAAATTTGTCAACCACTGGAATCTATTCCCCTTAGGTGTCTCTTTACTGGTGTTAACCACATGTGCTAGATATACTTGACAACCTTGGCGCAATAATCTCATTCCCTACATGACAAGTTAGAATTTCTTTGTTTGTTTCTGACCTAGGAGCACAACTTCTACTTTATCGGTGGCTCGCAATTCCATTTTCCCATACTCTGTTAACCAATCCATTCTTAGAATTTACATCAAATCTCTCTGAATTGACTGGAATCAAGTAATCCTAAGAAAACGGTGATCTGTCATATCAATCTCACAGTGAGGAAAAGATAGATGAATCGATATACGCTCCTGATTAGATATTCCTATAGTCAAAGCTTTACTTAGTAGTTGAATCATACAACGCGGCTTATGAGCAAATTTTATAGAGGTAAAAGACTTGGTAGCTCCAAAATAAATTAACACTTTGGCATTTCCGTAATCTATTTGAAATGTATCTGTAACTACATCCTTATTTTCACTATATCGCTCATGGTCATATTAAGGGTTCTTGTCCTTGGTTGCTTAGTAAATGGTGGTCCATTCATCCTTAACATTTCGCTTACTGGACTTAACAATTGCAATCTCTTAAGAAACGTCACACCTCTCCATGCTTGTTACACGTAACTCTAGCCTTCGGTTTATAGCTCTCTTGGCGTAGTGTCCTCTCTGATTACATCTGTAACGTACCATATTGATCTTATTACAAACTTCCAGTTGCTTCTTTTCACACGTTCTACGTTCTGGTATCGGAGGTCTCAGAGGTCCTTGTTGATCCAAATCTTGTCGACGGTTCCTTTGACCATCACTTCCAGTTTCTATTCTTCTATATCCAGCATTCCTATTTGACTGATACTCAGGCCTTATATTGAAACGGTTCTGAAAATTCCTTAATTATTGGTCTTCTTCTCGTGTCTCCGCCTTCCCTTTTCTAGCTTTTTCTGTTTGTAATCAATAACTTTACTCCTAACCCATGATCTTACTTCACGTTGGAGTCTCTTAACTCTCTTCTCATCGATTTTCACATATTCGAACACAAACCTGACTAGCTCTATAAACTTTGCTTCATATTACGCTATGCTCAACTTATCCTGCTTCGGTCCTAAAGTTTATATCCAACATTTGGTCTCAAGACGTTCAAAACCTTGTAATGATCTAACTACCATATTCAAAGTGAAATATAGAATAAACAGGTGCTCATATATATACTTGCCCGACAAGTAGAATAACAGTCCTCTATAAACAATAACCAATGCCCCTCCAATATCACTTTATTTCATACTTCATCATGATTAGTATTGGTATATCCTTGTTACCTTCTCCTTATCCATACCAAATTCTCGGTAATAATAAACCTTGTAATCGTGTTGTAAGTCTAATGAGCAATCTGACTCGACGTTCAATCCTCCCTTTAAAACAATTTCCCAAACTCGATCAAAACAAATTTCCAGTCAATGTAGGCACAGCTTAATACTCAGAATACCGTCATTTTCGCCTTTGCGACTTCCAATCTTTGATACCTCTAAGAGTCGTAAGAGTTTCCGACAAAATGAACCAATAGATACGAAGGTGTCAACAAATATGGAAATATAACAAGCATGTTTAGTAAGAATTTCTGATAAAAAGAATTTAACTAAGAGATCAAAATGATCATCGAACTTTATCAGGTTGCATTTGTCACTTTAAACAACACAGTACAGAAGGTGGCCAACCTTTAGTACTTTTATGACAAACACACAACCAGTGGCGTCCCACCGGACTTCTATCACGCAGATAGAAAGTCCCTGAATCCCCTATATATATAGGGTTGTTCATCTTAGTTACAACAAGGAGGATAAAATTTTTTTAAGAGGAATATATGAAAGGTTTAAGAGTTTCAAAAGTTTATAAAATATTGGATCAAGTAGCCCCTGAACAAGAGAGGTATTTCGTAAAGAACAAAATAATAGAAGTGAAAAATTGAATCTTTGAAAAAGGTAAATTGAATAAAATCAATGACTAGTTGTGAACAAACTTATCCTTACATCGAACGAATGGAGGTAATCACGCCTTGTCTCATGTAGGTAGTTCTTAGGGAAGTAAATTTCTAGTCTGAGCTTATAGGTATGTCCCGCTAGTAAATCAATTTGTGCAATCTTGTACAAGGAAGGAATTTACACTTTAGCCGCTCCTCTGGATGAATGTCCATATCACGGGGGTAAAATCGTTATCATATCGCAAGGAATTTATCTAAGTCTTTCTAGACGTTATCTTAGAGCTTCTACTCTCAATCAACTCTAACTATACTTGGTTCGGGACTCTGTGCGGTGTTTCCTATAGCGTTCGCGATGTAGCCGAAGTCGTAGATGAAATTCTGGAAAGTACGTAAAGATC
The DNA here is from genome assembly GCA_030848705.1 of Heracleum sosnowskyi. Taxonomy (NCBI): domain Eukaryota; kingdom Viridiplantae; phylum Streptophyta; class Magnoliopsida; order Apiales; family Apiaceae; genus Heracleum; species Heracleum sosnowskyi. The sequence goes on from CM061242.1 coordinate 70,372,372, forward strand.
TGCAGCTGATGTCTCCTGAAATGGTAGCTCTGACTCTCCGATTGACTCCTCCAGCTTCGAATTAGTTGCCCCGTCCGTAACCCGATCTTCAAACGGTTCTAGCGTATACTCGCTCGATATGTCGGAATACGATATAACATGGAAGTGCGTAAGTTAAGTTCATATTTCTACACAAAATTCGGCATGACCTAATCGTAAAATGGACTATGCCCTGCGTTAAAAATATCTCAAATACTTACTCAACCATCCACACATAATCCATAATTCGTTCAATATTCCATCCATCTCCAATCCCTTTCATTCTACACGTAAGAAATAACTCTGCCTTGACATGTAGCTATACTATAAGAAAATAAATTTACCCAAGGGGTAATGGAAATCTCCACTTGGTCGGGTGCATGCACTGATACTGATATTGACGACTCTGGCTTAGGAAAAGGAATCTCAGATGAAGGTTAATCTCTCAAAACAGCCATTATCTATAACAACACAATAATAAACCAAGAAGATACTTAAACGGTAAAGGGTTATCTTAATTCTACTAATACTCATCCTAAAGGTAACCTACATCTACAAATCCTATCTTACCTATGAAGCTTAAGTCCTAGAGCGAACCTATCCTATTGGTCAACACTATATTCATAGATCCTAACTCAAACTCTATGTGAGTTTTCTCATCGTTTTTCCTATCTTAGACTCTTCTACCTATTCTTGTTTCAGTGACCAATAACCTGTAGCTCTGATACCAACCTGTGACGCCTCAAATCCGGGGTCAGGATTTGGTGCCACTATCGCTCTGAATAAAACATAATTATACAGACGACCCCTCAACAAAGGATCGATCACAGGTTATGGTATGAAACAAGAATCTAAAATATCAAAGTTTATTACAACATCTAATTCAGTTTTATTACAAACCATAAGCCAACATCTAACCATTGGTGAGAACTAACATGAATTCTATCTGTCTGGCAACATGGAGCCTAAATTCTCGAATCAGGCCTTCTCACGGTCCTCTTAGCGGATACTCGAAAACTTCATACTCCATTCCTAACTGAAAGGTTAGGGAATAATAAAACAAGAGTGAGCCAAAAATTTGCTCAGCAAGTGTAACCAACAACGTATGTAAATATCAACTGGAAATCCATTATTAATCAAAAGGTAATCAATTGGTAATCAAATGATAATCAAAGGTATTCAATTGGTAACAAGTTTCAAGATATACTTCTCTATTCAAAGAATAAGATTAAGCAATTGAATTGGAACTTCCGATAAGACGGTACGAGCTATACGGGTGATCAGCCACGTAAAGCTCCAGACCATGTTTTCACAAGGTCCTAACATTCAGGATCCATAGGCACTCATTGGCCATAAAATAAATACATAAGTAACCAGGACCGCCGCCACGGTCAAAGTTTGTTCCATTCATAAGTAGTTCAACAAAAGGATTAAATGAATAAGAGGCTTTCAACATTTTCAACATTCATTTCAGGGTACAAACTAATTCAAGATTTTATTGCAAGGGTTTGAAAGTTTGATAATTGAAAGACATGGTAAGTAAATGAGCAAAGGGATAAGTATGTTTCGGGTATTCAAAAGTTAACAAAGGTCGACAAAATATAAGTCAAGAGAAAGGTTTATATGAATAAAGCAAAGGTGAAGGAACAATTGTAGGTTTTATAAGAAAGAGCAAGGTAAAAAGGGTACAATAACATGATATTGAGAACAATTGCATAAAGGTAAGTAAAGGATAAGTAAAAGTAGGACGTATACTTGCAATAGAATTCAAGGGTAACATTCACCTCATAATTTAAGAGAAACTACCACTTGAACAATAAGTGGAGGGAATAGACACTTGCCTCAAAAGCCGATAAACTAACTCAATAACTTGTACACCATTCCGACTTTACGTACACGGGCTCCTTTCCTGGCCTCCTACTTGTACCTATATAAAGGTATAATATCGTCTTAGTCTTTAACACTTAGTACCTCAGCTTTGTTTACGTATTACTAAATACTTCTACCCCATCGTCATACAATTTCATATACTTATATATATATACAATCAAGAAGCACATAGTGTCTTTACAACTTTAGTTAACATTTAAGCATGTAGTCACTTAGCATATATCGCTTAAGGACATCACATGACATTCCTCAATCTTATGACGGAAAAGTCTCAAAACAAAGTACTTTAATAACTCTATCTACATTCTTGGACAACATTAACACTTAATCACATAAGCCATGTATACGCACCTCAAGAATTATACCAACCACCTAAATCAATTTACGATTAAGCTTCGATTTAACTAATCGAAACCCAATCTTAATTGCTAAAGCAATACAAGGTCTAATTAAAGACGTCCACGTAATTCAACATAATATATACTTATTCAATTGACGACAACCTATGTCAGTTAAAGTTTAACTAAACAATTAGCATAGAAGTGACCATGTATACCATTTAAGATTGAATAAAACTATGTCATTACAATACCACCATCAACACCCTCCTTCCTTCTTCTCTTCTTCTTCTCGGCCTCTCGACCTCTCCCTCTTTTCTTTCTTTTCTCTCCTCCTCGGCCTCTCGACCTTATGCTAACACCAACCACACACGAACAAGTACACACACACAAGAACACAATGGTGAACACATTTTAAAAGACTACGCACACATACACATACACTAACTCAATTTACACAACCTTTGCGAAAACACACATTACCCAAGTTTACATTTTTTTAAATATCACGCACACTTTTAAAATCATTCTTTTAGTCACTCACACCCTCACACACACCATATACTTTGAAAGAAGCTTTTACGTGAAAAGAAATAATTTTATAAAACAAGACACACTCATATTAAACACATTTTATGAAAATGACACACTTCCTTTGTAAATACACCTTCAAGAACTTAGTTTTAAAAGAACCCGAAATTACATTTTGAAAATACACACCTATGAACACTCTTTGAAAATACACACACCTATACATTTTGAAAATACACACACCTATGAATACATTTTGAAAATCACACTTCCAAACTCAAAGTTTTTAAATCAATTCCTTCCCTTCCAACTTCATCTCTCTCTCGGCTCACCCTCAACCTCTCCCCATTCTTCCTCTCGGCCTCTCTCTCCTCCTCTCGGCTTCTCCCTCTCTCTCTCTTTCTAACTATCCTCCTTCCACCTTAACTCCCATCCTTCAAACCACAACCATATCAATCTCAACCCAAAGTTCAATCAACAAATTTTTCAATTGTAACTAACATCTATATATATATATAAATATATCATACTTTCACTTAAACTAACATGCAACTCACAATACACTTAATTAACATATATACAAGTTCTATTTCATCTCGAAATTACTAACCCATAACTTTAATACCATAATCACTAGGATCTTCAAGAACCTCTTACATGCAACCAATAATATTTCAAATTCCTACTACCCATATTACATACAACATATATACTTAATAAGAATCAAAGCCCACTAACAAACTTTAATCAAAATCATCATGGTTCACAAAATTTATGACATGCATCAACAAAATGAACTTGAGTTCAACTTTTTAAACATGGAAATCAAGACCATGGCTCACAAGGATCATTGCCATGGTCGGGTTTCTTCTCGGATGAGCCCAAAATGATGGATCTCACCGAGAATCATCCCTATAACTAGTAATCAACCATTGCATGTAAGTTTTACACAAAAGGAAGAAGAATCCGAAAATTTCCGAATTTAAAAATTGAATCAAAACTTAAAATGGATACAAGAAGGTTGTAGAGATTAGAGAGAGGAGTATTTTGGTTACTCACACTTGTAATTTGGGTGAGAGAAACACAAGTTATGGTGGTTTTGATTTTGTAAGAGATGAAGAACAAGAGAGAGAAATGGGTGTTGGGGAGAGAAGAAGAAGAAGAAGAAGAAGAAGAGAGAGAACAGGTGGGGGAGCCGATGGGGGTGGGTAGGGGTTTTTATAGGGGAGTTAAAGTAGTGTAAAAGTAAACACTTTTTAGTTATTTAATTATTAAATGACAAAAATGTCCAATTAAATAAAATACTAACATGATAAAAATCAAGGGCTTTCATGTAAATTCATAATCCCATTTCTAGATCCCATAGAAATATTATTCTACAAATAACTTTTGTAGATTAGTTAAATAAAATTACATTTACAAAGAATAATCAAATAAAATGTCTTTTAAATCCCAAAAATAAATTTTAAATAGAATCTTACCATTCACTAGGTAAATAAATAAATTACCTATTGAAAATAAATAATCTAGAAGGTGTAGCATCTCTCAAAATAATTAATTAAAATAATGAAGTGGTTATAAAATTTAAATCATGAGTTTAAGACTAAAATAGAATAAGACAATGCTAAGAAATATTTTATGCTATTAATTAAATAATTAAAGCATTTTCTAATTTTAATATAAATATTATATGCCCCAAATAAATTCTCAGAGCACTTAAATAAAATTTAGAAACCACATTCACAATTAACTAATTATTCACCACGCATATAATTCACATTTTAAGCACGTAACAATTATGTCACATAAAGAAATTTCAAAATTATAGAACTATATCAAATAATTATTTTTATCTCAAATAAGTATGACTAAAATGTGAGCTTACACATAAGTCACATTATACCAAGATCATCATTGCTAACTAAAATTTCAAGAATAAAATCTCAATTGCTATTACTAGCAATAAATATAAAATAATTTTAAATAGTTGTTATTAACAAAATAAATTTAAGGCTACTCAAATTAGCACAAAGAGCCTATTAAACAATTATCATACACATATAAAATTAATGGTATTCACATATTGATAATAATTTACAAGTCAAAAATTCTAAGGCGTTACAAAAAGGCTCTGATACCAATTGTTAGGTCCTGATAAGTTTGTAGAAGGGGGGTTGAATACAAACTATACCGTTTTATCGAAATTTGTCCTTTTAAGATTTAACAATTTAGAACAAATTAATGCGGAATAAAAACTGAAACAATATTCAAGTTAAATAGAAACTCTATTAAACTTGAGGGGTGTTACAATTTTGATCACTGATTACAAAGAACTTGATAAAACAAATCTAGAATAAATTCGACATGAATTTATCTATTTTTGTAATAAAAAGGATCGAATACTAAAAAGTAGTTCGATATAAAATCTAGGGATTATGATCCGCTAGAAAGTCAAAGCAGTACAAGAGATACAATTCTTATGGATTAAATGTTAAGAACAATCAAGAATTAATACTCCTGCAGAAATTTAGAGCTGTGCAGTTGAAGTTATGAAGACATAGGTATTTGATAATAAACTGCTGTGTCTTTTCTTCTGTTGGAATGTGAATGAATGTCAACTGCCTTTTTCTTTTATACAAATCACTTGTATATTTTTCCACGCGTCAATCCACTTAGCAGAATGTATTAAGAAGACTTGCTGGAAAACTATCCTTTTTGCCTTGGAAGACAATCGGGAAGACAAGCTTTGTACATAGAAGACATTCGGGAAGACTGAGATTTGCTCTAGGAAGACAATCGGGAAGACTCACTTGTGAGTCTTCCTAGTTCAATAAACTAAGTCTTCCTAGTTCAAACCTAAGTCTTCCTAGTTCATTTTTATTCTAATTTAAATAATCAACTAAATAAATTATGTATTAAATTAATTCTTTGCAGAATTAATTTAATAAATAATATACTTAATAATATTAATTATTTATAAGAGAATAAATAGAATTAGTTGCCTTCTCAATTAATTCCAGAATCACTTAAAACTTAGATAAATAACAAACAAAATAGTACGTTGACACTCGATGCACTGTCTGGTTCATGAGTGACTAACGACAATGTCTGTTCTTTATCTATTTGACTTTAAGCAGTGATTCACTTCCTTCTCATTCAAGAACTCTGTAACCAGTATCTTTTTCTGTCACCACTTGAAATCTCCGTCACTTTAATAAATCCACTGAGCTTGAATACTTCATTGAGGCTTGATCAATAAATTGAGCTTCTTTCAATGTAGACTCACTTCAAGTCTGTAGATGACTTTAATCTTCATTCTTTGACAGATATAACCTTCTGAGATTCCTGTGACATTTGATTTTTATTATTTACTTATTACATCTTGATTAAAGTTGAGTAGTATCCTCGGTGTTTACAAATAGGACTAGACATATGCCTTTCATATAACTATATCAACAGCTAATAAATTGTTCAGGTGTTCAGAAGTTAAAATACCTCAAATTTCAGTCAAGGCATAAGGATCAACATGAGGTGTATTCAGATATTCAGCATCCCTGTGTCCAATACCTCCTCTTGAGTTGTTTGTCATTTGCCTTAGATTAGAGAACATATGTAACCAGAGTACTTTTGATCTATATGAATCAGAGAAATTAGCAACACTGGAAGCACTTGTTATAACACCACCATTCTGAAAATTGATAGGTCTATTACACCTAAGTGTGCTTATATGTTTCCACTTATTATCTTTTTCTTTCTCAAAAGCATAGCTTCTTTCTAACTGAGGTTCTTGTCTGCTTGGATTTCTCCACAAACTTCTGTTTGAGAGTTTAAGCCTTTGTACATCGAGATTGAAATCTCTATTTGTTGTTCTTGTGATTTCTCTTCTTCTGGCTTCTTCTTCTTCATCCACTTCAAGATTATGAGAATCAATCACAGTAGACAATATTAACAAATCAACCTCTTTTAGAATTTCAGATTCATCAGGATCTTGAACAGTGTCAGGAACAATGTCAGGATTAGAATCTTCAATTTGAGTTGTATTACTGAGAGTCGATTGTCTTAATCTTCTCCTCAATTCAGGTTCTTCTTCAACAATTCCATCATCACCAAAAGTAGAGCTGTCAGGAACTACTAGAATTTGAGTAGGTTCAGGAATTTCTTCTATTCTTAAACCTCTAGACCTTGTTTGTCTAGGCATTGATTGATTTGATGAGCTTTTTCTACCTCTTCTAGCACCTCTCCTACCTCTGCCTCCTCTTCCTCTAGTAGGAGCAGGGTTATTAAAACTCTCCATCATTTCTTTCTGTTGATTTAAGAATTCTTCTTGTGAGAGATCAGGATGTTCTTCACTTGCTGTAGAGAGTGCTTTCCTTGCAAACAATTGTTGAACTCTCTTATCAGTGTGATAAAGAGTAACAACATTATCATCTCTTGTTTTGAACTTCTAGAATAAGTTAGCAGCATCTTCAGGATTTGCAATTAGAACATCTTCATCACCTTCAGGAATTGTAGCAAGAGTTTGTCCATGACCAGGCGTCAGGATTTGATCAGTCATCAGGATTTGATCACCTGTCAGGATTTGTTCTTCCGTCAGGATCTGAGATTTCACCAGTGTCCTTACTGTCTTAACTCCAGAATCAGAAATATGAGTTGACTGCGTTGTTTGACTTTGAGAAGTTTGAATTGTAGACTTCACAACAGCAACATTAGAGGTTTCTCCTTGTAGAACTTTGTCACCACCATCATTTCCAGTATGATCATCATCATCATTATTTCTCAATACTAGATCAGGTGTACATTTTGTAGAACTTACCTTCTCCCCCTTTTTGACATCAGTATTTGACAATAAATTCAAAATTAAGGCAAGAGAGGTTTGAATATCAGTTACCTTTGTATCAAGAGAATCAATTCTGCTGTTTATGAAAGACTGTTCATTAATGATTGACTTAACTTGGGATTCTACTACCCTGAGTTGAAGAGCAGTAGGCACCTTTGTAAAGTTCTGAGAAATATCAGTCCTCACTCTTTCAGTTGTATCTTTGACATAATCAATTTCATTCTTGAGGCTTTTGGATAAAAGAGTAGTAGCCTTCAAATGATTCTTCAAATCTTCATTCTCAATCAACTTAGCAGCATTAAAAGCATGATCTAAAGCATATGTATAGCTAACAGAGTCATCAGACCTGTACCATTCATTATTCCATTGATGCAATCTTAGCTGCTCAGCAGGATCAATCTCAGAAGGACTAGAAAAGTCTTGTCGAAGATCCTTTCCTGTAGTAGCCTTGCCAGTCATGAATGTGCTTGAAGAACCAAAGTTGGTTCCAAGACTAGATTTAATAGATGTGGCCAGCTGATCCTTCTATTCAATATTATCATCATCACTATCATTACTATCATCAGCATCAGAATCATGAGTAACATCAGGATCAGGAATAGCAATACCTTTAAGTTTGTCCGGTGATGCTGTGATAGAATCTGTCATTGGTCTTGAGCTAAGTGGTTGTATCAGGATTGGCTCAGCATCAGGAGCACCACTAGCGTCAGGAGCAACACCGTCAGGATTTGATTGGCATTCATCAGGATTTGTTACTGATGGTTCTTGTGGAGCCTGAGGTTCAGAAGCTGCTTTAACACTTTAAGTTAAAGGTTCTTGTGGACTTCCCTCATTGACAGTGTCCTCGACCAATATTTCATCTGCATCAGAAACCCCTTGAGCAATGTCAGGAAATTCCTCAGAAACTGTAGCTTTGCCTGCATCTTGACATTGAGAAGATGGTTCTTGTGTGGCTGGAATAGAAATGTCTTCATCTTCCCTTTGAGAAAATGGTTCTTGTGTGACCATTCCAATTGTTATGCCTTCGCCCAAACTTTGATTGAGTGGTTCTTGTGAGGCAGGATCATCAGTAATAGCTGCTGAACCACTTTGAGGTTCAGGTTCTTGTGGGCTTGATCCTTTCAGCTTCTTTTGTCTAGTAAAAACAAACTCATCTGCCTTCATTTTATTATCCAAAGGATAAGTAAATCCAAGTTTGGAAGCAGTCTCAGAAACCTTCTCCCATGATATGTCTAGAATTCTTGAAGTTGGAGAGGCTTTTGCTGGAGAGTCTGAGATATAGATCATTGAACTTGGTGCAGCATCAGGAATACTAACATCAGGAATTGCTTGAGCATCAGGATTTTACTGCTCATCAGTATTTGAGATATCCTGACCATCAGTATCCTGTTTCTTTTCCAAAGGAATATGATGAAGGAATTTATGGATGAGCGGAAGCGTGATATAACATTTATTCCGTAAACACAATGTATCGCACATATAGAAAAACATATAAAATCTAGAGCGAGGGGAATCGTAACCATACCTTGCAAATCGATGGTAGTAAGCAGTTTCTCCTCAGAGTGTGAAGCACTCTACCGGTATCCACCAAGAATTTTCCTTCAATGAATTCTTCAAAAAACTCTAACACCTTTTAGAGAGAAAAAGAGAGAGAGGGAGAGAGAGATGGAGGCTAGCTCCTTTTCTAGTTTTTTCACAAAAACAAGATATTCCTTAGAATGAACTATCTCATTCTATTTATAGGGCTTTCTTAGGGTTTTAATAATATATCTTTATATATATATATTAACCCCACATTTCTAAAATGCTTTAATAATGATTAAAACTATTTTAATCATTATTTCTTTTTCTAAACTATTTAGAAAATAATTCTTCCTCTCTCATAATTTAAATCTTTTCATCAAAGAAAATATTCTTTTATGGTGTGACCCTGTAGGTTCAATATTAAGCCGGTAGTAGAAATAAATAATAATAAACTTTTATTTATTATTTATATGATTTCTAATAATTCATTAAATATAATTAACTGATTAATTATATTTATTCTACATCGTGAGTGATGCTTCTCAACATATCACGACTATCCGGATAATATGAATTCACTGCTTAGAATACCAAGAACCTGTCAGTGACTAGTTTCGGTACAATCAATTCCTTCTACCCTACAATATCCCGATTAAATACAAGGCATGGATCTCGTGTCAGGCCTATCAAATTTAATCATATGATTTCTTATTCATAATGCTAAGTTCATATTAATGCAAATTAGAAACTCCTTTCTAATTTCATACACTCTGGCCAGAGATTCCAGAACTCGCATACTAAGAATAACATAGGATATTCTCTTCCTATACTGGAAGGGGTAGATCCTCTATTGACGTTAACTATCTCCATACACAAATCCCTATGCCCAGAATAGACCTAATGGATGTCCTTGAGACTAAGGACTAATCCAAAGCATAGTTCATTATATACAAGATAACTCTAATGATCTCAAGTCTAAGGACATTTGTACAACTATCACTCAGTGAATAACTATTGACACGTGAGTAAACTCCATTAGCTGTTCAACTTATCGAGTCATGTTCAGTAAACATATTCCCTAACAAGCACCTACATACTAGCTATAGTGTCACCACACAAATGCCTCTGAGAACAGACATCCTCCTGACGGGAGCAAGCATAGTATGTACCAATCTTTGCGGATTCACCAACTTCCGATTAGTTATCCTATGATCAGGAACTGTTTAAGTCTAGAGTTATCATCTTCTAGATCTCACTATTATAATCTCATTATAATTCTAGAAGCTTTACTCTAAACTATGGAACATCTTATTTAATACACTTTAAATAGATAAAGACCGTAATAAAAACAAAACAAGTCTTTTATTAACATTAATGAAATCAAATAAGAATACAAGAAAGTTCTTCCTAACTCATCATACATGATTGGATTTAGGACAAACACTTTCATATGATACCTGCTCTTTGATAATTTCCTTTTCTTCTGTGGCTTAGAAAATGGTACCACAGCTTCATTAGCAGTATCAGCAACTTCCTTGTTCATCTTTATCTTAGAGGATATTGGCATATCATCCTCAGAATCAGTCTCATCCCTTAGTACTAACTTCCTTTTCACAGAAACAGCCTCAACACCCTTGGCAGCCTTCTTTACCAAGACCCCTTGTACACCCCCTTGTATCTTCTTTTTAGTAAGTGGTGTAGAAGAAAAATCCTTTGATCCTGATTGACTTCCAGACACATCAGATCTAGCTGATTTCTTAGGTTTTACAACTAAAGTCTTTTGAGAGACAATAGAGGTGGATGTTGACTTTTTTGAATTTCTGGGTTGGATGCTTGGGTTAGGAACAATGTGTGATTGGCCTTGCCCCATAGCATCAGAAACTGATCCATAGTGAGTAGGCATTTTCTCTTTCAAGAAAAGCCTGACCTCATCAGGAATAAAGGCATTGCCTGAAAAACCATTTGCCTTATCACTATTGACTAAGGACTTAATATTATTCTCTGTAATTCTACAGATGGGTAGAATCACATCCTCTTCAAAAACAACATCAGGACATAAGTGATTAAAGATTAGCTGAAAAAATCTAAGGAAACAGAAATAACCTAACTTATCTGTCTTCCTATCACTTAAAGCTTTTAAAATTAAACTACCATAATCAAACACTTGAGAATAGATAAGAGAGTACCCAATCTTTAGTGATCATGATGGTAGAGCATCAAAATTCGATGTCTTATTCAGGAAACAGCGGCTGATAGTATCAAAGAAAAAGTTCCATTCCTTTTTAAGCTTCGTCCTGAAGAGGTTGCCATACCTCTTTACTTCTCCATTGTAGCCCAATTTTGTAACAAACTCAAAGAGAGTCGAGTCTGAAACATTGTCAGGAACAGCATCACCAACAACAGGCAAATGTAATGCTTCCTCCACAATTGCAGGAGTCACATAGTGAGTAACCCCATCATATTCAAAACTCATCAGGATTGAGCCAGAATGCCCTCTATCAAAAGTAATTGTGTTCCACACCTGCATAACTGACTTAAAAGAAACACTTACAGGTTCTGTTAAAGCAAACTTCAATGGACTTGAAGCTAGAAAATCTTGTACTATGTGAAACTCAGAAGGCAAATCCTGATGATCTAAAATGGCTACAAAATTATTAGTGGCAAAAGTAACACCACTAATTACAGTTTGTTTGTTCATGAATGATGAAGACGCCATTAAAACAGTATAGAAAGCTTGAGAATTGAGATTTAGAAAATAGGGTTCTTGAGCACAGAGAGAGAAAGAAGATGAAAAACTGATGATGAGAGAGTAATCAGGAATTTAGAAAATCAAATGTATTTTGTTAAAACAAAATATTACTCTCAATGATAGGTGGCAAAATATGATTTGTGCAAAAATGATTAGTGGACAAATTACGTGCGTAATTAAACATAACTGCACCGCTTTTTATGTGCATCTATATGTAAATATCTATCAGTGTGACACACGCGCGCATACAGTTGTCCAACTAAAACTCAAATGTTTCTCATCAGTAACTGACGAAAAATCAGGCACAAATTAAGCAATGAAATACTGACCTGTACATCAGGATTGACCAGTTGACTTCCTGTCAGGATTGAGTCCTATCAGGATTTGATCAAAATTACATACCTTGCAGAATGACCATCAGGATTTGATAGTCATCAGGATTTCCTCTCTATAGCTTTCCTCAAAAATTCTCAAAGTTCATCATTCCAAGTTCATTCACCAACTTGTTGAAAGTAGCTTCAGTGTGACGCCCTCCAGACCCGGGGCACAGGTCTGGGGAGTCACCCGACCAACGAAACACAATATACATGTATATAACACATGCATAATAATATAATAACATAAAACACCCCTTAACCAAGACCGCATCCAGATTATGGCATTGAACAAGATTCTAAGTCATTATTATTACAAACCAGTTTCAGAGTTATTACACAACCACATCTAGTCTAACTATCAAAATAAACAACTACCCTGCCAATGACAACCACTCTTGGTGATCTCCTAGCTGCTGGAGAACTATCGCTCGCGCTGTGTCTGCTCATATTCTCGCTTAACTGGAATATGGTTAGAAACAAAACAAGTATGAGCCACAAGTGCTCAGCAACCATAATTTCTCTCAATCACAGTTCCATAATGAAAGGAAGGATTACAGTTATCTGAATCAACAATATACAAGTCAAGCATATTCTTTTAACAAACTTTATTGAAGAAAGACGGATTAGAATTGGACTTCTACATTTTTCAAATAAAAAGGTTGAGCTGCTGATCAGTCACGCATCAACCCCGGACTAGCTTATAGCAAAGTCCACCACTAGGATCCATGGCCATCTGGGCCTCAAGTTATTACGACCATAAATATGGCCCGACCATTACTGGTCTCATTTTAAAACATGCCAATTCTATCACAGAGTATAAGTAATAACATGCATAACAAAATAAGTACACAATGACAGGGTGCAATAGTTGCAAAAGAGCTTCAACTGCTCAATATCAAATGAAGTTCGAGAAATAGATTCGAAACGGTTTCAATGGTACGTAAGTACACAATGACAAAGTACAATAGTTGCAAAAGAGCTTCAACTGCTCAATATCAAATGAAGTTCGAGAAATAGATTCGAAATGGTTTCAAAGGTACATAAGTACACTTTTAAGGAAGTCAGCAATGATTATAGTCAACACAAGTGAATTGAAATGAAGATTTCTGATATTCAACACGATTGTGGATTTAATCAAGAATTTAGGAATATTCAAGGAAATAGCATCAGTTGCTCAAATATGGAGTGAAGATCGAATAATCCGAATCGTTCTGATGGTAACATACATAATATCATTAAGAACAATAACAATTGAATCAACAAGTAAAGGCACAGATACTTGTCTGGTCTAGTAGTTGACGGAATTCTACCACGCTTACTCTACTTCTCCTTTCCCTTGCTCTGGGAACTCGATTCTATAATAAACAACTCATTACAATAAGTCTAACTATCCTCGTTCTATCCTCGATATACCTCATAACCATTTTCAAATTTAAACAAGTAATCGGGTTCCTATCGGGTGCCCGATCTAATTTACAGTAATTAAAACTCAGACATTAGCCCTCGTGCGGGCATTCACGGACTATTAAAACACATTATTCAACTCATATAAACCATATAGCACTTATAAATATTTTTAGAACAATATTCGAGGCTTATTTGAATTTAAATAAGTCACAAACAATTTTTAAATCAAAAAATCGGATTTTTAATCCCAATATAAGCATTTAAAAAAAATTAAATCAATTAATAAAATTAATTGACACTTTTCAAACACTAAAACTATTTTTAAATAATTAAATCAAGCTAGAAAATAATTAAACTTAATTTTAAAATTAATTAAATCTAATTAATTATTAATTATTAAGAATTAACTGATTAAAAGAATTAATCAATTAATTAAATTAATTAATTATTAATCAAAAATAATTAAAATACTTAAATTTAATCAGTTTTTGAATTTAAATAAATAAATATAATTTTTCAGAATTTTCTGAATTTAAAAATGTATTTTAAAAATAAAAATATGATTTTTATAAATATTTAAACTATTTTTGAATTAAATTTAAAAATAAAATTCAAAAACAGTTTTCTGAAAATGAATTAGGGTTTCGAAAATTGAAACCGGGTCAACCATTCGGGTAAACGGGTCGGGAAGAACAAACTGGAATTTTCCAGAATCCGGTGGGTTTTTCCAGATTCCGGCGACTCAAAAACGCAATAAAAATTGGGGCTTTTTACATCAAAACATTCCTTAAACACTCAGCAATCCATTCCGATAAAAAAACAAACCAAAACATAGCCGGAATCTTAATCCCGATCAAATTCCGGCAACCTCAAACAAATTTTCCGATCTACTGAAATCGTACATGAAACTCTACGTTCTTTATGTTAAAATGAAGCTAAGAACACATACAACAAAAGCCCTCTACCAAAAACAATGTCAGATCATTCATATGAACGGACTATTCAAAAGAAAAATCGGGCAAAAACCCTAAAATCGAATTTCTCAAAATTGGACATAAACATGAAATTAAAGCATGGATTCCTACTAATTAGAACCCTAGGAACATGTTAGAAGCAATCAATTGAACGGAGAATCAACAGAATGAAAATCCCCAATTCGAACAAGAACCCTAATTTAATTCGAATATTGAAAAATTCATAATAAATCGAAACATTACCAGATGATGATATGGTTGGAAGATTCTGAAACTAGAGCTCAAGATCTTTGATTTGAGTACTTGAACTTGAGATTTGGATTTCAATAACACCTTCGAAATTGATTTTGATTATTCAAGAACACGAAGAACACGGTTCGGGAATTTTTATATTTTTCTGTATTTATATATGTATTATACATATAATAATGTACGATTCTCCTTTTTATACTTAGTGGAAAATAATACCCCAAACGACATTTTTGGATCGATATAGATCCACTGGATCGCTTTAAATCTTTAATAAAGTAAAGTTCACGTTTTACGAGGTGATAATCATCCAAAAGGACTGATAATTATCCATCTCAATATATATCATTTATATAACGAATACTCAAGAATACTGGGGCTATAACATATGTATTATTGATATGAACGATATATCAATCGCCCTAAACAATTAGGGTTCGGAATAATTTTTCTTTTTTTGAATAAAACAAATACTATTGATAGTATCAGATAGTAATGGGTATAATGATACGAAGAAATCTTCCGATAATGATTCGGACACGAATGACGAAGGAAGAATAATGATGTACAAAATTTCAACGGGGCCCTTGAATTTTCAAAACGGGGCTCAAAATTGAAGATATTTTCAAATGACAAAATATTTGAAAGGGGCTTCCGACACACCAATTTAGCACATAATCACTCAACAACCTTAATTATTAAAACTCCAAATACTCCATAATAATTATTCTACACATATAATACAATTTATATTATTAATAAAGTTCACGGATCTTACATTCAGGCAGTGGCTTGGTGAATATATCAGCTAGTTGTTGATCTGTAGGAACAAAATGAAGTTCAATTGTTCCTTCCAGAACCTGTTCTCTTATAAAATGATATCTAATACTGATGTGTTTAGTAAGAGAATGTTGAACTGGATTTCCTGTCATTGCAATAGCACTTTGGTTATCACAATAAATAGGGATTTTTGAGTATGACAGGCCATAATCTAACAACTGATTTCTCATCCACATTATCTGAGCACAACAACTTCCTGCAGCAATGTACTCAGCTTCTGCAGTTGAAGTAGAGATAGACTTTTGCTTTTTACTAAACCATGAAACCAGTCTACCACCCAAAAACTGACAACTTCCTGAAGTACTTTTCCTGTCTATTTTGCATCCTACAAAATCAGCATCTGAATAGCCACATAACCCAAAATCTGATTCCCTTGCATACCAAAGGCCAAGAGAAGGAGTGCCTTTGAGATATCTAAAGATTCTTTTGATTGCAATCAGATGGGGTTCCCTAGGTTTTGCTTGAAATCTTGCACACAGACAGGTTGCAAACATGATATCTGGTCTACTTGTAGTGAGATACAATAAAGAGCCAATCATTCCTCTGTAGTAGCAATAGGATCAAGTTTGGTAGTTGTAGCAATAGGAGTACTTGCAGTAGCACAATCTTACATGTTAAATCTCTTCAATAAATTCCTTGTATACTTTGACTAATTTATAAAAATACCATCATCAGTCTGTTTAACTTGAAGACCAAGAAAGTAACCCATTTCTCCCATCATGCTCATTTGGTATCTTGACTGCATAAGCTTAGAAAACTTTCACATGGCTTGTTGTTTGTTGACCCAAAAATGATATCATTCACATAAATCTGAACTAAAAGCAAATCCTTACCATGATTCAAATAGAATAAAGTTTTATCAATAGTACCTCTTTTGAATCCACTTTCCAGTAAGAATTGAGCTAGGGTTTCATACCATGCTCTTGGAGCTTGCTTTAGTCCATAAAGTGCCTTATCCAATCTATAGACATGATTTGGATACTTTGGATCAATGAAACCAGGAGGTTGTTCAACATAAACTTCTTCCTCTAGTTCACAATTTAAGAAAGCACTTTTCACATCCATCTGGAAAAATTTAAATTTCTTGTGAGCTACATAAGCCAAAAAGATCCTGATGGCTTCTAGTCTTGCAACAGGAGCAAAAGTTTCATCATAATCAATTCCTTCTTGTTGAGAATACCCCTTTGCAACTAACCTTGCTTTGTTTCTTATTATCACTCCATCAGAATCAGTCTTGTTTTTGAAAATCCATTTTGTACAAACAATTGACCTATTCTTTGGTCTTGGCACCAGTTTCCAGACTTCATTCCTTTCAAATTCATTTAATTCTTCTTGCATTGCAGTAACCCAATCAGCATCTTTGAGTGCATCTTCAACTTTCTTTGGCTCTTCCTTTGATAGAAAGTTCTGATATAGACATTCATTCTGAGTTGCACTTCTTGTTTTAACACCTGCATCAGGATCTCCAATTATCAAATCAGGACTATGATCTCTTGTCCATTTCATAGCTGGTGGTAAATCATCCCTTGAAGTAGATGCTCCCCCTAGATTGGTGCTATCTTGATTAGAAGAATTTGCTTCAGTAGAAGCTCCCCCTGAATTATTGCTATCACCTCCTAATGGATTATCAGGATTGTCACTTGAATCAGTATCTGAAGAATTTTGTTCTGATGATTGAGTAGACTCGGAATTTGTAGCAGTTTTCTGTTGCTCCCCCTCAACATTTGCACTACTAGATGTATCACCATTATTTGTATCATCACTATTAGCACTATCAGGATTTGGTGCTTCATCAGGATTTGATGCGTCATCAGGATTTGGTGACCCATCAGTATCTGATGAATTGTCAGTATCTGATTCTTGTTCTTCAGGATCCTTGGTAGCTTCATTTTCAAAAATCTATCTATCATGAGAGTCTTCATTGATTCCAGTTATCTTCTTATCATCAAAAGATACATGTATTGACTCCATGACAGTTCTTATTCTCAAATTAAAAACTCTAAAGGCTCTTGATGCAGGATAGCCTATGAAAATTCCCTCATCAGCCTTTGTCTCAAATTTCCCTAGCAGTTCAGGATGAGTTCTGAGAACAAAACACTTACAACCAAACACATGCAGATGCGTCAGACTAGATTTCTTCTCCTTGGGCATTTGATAGGGAGTTACACCATGTCTGTTTATCAAAGTGAGATTTTGTGTATAGCATGATGTGTTGACTGCTTCTGCCCAGAAATATGTTGGCAATTTAGCTTCTTCCAACATAGTTCTGCCAGCTTCAATAAGAGTTCTATTTTTCCTTTCTACTACTCCATTTTGCTGGGGTGTGCCAGGAGAAGAGAATTGTTGAATAATTCCTTTGTATTTGCAGAACTCTTCCATCTTTGAATTCTTGAATTCAGTACCATTATCACTTCTCAGAATCTTGACTTTGTACTTTGTGCATGTCTCAATCATTCTCACATGATCCAACAGTATTTCTGGAGTCTCGTCTTTTCTGTGCAGGAAATACACCCAGGTGAATCTAGAGTATTCATCAACAATTACTAGGGTGTACCTTTTCTTACTGATGGACATTATGTTGACTGGTCCAAATAGATCAAGATGTAGCATGTGATATAGTTCTTCAATAGAGGATTCAGATTTACTCTTAAATGATGTCCTTCTCTGTTTAGCTTTTTGACATGCATCACATAGTCCATCAGGAGTATACAATGCTTTAGGCAATCCTCTAACCAAATCTTTCTTAACCAACTCATTGATATTGTTGAAGTTGAGATGAGAAAGCTTCTTGTGCCAATTCCAACTTTCATCTACTGATGCTTTACTGATGAGACAAGTAGGAGAGCCATCAGTATTTGATTGAATGTTGGCTTCATATAAGTTACCATGCCTGTAGCCAGTCAATACTGTCTTTCCTGATTCTTTGTTGACTACTTCACAATGAGTGGAATAGAAGTGGACATTGTTAGTAATGAATAAAACTAATAAACTAGACAGAGGGGGGGGGGGTGAATGGATAGTTTGATTGATTTTCGTTTTCTTGAAACTTATTTGTTGTAACTGATCGTGTTGTAAAGAAATGCGGAAGTAAATAAACAAGACACACACAATTTCTTTAATCTACTTTGTATTAATTAAATTAAATACTATAGCTTCCAGAATTTCACAAGGGAATTTCAGGCTTCTAAACAAGAACAGAGTTTTATTGCTTTTGCTTACAGAGAAAAGAAGTGCTCAAGATATTTCTATGATTAACTCACTTACTGCTATCAGTAGGGTGTGCACAATATATATATATATTGTCCTATACAAAACTAGTGCACACACCTAATTACACAGCTACCCTTCCTGCAACTCCATTTTGTCGTTCTGTAAAAGGTTGGTTGTGTCATGGAGGACTACTTGCTTTCTGTGGTCCTCTCCCTTATCTGTAGCTGCTTGTCTTCTTTCTTCCTCTCCAAGTTTAGCTGTAGATTTGCCATCTGTTTCTTTGGACCACCTGACCAACACAGATGCTTCAGTATTTGTCTCCATTGACTTTGATCTTGTACCTTCATTTGTCTTGTTGTTAACGGCTAAGTGTTGTGATCGTGAACTCCAATGTGTTCCTGACTTCGCGAAGTATCCTTTGAAGACTTTGCGACATAGCCTTTAAAGATTCCGTGACATAGGCTATTTGAGGACTTCGCGACATAGGCTGTTTGAGGACTTCGCGATATAGTCTTCTTGAGGACTTCGCGATATAGTCTATTTGAGGACTTCACGATCTAGTACATTTTGACTTTGCGGTATAAACACTTCACGGTATAAGTCTTGAAGACTTCACGACATAGTTCATTTAGGACTATACGATCTCAGTACTTCACGACATGGAATTTGTGGACTTCACGACATAGCTTTATTCTGACTTCACGATATAGGGACTTAGACAAATTTCTGCAACTTATTTTTTCAGGGCCTTATTCACTCCAATCCTGTTGCATGAACAATTCTGAACTTCTTCCAGGATAGTTATTCATTGGCCTATGTACATTCTAGGTGCATGAAATTTACTAAGCTCATTATAATCCTGAGCATACAAAATAAAGCTAATGTTCATGAGAAAAAGACAAGTACATTTGAGACCTATACTATATCCCAGTGATAGAAATCACTAGGTCATGTAGTGTGACATAGTCACAGAGTGTAGGCTTGTTAATGGTGGTATTCAGACATGTCTTGAGCCTAACAATCTCCCCTAAATTACGAGTAAGACCCCTAGGCACAATTTCATGTCTGATAACAAGCCTAACTAACATAAACAGAAACAAGTATGAAGAAGAGTAAAAGATGTACAAGATTTTAAACATTACAAACTGAGAATTAAAGCTTACAGATTTTTCTCTTTGTTCTAGAAAGCTTCAGTTCTCATTTGCTTCTCTAACAAATCATCATAAACTTTCTTCTTCCTTGCTTCTTCCTTTCTCTTTATCTCAGAAATGGCCAGTAGAATTGCATCCCTTGCAGTGAGCTCTTCAATGAGAGGAGAGTCTTCTAGATCTTCAGCTGCTGTTCTTAGGGCACTTTCCACATAAGATTCTACAAACTCCATCCTTATCTTGCTTTTACCTCCATTTAGATTTTTGTACTCCACAATGTAAGGATTTTGTTTTACCCTACACAACCCTTTCTTCCTCAACTCCCTTGCTCTTTCTTCCATTTCGGCCATCTCCTTTTCTTTCTGACACCTCTTTTCTTCATTTAGCTTCCTTAAACTTTCTTTATAGTCAGAGTGCATCTTCATGAATCTAGCAATCTCTATCTTCCACATCCTTTCTTCCTTTTCTTCAAAATTCAATAAGGCATTTATTCTTTCAAGTTCATAGGTTGGAAAATGTTGCCAGCTGCCTTGCTTCATTTCTTTCTCCCTTCCATCAGTGTATTGGATCTCAAGATGATTGTTCTTCACTTTGACTTCAAAGATCCTTTGAGCTCTCAGAAATGCTAGGGCATCTTCATCATAGTCTTCATCAAGAGGAAGAACATTGATCCCTACTACATTGGTGATTACTCCAGTTTTCTTTGTTATCCTTGTCCTTTTGGCTACACTCTTGATCTTCAAATGCCTCACTTGAGGTAGCTTTCTGGAGCAGGGAGATTTAGTCTTCAGTGCCACATCATTTGGAAGTAGCTTCATCCCTTTCCCCTTCATCCACTGTAACACTCCACTAGCTGTGACTTTGTGGAAGTGTCTTTTGCATGTTGTTGTTGTGGCTTTGCTTTTCTCTAGTGGCAAATCAGTTTCAGAAGTCTTAGATAATGATTTTGGAGGGTCATTACTTACAGTACCCACCCTAGACTTAGAGTCTTGTGTTGTGGTTAAGATACTGCTAGCAATGTCCTTGACTTGCTGATTTCCACTCTTTTTCATTACAGTCTCCTTCTTTGTCTGAGAGTCCTTTTTGTCTTCATCAGCATCTTTAGACTTCTTAGAGGTTGTGCCCTTGCTGCTCTCACTTGCCCCATCCTTATCACTCCTTGACTGACTTCTTCTTCTGTAGCTTTTATCTTCATCATCATCCTTGTCATCCTTCCCGTCCTTTCTTTCTTTTAAAGACTCAGGAATTCTGCCATGAATGAGAAATGATTGTAGAGTTTGGATCATTTCTAGCTCTTCTGTTGTTCTGAATCCTCTCTTTGCTCTGAGCATCTGAAGCACCTCCTTTATCCTGTCCTTGTATTTCATCACCAACTGAGCAGGAATTACAAGCTGATCAATAGAGTTTGCTTTGGTGGTGCTTTGAAAAATTACTGTCCTTGGCTTTGAGATGACCTCAGGCAATCTTGCAAATTGGTCCTTCTTCAAATCCTCATACAGTAGCATGTTGTTGTCACCCTTCGTCTCTATTAGCTCCAGAATGATATCTAGTTCAGTATATCTCAGCTTCTCCAGAGTCTCAAAAGACAAATGCCATAGGTCATTTTCTTTGGATACCATGATAATCTCTCTTAGATAAGCATCCTTGACATTTCTGACTACCACTGTTAGGTACTTGATGTTTTCCTTGATCATTCTCCTGTAGTCCTTGGTGTCACCTTGTACACTGATTTGGATGGCTTTCAGAAACTCCAGAAAGGCCACATCATGATAGATGTTTGTGTTGGCAACTTCCTGTAGCTTAGCCTCAGTGATTATGTTAGCTTTGACAGGCTGAGCACTCCTTGAGATAGTAGGGGCAGACACATCCATGGGCAATGTGCCAGGATAGAAAGTTGTAGTCACACTACTTTTCTGGCCAGCTAAACTGGTGACAGAAACAGTAGGAAGAATTATTGGCCTTGTGTCTTTCTCAGATATTTTGCCCTTGAGCTTTGCAGAGACTCCCCCTTTCAGAGTCACTTCCTTTCCTTTCCTTTCTTTCTCCCCCTTAGGCTTGGGATCAGACAAGATGTCTTGAGCTTCTCCAGGAATAGGAAGATTCATGCTTCTCATCATAGAGGTCATCATCTGTTGTTGGACCAGCAGAATGTTTGAGGTGGAGTTGCTTTGGTCATCCAACTTGGCATTCATGAGCTCCAACGAATGAGAAATCCCTTGGTTTTCTGACTTGAGGGCAGCCACTTCTTTCTCCAACCTGTTAACCTTTGAGAATAGCTGCTCAGACTTGAAAGGATTGAGGGCCTGGTCCTTGAGCTTAGAGAATTCAAATTTAGATATGTTGGAGACAGGAACCTCATCCACCACGTTGTCACCATACTGGTTTTTCCATAGCACTGAGAGCATTGAATTGATGTTGATGTTGGACTGCAGTTGGTTCTCTAATTTGGTGGACATTCTCTTCAAATTATCAGTCACCAAAGCTAGAGAAAGATCCATAGTGGAGACAGTCTGAGTAGTCTTTCTGAGCTCTTTGAGGATGCCATCCACCTTGGGAAAATCAGAAAGATAAGTATTTCTTAGCTGAACCAGAGAATGTTCAGTTTCTTCCTTGATAGTAGAGATTTCTGATTGAAGACCTTTCCCAAGGAAGTGCAGAGCCTTCAATTGAATTTTATAAACTTCATTTACTGCTTCATAGATTTCTGCAGGAGAGAGACCTTTAGCATTCAACCCCAAAGCAGTAAGATAGTCCTCCCTGAGAAAAGCTAGAGCCTCCTTCAGCTGCACAGTTCTCTTGCCATCCAGCCAAGCATCCACATTACCATCTTGTTGGGCTTCATCCATTAATCTTATCTTTCTGGGCCTCAACATCCTCCTTGTGACAGAGAAAGATAGCTTCATAATCTTTATTTGGGAGTCCAGCTGTGAGGAGGTGTTGGGCAATTTTTGAGAACTCATCTATCTGTGCCACATGAAGATTTTGAAGTGCTTCATCTGTCAATTGTGTGGGCACAGAAGATGATCCTGAAGGTCTGTCATGGTGCACAAACTCCAACCATTGTGACATTGTGGCCTGAGCCAAGTTAGGGCTAGTGCTAGGCACTCCTGTCACAGATGAGGGTTCTGCAACATGCATGGATAATTGAGGAGTTTCCTCCAGCCTTGGAATAGCTGTGGAGTCTGATGTTGTCTCCATTGAAATGGGATGAATTACCGCATCATCTCCATATGCCTGTGAAGGCAATTCCACATCCCTAAGGATAGGAGAGTTTGGCACAGAGTCTCCAGTAAAAACTGGTGAATCCTCTATGTTTTTTTTGGTGTCATTAGGATATGCCCCAGCATGCATTCCCTGACCAACTAAATGTGGTTCCTGGGTGGTTAGCACAGTGTCAAGCACCATGTCACTTGAGGTTGGCTCAATCACAGATTTAAATTGTGAGTGATCAATAGCAAGATTGTCATTAGAATGACTCTCTTGTTCAGAAGAAATTTTTGATGTAGAATCTAAGAGAGAAGTGGGGTTTAGACTAGATTTTGGCAACTCCCCCTGAAAAATAGGAGGAGTTTCAATTGTGATGTGTTCTCCACTCTGTGTAAAACCACCCTTATATCCACTTGGGTCAAGAGTAAGTTCTTGACCCTGTGCTGACTCTATACAGGATGTAGTGGGGAGACTACTCTTTTCAATACCAATGCCCTGTTGAGAGGCCATTGATAGTAACAGTTGTGCCCCTTTTTCCACATCTAAATCCTATTGGGAGGATTCAGTGGTAGGCAGAGATTTGGATTTCTTAAAAATACGATTCACCTGCTCTACTCTAAGAGTCTTTAAAACCTCGGTTTATATCTAGTATTTACATAGCATATAAACCTTATATCTTACAAAACTTTTTATCAAAAGCGTAAACAGTTATAAATCTTTTCACAGCATTAACGCAGAATATATATCACGTACACAATAGTAAATCACAACAGCATCATTTATATGATGTAGGGTTTGAAAACTTGCATGCATTTATCATATGCATATATTATATCTCAACCTTTCTAATACCATTACATCTATATACGATGTAAGGTTTGAAAGCATGTATGATATCATATGCATATATTATATCTCAACCTTTTTAATACCATTACATCTATATGCGATGTAAGGTTTGAAAGCATGTATGATATCATATGCATATATTATATCTCAACCTTTTTAATACCATTACATCTATATACGATGTAAGGTTTGAAAGCATGCATAATACATATCACATGCATCATCAGAATATTATAATTTAAAATAAAGCATGGAATGAGAAAACTTGCCTCGGATCCTTGGTTGTTAGGGGTTCAAGAACTTGCCGCAAATCTATAAACAAAGAAATACTCGATCAGTCCCCTAACGTAATCATTCGCTCATAACACTCATTTAAAGTCAACTATATGTTAAACACATCATGTAGTCACGTTATTCCTCAACAAGGTTCGTGTTTTAATCGACTCGAAATAATCCTTTATCTTAGTCACAATGGTTGGTCAAAGTAGTACCCTAGAGTTGACTTTTCACAGAGTTACTATTACGCGACTCGTACTCTAACACTTTTAATAAATCCGAAAACTCGTATTTAAATACGAGACCACTTCTAAAATCATCTTGAGTATTTGTAATATTTATCATAAAAGTTTCGATCTCAAAACAGGGGTTTCACTTGGTGAAATGTATTCTCAAACTTGGATGAATATGTACAGGCTATCTTTATGTCGCGAAGTCTCAAAATAGCCTGTATCACAAAGTCTTGAAAAAGATATCGCAGAGTCTTAAAATGATCTATGTCGCAAAGTCCTAAAGATAGAGAGTATGAGGTGACTTTGCGATATAGTATAAATACCTTGTCTATAACTTTTTATTTGGAATTCCAAGCATTCTGTCAGACTTATATCAGAATTTGAAATAAAATTAATTTAAATCAAAATTCTGTTAAATGTGGAGACTTGTCGATATAGTTATTCTAGGTCGCGAAGTCATAAAATGAACTATGTCGCAAACTCAAGAAATGAACTATTTCGCGAAGTCTCACAATTTTGACAGTTTGCGATATAAGTATGTTTTATTTGAATTAAGTCGTGAACTCTCAAAATCACCTATGAAGAGATGTCTTAAGAGATCACGATCACTCCCACACAAGCATGATTTTTAAAAATTTGCAGTAAAATACTGAAATATTTATAAATCATATCTCAGCTAATTTTCACTCCAAGTAAATAGATCATCTAGATACAGTGAAAATTTACTGCTGCAACAAATAACTGTCATATTTACTTAGAACTACTAAATGAAGGATTGAGCATTCCAATTTCACTCACAAGTCTGTTAAAGACAACTTCATTTAGAGTTTTAGTAAATATGTCAGCTAATTGTTTCTCAGTTGGAACATAAGAGACTTCTATGGTACCATTTGCAGCATGTTCCCTTATGAAATGGTACCTTATCTGAATGTGCTTTGTAGTAGAATGATTAACAGGATTAGCAACTATGGATATTGCACAAGTATTGTCACACATCAGGGGAATGTGTTCCAACACCAGTCCATAATCCAAAAGTTGATTTCTAATCCAAAGCAATTGAGTACAGCAACTTCCAGCAGCAATATATTCAGCCTCAACTGTAGATGTTGCTGTGGATTGTTGTTTCTTACTAAACCATGACACTAACCTTTGGCCTAAGAATTGGCAGCTTCCTGAAGTGCTCTTTCTGTCAATTCTGCATCCTGCATAGTCTGAATCTGTATAACCCACCAGGTTGAACCCAGTGCCCTTTGGATACCATAAGCCAAGGTTAGGAGTCCCTTTCAGATACCTGGAGATTCTTTTGATGGCCACCATGTGAGATTCCCTAGGATCAGATTGGAACCTTGCACATAGGCATGTGGTAAACATGATATCAGGCCTGCTAGCTATGAGATAGCATAATGATCCAACCATGCCTCTGTAAGCCTTGATGTCAACTCTCTTGCCTTTCTTGTCTTCATCAAGCTTGATAGCAGTGGACATGAGAGTTTTTGCAGGGGATGAGTCTTCCAAACCATATTTCTTTAAAAGATCTTTGACATACTTTGATTGATTTATGAAGATGCCATCCTCTCTTGGATGTACTTGCAGACCTAGGAAGTAGGTTAACTCTCCCATCATACTCATCTCATATTTGCTTTGCATCAGCTTAGAGAACCTTTGACAATGTTTTTCATTTGAAGAGCCAAAGATGATATCATCCACATAGATTTGAACTAGAATGATATCATTTCCATGCTTCTTGAAGAATAGGGTTTTGTCAATTGTGCCTCTGGTGAATTGATGTTCAAGAACAAATTGAGATAGAGTCTCATACCAAGCTCTAGGTGCTTGTTTGAGTCCATAGAGTGCCTTGAGTAATCTGTACACAAAGTCTGGGAAGTCTTCATTCTCAAAGCCAGGAGGTTGGGACACATAAACTTCTTCAGCTAGATCACCAGTGAGAAAAGCACTTTTCACATCCATTTGATACACCTTGAAATCTGAGTGTGCTGCAAAGGCCAAGAAAATCCTTATGGCCTCCAGTCTAGCTACAGGTGCAAATGTCTCATCATAGTCAATGCCTTCTTGCTGACAGTATCCTTTGGCAACCAACCTTGCTTTGTTTCTTACCACCACACCTTCCTCATCCATCTTGTTCCTGAATACCTATTTGGTGTCAATGACATTCTTTCCTTCGGGAGGTGGTACTAGTTCCCAAACCTTGTTTTTCTCAAATTGATTTAACTCTTCTTGCATGGCAACAATCCAGTCAGAATTCTTCAAAGCTTCTTCAATTACTTTTGGTTCTTCTTGTGACAGAAAGCAATTATAAATACATGTATTTATAGTTGCCCTCCTTGTTCTAACTCCATCACTAGTGTAACACCCCCAGATCCGGGGTCAGGAATCTGGGTTGTCACGCTCCATCAATATACAATACCTGCATTACTTACAACATTCTAATAATACAACTCCAACGACCCCAATCACTTACGCACACACACACAAGTTATAGCCTTGGAAATGAGCAACAATAAGTAACATTTGTTATTACAAATCAAATGTACTATCCAGGATCTCATCTATCATTTACAACCTCTACATGAAGTTAAAATAATAGACCTCACAATTCTATACAAGGTTTAATAATACAACCTACTCGAAAACAATTCTCACTAATACAGTCTGCAACTATTCTGCTCACACCGGCAGTATCCATCCTGCTGAACTAACTCAAGGGTGGTCTCTCCATTCCCTTGCTCTCGTAACACGAGGTGAATCGGCAATGTTTTCTTCGTGCTGAAAGATTTAATAAAGCAAGAATGAGCTAATAGTGCTCAGAAAGAAATCTATCCCAGTTTAAATCTTTAAATCTTTTAGGGAGATAATCCATATGGGACCCATATTTAAAAACTACTAGGGTTCGACCCCCAAAATAGTATACCGTTCAAAATACCGTATGACTTATAATCATACTCAATTACTTTTCGTAATTCATTTAGGAATCCTTGGTATCGATATAATGAACCAATATTCAAAACATATCTTTTAAAATAGATATCAAATAATGGAATCAAGGCTTAAAGCCTATCCATTGATTCAAAATACTATATATCTTAAATACTTTCTCAACATATATACTCACATATCTAGTTAGGTATCTCATACTGTTCACAATACTGTATAATATCAGTAATGAACACCTTTTTGACTCGGTTGTGTTGTGGTATATAAAAGAAGCAAGAATGAGCACTATAGCTCGACAATAAGATATAGCATCATAATCATACATGTAAGCTGATATCATGATTGAAAACCTTTGAAACTCCGTTCATATACAGAACGATATGTTTAAACATTCTTTTCGTCAAAACATGCCATACAGTACAACTACTGTATGAGGAGCATCATTACTCGTCACTGCCACATTATCAGTAACTCAACACCTAGGCTTTCATTACAATGTGCAGTACAACTCCAATTGGAGGGAGGGACCTTTTTCAGGGCACACACACGATACACGATGATCAGTCGTTGTATCGTACTCACACTTTTCTACTAGTAGATGGACGACATCCTAACACGATTATCACCCTAGCCGCATACGGGCTTTGGATCTGCTGGACTGACCTACAGCCTCCTATGCGAGATAAGTGTTGGACTGACCTACAGCCTCTTACGCTATAATCAGAGGTACTGTCCGACAGCCTCTTTCGCGTTTCCTGCTGGTCCTGGATGAAAAATCAATGAAACGGGAATCGTAATTTAATCATATTTTCCCCAAGTACTAAGTACTTGTCTCTCTTTTGAAAACATTTCTGGCCTACTTACTCCTAGGATAATAGAGGAGTAAGTAACCGGAAGGGGTTGACCATTGTCGTCCCACTTAGGATTTGATAAGATTTCTCTTTAAAAGATTAAGACCCAAGAGTCAGACTATTTGGAAATCTTTTAGGGTATTCCCGTCCCATTTGAGTGGTCAGAGAATATTTAAATCATTTCTTAAGATAGATTTAAATTAAAATAATATTCGGGAATCCCTACTTTAATTAAAATAAATATTAGAAAGTTCGGAAATATTCTTCATACTCGTGGAAGGTCAATGATGACTTTTTAAACAATATACATCATTTTTAAATTAATTAAAAGAATAATAAATATTCAAATAATATTCATCAATTAATAATTGATTAAATAATAATCAAAAGCTCAATAAATATTTGATCGTCAAATCTAAGTGAATATTAAAATAATATTCCTGGAATAATGAAATAATTGAATGTATCTATTCAATATACATATCAGAAAATAAACCTTAACGGTTTAAAGAAAATATACGACTCCCGGTCTAAGTTTAAAAATACGATTCACCTGCTCTACTCTAAGAGTCTTTAAAACCTCGGTTTATATCTAGTATTTACATAGCATATAAACCTTATATCTTACAAAACTTTTTATCAAAAGCGTAAACAGTTATAAATCTTTTCACAGCATTAACGCAGAATATATATCACGTACACAATAGTAAATCACAACAGCATCATTTATATGATGTAGGGTTTGAAAACTTGCATGCATTTATCATATGCATATATTATATCTCAACCTTTCTAATACCATTACATCTATATACGATGTAAGGTTTGAAAGCATGTATGATATCATATGCATATATTATATCTCAACCTTTTTAATACCATTACATCTATATGCGATGTAAGGTTTGAAAGCATGTATGATATCATATGCATATATTATATCTCAACCTTTTTAATACCATTACATCTATATACGATGTAAGGTTTGAAAGCATGCATAATACATATCACATGCATCATCAGAATATTATAATTTTAAATAAAGCATGGAATGAGAAAACTTGCCTCGGATCCTTGGTTGTTAGGGGTTCAAGAACTTGCCGCAAATCTATAAACAAAGAAATACTCGATCAGTCCCCTAACGTAATCATTCGCTCATAACACTCATTTAAAGTCAACTATATGTTAAACACATCATGTAGTCACGTTATTCCTCAACAAGTTTCGTGTTTTAATAGACTCGAAATAATCCTTTATCTTAGTCACAATGGTTGGTCAAAGTAGTACCCTAGAGTTGACTTTTCACAGAGTTACTATTACGCGACTCGTACTCTAACACTTTTAATAAATCCGAAAACTCGTATTTAAATACGAGACCACTTCTAAAATCATCTTGAGTATTTGTAATATTTATCATAAAAGTTTCGATCTCAAAACAGGGGTTTCACTTGGTGAAATGTATTCTCAAACTTGGATGAATATGTACAGGCTATCTTTATGTCGCGAAGTCTCAAAATAGCCTGTATCGCAAAGTCTTGAAAAAGATATCGCAGAGTCTTAAAATGATCTATGTCGCAAAGTCCTAAATGTAGAGAGTATGAGGT
The DNA here is from genome assembly GCA_030848705.1 of Heracleum sosnowskyi. Taxonomy (NCBI): domain Eukaryota; kingdom Viridiplantae; phylum Streptophyta; class Magnoliopsida; order Apiales; family Apiaceae; genus Heracleum; species Heracleum sosnowskyi. The sequence continues at coordinate 70,402,436 of CM061242.1, forward strand.
GACTTTGCGATATAGTATAAATACCTTGTCTATAACTTTTTATTTGGAATTCCAAGCATTCTGTCAGACTTATATCAGAATTTGAAATAAAATTAATTTAAATCAAAATTCTGTTAAATGTGGAGACTTGTCGATATAGTTATTCTAGGTCACGAAGTCATAAAATGAACTATGTCGCAAACTCAAGAAATGAACTATTTTGCGGAGTCTCACAATTTTGACAGTTTGCGATATAAGTCTGTTTTATTTGAATTAAGTCGTGCACTCTCAAAATCACCTCTGAAGAGATGTCTTAAGAGATCACGATCACTCCCACACAAGCATGATTTTTAAAAATTTGCAGTAAAATACTGAAATATTTATAAATCATATCTCAGCTAATTTTCACTCCAAGTAAATAGATCATCTAGATACAGTGAAAATTTACTGCTGCAACAAATAACTGTCATATTTACTTAGAACTACTAAATGAAGGATTGAGCATTCCAATTTCACTCACAAGTCTGTTAAAGACAGCTTCATTTAGAGGTTTAGTAAATATGTCTGCTAATTGTTTCTCAGTTGGAACATAAGAGACTTCTATGGTACCATTTGCAGCATGTTCCCTTATGAAATGGTACCTTATCTCAATGTGCTTTGTAGTAGAATGATTAACAGGATTAGAAACTATGGATATTGCACCAGTATTGTCACACATCAGGGGAATGTGTTCCAACACCAGTCCATAATCCATAAGTTGATTTCTAATCCAAAGCAATTGAGCACAGCAACTTCCAGCAGCAATATATTCAGCCTCAACTGTAGATGTTGCTGTGGATTGTTGTTTCTTACTAAACCATGACACTAACCTTTGGCCTAAGAATTGGCAGCTTCCTGAAGTGCTCTTTCTGTCAATTCTGCATCCTGCATAGTCTGAATCTGTATAACCCACCAGGTTGAACCCAGTGCCCTTTGGATACCATAAGCCAAGGTTAGGAGTCCCTTTCAGATACCTGAAGATTCTTTTGATGGCCACCATGTGAGATTCCCTAGGATCAGATTGGAACCTTGCACATAGGCATGTGGCAAACATGATATCAGGCCTGCTAGCTGTGAGATAGCATAATGATCCAACCATGCCTCTGTAAGCCTTGATGTCAACTCTCTTGCCTTTCTTGTCTTCATCAAGCTTGATAGCAGTGGACATGAGAGTTTTTGCAGGGGATGAGTCTTCCAAACCATATTTCTTTAAAAGATCTTTGACATACTTTGATTGATTTATGAAGATGCCATCCTCTCTTGGATGTACTTGCAGACCTAGGAAGTAGGTTAACTCTCCCATCATACTCATCTCATATTTGCTTTGCATCAGCTTAGAGAACCTTTGACAATGTTTTTCATTTGAAGAGCGAAAGATGATATCATCCACATAGATTTGAACTAGAATGATATCATTTCCATGCTTCTTGAAGAATAGGGTTTTGTCAATTGTGCCTCTGGTGAATTGATGTTCAAGAACAAATTGAGATAGAGTCTCATACCAAGCTCTAGGTGCTTGTTTGAGTCCATAGAGTGCCTTGAGTAATCTGTACACAAAGTCTGGGAAGTCTTCATTCTCAAAGCCAGGAGGTTGGGACACATAAACTTCTTCAGCTAGATCACCATTGAGAAAAGCACTTTTCACATCCATTTGATACACCTTGAAATCTGAGTGTGCTGCAAAGGCATCCTTATGGCCTCCAGTCTAGCTACAGGTGCAAATGTCTCATCATAGTCAATGCCTTCTTGCTGACAGTATCCTTTGGCAACCAACCTTGCTTTGTTTCTGTAAAGCATAATGTAACATAAGATGTAAAAGAGATAACTACAACTCAACAAAGGACAAGACATACAATAATATTAATAGAAGCACAGGAATCCAGAATCAAAGAAGAAAAGATAAACTCAAAAAATCAAAATACGTTATGTATTCTTGAAGTCCGTAAACAGGTCACGGAAAGAAGTTCATGAAAATGTTCAAGCCTCAGTGACAGCAAAAGAAACAAGACTTTCAAGACGATAGAAGTATGTGAATGATTTAGGGTTCAGTACCACGGGATTCCAGTGATGAAGCAACCAGAACGACAATGGACTTATCAGCAGCACTATATTGAAGACATAAAAGAAGAATTGATCAAGTGTTATTCATCTGTGAACCAGACCAGTTGCACTAGGTGACGGCACTAAAAAAAAGATCAAGTTGTTTTATCGTCTCAGAAGAAATTGATACAGTCTAAAACTTAAACACCCAGGAGCTCAGGAGTAATTACTAAAGGACAAAAGACAAGAAAAAGAATTCGATAGTTTTTCTATTGAAAAAACTATCGAATGGTGGTTGAAGTGATTCATTGAAAAACAAAGTAAATTAATTTGGCATTCGATAGTTTTGATTTAAAAACTATCGAATGGCAAATTGATTTAATCCATTCGATGGTTTTTTAATCCATTCGATGGTTTTTCAATTCATGGAGCAGGTGAAAAGTTGTGCTTGTCTGACAGGTTGATGAAGATCCAACGGCCAAGAATATTCTATTCTAAATGGTTCGATGGTTTTTCAATTCAAGTCTACAATTAACTCGAGAGAAGATAGTGTCTTCTTCAGTTAAGGCATTCAACACAGAGACATTACTGAGAGAGAGAAAAGCCGGAGAAAATTATCAGAGAAATTAATAGTGCTCAGAACTTGATCATTGTTTTGTATTTGTGTAACCTTAAACTCATTGAAGCTAATCTACGGATTAGAAATTGTAGCACCCCTCGAGGTTTATATTTATAAAAAGATATATTCCCCGAAACTTGATTTGGTTTGGTGTGTTTGATTTCGTTATAGAACTGAAAGATTAATCCGCGAACGAAATTAAATTATTTGTGAGTATCGTATTCAACCCCCCCCCCTTCTACGATACTTTGGACCTAACAATTGGTATCAGAGCTACTTGATTGATATACAAATCAGATCCGGTGAATGAGACCAAAATCAAACGTAGCGTGAAAATTCGAAGCAAATTTTTTTAACTTTCAAAATTTTTCATTTAATTGGAATTTCTTGAATTTTAAACAATTTGAAATTTTCAGAAACCATGAGTGCTCCAAAGACAACCACTGGTATTAAAGTTCCCCCGTTTACTAGAGATGATTTCGGTTTGTGGAAGATGAAGATGTTGTTATTTATCAAGGCATCTAACCCGTTGTATATTGGCATATCAGAGAACGGACCGTTTGTACCAATGAAACCAGTTAGTGAATCTACAGCTCCTGATGGTAGCAGGATTCCTCAAGGCACCCAACCTAAGGATATTAATGAATATACAGATTCTGACAAAGAACTGATTCGATTGGACACCGGTTTAATGTTGATATTGGCGGACTCCGCAGACAAGGAAATGAGCTATCAGTTGATGAACTGTACAAGCGGGAAACATATGTGGGATACCATTAACTTGATAATGGAAGGAACTGAAGACGTTCAGGAAAACAGATTGGACATCCTGACTTCTCAATATGAAGCGTTCAGGTCTCTGCCAGGAGAAAGTATAACTCAGGTCTTTGAGAAATATACTAAGCTTCTCAATGAATTGGCAATGAAAGGAAAGACCTATCCACTGAGAGAATCAAACAGGAAGTTCATGATGACGCTGCCCCATCATGTAGAACACAAGTCATCATCCATTAGGGAAAGAATTGACTTCACAAAGATGTCATTAGAGATGATCTATGGCAAGTTGAAGACCTATGAGATGGAACAGGAACAAAGGGTGATAATCTACGGATCAGGGACAGTGGAGAACAAGCACAATGCACTTGTGAGATCAGCAGCACTTGTAGTGGATGAACCAATAACTTCTGAGATTCAGGTTCAAACCCCTAGAGCTGGAAAGGAGGTGATAATAGAAGCAGAAATGGATTCTGTGAATCTGGGTGTTGATGAAAGTGATTACTACACCCTAGAAGAGCTTGAGCAAATGGAAGACAAAACCATGGCGTACTTAGCTGCAAAGTTTAGTCACATTCGTTTCAAAAGAAACCCTAAGTACAAGTTCAAGGGCTCAACCAACAGATTCCAGAAGAGCAATTATACACCTAGTACAGGCTTTAAGGGAGGCTACAAGACTGGCATGATTGATAGAAGCAAATCAAGATGCTACAACTGCAATGAGTTAGGGCATTTCGCCACTGAATGCCGGAAGCCTCGTCAAGCGAGAGACATGAAAGATGTCTATGGAAAGAAGGATTCTTATGATGAGTTGAAGAAAGAGAATGACAAGCTTAAACAGCAATTGGAGGCATTCTCTGGAAAGCAGAAAGGGAAAGCTTATATAGCAGAGGGAAAGCACTGGGATGATACTGATTCGGATGAAGAGGAGGAATATGTAAATGTTGCTCTAATGGCTGACTCTTCAGAGGAATCACCACAATCATCTCAGGTACCTATCTTAACTACAATTGATATGTCTAATTCTGAGTACAAGAAAACTGTGCAAGATCTTAGTGTAGAATTGTTTAATGTACACACAAGCATGCTAGCATCAGAAATGGAAAATGCTAAACTAGTTCTTAAGATTAAAAAGCTAGAATCTAAAAATGAAGAACTAGAGCTTGTAGCTGTAACATTAGAAGATCTTAAGCAAAAGAATGCGTACTTAGAGAACAAGGTCAAGTGTAATGATGAGATAGAGACTATCCTCAGGAAGCAGATTTCAGATCTAGATTTGAAGCTGAATGCTTTTAAGAATTCCGCTCTAGTGGCTAAGAAAATCATTGATACTCAGGCCATAGAGAATAAAACTGCTATAGGATTTGACTATAACAAGAAAGCTGGTAAGAAGATTGTGGAATTCCCTGTGACATCTTCAGTTGTCAAAAGGAATACTCCACATGTTCTTAAGAATGTTGATTGTCCAGTTTTTGTTAAGCCGTTTCCACCACTCTTTCATGAGGATGACCTTTTCATAAGACAAGAATTGCTTGAGGAGGATTTGTTGAAGGAAAAAGAGGTAAAAACTAAGTTGCCTAGGAAATCAGTAAAAAATGAATTACCTAAACCTGATTTACCTAAAACTGAAGTAGGTGACGTAGTTGGTAATGTTAAAAAGAACAGGAATGGGAAGAAGAAGATTGTTAATCAGGAAATGGTTCCATTTTCTCCCATTGCATCTAGGAAGTTGTGCACTATTTGTAACTCTGCTGAACACCTTACACATGCATGTAAAAAGGTTAAAGTAGAAACTGCTAATGCTTCTGAAATGCATAACATGTCTGACATGCCTGATAATCATGAGCCCTGTGGGAAGAAAGAGTGTTTGCTATGTAAGTACAACATCATGCATGCTTATTTTAAGTTGATGAATGATAGTAGCAATAGCACTAGTAATGTTAAATCCACAGATACTATGAATATCAAACATGGTAAGACTAAATTGAATGTTACTCCTGTTAAATCATCTAAACCTTCAGGACCCAAACAATTTTGGGTACCAAATTCCGCTTAATCAATCTGTGATTGCAGGGTAAGGTTAAAAGCTCAAAGGTTGTGTGGATTATGGATAGTGGCTGTTCTAGACACATGGCAGGTGAAGAGTCCCTGCTTACAGAGGTGGTTAAGAAGACCGGCCCGATTGTAACCTTTGGAGATGACAGCAAAGGATACACTACGGGATATGGTAAATTGAAAGCTGGAAATGTCATCATTGAAAACATCTCTCTTGTTGAAGGATTAAAGCACAATCTTCTAAGTATCAGTCAATTCTGTGATAAAGGCTACAATGTAGATTTCAGAAAGGACAAGTGCTTGATCACCAACAGGAAGGATGAGAAGCTTACTCTACTGGGAGTGAGAAAAGGAAATTTGTTTATAGCTGACTTAAGTTCTACCAGTGAAGGAGAAGTTACATGTTTCTATGCAAAGGCATCTTCAGAACAAAGTTGGCTATGGCACAAGAAGCTCTCACATCTGAACTTCAAAACTATGAACTCTTTGGTAAAGAGAGAGTTAGTGAGAGGGTTGCCCCTGATGGAATTCAATCAGGAGGGACTATGTGAAGCATGTGAAAAAGGGAAGTCGAAGAAAGCATCACATGGAAGCAAAGGAATGACAAGCATTACTGAACCATTACAGCTGATTCATATGGATTTATTTGGTCCAGTTAATGTTATGTCACTTTCAAGAAACAGATATGCATTGGTGATGGTGGATGACTACTCCAAGTACACGTGGGTGTTGTTCATACAGACAAAGGATGAAGCAACACAACTAATCATTGATCACATCAAGAAGATAGAAGTGGAAGCTAAGCTACCTGTGCGGACAATCAGATCAGACAATGGAACTGAATTCAAGAATGCAGTTCTAAATGATTTCTGCTCAGAGAAAGGAATATCAAGACAGTTTTCAGCACCAAGAACTCCTCAACAGAATAGAGTAGTGGAAAGGAAGAACAGGACCTTGGTTGAAGCAGCAAGGACCATGTTGAGTGAATCAAAACTTCCCACTTACTTTTGGGCTGAAGCAGTGAATACAGCTTGCTACACTCAGAATCGAACCCTGATCAACAAAGATCATGAAAAGACTCTGTATGAGTTAATGGCCAACAAGAAGCCAACACTGAAGTACTTTCATGTGTTTGGTGCAAAGTGCTTTGTACTTAAAGATGGAGAACATCTTGGCAAGTTTGATGCCAAAGCAGATGAAGGCATTTTTCTGGGCTATTCTCTGGAATCTAAGGCTTTCAGGGTATATGTGATTGAAGATAAGAAGGTGTTGGAAAGCTTTAATGTAACATTTGACGACACCAAAAGACCAGGCCTGCAAACTGGAGAGAACTCTGAATCTTTGGTATTTGAAAATCTATCAGGAGATCTCTCTGACAATGAAGAAGTACCTGAAGTTGTTATAGTCATTAATAATAATCATAATGATAATGATTCTGGACAAAGTGGTGACCAAAGTGGAGATCCTCAACATACAGGCTCCACTAGTCAGTCTTCAGAATCAACAGATCAAACCGTCAACAACTCAGGGGGAGCAGGAGAAGGATCAACTAGTCACACTCCACAACATCTAGAACAAGGAGAATCATCAAGATCGCATCTGCCAAGACAAAGGGTATGGAATAGAGATCATCCCTTTCACTTGATCATTGGTGATCCGGACACAGGAGTGAGAACTAGGAGAACATCACAAAATGAATGTCACTATTCTGGGTTTCTTTCAGAAACAGAACCTAAGAAAGTTGAAGATGCTCTAGATGATCCAGATTGGGTGATTGCTATGCAAGAAGAACTCAATCAGTTTGAAAGGCGGAAAGTTTGGAAGCTGGTACCCAGGCCTAAGGGAAAATCTGTTATTGGAACACGATGGGTATTCAGAAATAAGTTGGACGAAGATGGCATTGTAACGAGAAACAAAGCCAGACTGGTTTCTAAAGGTTACTCTCAAGAAGAGGGTATAGATTATGATGAAACCTATGCACCAGTAGCAAGACTTGAGGCCATCAGAATGTTTCTGGCATTTGCTGCACATTCCAATTACAAGGTATATCAAATGGATGTGAAGAGTGCTTTTCTGAACGGGGAGTTAGAAGAAGAAGTGTATGTGGAACAACCTCCAGGTTTTGAGGATTCAAAACTGGCAGACTTTGTGTACTTTCTATTCAAAGCTCTCTACGGACTCAAACAAGCTCCAAGGACATGGTATGACACTCTCTCTGAATTCTTACTTGAAAATGATTTTACAAGAGGTGTTGTAGACAAAACTCTCTTTGTCAAAAAGCATAAAAATGATTTGATATTGGTGCAAGTATATGTTGATGACATAATATTTGGTTCTACTAATGATGATCTATGCAAGAGATTTGCTAAGTTAATGCAGAGTCGTTATGGAATGAGCATGATGGGTGAATTGTCATTCTTTCTTGGACTACAAGTATACCAAAAACAAGATGGTATATTCATTTGTCAGTCCAAGTACATCAAAGATCTTCTGAAGAAGTATCAAATGGAAGACTCATCTACAGCAAAGACTCCTATGCCAACTGCCACTAAGCTTGATAAGGATGAAACTGGTAAGAAGGTTGACATCACAGGCTACAGAGGTATGATAGGCTCATTACTTTATCTCACTGCAAGTAGACCAGATATAATGTTTGTAACATGCTTGTGTGCTAGATTTCAGTCTGATCCTAAAGAATCTCATCTAATAGCTGTTAAGCGAATATTTAGATATCTTAAGGGGACCCCAAATCTTGGAATTTGGTACCCTAAAGATACAGGATTTGATCTTATTGGATACACAGACTCTGATTTTGCAGGTTGTAAGATTGATCGGAAGAGTACTTCAGGAAGCTGTCAGTTTCTTGGAAGAAGATTAGTTTCTTGGTATAGCAAGAAGCAGCATTCAGTTTCCACATCAACAGCTGAGGCTGAATACATTGCTGCTGGTAGCTGTTGTGCTAGGATCTTGTGGATGAGAAACCAACTCCGTGACTATGGACTTTTGTTGACAAAGATTCCAATATTTTGCGACAACACAAGTGCCATAGCAATCTCAAATAACCCAGTGCAACACTCGAGGACGAAGCACATCGACATCAGGTATAATTTTATCCGAGAGCATTTCATGAATGGAACTGTGGAGTTACATTTTGTACCCACAGAGGATCAAATTGCAGACATCTTTACTAAACCGCTTGATGAATCCACTTTCAATAAGCTGGTTGGTGAACTTGGGATGTTAAATCTTTCTAATTGATTTTGATTAGAAGTCAGTAACTGCAGATAGTCCTGGTGAATACATGAGTTTAAGAATTGCTATATCCTTAGGACTCGTGAATTTATTTTCTGGAGCAATTCTCGTAGTTAGGATTTTTGTACTAATTGTATGTCATAATTATGGATGATATATCTTCTGGCATTTAATTAGTTATTAATTCTAAAAATTATTTAGGTGCTAATATTTGTTCTAAATATTTTAGCATCAATTTTATTTGAATTAATTTGCTTTGTTTTTAACATTGTAGATTAATGCAGCATAATTCATTAGATCTTAATTAGTTAATATCATTCAATGATATTTAATTGATTTTATTCTAAGAAAATTGTGAATTTTCTGTTAAGAATTGATTTTGGTGGATTTTAAAAGGTTTATTAAAATTAAAAATTGACAGGAAATAAATCAGTCTAAATTTTTAAAACAAGAACAGGTTTTAAAATGAAGACAGAAGCAAAAATATCGAATTTAGGAAATTCGATAGTTTTTCAAGTACATAGATAAATCTATCGAAATTAAGTTTCGATAGTTTTTGAAAAGGAAAAAGAAAATCTATCGAAAACAATTCTCGATAGTTTTTGATAAATTACAGAAAAATATATCGAAGTGAATTTATTAATTCAATAATCAAATTCTCGATAGTTTTTCTCACAAATGATCCCTCGATAGTTTTTTGGTTTTTCAAGGCAAAACTTTCGATGGTTTTTCAAAAAGGTTGGTTTAAATTCTGATTTTTAAATAATTCGATAGTTCTTCAAAATCTATCGAAGAAAATTGACCTTTTTACCCCTACAGGAAAACCATCGATAGTTCTTTTTAAAAACTATCGAACCTGAAAAGACTATTTTGCCCCTGTCAGTTTCAAAGTATTTAACCCTTAGCTCTTTTCTTTTCATTTTCACAGATCTGAGAGAAAGACTTTGGTCGAGAGAATACTTACAAAAATACACACATCCAAGAACGTCTTTGTCGATAGATTTCTCCATTTTTTTAACCGAGAAAAGCTTGAAATTTTACTGTTTTTCACTGTTGAATTCATTTTAACCGTGAAAACTTTATTGTTTTAAGTGTTTAGTAGTTTCAAAAGAAGAAACCATCGAACTAAAGCTTTGAACCTCAGAAAAGTGATAACAGTTCTTATCTGTAGAAATTGATTGTTTTACAATTGATTTCTTTGGATTCTAGTAGTATTATGAGATTCAATAATTTAGAGTTTTTTAAAGTCAAGGGTTCGTGTTTGTGTTTTTAAAGTCAAAAGGGGTAATTTTGTTAAGGGTTTGATTAATTAGCAATAATTAATTAAATTTAAAAGGAAAAATAGTTTTGGGTTATTTAAATTCTCTGAAAATTTTAAAATGGCTGGAGAATTTATAGTAACCAAAACTAATCATGTCTCGTTTCAAAACTTGCAATCCATAACGAACTTACAGTTTCGTGCATGGGCAGAGTTTTTGAACACACGTTCATTAGTGGCATATGCTGTGAGTACTCCCATGGTCCTTTGCATCGATCAATTGACTGCGTTGTACACAACCGCCACGGATACAAGTGAGAATAACGTAAGGTCCTTCAGTTTTGTTGTGCCAGGGGGCAGAACAATAAGGGTGACGGAACATGATTTTAATCGAATCTTACATTTTCCTACAGAAAACCTTGTTCCGGATCCCACGACTGAGGAGATACATGCTTTCTTCACTCTCATTAGAAGTCAACAACCTAACTTCTTTGTGAGAGAGTTTCTGAAGCATTACTTGCCAAAAGCATGGAACTTTTTCTTTCATACCCTAATCCATGTTTTTACTGCCAAACTAACAAATCTGCATGGTATTCCCTTATTCCTTCAAAAGATAGGGTTTGCCATTGCCAACAATAGGCATATTAACATTGGACGGTTACTGATTGATCAAGTAATCATATGCATGGGACCACTGGATGAAAGAACGGGCATAGATGAAGATGTGTTGTGTTTCTATCCTAGGTTCCTACAGCTAATTCTCAATGATATCTTAACAGATGATGAGCGCGAGACATTCGCCGAAGAGGAGACCATGGAGTGTATGAAGATGAAGAGCAATGCCATAACCGCTTTGATAAGGAAGAACAACTATCTTCCAGGGGTACCCACTGTTCTCACTGAATATCTAAGAACGGTGCCCCTACCACTTCTACCCCCAGGGGAACAGGTAATTCAAGGTAACATTCCTGAACCTGAACTGGCTCCTGAACCACAACCCATGGATGTTGATCCAGAGCCCTTAGTGGCCATTCCTGACCAGGAGGTTGCAAACCCACAACCTCTAACCACGGTCGAAGAGCCTTTGGAAGAGCCAAATGAAAACATAAACGAACCTCCTTCCCCTCCTATACCCAGTAAAGAACCATCCATGAGTGTAGAGGGAGATAGTGCCAAAGCAGCACCACATAAGGAGATACACCCTTCAACAGCAGCTTTGCCTTCCTCTAAAAGGAGAAGAACAGAAACCGAGGCAACTGTTGATACTTCATTTCTCTCATCCAAAGCGCCCTTTATTGATTTTTCTGGTGCTGATTGGGCTACGCTAACGAAAGCAATATCTGACCCAATAGCTCAATCAAGTAAGGAAGAATTGACGGAAGCAACTGGTGTTCCGACCATATTACGGTCAGGTTCACTGGTTGAAGGTTCTAAGAACCAAGGGTCTTCACAGACGTCGAGAGAAGGCTTTGACCTAAATGCACAATCTAAAAGGTCATTGTCTACCTCCCCAGATGGAACATATCTGGATCCTGCGGGTAAAGGGTTTGACGTAGGTGCAGATCGGCAACTCGGTGACGATGAATCAATTACTATTGACAAGTCAACTGAGGTAAAGTCTTCACAGACTATTGGGGAAGATTCGGGATCTCTGCTGTTAAAAGAGCCTGTTTCTAACCCCCTAGAGATTCAAACTCTAGATCCTTTAAAGGATACATCATCCACGGATGATCAGCAACTTGGTTTAACCAAGGACGGGGACTTGCGAAGCCCCATTGCACCACCGGTGACCTCCTTAAGGACGGCTACGGTGATTTCTTCTGCAGGTACAATCAGCACTAAGGATTTGAGTGAAACAAAAACACTTACACCTGGCCTGAGTGGGAAAGGAAAAATGATTCAAACACCGACAGAAACATTGAGTGTACACCCAGAGCCAAATGTGAGGAGTGACACCCTAACCCTACCTAATATTCATGATTTGCTGTTACCGACAGAAAGAGAGCTACAAGTTCAATCCACTCTCAAGGAGATGACAGTTCGAGACAAAGAAGGAAATCCATTATTCAAGGTTCCACTGCGACCTTCCTTTGACCAGGGGATCTCCTCTAGTCAGGCCAATGCTTCTTTAAAGACTATTCAAGAGAAGGTTGACTTGGCTGCAGCTGATTCCAGAAGAACATTCAGGGTCATTGGCAGTGCATCTGGCACTATAACAGGTACGAAGCAGGCGGTGGACTCCTTAAAGAAGGAAGCTATGGAAGAACTAGTCGAATTGAGAATGGACGTCAGGGAACTTAAAGATGGATTCATGAATGAAGTAACTGCACTGTCACAGGGACATGAAGCTTTGAGAGAAGACGTTCTGGTTATCCGGGATGGTCAAGCGCGAGTGAAAGATGCAATGAATTCCCTTTCAAGAGTGGAGTCTAAGCTCAACAAGAGGCTGGAACATATGGAAAAGACTACCAACTCAAGATTGGAGAACATTGACCGGTCGCTAGCTTCTATAAATGAGTTTAATAAGCAGCTTATGGATTTCTTGGAGAATCAAGGTGACGGAGTAGAGTCTATTTGGAGTATGCTGAAGAATCAACAATCTGGACAGCCTGGTCCTTCAAATCAGCAACCTGATCCTTCTACTACCTTTTATGCTGATGATGCTTTTATCGAGGATTCCTCAACTAAGGGGGAGAAAGTTGGAGAAGGGGAGAAAGAGAAGCCTAAGGATGGATGGGGAGTTTGGGAGACAGTTGAAGCTATTCCTATCAGACAATACTGGATAGAGGAACTTGTAGAAGAAGAGAAGGAGAGTGAAGAGGAATTTGAGGTCATGCATGAGCAACCTAATCAAGAGGAGCATGAGCCATATTATCCAGAGCCCGTTGAACATCCAATCTGGGAGGATATTATGGAAGAAGAAGCAAATTCTCTATCACCTGAAGAAGAAGCTGCCTTGGAAGCAATAAGAGCTCAGAGAGCTGCAATAGATGCCAGGCAAGCTGAGAAAGAGAAACAGCAAGCAATTCTGAGGAGTGAAAAACTGAAGAGATTCAAAGTGTATAATGAAGTGAGGAAGAAGAAGATGATAGATCTGGCAAAGAAAGATGGTACTGAATGGGAAATGGCTTATAAAACCTTTTGCGGAGTTGAAGACGGATTAGAAGTCAACGACAATGCTGAGGTGGAAGTTATTATTCAGGACATCAGAAGTGCTAATCTTGAAGATCAGACTTACTTTAAAGCACTGAGAAGCTCTATAATCTGTCTGAATGCTGGGGTTAAAGCAAATGGTGCCTGGAGCTTATTAATTAGTATTCTGGAGAAAGGTACATTTGTGATTTCCACTAAGTTTTTAGAACAGAGGACATATACAGAATTGCAGGCTATACTCATCAAGATCCAAAGAACTACAAGGCTAAATGAACTGCTCCGTGAGCATGTTAAGGAGATCGTGATGAAAGTCAGTCCAGAGATTACTGAAGATCCTCCAATGGTTAGATTCATGACGAATGACTTGTTCAGAATCTGCTATTTGGCTGAGGACAAACTGAGAGACTACCCAAGCAACTATCTAATCTCAGTTGAGAAGTATCTTAGATCCACTGGATTCTCATCAACGGAGAAGGACAAAGCAGCAGACACTCTTAGAAGATTTCTAATGGAGAATGTTCCTTACTATAGGAAAAGAGTGGAAAGAGGATTGGAAGTGCATACCAGACTGCCAAACATGCCAAAGCTAAACAAGAAAGATGTTAACATTGCATGGTTATGGGCTGGAGTGGGTCAAGAGGTTGAATATATTGGAAGACACATCCAAGGAGCAATCCTTAAACCTGGAGAACCACTGCACTATCTATCAGTGATTGATTATCAAGCTGCTAACTCCGATCCAATGATTGAAGAAGGTGAGATCGGAATGGACTGAAGATTGAAGCAAAGAACAAGAGAACTGTCAGCTCAAACAAGAGGAGCAACTTCAATGTGAAAAGTTTTATTGTTCTTTGATGTATGAAATCTGGAAATGTATATATATCTGATCCAGAATGCATTAATATTATTACGCTGTCTTACTTTAAGTAGTTTAATGTTTCCTTAGTTAGTTGAGTTATCCTCGAAGTATTTGCTTGTCGAACTCTATCCAATCAAATAGGGGGAGATTGTAAAGCATAATGTAACATAAGATGTAAAAGAGATAACTACAACTCAAAAAAGGACAAGACAGACAATAATATTAACAGAAGCACAGGAATCCAGAATCAAAGAAGAAAAGGTAAACTCAAAAAATCAAAATACGTTATGTATTCTTGAAGTCCGTAAACAGATCACGGAAAGAAGTTCATGAAAATGTTCAAGCCTCAGTGACAGCAAAAGAAACAAGACTTTCAAGACGACAGAAGTATGTGAATGATTTAGGGTTCAGTACCACGGGATTCCAGTGATGAAGCAACCAGAACGACAATGGACTTATCAACAGCACTATATTGAAGACATAAAAGAAGAATTGATCAAGTGTTATTCATCTGTGAACCAGACCAGTTGCACTAGGTGACGGCACTAAAAAAAAGATCAAGTTGTTTTATCGTCTCAGAAGAAATTGATACAGTCTAAAACTTAAACACCCAGGAGCTCAGGAGTAATTACTAAAGGACAAAAGACAAGAAAAAAAATTCGATAGTTTTTCTATTGAAAAAACTATCGAATGGTGGTTGAAGTGATTCATTGAAAAACAAAGTAAATTAATTTGGCATTCGATAGTTTTGATTTAAAAACTATCGAATGGCAAATTGATTTAATCCATTCGATGGTTTTTTAATCCATTCGATGGTTTTTCAATTCATGGAGCAGGTGAAAAGTTGTGCTTGTCTGACAGGTTGATGAAGATCCAACGGCCAAGAATATTCTATTCTAAATGGTTCGATGGTTTTTCAATTCAAGTCTACAATTAACTCGAGAGAAGATAGTGTCTTCTTCAGTTAAGGCATTCAACACAGAGACATTACTGAGAGAGAGAAGAGCCGGAGAAAATTATCAGAGAAATTAATAGTGCTCAGAACTTGATCATTGTTTTGTATTTGTGTAACCTTAAACTCATTGAAGCTAATCTACGGATTAGAAATTGTAGCACCCCTCGAGGTTTATATTTATAAAAAGATATATTCCCCGAAACTTGATTTGGTTTGGTGTGTTTGATTTCGTTATAGAACTGAAAGATTAATCCGCGAACGAAATTAAATTATTTGTGAGTATCGTATTCAACCCCCCCCCCCTTCTACGATACTTTGGACCTAACAGTTTCTTACCACCACACCTTCCTCATCCATCTTGTTCCTGAATACCTATTTGGTGTCAATGACATTCTTTCCTTCGGGAGGTGGTACTAGTTCCCAAACCTTGTTTTTCTCAAATTGATTTAACTCTTCTTGCATGGCAACAATCCAGTCAGAATTCTTCAAAGCTTCTTCAATTACTTTTGGTTCTTCTTGTGACAGAAAGCAACTATAAATACATGTATTTATAGTTGCCCTCCTTGTTCTAACTCCATCACTAATGTAACACCCCCAGATCCGGGGTCAGGAATCTGGGTTGTCACGCTCCATCAATATACAATACCTACATTACTTACAACATTCTAATAATACAACTCCAACGACCCCAATCACTTACGCACACACACACAAGTTATAGCCTTGGAAATGAGCAACAATAAGTACCATTTGTTATTACAAATCAAATGTACTATCCAGGATCTCATCTATCATTTACAACCTCTACATGAAGTTAAAATAATAGACCTCACACTTCTATACAAGGTTTAAAAATACAACCTACTCGAAAACAATTCTCACTAATACAGTCTGCAACTATTCTACTCACACCGGCAGTATCCATCCTGCTGAACTAACTCAGGGGTGGTCTCTCCATTCCCTTGCTCTCGTAACACGAGGTGAATCGGCAATGTTTTCTTCGTGCTGAAAGATTTAATAAAGCAAGAATGAGCTAATAGTGCTCAGAAAGAAATCTATCCCAGTTTAAATCTTTAAACCTTTTAGGGAGATAATCCATATGGGACCCATATTTAAAAACTACTAGGGTTCGACCCCCAAAATAGTATACCGTTCAAAATACCGTATGACTTATAATCATACTCAATTACTTTTCGTAATTCATTTAGGAATCCTTGGTATCGATATAATGAACCAATATTCAAAACATATCTTTTAAAATAGATATCAAATAATGGAATCAAGGCTTAAAGCCTATCCATTGATTCAAAATACTATATATCTTAAATACTTTCTCAACATATATACTCACATATCTATTTAGGTATCTCATACTGTTCACAATACTGTATAATATCAGTAATGAACACCTTTTTGACTCGGTTGTGTTGTGGTATATAAAAGAAGCAAGAATGAGCACTATAGCTCGACAATAAGATATAGCATCATAATCATACATGTAAGCTGATATCATGATTGAAAACCTTTGAAACTCCGTTCATATACAGAACGATATGTTTAAACATTCTTTTCGTCAAAACATGCCATACAGTACAACTACTGTATGAGGAACATCATTACTCATCACTGCCACATTATCAGTAACTCAGCACCTAGGCTTTCATTACAATGTGCAGCACAACTCCAATTGGAGGGAGGGACCTTTTTCAGGGCACACACACGATACACGATGATCAGTCGTTGTATCGTACTCACACTTTTCTACTAGTAGATGGACGACATCCTAACACGATTATCACCCTAGCCGCATACGGTCTTTGGATCTGCTGGACTGACCTACAGCCTCCTATGCGAGATAAGTGTTGGACTGACCTACAGCCTCTTACGCTATAATCAGAGGTTCTGTCCGACATCCTCTTTCGCGTTTCCTGCTGGTCCTGGATGAAAAATCAATGAAACGGGAATCGTAATTTATTCCTATTTTCCCCAAGTACTGAGTACTTGTCTCTCTTTTGAAAACATTTCTGGCCTACTTACTGCTATGATAATAGAGGAGTAAGTAACCGGAAGGGGTTGACCACTGTCGTCCCACTTAGGATTTGATAAGATTTCTCTTTAAAAGATTACGACCCAAGAGTCAGACTATTTGGAAATCTTTAAGGGTATTCCCATCCCATTTGAGTGGTCAGCGAATATTTAAATCATCTCTTAAGATAGATTTAAATTAAAATAATATTCGGGAATCCCTACTTTAATTCAAATAAATATTAGAAAGTTCGGAAATATTCTTCATACTCGTTGAAGGTCAATGATGACTTTTTAAACAATATACATCATTTTTAAATTAATTAAAAGAATAATAAATATTCAAATAATATTCATCAATTAATAATTGATTAAATAATAATCAAAAGCTCAATAAATATTTGATCGTCAAATCTAAGTGAATATTAAAATAATATTCCTGGAATAATGAAATAATTGAATGTATCTATTCAATATACATATCAGAAAATAAACCTTAACGGTTTAAAGAAAATAACGACTCCCGGTCTAAGTTTAAAAATACGATTCACCTGCTCTACTCTAAGAGTCTTTAAAACCTCGGTTTATATCTATTATTTACATAGCTTATAAACCTTATATCTTACAAAACTTTTTATCAAAAGCGTAAACAGTTATAAATCTTTTCACAACATTAACGCAGAATATATTTCACGTACACAATAGTAAATCACAACAGCATCATTTATATGATGTAGGGTTTGAAAACTTGCATGCATTTATCATATGCATATATTATATCTCAACCTTTCTAATACCATTACATCTATATACGATGTAAGGTTTGAAAGCATGTATGATATCATATGCATATATTATATCTCAACCTTTTTAATACCATTACATCTATATGCGATGTAAGGTTTGAAAGCATGTATGATATCATATGCATATATTATATCTCAACCTTTTTAATATCATTACATCTATATACGATGTAAGGTTTGAAAGCATGCATAATACATATCACATGCATCATCAGAATATTATAATTTAAAATAAAGCATGGAATGAGAAAACTTGCCTCGGATCCTTGGTTGTTAGGGGTTTAAGAACTTGCCGCAAATCTATAAACAAAGAAATACTCGATCAGTCCCCTAACGTAATCATTCGCTCATAACACTCATTTAAAGTCAACTATATGTTAAACACATCATGTAGTCACGTTATTCCTCAACAAGGTTCGTGTTTTAATCGACTCGAAATAATCCTTTATCTTAGTCACAATGGTTGGTCAAAGTAGTACCCTAGAGTTGACTGTTCATAGAGTTACTATTATGCGACTCGTACTCTAACACTTTTAATAAATCCGAAAACTCGTATTTAAATACGAGACCACTTCTAAAATCATCTTGAGTATTTTTAATATTTATCATAAAAGTTTCGATCTCAAAACAGGGGTTTCACTTGGTGAAATGTATTCTCAAACTTGGATGAGCTACGGAAAGTTACTATTCGCACGCCTTTCACTAAAACGCTCATATCTCCTTAACCGTTAGTCGAAATGACACACCGTTTTCGCGTGCGCGATCTAGGGTAAGAATAGAACAAAATGCTTGAACAAGTTTTTCTGCTTAAGGGGATCAAAAGCCCGAGAGCAACAGGTTTTTGGCAGTGAAGTGCAGAACCACTTACTCCTCGCGCAGCTTTGGTTCCGACATTTTTATAAAATCGAAAAATTATCTTTTTAACCCGAAACCTTCTCGATTCACTTACTAACTGTCCATGTTAGTATCCATTTTAATATCATGACCTAATTCCATTTTTAAGGGCTTGATCACAATCTCAAAGTTCATACGATGAACTACTTAGTTATCCGTAACCGCTTTTACTAAAACGGACGTTTCTCCTAAACCGTAAATCGAAACGATACGATTCTTTCGCTAAAACAAACTAGGGAACAGAGGCTACATGTTCATGGTCAGAAACCTCTATGGTTATGCCTTTAAGGTATTCGCGATCTCTGTCCAAACATCCTAAATGAAATTTGACATGGTAACGACGCTTAAACGCGATTCCCGTGTTTATACCATTGCAAATAATCCAATAACATCAACCAAGCCATCAATCCATCATTATACACTCAATAATATAACCTCGAAACATTCATTCCATATCATCCACATAGTGTGGTCTGAAAAAAAAAATCCATCAGCAAATTTACTATTCATCAAATTTACTATTCATCAAAAAATTTTAACTAAGTCCAAAATTTGGGGTTATTACAGTCTGCCCTCCTTAAAAGGATTCCGTCCCGGAATCTAAGAAAATAGCCGAGGTTAATCTTTCAATATAGAAATCTCCAGTTTCCAGGTTGACTCTTCAACCCTCTGGTCTCATTACAACTCTTACTCATTCCGGTCTGTGATATCTACCGGGCGCTTTATATAAGCCAATTCTTGTTGTATTCTTATACACCCACTTTCTATCAACATCCGATTATTCTTACAATCGGCGGTACAACGCTTACCGTAACTTAGGTTCTCTGAAATGTTTCTTCTGGTCGGTCCGTCGGTCTACGGATCTTACGTAGTGCTTGCACTCAAACTCGTTGCCAAACATGTTTGGTGTTATGCCATATTTTGGCATAGTCCAAATTTCTCCGTTTAATAATTATTCATTCAGATTAATAATTAATTGCTTAACCAATAAGCAATATCCTCTCTCTGAAACGAGGAAAGAATCAATCTCAATCAACGAATAACGGAAAATATCTTCAAACGATATTCTTCAAATCATGGAAAGAAATGCGGAGATGCCGCGAGATTGTAGGAAAACATGTGAAGACCGGACTATTTATGGGAACGTGAAGAGGATTGATAATCCTTGAACTATTTATGGGAACTTGAAGAGGATTGATAATCCTTGAACTATTTATGGGAACTTGAAGAGGATTGATAATCCTTGAGCTGTTTATGGGAACATAAATCTTGACAATCTTATGAGATTGGACTGAATGAACTTATCCAATGACTTGTTTTCCAAGAACTACGTGAGGCTTGATCCCTATATAAATGGGTACGTAGGCACCTTGTATGGTACACAGTGGTACAGTGGTACAGTGGTACAGTGATACACAATTGACACTCGGCAAGTGCAAGAGAAAAAACCCATTCTCTATTCAATTTCTGAGGAGTCATCATACAAGTCCAGCCACAACTTTCCATAAACCTCCAACACACTGTTGTACGAAATTCTCCTAACAACAATTGGCGCTAGAAGGAGGGCATTATTTTTTGATTGTGGAGGACAATCAAATCACCTACATCATGCACAAGAGGGGTTTTATCGTATTTGGAGCGGCTTTAATGGAGGAGCAGAACGATGGAGGCGGTGATTCACGATTCTTTTCAAAATTAAGATAAGTTTTCTTATGCTTTTGTCCGTATACATAAGTTATCTTATAAAATTCGTAGTAAATTTAGTACATGTCGGATTTTAATGATTTTTTATGATCCGGAAAGCTTTTACGATTTCTTGCAACTTTTGTTCTTGGTGTTTTCTCGTATTATGTTTCGATCTATTCTCGAAATCACAAAACATTATCAGATCCCGTTTTTCAGTATTGAGAAGTTAATCAGCAGACGTTGTATTTGATTCCTGATTCGTTATAAGTCCGTTTCTGACGAGCCATATATCATCGGAAAGATCTTTTCGTTTTCTACATCTTTCATGTTTTGTGTTTTGCAAGAAAACATCGTTTACAGGGGCAAAAAGGTGAAAAACAGATCTGGACAGAATCTGAATCATGGAGATGTTAAAGAATTGTGATGCAATATTCGTAGCGCGTGATTTGATTACTTCAATAGCTCGTGCATGGACAAAAATAAGTGTGGAAGGTCCTTATCTGATAAGGGTAATGTTTTCGAACGCTCTATTTTCCAAGGAGGATTAATATTGAAGACCCTACTCTCAGAGGAGAGTCCATGAATAAAATTACATTATTGAAGGTCCATTGGTAGATGGATATTTCTTGGTTGTCACAAAACATTCCTACAATCACGGGAAGAAATGCGGAGATGCCGCGAGATTGCAGGAAAACATGTGGGACTGGACGTGATATGAGCTGAAAGCCTGACATTTGAAATTGGGTATCTTATTAAAGCCTCAGCTCGGGGGCTCGTGGACAATGACACTTGAAAAGCGTCGACCGAAGAAATTTGGAAGCTCGAAGATTTTTAGTTCTCCACTGCAGCAAGCTACACTGAAGAACTGGGGGCTTGTTGTTATGCCATATTTTGGCATAGTCCAAATTTCTCCGTTTAATAATTATTAATTCAGATTAATAATTAATTGCTTAACCAATAAGCAATATCCTCTCTCTGAAACGAGGAAAGAATCAATCTCAATCAACGAATAACGGAAAATATCTTCAAACGATATTCTTCAAATCATGGAAAGAAATGCGGAGATGCCGCGAGATTGTAGGAAAACATGTGAAGACCGGACTATTTATGGGAACGTGAAGAGGATTGATAATCCTTGAACTATTTATGGGAACTTAAAGAGGATTGATAATCCTTGAACTATTTATGGGAACTTGAAGAGGATTGATAATCCTTGGACTATTTATGGGAACTTGAGGTGGATTGATAATCCTCGAGCTGTTTATGGGAACATAAATCTTGACTATCTTATGAGATTGGACTGAATGAACTTATCCAATGACTTGTTTTCCAAGAACTACGTGAGGCTTGATCCCTATATAAATGGGTACGTAGGCACCTTGTATGGTACACAGTGGTACAGTGGTACAGTGATACACAATTGACACTCGGCAAGTGCAAGAGAAAAAACCCATTCTCTATTCAATTTCTGAGGAGTCATCATACAAGTCCAGCCACAACTTTCCATAAACCTCCAACACACTGTTGTACGAAATTCTCCTAACAACATTTGGAAAACTCCTCCCGAATCGGGAGTTCAAGCATTGGTTCTTATCTGACACGATGGTGACTGGAACTCCACGTCACCCAATTATCTCTTTCACAACTCTTTGATTTAAGATCTCTTGCTAAAAACAAAATATGAGTAGACCCATTTGATCCATCAATTATAGCTCAATTGACGTCATAGTCCGACTCGATTCTTGTTGATCCTATCACAGAATCCATTATAGTAAAATTACATTCCTAATCAGGAAGCTCTACTAACTGTGATAGTCAACTAGGTCTTTGTTCTGCCTTCATTTTCTGACATATCCAATCTTTACTTACCAATTGATAATCCTTTTTATCTATCCGACCACTTATAACATTTCTTTAACTTTCTTTACCTTTTTGAACCCTCCGCGTAGCTGTCTCCTTATGACAGATCTTTATTCCTTAATTCGTTCTGGCTCAGTCAGGACTTTTAACTAATCTTTGTTGTATTCTTAACTTCAAACTTCATCCTTTCAGTTCCTTTTATTAGTCATCCCGAAAAATTAGCATCCTTAATCTCTTGAACATTAGGAATCCCAAACTCGGTATGAATACCTTATGATTCCTTTATCATCTTCTCAGTCTTTAATTGTTTCTTCAACATTAACCTTATACCTTCACTCGTCATTCGTTCTTGACATAACTTGATTTCCTGCAGCAATTTTGGTTGCATTGCAATCTCAACTAGTCTCTCAATACCATTTCCGGTTATCTTAATCTCAATTTCCATTTTCTCAAATCCTTAGATTAACTTTATCCGACGATGTTATCATCTTAAGTCTCTCTTTCCTACTAAGGGCATTG
Source organism: Heracleum sosnowskyi (assembly GCA_030848705.1). Taxonomy (NCBI): domain Eukaryota; kingdom Viridiplantae; phylum Streptophyta; class Magnoliopsida; order Apiales; family Apiaceae; genus Heracleum; species Heracleum sosnowskyi. The sequence goes on from CM061242.1 coordinate 70,425,209, forward strand.
GCCACCACATTGGCCTTCCCTGGGTGGTAAAGAATCCCACCATCATAATCCTTGATTAGCTTTAGCTATCTTTTCTATTATCACGGTACAGTCTTCCTGGGAAAACGTATCTAATGCTCTTATGATTGTGTCAATCTCGCACTTCTTTCCATACAATTAGTGCCTCCAAATCTTTAAAGCGAAAACAATCGCTTCCAATTCTAAGTCATGAGCAGGGTATCTAAATTCATATTCCTTTAATTATCTGGATGCATACGCAATTACCTTTCCGTGCTGCATAAGCACACACCCTAATCCTTTATGTGATGCGTCACTATAGATCACAAAATCTCCCTTCCCGTCTGGAAATACCAGCGCAGGGCGGTAACTAGTCTCTTCTTTAATTCCTGGAAACTTTTCTCACATTTCTCTGTCCATTCAACTCTTCAGTCTTTCGAGTAAGTCTGGTCAGTGGGGCTGCTATTTGAGCAAAATCTTGTACACATCTTCGGTAATATCCGGCTAAACCCACAAAATTACTCACCTCGGTTGGTGTGGTTGGTCTTTCCCAGTTCGAAACAGCTTCTATCTTAGCAGAGTCAACCAGTGCTCCTCCACTGTTGACCACATGTCCTAAAAACTGTACTTCCCTTAGCCAAAACTCGCACTTTGAGAACTTGGCATATAACTTTTCCTGCTCAGTGTTTCTAACACTATCCTCAAACGTTCTGCATGTTCTTCCTCGGTCTTTGAGGTAAACCAAAATATTATCGATGTCACTATGACACACTTATCCAAATACTTCTCGAAAACTCGATTCAGCAAGTCCATGAAAGCTGCAAGGGCATTCGTCAACCCAAACGACATTACTAAAACTCGTAGTGTCCATACCTGGAGCGAAACACGATCTTGGGTACATCCTCAGGTTTAATATTCAACTGGTGGTATCCAGTTCTCAATCAATATTCAAGAATTTAACTGCATCATGCAGCCGATCGATCAAATCACCGATCCTTAGCAGGGGTATTCATTCTTAACAGTTAGCCTATTCAGCTTTCGATAGTTTATTCACAGCCTCATGATGCGTCCTTTTTCTTCACCAATAACACGGGTGCATCCCACGGTTATCATTCCTACAATTGAGTGACTAATTTCTTCATCTTGACTGGAGCTAGTCGGTACGGGGCCTTCGAAACTGGCGCCGTTCTTGGAGCTAATTCTATAGCAACTTTATTTATCTATCGGGTGATATCCCCGGAAGATCTTCTGGAAATACATCCTCGAACTCGTTAACCACGGGGATATTCTGTACACTAGGTACTTCCCGTTTCGTATCTGTCACAGTCGCTAAACAAGGTTCACATCCTTGGAGGTCAATCGTTCCCTCGTCCGACAATCTGAATTCTTACTTTCTTTCTTTCCCAATCTATTCGCGTTTCATACTCTATTTTCTCTATGCCCATTTCTTTCTCGTCCACTTTGCTTCCATTTCTATTACAGTCGTTTCATTAACCAAGGTAACATAATCAGTCGTTTCAAATACTCCGTTATCCTGAATTCGCATCATGCGAAATAAACCTTGGCAATTTCCGTAAACTTCGATTCATAAGTTATCAGACTCATTTGTGTTAGCTCTAAGCTTCAACACACTCTTTTTCCACATACTAAGGAAAATACTTGCGTGGTACCAAGAATACTTCAAGCAACTGAATGCTTTATATATAAAAAAAAAACTTTGTAAAAATTCTCGTTGAGGGGGCGACCTGGTTAGGTCTCAGTCAAATTATCGTTTGAAAATCTTCCCACCATACTTCACTGCATACAAATGCATCGTGAATTCACTTATATAAATTTGACTAAAAGTTGAACTTAGTGATACAATAACTAGTTCATTTTAAGAAACATTAACAACTAGCTGAACAAAATTTGCTAGTTCGATTAGTTTGGGACGCAGCATCTAGCTAGGATAATTAGCTAGATTTTCATCATATCATTAAAATTTCAACTAGTTAGAACAATTAACTAGTCACTCATTATGGCACATGCAATTAGCCATTTTCAATCTACTAGTACAAAATCTCGACATCGTAGTCGAAGAAAGAAGAAAACAAAATTTTGACTACTCGGATAATGAATTGAAAAGAAGAATAATAAGTTTGGGACGAACAAGGTAATTATAACCCTTGAATAGAATATAGGGTCTGGATAGAAAGTTCTTGGTATCGGAACAATCGATAACCTCCCACCAAACATTTCTCATCAGTGAAACGGTCCACCCAAAGGTGCCTCCGTACATAAACTTTGTCAAATTCTCCGATAGAATTGAATTCGGAATATCAATATCAAATTGATATCATTTCTACGATTTCAATGTCTGATGTGCAAATCTCTTCTTAACTGAAGAAAAGAATTCATGAGTAGTCTCTGAAATATATATCATCTATGTTTAAACAAATAGCTAGATATTTACGAACTCGACTGAGGAGTCCAAATATGAAGAAATAAATGAATATTTAACAATTGTTGGTTGCATCCCAAGTTGAAGTAGGAAACTAGAAGGGTTACCTGACATGAACTATTCAAGGTAACACAGGTAGGAACAGTTTTAGATTGAGGAGTGTACCAGCAAGTAGATACCAAAAAGTCAATGGTCATCATAATTTCTAACATCACCCGTACGAGGATGATCTTATCTTTCTGCCTTTATGGCTTAGGGTACTAACCAACGGTACCTCAAAATCGTACAAGTCCTTAAATAGGTCGGGAGTTCGAAACATATTCGCCATTCCCCGATAATCGTTCAGAGATTGGGCCTCCTACGGCCGCATCAACACATCCTCAAAAGATGAAGGTCGATTAACGTATACATAATTTCTTAACACTTAGTCGTATCAAATGAATCCAACCCCAGGCCACCATAAGTCTCATTCCTCGTAGGTCCTGAGATTGTCGCATTGCTCGCCGCAACCATTCGTGTCTTTATTAGAATCACGCTATCCATTCTTCATATCTTTGATTTCTGAGTTGAGCCATCATGGCCTATCGTACGAAAAATACCCGCGATGCAATTTAGCACGTTCTTCTCACGATAACGTTCTGGTACTATATGTACGCAACAGTCTCCTTCTTAGGTAACAAAATACCCATCGACGGAAAAGACACCAACTCTGGTGGAATCGTTGTTCTCAAGGCTTGGACTTCATACACAAGATAATGCCTTAACTAGACCACGCAATTTAGTAATTTGGATCGCGTAAAGGATTGTAAACGTCTCAATCTTCACATGTGCTGCCTTCCCGTGGGCAACTATGATGAACTACAAACACTTAGGTCCTTACTAAGTCAAGTTATCCATTGGTATTGGTCATTCCGACCTTACCCCAACTACAACTGAGACTCTGCTCCGCGTCTTATCTTAATGTCCTTGATAATTCGGGTATAATTCTAGACATTCGTCTCATCATTATGACGGTCTTCAACGGTCATATCGGTCCTTCGATAAGTCCCTGTTAGGCCGAATACACAATATATAATCAAGTATATGTATGAGAATAACAATAAGAACAATGTTTTTGAATAATAAACTGTATGGAATTAATAACTCCTCTCTCGGTGATGTAAAATATCACAGAGAGCTGCTAGGTTACAAGAATAATGTTTTCACGTATTCGCATCCCTTTTAGGGTTAACCTATCTGTGTTTATATAGTACACAACTACATACAATCCAAAATTGATATTCCTATAAATCAGCTATACAATTAATATCAATTTAGAATTGCTTCTGTCTTCTGTTCCGTTTCCTTAGCCATCACGATATCTCTTTGCTTCTATCCTTCTTCAAAGTATATCGCTTCTAGAATCTTCATTGTGTATAACACCGACAGCTAAGCAAACTCTGACTGTCAGATTTTAACAAACTCTGACCAGTCTTCCATCTAAACTCTGATAGTATCCTGATACTTTAAACACTGATAAACAAACATCAGCAATTATATCTAACAATCTCCCCCAACTTGTGCATACAAAAATGTACAAGTTAACAAATAATTGATGATGTCAAAACATATAACAAATGCAGTGTTTATAAAATCACAGAGTTTATATTTAACTTAGAACAGAAAACTTAAAAACTTACAGACTTCAGTTACTTAATCTCTTCAACTTCAGGTACAGTTCTGAGATAATCTGTAAGCAGTCTTCTTTCAGCCCTCTCAAGCTCAGCTACCATGATCTCTTTCAGCTCCTTTAACTCTGGATTACTCTCTCCAGTTTGATAGATAGCAACTCTTAAGGCATAAATACTATTCTTCCTCATTTCATTTCCCAGCTTTATTATGAAGGAGTTATCTGATTCCAGATTAAATTCCAACACTTTTATACCAAGAGCTGTTGTCAATTTAGCAATGTTCCTCTTCATCTCCACAAGCTTACCATTATAATCTCTGTACTTTGGTATATAAGAACCAACAGACTTTAGGCCACTGAGGACTCTAGCTTTCATCATTCTTCTTCTTAAAACCTCAGCTGCTTGTTGAGTTCTTTGATTTTTAACTTTGAGTAGATACAACACATACTCCAGCTCTTCCTTCATCTTTAATTCAATATCAGCTTCACCAACTCTGTATACTCTTCCACCAGTCTTGAAGTATAACAGAAAATCCCTCTTTAAACCTCTATGGTGTATTAACTGAACAGACTCCAAAGAATCAAGATTTTCTTGAGTCACACCAATACCAGGTTCAGATAAAGAAGTGTGATCCATGGGACTATTGTTCACCCTCTTCTCTCTATGAGATCCTAAACCAGATCTATCTCTAGATTCTTTACCCATGATGGTTTTGCTTTGAAGAAGATTTACATTGCCAGGAATCAGAGAATGTTGAACTGTAATTGGTTTAGCAAAAGTTCTTTGAAGTTCAGAAGATACCAAAGTCTGTACAACTTGAGTAGTATCAGTGGTTGTCACAGCTTCCAATGATTTAACAACTTGAGCATTGTCAGAGGTTGATTTAGCTTTCTTCAGTACTTGTGTCTCTTCTACAAGCTTCCCTTTGCCTTTATCCATGTTGGGTTTTATACTAAACTATTCATTAGTAGTATATAAACATTGTCCATTTTATTGAGAATCTTGATTGCATATTTTTACATTGTCTATTTATTATATATTGTGGATAATTTAGTATCAAATGGGATAACAGAAGATTAAATTATCAGTGTCTATATATAATATAAAGGGCTCACAGTTTAAGTGGAATTAGACAAACCACTGGAATAACTAAAGTATTATTTGGGAATAGTTTATCTTGACTATTAAATAATACTTGTATACTTTGTGTATATTGAACAGGATCAAATTTAGAATTGTTCCCTTAAACTGATTAAGAAGGTGAACTAAGATTCTATGTTATTATTAATGCTTAGGTTCTTAATCCGGATATAGTAATTGACACGTGTATATTATTTACATGCTTTGATTTATATATGAAATAATTCTTTTGAATTATATCATTATATTTTGGGTGATGGAATAATATATATGGTGAATATTATTTATTGAAGGAATCTGTGTCCTGATAATATTCGAGTTAATGATGTCCCCTTGAAAGCTCAAAAGGATTTAATTATGTGAAACCCTGCAGGTGGATTTATTCCGGCATAATTAAATAAAGGTAGAGTGGATGATCAAGGATATAAGATGTTAATTAAATGAATTATCAGTAATTTATTTAATTAATGGGCATGCGCTATTTTAAACATGGGGAATTTAATAAGCAAATAATATTGGAACCGAATTAATTAATTAAGTTGCGGTATTAGGAAAGGTAGTGCAAATATTAATTCTTTAGTGGATTGAATTAATATTTAATTACATTGGGCTAGGCCCAGGATGTAATTAAAAGGCCCAACCTAATATATATTCTTATTCTCTTCTTGCTAGGGTTGGTTAAGAAAAATATTGTAGCCACCTAGGAGCAAGAAGAGAGGTTTACTTGAGAAGACGGAGGCCACACTTCGCTCAAGGGAATTTGGGAATACTATAGAAGAGCGTGGAATCAACCGTTAACAAGGTGATTTTCTTTTCGCACTACTTAATTGTGTATCATAAAATGTAGTAGAACCCCAAGTCCGTGGTTCCCAACAATTGGTATCAAGAGCCTGGTTATGGGTTCTATGTTTTATGATATGATGTCCATGTCGTAATTAAAATTGGTTATGTATGTATAGTGGTATGCTTGGATAATAATCTTTTGCAGGTTGTTTAGTATCCACTATTATGGCCTCGTTTTATTTTAATTATGTGTTTGGATCCCACGTGGTTTAATCGTGGTTATTTTTTGTTTTGGTTTCCACGTGGTTTATCGTGGTTGTAAATCACGAGGGTTGATCGTGCTAGTTTTGTTTTCTATTATGATTTTGTAATCTTGTAATCATGATTTGTATTCATGTTAGATTATGATCTGATGTAATAGAATAGGTATGTTATGTTGTATGTAAATATTTGATCGACGGAGTTGCAAGAAAACAAAGTTCTTCCGCTGATGCTACAAGATTTCGCCTATGCAACTTCGAACTGTTGTAACTTTTGCATACGGTGTCGGATTTCGATGAGTAATACCTTTTCGGAAAGGGATTTCGATGTTCTACACGATTGAACAGTGACACCGTCAAAGTTTCATGTGCGTCTGAGCTCGTTTAGACCCTCAAACAGCGAGTTGAAGTTTTCGCAGGATTTTCGGATGAATTTTTTTTTTTTTGGCCATAATAGTGGATTTATTTTTTATTTTAATTTTTCTGCTATTTAATTTTAATTATTGCATTAAATAATTATTATGTGTGTTGTTAATTATGTGTGTAATTTTAATTGCATGGTTAACATAAATAGGACGACATGGACATAAATTTTCATTTATTGCTTTAATTAAATGTTTTATGTTATTAAATTATGTGTGTATTTGGAATGCATGTTAGACATAATTATAATGACATAGGCCCCATTTAATTATGTAGAGATGCATGCTATGCTATGTTATGTGTTCTTTGTATTGTTATTTTGATAACATGTGGACCTCGAAGAAATAACATAGGGCGATGCATCTAGATAAAATTACTCATGTTAAAATACTAAGTGGGAGAGGGAATTAATTTGATATTAGATCCCATGGTCATCCATTATTGGTTGTATGTAATTTAACACTAGGACGATTATGAATTGGATATATGTCACCCATCGTGGCGTATGATTTATGACGTCTGGGTAGTGTTAAGGATATTACTAGGGCAATCTTCTTAAGTTAATCACGAATAATGAAAGGTAAGCTCACCCCATCGTGACATACCAAGTTTCATAGAATTCGAGAAAAAAGTTGGACATTCCTTGATTGATGTTGATAATGGATATTTCTGTCTTAGGGGTTGTGTTTTTAAGCGAGTCCGTCTGTGACTTCACCGAAAACACCTGGGATTTATCCATTGATACATCGAACGGATGGGTCTGACTAAAGGCAACTTAAGATCTAAATAATGGTATACACTTAGCTATGAAAGATAATATATAGTCCACCCTAACGTGGCGTATTATTTAGTAGTAGGACCGAAGTAATATTTAAATTTAAATGGTATATATGTCATCCATCATGGCGTACCAGATATTTATGGAATTTAAATATTAGTGCATTAATTTTAATTAATTGTTAGAGGAAACAAATAGGTTTTAAGATAAATGCAATTTTCTGATTAAGTGTTATATGCATGATTCTCAGGATAGAATGGGCTTTAATCCACTTTTCACTATACTTAAGGATAACAAACTTACCGGACCTAACTATATTGAATGGAAACGCAATTTGGACATAGTGTTGACTGCTGAAGAGTTTAAATTTTGTACTGTTGAACCCAAACCGGACCAGCCTGCTGCCGATGCTCCGGATGAGGATAAAGAGTATTTTAAGAAGTGGACTAAGGCAGATGAGATGTCGCGATGTTACATTCTGGCAGCAATGTCGGGTGTTTTGCAACATCAGCATCAGGCCATGACCACTGCTGCAGATATGCTCTATAATCTCAAGGAGCTTTTCGGAGATCAGAATAGGGCTGCTAGGCAAGTAGCAATGAAGTCTCTAATGAACACTCAGATGGCTGAAAAAACACCTGTAAGGGACCATGTTCTTCTGATGATGTCTCATATAAATGAACTAGAGGTCCTTGGTGCTGATATTGATGCGGAAACGCAGGTCGATATCATACTTATGAGTTTGCCAAAAAGCTTTGAGCCATTTCGCTTGAATTACAACATGAACAAGAAGTTGTATAGTCTTGCAGAACTTCTGACAGAGCTTCAGGCAGCGAAATCATTATTTCAGCAGCTTGTTCAGGTAAATGTGGCTGAGAAAGTTTCTTCTTCAAAGCCGAAAGGAAAGAAGAAGAAGAAGGTTCAGACACAGAAAGTTGTGAAACCATTGGGAGTTCAGAATTCAGTGAAGAAGCCTAAGGGCAAGTGCTTCAAGTGCAAGCAGTCGGGTCACTGGAAAAAGGATTGTCCTCTGTCTAAGATGAACAATGCTGGTATGTCTCTTTCTCTTGTTACGGAAACATATATAGCGGCTATGTCTAAGAGCACTTGGTGTGTAGACACAGGAGCCACTGATCATGTTTGTAATTCCATGCAGGGGTTCCAGAAAACCAGGCTGCTTAGAGATGGCGAGATATATGTGTTCATGGGAGATGCTACGAAAGTAGCAGTGGTTGCAGTTGGAGTTATTTCTTTATCTTTTGGTTATGATAGGATTTTGGTTTTGAATAATTGTCTTTATGTACCTTCATTTAGAAGGAATTTAATTTCGGTTTCTAAACTTGCTATGGATGGTTATAATGTTTGTTTGGATCGTAATGTTTCCATTATGATGAATAAACGAGTTATATGTTCTGGTACATTGCAAGACAATTTATATATTATTAATCCTATAGAACCAATGCTGCAACCAAGTGAAATTAATAATACACTTTCTACCTCTAGTAAAAGAAAGGAACCTTCTGGATTGAACCAAACATATCTTTGGCACTTGAGATTAGGTCATATTAACTTAAGGAGGATTCAAAGATTGGTAGTAGATGGGCCTTTAGGCTCGTTGGCAGTGGAGCCATTTCCAGTCTGTGAATCTTGCTTGGAAGGAAAAATGACCAGTAGACCTTTTAAGGCAAAAGGAAATAGAGCCAAAGATGTGTTAGAATTGGTTCATACTGATTTATGTGGACCTATGAATATCCAAGCGAGAGGTGGGTATGAATATTTTGTCACTTTCATTGATGATTATTCGAGATATGGATACATTTATCTGTTGCACCGCAAGTCTGAGTGCTTTGAAAAATTCAAAGAGTACAAAGCAAGTGCGGAAAAGCGACATTCAGGAAAATGTATCAAGTCACTACGATCAGATCGTGGGGGCGAATACCTGCTTGGAGAATTTAGAGAATATTTATCAGAACATGGGATTTCATCCCAGTTGACTGCACCTGGCACACCTCAGCAGAAAGAAGGAACCGGACTCTTTTAGAGAGTGTTAGATCGATGATGAGTTATTCGAATTTACCCAAGTCGTTTTGGGGGCATGCTCTAGAAACAGCGGCTTATCTTCTAAACTTGGTACCTTCTAAGTCAGTTCCAAAAACTCCAAAAGAATTGTGGACTAGTACCAAACCTAGTTTGAAACACATTCGGATTTGGGGTTGTCCAGCACATGTGCTGAACAAGAACGTGACTAAGTTAGATTCTCGTACAGAAGTGAGGCTGTTTGTGGGTTATCCCAAGGGAACAAAAGGGTATTTGTTTTATAGTCCTAAGGATCGGGATATCATTGTAAGCACCAATGCTAGATTCTTAGAGGAAGACTATATAATGAATCACAAACCCATGAGTACTGTTGTTTTAGAGGAACTAGTGGGAGGACAAGATAATTCTAATATGCCACCGGTACAAGTAGAACAACCACAAGTAAATGAACAACCTATCACTAATACCACTCCAATGCTTCGTCGTAGTGGGAGGGTTGTTAAACAACCTGAGAGGTTCATGTTTTTGGGAGAGTCTTCGGACTTAGTCTCTGGTGAACATGATGAGGATCCCAGGACATACGAAGAAGCAATGCAAGATAAGGATGCAGATCTTTGGCAAAAGGCTATGCAATCTGAGATGGAATCTATGTATTCCAATAAAGTCTGGGATCTCGTGGAACCACCCAGTGGTGTAAAACCCATTGGATGCAAGTGGATCTACAAAAGAAAAAGAGGATCTGACAAAAAGGTGAAAGCCTGGAAAGCAAGACTTGTTGCGAAAGGGTATACTCAGAAACAAGGAATTGATTATGAGGAAACCTTTTCTCCGGTAGTCATGCTTAAGTCAATCCGGATTCTTTTATCTATAGCAGCTCATCTCGATTATGAGATTTGGCAAATGGATGTCAAGACAGCTTTACTAAATGGAAGTCTTGATGAAAACATCCATATGCAGCAACCAGAGGGATTCATCAAAGAGGGCCAAGAGCATCTAGTGTGTAAGCTTAAGAAGTCCATTTATGGACTGAAACAAGCTTCCAGGGAGTGGAACATTCGTTTTGATCAGGCTGTCCAGACAAATGGTTATGATCAGAGTCCAAGCGAAGCATGTGTGTATAGGAAAAGTGAAGGAAATGCAGTGGTTTTTCTAGTACTATATGTAGATGACATTTTGCTCATTGGAAACAATGTAGAGATGTTGTCATCTATTAAGGCATGGTTGTTCAAACAATTTGAAATGAAAGACTTAGGTGAAGCCGCATACATTCTTGGGATCAAAGTTATAAGAGATCGCAAGAAAAGAACGTTGGCTTTATCTCAAGAACCGTACATTGATGAGGTATTGGCTCGTTTTAACATGCAGGACTCTAAGAAGGGTAATTTACCTTTTAGACATGGAGTCTCTCTATCAAAGGAGCAGTGTCCTAAGACACCTAAGGAGATAGAGAACATGAAAGCAGTTCCTTATGCTTCAGCATGTGGAAGCTTAATGTATGTCATGTTATGCACGAGACCTGATATTTGCTTTGCCGTAGGCATGGTCAGTAGATATCAGTCCAATCCAGGTCAGGAACATTGGAGTGCAGTAAAAACGATACTTAAGTACTTGCGAAGGACTAAGAAGTATATGTTAATTTACAAGGCTTCAGACTTGTTTCCTGTGGGTTATACCGATTCAGATTTCCAGACAGATAGGGATAAGAGGAAGTCAACCTCGGGGTGTGTTTTTACTTTAGGAGGTGGAGCTGTAATATGGAGGAGTGTGAAGCAGAAATGCATCACAGACTCAACCATGGAAGCTGAATATGTGGCAGCCTCTGAGGCAGCCAAGGAGGCTATATGGTTCCGGAATTTCCTGCTGGATTTGAATGTAGTTCCTAATTTGCCACGGCAAATCACAATTTATTGTGATAATACTGGTGCTGTTGCAAATACAAAGGAACCACGAGAACATAAAGCAGCAAAACACATTGAGCGTAAGTATCACCTCATACGACAGTTCGTTAAGCGAGGAGATATTATTGTGACTGATATAGCATCAAAGGACAACCGGGCTGATCCTTTCACGAAGAGTTTACCAGCTAAGGTTTTTGAAGAACACATGGAGGAGATAGGAGTCAGATGTCTGATCACGGAATAGTTATTTAAACTGGTAGCGGATTATATTAATAAACACTGATATACTCAAAGAATAGCTTGAGTATAAGTGGGAGATTGTTGGGTTTTATACTAAACTATTCATTAGTAGTATATAAACATTGTCCATTTTATTGAGAATCTTGATTGCATATTTTTACATTGTCTATTTATTATATATTGTGGATAATTTAGTATCAAATGGGATAACAGAAGATTAAATTATCAGTGTCTATATATAATATAAAGGGTTCACAGTTTAAGTGGAATTAGACAAACCACTGGAATAACTGAAGTATTATTTGGGAATAGTTTATCTTGACTATTAAATAATACTTGTATACTTTGTGTATATTGAACAGGATCAAATTTAGAATTGTTCCCTTAAACTGATTAAGAAGGTGAACTAAGATTCTATGTTATTATTAATGCTTAGGTTCTTAATCCGGATATAGTAATTGACACGTGTATATTATTTACATGCTTTGATTTATATATGAAATAATTCTTTTGAATTATATCATTATATTTTGGGTGATGGAATAATATATATGGTGAATATTATTTATTGAAGGAATCCGTGTCCTGATAATATTCGGGTTAATGATGTCCCCTTGAAAGCTCAAAAGGATTTAATTATGTGAAACCCTGCAGGTGGATTTATTCCGGCATAATTAAATAAAGGTAGAGTGGATGATCAAGGATATAAGATGTTAATTAAATGAATTATCAGTAATTTATTTAATTAATGGGCATGCACTATTTTAAACATGGGGAATTTAATAAGCAAATAATATTGGAACCGAATTAATTAATTAAGTTGCGGTATTAGGAAAGGTAGTGCAAATATTAATTCTTTAGTGGATTGAATTAATATTTAATTACATTGGGCTAGGCCCAGGATGTAATTAAAAGGCCCAACCTAATTATCCATGATCCCTATTGTAGCCCTATATATATTCTTATTCTCTTCTTGCTAGGGTTGGTTAAGAAAAATATTGTAGCCACCTAGGAGCAAGAAGAGAGGTTAACTTGAGAAGACGGAGGCCACACTTCGCTCAAGGGAATTTGGGAATATAATAGAAGAGCGTGGAATCAACCGTTAACAAGGTGATTTTCTTTTCGCACTCCTTAATTGTGTATCATAAAATGTAGTAGAACCCCAAGTCCGTGGTTCCCAACAATCCAAACTAGCTTCAACTGGCCTTCTTGAATATTGTAAACTCTGTTGAGAACTTACATTTTCTTTAATTACAATTCCTTTCTCCTTTGGCCTTAAAACCTTCTTAGCTTTCTTGAATTTTTCAGTCTTCAACTTCTTCTCATGCTCTTCAGCAAGCATCTTCTCTTCAGCCTGAATATCTTCAATAGTTGCATGTTCACCATGTTCTTCCAAAAATAACTGAGCTGCAATCTCTTCATCAGTATTTCATTGAGAAGCAAGCAATAAGCTTTTAGCTTTTGAAGAATATTGAGCACCAGTATTTACTCTTTCAGAGTTTGTCTTAGCAGTAGCAGAGTTTGACCTCAGTCTCCCTTGCTCTTGACTTGATTTAGATCTTAACTCCTGTTCTTTGGCACCACCATCAGTAGTATCATCCTGTTTACTCAGAGTTTGAGATTTCTTGCATTTGTCCTTAGATAATCTCTCCCCCTTTTTGACATCATCAGGAATCAACACTGATGTGGGCAACTCAAGTGAAGCAGCAATTGAATCAATCTTGTCAGACATGACATTTTGATTTTCTTCAACTTTCCTCAACCTGGTGCTTATAGCCTCCTGATCTCTTGATAAAGAAAATTTTTCTTGCTTCAGAGTCAGCTCCCTTGTAGCAACATCATTTCTCAACCCAGTAACAACTTTATGAGTTTCATCAAAACGATTATTAAGGGACTTTACCTGGACAATTGTAGCTTTGAGATGTGCAAGAAGCTCAGGATTTGTGATAGTAGCTGCACTCTTGGACACAAAGTCAGCAGCCCTCTGTTCAGGAAAGATACATTCATGACTTGACCAATTGGTGAAGTACATGTTTTGATAATGAGCTTCAGCAGCATGATGAGATGAACCACCAATATCAGTCACCTTAGGATTGTGTTGACCAGAAACCCTAGGAGAAAATGTAGAATCAGCTGCATCATCAGACTTTGTCAAAGAGTTTGCACCAGAAGAATTAGATACATTCTCAGCAACATTGTCTTGAACAAATTCTTCATTTGCTGGATGTTCAGAGTTTAAGTGCTCAAGTATTGTCTCAGTTGCTTGAGCAGCCTCAACAACATTCTCTGCCACAGCTTCAACAGTAGGTTCTTCAGCAGTGTAAACAACATTCTCTTCTGCCTTGGATGTTTGGTCAACCTCCTCACCCTTGTCAATACCCTGGTGAGTAACAGAGAAAACCTCTGTATGAGAAGCCATAGATTCATCAAGAATTAATGTAGGCTGATCAGCTTCAGCCACATCCTCTGATACATCAACATTATCAAACTCATCAAGAGTTGCAGAGGGATGTGCTTCAATATTCTCTTCTACCTCCATCTCCAATGGCTCAGGTAAATCATCGTTAAAATCAGCCATTTCATCAGTATTAGCTCTAGCTTCATTTGGCACATTAGCATCAATATTAGCATCTGGAGCAACATTCTCTGGAACTGCATCAGTTGAATCTTGAATCAAATCATCAAACAGATAATCAGCTACCAGCTTCCGTCTTTTGTTTTGTGAAAGCTCATTTGCATCAGAGTGAGGTCTATTTTCCCTCCTCTTTGTCTTTGAAGTACCAACAGACCTTGGTAAATCAGCATCAATTGATGGTTTAGCATCCTTGAAAGCCCTATGCTTGGTTCTACCTCCAGCTTTTGGTCTTTGAGAAGTAGATTGAAGAGGTTCAGTGTTTGGTTGTGGTTGAGGTTGTAGAAACTGTTGGACTGAAGCAGGAAGTAACAAATCCCCAATATTTCCTTTCTTAACATCTTTATTTGTCAAATCAGAGAATACCCTCTTATGCAACTTAAATGAAGGAATAACATCATCTTCATCAATGTCAACCCCAGTTACACAAGCAGAAAATATTAACTGACAAAAACGAGCAAAGTACACCACACCTCTATTCTCTATCATCTTTTCTCCTATGTTATTAAGAACTAGTCTAGCAAAATCAAAGTTATTACCATAAAGAAGAGAATACCCGATTTGCAGACTGTCAATTGGAATTGCATCCCAATTTGTGCATTTCTTCCCGAACGCTCTAGTTATGCAATCAAAGAAGAAACTCCATTCCTTCCTTAAGAGCGGTCGCTTCACCTGACCAATCCTTGCCAAGGACCCAGTGTAACCAATCTCTCTCATCATTCTCTGTAGTTCAGCATCACCAACAGAGATTGTGTATGCATTGAAATCCTCAAAACCAAGAGCATCACGAACAGTGGTTGGAGTAACCACAAACTCTTGTTCTTCAAACTCGAAAACAATTGAAGGAGTTCCAGACTCTCCTCCATCATCATAAACGCCCGTCTCCCAGAAAGCTTTGATTTGTGATACATAAAGCTTCGCTGGCTCCACAAGAGCTTGCCCAATATCAGACTGAGCAAGAAAATTCTGGAGCAAATGAAACGCCTCTGGTGCGTTCTCATTAGACAATGGTGTTGCATAGTTGTTAGGAACGAACTCTAGACCAATAGAGTGAAAAACAGTAGTTGCCATTAGAAAAGATTTGAAAATTATCAGAGAATAAGCTTTGAAATTTCAGAGAATAATTGATGCAGAAAAGTGTTTGTGAAAATGTGTGTGTAAAAATGTTTGTGAATAGAGTAAGTCTGTAAAGAATATGAACGTTGTGTCTATAATGATTAAATACAAAATACAAAAATTAAAACTGAAGAGTTTTAATCATTAAGACACACATCAGGCTTACTCGTGAAATGTGTGAGTGGGACAGTTGTCACACATGCAGTAACTGTCACATTAATCGTGGTAGTTTCTAACACGCATGCGCAGTAAAAACAGGCACTAATTATTGCTATTTTCTAGACACTTTTCATCATTTTCAAAACTCAACAAACCGTTATCACTCATACTCTCTATTTTCAAAAATAATGTTCCTAAAAAATTATGAAATGTCTGAATCACATTTATTTATTTTAATCATCGGAGATTAAAAGTAAATTACCTCGGTGTAGAGTACACAATTCATCAGTGTTTATCAATTCTCCACCTTCATTAATAATCTCTTTTCTCAAAATGCACAGTTGTGAGTATTTGTGTGTGAATAGCAAAGTTTACTGAATGTAAATATTTAGAGCATCTCAAAGTGCATAAGATCCACAAATTAAATCAGTAAAAACTGGTTGCCCAAACTCTCATTTAGAAAACAAAATCTGATGTCATCTAAACTCTGTACCTTTATATGTATTTATTTGTTTTCACCCCCTATCTAAAAATTTCTGTTTTTTTTTAATTATTTTCCAGTAATCAGTGGTTGGCACTAGTCACCAAAAATTTCAAATTTTAGCCCTTATTTCATACAATAAGTTTGTGGGTCTTCCTAGGCACAACATGATCTCAAAGGAATTTGTGCATTGTTTATGCATCTTTTGCTTGGGGGTGATGTAGTAGCAACTAATTATAAGAGTTTAGACTAACATCATTTAGCGCATATCATTTATGAGAGAAAGTGCAAACAGCTAATACATACTCAGTGTATAGGACCAATAAACTAAGAGATGCTAGAAATATAGAGACAGTATCATGCTGTGTAAATTTTCTGCACACATTTGAGATCAGATCATATATAACTCAAAAGGATTTATGATTACGTACTGATAATCATGCTTCATACTATTTTTTTCATCGGTTTTTATGTTTCAGACAATACCACAATCAGAGTTTAACATCAGAGTTTAACCATCAGAGTATGCTAACAGAGTTTTAACAACATTATTTGCATGACAGTTACATATGCATATAAACATGAGCAACATATCACAGAAGAGTTAATTTTTAGTCTAAGCAGTATCTCTAGTCGAAACCAGAGATCATTCCTTGTTCATTCACCAGTCTTGTAAATGTAGCTTCACTCAAAGGCTTGGTGAAGATATCTGCAAGCTGTTGATCTGTAGACACAAAATGAAGCTCAATATTTCCTTCCTCCACATGTTCCCTGATAAAGTGATACCTTATGCTGATGTGCTTGGTCATGGAGTGCTGTACTGGATTTCCTGTCATAGCAATAGCACTTTGATTATCACAGAAAATAGGTATTTTAGAGTACCTTAACCCATAATCCAGCAATTGATTCTTCATCCAAAGAATTTGTGCACAACATCTACCAACAGCAATATACTCTGCTTCAGCAGTGGATGTGGAAATTGATTTCTGTTTCTTGCTGTACCAAGAAACTAGTCTGTCACCTAGAAATTGACAGCTTCCACTGGTGCTCTTTCTGTCAATCTTACAACCTGCAAATTCTGCATCAGAGTAACTGTAATATCCGTGAATTTTATTATTTGATTAAATGATATATTTAATATAAAAATATTTATTGTGGAGTATTGGAATATTATTAAATGATAATTATTGTGTGATTATGTGCTAAATGGTGAGTCGAAAGCCCCTTTCAAATATTTCGTCATTTGGAATTTTCTTCAAATCTGAGCCCCGTTTTGATAATTCAAGGGCCCCGTTGGAATTTCGTACATTAATTATTATCTCTTCGTCTTTCGTATTCGAATCATTATCGGGAGAGATATTCGTATCATTTCATTCCTACCTATTTGATTCTGCAAGAATAATTCGTTTTATTCAAAAAGGGAAAAATTGTTCCGAACCCTAATTGCTTAAGGGGACGGATATATCTTTTTATAGCAATATTACATTTGTTATAGCCCCAGTATTCTTGAGCATTAGTTACATAAGGATATACATATCAATTGGATGATCATCAACCTTTTTAACTAATTATTCCTCATAAAACGTGTTTTTAACCTAATTAGGGTTTTTAAACGAACCAGTGGATCTATATCGATCCAAAAATGTTGTTTGGGGTATTATTTTTCCAAAAATATAAAAACACGAATCGAACCTTAAACCTATCATAATTTGCAGCCCTAATTCTCGAAATAATAAAAATCCCCGAACCGTGTTCTTCGTGTTCTTGAAGATTAATCCATTCGTTCAAGGTGTTATTGAAATCCAAATATGAAGTTCTTGTACTCAAATCAAAGCTCTTGACTTCTAGTTTCAGAATCTTCCAACCTCATCATCATCTGGTAAGTTTTCGATTTTATATGAATTTTTCAATATTCGAATTTAAATTAGGGTTCTTGGTCGATTTGGGGATTTTCAATCTGTTGATTCTTCGTTCAATTGGTTGCTTCTAACTTGTTCCTAGGGTTCTAAATAGCAAGAATCCATGATTTAATTTCATATTCGAGTTCAATTTTGATGGATCTGATTTTCGGTTTTTCGACCCGAAATTTTCTTTTACTTCGTTCGTTCTTTCTGTTGATCTGACATTAGTTATGATATGGAGCTTTGATTGTATGAGTTATAAGCTTCGTTTTGGTATATTAATCTTTGGGTTTCATGTAGAAATTAAGTAGATCGGGTTTCCGGCCGAAGTCGTCGCCGACGAGTTCTTTGAACGAATTCTGGGCACGATTCCGGCATGGGACAGTTGATATGGTGTGTTGGTTGTGTTTGTATTGAGAAGGCGAACAAAAGCCCTCTGAGTTTGTTTATGTTTGGACGGAATCGAAGAATTCCGGCTGCCGGACACCGGCCGGATTCTGGAAAACCCAGAATCTGGTGGGTTGTTCTTGGCGACCCGAATTCGTTCTTCCCGACCCGTTTACCCGTTATTTTGACCCGGTTTCAATCTTCAAAACCCTAATTCGATTTCTGAAAACTGTTTTTGAATTTTATTTTTAAAATTAATTCGAAAATTGTTTAAAAACTTTAAAATTTCATATTTTTATTTTTAAAATATATTTTAATATCAGAAAAATTCTGGAAAATTATATTTATAATTTAAATCCGAAAATTGATTAAACTTAATTATTTTAATTATTTTTAATTAATAATTACTTTATTAATTAATTGGTTATTTATTTTAATCAATTAATTCTTAAAAATTAATTATTAATTATATTTAATTAATTTAAAATTCAGTTTAATTATTTTCAAGCCTATTTATTTATTTAAAAATAGTTTGAGCATTTAAAAAGTGTCAATTAATTTTATTAACTAGCCTAAAAACCCGTGCGAAGCACGGGCCTGCTTATTTACTGAAATAATTTTTCGCACGAAAATGTATATATATCGAAACAATTTTGTAATTAAAATTAATTTTGAATTTATCTTATATTTGTATAAATTTTTTTTAATTTTTTTTAATATTTAATAAGATTTCACAAAATTTGAAAAAAAAATCTATAAAATAAAGATCAAATTATTATTTTCATTTGACAAAATTTTAATTTAGTTTTAAATGTCGTGAAATGCATTTTATCAAATTCAACAATTAAATATAATCTAAATGATTATTTTAGTATAGTTGTTCATATATGATATGGATGTATCTAAACTAATGTGTTTTTAACGAAATGACAATATACTTGTAAATAAAATATAAAGTTGGTCAGGTACGTAAGACTACACACCGTGATCACATCTTAAAATCTTTTAGTCTAAAGTCTGTATATAACATTAGTGTATGTAAATTAATATGATAACGTAACTGTGCCAAACCCAAGGCTTTGGGACTTGTTCATAGTGAGTATTATTGATATTAAGAACAAATAGAAACAATGTAAAATTTGAAACACGGTCGAACTATTGTTCTTGTTGCAATTATAATCAGGTTTACCGGAGTTTTCTATGTTGTAGAAAGTATAATTTGTAAATAGGTATTTTGCCTTAGTAGTTGTTGTTTGTTTTTCAGCGATCAATTGATTTGGTTTTTTTTATTTTTTTGCAGTCTAGAATATAAATCGTTAAATGCACACAATGTTGTTGTAATATAATCGAACACATGTGAATGAGATAGAGGATTTTAAAAAGAAGCTGAAGGTTGGTGCATCTTTGCACACTCTCACAAGACAAATACTTTGGGAGATGAGCACCTATTGCAATATGGAGTATTCATATCACGTGTTTATTTTTTTAACTTGGGAACTGATTTCGCACTTCTCTCTTGTGTCCATCACTGTATTAAATTATATGAACACACTTAGTACTTTAATAATATGTTTGGAATGTCGTTTTACAGTTACAAATTTTAATCCAATTTTTTTTATAAATGATCATCGTGTACTAATAATAATGTATTTTAACTTGACTATATATATGTATTTTATGTAATTAATTAAGCGTTAATAATATCGAATTCAAAATTCAAATCTCATTTCGATTAATTTAATATATATACATATATATTGGCGACCGGAACGCCCTTAAATTCATATATATATATATATATATATATATATATATATATATATATATATATATATATATATATATATATATATATATATATATATATATTGAAATCGTAGATCCAACCATATATTTGAAAAAAGATTACATAATTGTTTTTGAGTATATTAACTTATGTACAAATTGGCATGGTTAATGATGCAATTTATAATTTATAGGATATAAAATTTGAGTCTTTGTCTACTTGATACAAATAAATATTATTTACAATATAAAAGTAATTCTATTATTTTTGGGTCAATTTTAGAACAAGTTATTTTCGTGCTTATTTATTTATGTTTTTTTTATATGTTATTATTTAAGAGATAATTGAAATAGAGTCCAAAATTTAAATCTCATATATATTAATTTGATTAAATATTTTTCGATCCAAACTCCTTTAAATTCACATTGTGTTTTTTTTAAATCGTAGATGCAATCATACAAACGAAACAGTAGTTACGTAAAAATTGTTAAATGTATTAATTAAGTTACTTACAAATTACAAATTAGTGCATAGATGATGCAAATTGTAATTTATATATAAAAAATATGAACCACTATCTATGTATAATTGCATGGTTACATTTGCAAAAAACAAAATATGTTATAGATGAAAACATTCGTCTACTATTTTTAAAAACATTTAAAAGAAATTAAAACATTCGGCTATATATGTATTATTTCGACCGAAACGTTCTTAAATTCAAATTATTTTTCTTAAAAAAATTGTAAGTTCAATCATATAGATGAAAAGATGACGTAATAATTATCGAGTATATTAATTTATGAAAAAATTTATATGATAGACGACGCAATTTGTAATCTAATACGATATAAAGTTCAAACCGTTATATATTTAATGCAAATAAATAAAATTTATAATATTAAAATAATCTTATTTTCTACGGGTGAAATTTATAATATTTTGTGTAATTTGTTATTTTTGTACGATCTTTTCTTTTAGTACCGTTAGATTTACAAAAAAAAATATGAAAAATATTTATGTAAATCATTTGTGTAGATAGATTCCCTATCTTGCGAAGTAAATTACAAAATTGTCGGTATATAACATAGGCGATGCAGTCTTAACATTGTCAGATATAAACGTAGGGCTGAGACTTATTACAAAATCTATTAATATTATTTAAAAGTCATCCATGCGGCGTCTCACTCAATTTTTTTACTTTTAAAATTTTATAAAAATTTTATACTCTAATCTTATATGTTATCTATAATCTTATTATTATGTAGAAATTATACGTTATCTATAATCTTATACTCTTTTAAAATTTTATTTTTTATATCAATCATTTAAAATAAAAGAAAGAGAATCGTAGAGTATGCTCAATCCATTAAAATATTTTTGGTAATTATATACAATGCAATATTTTATAAATAATATAAACCAACATTTTATTTATTTAAAAATAAAAAATTATAAAAAAGAAGATGAGAGAAGAAGAGAAATTAACATTAATAAGATTTTAAAGAAAACTTAAAACAAAATGTACTATGCTACTTATGCATGAGCTTGATTAGAGAAGATTAATGGTTCAATTTACTACACTAACATAATCTTATCTACTATTTGCATAAATATAAAAGAGTTGACGTTTTTGTAATTTTTTAGCATGTAGGGGCAAAATCATAAATTCAAGGTATTAAAATGACATATATCAATAATTTAAATTGATAAAAGAGAATTGTAGATTATGTTCAATTGCTAAAAATATTTATTATAACTATGTATTGTGCAATATTCTAAAAATAATATAAATCAATGTTTATTAACTCAAAAAATAAAAAAATTGGAAGAAGAGGTGGTTTATCTAATAAGAGTTTGAATATAAACTCAAAACAAATTGTAGCACAGTTGGTTATGACATGAGTTTGACATGGATATGTTAAGGGTTCGATTCCCATCATTAACATAATTTCACAATTTTTACATTTTTATTAAAGAATGGTATTTTTGTAATTTTAGAAAATATAAGGGTAAAATCGTAACTTCACAGCCATTAAAATGACAAACTTTGCCCTTTGTTGGCTTTTAATATATAGAGAAAGATTTATTTATTTGCATTTAAATGTTTATATTGGATTTAAAAATCCGATTTTTGATTTAAAAATTAGTAATGACTTATTTAAAATTCAAATAAGTTTCGTTTGATGTTTTAAAAATGTTTATAAGTGCTATATGGTTCATATTAATTGTGTGATGTGTTTTATAGTCTGTATATGCCCGTACTAGGGCAAATATTTGAGTTTTAAATATTGTAAATCATACCGGACGTCCGATACGTAACCGGTTACTTGTTTAAATGTGATTATTGATTGAATAAGTGTCGAGAGTAGAACGAGAATAGTTAGACTTACTGTGATGAGTTGTTTAATTATAGAATCGAGTTCCCGGAGCAAGGGAAAGGGAAAGGTAGAGTGAGCAGAGTCGATCCGACAGCAGCTTAGACCAGGCAAGTATCTATGCCTTTACTTGTGATAAAATTTATAATTGTCTTGATTACTTGAATACCGTTATCCCCAGAACAATTCAAATTATCAATCTTTTAACCGCATTTGGACAACTGATTCCATTTTCTTAGAGATTCTTGATTCTTTGATTTGATCTACATCGGAAACCCTTATTTCCAATTCACTTGATTATTGTTTACCACCATTTATTATTGATTATCATCCTTTGATTATTATTGACAACCATTGATTATTTATTTGACTTCCATCTTGACTATTGATTACGGTCATTGATTATCGATTACCAATCTTGATTTCCTTATTGAATGAGTACACTGTACCATTGAAATTATTCCATGATTCTTTCTCGATCTTCATTTGATACTGAGCAGTTGAAGCTCTTTTGCAATTACCATACATTGAGTTTATCTTATTGAGCATGTTATTGTTTATACCATATGATAGATTTGGCATGTTTTTAAAATGGACCAGTAATTGGTCGGGCCATATTTATGGTCGGAATAACTTAAGGCCCAGTTTGGCCTAGGATCCAGTAGAGGACTATGCTGTGAGCTAGTCCGGGATTGATGCGTGGCTGGCCAGCAGCACAACCTTTGATTTGAATAAAATGTATAAGCCAAATTCTAATTCTTTTTCTTCAATTGTTATTGATACAAAGCATGTGTTAGCTAAATATTGTTGATTCTGATATCATAAATTCATATCCTTACAACTGTGATAGAAATGATTCATATGATGTTTGCTGAGCAATTTTGGCTCACTCTTGCTTGTTGTTTTCTAACCCTATTCCAGTGAAGTGAGAGTATGAGTCGGCATAGCGTGACCGATAGTTCACCAGCAGCCAGGAGAGCCCCTCGAGTCATTGTCATTGGCAGGGTTGTTGTTGTTTTGCTTTTCTAGATTAGATGTCTATATTTGAACTTTAGTTGTGATGTAATAACTCTGATAAAACTGGTATTGTATTAATAAAAGATTGTAGTAGCTTGTGTTCATTGCCATAATCTGGATGCGGTCTTGGTTAAGGGGTATTTGTGTCTTTATATATTACGCATGTGTTAAATAGTGTTCCGTTGGTCGGATGACTCCTCAAATCTGTACCCCGGGTTTGGAGGGCGTCACAGTTGGTATCAGAGAAACAGGATATGGCAATTTAAACAAGTTAGGACTTAGGGTCCAGGATAACATAGAAAGTTAGGAATTCACTTAAGGATATTAGGAGGTCAACTAGGGATATTATGCGTAGTAATTAAATGTGGTTATAATTGCAGCCCTTAGTTCTAGTTCAGACTCAGACCCTTCCGAGGATACGATAGCAGAGATACCTACACCCGTTGAGAGAGCAGGACCATCTCGGCCAATGCGATACCAGCCTAGGCATCAGCATCCGGTAGTCAGGAGAGATCAAGTACCTTGTCCTATTCCACTCCGACAAGTAGCCCCAGCACCAGTGTCTCAGGCATCAGTTTGTGGGCCTTTGTACCAGTTAGGTGAGCCACCAGTTCCACACCATGTGTATCAGAGGGTGAATAGAGAGAGGGAGTACCTTTATGGACAGGTTATGGAGATGGGGAAGATTCGTTCGATTGAGGCAGCCGCTATCCGAGAGAGGGACAGACTTAGAGATCAGATAAGGGACATTCAGATGAGGTTTAGGGTTACGAGGACCTTGGTTGAGACTCGATTGCACAGATTAGCTTCTAGTCGAGAGGGAGAGACAGTAGCAGGGATGAGACAGATTTTGGATTATGCGATGAGTGAGATTGCAGAGATTTCAGGACCCCCATTATGGCAGACAAGAGCAGGTGATCTGTGAGCAGGTTTAGGGGTAGACAGGTGTGACATGGATGTATGGTTTCTAGATAGTTAGTATATAGATTCATATTGTAGTATCAGCAGTGCACCGGGCTTATAGGAACACCTCGGGTTGTTGTTGCATTTTTGTTGTATTGCAGGTCGGCAGTTATGGTTCAGCCATGATATATTTTCTTTTGAAGCATTCTACGCTTGTACTAACTCCATCTATATATGTATGATAAACCTCTTCTATAGAACTGTATTTATTCCCTTGTCATTCATTTCCAGCATCATAACTGTTATTCTACTTGTTGCAACGAGTGTACTCATACACCGTTGAGAAGATCTGTAAACCTTCGAGATATCAATTGTGATCCTTCCTTCTATCATATGAACTGTTTGATTAAGCCAATTATTTTTTATTCATCAGCGATATGCCTCCTAGACGACAAACCCGTTCATCTGATACCTCCGACCAAGAAGGTCAACAAAATACACCTCCCACGGGCCACATGGACCCGATGGTAATCCAGTTGTTAAATACTCTTACTCAACAGACTGCCGCATTAGCACAGCAGCAACAAGCATTTCAGCAACAGCTCTTAGAACAGCAGCAACAACATTAGCATCAGCAGCATCAACAGCATCACCAGCAAGCAGCACCGACGGTTACGTTCAAATCTTTCCAAGCAGCAAAACCTCAAGAATTTAAAGGATCAGCAGACCCTGTAGAGGATAAGGCATGGTTGAAGGAGATGGAAAAGGCTTTTGCCTTGATAGAGGTGGCAGAGGATAAGAAGACGGAGTATGCAAGCTATTTTCTGAAGAATGAGGCCAGTTATTGGTGGGAAACGAGTAGGGCTATGGAGCCCGAGGGATTGATTACGTGGGCAAGATTTACAGAGTTGTTTTTGGAAAGGTATTTTCCGGACTATATGAGAGATCAGATGGAGTTAAAGTTTTTGGAGTTAAAGTAGGGAAGCATGACGGTGCCCCAATATGAAACAAGGTTTACGGAGTTGTCAAGGTTTGTTCCAACCTATGTGGATACGGAGAAGAAGAAGGCCAAGAGGTTCCAGCAGGGACTGAGGTCTTGGATTCGTAGTAAGTTAGCTATATTGGAGTTGGACACCTATGCAGCGGTGGTCCAAAAGGCAATGATTGCGGAGACAGAGAGTGATTCTTACATGAAAGAGAGGGAGAACAAGAAAAGGAAAGCAGGGATACCCGATAAGGGACAGCAACAGAGAAGTTTTCAAGGGCAAGCAAATAAGAAACCGGGATTCCAGCCCAGAAGGAATACAAGTTTCAGGAAACCAGATACCGGGAGCGTAGGAAAAGATAGCCGTCTACCAGCCGGCAGTCAGCAGGGACTTTCTAGACCCCCACTACCAGAATGCAAGACATGCGGGAAGCGACATCCAGGGATATGCCATCGATTCAATGTCACATGCTTTAAATGCAATCAGAAGGGACATTATTCCCGGGATTGCAAGATAGGCATTGTGTGTCATCGGTGTAAGAAACCAGGTCACATGATTAAGGACTGCAGAGCACCAGCACCCGTGAACAATATGATTCGGGCAATTGAAGCACCCCCAGTTGTTAATGTCCAGCCGTTAGCCAGGACCTACACCATGTCAATGGGAGAAGCAGTGAGAGATTCCGACGTGGTGGCAGGTACACTTCTAGTAAATTCTATTCCTGCTAAAGTGTTAATAGATTCGGGAGCGATGAAGTCTTTTATTTCTGAAAAGTTTGCTCGTAGATTGAATTGCGTAATGAAACCCTTAAGTGGAGTGTTGAATATAGAGATAGCTAATCAGGATCGTATAGCGGTCAGATCATATTATCCTCGTTGTGAGATAGAGATTTTGGGAAATCGTTTTTATGTTGACTTGTTACCTTTTAAGTTAGGTGAATTTGATGTGATACTAGGGATGGATTGGTTGACTGAGTATGATGCGAGTATTGACTGTAAGAATAAGAGAGTTACTTTGATTACCCTAAAGAAATAATATTTAAAGGAGAGAGGCAAGGAAAGAGGTTCCTGACGATGATTCAGGCTAAGAGATTATTAAGGCAAGGTTGTGAGGCGTATTTAGCGTATGTGATAGATATAGAAAAGAAAGTTTCTAAGTTAGAAGATATTCCAGTTGTAAATGAGTTTCCAGATGTTTTTCCGGAAGAATTACCTGGTTTACCTCCAGATAGAGAGATTGAATTTGCGATAGACTTAGTACCAGGCGCGGAGCCAGTATCTAAGGCCCCTTACAGAATGGCACCAGTGGAGATGAAGGAGTTGGCTGATCAACTGCAAGAATTGCTAGAAAAAGGAATTATTAGACCCAGCGTTTCGCCATGGGGAGCACCAGTATTATTTGTCAAGAAAAAGGATGGAAGAATGAGATTGTGTATAGACTATCGGGAATTGAACAAGCTGGCCATTAAGAACAAGTATCTGTTACCTCGAATAGATGATCTGTTTGACCAGCTGAAAGGAGCGGTACATTTTTCAAAGATTGACCTACGGTCAGGATATCACCAACTGAAGATTAAACCAGACGACATACCGAAGACGGCCTTTTGAACAAGGTATGGGCACTATGAATTCTTAGTAATGGCGTTTGGACTAACAAATGCACCCGCAGCTTTTATGGACTTAATGTACAGGATTTTCAAGAGATATTTGGACAAGTTTGTAGTGGTGTTCATCGACGACATCTTGATATACTCAAAGACAGAAGAAGAGCATGCAGACCATTTTCGGATTGTGTTGGAAACATTGAGACAAGAAAGACTATATGCGAAGTTTTCCAAGTGTGAATTCTGGTTGAGAGAAGTTCATTTCTTAGGACACGTGGTGAGCAGCGAAGGCATCAAAGTGGATCCAGCAAAGATAGAGGCAGTGAAAGATTGGGAGAGACCAAGGACACCGACTGAAGTCAGAAGTTTCTTGGGATTAGCCGGATATTACCGGAGATTTGTGCAGGATTTTGCGAAGATAGCTACTCCAATGACCAAGCTGACAAGGAAAAGCGAGTGATTCATATGGAACGATAAGTGCGAAGAAAGCTTCCAAGAGTTAAAGAAGAGACTAACTACGACACCGGTATTGATGTTACCAGACGATCAAGGTCAATTCGTAATCTATAGTGATGTGTCGTACAAAGGATTGGGTTGCGTACTTATGCAACATGACAAGGTGATTGCTTATGCGTCAAGACAGTTGAGACCCCACGAACAAAAGTATCCTACACATGATTTGGAGTTAGCAGCGATTGTGTTTGCCTTGAAGATATGGAGACACTACTTGTATGGAGAGAGATGTGAAATTTACACCGATCATAAGAGTTTGAAGTATATCTTTACTCAGAAAGAGCTGAACATGAGGCAACGAAGATGGTTAGAACTAATCAAGGACTACGACGTTTCTATCAACTATCATCCCGGCAAGGCAAATGTGGTAGCAGATGCACTGAGCAGAAAAGAGAGATTAAATACACTGACGATGGCCAAAGAATTATACAAGGAATTTGAGAAGTTAGAGATCGAAGTAAGTATTCCGAAGGATGCGACGGAAGTGATTTATACCATGACGTTTCAACCTGAATTGTTGGAGAAGATACGGAAGTGCCAAGAGCAAGTTATGAATGATGATGTGAGTAAAATGACAGGTGAGGAAATATGTAGCCAACCGGACGACAAAGGGATCTTGAGATTTGCTTCTCGGATATGGGTACCTAATGTAGCGGAACTGAAAAGTGAAATTTTGCACGAAGCGCATAACTCGAAGTATTCAATTCATCCAGGGAGTACGAAGATGTATCGAGATCTGAAGACGAACTTTTGGTGGCCAGATATGAAAAGGGAGATTGCTGAATGGGTGATCAAATGTTTTACATGCCAAAGAGTCAAGGCGGAACATCAGAGACCAAGTGGATTACTTCAACCATTGGAAATTCCTGAATGGAAGTGGGAACACATTGCGATGGACTTTGTGGTAGGATTACCTAGAACGAAGGCTAACCATGATGCCATCTGGGTTATTGTGGATCGATTGACGAAATCTGTGCATTTTCTTCCGATTAACGAGAGATTCTCGCTAGATAAGTTAGTTCATATTTACATAAAGGAAATCGTAGTACGGCATGGAGTTCCAGTATCGATAGTGTCTGATCGAGACCATCGATTCAATTCAAGATTTTGGAGGAGTTTTCAAGAGTGTTTGGGCACCGAGTTAAGAATGAGTACGGCTTATCACCCGTAGACGGACGGTCAAAGCGAAAGAACAATTCAGACTATTGAAGATATGCTTAGGACATGTGCACTTGACTTTAAAGGTAGTTGGGACGATCATCTACCCTTGGTGGAATTTTCATATAATAATAGTTTTCACGCGAGCATCGGAATGCCACCTTACGAAGCTTTGTATGGACGAAAGTGTCGATCTCCAGTGTATTGGGAAGAAGTTGGTGAACGGAAGATGATAGGACCAGAACTAGTGCAACAAACAAAGGAAGTGATTCAATTGATTCAAAGAAGATTGATAACAGCTCAGGACCGACAGAAAAAGTATGCGGATCTAGCCAGAAAGGATGTGGGATTCGAAGAAGGAGAGCAAGTGTTACTAAAGGTTTCACCGAGGAAAGGATTAGTTAGGTTTGGAAAGAAAGGGAAGTTGAGTCCGAGATATATTGGACCTTTTGAGATTTTGAAGAAAGTGGGCAAGGTAGCTTACGAGTTAGCATTGCCGCTGCATATGCAGCACGTTCATAATGTATTTCATGTATCTATGCTTAAGAGGTATCGACCAGATTCGAATCATGTAATAGAGTATGAACCCATAGAGGTCCAGGCAGATTTATCTTATGTAGAACGACCGATTCAGATATTGGATCGTAAGGAGAAAGTACTAAGGAATAAGACAGTAGCGTTAGTGAGAGTTTTGTGGAGGAATCCTAAAGTAGAAGAGTCTACCTGGGAGTTAGAGAGTGAGATGTTAGAGAAGTATCCCCAGTTGTTTCCTTGATCTGATTCTGAGGACAGAATCCAATTAAGGGGGGAAGGATGTAATATCCGTGAATTTTATTATTTGATTAAATGATATATTTAATATAAAAATATTTATTGTGGAGTATTGGAATATAATTAAATGATAATTATTGTGTGATTATGTGCTAAATGGTGAGTCGAAAGCCCCTTTCAAATATTTCGTCATTTGGAATTTTCTTCAAATCTGAGCCCCGTTTTGATAATTCAAGGGTCCCGTTGGAATTTCGTACATTAATTATTATCTCTTCGTCTTTCGTATTCGAATCATTATCGGGAGAGATATTTGTATCATTTCATTCCTACCTATTTGATTCTGCAAGAATAATTCGTTTTGTTCAAAAAGGGAAAAATTGTTCCGAACCCTAATTGCTTAAGGGGACGGATATATCGTTTTATAGCAATATTACATTTGTTATAGCCCCAGTATTCTTGAGCATTAGTTACATAAGGATATACATATCAATTGGATGATCATCAACTTTTTTAACTAATTATTCCTCGTAAAACGTGTTTTTAACCTAATTAGGGTTTTTAAACGAACCAGTGGATCTATATCGATCCAAAAATGTTGTTTGGGGTATTATTTTTCCAAAAATATAAAAACACGAATCGAACCTTAAACCTATCATCATCTGCAGCCCTAATTCTTGAAATAATAAAAATCCCCGAACCGTGTTCTTCGTGTTCTTGAAGATTAATCCATTCGTTCAAGGTGTTATTGAAATCCAAATATGAAGTTCTTGTACTCAAATCAAAGCTCTTGACTTCTAGTTTCAGAATCTTCCAACCTCATCATCATCTGGTAAGTTTTCGATTTTATATGAATTTTTCAATATTCGAATTTAAATTAGGGTTCTTGGTCGATTTGGGGATTTTCAATCTGTTGATTCTCCGTTCAATTGGTTGCTTCTAACTTGTTCCTAGGGTTCTAAATAGCAAGAATCCATGATTTAATTTCATGTTCGAGTTCAATTTTGATGGGTTTGATTTTAGGGTTTTTGACCCGAAATTTTCTTTTACTCCGTTCGTTCTTTCTGTTGATCTGACATTAGTTATGATATGGGGCTTTGCTTGTATGAGTTATAAGCTTCGTTTTGGTATATTAATCTTTGAGTTTCATGTAGAAATTAAGTAGATCGGGTTTCCGGCCGAAGTCGTCGCCGATGAGTTCTTTGAACGAATTATGGGCACGATTCCGGCATGGGACAGTCGATATGGTGTGTTGGTTGTGTTTGTATTGAGAAGGCGAACAAAAGCCCTCTGAGTTTGTTTATGTTAGGACGGAATCGAAGAATTCCGGCCGCCGGACACCGGCCGGATTCTGGAAAATCCAGAATCCGGTGGGTTGTTCTTGGCGACCCGAATTCGTTCTTCCCGACCCGTTTACCCGTTATTTTGACCCGGTTTCAATCTTCAAAACCCTAATTCGATTTCTGAAAACTGTTTTTGAATTTTATTTTTAAAATTAATTCGAAAATAGTTTAAAAACTTTAAAAATTCATATTTTTATTTTAAAAATATATTTTAATATCAGAAAAATTCTGGAAAATTATATTTATTATTTTAAATCCGAAAATTGATTAAACTTAATTATTTTAATTATTTTTAATTAATAATTAATTTTTTAATTAATTGGGTATTTCTTTTAATCAATTAATTCTTAAAAATTAATTATTAATTAGATTTAATTAATTTAAAATTCAGTTTAATTATTTTCAAGCCTATTTATTTATTTAAAAATAGTTTGAGCATTTAAAAAGTGTCAATTAATTTTATTAATTGATTTATTTCATTTAAATGTTTATATTGGATTTAAAATTCCGATTTTTGATATAAAAATTAGTAATGACTTATTTAAAATTCAAATAAGTTTTGTTTGATGTTTTAAAAATGTTTATAAGTGCTATATGGTTCATATTAATTGTGTGCTGTGTTTTATAGTCTGTATATGCCCGTACTAGGGCAAATATTTGAGTTTTAAATATCATAAATCATATCGGACGTCCGATACGTAACCAGTTACTTGTTTAAATGTGATTATTGATTGAATAAGTGTCGAGAGTAGAACGAGAATAGTTAGACTTACTGTGATGAGTTGTTTAATTATAGAATCGAGTTCCCGGAGCAAGGGAAAGGGAAAGGTAGAGTGAGCAGAGTCGATCCGACAGCAACTTAGACCAGGCAAGTATCTGTGCCTTTACTTGTGATAAAATTTATTATTGTCTTGATTACTTGAATACCGTTATCCCCAGAACAATTCAAATTATCAATCTTTTAACCGCATTTGGACAACTGATTCCATTTTCTTAGAGATTCTTGATTCTTTGATTTGATCTGCATCGGAAACCCTTATTTCCAATTCACTTGATTATTGTTTACCACCATTTATTATTGATTATCATCCTTTGATTATTATTGACAACCATTGATTATTTATTTGACTTCCATCTTGACTATTGATTACGGTCATTGATTATCGATTACCAATCTTGATTTCCTTATTGAATGAGTACACTGTACCGTTGAAATTATTCCATGATTCTTTCTCGATCTTCATTTGATACTGAGCAGTTGAAGCTCTTTTGCAATTACCATACATTGAGTTTATCTTATTGAGCATGTTATTGTTTATACCCTATGATAGATTTGGCATGTTTTTAAAATGGACCAGTAATTGGTCGGGCCATATTTATGGTCGGAATAACTTAAGGCCCAGTTTGGCCTAGGATCCAGTAGAGGACTATGCTGTGAGCTAGTCCGGGGTTGATGCGTGGCTGGCCAGCAGCACAACCTTTGATTTGAATAAAATGTATAAGCCAAATTCTAATTCTTTTTCTTCAATTGTTATTGATACAAAGCATGTGTTAGCTAAATATTGTTGATTATGATATCATAAATTCATATCCTTACAACTGTGATAGAAATGATTCATATGATGTTTGCTGAGCAATTTTGGCTCACTCTTGCTTGTTGTTTTCTAACCCTATTCCAGTGAAGCGAGAGTATGAGTCGGCATAGCGTGACCGATAGTTCACCAGTAGCCAGGAGAGCCCCTCGAGTCATTGTCATTGGCAGGGTAGTTGTTGTTTTGCTTTTCTAGATTAGATGTCTAGATTTAAACTTTAGTTGTGATGTAATAACTCTGATAAAACTGGTATTGTATTAATAAAATATTGTAGTAGCTTGTGTTCATTGCAATAATCTGGATGCGGTCTTGGTTAAGGGGTATTTGTGTCTTTATATATTACGCATGTGTTAAATAGTGTTCCGTTGGTCTGATGACTCCTCAAATCTGTACCCCGGGTTTGGAGGGCGTCACAGTAACCAACAAGCTTAAACTCTGATTCTCTAGGATACCAGAAACCCAAGGTTATGGTTCCTTTGAGATATTTGAAAATCCTCTTCACAGCTGTTATATGAGGCTCTCTGGGATCAGCTTGAAATCTTGCACAAAGACAGGTTGGATACAAGATGTCTGGTCTACTTGCAGTCAGATAAAGAAGAGACCCTATCATGCCTCTGTAGTTTGTCATATCTACTGAAGCTTCTGTGTTTTTGTCTAGCTTTGTTGCAGTTGCCATAGGAGTTGTTGCAGATGAACTATCAAGCATACCAAATTTCTTGAGTAGATTTCTGGTATATTTTGCTTGATTGATAAAAATCCCATCATCTGTTTGCTTTACCTGCAAGCCTAGAAAATAACTAAGCTCTCCCATCATGCTCATTTGGTACCTGGACTGCATAAGCTTGGCAAACTTCTTACAGAGTTTATCATTAGTAGACCCAAAGATTATATCATCCAAATAGATTTGAACTAAAAGCAAATCATTACCAGTATTGAAATAGAACAAGGTTTTATCAATTGTACCTCTAGTGAACCCACTTTCTAAAAGAAATTGAGCCAGAGTTTCATACCATGCTCTAGGTGCCTGCTTTAGTCCATAAAGTGCTTTGTCAAGCCTGTAGACATAATCTGGGTGCTTGGGGTCCACAAACCCTGGTGGTTGTTCAACAAACACTTCTTCTTCAAGTTTCCCATTGAGAAAAGCACTCTTCACATCCATCTGAAATACTTTAAACTTCTTGTGAGCAGCATATGCTAGAAAAATCCTTATGGCTTCCAACCTTGCAACTGGAGCAAAGGTTTCATCATAGTCAATTCCTTCCTGCTGTGAATATCCTTTTGCCACAAGTCTAGCCTTGTTTCTTGTAATTACTCCCTCACTATCAGTCTTGTTCCTGAAAACCCACTTTGTACCAACAACAGATCTGTTCTTGGGTCTTGGTACAAGTGTCCAGACTTCATTTCTTTCAAACTCAGTCAATTCCTCATGCATTGCTGTTATCCAGTTAGCATCTTGAAGAGCTTCATCCACTTTCTTTGGTTCTATTTGAGATATGAATGCATGAAACAGACATTCATTTGTTGTAGCACTTCTTGTTTTCACACTTGCATCCGGATCTCCAATAATCAGATCAGGTGTATGAGCCTGTGTCTACTTTCTTGCTGTAGGTAAGTGGCTTCTTTCATCATTATTAGATCCTCCCCCTTGATCCATGCTCTCCTGATTTTCTTGTTGATCATCTGCATTATCTGAGGCTCCCCCTGAATTGGACTGCTCAGTGTTTGAACTTTCAGAGTTTGAGCCAGAGTTTGTTTCAGATTCTTCAGCTGACTCACTTCCAGAATGTGAGTCATCATGTTGAGATGTTCCAGAAGTATCTTCTTGCTCCCCCTCAACTGGTTCTATATTCTGTTCTGTCAGAGAAACTTCCTCAGTGTTTACCAGTAGAGGTTCAGAGTATGCTTCAACAGAGTTTGTTGGATTGGCTTCATCAGAGTTTACGTTATCAGAGTTTAGATCTTCATTTTCAAAGTGTAGTTGATCATGATTTTCTTCATCTTCAAGTCCAATTATTTTCTTGGCATCAAATGACACATGTATAGATTCCATGATCACTTTAGTTCTCAAATTGTAGACTCTGAATGCTTTAGTCGACAGTGGATATCCAACAAAAATTCCTTCATCGGCTTTTAAGTCAAACTTGGTCAACTGTTCAGGATGAGTTTTCAACACAAAGCATTTGCACCCAAAAATATGAAAATATTTCAGGTTTGGTTTCTTTTTCTTCACCATCTCATATGGTGTTTTCCCATGCCTGTTGATCAGTGTAGCATTTTGAGTAAAACAAGCAGTTTGAACAGCTTCTGCCCAGAAATAAGTTGGCAATTTTGCTTCATCAAGCATTGTTCTGGCAGCTTCGATTAAGGTTCTGTTCTTTCTTTCAACTACACCATTCTGCTGTGGAGTCCCTGGTGCAGAAAAATCTTGCTTCACTCCTCTTTCCTTGCAAAATTCTTCCATTGTTGCATTTCTGAATTCAGTACCATTATCACTCCTGATAATTTTCACTTTATACTGTGATCCTTTGTCCAGTAGCTTTACATGTTCCATCAGTGTTAAGGCAGTTTCATCCTTCTTTGCTAGAAAGTGCACCCAGGTGTATCTAGTGTACTCATCAACAATGACTAAAGCATATTTCTTTCTGCCAAGAGACATTATATTCACTGGACCAAATAGATCAACATGAAGAAGATGATAAGGATCCACAACTGAAGATTCAGACTTACTCTTGAAAGATGACTTCCTTTGCTTGGCCTTTTGACAAGAATCACACAGACCATCTAAGCTGAGTATAGATTTTGGAAGTCCCCTTACAAGATCTTTTCGAATCAACTCATTGATGTTGTTCAGATTTAGATGAGAGAGCTTCTTATGCCATTTCCAGCTCTCTTCATTAGACATCTTTGCAGACAGACACACAGCTTTTCCTTCAGAGTTTGTTACCAAACTTGCTTCATAAATATTGTTACGTCTGTGTCCAACTAGAACAACTTTCCTTGTAGATTTGCTAACAACCTCACAATATTCAGGTTGAAAATCTACATGATAACCTCTGTCACAGATTTGACTCACAGATAGCAGATCATGCTTGAGTCCTGGGACAAGAGCTAAATTTGTGATGATGACACTTCCAAGATTGATATTGCCATATCCCAGAGTACGTCCTATGTTGCCATCTCCATAGGAAACTTTTGGGCCAGCCTTCTCCTCATAATCTGATAGCATGGCTTTATTGCCAGTCATGTGCCCTGAACATCCACTGTCCAAGACTAGGGTGCTCTCTCTTATGCCCTGCAATCACAAACAATTACTGGGAGTTAGTTTTAAGGATCCAGACTTGCTTGGATCCTTTGGCTTTCTTAACATTGTTAGCTTTTGCAGCGGAATTCTTATCAACGGAGTTTAAGCTAACAGTATCAGAGTTTACACTTGCAGAATCAACTTTAACCCATTTCAAATTGGGCTTCAACTCATAATAGTTATGATAAATAGCATGATAATTCTTGCAAGTATAAATAGAATGCCAAGTACTCCTACAGTGAGTGCATAAAGTCTGTGGTCTAACCCTAACATAATCATTCTTAACTCCAGACTCTGAGGGTAAAGAATTAATGTCTTTGTTCTTCCTACAGAAACTTGCAAGATGGTTAGTACTACCACAATTATGACATGTTTTTCTTGGAGCATCAGTATTAGGCAAATGATTATTACTTTTATTAATGCCTACTTTTCCATTTCTGTTCTTCCTGGACAATTTCTGTTTCTCAACATACTTTACCTCTTTGAGCTTGTACTTGAATTGTTTCTCTGTCATTAAACCAACATTAACCTGTTTAACACAAGTTTTTACTGGTTCTTCCTTAATAGTTTCTTTTTCAAGTACAGAGTTTAGCTTACTGGATTCAGGAACAAATTTCATAGGTGGAAGATGTGTTTTAACTTTAACTTTATCTTTAAATCTAAGTTCATCTTCCACACAGTAACCTAACCCAACTGGATCTGTTTGAAACACTTGATGTGTGTCTTTTCCTGAGTTTGTCCAGGTTTTAATTATCTTTCTCTCTTTTTCCAATTCAGATTCTAATTGCCTAAATCTCTTAAGCAACTCTTGTTCAACATAAACAGCATCATCTCTTTCCTTTTGAACTTGTTGCATGTTAACAAGTTCTTCTTCAAGAAATTTATTTCTCTCTTTAATTTTTAGATTCTTAGATTTAATTCTTTCATTTTCTAGAGTCTGATCTCTATAACTAACATGTATGCTTTTAAGATAAATTCTCAATTCAGATATATTATCAGTATCATAAGCATAAGTTGTTAGGGGTACCTTGTTTTCAGATGATTCAGATTCATCTTTAACAGTTGCCATGAGAGCATAGTTGACATCCTCATCTGAGTCTGAAGTGTCTGCCCAGTCTCTTCCTTTAGTGATGAGTGCTTTTTCAAATTTTCCTTTCTTGCACTCTGGAGCATAGTGACCCATTTCTTTACACTTGTAGCACTGGATCTCAGACCTGTCTTTCTTCCCAGATTTGGTATCCCTTCCTTCAGACTTTCTGAAACTCTTCCTTTCAGAGTTTGAATCTCTCCTAGAGAATCTCTTTCCTTTCTTGAAGTTCTTGAAACCCATCGTCTTGAAGGTCTTCACCATCAAAGCAGCCATTTGCATCATCTGTTCTTCATCATCCTCGGATTCAGATGATTCAACAGTGTTTGAGTCATCATCAGAGTTTGATGACTCACTTTCAGAGTTTATGACCAAAGCCTTTCCCTTAGCTTCTCTCTTTGATGTCTCTTTCTTAAGAAGCTTTTCTTCAACTTTAAGAGCAACCGATTTTGTCTTCTTACCAGATCTTCTGTTTCTTTGTTCTATCTCAAGTTCATGAGTTTTAAGCAACCCATAGATTTCATCAAGTTCTGTTTCTGCAAGATCATAATTATCTCTTATTGTTGTTGCCTTTAAATCCCATCTTTCAGGTAGAGATAGAAGAAACTTGAGATTAGACTCTTCAAGATCATATTCTTTATCAACCAGAGATAAATCATTCAACAGTTTACAGAATCTGTCATATGTCTCAGTCAAAGTTTCATCAGGTCTCGAGTCAAAGTGTTCATACTCATGTGTAAGTATAGTCTTCCTGTTCTTCTTTATAGCACTTGTTCCTTGACATCTGACTTCTAAAGCATCCCAAATTTCTTTGGCAGTCTTGCAACCAATAACCCTGTTAGACATGACATTATCTAAGGCACTATGGAGAAGATGTCTAACTTTTGCATCCTTTGCAATTGATGAGATGTCTTCAGGAGTCAAATCTTTATTTTCCTTTGGAACAGTCTTTTGTTCTTGACCAGCAACAACAGGAGACAGTTTAGTTGGCTTATGAGGACCATCATTGATTCTATCAAGGTATTCTGGATCTGTGGCTTCCAGAAACATGGTCATCTTTACCTTCCATATTGGATATTCCGCTGGTCTGAGAATTGGAACCCTAATCGTCTCGTATCGACTCACAGAAGTTGGTTGAACCTTTTCGGGATTAGAACCTGCTTGGATATTTTCAGCCATGATTATACTTGTGTTTGGATCAAGATAAACTATATATATTCAACAGCCTAGGCTCTGATACCAATTGTTAGGCCGAATACACAATATATAATCAAGTATATGTATGAGAATAACAATAAGAACACTGTTTATGAATAATAAACTGTATGGAATTAATAACTCCTCTCTCGGTGATGTAAAATATCACAGAGAGCTGCTAGGTTACAAGAATAATGTTTTCACGTATTCGCATCCCTTTTAGGGTTAACCTATCTGTGTTTATATAGTACACAGCTACATACAATCCAAAATTGATATTCCTATAAATCAGCTATACAATTAATATCAATTTAGAATTGCTTCTGTCTTCTGTTCCGTTTCCTTCGCCATCACGATATCTCTTTGCTTCTATCCTTCTTCAAAGTATATCGCTTCTAGATTCTTCATTGTGTATAACACCGACAGCTAAGCAAACTCTGACTGTCAGATTTTAACAAACTCTGACCAGTCTTCCAGCTAAACTCTGATAGTATCCTGATACTTTAAACACTGATAAACAAAAATCAGCAATTATATCTAACAGTCCCCAACTAAACTCTTTAATCTTAACATCCTCAATGGCACTACTTCCGGTAGTCCACTTAACGAGCTCTCTATGATTCCTCTCGTCATTCTCTTACTTCGTTATAACTCTTAACACTCTCATATCCAAGTTTATAACTTAACACTTTGATACCATTTCTGTAACACCCCCAGATCCGGGGTCAGGAATCTGGGTTGTCACGCTCCATCAATATACAATACCTGCATTACTTACAACATTCTAATAATACAACTCCAAGGACCCCAATCACTTACGCACACACACACAAGTTATAGCTTTGGAAATGAGCAACAATAAGTAACATTTGTTATTACAAATCAAATGTACTATCCAGGATCTCATCTATCATTTACAACCTCTACCTGAAGTTAAAATAATAGACCTCACAATTCTATACAAGGTTTAATAATACAACCTACTCGAAAACAATTCTCACTAATACAGTCTGCAACTATTCTGCTCACACCGGCGGTATCCATCCTGCTGAACTAACTCAAGGGTGGTCTCTCCATTCCCTTGCTCTCGTAACACGAGGTGAATCGGCAATGTTTTCTTCGTGCTGAAAGATTTAATAAAGCAAGAATGAGCTAATAGTGCTCAGAAAGAAATCTATCCCAGTTTAAATCTTTAAACCTTTTAGGGAGATAATCCATATGGGACCCATATTTAAAAACTACTAGGGTTCGGCCCCCAAAATAGTATACCGTTCAAAATACCGTATGACTTATAATCATACTCAATTACTTTTCGTAATTCATTTAGGAATCCTTGGTATCGATATAATGAACCAATATTCAAAACATATCTTTTAAAATAGATATCAAATAATGGAATCAAGGCTTAAAGCCTATCCATTGATTCAAAATACTATATATCTTAAATACTTTCTCAACATATATACTCACATATCTATTTAGGTATCTCATACTGTTCACAATACTGTATAATATCAGTAATGAACACCTTTTTGACTCGGTTGTGTTGTGGTATATAAAAGAAGCAAGAATGAGCACTATAGCTCGACAATAAGATATAGCATCATAATCATACATGTAAGCTGATATCATGATTGAAAACCTTTGAAACTCCGTTCATATACAGAACGATATGTTTAAACATTCTTTTCGTCAAAACATGCCATATAGTACAACTACTGTATGAGGAACATCATTACTCATCACTGCCACATTATCAGTAACTCAGCACCTAGGTTTTCATTACAATGTGCAGCACAACTCCAATTGGAGGAGGGACCTTTTTCAGGGCACACACACGATACACGATGATCAGTCGTTGTATCGTACTCACACTTTTCTACTAGTAGATGGACGACATCCTAACACGATTATCACCCTAGCCGCATACGGGCTTTGTATCTGCTGGACTGACCTACAGCCTCCTATGCGAGATAAGTGCTGGACTGACCTACGGCCTCTTACGCTATAATCAGAGGTACTGTCTGACAGCCTCTTTCGCGTTTCCTGCTGGTCCTGGATGAAAAATCAATGAAACGGGAATCGTAATTTAATCCTATTTTCCCCAAGTACTGAGTACTTGTCTCTCTTTTGAAAACATTTCTGGCCTACTTACTCCTAGGATAATAGAGGAGTAAGTAACCGAAAGGGGTTGACCACTGTCGTCCCACTTAGGATTTGATAAGATTTCTCTTTAAAAGATTACGACCCGGGAGTCAGACTATTTGGAAATCTTTAAGGGTATTCCCGTCCCATTTGAGTGGTCAGTGAATATTTAAATCATCTCTTAAGAAAGATTTAAATTAAAATAATATTCGGGAATCCCTACTTTAATTAAAATAAATATTAGAAAGTTCGAAAATATTCTTCATACTCATTGAAGGTCAATGATGACTTTTTAAACAATATACATCATTTTTAAATTAATTAAAAGAATAATAAATATTCAAATAATATTCATCAATTAATAATTGATTAAATAATAATCAAAAGCTCAATAAATATTTGATCGTCAAATCTAAGTGAATATTAAAATAATATTCCTGGAATAATGAAATAATTGAATGTATCTATTCAATATACTTATTAGAAAATAAACCTTAACGGTTTAAAGAAAATATACCGACTCCCGGTCTAAGTTTAAAAATATGATTCACCTGCTCTACTCTAAGAGTCTTTAAAACCTCGGTTTATATCTAGTATTTACATAGCATATAAACCTTATATCTTACAAAGCTTTTTATCAAAAGTGTAAACAGTTATAAATCTTTTCACAGCATTAACGCAGAATATATATCACGTACACAACAGTAAATCACAACAGCATCATTTATATGATGTAGGGTTTGAAAACTTGCATGCATTTATCATATGCATATATTATATCTCAACCTTTCTAATACCATTACATCTATATACGATGTAAGGTTTGAAAGCATGTATTATATCTCAACCTTTTTAATACCATTACATCTATATGCGATGTAAGGTTTGAAAGCATGTATGATATCATATGCATATATTATATCTCAACCTTTTTAATACCATTACATCTATATACGATGTAAGGTTTGAAAGCATGCATAATACATATCACATGCATCATCAGAATATTATAATTTAAATAAAGCATGGAATGAGAAAACTTGCCTCGGATCCTTGGTTGTTAGGGGTTCAAGAACTTGCCGCAAATCTATAAACAAAGAAATACTCGATCAGTCCCCTAACGTAATCATTCGCTCATAACACTCATTTAAAGTCAACTATATGTTAAACACATCATGTAGTCAAGTTATTCCTCAACAAGGTTCGTGTTTTAATCGACTCGAAATAATCCTTTATCTTAGTCACAATTGTTGGTGAAAGTAGTACCCTAGAGTTGACTTTTCATAGAGTTATTATTACGCGACTCGTACTCTAACACTTTTAATAAATCCGAAAACATGTATTTAAATACGAGACCACTTCTAAAATCATCTTGAGTATTTGTAATATTTATCATAAAAGTTTTGATCTCAAAACAGGGGTTTCACTTGGTGAAATGTATTCTCAAACTTGGATGAGCTACGGAAAGTTACTATTCGCACGCCTTTCACTAAAACGCTCATATCTCCTTAACAGTTAGTCGAAATGACACACCGTTTTCGCGTGCGCGATCTAGGGAAAGAATAGAACAAAATTCTTGAATATGTTTTTCTGCTTAAGGGGATCAAAATCCCGAGAGCAGCAGGTTTTTGGCAGTGAAGTGCAGAACCACTTACTCCTCGCGCAGCTTTGGTTCCGACATTTTTATAAAATCGAAAATTTATCTTTTTAACCCGAAACCTTATCGATTCACTTACTAACTGTCCATGTTAGTATCCATTTTAATATCATGACCTAATTCCATTTTTAAGGGCTTGATCACAATCTCAAAGTTCATACGATGAACTACTTAGTTATCCATAACCGCTTTTACTAAAATGGACGTTTCTCCTAAACCGTAAATCGAAACGATACGATTCTTTCGCTAAAACAAACTAGGGAACAGAGGCTACATGTTCATGGTCAGAAACCTCTATGGTTATGCCTTTAAGGTATTCGCGATCTCTGTCCAAACATCCTAAATGAAATTCGACATGGTAATGACGCTTAAACGTGATTCCTGTGTTTATACCATTCCAAATAATCCAATAACATCAACCAAGCCATCAATCCATCATTATACACTCAATAATATAACCTCGAAACATTCATTCCATATCATCCACATAGTGTGGTCTGAAAAAAAAATTCCATCAGCAAATTTACTATTCATCACATTTACTATTCATCAAAAATTTTAACTAAGTCCAAAATTTGGGGTTATTACAACTAGGATCACCTATGATTTGATCCCTAGTGTGGGCTCTGTCCCATTTCCTTTTGTGACCCTGTTCTTCTTCTTGACTTACCTCAGGGTCATTTTGATTTGTAGTTGAATTCTCTTCTTCTCCCCCTATGTTGGTGTTCCCTTACACAGGTGTTTGAAGAAGATCATCAACTTCAGGTGTTTCAACATGTGGAACAGTTAGAGCAGGAGGTTCATCCTCACCTTCAGAATCCTCAAGATATCCTTGATTTTCAAATCTTAATGGCACACTGTCTTTTTCACTTGATGCAAGTCCAGGATATTTCTTGTCATCAAAGGTGACATCCATGCTTTCCATCACTTTGTGTTGCTCAGGTACAAACACTCTGTATGATGTCCTTTCCAGAGAGTATCCAATGAAGATACCTTCAAATGCCTTAGCATCAAATTTTCCAACATGCTCAGAAGTATCTTTCATCACAAAACACTTGCTTCCAAAGACATGAAGATGCTTGAAGGATGCTCCTTTTCCAGTCATCAATGTGTAAGAAGTTTTTCCAGACTTCTTACTGATCAATGTTCTATTCTGCACATAGCATGTTGTGTTGACAGCATCAGCCCAAAATCTAGTAGGTAGCTTTGCATCCAACAGCATTGTCCTTGCAGCTTCAATTAGAGTTCTATTCTTTCTCTCAACTACTCCATTTTGTTGAGGATTTCTTGGAGCTGAAAACTTTTGAGAAATCCCTTTGTCTTTACAAAACTCATACAGTGTTGAATTTCTGAACTCAGTTCCATTATCACTTCTCAAAGCAACTACAGAGGAACCAGTGCTTTGTGCTTCTCTATCAACTCTCTTGATATGCTCTATGATCACTTGAGGTGCTTCATCCTTGGAGAACAGGAATTCCACCCAAGTATATCTTGAATAATCATCAACCATGACTAGAGCATATTTCTTTTTGGAAAGGGACATTACATTCACAGGGCCAAATAGATCCATGTGAATTAGCTGCAGAGGCTTTGAGTTTGAGTTGAGCAATTTGTTCTTGTGACTTGATCTTTTTATCTTTCCTCTTTGACAAGATTCACATGCACCATCTTGCACAAACTCCAAGGCAGGCATGTCTTTGATGAGCTCTCTCTTAGCCAGAGAGTTCATTGCATGTACATTCAAGTGAGACAGTTTCTTGTGCCACAGCCAGAATTCTTCATTTGTGGCTTTAGTGTAGAAACAACAAATTTCACCCTTATTTGCAGCCTTTAGATTTCCCACAAACAAGCTTCCTTTCTTCACACCAGTCAAAACAACTTCACCACTACCTCTTTTGGAGATTAGACATTGATCTTCATCAAATTCCACCTTGAAACCCCTATTGGTGAATTGTCCAATGCTCAGAAGGTTGTGCTTTAGTCCCTCAACAAATGCTACATCTTCAACAATGACATTCCCAGATTTTACACTGCCATATCCCATTGTATAACCAATGTTGTCATTTCCAAAGGTTACTGATGGGCCAGCCTTTTCCTTAAAATGTGATAGCAGGGCTATATCACCAGTCATGTGACTTGAGCATCCACTGTCCAAGATCCATATGACTCTTTTATTCATGTTGCCCTGCATTCACAAAATGACTAAGTTGTTTTTGGTACCCACACTTGTGAGGGTCCAGTTGATTTAGAAGCAATGTTGAAATTGATCATTCTGTTGTAACCAACATTTTTCACAGTAGGAGACTTCACTGTGCTTGAGGCTTTAGAGTTGACACTCTTAGGCTCACATGAAGTGTTCATCTCTGTCCTGTGAGTGTGCATTTGTGTGTGTGATTCACATGAGTGTGCAGAGTCAAGTTTATGCTTAAGAGATAAGCAATTAGCAATCACAGTCACATTGCATGTCATGCAATTAGAGTTACCACAGAAGGAATCATGGATATTTAGCATGCC
The DNA here is from genome assembly GCA_030848705.1 of Heracleum sosnowskyi. Taxonomy (NCBI): domain Eukaryota; kingdom Viridiplantae; phylum Streptophyta; class Magnoliopsida; order Apiales; family Apiaceae; genus Heracleum; species Heracleum sosnowskyi. The sequence goes on from CM061242.1 coordinate 70,469,499, forward strand.
ACCAGAATGGTTACTTAGGTTATCAACTTCACTACTAGCAGGCTTATTACACTTATGAGTCAAGTGATTAACAGACAAGCATTTTTGACACTGTTTCCTAGGAGCATTTGGCACATAAGCATAATTGTTGCCCTTGTTGACACCTACTTTACCATTTCTGTTCTGCTTCTTTTTCTTAACAACTTCTTTCTTGATCTTAGGAACCTTGACAGGGTTGTCTTTGGTTTCTTTCTGACCAATAGATTTGGGAGAAGAAGAAGTGTCCTTGGCAGCCTCATCTTCTTCAAGTAATTTTTGTTTAATGATCAACAATTCTTCATTAAACTCAACAACACTCTTTTTGAAGATGGGCTCCTCAACACTAGACAAAATGGTTGGGGCATCTTTGTTTACAAAAGGTTCTTTTCCTTTGCCATTGGCCTTCTTCTTCTTTCCCTTATCTTTCTCATAGTCAAAACCAAATCCAACCTTGCAGTCTTCAATGTGTTCCTTGTGATAAGTTTGAACAAGTTCATAGGAGTTTCTAAAGCTTCTTATTTTTAGTTCATTTTCAGCAATTTGTTCTCTAAGAGTTGTCTCTATTTGTTCAGCACAAATTACTTTGTTCTTTAAATACTCAACCTCCTTCTTCAAACCATCAAGATTCACAATCATCAACTCAAGTTCCTCATTCTTTTCTGTAGTTCATTTTCAGCAATTTGTTCTCTAAGAGTTGTCTCTATTTGTTCAGCACAAATTACTTTGTTCTTTAAATACTCAACCTCCTTCTTCAAACCATCAAGATTCACAATCATCAACTCAAGTTCCTCATTCTTTTCTGTAAGCTCAAGATTCTTAGCAGTTAGCCTATCAATTTCTTCATTAGCAACTAACAAGCTTGTATGAATGTTAAACATCTCAGTACTCATATCTTCAACAGTTTTCTTGTATTGAGAGGGAGTCATATCAAGAGAAGTAAGTATAGGTACCTGGTTAGAAGAGTCACCATCATCAGAAAGTGCCATCAAGGCAAAGTTTGAGTACTCTTGCTCTTCATCCTCATCAGAATCATCCCAACACTTTCCCTCTGCAATAAAAGCTTTACCCTGTTCTTTCTTCAGTAGAGCTTCATACTTAGCTTCAAGATCTAAGTATGCTTTGTCCTTTTTGATCTGCTTGGGCTTCTTGCATTCTGTGGCAAAGTGTCCAAGCTCATTGCAGTTATAGCATCTTATTTTGGACCTATCCACACTCCCAGACTTGTATCCTCCTTTTACAGCACCAGCATTTCCTTTACCCTTGTTGAAAGTGGTTGAACCACTTGATCCAGCAGAATTACCAGTATTGAACTTAGACTTAAATGGTTGCTTCCTTTTGAACCTAATGTTAGGATATCTCCTAGCCATATAAGCAAAAGATTTGTTTTCCATTTTGTCCAGTTCATCTATTCTATAAAACTCATCATCTTCAGGTAAATCATAGACAACTTGAGTCTCATCACTAGTGTCTTCAACTTCCAGCTCTTCAATCTTGACTTGATTGACTTTCAGAGATTCCATTCTTTGACCTGAATTGTCAACAATAAGGGCACAAGAGGTATTGGCCATTAATCCTTGTTTATCTTGAATGGCTCTCTTTTGAAACAACTCTAGCTCATAAGTCTTCAAAACACCATACAACACATCAAAACCAATCTTGGTTAGATCCCTTTCCTTGAGAGAAGAGATTCTTGGTTCCAAGTGGTCTGGTAGAGTCAGTAAGAACTTTGTGTTGAGCTCTTCTGTTTCATAGTGTTTGTCATAGAGTTTGAGCTCATTTACCAACTTGTTGAACCTTTCAAATACTTCTGTGATTCCCTCCTTTGGCTGTGCCATGAAAGCTTCATACTGGGAAACCAGAATCTGCTTCTTGTTCTTTCTAACCTCTGGAGTTCCTTCACATAGCACTTCTATGAGATCCCCACATCTTCTTTGCACTAGTACAATGAGCAACAGTGCCATACATGTTGAAATCCATAGATTCACAGATGATAAGTTGGAGATGACCATCTAGTGCTATTTTCTCCTTTTCAGGATCAGTGTATTTTGAGGGATCCTTGGGCTCATATCTAGCTGGTAGTATCTCAGTACCAACAGTTGTTTCTGCAATCTCAATCATTGGAGTGAAAGGACCATGTTTTATAATATCTAAGTACATGGGATTTGAAGCTTTAATGAATAACATCATCTTCTTTTTCCACAAGATGTAATGCTCTTTGTTGAAGGGAGGAATCTTGATACTGCTTAGTTTTTGTGAACTCACTGTTGATCATTTCTTGTTTGTATGTTAACAGCCTGCTCTGATACCACTTGTTAGTAATGAATAACACTAAGAAACTAGACAGGGGGGGTGAATGGATAGTTTGATTGATTTTCGTTTTCTTGAAACTTAATTGTTGTAACTGATCGTGCTGTAAAGAAATGCGGAAGTAAATAAACAAGACACACACAATCACTTTAATCTACTTTGTATTAAGTAAATTAAATACTACAGCTTCCAGAATTTCACAAGGGAAAGTCAGGCTTCTAAACAAGAACAAAGTTTTCTTGCTTTTGCTTATAGAGAAAAGAAGTGCTCAAGATATTTCTATGATTAACTCACTTACCGCTATCAGTAGGGTGTGCACAATATATATATATTGTCCTATACAAAACTAGTGCACACACCTAATTACACAGCTACCCTTCCTGCAACTCCATTTTGTTGTTCTGTAAAAGGTTGGCTGTGTCAGGGAGGACTACTTGCTTTCTGTGGTCTTCTCCCTTTTCTGTAGCTGCTTGTCTTCTTTCTTCCTCTCCAAGTTTAGCTGTAGATTTGCCATCTGTTTCTTTGGACCACCTGACCAACACAGATGCTTCAGTATTTGTCTCCATTGACTTTGATCTTGTACCTTCATTTGTCTTGTTGTTAACGGCTAAGTGTTGTGATCGTGAACTCCAATGTGTTCCTGACTTCGCGAAGTATCCTTTGAAGACTTTGCGACATAGCCTTTGAAGACTTCGCGACATAGGCTATTTGAGGACTTCGCGACATAGGCTGTTTGAGGACTTCGCGATATAGTCTTCTTGAGGACTTCGCGATATAGTCTATTTAAGGACTTCACGATCTAGTACATTTTGACTTTGCAGTATCAACACTTCACGGTATAAGTCTTGAAGACTTCACGACATAGTTTATTTAGGACTATGCGATCTCAGTACTTCACGACATGGAATTTGTGGACTTCACGACATAGATTTATTCTGACTTCATGATATAGGGACTTAGACAAATTTCTGCAACTTATTTCTTCAGGGCCTTATTCACTCCAATCCTGCTGCATGAACAATTCTGAACTTCTTCCAGGATAGTTATTCATTGGCCTATGTACATTCTAGGTGCATGAAATTTACTAAGCTTATTATAATCCTGAGCATACAAAATAAAGCTAATGTTCATGAGAACAAGACAAGTACATTTGAGACCTATACTATATCCCAGTGATAGAAATCACTAGGTCATGTAGTGTGACATAGTCACAGAGTGTAGGCTTGTTAATGGTGGTATTCAGACATGTATTGAGCCTAACAGACATGATAACCTCTGTCAGTGATTTGACTAATACTCGACAAGTTGTGTTTTAGTCCCTTCACTAGAGCTACTTTTTCAATGATGACATTTCCAATGATTATATTGCCATATCCCAAAGTTTTTCCAATGTTGCCCTCTCCATAAGACACAGTTGGGCCAGCTTTTTCCTCATATTCTGATAACAGGGATTTGTTTCCAGTCATGTGCACAGAACATCCACTATCCATGACCAACACATTTTTCTTTTTACCCTGCAGTCAGAATATCAAAATACTAGTTAGAATGTTTAGGAACCCACACTTGTTGGGTTCCTTTTCCATGCATTTTATTAATTTTAGCAGCAAAAGACATTTTGACTTTAGCAGTCCTGACAGGATTAACTCCATCAGGATTTGCTTTGTCAGTATCATTATTAACAAAAGCATGCTTCACATTGACATTCTTAAAGCTACCAGAATTTGCACTATTATCAAACTTAGGTAAAGGATCATAAATGTTATAGTACAAACTATGATATTCTTCACAAGTATAAATAGAATGTCATTTACTACCACAATGAAAACAAGACTTCTGTGGTTTATAAAATACGGATCTACTCCTAACATCAGACTTGGGAATTTCAGTAACTTTCTTTTTACTCTTCTTGCAATCAATAGCAAGATGATTAGAGTTTCCACAGTTAAAGCAGCACTTTCTAGGTGCATTTGGGATAAACCTATAGTTATTCTCTTTATTAATCCCAACTTTACCATTCTTGTTTCTCTTGACGGTTGATAGATTTTGTTTACCAATAGCATTACTAACTTTTTCCCTAAGTTGTTTCTGAGACAATAAACCTATATTCTTCTTTCCAGTTTTCTTGACAGGGTTAGACTTCACATAAGAGACTGAATTTTCAGAAGTAGATCCCTTTTCAAAAGTAGAATTGGGATCACTACCAAATACAAATTTAACAGGCTTAATCTTTGATTTGGTCTTGTCTATAACATGTTTATAGGTCATTGGTCTTACTGTCTCATCAATTACAACTTTCTCCTTCAATTTCTTATCCTCATCTGACTTATAACCTTAGACATTCTTTCCAATTCTTAGAAGTATTAATTTCATGAAATTTCCTTCCAGAATCTGTCTAGGTTTTGATTTTCTCTTTAGCATCCTCAAGTTCTTTTTCAAGAGCAGTACATTTAAGTTTCATCTCTAAATACATGTGTTTAGCATTATCACATTCTATCTGTACTTTTTGCATAAAAGAGAATTCAGTTTCTAGATGCTCATTCCTTTTCCTAAGTTCAGACATCTCAGATAAGATCCTAGTATTCTCAACAGTTTGACTTCTAAAACTAATATGCAATGACTTTAGAAAACATCTTAACTCAGAAGCAATATCAGTATCAAAATCAAAGACAGTATTTAGTACCTTATCATCATGAACATCAGTATCATCAGTATTGGCCATTAGGGCATAGTTGACTACCTCAATGTCAGAATCTGAAGAAGAGTCCATCCAATCCTTGCTTGAAGTGATGAGTGCTTTAGCCTTCTTGCACTCAGTTGCAAAGTGCCCCATTCCATTACACTTGTAGCATCTAACCTTTGACTTGTCAAATTTGCCACTTTTGCTGTCCTTTTTGTTGCACTTGTCTTTGTCAGCATTGAAGGTCTTTTTCTGGAAGTTGCCTTGTCTTCTAGCTTTCCTGAACTTCATCTTTTTGAAGCCTCTGACTATCATAGCAACCATCTCTTCCATGTCTGAGTCAGAAGAATCATCATCAGTATTGGCATCAGGATTGCCATCAGTATCTGATGATGAGTCATCAGGATCTGACTCTTCTATCCTTGATTTCTTCCTAGAGACCTCCACAGTTTTTCCTTTTGATTTAGCCTCAACTTTCAAAGCAATAGACTTTGCCTTGTTGCATCTCTTATTCTTCCTTTGTTGAACCTCAAGATCATAGGTTCTCAGCATCCCATAAACTTCATCAAGAGACACAGTGTTTAGATCATACTGATGTCTAATGATTGATGTTTGTGTATCCCATTCTTCTGGTAAGGCTCTCAGAAACTTGGTATTAGAATCTTCAGATACATACTCTTTGCCTACTAGTGATAGATTATTCAAGAGTGTCATAAATCTATCATACAAGTCAGTAAGGCTCTCATCAGGTCTTGCATCAAATTGTTCATACTCTTGAATCAGTAGAGCCCTCCTGTTCTTCTTGACAGATGCAGATCCTTGGCATTGAGTTTCCAAAGTATCCCAAATTTCTTTTGCAGATTTGCATGCGATCACCCTGTTAGACATGACAGCATCAAGGCTGTTGTGAAAGATATTCTTTATCTTTGCATCTCTGAGAATGTCAGCTTTCTCTTCAGGAGTCCATTCACTTTTTACCTTGACCACGTAGTGTTAAGGTACAGTATCTATTTGTGGAACTATTCTCGTATGAACATATGGTCCATCACGTATCCTGTCCAAATAGTCAGGATCCATAGCCTCCAGGTACATCAGCATCTTTACTTTCTATGTTGGATATTCAGTTTTCTTCAGGATGGGAATTTTTATGTTTTCATACATTGTCGACATCTTAGATCGTTTCTGATTCAAATTTAAATCAGTTTGCTCTGATACCAATTGTTGCCCAGTAAATAACAATTGTAGAAGGGGGGTTGAATACAATTGTATAAGATTCTCGACTAAATAAATTATGTATCACAAATATGAAAGAATAATAACAACTTTATTAAATCTGATATAAAACTGTTACAAACTCTCTCAAGAAATTCTGATGTTCTTGAGAGCTTCTAGGTTACAAAAATACTCGTGTATGCGATCAAATAAATCGAAACCTAAACTGTGTTTATATACTACACAGCTTCTCTAGCAATTACAAGATAAGTCCTAATCAATTACAAAGATTGAAACCTATCCTAAATTGATAGCTTCATTCCTATAAATAAGGAACCGACAAAATAAACTTCCTTATTTAACTAGACTCCAAATATAACTCGAAGTAGGAATCCTGATCAGCTTCCAGTCCTGATGATCAATCCTGATCCCAGTCCTGATATAAATCCTGATGTTAATCCTGATACTGACGCTTGAGCAAATACTGATGACCATGCAATACTGATAACGTCAGCAATCCTGATCAGTTGAGTCTAGATCCTGACGATCATTGAATCCTGATCTAACATCCTTACTCCAGAGTATTTGAAGGGAGTAAGTCACAGTGTGGGTTGACATCAATCAACGAAACTACGAATGATTACCACGTATTTTGAAATTACAACCCGGGAGTTTTGTAAAATACCTTTAGTTCTGATAAATCAGAACCCGAAAACATACTCACTTTTAATGAAAGAGGCAAGTGAACTCATATGTTCACTTCCTGAGATGGATTACCAATTTTTGATAAGTTCAAATCAAAATCATCATTCGAGATAAATAATTAAAGTAGTTGGGAACCCCTATTACACTTTCATAAATCCTTTTGAGATCAGAAAATATTTGCGTAAATACTAGAACCTTAAATAATAATATAACATGGTTCTATGAGTTTTAAATCATTTTTGGGAATATTTGATAAATATTCAAATAATAAATATTGAATTATGATTCAATATAATTCCACTTAAGTGAATATTTAAGTTAATATTCACTTAATTAAATAAAAATCCAAATAATAAATATTGAATTATCATTCAATAAGATTCCACTTAAGTGAATATTCAAAATAATATTCACTTAATTAAATAAATATTCAAAATAATATTTTTAATAATATTATTTAAATATCTCACATTAAATATCCAATAATATATATATTGGAATATTTAATCAACATTTTAAAATATAACTGTCCCTGGAACCATCCAGCTTTTGACAGTATAATCAAGACCAAAATACTAATTTGACTCCCGGTCTAAGTTTTAAAATCCTCGTACGAGCGCTCTACCCTTAGAGCCTCTATAACACCTCGGTTTATATCTAATATTTACATGGCATATAAACCCTTATATCTTATAAAGCTTTCTATCAAAAGCGTAAACAGTTTATAAATATTTTCACAGCATTAAAGCAGAATATATCACAACAACATCACTTATATGATGTAGGGTTTGAAAACTGACATGCATCTATCATATGCATATAATACATCTCAACATTTTTAATACGATCACATCTATATACGATGTAAGGTTTGAAAGCATGCATCTATCATATGCATATATTACATCTCAACATTTTTAATACCATTACATCTATATACGATGTAAGGTTTGAAAGCATGCATGATATCATATCATATGCATCATCAGTATAAGTAACGGAAAACATAGCATGGAATGAGAAAACTTGCCTCGGGTCCTTGGTTGTTATGGGTTCGAGAACTTGCCGGAAAATCTATAAACAAGGAAATACTCGATCATCCCCTGGCTTAATCATTTAAAGTGCATTTAGCTTAAGCACTAACATTCTGTTAACGAACATCAAATGTCTCGCTCTTGGTCACTTATAACCTCATGACATTCCATAAACTCTTAAGTCAAAAGTTTGGGTGGAAATCTATTCTCAAAACCCAAGTACTTTACCATTGCTAACTCATTGTTTTTAACCATCCCCTTAAGGGTATTTCACTCGCGCAACTTTTGTTCCCGCATTTTTATAAAATCGAAAACTTATCTTTTTAAAACGAAACCTCCTAGGTTCCTTTCCTAACTGTCCATACTAGTATCCACATTAATATCTCGACCCAATTCCATTTTTAAAGGGTTTGATCACAATCTCAAAGTTCATGCAGTGAACTACTTAGTTACTCGAAACCGCTTTCACTAAAATGGGTGTTTCTCCTAAACCGTAAATCGAAATGATACGATTCTTTCGCTAAAACAAACTACAAAACAGAGTCTACATGATCATGGTCAGAAAGCCTTATAATTATTCCTAGATGGTAACCGTGGTCTCTGTCCAAACTTCCTAAGTGAAATCCGACATGGTAATGACGCTTAAACGTGATTCCCGTGTTTAAAACACTCAAATTCATTCATCAACACAACCAAACCATCCATACTTCTCATTAATCATCTAAACTAACCCACGATACTTAACCAACAAATCAAAACCAACATCTACAAGATCATCCATTAAAACAACTACTTAATCATTCATCACAACCAAGATTCATCATCTTATTCATACTAACATATACTATCATCAAACTAACCATAATAATCAAATTATAACTAAAGGTTGGAGATGTTTATACCTTCCTTGGTTCTTGGTAAAGACTATCAAGAGTTTATATATCCTTGCTTGATCCTTAAACATCCTTAACAAGCCTTGGATGATCCTTGGAAAGCCTAGAGTTTAAGATCAAAGAAGTTAGTTCTTGAAATTACTATTCATCTTCATCCACCTAACTATAAATCATGAAACACGAATCGGTTAATGAAGAAGGTGAGGAGAGTGATTACCCTAGATGCGTAGAGCTTCTCGAGGGCTTCGATTTGAGTGGTAGAACGCAAAAATACGCTGGACGAATCCCGAGTTATCGCCATTTCTTCTTCCTCCATTTTTGCTATCTCTTACCTTCGAATTTTTGAAGAAAAAAATGGGAGAGAGTGTTTAGATCAGATGGGGAGTTTGTGTGGTGTATTTTGGTGGAATAAATGTGGTGATGTGTTTGAATCTTGTGGTGGAAAGGTTGTGTGGCTCACAATAAGCCAACAATGCTCCCATGTGGCTCGTTAAGCACCACATCTTCCGTGCACTCGTTTTTATTCTACTTTCTTGAGTCCTTGATCTCGTTTTCAAATTCCCATTGTACAATTAGTCATCATTTAATTACACAAAGCTCCCTCTGAAATTTCAAATCGTTTGGAGTCCGAAAATTTTTACTATGCATTTGGGATCGTTTTTGATCGCTTAAATCATCTTAATTCCAGAATTACTTATTCTCAAATTCCAACGAGTCCCACATACGATCGTATATGATACTTCTCCTTTGGTTAGGGTTTAATCCATAATTCTTCATGTTTTTGCTTCGTTGCTAAATCTTGTTATAAGTTCGAGCGATTCCGAAAACGTTTCGTTGCACTAATGCTAGAGGATATCCTCTTGATCCTTTATTGCCTTGGCTTAATATTTGATCATGGATCTTCTTGCTTTCTTAATTCTCATAATGATCGATTTAATACCGCCTCGATTTTCCGACGAAGAGTGAACAAAATTTAAAGTTGGAATCTCCTGATTCTGATCGCGTTTACATTCACTTATTTTCCTTATACATCACTAATATAACTTCGAAACATTCATTCCATGTCTTCCATATAGCGTGGTCTGAAAATATTTTTCATCAGCAAATTCACTATTCATCAACATTTACTATTCATCAAAAATTTTAACTAAGTCCAAAATTTGGGGTTATTACAGTCTCCCCTTCTTAAAAGGATTCCGTCCCGGAATCTAAGAAAATAGATGAGGTTACTTCTCCAATATAGAAATCTCCCGTTTCCAGGTTGACTCTTCAACCCTTTGGTTTCATTACAACACTTACTCATTCCGGTCTGTGATATCTACCGGGCGCTCTATATAAGCCAATTCTGGTTGTACACTTATACACCCATTTTCTATCAACATCCGACTACTCTTGAAATCGGCGGTACAACACTTACCGTAACTTCGGTTGTCTGAAATGTTTCTTTCGGTCGGTCCGTCGGTCTGCGGATCCTACGTAGTGCTCGCACTCAATCTCGTCGCCAAACACGTTTGGAAAACTCCTCCCGAATCTGGAGTTTAATCATTGGTTCTTATCTGACACGATGGTGACTGGAACTTCATGTCACCCAACTATCTCTTTCGTAACTCTTCGATTGAAGGTCTCCCGCTAATAATAAAATATGAGTAGACTCATTTAATCCATCAATTATAACTCAATTGACGTCATAGTTCGACTTGATTCTTATTGATCCTATCGCAAAATCCATTACAGAAAAATTACATTCCTAATCAGGAATCTCTACTAACTGTGATAGTCAACTAGGTCCCTGTTTTGCCTTTATTTTCTGACATATCCAATATTTGTTTACCAATCGATAGATCCTTTTATTTATCCGGCCACCTATAACATTTCCAAAATTTTCTTTACCTTTTTGTACTCTCCGTGTAGCTATCTCTTTATGACAGATCTTTATTCCTTAATTCGTTCTGGCTCAATCAGGACTTTTAAATAATCCTTGTTGTACTCTTAACTTCAAACTTCATCCTTTCAGTTCCTCTTATCAGTCATTCTGAAAAATTAGCACCCTTTATATTTTGAACATTAGGAACCCAAACTCAGTAAAAAAAATACCTCATGATTCCTTTATCATCTTTCTCAGCCTTTAATTCTTTCCCCAACATTGACTTTATACCTTCACTCGTCATTCGTTCTTGACATAACTTGATTTTCTGTAGCAATTCTGGTTGCATTGCAACCTCAAATAGTCTCTCAATACCATTTCCGGTTATCTTAACCTCAATTTCCATTTCTCAAATCCTTGGATTAACTTTATCTGACGATGTTATCATCTTAAGTCTCTCAGACTAAGGGCATCGGCCACCACATTGGCCTTCCCTGGGTGGTAAAGAATCCCACCGTCATAATCCTTGATTAGCTTTAGCTATCTTTTCAATTCTCATGGTAAGTTCTTTCTGGGAAAGTGTATCTAATGCTCTTATGATTTGTATAAATCTCGCACTTCTTTCCATACAATTAGTGCCTCCAAATCTTTAAAGCGAAAACTATCACTGCCAATTCTAAGTCATGTGTAGGGTATCTAAATTCATATTCCTTTAATTGTCTGGATGCATACGCAATTACCTTTCCGTGCTGCATAAGCACACACCCTAATCCTTTATGCGATGCGTCGCTATAGATCACAAAATCTCCCTTCCCGTCTAGCAGTACCAGCACAGCGCGGTGACTAGTCTCTTCTTTAATTCCTGGAAACTTTTCTCATATTTCTCGGTCCATTCGTTCTTCAGTATTTTGAGTAAGTCGGGTTAGTGGGGCTGCTATTTTAGCAAAATCTTGTACACATCTTCGGTAATATCCGTTTAAATCCACAAAATTACTCACCTCGGTTGGTGTGGTTGGTCTTTCCCAGTTCGAAACAGCTTTTAACTTAGCAGGGTCAACCAGTACTCCTTTACTGCCGACCACATGTCCTAAAAAAACTGTACTTCCCTTAGCCAAAACTCGCACTTTGAGAACTTGGCATATAACTTTTCTCTCATCAGTGCTTCTAACACTATCCTCAAACGTTCTACATGTTCTTCCTCGGTCTTTGAGGTAAACCAAAATATTGTCGATGTCACTATGAGACACTTATCCAAATACTTCTTGAAAACTCGATTCATCAAGTCCATGGAAGCTGCAAGGGCATTCGTCAGCCCAAACGACATTACTAAAACCTTGTAGGGTCCATACCTGGTGCGAAACGCAGTCTTGGGTATGTCCTCAGGTTTAATATTCAACTGGTGGCATCCAGTTCTCAATCAATCTTTGAGAATTTAACTACATCATGCAGCCGATCGATCCAATCACCGATCTTTGGCAAGGGTATTCATTCTTATAATAGTTAGCCTATTTAGCTTCCGATAATCAATGCATAGCCTCATGCTGCCGTCCTTTTTCTTCACCAATAACACGGGTGTATCCCACGGTGACACACTTGGTCTTATCATTCCTTCCTATAATAATTCCTACAATTGAGCGACTAAATTCTTCATCTCGACTGGAGCTAGTCGGTACGGGGCCTTCGAAACTGGCGCCGTTCTTGGAGCTAATTCTATAGCAAACTTTATTTCTCAATCGGGTGCTAATCCCGGGAGATCTTCTAGAAATACATCCTCGAATTCGTTGACAACAAGGAAATTCTGTACACTAGGTACTTCCCGTTTCGTATCTATCACAGAGGCTAAACAAGTTTCACATCCTTGGAGGTCAAACGTTCCCTCGTCCGATAATCTGAATTCTTACTTTCTTTCTTTCTCAATCTATTCGCGTTTCATACTCTATTTTCTTTATGCCCATTTCTTTCTCGTCCACTTTGCTTCCATTTCTATCACAGTCGTTTCATTAACCAAGGTAACATAATCAGTCGTTTCGAACACTCCATTATTATGAATTCGCATCATGCGAAACAAACCTTAGGGATTTCCGTAATTTCAATTCATAATTTATCGGACTCATTTGTTTTAGATCTAAGCTTCAACACTCTCTTTTTACAAATACTAAGGAAAATACTTGCATGGTACCAAGAATACTTCAAGCAACAGAATGCTTTATATATAAAAAAAACTTTGTAAAAATTCTCGCTGAGGGGGCGACCTGGTTAGGTCTCAATCAAATCATCGTTTGAAAATTTTCTCATCATACTTCACTGCATACCAAATGCATCGTGAATTCACTTATATAAATTTGACCAAAAGTTGAACTTAGTGAAACGATAACTAGTCCACTTCAAGAATCATTAGCAATTAGCCAAACAAAATCGGCTAGTTCAACTGGTTTGAAACGTAATATCTAGCCAGGGCAACTAGTTAGATCTTTATCATAGTGTTTAAAATTTCAACTAGTTTGAACGATTAACCAGTCATTCTTAATAGCGTATATAACTAGACAGTTTCAATCTGCTAGCACAAAATCTTAACATCTAGCCATTGAAAGAAAGAAAACAAAATTTTGGCTACTCAGATGCGCACTCAGACCCCAAGGGTAATAGGAGAAGAAGAAATGAAATGTAATGACCATATCGGTTGTTGGTCGCATTCTATATTTTACTAATGAAATGCAAGACGGGATACTTCGACATAAACCCTTTAAGGTAACTCGGGTTATGAAAAGAAAATTTTTATTGAATGGCGTACCAGCAAGTAGATAGCAAAATGGGTCAATTATTACCCCTAAGTTCTCACATCACCTTCTACAAGGATGATCCTATCTTTCTGCCTTTATGGCTTATGGTACTATTCTCGTAGGAACATATGGTCCATCACGTATCATGTCCAAATAGTCAGGATCCATAGCCTCCAGGTACATCAGCATCTTTACCTTCCATGTTGGATATTCAGTTTTCTTCAGGATGAGAATTTTCATGTTTTCATACTTTGTCGACATCTTAGATCGTTTCTGATTCAAATTTAAATCAGTTTGCTCTGATACCAATTGTTGCCCAGTAAATAATAATTGTAGAAGGGGGGTTGAATACAATTGTATAATATTCTCGACTAAATAAATTATGTATCACAAATATGAAAGAATAATAACAACTTTATTAATTCTGATATAAAACTGTTACAAACTCTCTCAAGAAATTCTGATGTTCTTGAGAGCTTCTAGGTTACAAAAATACTCGTGTATGCGATCAAATAAATCGAAACCTAAACTGTGTTTATATACTACACAACTTCTCTATCAATTACAAAGATTGAAACCTATCCTAAATTGATAGCTTCATTCCTATAAATAAGGAACCGACAAAATAAACTTCCTTATTTAACTAGACTCCAAATATAACTCGAAGTAGGAATCCTGATCAGCTTCCAGTCCTGATGATCAATCCTGATCCCAGTCCTGATATAAATCCTGATGTAAATCCTGATACTAACGCTTGAGCAAATACTGATGACCATGCAATACTGATGACCATGCAATACTGATGACGTCAGCAATCCTGATCAGTTGAGTCTAGATCCTGACGATCATTGAATCCCGATCTAACATCCTTACTCCAGAGTATTTGAAGGGATTAAGTCACATTGTGGGTTGACATCAGTCAACGAAACTACGAATGATTACCACGTATTTTGAAATTACGACCCGGGAGTTTTGTAAAATACCTTTAGTTCTGATAAATCAGAACCCGAAAACATACTCACTTTTAATGAAAGAGGCAAGTGAACTCATATGTTCACTTCCTGAGATGGATTACCAATTTTTGATAAGTTCAAATCAAAATCATCATTCGAGATAAATAATTAAAGTAGTTGGGAACCCCTATTATACTTTCATAAATCCTTTTGAGATCAGAAAATATTTGCGTAAATACTAGAACCTTAAATAATAATATAACAAGGTTATATTATTTTTAAATCATTTTTGGGAATATTTAATAAATATTCAAATAATAAATATTGAATTATGATTCAATATAATTCCACTTAAGTGAATATTTAAGTTAATATTCACTTAATTAAATAAATATCCAAATAATAAATATTGAATTATCATTCAATAAGATTCCACTTAAGTGAATATTCAAAATAATATTCACTTAATTAAATAAATATTCAAAATAATATTTTTAATAATATTATTTAAATATCTCACATTAAATATCCAATAATATATATATTGGAATATTTAATCAACATTTTAAAATATAACTGTCCCTGGAACCATCCGGCTTCTGACAATATAATCAAGACCAAAATACTAATTTGACTCCCGGTCTAAGTTTTAAAATCCTCGTATGAGCGCTCTACCCTTAGAGCCTCTATAACACCTCGGTTTATATCTAATATTTACATGGCATATAAACCCTTATATCTTATAAAGCTTTCTATCAAAAGCGTAAACAGTTTATAAATATTTTCACAGCATTAAAGCAGAATATATCACAACAACATCACTTATATGATGTAGGGTTTGAAAACTGACATGCATCTATCATATGCATATACTACATCTCAACATTTTTAATACGATCACATCTATATACGATGTAAGGTTTGAAAGCATACATCTATCATATGCATATATTACATCTCAACATTTTTAATACCATTACATCTATATACGATGTAAGGTTTGAAAGCATGCATGATATCATATCATATGCATCATCAGTATAAGTAACGGAAAACATAGCATGGAATGAGAAAACTTGCCTCGGGTCCTTGGTTGTTATGGGTTCGAGAACTTGCCGGAAAATCTATAAACAAGGAAATACTCGATCAGTCCCCTGGCTTAATCATTTAAAGTGCATTTAGCTTAAGCACTAACGTTCTATTAACGAACATCAAATGTCTCGCTCTTGGTCACTTATAACCTCATGACATTCCGTAAACTCTTAAGTCAAAAGTTTGGGTGGAAATCTATTCTCAAAACCCAAGTACTTTACCATTGCTAACTCATTGTTTTTAACCATCCCCTTAAGGGTATTTCACTCGCGCAACTTTTGTTCCCGCATTTTTATAAAATCGAAAAATTATCTTTTTAACACGAAACCTCCTAGGTTCCTTTCCTAACTGTCCATACTAGTATCCACATTAATATCTCGACCCAATTCCATTTTTAAAGGGTTTGATCACAATCACAAAGTTCATGCAGTGAACTACTTAGTTACTCGAAACCGCTTTCACTAAAACGGGTGTTTCTCCTAAACCGTAAATCAAAACGATACGATTCTTTCGCTAAAACAAACTACAAAACAGAGTCTACATGATCATGGTCAGAAAGCCTTATGGTTATTCCTAGATGGTAACCGTGGTCTCTGTCCAAACTTCCTAAGTGAAATCCGACATGGTAACAACGCTTAAACGTGATTCCCGTGTTTAAAACACTCAAATTCATTCATCAACACAACCAAACCATCCATACTTCTCATTAATCATCTAAACTAACCCCTTATCCTTAACCAACAATTCAAAACCAACATCTACAAGATCATCCATTAAAACAACCACTTAATCATTCATCACAACCAAGATTCATCATCTTATTCATACTAACATATACTATCATCAAACTAACCATAATAATCAAATTATAACTAAAGGTTGGAGATGTTTATACCTTCCTTGGTTCTTGGTAAAGACTATCAAGAGTTTATATATCCTTGCTTGATCCTTAAACATCCTTAACAAGCCTTGGATGATCCTTGGAAAGCCTAGAGTTTAAGATCAAAGAAGTTAGTTCTTGAAATTACTATTCATCTTCATCCACCTAACTATAAATCATGAAAAACGAATCGGTTAATGAATAAGGTGAGGAGAGTGATTACCCTAGATGCGTAGAGATTCTCGAGGGCACCGATTTGAGTGGTAGAACACAAAAATACGCCGGACGAAACCCGAGTTATCGCCATTTCTTCTTCCTCCATTTTTGCTCTCTCTTACCTTCGAATTTTTGAAGAAAAAAATGGGAGAGAGTGTTTAGATCAGATGGGGAGTTTGTGTGGTGTATTTTGGTGGAATAAATGTGGTGATGTGTTTGAATCTTGTGGTGGAAAGGTTGTGTGGCTCACAATAAGCCAACAATGCTCCCACGTGGCTCATTAAGCACCACATCTTCCGTGCACTCGTTTTTATTCTACTTTCTCGAGTCCTTGATCTCGTTTTCAAATTCCGATTGCACAATTAGTCATCATTTAATTACACAAAGCTCCCTCTGAAATTTCAAATCGTTTGGAGTCCGGAAATTTTTACTATTCATTTGGGATCGTTTTTGATCGCTTAAATCATCTTAATTCCAGAATTACTTATTCCCAAATTCCAACGAGTCCCACATACGATCGTATATGATACTTCTCCTTTGGTTAGGGTTTAATCCATAATTCGTCATGCTTTTGCTTCGTTGCTAAATCTTGTTATAAGTTCGAGCGATTCCGAAAACGTTTCGTTGCACTAATGCTAGAGGATATCCTCTTGATCCTTTATTGCCTTGGCTTAATATTTGATCATGGATCTTCTTGCTTTCTTAATTCTCATAATGATCGATTTAATACCTCCTCGATTGTCCGACGAATAGTGAACAAAATTTAAAGTTGGAATCTCCTAATTCTGATCGCGTTTACATTCACTTATTTTCCTTATACATCACTAATATAACTTCGAAACATTCATTCCATGTCTTCCATATAGTGTGGTCTGAAAATATTTTTCATCAGCAAATTCACTATTCATCAACATTTACTATTCATCAAAAATTTTAACTAAGTCCAAAATTTGGGGTTATTACAGCTCTGCAATAGCTGCATGGTGTGAATGAAGATATCCTAGTGTTTAAGTACACATCAATAGCCCACCTCCTTTCTTCATTGATATTTACACATACACTGGTGATTTTCTCTTTAAGCAAGGTTGAGCAGTGGTTCAACCTTCTGCTAGGCTCCTTCATAGCTTCATCAACTATCTTGTAGAAGTCCTCATCATGATTCTTCAAAGTGCTTTCCCTGTAGTCAACCATCAAAGCATTGGCATCTTCCTGGCTGAACTCTGTTCCTTCACTCCATGTGTTG
This sequence comes from Heracleum sosnowskyi, assembly GCA_030848705.1. Taxonomy (NCBI): domain Eukaryota; kingdom Viridiplantae; phylum Streptophyta; class Magnoliopsida; order Apiales; family Apiaceae; genus Heracleum; species Heracleum sosnowskyi. Next base: position 70,487,373 of record CM061242.1, read on the forward strand.
CCTGACAGGATGTATTCAGGCATTTTGTCTTTCCCTTTTCCCAGCCTATTCTGCTCCTCCTTTTCTCTCCATTTCTTCTCAAGAGCACTCTCCTTTGGCATTGGAGTTGGCTCTCTTATTGATACAGAAGGTAGTATTGGTCTCTTGGAAGGAACATTCCATTGCATTGCTTCCAGGGCTTCTTTAGACATAAGAACTGTTTCTCCAGCCATCTCATATTCAAAGAGATTTTCTGCTTCTTGCTCTTGCTCCCCCTTAGTCCCTGAACCTCCTTTTGCTCCCTTTTTTCTTTTTGCAGGTACTGTTTTCTTTTTAGTTGCAGGCTCCCCCTCACTCCTTGAAACCTCCTTTGAGATAGGCTCCCCCTGAGCAACATCCTGCTTGGGGACACCTACTGATTCTGATTGCTCCCTTCCTGATTCTACCCTTTGAGATTCTGATCTTGCCTTTTTCTCCCCCATAGGTAATTGGCAGCATCAAGACTGGCAGTAAGAACCTGAAGACTGGAGAAGCCAGAGGCCACCATGGTAGACAGGCTGTCAATCTTGGATTCTATGGAGAGACTCATGTTCTCTAGAGCTTCCAACCTGAGTGCAGTAGAGGGGCCACCTGTTCTTAACCTTCTTGGGGGTGAAGGAAAAGATTGGGGCTTGGAGGCTGTGGGGGTTCTCACACTCTCATCACTCCTCACAAAAGAACTCTCATGGCCTAGTGCCTGTAAGTGTGGGGCTCCCTCAAATTCTCTTTGGACATGCTCAAGTCCCTCACCTTTTGCCAGCTCATTTGGTTGCCTCTCATTTTTATGCTCACCTCTCTTTTCTTTTATCTCTCTTTTCTTTTGCACACCCTCACTCATCCTAGATGCATGGGTATGAGCAGTACTTACATGCAATGAAACAGATGGTTTAGAATGTACCTTTAAGAACTGAGATAGTGGCACATCATCATCAGAGACATTTTCAACAATTACATCATCAAAAGTAGGCTGAGCAGAGGTGACATGAACTTTGTCAGGAATGTTACTTTCAGTTGGAACATTGATAGTAGGTTCTACTGCATCTTGGACATCATGTTTGGTTGTGACAGCAATGTCAGCTGAGTCCTTGACAGCAGGGTCACCTGTGACAGTAACATTCTCAGAGTCTTTAACAGCAACTGGGGCTGTGACAGCATCTTCCCTGAGGTAAGATGCTCCTTGGAGATTGAACAAGGTACTGGTTGTTTCACTTTCTAGCAGAGATGTACCTTGCTCTTTCTCAGTGTTTTAAGGAGTGGTGTCCATTTCACTTTGAGAGATGGGTTCTTGTGGACCACTTGATGGGGGCTCATCCATGATAGGAGATGGATGATCAAAACCTGAAGGGTTGGGACTGTCCCCTCTCTAGGTTGTGGAGAAGAAACAAATGAATGAGTAGGGAAGGAAGAAGGTGAAAGTGGAGAAGAGAGTGGTGGCTACTCCACAGATGGAACTTGTGAAGCATCAATGGGGGAAGTGAAATCCTCACAGTGTCCTGACTCCAGGTGTGTTTCTGCAAGTGGAGGTTCCTCATGAGTTGGAACATGAGGTTGTGCAGACTCTTTACAGGATGCCTTGGGAGACATGTCAATTTCAATAGATGTCCCTTGTTGAGAAGGAACATCTAGGGAGGAGTTTATTTCCCTGGTTGCCTCTAAAGTCTTTTGGGAGACTGCAGGGTGGCTGACAGTGGTTTTGGTCCTCTTAGCTTTCTTCTTCTTAGGCTCAGGAGGAACCACTGTGGGTTCTGTTTGACTACCTTCCTTATTTGCTACACTAGGTGTAGGAACTCCATCTTGACTCTCAACACTACCACCAACACCAGTCTTTAGGGGTCTTTTTCTGGATTCTTGTAAGGTTTGTCTCTGTACTTTGGGAAGTCTAGAGAACCTAGGCTGAGTGTATGGGGTAGAATGAGGGTTAGCTGAATTGGGGTCTAATCCAGCTTCATTCTCAACAGTGAAGGTGTCAAAACCAGAAGGTAATGGAAAATCAAGGTTAGGCACTTGATCAACCATGTGTTTGGTGAAACATAGTGGAATATGTGCATTTAAATTCTGTGAAGTGAGAGTTGTGTGTGTGTTCCTTTTCAGTACAGGGCATACCTCTAAACGAGGGGAATTCTCATCAAAATCACATAAAGAATTAATGCACAACATTAGAAAGCGAGGATAGATGTTTACCTTCTTGCCTATGGCACCCTTGAGGTGTGCCATGAGCAGCTTTCCAACATCCACTTTGTACCCATGAACAAGAGAGTGAGTGAGCTTCTTGATATAGGTGGGAATTCCATTCCAGCCTGTGGTCTTGGTAGAGAACACTTTCACCATTGCATCAAACACCATGTGTAACACCCCCATATCCGGGGTCAAGAATCTGGGTTGTCACGCTCCATCAATGATACAATACATGCATTACTTACAACATTCTTATAATACAACTCCAGAGAACCCAATCACTTACGCACACACAAGTTATAGCCTTGGAAATGAGCAAAAATTATCATCATTTGTTATTACAACCCAAATGTACTATCCTGGATCTTATCTATTATTTACAACCTCTACCTGAAGTTACAATAATAGACCTCACAATTCTATACAAGGTTTAATAATACAAACCCACTCAAAATAATTCTCACTAATTCAAGCTGCAACCATTCTGCTCATGCTGACAGTATCCATCCTGCGTCAACTAACTCCAGGGTGGTCTCTCCATTCCCTTGCTCTCGTAACACGAGGTAGATTCGGCAATGTTTTCCTCATGCTGAAATATTTAATAAAGCAAGAATGAGCTAATAATGCTCAGCAAGAAATATATCCCAGTTTAAATCTTTAAACCTTTTAGGGAGATAATCCATAAGGGATCAAAGCTTTTATCACTACTAGGGTCTAACCCCAAAATAGTATACCGTTTAAAATACCGTATGACTTATAATCATACTCATATACTCTTCGTAATCATTTGGAAATCCTTGGTATCAGTATGATAAACCAAGACTCAAAACATATCTTTATAACCACAGGCTATGCATTAAACAGATAAGATACTAGTATAACATAAAGGATGAAGTTATGAGGAAAATCAATATAATGTTTCCGTAACCCAAAATCCACTTATGCATATATAATCTGAGAAAGATTTTATCAGAGTCATAACTCATAAAATAAAAGATGAAGTTGCATGAATTTATTGTCACTTCATTTCCAAACACTTTTCGACCTCCTGCCAACATGATCGGTTCTTCACCTCGATACATGTTGCAGGAACATCCAAATTAGATGATGAACCAATACTGGAGCCTTCACCGCGCCCGTCGTACCAACCTTACTATGATCAGTAGCAGGTCGTACAACAAAAATATGTTTTCTACATGTAGATGGAAGAATCACGACAGCCTGACATTGTCTACCGCCTTTCTGGATCTCCCGGCCCATTTGGGGCAATAAAATGATGGATCGGCGCGACTCGGCCTCTTACACCTGCTCCTAGTTCAGATGAAATCCATGACTCTGAAACGTAAAGATCGTCCTCCTTTCCCCAAGTGTAACACTTGTTCATACGACTCCACTAAGTAGTTATATCTAGGTTCGAAAGGAAGATTCTCCAATATTTCCCAAGCGATGCTTGTTAATGGATATCGACTTGTTCCATCAATTTACCCCTCGATCGTTGAGGTGGTAACACAACATTTGACTTTCAGCAATTAAATTGCTCCGAGAAAATATCTGTCCCCTGACAGTTTTGAGTTGAGAGTTTAAAATGAGTAGCAGTCACTTAAATCAGGTTTCCCATATTTTTGATAGTTGAGCGAGCATTTAAATCCTCTTAAAAGACAGATTTAAATGGAAAAACAGTTTTTTGGGAACCTCTTTTTGATTTAGAATAATTAATAATACAGTTTAGAATATCCTTCATAATTATTGAAGGTCGAGGATAAACTTTAAATAATATTACTCATTTTAAAACGTGTTAAAAGTATTTAATAAATAATCGAATAATATTTATTGAATAAATAAACTTTAAACGAATATTCAAAAATAATATTCATTAAATAAATAATGATTGAATGAACATTCAAAATAATATTCATTAACTAAACAAACCTCGAATTAATATTCAGAATAATATTCATTAAATAAATAAACCTTGAATGAATATCTAAAATAATATTCATTAAATAAATAAACCTCGAATGAATATTCAGAATAATATTCATTAAATAAATAAACCTCGAATGAATATTTAAAATAATATTCATTAAATAAATAAATCTCGAATGAATATCTAAAATAATATTCATTAAATAAATAAACCTCGAATGAATATTTAAAATAATATTCATTAAATAAATAAACCTCGAATGAATATCTAAAATAATATTCATTAAATAAATAAACCTCGAATGAATATTTAAAACAATATTCATTAAATAAATAAACCTCGAATGAATATTTAAAATAATATTCATTAAATAAATAATTATCGATTAACAGTTACCCGATATCTTTATCGGAAAAATAATCTTTCATAATCAAATCATAAAGCAAGTATCACAATATACTTTCGAAAACAGTTATGCCTTCCATTATCATATATAACAGAAATAGTATTCAAATAGTATTTCTCGACTGAGATAATACTCAAATAACATTCCTTGAAAGATATAGTATTATGTCGATGGAATTCCTCCGGGTTTCCACGGCTATCTACATATTTCAAAATACCGACTCCCGATCTAGAGTCGAAAACAATGAATATGCTCTTATATTTAGAGCTACCAGGTAAACCGGTTCATAACTACTTAACTCAAAAGATTTTATATAATCCAAAGGTCAAATCCATTTCAACAAGAAATAAGATATATCGCAAAACTGTCCAATGTTATACATGGCAAAAGCAGTATTATATAGTCAATACTTCAATGTATAGATTTGGAAACTTGCATCTATTATATGCATACATCAGGATATGGTACTTCAAAATACAGCATGGGATGAGAAAACTTGCCTGGAAATCCCGAAGTAGCAGTAAGTCTCAGGTTGGTCCAGTAATCTAAAATCAACACAAGGTTCAAGATTAATAACTTAAACGCTTTCACCATACTAAGTATATACTAACTCAAGTACAAGTCCATTTTCAAGTTAACTCCTTAAGATCCTCTACTCGAGCATGCTTGCTCGCGCATTTTTATAAAATTGAAATATAATCCTTTTAACACGAAATCTTCTCGAAGGTCTTCCTAAACATACCTTTCATGTTATCACAAAGTTTCACATTCTATTTTTTTAATTTAGATATTTGAAGGCAATAATATTATAATTGAATATTTAGTTTTCTCCATTTGTAATATTTAGTTTCCTCAATTAGTAAAGATCTATTGTATATTTAATTTCTCCATTAGTAGAGATTTTAAATGCAAGAATATTATATTTACTTTCCTCCATTTGTAGAGATTTTAAATGCAAGAATATTGAAATTGTATATTTAGTTTCCTCCATTAATAAATATTTAAAAGGTAATTAAGTTTTTTTTTCTAATCTTTGGTATTAATTACTTAATTTCTTATGCAAGACCGATTTAATTTCTTAATTTCTTATTTACCAAAACGTTCCTGTATTTTCTATTATATCACATAAAAAAGAAGAAAGTTTAGGAGAAAAGAATGTTAAGATGTTAATTTCATTTGAAAAGAAATATTATGAGAATATTTAGATAATAATAGAGGAAAGTTTAAAATAATGTAAGGTAATACACTTTTTTTTTTTATAATTTAGATATTTTGAAGGCAAAAATATTATAATCGAATATTTAGTTTCCTCTTTTAGTGATACCATCGGTAAAGATCTATTTTATATTTACTTTCTCTATTAGTAAAAATTTTAAATGCAAGAATATTATATTTACTTTCCTCTATTAGTAGAGCTTTTAAATGCAAGAATATTGAAATTGTATATTTAGTTTTCTCCATTAGTAAATATTTAAAAGGCAATTGAGATTTTTTTATAGTTTTTGGTATTAATTACTTAATTTCTTATGCAAGACCGATCTAATTTATTAAATTCTTATTTACCAAAACGTTCATGTATTTTCTATTATATTACATAAAAAAAGAAAGTTTAGGAGATCAGTATGTTAAGATAGTAATTTCATTAAAAAGTATTATGAGAATATTTAGATAATAATAGATATTAATTACTTAATTTCTTATGCAAGACCGATCTAATTTATTAAATTCTTATTTACCAAAACGTTCATGTATTTTATATCAATACTATTATATAAAGGAGAAGACGGGGGCGGTGAGGTGGCGCTCTTAGATCGCTTCGTTCTATTTTTCTAATTTTCTCAATTTTTTGAATTAATAATATTAAAATTCGAAAAAATCTCAATTACTTTTTAAATACTTACTAATAGAGGAAACATATAGTATTTTTGCATTTAAAATATAGACCAATATTTCATTTACTCAAAGGTTCAAAAATAAAAAATGAATATAGAATTAGAGGAAATGATGTGACTTATCTAATAAAATTTTTAAAGTCAACTCAAAAAGCAATGTAGCATAGTGGTTATGCTTTGGACTTCTTGGAAGGAGGTTAGAGGTTCGATTCTCTACATTAACCAATATTAATATATTTTTGCATAATAATATAACAGTGTTATTTTTGTTATTTTTCAAAAAATAGGGGTAAAATTGTAACTTTACAAGCATTAAAGTGGCACTTTTTGCCATTGTGTTGACATATAATCAATACTATTATATAATAGACGAAACATTAAAAGTTTGGTCGGTCGGTATAGTACGTTGTGATTTTACTTAATTACCCTTTCTTAAATTCGTGTTTTTACTTAATTAACCTTACTTATTTATAGAAATATATTATTAAATAATAATATTACCTATTTATAACCAATTACCTTTTTCACCTAAAATACATTAATTTTTTTATTTTTTTAAGAAATTCCCTTACTTTTTCAAATATATCACGGACAATTATCTTTTTAACTAAAACATGTTAGTTTTTCTATTTTTCCTTACTAAACCCCCCCCCCCCATTTTCCAAAAATATCATGGACAAAACTTTAGTTATTTATTTTTAAACCTAATATTATAATTATTTTTTTAAAAGTTTACATGTCTACTTATTTTTCTTAACAAATGCAATTACTAAAAATATTAAAATATAAATTATCAAATACCTATTTATAACCAATTACATTTTCAGCTAAAACACATTATAGATTTTTTCTAACAAAGTCCCTCATTTTCTAAATATATCACGGGAAATTGCCTTTTTCAATTTACTTTTTCTATTTTTCTCACTAAAATCCATTCTTTTTCTAAAAATATCACGGACAAACCCTTTACTTATTTATTTTAAAACGTATTTAAATAATTTAAATTATTAAATTTTAAAACCTAATTTTCCAAAAATATCACGGGCATTTACCTTTTTAAACTAAATATATGTTACATTTTTTATTTTTTCATACTAAAACCCCTTCTTTTCCAAAAATATTACGAGCAAACTCTTACTTATTTATTTTAAAATAGGTTTTAATGTTTTTAATTAATTAAAAGTGTTTAGCTATTTTAACATGCCTACTTATTCTTTTAACAAATATAATTAAAAAAATAATAATAAAATAACAATTAACAATCCGTGCATCGTACGAGTTTTAAGCTGGTATATAGTAATAGATAGATATTTAAAAGTGTAATGAATAATTTATTTAGAAATGGGGTGTACGAGGGAAATTAGGATTCCTGAAAAGTAGCCGTTATATTGAAAAAAGGAGGAAAGAATTAAAATAGAGAAAAAGGAGCGTTAGACAGAAAATCTGATCTGTTCCTAATTTTCCAAATCAGAAAACAAGAAAGCAAATAAGTTTGTGGGTGAAAAGGATGGAGGAGGAGAGGATGAGTGTGTTGAGCCCGGGATTCAGATCTGTGGCCGAAATGGCGGGTTGGGATGAAGAAACCCTTTTAGTTGCAAGCTTAGTTGTTGAAGACACTCCCGACCGACTTATTAAGCACAAGCGACGCACTCATCTCAACTTCAAGACCCCTCCTCCGGAAAACTCTACAAGGTACATACATAATCTTCTTGTTGCTTTCAATCTTGTTTTTACGTAATCTTCTATATGCCGCCATTGTTTGATGATTATTTGTTGGAGTCCGAGTCCTGTCCTTTTTTTAATTGTCTATGGCATTTCCAGAAAACGCAGGCTTCACAGGAGGAGTCCTGTCACTCTTCTTCATCTTGATGTTGTTGACCAAACTCCTAAGAAAGGTAACGTCGTTTGTATTCTTTTTTATTTTTTAAATAATTGCTTATTTCTTGGCTTCTTCATCTTTTTTATTTAATTCTTAATCATAATTAGGGAGTGAAAAGAAGAAAAAACAAGTGGAAAACAGTCCTGCTTCTTGCAACAAACAGGAAGATTCTGCAGCAATCCCGTGTATGGATAAACTCCGTGAAGAACTTTCTTGTGCTGTAAGTGCTTATCCGGTTTGTTTTTATGTTACTACATATATATATATATATATATATTGGTCTGACTGATTTTAACTTAGAATAAATTTGCTGTTTATAAATTTTAATTGTCGGCTGAGCAAAATTTACTTGGCAGATCTGTCTAGAGATTTGCTTTGAACCTAGTACAACTCCATGTGGACACAGGTACAAACATATAATCCAACCACATTTTTTTAGGGACATGTAGCTTTTGCATTTTTGTCTGAGTTGAATTTTGTATCTTCAGTTTTTGCAAGAAATGTCTGCGGTCTGCTGCTGACAAGTGTGGAAAGAGGTGTCCCAAGTGCAGGCAGCTTATCAGGTGGCTTTTATTTTCGGATCATACTCTTGTTAGTCTATCATAATAGTACACCATAACTGTTAAATAATCTAGTGTTAATTGATTGGTTTTTGCAGTAATGGAAGATCTTGCACTGTGAACACCGTTCTTTGGAACACTATACAACTCTTGTTTCCAAAAGAAGTTGAAGCAAGGAAATTATCTGGAACTGTGGATAGTCAGGAATCCAAGAACCAACGCTTGGCAACACGCAATAGACACCAGAGTGTTTGCCCCTTGAATGATGATTTAGAGACGGAACTTGAGAGCTCGGCAAGGAGGAGGAGTAATCAAAATTTGAGAAATAGGGGTGTACAGCCTTCTGGAATATTGACAAGAAGGGCAAACGAAGATGTGAGAAATAGGGTACGGAGAAGAGAGCATTTGGCTGTTCAAGATGAGGACGCTGCATTGGCACTGAGACTGCAGAGAGAAGAGTTTATGGAGGCTTTTAGGCCATCTGATGAACAACCACCACCAGCACCACAACAACAAAGAAACTCCTCGACTCATTTGGCTAGAGCTAATTTGAGAGCTATAGCATCAAGAGCCATGAACATTCGGGTTAGAGGGCGACAAAACTAACACCTAGTTGGTTAAGACCACCCCTATTTGTTTGTTAAAGAATGTTTAAATCATTTGTGTGGTACTTTGTGTTTGAACCAAAGGCAAAACATTTCCTGAATGCGTGTCATTTCTTACTTGGATTGTTTTTTGAATAATTACCTCGTTTGGTAACAATAGTATATGTACAGTATGTTTTTGCTTGGTTCATCTGTGATTATACATGTCAACAATATGCCCCATAGCTAGTCAAAAGGTCATTTTTAAGTAACAATAGCTTATTGCTGGTCAGAGTTCCCATTCGTAATGTGTCCGGAAGGTCATTATGATGAATCTTCTCACCCTGATCACTTTTCTTTCGGTTTTAGAAGACCAAGGAGCTCTCACATCATGGTCTTGAGCACTCTAGTTATTTTGAGAGCTCATATTCATGACTGGACCTCCGTTTGGAAGTCCCCTGTAGGAATTTGGGTATACAACATGCCTCTTCCTGCTTATGTCTACAGAAAAGGGTTAGGTCAGAGTAATATAGTATTATGTAACCTGGTTTATACCAACACACATTATTGATCTATATAGTAGTGTGTTCAGCCTTCACCATTTTGACCGTCTTTTTTCCTTGTTAATATTAAGTTTTTGTGTAAAATAGTTTGATGATTTGGTTGGGATGCTGCATAAAACACTCCATATCGTATTCACTGGATTGATGTTTTCTTGGGAATACTGTTGGTATTTGTTGAGAAAGTTGCAAGATGGCTGCCATTGCTACAATATTTAATCTGCCATGGCTTGCCGCTTGCATATCGCCGGATGCATAGTAGCTATCGCCTCACATTGAAAAGCCAGGCAACCAAGTTTTGAAGTTGAGCACTTTGAGTGTTTGATATTTGGTTTGTTTATAATGTTCATTTGTTCCTCTAATATTATTTGTTTTAAATGTTGCATACTCACAGCTTCCACTAGGGCTGTTAATGGATCCGGTCCGATCCGATCCGATCCGAAGCCTAATGGAGCGGATATGGATCATTAAAAAATAAATCCGATTCGATAAAATCTGATCCGGTAGCGATCCGATCCGATAAGTATAGGATATGGATTTAATACGATCCGATCCGATCCGTTAATAATCCGATCCGACTATTTATATTATATATATATATATATATATATATATAATATTATATACAATATGTTAAATATTAAATATATCATATTTTTTAAGCAATTAAGTCAAACAGTCAATAGCCAAATAAAAAAAGAATACTGATTCATTTCTCCTATTCCTGTTACATAAAATGGCTATTGGACCTCTCTTTTACTTATATAATTGACACAAAAGACAATAAAATGTAAGCTATAATGCTTTTCCATTACAAAACATGTTTTTTTCTTCTTTTTCTTGTGCTATGGCTTCAGATTGAATTTAGTGTTTAAGTTTCCGTATTGTAATTGAATTTTAATTTATTGTGTAACCTCTGAATTTGAATTTGAGTAAAGTATTTTTTTTATTAATATTAACGGATCAGAGCTCCGATCCGTTAACCGTGATCCTAACGGATCCGGTTATGGATCGGGCTATATAAAATCCGGCTACGATCCGATCCGAATCCGGTCAAATTAAATGGATCAGGATATGGATCAAGGTCGATCCGATCCAGATCTGATCCATTGACAGCCGTAGCTTCCACTTATCCATGTTTGCAAGAAGGAAGAGATGAAATTTTTTGGCTTGGTGAACATGATTTACGTATGGTAAAGTCACACATTTAGGGGTCTGTTTGGCTGAGGGTTTATAAGTCAGCTTATGACTTATAAACCCATTTCAGCTTATGAGGGGTGTTTGTGTACTCAGCTTATTTCATTAACTTATAAATTATAACTTATTTTTTTAGCTTATGACAAACACCCCCATAAGTCATAAGCTAAAAAAATTAACTTATAAATTAACTTATCAATTTATAAGTTAAAAGTTAAATTATAAGTTAGGTAGACAAACACCCCCCATAAGTTATAAGCTAAAAAAATAAGTTATAATTTATAAGTTAATGAAATAAGTTGAGTACACAAACACCCCTCATAAGCTGAAATGGGTTTATAAGTCATAAGATGACTTATAAATGTGTGACCAAACATGCCCTTACTCATTTTAAGTTATAAGTCAACTTTTGTTTGATACCCCAAACCTCGTAGGTAAAGTCACTAATATGTGGTCGACCTTGAGCAGTAACTCGTTTGTCTTGAGCAGTAACTCGTTTGTTTGCTCACTGGCATTGGCAGCCTCTAATGGCATGTTTTTGATTAAATTATGACTGAAGATTCTGTCGTGAATTCGATTAATGAAAATTAAAACCTTAAACCCAAATAATAATGTTTGAATTAGTATTTTAATTATGTAGAATGATAAATATCTTTATATGAGTAAATCAAACTCATCCTCTTTTTTGCGTTTTCAATTCATTTTTATTCTCATTAATCTCCCTTTCGAAATCATTTATTTCCATTTTTGATTTTGATACTTATAATGTATCCATAAAACTACTTTAATTATATATGAATCGGGAGTAACAAAAAGTAATAATCCTTGAAAAAGACAGGGGTGGGGTAGAAAATAAGTATGTAATTTGAATACAAATAATAGTAAAAGAATGAAAAATAGAAAAAATGTGAAATAAAAAAAAATGATTATTAGTTTGGGGGAAGCAGAAAATGGAGAACAGCGCATGAAATTAGACGAGTAAAAAAGTCAACCTTTGTTTCCTCACCCCCCTTTCCGCCCCTGGTATAAATAATATAGATAGCAAGCACACAGGAAATCAAAGCTCACTTACTTGTTGTTCTTGTCTCAACAAAAGGTCTGATTGATTCTTCCCTTTTTTTTTTTTTTATTATCTGAGAAATCTTCCTTTGTTTATAATTAGACAAGATGCTGAATAAATGGTGCTTAAAGAAAAGATCCCATGGAGTTGTAAAGGATCCCCATCCCCCTGGTGTTGTTGTTGAAGATACTCAAGCAGCTGATGGCGGTGGTTGCCTCTCTATTGTTGTGCTTGGCGCTTCTGGTGATCTTGCCAAGAAAAAGACTTTCCCTGCTCTCTTTAACCTTTTCCGTCGGGGTTTCTTGCTCTCACATGAAGTTTACATTTTTGGATATGCCCGCACCAACATTTCTGATGATGACTTGAGAGATCGCATTCGTGGGTCGGTAACACGTTTACCCATTTTTCAGACCCTCCTGCTTTTTTAACCCTTACTCACTCTTTTTATTTCACCATTCCAGATATCTTACTCTAGACAACAACGCTGCACAAGATGTCTCCAAATTTCTGCAACTGGCAAGTGAAGCTCTTTTTTCTCTTTTTTCATTTTACACCCCACCCCCCATCTACTCACCTTTTTTTTATTCATCATGTAGATCAAATACGTCTGTGGTTCTTATGACGCACCCCAGGGTTTTCAGTGTTTGGATAAGGAAATATCTCACCATGAAATTTCAACAAACACTTTTCATGGATCGTCCCGGAGGCTATTCTACCTTGCACTTCCTCCTTCAGTATATCCTCCTGTCTGCAAACTCATTAAGACTTACTGCACCCATAAATGTATGTACCACCTATCCTCCATCTCATTCTTTTAAACACACTCATTTTGTTTAAAATTCACTCTTCTTCTTATAGAATTTACATTCCAGATTGTCTTCATAATTATTTGCAATATCCATTGGTGTATAGAAGAATTATTGGATATGTAACCATGCAACTAGACAACCAGAACCAGTCCCTAGCATGTTATGTGTTTGGAACATAACTCTTATAAACTTCTTTATGTACGTATCAGCTCATCTTGGCGGATGGACTCGTATTGTTGTTGAGAAGCCCTTTGGTAAGGACTTAGAGTCAGCCGAGCATCTCAGCAACCAGATAGGAGAATTGTTTGAGGAGCCACAGATATACCGTATTGATCATTATTTGGGGAAAGAGTTGGTGCAGAACTTGGTAACGCATGTCAAAATTGTCTACCATTCTAACTTCAAGGCTTTGCCCACCTCTTACTTGTGGTATTCTTATCTTCGTATTATCTTTTGCAGTTGGTACTTCGTTTTGCTAATCGTTTCTTCCTGCCTTCATGGAATCGTGACAACATCAGTAGTGTGCAGGTTCGTGTCTATATTCTCCAACCCACTTAAGCACACAAAGAAAAAGACTTGCTCTTAGATTCTTATAGAGCAAGTCCAGTGATAGATGCAAAATGGCTATAGCCATTGCATATAAAATAATAGAGCAAAAGAATATCAACTCCAAAGGAGTTTGCATATTTGGATGCAAATATGCATACTTGGTGCCAAATTTGCTTCCAAGGATGCATATATGCATCTAGCCACATCATCAATTAACCATAAATGTAATGCAAGTTGGTCTACTTTAAATGAAATTTGGGTGAGTTGAACAAAAAATTAGTTAAATATGGAAATATTTGGTTGCAAAATACAACTAGCATTGGAGTGCATGTTATTTTTTAGAACCAAAAATCACTTTTTGGTGTCATTATAGCAATGGCTATAGCCATTTTGCATTTAGCATTAGACTTGCTCTTAGAACATCTTCAAGAGACTCCTAGTTAATTCTATAAATAATATAAAAATGTGGCTCTTAGCAAGTTATTACATTGGTTAATGTGTGAAACTCCAACAATAGTCTTTATATTAGCTCTTTATTTATAATTTATTCATAAACTAACTCCACTATGACAAAAATTTGTGCAAGAATTGGTGGACATGAATACTTTATTAAAAAACTATGAGTTAAGAGCTACTAGTGGCCCTTAAAAATGAGGAGAGAGATGAGGCTCTTCAAGTTTGTAAAGAGCCTTTAAGAGTCTCTTGGAGCTTCGATTTAAGCAATGCTCTTCATTTTTTTTGATTTAAGAGGTTGTATAAAGAGCCTGTTGGAGATGCTCTTAGGGGGTTAAACGCTTACTATGAGGAAATTACAATGGCTTACACCGAAGGTTGTACATATCCTGCTTCCCAAATTATATTGCTGCTTTTAAAAAAATATAAGATAGTGTCACAATAATTTTAGTACTATCTTGGATATTTGGTCTTAAATTATTTCCTTTCTAGATCAAAATTACACAATATGTTTCTTATCATTCATTTAACTTGATAGATTGTTTTTTGATATATTACTTTTGAGGTGCTTTGCTGTAAACTTAAAGGCATCCTAGTTGTTTTATAATTTTTTTATTCTTGGTTTTTGTTTGATAAATATAAGCACATCTTATTGTATATGTCACGCTGAGAGCGGTATTTCATAGACTGATGATATTGATATGCTGAACTTTAATTGTTTTCACCACTATTCTATAGATTTTATATTATCATCACATGCAGATTGTGTTTCGAGAGGATTTTGGAACTGAAGGCCGTGGCGGTTATTTTGATCAGTATGGGTATGTTATCAAGGCATACAAGTTTTCTTCATTAATAGCTACTTTCCATAATTGTATTCCGAAATTATAGTTAGAGGGTATTAGTCAATATATTTATTTGGTCTAACAAGCTTTATAGGATACTTGACTTGTATACCTTTATTAGAGAAAATATATGAAATCCATCTAATAAGTGCAGCTTTATTACAAATTCATCTTATGATTTTCTGAAGCTATTAAGTTTGACTTGCATAAACTTGTGGCATAAATTGTTGCAGAATCATCCGGGATATTATCCAAAATCATCTTTTGCAGGTGAGACTAATTTGCTGCAGTTATACCATGTTTTGTGCCATTTACAATATTATAATATTTATATAATTATTGGGATCCAAAAATCAAGTTATTAATTAAAAATACTTCAAATTACATAGGGACTTGCATCTTGATCTCGGGGGATGCCTTTTTTTGTATTGTTTGGCATATCTAATACATATTTCTATGAACTATAGGTTCTTTGCCTCGTGGCTATGGAGAAACCTATATCTCTTAAACCTGAGCACATCCGAGATGAGAAAGTGAAGGTGAATCTTTAACATTTCCTTGCATACAGCTCAAAGTTTCTATGAAATGTCTAAAGTAGTGTCTATACTCTGATGCCTGAACAATATTCTTTTTAATGTTGCGACTTTGACGAGGAAAATATGATTTCCTTAATTACATATTGTATTCATATTTCTTCCGGTTCTCACTTTTGGTCATCCAACTAGCGGCGAAAATTTGTCTTGCCTTAGAACAACACATTCTTCTTATTTCAATGATTGTTCTTTTATTGGTGCTATCTTTCCTCTTTTACTTATTAGTCGGCAAGAATTCAAGTTCCTAAGCCTGTAGATTCCATACATTTCAAAAGTTTTGTTTTGATTATCTTGATTTTCTTATATGGTACAATATAATTATAAAATACATCTGGACAACCTTCATGAGCTGCACAGTTTCCCTCTTTACTTGATAGTTTTAGTGTAAATGCAGGTTCTTCAATCTGTAGCTCCACCTAAAGATGAAGAGGTTGTGCTCGGACAGTATGATGGCTACTTAGATGATCCCACAGTGCCCGATGGCTCTAATACTCCCACTTTTGCAACCATGGTATTGCGTATACACAATGAAAGATGGGAAGGTATGCAATAGTATTTGAGGATATTCTCAATGAAACCCTTTTGGTTTGGCTTTTTCAATTGGTGCCATTCCTGCCTTTTGACTTACTAATGCTACCTTTTATAAATCTGGCTTTGCATATAAAACACCACTCTCCTAGTCATACGATAAAATATAAGCAAATGACCTACATACCCGCTTAAACTTCAAACTTACTGCACTTTAAACAACTAGAACAGTCTAATACATATTTAGAGACAACATAATCAAAAAATTTGAATTAGACCCAACTTTTTAACTTCATCTTCATACTCCAAAATAATATTCAAGGAAGAACAGTTATCTACTTCCAGCCTAATACTAACTTCCTTACCCTTCTAAACAATATCATGAGTATCACCCATTCGGCAAATCAAAAATGAAATTAACTCACAGAATTCATTGTGTTTAGATAAACCCTAAGTATCAACTGAAATAGCATGCATCACAAACATAACGAATATGTATAAACATATACTACATTACATACATACCTGTAACTCAAAATAGTAAAAAAGAAAACTGAGAGAAGTATGAAAATGTATGGACCGGATATTTTTTTTATGCAACTGTTTGTTGATCTTTAATTAAAATTTGTAACTTAATCAATTTCCCCCCATCCATTATCTTCATTATTTTGTTTTAACCCTAATCTTCGTTATTTTATGTTTTAAAATGAACTGATCTGATGATCTCTTTTAGAAATATATGTATTTTTAATATATAATACTTTTTCAAATAATAAAATATTTTGTTTATTGTAAGGGATGTTGACGTTTGATTGACATAGTGGTATTTTATATGCAAAGCGATATTATGAGGGTAGTCAAAGCTAGATATATAAGGGTAGCATTAGTGAGTCTAATAGAAGGAATGACATCATATGGAAAAGCCAAAACCAAAAGGTTTTATCTGATGCAAAAATCTATACACTCTCAACCTCTTTGTTCAATGTCAAAACAAGAAAAATCCTTCTTTCTCTAATAATGATTTTATTTATTACCAACTTCTTTGTTTTTTTTTGGGTGGGGGGAGGTAGTTTTTATTTGTAAACAAAAGACCAGCGTGTTGCTTAACAAAATAAAACCAGCTTGTTATGCATGGGGTAATTTGTTCAAGCATTATGTAGTCAGGATTGAGGTTATTAGCACCAAGTTTGGTACAGAATCTAGCTGATTGGGGAGTAATAGATAAAGAATCCAATGTAAGTCACTAGGATTTTAGGTAGGAAATTTTTTGGGGGAACATATTCTAGAAAGAAGGTTATTTTTAAAGAATTAAGAAAAAATCTAGAGAGAGTGTTGTGCAGAAGTACTCAATGAACCCACATTTTCTGAGCAAAAATTGGCTATCAGAACAGATTATAGTACTCTTAATTATATGCTGCTGCACAGCCATAAACTTACAATAGATATTTGTAGAATTAATAAAATTCTTTCCCTAGACTAATCACAAAGCTACTCGGTACTTTTAGTTACCAACTGCAAGTAAATATATTAAAAAATTATTATATTTTTTAAATATGTGAACTCGACCCCGCCCCGATCCCCGAATTTGTTTAAAACTTCTCCCCGTTCCCCGCCCCGACCCGAACGGGGCAAGAATTGGATCTGGGTTGGGCGGTGCGGTTGAAATGTCCATTCCTGCAAGTAATACTTAGCCTCCAAGGTCCGACATCTACTTATCAGTTAAATATAATATAACCTTATTTGTTAACACTGACATCATCATGCATGCTGGTTGCAGGTGTTCCTTTCGTACTTAAGGCTGGAAAAGCATTGGAATCTAGAAAGGCAGAAATTCGTATCCAATTTAAGGAAGTTCCGGGTGATATATTTCAATGTGCGGTACTATATTTGTAAAGTTTGTACTTCACATTTTCTGTAGTTGTCTCATGTCCAAACACCACCGGCCAACATGGATGTGGTGTTAGAGCTCCAATTATATTCAGTGAAATTTGATCTGCATCCTTTATCTGCTGCGTACATACTTGTCACACATCCATGTGTAAAATTATGGTGTAACATATTAATTGAGTGTTGTCTTTAGAAAGAAAAACAATTTTTTAACAGGAATCAGAATGGTGAACTTGTACGCCACAGTGTGGTTGAGGGATTATAACTGTAGTTACCCTCTAGTTTAATAAACCTGTTTACTCTAATAGTAAAGTGTTGTGGCTTTTACGATCCCAGTTTACATCTTCGTAGGCATGCTTAATTAGAGAGGAAGGTAGATATTGCAGTTATTACCCCTTCCCCACTTAGACTGGGGAGGCTGATGGCAGAGTAACTTCTCATCGTAAAATAGGAATAGATGTTTAGCTCAATGAGCATTTAAAAATGAGGTTTGGAAAATAGTACTGCTTATCAAATTTTGGTGAAGAATCATAGTGCCTAACGAGTTTATAGCAATGATTACTATTTCATCTTTCAATTTCAATTTATTATCAAATCAATTACTGTCTGTTAATGGAATATGGTTAAAGGTGTAAGGTAGACATATACGAAGTTTGACATGCATGTAGCAAATCACAATCTAAATAAACTTCAGAAAATAGCTTACATGTGCATTACCCATTAGTCTACGACTTGTATTGATTCTTGTCTCTTAATTGGTAGTTTATAGTGTTCATTTGAATAGTTATATGGGAATATGGTTCAAGGAGTAAGGTAGATAAATACCAAAGTTTGACATGCATGTAGCAAATCAGAATCTAAACAAACTTCAGAGAATAGCTTACATGTGCAGTACCCGTAAATCTACGACTTGTTGCATTGATTATTGTCTCTTAATTGGTAGTTTATAGTGTTTATTTGAATAGTTATATGGTTTAAAGTCTAAACAGAGAATGTTCTGCTATATATTTTAGGTCAAAAGCAAGGGAGAAATGAATTTGTGATACGGTTACAACCTTCAGAGGCCATGTATATGAAGCTTACAGTAAGTGACTGGTGTTTATTGAGCTACAATTGGTGATACTGTTCAGAGATATCTAAATTTTCAGCCAATGATTGCTCATAATTTAGTTTTTATTCTCCCCATATGTACAAGGCCTATCAGTTACCCTCACAATACTTCACTGCATCTTTTTGTATTTTTAGTCATGTATTAATTGCAGAAATTTTAGAACTCATACACATGCCTCTACTGAGGCTTGCACCCTGACCTCATGTTTTTTTTCTAATCGCCTCAACCTCATGTTCCGTAGAAGAGGGGTATCCACTAGGCTACAATACTATTAATGATAGTTTCCTCGTCTATATATAGCAAAAGAAACTTTGTTTCTTAATCTACCATGCATAACTTAGATCTTAGAAGCTTGAAGAGAATTTTAGCATGAAAATCCTGTAACAATGTGCTATGGAATTTCAGATGTTTTTTAAAAAGTATGAAACTCAGTCTCTGACCAAAAGGAAGATACCAGTTATAGGACGACAGGGTTGGTTACTTTCTTTGTGTCACTCTTTACTTCATCCCGTAGGAGGCCTTACTTAATGTAACTATATTTGGCCGAACTAGTTGATTGCCACATGGAATTGCCTTGTTAACTATGTTATTCTGACTTCCAGATTTCGGTCACTCCATCCGTGTTGGACACTCAGACATGACAGTTATTAAGTATGATCTGTTACCTGAAACATGGACACTTTGACCAACTGAAAGCCCACATTTGATTTAAACTTATGGTGCAAAGATAAAAATATGATAGGAAAGAAAGAAGCATGGTTATATGATAGGAAAGAAAGAAGCATGGTTTATTTGTTAGGGTATCTCACTTTTACACTGTATCCGATTGTTAATAAATTATGCTGTGTCGTTTTACCTGTGTTCAAAAATTGGACAGTGTCCTTGCGTCCCCAATTTGTAGATTTTTAGAATCAGACACTCAAATATGTGTTGTGGCGGACACTTCAGTACTCCTTACCCGAGTCCGAGTAACAAAAACTTGATTAATATGTAGCTATTTGAAAATTAATTGTTTATTAGTGTGACATCACTTTGAATTACTTGTGCAGTTGTGCCCACTCAAACTGAAATATTATTGTTTGGAATCAGGAAATCAGTCTTGAGATTTTTTAGAGAGAGCTATTCTGAGTAGTTTAATAAAATACATCGTCATATGTTTCTATTTTCTGCTGCAAATCCCTCGAAAGTAAAGCATATCAGTGTTTTTCTTTTGATGTATCTGAATCATAACAAGTTAAATTTTGATGCCACGCTTATATTTAATTAGTGATCAGTAATGTATATGGTTTCTTGGCTTATGCTTTTAACCGACTCTTGTTGTATTATGATTTTGTTAAGACATGTAAAAGATATATAGTATGCTTTTAACTGACTCTTGTTGTATCGTAATTTTGTTAAGACATGTAAAAGATATATAGTATGAAGTTCTCTCAACATCACTGTGTTGGTCATGAATTCTGAGTTATGTCTCAGATCTCTTCATTTCTTTCATATATAGGTCAAGAAGCCTGGACTTGAGATGTCAACTGCTCAGAGTGAGCTCGACTTGTCGTATGGGCAGCGTTATCAGGATGTAACCATACCGGAGGCTTATGAACGACTTATTCTTGACACGTATATTACCATTTCTTTCTATAAGTTAGCTTAACACTTAATTTCTTGTAAAGGCAATCCTACTGCCTTCTTTTGTGATTTTGTGCATCATAATCTTGCTCAACTGAAAATGTACTTGAAGGTTTACATTGCAGTGCTTAATATTGATTTTTTAATTTTTACAGTATAAGGGGTGATCAGCAGCATTTTGTTCGCAGAGACGAGCTGAAGGTACACAGATCAAATTTGAATGACATATATACTAGGACAAGTGCATGCCAACTCTACTACTTGTATGATTTGAATGTTTATTTTGTTTGCATTATCAGGCAGCCTGGGAGATTTTCACCCCTCTTCTTCACAGAATAGATAAAGGTGAACTTAAATCAGTTTCATACAAACCCGGGAGCCGAGGCCCAGAGGAAGCAGATGAGCTGCTGAAAAAAGTTGGCTATGTTCAAACACATGGCTATATATGGATCCCTCCAACCCTATAATCTGAACTACTATAAGGCTGCATCGATGCTTTGTTATAGCTAACTGAATAATATGGGAAGTTCCCAAGGTCCCTCGTGAAATAATAAATACATCAGTAAATACTATATATATATATCTCTGATGTTTTTACGAGGGTCAAACCCCTTTCAGAGTAAGCTTTGACTTAAACCTTGTTCACTAAAGTGTGTATCCATTATTACTGTGTAATGTTGAAAATGTGAAGCTTACATGTGGTGTTATGTGAAGCCTGTATTTGTTGTTTCAGTACGTGGCTGTTTAATATATACTTTCAAGCAAATTTGGGTAAAAGTTGTACAAGATTACGAATGATTGGATTGAAGGTGTACAAGTAACAGTAGTTTATTTAATGATTGATGTATAATAATATGCATTGCATTTGCATATGGGAGATGGCTACAACATAATCCTGTCGGGTTTGATTTGCAAATCGGTCATTAAGCTCAAATAGCTTGTAGTCTACTGACCTAATTATCTATAACTCGTGCTGATATGTAGTGCAGAAATTGAGCTGGACTAACCCGAACCCATTTGTTTCTAAACTTGATTTCATTCTAACTTATTTATAATCAACAATAAATCCTTGTACAATCTTCATTGCAATTATCTCCATCTAGCATGCACGTATCACCCCAAACTAGTAGTAGAACGCATACGGGTGTCATCATAAAATACAAACATTGAAATAAAATAACATTTTACAGTTTAAATTCTCGTTTAAACTAGTAGGATGCATATGAGTATTACCATAAAGTTGAAACTTAATCGTACGGATTATGATAACACTTCCTTTTCTTTTCGAAAAAATTATCGTAAGACTTTTAACTAGTAGCTAAGATGGCTAATACTCTTAAAAATTTTCATTAAAATCTCTTTGCCCATTTAGCAAAATAAATGAAATACTCTTAGCCAAAAATTTACCTAAAAGTTGCATCACTTCAATAGAATATTTTCCTTGATAAAACTCTCATTAAATATATTTAATCTCCATAAACATATAACGAATTGTTGAGTAACCAGAGCTCTGATACCATGTTGAGTAACCAGCTCATCTAAAATCTTAAGGTATTAGAGGAAGACCCAAATGGATCTTATGCTATATTTCAACACGAATATCACGTCATCTACCAACTACAGAAATAATTGTAATTTTTTTTTTGAAATATAACCGATCACTTTAAAGGCTAACAAATCACTTTTAATACTGAGAGGTCGGAACTCAAAAAATAAGAGTTGGTAAAAGATTAAATTATCAATATTAAACATTGGTGCGGAAAATTTGTAAATGGGAACTCAAAAAATAAGAGATGCTAAAAGATTAAATTATCAATATCAAACATTGGTGCGAAAAATTTATAATTAATCTATGAGAGCAACAACATGCTCTCCAAAATTAAGAAGAGCTAGTTAGCAAAAAAGAGGAAAAAGATGGGTTAAATGGCAATACAATTACTTAAATTAGGTTTAACTTGCAAGTAAATCGTTTGACATAAAGAAATAGATTATTACTAAAATGAAACTGTTTGTGATAATTTAATAATAGGTAATCTAGTTTCATAATACTTCTATACTATACTATTATAAGCAAAACACCCTCTATTTGGTTGGTAGTTTGGTTAGTTTGGTCATCTAAATATAACCGTTAGATGTAAATATAGATAAATGAGAACCGTTGGATGTAATATTAAAAAATATATTATTTTCTTGATATCTAAAATGCTCCCACGGGTTCAAGTTTCGAATCCCGTAAACAACATATTATTATTAAATATTTATATCATCTATTTTTCTAAGCTACATTCAAAAGTTCAAGATATTATTCCGTCAACAACATATTAAGAATTTTTAATATCAAAATACAAATAAATGTTAATAAAATAAGATAAAAAATACTAAAAAATCATATAAAAAATACTAAAATAATAAATCAAAAATACTAAAATACTAAAATTCATTCGTGTATCGCACAGCTTATAGGCTAAAAAAAACTTAGAATAACGTCATACATATATTATTATATTTGATTACTTTTTAATCTATACTATACTATTATAAGCAAATCACCCTCTATTTGGTTGGTGACAATTACCTTTTTAGCTAAAACATGTTGCTCTTTCTATTTTTTCTTAATAAAACCTCTCCAAAAATATCACGGGCAAATAGTTACTTATTTATTTTAAAACTTATTTTAATACATTTAATTATTGAAATTTATACTATACTATTATAAGCAAACCACCCTCTATTTGGTTGGTAGTTTGGTCATCTGTTGATAGTTTGGTCATCTAAATAATAACCGTTAGATGTAAATATAGATAAATGAGAACCGTTGGATGTAATATTAAAAATATATTATTTTATTGATATCTAAAATGCTCCAACGGGTTCAAGGTTCGAATCCCGTCAACAATATAACCTAAGTTCAATTTAGCTACATAATTATTTTTATATATTTTGAAGTTAAATAAAATGTCTTCTATCAAATGATACTCACACGTTTCGAGCGAAGTTCCAAAAATCTGTGATTTTATAGTTTAGCGATACAAAGACATTTCAGTTAATAGATAAACTCAAGTTCAATTTCTACAAACAACTTTTTCTAATAAATAATAAACACAGGGGCAAGTTAGTCGGTTCAAATCATGTACAAAATATCTCATGGTTAAATTATCTCACGTTTTATAAGATTATGTTAATCGATATAATAATGAATACCAAATACGCCTCCACTCACGCGACACACACACGTACATATAATATTGGAAGTAAAATAGGTGTTTGCAAAACATATTAAATCCTTATATACAATAAGCGTAAAAGAAATTTTATCCAAAAATTTGGTCATGTACCGCCAAATCAATAAGGATTGTTGATTTTAAAATAGATGAATGAGAACCATTAGATCTAATATTAAAAAAATAATAATAATATAAATTAAATTAAAGTAACCACCATCTATTTGGTTGGTAGTTTGGTCATATGTAGTTTGGTCATCTAAATAATAACCGTTAGATGTAAATATCGATAAATGAGAACCGTTGGATGTAATATTAAAAAAAATATTCTTTTCTTAATATCTAAAATGCTCCCACGGGTTCAAGGTTCGAATCCCGTCAACAACATATTATTATTAAATATTTATATCATCTATTTTTCTAAGCTACATTCAAAAGTTCAAGATATTATTCCGTCAATAACATATTAAGAATTTTTAAGATCAAAATACAAATAAATGCTAATAAAATAAGATAAAAAATACTAAAAAATCATATAAAAAATACTAAAATAATAAATCAAAAATACTAAAATTCATCCGTGTATCGCACAACTTATAGGCTAAAAAAAACGTAGAATAACATCATATATATATTATTATATTTGATTACTTTTTAAAATCATATAAATCAAAATATAGATAATAAAATTAAAAAAAACTAAAATTAATCCGTGCATCGCACGGGTTACAGGCTTGGATTAAATTATTTAAAAACTTTCAAATAGATTTCAATCGTTAGAAACAGTTAAAAAACACAAAGAAAAATGAATGAAATGATGACGTGGCTCTTTAATCGATAGGTTCAATCGGTTGGTTTGTGTTTTAAAAGGTTTGTGAGTCTTGCAAGTTGAACGTTAGTTAAATGATGAAAATTTAATTTAATTCGAAAAACCTAAGAGGACGTTGGTTGGGGTAATATATTATATATATATATATAGAGAGAGTTGCATTCTAGGAAGAACACTTTATATAAAAAACAATAAAGAACACTATCATAAACACTTTATTTTTCATAAAAATTGATTTTTTAAAATTACAATCATAAAATTGAACAACAATTAAGCCTAACATATCGAATTTAACATAGAATCTCATCTAAATTTAAAAATAAAACATCACATATAATCCAATATAGAATCCAGTACATAATCTTGTATATATATTTATCACAATGAAATTACATGTAATCATGGTTTATTTGATTCTAATTTTTTGTTAGATTCTATTTTTATTCGTAATAAACCTTTTTTGGTGAGAAAATTAGAATCAACATGTAATTTATGTAAGATTCTATGGTGTTCTTTATTGTTCTTTATATAAGAGTGTTCTTCATGGAGCAATGACATATATATATATAGTCATGTTCCTTGTAGAAGCCTTAACCTTAGAACCCTTAGAACTCTATCTTATTTTTTAAAATAATATATATTTATTATATGTAGGTCATGGGTAAAGTTGTCCAAAAACACAAAATACATAATTTAGAGCTAATTAATATTTTATTAACGATAATAATCATACATCGATATCGATCACAAAATTCTTCATCATCATCATAAAATTTCCCCAATTATTTTTATCATTTTTTTATGAAAATATTCAAGTTATTGTATAAACACAATATCAGATAACAGTGTTCAGCAGCTGAACATTTAAATACAAGTATGGGTTCGAGAACTTGCCGGAAAATCTATAAACAAGGAAATACTCGATCAGTCTCCTGACTTAATCATTTAAAGTGCATTTAGCTTAAGCACTAACGTTCTATTAACGAACATCAAATGTCTCGCTCTTGGTCACTTATAACCTCATTTTATAAAATCAAAAAATTATATTTTTAACACGAAACCTCCTAGGTTCCTTTCCTAACTGTCCATACTAGTATCCACATTAATATCTCGACCCAATTCCATTTTTAAAGGGTTTGATCACAATCTCAAAGTTCATGCAGTGAACTACTTAGTTACTCGAAACCGCTTTCACTAAAACGGATGTTTCTCCTAAACCGTAAATCGAAACGATACGATTCTTTCGCCAAAATAAACTACAAAACAGAGCCTACATTATCATGGTCAGAAAACCTCATTGTTATTTCTACAAGGTAACCGTGGTCTCTGTCCAAACTTTCTAAGGAAAATCTGACATGGTAACGACGCTTAATCGTGATTCCCGTGTTTAAAACACTCCAGTCAATTCACCAATCAATACCCAAGCAATCATAACTCAAAGTTCTCATCTAAACCAACTTATTTCTGTCTAAGCAAGTTCATAACATCATTCCCAAGTTCAACCATCAACCAATCCACTAAACATCATTCTTAACAAGCATATCACTTCTACATCACACTATCACTAATCATTATCAATTTAATCACTAATATCAAAGTATAAGTAAAAGTGTGAGAGGGTTTATACCTTCCTTGGTACTTAATATGGACTATAGATGGCTACTATACTCTTTCTTTCTCCTTGATTATCCTTTACAAGCCTTAAACTTCAAGATCAAAACAAGAAAATCAAGAATTACTATTCATTTCAATATTCATCATCAACTTTAGCTCATGATTTGAGCATGATAACATCCATGGATGAAGCTAGGATCAAAGATTTACCCTAGTCTATGGATGAGGATGATTTAGAGCCCAAGATCATAATTTTTGGTAGAGTAGAACTTGAGGAAATTTTTTCTTATCTTTGAAGAAAAGAAATGGCCGAATGTTTGTGTTCTTCTTGATGCTTCCTTCTTGATTTTTCTTTTCTTTTCTTTTTTTGTCTAATAAACACTAATTACAAGCCTTTTAATTGTGTGGTCTTTAATTGGTTTTGTCACCCAAGGACACATGTCAACTTGTTGTGGCTTGGTGGTGAAAGTGGTGTCAAGGTGGTGATTCATCACCTTGTCATCACTTTGTCACACCTATGTCATCCTCTTGTGTCATGCTTATGCCATTTCTCGTATCATCAATCCTCTTATATGATGCACTTGATGATCTTATATGATACTCCCCCTTCGGTTAGGGTTTAATCCATAATTCTTTACGCTTCTGTTTCGCGATAGGTTCCAGTGATTTTAAAAACGTTTCTCTGTACCAATGTTAGGAGATACTTCCTTGATCTTTCCATTACCTTGTCTTAATATATGATCCTAGATTTCTCACCTTGGCATAAGATATGATCATGGATTTCTCATTCTACATACTTTCTCAAAACGATCAAATCAATACATCCTTGATTGTCCGATGAATAGTGATCAAAAGTTAAAGTTGGAATCTCCCGATTCTGATCGCGTTTACATTCACTTATTCTCCTTATACATCACTAATATAACTTCGAAATATTCCTTCCATGTCTTCCATATAGTGTGGTCTAAAAATATTTTTCATCAGCAAATTCACTATTCATCAAAATTTTTTTAACTAAGTCCAAAATTTGGGGTTATTACAGTCTCCCCTTCTTAAAAGGATTCCGTCCCGGAATCTAAGAAAATAGCCGAGGTTACTTCTCCAATATAGAAATCTCCAGTTTCCAGGTTGACTCTTCAACCCTCTGGTTTTATTAAAACACTTACTCATTTCGGTTTGTGATATCTACCGGGCGCTCTATATAAGCCAATTCTGGTTGTATTCTTATACACCCATATTTTATCGACATCCGACTACTCTTGAAATCGGCGGTACAACGCTTACCGTAACTTCGGTTGTCTGAAATGTTTCTTTCGGTCGGTCCGTCGGTCTGCGGATCCTACGTAGTGCTCGCGCTTAATCTCGTCTCCAAACACGTTTGGAAAAACTCCTCCCGAATCTGGAATTTAATTCTTAGTTCTTATCTGACACGATGGTGACTGGAACTTCATGTCACCCAACTATCTCTTTCGTAACTCTTCGATTGAAGGTCTCCCGCTAATAATAAAATATGAGTAGACTCATTTAATCCATCAATTATAACTCAATTGACGCCATAGTTCGACTTGATTCTTGTTGATCCTATCACAAAATCCATTACAGTAAAATTACATTCCTAATCAGGAATCTCTACTAACTGTGATAGTCAACTAGGTCTTTGTTCTGCCTTCATTTTCTGACATATCCAATATTTGTTTACCAATCGATAAATATCCTTTTTATCTATCCGGCCACCAATCACATTTCCTTAAATTTCTTTACTCTCGGTGTAGCTGTCTCTCTATGACAGATCGTTATTCCTTAATTCGTCTTGGCTCAATCAGGACTTTTAAATAATCCTTGATGTACTCTTAACTTCAAACTTCATCCTTTCAGTTCTTCTTATTAGTCATTCTGAAAAATTAGCATCCTTTATCTCTTGAACATTGGGAACCCAAACTCGGTAAAAATACCTCATGATTCCTTTATCATCTTTCTCAGTCTTTAATTCTTTCTTCAACATTGACTTTATACCTTCACTCGTCATTCGTTCTTGACATAACTTGATTTTCTGTAGCAATTCCGGTTGCACTGCAATCTCAAATAGTCTCTCAGTACCATTTCCGGTTATTTTAACCTCAATTTCCATTTTATCAAATCCTTGGATTAACTTTATCCGACGATGTTATCATCTTAAGTCTCTCAGACTAAGGGCATCGGCCACCACATTGGCCTTCCCTGGGTGGTAAAGAATCCCACCGTCATAATCCTTGATTAGCTTTAGCTACCTTTTCAATCCTCATGGTAAGTTTTTTCTGGGAAAGTGTATCTAATGCTCTTATGATTTGTATAAATCTCGCACTTCTTTCCATACAATTAGTTCCTCCAATCTTTAAAGCGAAAACTATCGCTGCCAATTCTAAGTCATGTGTAGGGTATCTAAATTCATTTTCCTTTAATTGTCTGGATGCATACACAATTACCTTTCCGTGCTGCATAAGCACACACCCTAATCCCTTATGTGATGCGTCGCTATAGATCACAAAATCTCCCTTCCCGTCTGGCAGTACCAACACATGGTGGTGACTAGTATCTTCTTTAATTCCTGGAATTTTTCTCACATTTCTCGATCCATTCAACTCTTCAGTCTTTCGAGTAAGTCGGGTCAGTGTGAAAGGCATATGCAATAGCCTATTTGTAATTTGAGGATTCTACTCAACTTAAACAAGAATGTAATAAGTAAATATTAGATTAAAGGTCACAGGAATCTCAAAGAGTTTTATCTGTCAAGAGAATGGAGAATTAAAGTCATCTACAGACTTGAAGTTATTCTACATTGAAAGAAGTTCAATTTATTGTTCAAGCCTCAGTGAAGTATTCAAGGAAGTGGATTTACTACAGTGACAGAGATTTCCAGTTGGTGACAGAAGAAGTACAAGATACAGAGTTTATTCAGAGCTAAAGAAAAGAAGCCACAACTTTAAATGTTTTAAAGATGAAGAATTATCATTGAAGTCAGTTATTCATGAACCATACAGTGCATCGAATGACGACATCAATCAGTGGAATTAAATCATCTATATTAAGTGGTTTTCAGAAGATAAAGGAATGCAATGTTTTTAAGTTATCTTCTTTTAATTAATTAAATTATTAATCAATTTAATTAATAAATTAATTCTTTCAGAATTAATTTATTTATTAAATTAATTAATTTGGTTGTTTAAATTATTTATTAAAATAATTCCAGAAAAGAATTAATTTAATTCAGAATTTAAATTAACTAATTTAATTAAAGGAAATTAACTTAATGGTATAACAATAGGTCATACCGAATCATTTTAAGATCATACCGAATAATGTAAGGTCATACCGAATAATGTAAGGTCATACCGAATAATGTCAGGTCATACCGAATCATTTGATAGGTCATACCGAATCATTTGATAGGTCATACCGAGTCATTTCTCAGGTCATACCGACTCATTTGAAGGTCATACATGTTGCTTTTCCTAGGTTCTACCGAAAGTTGGTAGAAGTATGCTAGGTCATACCGGACACTTTTCTGAGGTCATACTGCTGAAGCTTGGTTCTACTGAGTATAATTCCTTGGTCATACAAGTGTATTGATTGTTTAATTAAATCATTTTGATTTAATTAAAAGGTCATACAGGCTAATGAATTGTTGTATATCAACCCGAGGCTGGACAGAAAAGTAAAAAAAAATAGACTTTATCATCAAATTCACAGCAGACCTTTTCTCTCAAGAACAAGAAAAGCATTTGATCTCATTTCTTCTCAAGCAATTAATTCTAGTTTGTATTGTTAAATCTAAACCACTAGAAGTTGATTACTTGTATTGCTTTGATTATCTAGCGGATTTATATCCCTAGAATTTATCTCGAACATTGCTTTTAGCATTCGATCTTTTTATTACAAATATTAGAAAAGTTCATGTCGAATTTATTCTAAATTTGTATTAATTAGTTTGAGATAAATACTTTGTAATCCGTACTGTATTTGCAACACCCTTCAAGTTTAATATAGTTTATATTTAACTTGAATTTTGTTTCATTTATATTCCGCATTAATTTGTTCTTAATTATTAAATTATTCAAAGGACAAATTTCGATAAAACGGTATAGTTTGTATTCAACCCCCCTTCTACAAACTTATCAGGACCTAACAATTGGCATCAGAGCCTTTTGATTGATATACAAATCAAAGATCCAATTGTTTTGATATTTTTCTTAAACTCTGAAATTTTTATTATTCCTAAAATCTCAAAAGATGTCTACTACACAGAAGGTTGGTACAGTAAAGATTCCCATGTTCAGCAGGGAGCATTATTCAATGTGGAAGAAGAAAATGCTTCTATTTCCTAAAGTTGCTAATCCTAAATACTTTGATGTGCTGAAGAATGGTCCCAAAGTCCCTATGATTATTGAGGGAGAAGTTATAGAGAATAACATTGTTACTAGGGCTGCTAGGATGTACCCTAAGGATCCCAAGGATTTCACTCCTGGTGAAAAAGAGGATGTTACCTTGGATGCCTGTCTTCAGTTGATCCTTGTTGATTGTCTTGATCCTATCATGCATAATCATGTCCTAAACTGTGATACTGCCAAACACATTTGGGAAACCATAGAGATAATCAATGAGGGGACAGAGGAAGTTAGAGAGAATAAGCTGGAAATTCTCACCTCTCAATATGAGCATTTCAGATCAAACCCTGGTGAAGGTATCTCTGAGGTTTTTGAGAGATACAACAAATTAATCAATGATCTGAATCTCAATGGGAAGCGCTACACTATCAAGGAAATTAACAAGAAGTTCCTACTTACACTTCCACGTCATTTGGAGCACAGAATATCTGCCATTAGAGAAGCAAAAGATATTGGAGAGATTGCTTTGGAAAGACTGTATGGTGTTCTGAAGACCTATGAGCTGGAGCAGATTCAACAGGATGAGTTATATGGAACTGGGAGGATAGTTAGTACTTCTACTGCATTGGCTGCTGAAGTCCCACGGAAACTGGAAGTGAAGGCTGTTCAACCTTCCAGTTCTAACATGAATGTTATTGATGCTAAATATGGATTAACATCCATTGATCAATCTGGTGGTGACTTCTATTCTTTAGAGGAACTTGATCAGCTAGAGGATGGTGATTTGGCTTTGATAGTCAGGAAGTTTGGGAAGTTCAGATTCAAGAGGAATCCCAATCTTAAGTTCAGGCCCAGATTTCAGAGAGGTGGATCTTCCTCTTCAAGTAGCACAAGGGGTGGCTACAAAACTGGAACTGTGGATATGAGCACAATCAGATGCTACAATTGCAATGAGTTGGGTCACTTTGCTACTGAATGCAGAAAGCCAAAGCAAGTGACAAGAAACACATTTGATTCTAGCAAGAAGAACAAGATTGGGAAAGCCTATGTTGCTGAAGGTAAGAGTTGGGATGACACTGACAATGATGAAGAAGCAGGTGAGATTGGGAACCTTGCTTTAATGGATAAAGAGGAAAGCACTTCATCTAGATACATGTCAGAGGTAAAGTTTACTGATACTGAAATGATTCGTCATCTTGGTGGTACCTTAGATTGTGCACACATTGAAAATGATAGAATAATTCTTTTAAACACAAATCTTGAAAATGAGATAAAAGAATTAAAACTAGTGCATGTTAATCAAGATGAACTTACTGAAAAAATAGCATTTCTTGAGAATAGGGTTAAATGTTATATTCAACTGGAAACCATTCTCAAGGAAGAGAATAGTGAGCTTAAGACTAAAGCTAATGCCTATTACAACTCTTGTAAGACGGCTAAAGAGATTCTCAATAAACAAGCTATTGGTAATCATGTCAGTATAGGTTATGGTTATAATGAGGCTATTGGATTGCTTGGCATTAATTCCCCTTGTAGAGTCGGTACTGAAGGAAGGGGTATTCCATATGTGCTTAAGGGTATTGAAACACCCTTCTGTAAAGAATCCGAGGCAGATCCTCTAAATGAATACTCTATCATTATTGCTGAGGAGATTCGTGAAGAAGATATTGCTTTGGAAGTTGCACAGTCCAAAAAATGTATATCTGATATTCCAGTCAAAGTTGCTACAACTAAAAAGACTAAATCAGATATCCATAAGTTGGATCAAAACAACTGTAGAACTAACATGCCTGCTGTTAATTCTTCTCATAAAGCATGTGTTGTGATTAATTGCATGTCTTGTGCTTTCAATGTTATGTATGCTTATTTTAATAGTAAGCATGTATCTAGTGATAAGACTGCTCCACGTCAACATGTTAATAATAAAAAGCATGTTAAAGCTAAGACTACTAGTCCTCCTAAGACTAGAGTGGATTCATTTATCCCTAAGACTACTCAGAAATGTGTTAAGGCTGGCTATAAATGGAAACGCTCTTTTGTGAAAGAGGTTGAAATAGTTTTAGTTAAAAATGTTGTTTTGCCTGACAAAGGCCAGTTCTTTAAGTATGCCGGACCCAATCAAGTTTGGGTTCCGAGGAAGGACTAATCAATTTGATATTGCAGGGAGTTAAACAGGTAAACCGTGTTATGTGGATTCTTGACAGTGTCTGTTCAAGGCATATGACCGGAGATAGAGCCCTGCTATCAGATTTGGTTGTGAAAGCTGGCCCAGTAGTTACCTTTGGAGATAACAACAAGGGTATTACGAAAGGATATGGCTGTTTGAAGTTTGGTAATGTTATCATTGAAGATGTATCTTTTGTGGAAGGTCTGAAGTTCAATCTTCTTATCATCAGTCATTTCTGTGACAGAGGATATGTTGTTTCCTTTGAAAGAGAGAAGTGTCAGATCCTTCACAAGAAGAATGGAAAGCCTGCTCTTCAAGGAGTAAGGAAAGGTGACTTGTTCATAGCTGATCTGAACTCGGGATCCAAAGATGAAGTTAATTGTTTTTATGATAAAGCTTCATCAGATGATAGTTGGCTATGGCACAAGAAGATGTCTCACCTTAACTTCAAAACCATGAACTCTTTAGTCAAGAGGGAATTGGTTAGAGGTTTGCCTCAGATGGAATTTACACAGGAAGGACTGTGTGAGGCATGTCAGAAAGGAAAGTCAAAGAAAGCTTCTCACAAGGGCACTGACACATCATCAATAACTGAACCACTTCAGCTACTGCACATGGATTTGTTTGGTCCAGTTAATGTGATGTCCATGTCAAAGAAACAATATGCACTTGTGATTGTTGATGACTATTCAAAATATACATGGGTTTTATTCCTACATTCCAAGGATGAGACCCCACACCTGGTGATTGACCATATAAAGTTGATTGAGCTGGATTCTAGATTCCCTGTTAGAGCCATAAGGTCAGATAATGGTACTAAATTCAAGAATGCCATTCTAAATGACTTTTGTGCTGATAAAGGAATAACAAGACAGTACTCTGCCCCTAGAACTCCTCAACAAAAT
The DNA here is from genome assembly GCA_030848705.1 of Heracleum sosnowskyi. Lineage (NCBI taxonomy): Eukaryota > Viridiplantae > Streptophyta > Magnoliopsida > Apiales > Apiaceae > Heracleum > Heracleum sosnowskyi. The sequence continues at coordinate 70,521,126 of CM061242.1, forward strand.
GGAGTAGTGGAAAGAAAGAATCGTACTTTGATTGAAGCTGCTAGGACTATGTTAAGTGAGTCCAAACTTCCAACGTACTTTTGGGCTGAAGCAGCGAATACAACTTGTTATACTCAGAATCGAACTTTAATCAACAAGGACTTAATGAAGACTCCTTATGAGATCATGAACAACAAGAAACCAACTGTCAAGTACTTTCACGTATTTGGAGCAAAATGCTTTGTGCTTATAGATGACAATGTGAAACGTGGCAAGTTTGATGCAAAGGCACAAGAAGCTATTTTTGTTGGTTATTCCAGAAGATCTTACAGAGTCTACTTGGTTGGCAGTCACACAGTAAAGGAAAGTGTCAATGTTACTTTTGATGACACTAAGTTCCCTAATATCCAAAAAGAAGACTCATCTGAAAAGCTGAAGTTTGATAACTTGCCAGACTCAGAATCAGATGATGCAGCCCCACCTGAAGTTATTGCTGGTAATGATAATAACAATGATGATAATGATCATGGTGGTGGTGGTGGAAACACTGGTAACAATGGAGATACCACCAACACTGGAGAAGAATCATCAAGGCAATCAAGCAACAACTCAGGGGGAGCAAATGAAGGATCGACTAGTCACTCACAACATCAAAGTGAATTTCAAGGCGAATCATCAAGATCAAATCTTCCAAGACAGACTGTATGGAATAGAGCTCATCCTTTTGAGCTGATCATTGGTGATCCAGATGTTGGAGTTAAAACTAGAAGTGCAACTCAGAATGAATGTCATTATTCAGCATTTCTATCTGAAATGGAGCCAAAGAAAACTGAGGAAGCACTGACTGATCCAGATTGGGTGATTGCTATGCAAGATGAACTCAATCAGTTTGAACAACAACAAGTCTGGAAGCTGGTACCCAGGCCAAAGAACAAGAAAGTAGTTGGTACTAGATGGGTATACATGAACAAGCTAGATGAGGATGGCATTGTTACAAGGAACAAGGCAAGACTGGTTGCACAAGGGTATTCACAAGCTGAAGGCATTGATTATGATGAAACCTATACACCAGTGGCTAGGCTTGAGGCCATCAGGATGTTCTTAGCATTTGCTGCTTATTCCAATTTTAAAGTCTATCAAATGGATGTTAAGAGTGCATTCCTGAATGGTGAGCTTGATGAAGAAGTTTATGTGGAACAGCCCCCTGGCTTTGAAAATCAGGAGCTGCTGGACTTTGTGTACTTTCTCTTCAAGGCTATCTATGGTCTCAAACAAGCCCCAAGAAAATGGTATGACACTCTCTCTGGTTTTCTTTTAGAAAATGGTTTTGTTAGAGGTATCATAGACAAAACTCTTTTTTCAAAGAAACACAAAAGTGATATGATATTAGTCCAAGTCTATGTGGATGACATCATATTTGGGTCTACTAATGATAATCTCTGTAAGAGATTTGCTGAGTTAATGCAGAGTAAGTTTGAAATGAGTATGATGGGTGAGCTGAAGTTCTTTCTTGGATTGCAAGTAAGTCAAAGGTCAAATGGAATATTTATTTGTCAATCCAAGTATCTTAAAGAACTCCTCAAGAAGTATCACATGGAGGATTCAGCATCAGCAAGGACTCCATCTTCAACAGCCATCAAACTTGGAGCTTCTGACAATTCTGTCAAGGTAGATGTTACAAGCTACAGAGGTATGATTGGCTCCTTACTCTATCTTACTGCTAGTAGACCAGATATTATGTATGCTACATGCTTGTGTGCAAGGTTCCAAGCGGACCCTAGAGATGTACATCTCGTTGTTGTGAAAAGAATCTTGAGATATCTTAAGGGTACACCTAATCTAGGAATCTGGTACCCTAAAGATTCTGATTTTAATCTTATTGGATATACAGATTCTGACTATGCATGTAGTGTTGTGGATAGAAAGAGTACCTCTGGGAGTTGTCAATTCCTAGGAGGTAGGTTGATTTCCTGGTATAGCAAGAAACAACAAACAGTTTCCAATTCAACAGCAGAAGCTGAATATATTGCTGTTGGAAGCTGTTGTGCTCAGATCCTATGGATAAGGAATCAATTGAAGGACTATGGCTTTGTATTAGACAAAATACCTATTTTATGTGATAATACAAGTGCCATAACAATCTCCAACAACACTGTTCAGCACTCGAGAACAAAGCACATTGATATCAGGTATCATTTTATTCGAGAGCATGTCATGAATGGAACTGTGGAGTTACATTTTGTACCCACAGAAGAACAGACTGCAGACATATTCACTAAATCTCTTGACGAATCCACATTTACCAAGTTAATTGGTAAATTGGGTATGTTGAACAGTCTTAGTGATTAACAATATCTCTGTCATGTTTGTTCTTTGCAAAATCATTTTCTCTTGCTGATATTGAATGATATATTTTGCCAATTCTTGTTTAGAGTATAAAGTTTGTTAATTTAAATATTCTGAATAATTTATTTTCTTTAAAAATATTTTTCTCATTTTTTTTGTGGAGAAATTTATTTTTATTGAAAATTTATTTATTTAGAATCATTTAAGTTAGTTTCAGATTGTAAATATTGTTGTTTAAATTTTTCTGCAAGTTTATATTATTTTTATGCACTTCTATATTATTCTGCATATTTTTCTAGGATTTATGGAATTTTCTGTGAATTTTTCTAGTCATGTAAATAGTTTCCTGTAAATATTTTTTCTATATATATATAATGTTATATTTATTATCTTTTATTTTCTATTTGTCTTAGTTGTTTTTGTAAATATTTTGTATATATTATTTCTGATCTAGCTCTTGCTTAGCTGGAACTTCAGTGCCAAATCCAATTCAGGTATTACTTTCTATCTCTCAATCCACTTCTTTTACTGTTGCTGAATCCAAGTGGTTGTTAGGGCTGACCAAGGGATTGTAGATCCACAATCTCTATCCCAGGTCTTAGAGCCAAACAATGAGTCTATAACTTAATTACTTGACCTCTCAGCCTAAACAGAAATCAAATGTTAAACAAAGAAGTATTTTGATTGAAACAGTGAGTGATCCCACAGCTCTGCCTCCTATAAAGAAATTCAACATATACTGAGGTATCTGTCAGCCCATCTGTATCCTCTCAATAGGATATGGACTTTGAAATGGCCAATGAACTGTTTCTAGAGACATTCTCTCAACATGATGAATCTATTGAAATTTGCCATAGGGCCATGGCACTTTGTACTGAGTCAAGCACACTCTCATTACTCACAATGGGAGAAAACAATTTCATTAGATGAAACTCAGGACACAGTGAAAGCAGAGCACCTGCAACTGGTTACAGTGCCTACCATTGTCACGGTAGAAGTGCCTTCATAGGCATCTGAGGGAAAATTTGATTATTTGCCAAATCAAATAGAATCATTTTCTCCCCTCCCAGAGGGAACATCTCTGGCTCCCTAAGGGATTTTCCACTCGCAGATTTATCTGGAGAAAGTGGAAGGCAACTTGGTCAGTCTATCACTGAAGCAATTCAGATTTCAAATCCAAGTGATTTGATAGACATGATTGAGGATCGGGATTTGCGAACTCCCATTGCACCACCACTAACCTCTCTTGAAGAGGCCAGGGTGAGTTTCAATGCAGGTACTGATCAAAAAGGAGCAAACAGACAGCTAATGTTGAGTGATAAGAGTCAAACACTGAGTGAAACACATGCACGTGAGATGAGTGATACACTTACAAGAGAAATTCAAGTGAGTGCACACACAGACACATACACTGCAATGTAGTTAGCTCACATAGCTGATCTACAGGAACATCTATTCAAAACCCAGGCTGATAAAGAAATTTTGCAAGCACAAGTGGTTGAACGGTCTTCTTCTTCCACCTCTGTCAAAAATCAGCTGGGACTACTCAAGGAAATTTTTAAGACAAATTTACTACCCAAGATCAACTCCATCAACTATCTAAACTCCTACTGGCTTCAGAAACTCAAAATGTTATATCTGTAGAGAATTCCTCAACTAAGGGGGAGAAGTTTCTAGAGAAGTTTCTAGAGAAGTTTCTAGAGAAGTTTGGAGAAGCTAGGAAGAGGGAGCTGAAAAAGATATAAAAGGAAAATGAGGAGTTTCATGGGAGTAAAGGAAAGTTAGCTCTGTTTTGTAAATGTCATATGTATAGAGCTTAGGTAAATCAAGACAGGTTCAATGTTATCATATGTTCAGTCTAGAGGAACATCTCTGTCTTGCATTTATCTTTACTGGTGAAATCTGGAAATGTCATATTTGATCCAGAACTTTCTAGTATTTACTTAGGCTTAAGAGTCCTATCTTTTTCTTGGTTTTAGTTGAGTGATCCTCTAGGTATTTGGTTGTTATTCTCTAACAAACAAATAGGGGAGATTGAAAGGCATATGCAATAGCCTATTTGTAATTCGAGGATTCTACTCAACTTAAACAAGAATGTAATAAGTAAATATTAGATTAAAGGTCACAGGAATCTCAGAGAGTTTTATCTGTCAAGAGAATGGAGAATTAAAGTCATCTACAGACTTGAAATTATTCTACATTGAAAGAAGTTCAATTTATTGTTCAAGCCTCAGTGAAGTATTCAAGGAAGTGGATTTACTACAGTGACAGAGATTTCCAGTTGGTGACAGAAGAAGTACAGGATACAGAGTTTATTCAGAGCTAAAGAAAAGAAGCCACAACTTTAAATGTTTTAAAGATGAATAATTATCATTGAAGTCAGTTATTCATGAACCAGACAGTGCATCGAATGACGACATCAATCAGTGGAATTAAATCATCTATATTCAGTGGTTTTCAGAAGATAAAGGAATGCAATGTTTTTAAGTTATCTTCTTTTAATTAATTAAATTATTAATCAATTTAATTAATAAATTAATTCTTTCAGAATTAATTTATTTATTAAATTAATTAATTTGGTTGTTTAAATTATTTATTAAAATAATTCCAGAAAAGAATTAATTTAATTCAGAATTTAAATTAACTAATTTAATTAAAGGAAATTAACTTAATGGTATAACAATAGGTCATACAGAATCATTTTAAGGTCATACCGAATAATGTAAGGTCATACCGAATAATGTAAGGTCATACCGAATAATGTCAGGTCATACCGAATCATTTGATAGGTCATACCGAATCATTTGATAGGTCATACCGAGTCATTTCTCAGGTCATACCGACTCATTTGAAGGTCATACAGGTTGCTTTTCCTAGGTTCTACCGAAAGTTGGTAGAAGTATGCTAGGTCATACCGGACACTTTTCTGAGGTCATACTGCTGAAGCTTGGTTCTACTGAGCATAATTCCTTGGTCATACAAGTGTATTGATTGTTTAATTAAATCATTTTGATTTAATTAAAAGGTCATACATGCTAATGAATTGTTGTATATCAACCCGAGGCTGGACAGAAAAGTAAAAAAAAAAAGACTTTATCATCAAATTCACAACAGACCTTTTCTCTCAAGAACAAGAAAAGCATTTGATCTCATTTCTTCTCAAGCAATTAATTCTAGTTTGTATTTTTAAATCTAAACCACTAGAAGTTGATTACTTGTATTGCTTTGATTATATAGCGGATTTATATCCCTAGAATTTATCTCGAACATTGCTTTTAGCATTTGATCTTTTTATTACAAATATTAGAAAAGTTCATGTCGAATTTATTCTAAATTTGTATTAATTAGTTTGAGATAAATACTTTGTAATCCGTACTGTATTTGCAACACCCTTCAAGTTTAATATAGTTTATATTTAACTTGAATTTTGTTTCATTTATATTCCGCATTAATTTGTTCTTAATTGTTAAATTATTCAAAGGACAAATTTCGATAAAACGGTATAGTTTGTATTCAACCCCCCTTCTACAAACTTATCAGGACCTAACACAGTGGGGCTGCTATTTTAGCGAAATCTTGTACACATCTCCGGTGATATCCGGCTAAATCCACAAAATTACTCACCTCAGTTGGTGTGGTTGGTCTTTCCCAGTTCGAAACAGCTTTTATCTTAGCGGGGTCAACCAACACCTCTTCACTGTTGACCACATGTCCTAAAAATTGTACCTCCTTTAGCCAAAACTCGCACTTTGAGAACTTGGCATATAATTTTTCCCTCCTCAGTGCTTCTAACACTATCCTCAAATGTTCTGCATGTTCTTCCTCGGTTTTTGAGGTAAACCAAAATATTGTCGATGTCACTATGACACACTTATCCAAATACTTCTTGAAAACTCGATTCATCAAGTCCATGAAAGTTGCAGGGGCATTCGTTAGCCCAACGACATCAATAAAACTCGTAGTGTCCATACCTAGTGCGAAACACAGTCTTGGGTACGTCCTCAGGTTTAATATTCCATTGGTGTTATCCAATTATCAAATCAATCTTCGAGAATTGAACTGCATCCTTTAGCTGATCGAACAAATCATCGATCCTTGGAAGGGGTATTCATTTATAATAGTTAACCTATTCAGCTCTCGATACTCTATGCACAGCCTCATGCTGCCGTCCTTTTCCTTCACCAATAACACGGGTGCATCCCACGGTGACGCACTTGGTCTTATCATTCCTTTCCCTAACAATTCCTACAATTGAGCGACTAATTTCTTCATCTCGACTGGAGCTAGTCGGTACGGGGCCTTCGAAACTGGCGCCGTTCTTGGAGCTAATTCTATAGCAACTCTATTTCTCTATCGGGTGGTAACCCCGGGAGATCTTCTGGAAATACATCATCGAATTCGTTGACAACAGGGATATTTTGTATACTAGGTACTTTCCGTTTCATATCCATCACAGAGGCTAAACAAGTTTCACATCCTTGGAGGTCAATCGTTCCCTCGTCCGATAATGGGTCATGATTCTTTTTGAGTAAAAGTGTTGTGTGGTGAACATTTAGACTTGTATGTGTGTTTTGTAGTGAAAGTGAAGTATGGTATAGTTTGAAATTTTGTAATTGATTTTTATTTGAGATGATGTTGATGTATGTGAAATGGTTTATGGTTTTGGAGTGGGAGTTAAGGTGGAATGGTGGTGTTGGACCAAGACACCGAGAGAGGGAGATGGAGGAGAGGGAGGAGGCCGAGAGAGAGAGAGAGATTGTGGGAGAAAGGAAAAGAGGGAGACTGAGGGAGAGAGGACCGAGAGGGAAAGATTGAGGGAGATGGTGAGAGAGATCGAGGGAGTAAGGAAAAGAGAGTTTGGATTCTTAAAATATGATTTTGTGTGTGTGATTTAAAATATGATTTTGAGTGAGTATATGGGTGATCTTTCAAAGTGTGTTTGTGTATGTGAGTTCTTTTTAAAAACTATGTTCTTGAGGAGATTTTCACAAAGGAAGTGTTTCATTTTTATAAAATATATTTCGTGTAAGTGTGTCTTGTTTTAAAAATTATATTTTTACGTGTGAGTGCTTCTTTCAAAAATATATGGTGTGTGTGAGTATGTCTTTTTCTAAAATTGTGTGTTCTTGTGTGAGAAAGGTGAGTATGAGAGATGTAAGAATATGAGTGTGTGTTGTTCTAGTGCGTGTGTTTAGGTGTGTTTGGCTTTGGTTTAGGCCAAGAGGCCGAGAGAGAGTGAAGAGATAGAGAGAGAGGCTGAGAGGCCGAGAAAAGAGAAATAAAGAGGGAGAGAAGGAAGTAGAGCGGAGAAGATTGGTTGAGTTGGTGGCGTCGTATAGTAGTTTGTTAATTGATGATCTTATGTGGTATACATGGTCAATTATGTGTTAGTTGCTTAATTGTATTTAATTGGTATAAGACGTCGCTATGATGTAATTTGAATAATTACATATGTGTTGAACCAATATGGTTATCTTTAATGAGAATTAGCATTGTTATAGTAACTTGAATCTAGACTTGGTTAGTCAACTATAAAGTGGTCGTAAGTTGTTATGTATTGGTTAACTAAACATGTTGTGAGTATAAGTGGCTTTATGTGATCAAGTGTTATTTATGGTCAAAAGGAACTAGATAGAAATGTTAGAAGTCTTTATCTTGAGGCCTTTCATCAATATGTTGAGGAAAGTCATGTGACGTCATATGGTACGTGCGCTAAATGATTAAAGGTCGGTTATGTGGTAAAGGTTGAAGGTGTTGAAAGTCTATATGGTCATATTGATTAGAATTGTTGATGTCATTAAGCAAATATGTGTTAAGTGACTACATGTTTAAGTGTTAATTAAAGTTGTGAAGACACTATGTGCTTCTTGATTGTATATATATAAGTATATGTAATTGTATGACGATGGGGTAGAAGTACTTAGAGATACGTAAACAAAGCTGATGTACTAAGTGATAAAGACTAAGACGATATTATACCTTTATATAGGTACAAGTAGGAGGCCAGGAAAGGAGCCCGTGTACGTAAAGTCGGAGTGGTGTACAAGTTATTGAGTTAGTTTATCGGCTTTTGAGGCAAGTGTCTATTCCCTCCACTTATTGTTCAAGTGGTAGTTTTCTTAAATTATGATGCAAATGGTATCTTTTGATTATATTGCAAGTATACGTTCTACTTTTACTTATCCTTTACTTACCATTATGCAATCGTTCTCAATATCATGTTATTGTACCCTTTTTACCTTGCTCTTTCTTATAAAACCTACAATTGCTCCTTCACCTTTGCTTTATTCATATAAACCTTTCGCTTGACTTATATTTTGTCAACCTTTGTTAACCTTTGAATACCCGAAGCATACTTATTCCTTTGCTCATTTACTTACCATGTTTTTCAATTATCAAATTTTCAAACCCTTGCAATAAAAATCTTGAATTAGCTTGTAACTTGAAATGAATGATGGAAATGTTGAAAGCCTCTTATTCATTTAATCCCTTTGTTGAATTACTTATGAATGGAACAAACTTTGACCGTGGCGGCGGTCCTGGTTACTTATGTATGTATTTTATGGCCAATGTGTGCCTATGGATCCTGAATGTTAGGGCCTTGTGAAAACATGGTCTGGAGCTTTACGTGGCTGATCACCCGTATAGCTCGTACCGTCTTATCAGAAGTTCCAATTCATTTGTTTACCCTTTTCTTTGAAAAAGAAACTTATATCTTGAAACTGAATTACTCGATTTATTATCAAGTTGATGGATTATCAAATGAAAACTGCTTACATTGATTTCACTTGCTGGCAATTTTTTGGCTCACTCTTGTTTTTTTTATTATTCTCCAACCTTTCAGTTAGGAATGGAGTATGCCATTTTTGAGTAACCGCTAAGAGGACCGTGAGAAGGCCTGATTCGAGAATTTATGCTCCATGTTGCCAGACAGATAGAATTCATGTTAGTTCTCACCAATGGTTAGATGGTGGCTTATGGTTTGTAATAAAACTGAATTAGATGTTGTTATAAACTTTGATATTTTAGATTCTTGTTTCATACCATAACCTGTGATCGATCCTTAGTTGAGGGGTCGTCTGTATCATTATGTTTTATTCAGAGTGATAGTGGCACCAAATCCTGACCCCGGATTTGGGGGTGTCACAAGTTGGTATCAGAGCTACAGGTTATTGGTCACTGAAACAAGAATAGGTAGAAGAGTCTAAGATAGGAAAAACAATGAGAAAACTAACATAGAGTTTGAGTTAGGATCTATGAATATAGTTTTGACAAATAGGATAGGTTCGCTCTAGGACTTAAGCTTCATAGGTAAGATAGGATTTGTAGATGTAGGTTACCTTTAGGATGAGTATTAGTAGAATTAAGATAACCCTTTACCGTTTAAGTATCTTCTTGGTTTATTATTGTGTGGTTATAGGTAATGGCTGTTTTGAGAGATTAACCTTCATATGAGATTCCTTTTCCTAAGCCAGAGTCGTCAATATCAGTATCAGTGCATGCACCCGACCAAGTGGAGATTTCCATTACCCCTTGGGTAAATTTATTTTCTTATAGTATAGCTACATGTCAAGGCAGAGTTATTTCTTACGTGTAGAATGAAAGGGATTGGAGATGGATGGAATATTGAACGAATTATGGATTATGTGCGGATGATTGAGTAAGTATTTGAGATATTGTTAAAACAGGGCATAGTCCATTTTACGAATAAGTCATGCCGAATTTTTTTGTAGAAATATTAACTTAAGTTACGCACTTCCATATTATATCGTATTCCGACATATCGAGAGAGTATACGCTGGAACCATCTAAAGATCGGGTTACGGACAAGGAAACTAATTCGAAGCTGGAGGAGTCAATCAGAGAGTTAGAGCTACCAGTTCGGAAGACATCACCTGCAGATCTTTATGTACTTTCCAGAATTTCATCTACGACTTCGGCTACATCGCGAACGCTATAGGAAACACCGCGCAGAGTTCCGGACCAAGTATAGTTAGAGTTGATTGAGAGTAGAAGCTCTAAGATAATGTCTAGAAAGACTTAGATAAATTCTTTGCGATATGATGACGATTTTTACCCCCGTGATAGGGACATTCATCCAGAGGAGCGGCTAAAGTGTAAATTCCTTCTTTATACAAGATTGCATAAGTTGATTTACTAGCGGGACATACCTATAAGCTCAGACTAGAAATTTACTCCCCTAAGGACCATCTACATGAGACAAGGCGTGATTACCTCCATTCGTTCGATGTAAGGATAAGTCTGTTCACAACCAGTCATTGATTTTATTCAATTTACCTTTTTAAGATTCAATTTTTCACTTCCATTATTTTATTCTTTACGAAATACCTCTATTGTTCAGGGGCTACTTGATCCAATATTATATAAACTTTTGAAACTCTTAAACCTTTCATATATTCCTCTTAAATTTTTGATCCTCCTTGTTGTAACTGAGATGAACAACCCTATATATATAGGGGATTCAGGGACTTTCTATCTGTGTGATAGAAGTCCGGTGGGACGCCACTAGTTGTGTGTTTGTCATGAAAGTACTAAAGGTTGGCCACCTTCTGTACTGTGTTGTTTAAAATGACAAATGCAACCTGATAAAGTACGATGATCATCTTGATCTCTTAGTTAAATTCTTTTTAACATAAATTCTTACTAAACATGCTTGTTATATTTCCATATTTGTTGACACCTTCGTATCTATTGGTTCATTTTGTCGGAAACTCTTACGACTCTTAGAGGTATCAAAGATTAGAAGTCGCAAAGGCGAAAATGACGGTATTCTGAGTGTTAAGCTGTACCTACATTGACTGGAAATTTATTTTGAAAATTGTTTTAAAAGGAGGACTGAACGTCGAGTCAGATTGCTCATTAGACATACAACACGATTACAAGGTTTATTATTACCGAGAATTTAGGTATGGATAAGGAGAAGGTAACAAGGATATACCAATACTAATCATGATGAAGTATGAATAAAGTGATATTGAAGAGGCATTGGTTATTGTTGATGGAAGACTATTATTCTACTTGTCGGGCAAGTATATATATATAAGCACCCGTTTATTCTATATTTCACTTTGAATATGGTAGTTAGATCATTACAAGGTTTTGAACGTCTTGAGACCAAATGTTGGACATAAACTTTAGAACCGAAGCAGGATAAGTTGAGCATAGTGGAGTATGAAGCAACGTTTATAGATGTAACACCCCCAGACCCGGGGTCAGGAATCTGGGTTGTCACGCTCCATCAATTATACAATACCTGCATTACTTACAACATTCTAATAATATAACTCCAAAAGACCCCAATCACTTACGCACACACACACAAGTTATAGCCTTGGAAATGAGCAACAATAAGTAACATTTGTTATTACAAATCAAATGTACTATCCAGGATCTCATCTATCATTTACAACCTCTACCTGAAGTTAAAATAATAGACCTCACAATTCTATACAAGGTTTAGTAATACAAACCTACTCAAAATGATTCTCACTAATTTAAGCTGCAACTACTCTGCTCATACCGGCAGTGTCCATCCTGCTGAACTAACTCAAGGGTGGTCTCTCCATTCCCTTGCTCTCGTAACACGAGATGAATCGGCAATGTTTTCTTCATGCTGAAAGATTTAATAAAGCAAGAATGAGCTAATAGTGCTCAGCAAGAAATCTATCCCAGTTTAAATCTTTAAACCATTTAGGTAGATAATCCATATAGGACCTATATTTAAAAACTACTAGGGTTCGACCCCAAAATAGTATAATGTTCAAAATACCGTATGACTTACAATCATACTAAATTACTTTTCGTAAATCCTTTAGAAATCCTTGGTATCGATATAATGAACCAAGATTCAAAACATATCTTTTAAAATACATATCAAATAATGGAATCAAGGCTTAAAACCTATCCATCGATTCAAAATACTATACAGTTCAACATACTGTATATCTTAAATACCTTTTCAACATATATACTCACATATCTACTTAGATATCTCATACTGTTCAAAATACTGTAGAATATCAGTAATGAACACCTTCTGTAAAAGAAGCAAGAATGAGCACTATAGCTCGACAATCAGATATAGCAGCTTAATCATATATGTAAGCTTATATCATAAAGGAAAACCTTTAAAACCTCATTCGTATACAGAATGATATGTATTTATTTCTCTTTTCGTCAAAACATACCATACAGTACGACTACTGTATGAGGAACATCATTACTCATTACTGTCACATTATCAGTAACTCAGCGCCTAGGCTTTTGTTACAATGTGCAGCTCAACTCCAATTGGAGGGAAGGGAATGTACTGGAGCACCGACACACGGTGATCAGCCGTTGTATCGTACTTTTCTTTTCTACTAGTAGAAGGACGACTTCCTGTTCGGTTATCACCCTGACCACATACGGGCCATTGTGCTAAGAGATCACTACCTCGGCGCCTATTTTTCATCACCGGGCAAGCCTTAGCACTCAAGAGATCACTACCTCGGCGCCTATTTTTCATCACCGGGCAAGCCTTGATAAATTTGGCACTACCCCGGCACCTATTTCATTGCCGTGTAGGCCTTTCCAATTCCCATGATGAAAAACATTAATGAAACAGAAATTGGAAGTTAATTCCACATTTCCCAAGTATGAATACTTGTCAAAACTTTGTAACCATTTAGAACACCTTACTCCAGAGTAATTGAAAGGAGTAAGTCAAAGTGTGGGTTGACATTAGTCAACGAGACTACCGATGATTACTACGTATTTTGAAATCATGACCAGGGAGTTTATTGAAATATCAGAGTTCAGCGAGTTTGAAACACTCTACTTGAATGGGGGAGTCATCCCCTAGTTTTAAGTATTCTAGAGGAACAGTGGAAGTAAAACTCTGTCCTCGAATTCTTGAACTAGATTCCCAGTTTTCGATGAGTTGGAAAATACTAACCGCATTTAATTACTTTTAACTATCTTAAGATAATAGTTGGGAATCTCTATTTTAATACCTTTTCTGAAAATCAGAAAATTTATATTTTTGTGTAAATAATAGAACCTTTAATCCTATAATAAGGTTCTATGATTTTAAAACGTATTTGGAATATTTAATAAATATCCAAATAATAAATATTAAATTATTATACAATATAAAACCACCTAAGTGAATATTCAGAATAATATTCACTTAGTTAAATAATCTTCAAATAATAGGTATTGAATTGTCATTCAATATAAACTACTTAAGGGAATATTCAAAAGAATATTCACTTAATTAAATAATAATCAATTAATAAATATTGAATTATTATTCAATATAAACACTTAAGTGAATATTCAAAAATAATATTCTCTTTAATCCAATAATATTCAAATAATATTTATTATAATATTATTTAAATATCTCACCTTAAATATCCCATAATATAGATATTGGAATATTTAATAAATCTTTAAAATATAACCGTCACTGGAACCTTCCAGCTTTTGACAGTAGTTTAAAACAAAATAATAATTTGACTCCCGGTCTCAGTTTTAAAACCATCGTACAAGCACTCTATACTTAGAGTCTTTAATCTTTAACCTTGGTTTATATCTAGTACTTATCTAGCATATAAACTTTATATCTTATACCGCTTTTTATAAAGCGAAAACAGTTTTACGTTATTTCACAGCATATAGCAGCATATATAGCAATACCACAACATATATCACAACAACATTATTATATGGTATAGGGTTTGAAAACTTGCATGCATCTATCATATGCATACATCACATCTCATCATAACACTAACGTTCTATTAACGAACATCAATTGTCTCGCTCTTGGTCATCTATAACCTCATAACATTCCGTAAACTTCTACGTCAAAAGTTTGGGTAGGTATCTATCCTCAAAACCCAAGTACTTATCCATTACTAACTTCTTGTTTTTAACCATCCCCTTAAGGGTATTTCACTCGCGCAACCTTTGTTCCCGTATTTTTATAAAATCACCAACTTCTCTTTTTAACACAAACCCTTCTAAGTTTCCTTTCCTAACCATTCATGCTATTCTCCACTTTAATATCTCGGCCAAATTTCATTTTTAAAGGGTTTGATCACTAACTCAAAGTTCATACAATGAACTACTTAGTTACGCGAAACCACTTTTACTAAAACGGACGTTTCTCCTAAATCGTAGATCAAAACGATACGATCCTTTCGCTAAAATAATCTAGGAAACAGAGCCTACATGCTCATGGTCAGAAACCTCAAGTTTATGTCATGTTTTGCAATCATGGTTTCTGTCTAAACTACCTAAGTAAAATCCGACATGGTAACGGCGCTTATGCGTACTTCCCGTGTTTTTAAACACTCAATCCAATCTACAATCAACCATCAACCAACCACCAATCAAACTCAAGCTAATACTAACATTGTTATGTCCAAACAAGGTCATACTCTCATTCATAAGTTCATCCACAAATCAACCATTAAACATGCTTAAAATCATGCATACATGCTTTATCTTAACATAGTTCTCATTCAATCACTTCTAACTACTAGATCAAAGCATAATCTTAAAAAGAAAGAAGTTTTATACCTTCCTTGGAGCTTAAAAAAGACTATATATGGATGATATATCCTCCCTTTCTCCTTAACTAAGCTAATCAAACCTAAAATCATTAAAACAAAACAAGATCTTATGAGTTTACTATTCACATCACTATTCATCATCGTCTTGTAAAATCCATAACAAATCGAAAAATAAGGGTTTGGTGCTAATATTGTTACCAGACCTTGTGCTCTTCATAAGCTTTCGTTTGAGTTATAGATCATCAAATTTGAAGCTTCCTAGCTAGGGTTTTGAGCCCCATCTTTCCGCTGGACAGAAACTGGGCAGATTGGGTTCTCCAACTTGGGGAAGAGATTTGGCTAGGCTACACTCCTTTGTTGACCATGAACTTTTGAACGCATGTTACCCCTGGAGTGGAGAAGCTATGGTTAAAATTTGGTGATTTAAGGACAAGTAGATTTGGATTTATGAATTTTGCTTTGCTCCTTGTGCAAGCTGAGCAGAAATTTGGAGAAATGGAGAGAATACTTGCTTGGCTTTTCTTTTTCTTTCTTTTGTCCAATAATTCCTAATTAGATGCATCCATTTAATTGTGTGGTCTATAATTGGCCTTGTCATCCAATTTTGTGTGGTTATAAGCTAGTCTTGTCACCAATGACAAGCCTCTTTTTGTATTTGTGGTGGTGGTGAAAGTGGTGACAAGGTGGTGATTCATCACCTTGTCATCACTTTGTCATGCTTCGGTCCTCCTCTTGCATCATGCTTATGTCATCATTTGTATCCTCAATCCTCTTATATATTGCACTTGATGATCTCATATAATACTCCTCCTTTGGTTAGGGTTTAATCCACAATTCGTTACGCTTTTGTTTCGCGGTAGTTTCAAGTGGTTTTTAAAACGTTTCTCTGTACCAAAGCTAGGGGATACTTCCTTGATCTTTCCATTTCCTTGGTTTAATATGCGATCCTAGATTTCTCACCTTGGTTTAAGGTATGATTATGGATTTCTCATCCTACACACTTTCTCAAAACGATCAAATCAATTCTCCCTTGATTGTCCGATGAATAGTGATCAAAATTTAAAGTTGGAATCTCCTGATTCTGATCGCATTTACATTCTTTTATTCTTCCTATACATCAATAATATAACCTCGAAACATTCATTCCATATCATCCACATAGGGTGGTCTGAAAAACTTTCCATCAGCAAATTTACTATTCATCACATTTACTATTCATCAATTTTTTTTTTTTAACTAAGTCCAAAATTTGGGGTTATTACAGTCTCCCCTACTTAAAAGGATTCCGTCCTGGAATCTAAGAAAATAGCCGAGGTTACTCTTTCAATATAGGAATCTCCAGTTTCCAGGTTGACTCCTCAACCCTCTGGTTTCATTACAACACTTACTCATTTCGGTCTGTGATATCTACCGGACGCTTTATATAAGCCAATTCTGGTTGTACTCTTATACACCCATTTTCTATCAACATCCGACTACTCTTGCAGTCGGCGGTACAATGCTTACCATAACTTCGGTTCTCTGAAAGGTTTCTTTCGATCGGTCCGTCGGTCTGCGGATCCTACGTAGTGCTCGCACTCAAACTCGTTGCCAAACACGTTTGGAAAACTCCTCCCGAATCGGGATTTCAATCATTGGTTCTTATCTGACACGATGGTGACTGGAACTCCACGTCACCGAACTATCTCTTTCGTAACTCTTCGGTTAAAGATCTCTTGCTGATAACAAAGTATGAGTAGACTCATTTAATGCATCAATTATAGCTCAATTGACGTCATAGTCCGACTCGATTCTTGTTGATCCTATCACAGAATCCATTATAGTAAAATTACATTCCTACTCAGGAATCTCTACTAACTGTGATAGTCAACTAGGTCTTTATTCTGCCTTCATTTTCTGACATATCCAATATTTGCTTACCAATCGATAAATCCTTTTATTTATCCAGCCACTTATAACATTTCCTTAACTTTCTTTAATTTACTCTCGGTGTAGCTGTCTCTCTATGACAGATCTTTATTCCTTAATTTATTCAGGCTCAATCAGGACTTTTAAATAATCCTTGTTGTTCTCGGGACTTCAAACTTCATCCTTTCAGTTCTTCTTATTAGTTATTCCGAAGAGTTAGCATCTTTCATTTCTTGAACATTTGGAATCCGAACTTGGTAAAAATACCTTTTGATTCCTTTATCATTCTTTCTCAGTCTTTAATGCTTTCTCCAACATTAACCTCATACCTTCACTCGTCATTCGTTCTTGACATAACTGTATTTTCTGTAGCAATTCCGGTTGCATTGCAATCTCAATTAGTCTCTCAGTACCATTTCCGGTTATTTTAACCTCAATTTCCATTTTCTCAAATCCTTGGATTAACTTTATCCGATGATGTTATCATCTTAAGTCTCTCAGACTAAGGGCATCGGCCACCACATTGGCCTTCCCTGGGTGGTAAAGAATCCCACCGTCATAATCCTTGATTAGCTTTAGCTATCTTTTCAATTCTCATGGTAAGTTCTTTCTGGGAAAGTGTATCTAATGCTCTTATGATTTGTATAAATCTCGCACTTCTTTCCATACAATTAGTTCCTCCAAAACTTTAAAGCAAAAACTATCGCTGCCCATTCTAAGTCAAGCGTAGGGTATCTAAATTCATATTCCTTTAATTGCCTGGATGCATACGTAATTACCTTTCCGTGCTGTATAAGCACACACCCTACTTCTTTTTGCGATGCGTCGCTATAGATCATACAATCTCCCTTCCCGTCTAGCAGTACCAGCACAGGACAGTGACTAGCCTCTTCTTTAATTCCCGGAAACTTTTCTCACATTTCTCGATCCATTCAAATTTCCAGTCTTTCGAGTACGTCTGGTCAGTGGGGCTGCCATTCCAGCAAAATCTTGCACAAACCTCTGATAATACTCGGCTAAGCCTACAAAACTTCTCACCTCAGTTGGTGTGGTTGGTCTTTCCCAATTCGAAACAGCTTTTATCTTAGCGGGGTCAGCCAGCACCTCTTCACTGTTGACCATATGTCCTAAAATTGTACTTCCCTTAGCCAAAGCTCACACTTTGAGAACTTGACATATGACTTTTCTCTTCTCAGTGTCTCTAACACTATCCTAAAACGTTCTGCGTGTTCTTCCTTGGTCTTTGAGGTCAACCAAAATATTGTCGATGTCACTATGACACACTTATCCAAATACTTCTTGAAAAGTTTATTCAGCACGTCCATGAAAGCTGCAAGGGCATTCGTCAGCCCAAACGACATTACTGAAACTCGTAGTGTCCATTCTTGGTGCGAAACGCAGTCTTGGTTACCTCCTCAGATTTAATATTCAACTGGTGGAATCCAGTTCTCAAATCAATCTTCGAGAATTTAACTGCATCGTGCAGCCGATCGATCAAATCACCGATCCTTGGCAGGGGTATTCATTCTTAACAATTAGCATATTCAGCTTTCGATACTCTAGCACAGCCTCATGCTGCCGTCCTTTTTCTTCACCAATAACACGGGTGCATCCCACGATGACGCAATTGGTCTTATCATTCCTTTCCCTAACAATTCTTACAATTGAGCGACTAATTTCTTCATCTCGACTGGAGCTAGTCGGTACGGGGTCTTCGAAACTGGCGCCGTTCTTGGAGCTAATTCTATAGCAGACTTTATTTCTCTATCGGGTGGTAATCCTTGGAGATCTTCTGGAAATACATCCTCGAATTCATTGACAATAGGTATATTATGTACACTGGGTACTTCCCGTTTCGTATCCATCACAGTCGCTAAACAAGTTTCACATCCTTCGAGATCAATCGTTCCCTCGTCCGACAATCTGAATTCTTACCTTCTTTCTATCACAATCGTTTCATTAACCATGGTAACATAATCAGTCGTTTCGAACACTCCGTTATTCTGAATTCGCATCATGCGAAACAAACCTTGACAATTTCCGTAATCCTCGATTCATAACTTATCGTACTCATTCGTTTTAGCTCTCAGCTTCAACACTCTACTTTTCCAAATACTAAGGAAAATACTTGCATGGCACCAAGAATACTTCAAGCAACAGAATGCTTTATATATATATATATATATATAAACTTTGTAAAAATTCTCGCTGAGGGGGCGACCTGGTTAGGTCTCAATCAAATTCTCGTTTGAAAATCTTCCCACCATACTTCACTGCATACAAATGCATCGTGAATTCACTTATATAAATTTGACCGAAAGTTGAACTTAGTGATACAATAACTAGTTCATTTCAATAAACATTAACAACTAGCTGAACAAAATTTTCTAGTTCGATTAGTTTGGGATGCAGCATCTAGCTAGGATGATTAGCTAGATTTTCATCATATCATTGAAATTTCAACTAGTTAGAACAATTAACTAGTCACTCATAATGGCACATACAATTAGCCATTTTCAATCTATTAGTACAAAATCTCGACATTGTAGTCGAAGAAAGAAAGAAAACAAAATTTTGACTACTCGGATAATGAATTGAAAAGAAGAATTAATAAGTTTGGGACGAACAAGGTAATTATGACCCTTGATTATAATATAGGGTCTGAATAGAAAGTTCTTGGTATCGGAACAATCGATAACCTCCCATCAAACATTCCTCATCAGTGAAACGGTCCACCCAAGGTGTCTCCGTACATAAACTTTGTCAATTCTCCGATAGAATTGAATTCGGAATATCAATATCAAATTGATATCCTTTCTACGATTTCAACGTCTGATGTGCAAATCTCTCCTTAATAGAAGAAAGGAATTCACGAGTAGTCTCTGAAATATACATCATCTATGTTTTAAACACATAGCTAGATATTTATGAACTCGACTTAGGAGTCCAAATATGAAGAAATAAGATGAATACTTAACAATAGTTGGTTGCATCCCAAGTTGAAGTAGGAAATTAGAAAGGTTACCTGACATGAACTATTCAAGGTAACACGGGCATGAATGGTTTTAGATTGAGTAGTGCACCAACAAGTAGATACCAAAAGTCAATGGTCATCATAGTTTCTAACATCACCTGTACAAGGATGATCTTATCTTTCTGCCTTCATGGCTTAGGGTACTAACCAACGGTACCTAAAAATCGTACAAGTCCTTAGACATGTCGGGAGTTCGAACATATTTGTCATTCCACGATAATCGTCCAGAGATTGGGCCTCCTACGGCCGCATCAACACATCCTCAAAAGATGAAGGTCGATTAACGTATGTGTAATTTCTTATCACCAATCGTATCGAACGAATCCAACCCCAGGCCACCATAGGTCTCATCCCTCGTAGGTCCTGAGATTGTCGCATTGCTTGTCGCAACCATACGTGTCTTCATTAGAATCACGCTATCCATTCTTCATGTCTTTGATTTCTGAGTTGAGCCCTCATGGCCTATCGTACGAAATATACTCGCGATGCGATTTAGCGCGTTCGTCTCACGATAACGTTCTGGTACTATATGTACGCAAAAGTCTTCCTCTTAGGTAACAAAATACCCATCGACGGAAAAGACACCAACTCTGGTGGAATCGTTGTTCCCAAGGTTTAGACCTCACACGCAAGATAATGCCTTAATTAGTCCACGCAATTTAGTAATTCGGATCGCGTAAAGGACTGTAAACGTCTCAATCTTCACATATGCTGCCTTCTCGTGGCAAACTACGATGAACTACAAACACTTAGGTTCTTACTAAGTCAAGTTATCCATTGGTATTGGCCATTCTGACCTTACCTCAGCTGCGACCGAGACTCTGCTCCGCGTCTTATCTTAATCTCTTTGATAATCCTTGTACAATTCTAAACGTCCTTCTCATCATTATGATGATCTTCAATAGTCATATCGGTCCTCCGATAAGTTCTCAACTAAACTCTTTAATCTTAACATCCTCGATGGCACTACCTCCGGTAGTCCACTTAACGAACTCTATATGAGTCCTCATGTCATTCTCTCACTTATACTCTTAACACTCTCATATCCAAGTTTATAACTTAACGCTCTGATACCATTTCTGTAACACCCCCAGAACTGGGGTCAGGAATCTGGGTTGTAACGCTCCATCAATTATACAATACCTGCATTACTTACAACATTCTAATAATATAACTCCAAAAGACCCCAATCACTTACGCACACACACACAAGTTATAGCCTTGGAAATGAGCAACAATAAGTAACATTTGTTATTACAAATCAAATGTACTATCCAGGATCTCATCTATCATTTACAACCTCTACCTGAAGTTAAAATAATAGACCTCACAATTCTATACAAGGTTTAGTAATACAATCCTACTCAAAATGATTCTCACTAATTTAAGCCGCAACTACTCTGCTCATACCGGCAGTGTCCATCCTGCTGAACTAACTCAAGGGTGGTCTCTCCATTCCCTTGCTCTCGTAACACGAGATGAATCGGCAATGTTTTCTTCATGCTGAAAGATTTAATAAAGCAAGAATGAGCTAATAGTGCTCATCAAGAAATCTATCCCAGTTTAAATCTTTAAACCATTTAGGTAGATAATCCATATAGGACCTATATTTAAAAACTACTAGGGTTCGACCCCAAAATAGTATACTGTTCAAAATACCGTATGACTTATAATCATACTAAATTACTTTTCGTAAATCCTTTAGAAATCCTTGGTATCGATATAATGAACCAAGATTCAAAACATATCTTTTAAAATAGATATCAAATAATGGAATCAAGGCTTAAAACCTATCCATCGATTCAAAATACTATACAGTTCAACATACTGTATATCTTAAATACCTTTTCAACATATATACTCACATATCTACTTAGATATCTCATACTGTTCAAAATACTGTAGAATATCAGTAATGAACACCTTCTGTAAAAGAAGCAAGAATGAGCACTATAGCTCGACAATCAGATATAGCAGCTTAATTATATATGTAAGCTTATATCATAAAGGAAAACCTTTAAAACCTCATTCGTATACAGAATGATATGTATTTATTTCTCTTTTCGTCAAAACATACCATACAGTACGACTACTGTATGAGGAACATCATTACTCATTACTGTCACATTATCAATAACTCAGCGCCTAGGCTTTTGTTACAATGTGCAGCTCAACTCCAATTGGAGGGAAGGGAATGTACTGGAGCACCCGACACACGGTGATCAGCCGTTGTATCGTAACTTTTCTTTTCTACTAGTAGAAGGACGACTTCATGTTCGGTTATCACCCTGACCGCATACGGGCCATTGTGCTAAGAGATCACTACCTCGGCGCCTATTTTTCATCACCGGGCAAGCCTTAGCACTCAAGAGATCACTACCTCGGCGCCTATTTTTCATCACTGGGCAAGCCTTGATAAATTTGGCACTACCCCGACACCTATTTCATTGCCGTGTAGGCCTTTCCAATTCCCATGATGAAAAACATTAATGAAACAGAAATTGGAAGTTAATTCCACATTTCCCAAGTACGAATACTTGTCAAAACTTTGTAACCGTTTAGAACACCTTACTCCAGAGTAATTGAAAGGAGTAAGTCAAAGTGTGGGTTGACATTAGTCAACGAGACTACCGATGATTACTACGTATTTTGAAATCATGACCAGGGAGTTTATTGAAATATCAGAGTTCAGCGAGTTTGAAACACTCTACTTGAATGGGGGAGTCATCCCCTAGTTTTAAGTATTCTAGAGGAACAGTGGAAGTAAAACTCTGTCCTCGAATTCTTGAACTAGATTCCCAGTTTTCGATGAGTTGGAAAATACTAACCGCATTTAATTACTTTTAACTATCTTAAGATAATAGTTGGGAATCTCTATTTTAATACCTTTTCTGAAAATCAGAAAATTTATATTTTTGTGTAAATAATAGAACCTTTAATCCTATAATAAGGTTCTATGATTTTAAAACGTATTTGGAATATTTAATAAATATCCAAATAATAAATATTAAATTATTATACAATATAAAACCACCTAAGTGAATATTCAGAATAATATTCACTTAGTTAAATAATCTTCAAATAATAGGTATTGAATTGTCATTCAATATAAACTACTTAAGGGAATATTCAAAAGAATATTCACTTAATTAAATAATAATCAATTAATAAATATTGAATTATTATTCAATATAAACACTTAAGTGAATATTCAAAAATAATATTCACTTTAATCCAATAATATTCAAATAATATTTATTATAATATTATTTAAATATCTCACCTTAAATATCCCATAATATAGATATTGGAATATTTAATAAATCTTTAAAATATAACCGTTTGACAGTAGTTTAAAACAAAATAATAATTTGACTCCCGGTCTCAGTTTTAAAACCATCGTACAAGCACTCTATACTTAGAGTCTTTAATCTTTAACCTTGGTTTATATCTAGTACTTATCTAGCATATAAACTTTATATCTTATACCGCTTTTTATAAAGCGAAAACAGTTTTACGTTATTTCACAGCATAAAGCAGCATATATAGCAATACCACAACATATATCACAACAACATTATTATATGGTATAGGGTTTGAAAACTTGCATGCATCTATCATATGCATACATCACATCTCATCATTTTTAATACCATCACATCTATATACGATGTGAGGTTTGAAACCATGCATAATATCGTATGCATATATTACTTTTTGGAAAGCATGCATCTATCATATGCATATTATCAGAATATTGTATTTTAAAATACAGCATGGGATGAGAAAACTTGCCTCGGGTCCTTGGTTGTTACGGGTTTGAGAACTTGCCGGGAAATCTATAAACAAAGAAATACCCGATCAGTCCCCTGGCTTAATCATTTAAACTGCATTTAACTTAAGCACTAACGTTCTATTAACGAACATCAATTGTCTCGCTCTTGGTCATCTATAACCTCATAACATTCCGTAAACTTCTACGTCAAAAGTTTGGGTAGGTATCTATCCTCAAAACCCAAGTACTTATCCATTACTAACTTCTTGTTTTTAACCATCCCCTTAAGGGTATTTCACTCGCGCAACCTTTGTTCCCGTATTTTTATAAAATCACCAACTTCTCTTTTTAACACAAACCTTTCTAAGTTTCCTTTCCTAACCAATCATGCTATTCTCCACTTTAATATCTCGGCCAAATTTCATTTTTAAAGGGTTTGATCACTAACTCAAAGTTCATACAATGAACTACTTAGTTACGCGAAACCGCTTTTACTAAAACTGACGTTTCTCCTAAACCGTAAATCAAAACGATACGATCCTTTCGCTAAAATAATCTAGGAAACAGAGTCTACATGCTCATGGTCATAAACCTCAAGTTTATGCCATGTTTTGCAATCATGGTTTCTGTCTAAACTACCTAAGTAAAATACGACATGGTAACGGCGCTTATGCGTACTTCCCGTGTTTTTAAACACTCAATCCAATCTACAATCAACCATCAACCAACCACCAATCAAACTCAAGCTAATACTAACATTTTTCTGTCCAAACAAGGTCATACTCTCATTCATAAGTTCATCCACAAATCAACCATTAAACATGCTTAAAATCATGCATACATGCTTTATCTTAACATAGTTCTCATTCAATCACTTCTAACTACTAGATCAAAGCATAATCTTAAAAAGAAAGAAGTTTTATACCTTCCTTGGAGCTTAAAAAAGACTATATATGGATGATATATCCTCCCTTTCTCCTTAACTAAGCTAATCAAACCTAAAATCATTAAAACAAAACAAGATCTTATGAGTTTACTATTCACATCACTATTCATCATCGTCTTGTAAAATCCATAACAAATCGAACAATAAGGGTTTGGTGCTAAACTTGTTACCAGACCTTGTGCTCTTCATAAGCTTTCGTTTGAGTTATAGATCATCAAATTTGAAGCTTCCTAGCTAGGGTTTTGAGCCCCATCTTTCCGCTGGACAGAAACTGGGCAGATTGGGTTCTCCAACTTGGGGAAGAGATTTGGCTAGGCTACACTCCTTTGTTGACCATGAAATTTTGAACACATGTTACCCCTGGAGTGGAGAAGCTATGGTTAAAATTTGGTGATTTAAGGACAAGTAGATCTGGAGTTATGAATTTTGCTTTGCTCCTTGTGCAAGCTGAGCAGAAATTTGGAGAAATGGAGAGAATACTTGCTTGGCTTTTCTTTTTCTTTCTTTTGTCCAATAATTCCTAATTAGATGCATCCATTTAATTGTGTGGTCTATAATTGGCCTTGTCATCCAATTTTGTGTGGTTATAAGCTAGTCTTGTCACCAATGAAGCCTCTTTTTGTATTTGTGGTGGTGGTGAAAGTGGTGACAAGGTGGTGATTCATCACCTTGTCATCACTTTGTCATGCTTAGGTCATCCTCTTGCATCATGCTTATGTCATCATTTGTATCCTCAATCCTCTTATATATTGCACTTGATGATCTCATATAATACTCCTCCTTTGGTTAGGGTTTAATCCACAATTCGTTACGCTTTTGTTTCGCGGTAGTTTCAAGTGGTTTTTAAAACGTTTCTCTGTACCAAAGCTAGGGGATACTTCCTTGATCTTTCCATTTCCTTGGTTTAATATGTGATCCTAGATTTCTCACCTTGGTTTAAGGTATGATTATAGATTTCTCATCCTACACACTTTCTCAAAACGATCAAATCAATTCTCCCTTGATTGTCCGATGAATAATGATCAAAATTTAAAGTTGGAATCTCCTGATTCTGATCGCGTTTACATTCTTTTATTCTTCCTATACATCAATAATATAACCTCGAAACATTCATTCCATATCATCCACATAGGGTGGTCTGAAAAACTTTCCATCAGCAAATTTACTATTCATCAATTTTTTTTTTAACTAAGTCCAAAATTTGGGGTTATTACAATAGAGCTAGCCAGGTTCATGTCCGAATATGTGAATATTGATGAGAAGAGAGTTAACAGGCTCCAGCATGAAATGAGGTCATGGAATAGGAGTAAAGTTATTGATCACAAACAGAAGAAGCTAGAAAAGGGAAGGCGGAGACACGGGAAGAAGACCAATAATTAAGGAACTTTCGGAACCATTTCAGTATGAGGCCTGAGTTTCAATCAAATATCAATGTTGGATTTGGAAGACCAGAAACTGGAAGTGATGGGCAAGGGAACCGCCCACAAGATTTGGATCAACAAAGACCTCCGAGACCTCCGATACCAGAATGTAGAACTTGTGGAAAGAAGCAACTGGGATTTTGTAATAAGATCAATATGGTACGTTATAAGGGTAATCAGATATGACACTACGCCAATGAGAACCATAAACCGAAGACAAGAGTTACGTGCAACAAGTATGGAGAGGTGTGACATGTCTTAAGAGATGGCAATCGTTAAGACCAGTAAGCAATATGTTAAGAATGAATGGACCACCATTTACTAAGCAGCCCAGGGACAAGAACCCTTAATATGACCATGAGCGATATGGTGAAAATAAGGATGTAGTTACATATACGTTTCAAATAGATTACGGAAATGCCAAAGGGTTAATTTATTTTGGAGCTACCAAGTCTTTTACCTCTATAAAATTTGATCATAAACCGCGTTGTACGATTCAACTATTAGGTAAAGCTTTGACTATAGGAATATCTAATCAGGAGCGTATATCGATTCATCTAGCTTTTCCTCACTGTGAGATTGATATAATAGATCACCATTTTCTTACGATTACTTGGTTCCTGTCAAGTCAGGGAGATTTGATGTAAATTCTAAGAATGGATTGGTTAACAGAGTATGGGAAAATGGAATTGCGAGCCACGGATAAAGTAGAAGTTGTGTTCCTAGGTCAGAAACAAACAAATAAATTCTAACTTGTCATGCAGGGAAGGAGATTATTGTGCCAAGGTTGTCAAGTATATCTAGCACATGTGGTTAACACCAGTAAAGAGACACCTAAGGAGAATAGATTCCAGTAGTTGATAAATTTCCGGAGGTATTTCTCGACGATCTTTCAGGTTTAACTCCCAAAATGGAAATAGAGTTTGTTGTAAACTTAGCACCCGGATTAGAACGAATTTCAAAGGCACCATATAGAATGGCAACAGTAGAAATGTAAAGGTTATCAATTCAATTGCAAGATCCTAGGAAAAAGAGAATTTCAGGGTCTGGTGTATTTTCATGAGTTCTTAGTAATAGTTTTTGGTTTGACGAATGCACCTGCCAATTTTATGGACATGATGAATAGGATTTTTAAAAGATATTTGGATAAGTTTGAGATTATGTTCGCAAACGACATCTTGAGATATTCGAAGACAGAGGAAGGACATGTAGAATTTGAAAATAACCCTAGGATTTTTCAGAAGAGAAAGATTAAACACAAATTTTTTTTAGTGCGAGTGTTGGTTGAAAGAGTAATAATTTCTAGGACATGTAGACAGTAGCGAAGGAAACAAAGTGAATCCAGCGAAGATTGAAGTGGTAATGAATTGGGTAAAGCCTAAGACACCTACAGAAGTTTTACGAGATAAGATGGAGACTATCAAAGGTTTTTAAAGGATTTTTTTTCCCAAGATAACCACACCATTAACCAAGCTTACCAGAAAGCTTCCAAGAGTTAAAGAAGAGACTGATAACTTCTCCAATGTCAGTGCAACTGGATAACAAGGATATTTGGTGATATAGAAAGAATGAGAAAAATAGACAAGGAAGTACTTCAATTGATAGAGGAACAAAATTCTTTAGTCGAGCCATGTTAGTGAAAAGATTCATTGTT
The DNA here is from genome assembly GCA_030848705.1 of Heracleum sosnowskyi. NCBI lineage: Eukaryota > Viridiplantae > Streptophyta > Magnoliopsida > Apiales > Apiaceae > Heracleum > Heracleum sosnowskyi. Next base: position 70,548,773 of record CM061242.1, read on the forward strand.
ATTGGACTATTATGACTCATGTACCTTAGGGCAATACCAAGAACTAAATTGAGATGGCAGCTTCATGTTAAGAATCAAGACTGATGTTACACGATAAGGTGATTTGCGTATGCTTCCAGACAACCGAAAAACCACGAATAGAAATACTCGACACCTGATGGGGAATCTGCCGCAATAGTCTTTGCACGGATTTAGAGACAGTACTTGTTCAAAGAAAGGTGCGAAATTTATACGGATCAAAGGAGTTTGAATTATATTTTCACCCAAAAGGAGCTATATATATATATGTAAGGTAAAGGAAATGGTTAAGACTGATCAAGGGATATGATTGAACTATCATCCGCCATCCAGGCAAGGCAAATGTGGTAGCAGACGCTTGGAGTAGAAATGAGAGACTGAAAATGATGACTTCATCTGAAGAATTGATCAAAGAATTTGAGAAAATGGAAGTAGAGGTTCGTATTTCAGATCCAGCTACGGAGATGATATATACAATGACTTTCCAACCTAAATTGTTTGAGAAGATTAGAAGATGTCAAGCTGAAGTGATGGACCATAATACAAGTAGCTTAACTGGAGAAGAAAGAAGGAGTCAAAAGGATGATAACGGAATCGTAAGATTTTCTTCAACAATTTAGATACCCTAGGTGACAGACTTAAAGAATGAGGTATTAAGTAATGCTCATAATCCGAAATATTCGATCCACCCCGAATGTACTAAGATGAACCAAGACCTACATGAAAAGTTTAGTAGACCGATATGAAAAGAGATATTATAGGATTATTGAGTAAGTGTTTCACCTGTCAGAGAGTTAAAACCGATCATCAGAGATTTAGTGGACTATTACAACCATTAGAAATTCCGGAATTTAAGAAGGAACATCTCATGATGCCCTTTTGAGTTATGATCGACAGATTTACCAAGTTGGTACCTTTCTTTCCCATCAATGAGAAACTTTCATTAGATGCATTGGTGGGGCATGTGATTCAAGTATTAATCGAATTTGACCAAGACCCGCAATTTTATTCAAGATTTTGGAGAAAAATGTTGGCACGTTCAGAAACCAAGTTGAACATGTGTACCATGTATCATCCTCAAACGTATGGTCAAAGTAAATAGACTATTCAGACAATCGAAGGCATATTTAGAGATGTACGATGAATTTTGAAGACAATTGAGATGATCGGTTGACATTAGTGGAATTCTTTTACCGCAATAGCTATCACGCGAATATTGAAATGCCAGCTTATGAAGCCTTGTACGGAGAAAGATGTAGATCTTCAATAGGTTGAAAAGAAGTTGATAAATGCACGAGATTGGAACCAGAGTTAATGTATCAGACCAAAGAACTATTGAGCTCATCCAGAAAGGATTAGTAGCTACTCGGAATCGACGACTGTAATATGAGGATTAAACCAGGGAAGGTTTAGATTATAGAGTAAGAGAGTCAGTCATATTAAGTGTCACAATGTAAAAGACTAACGAGATTTTGTAAGAAAGGAAAGCTTAATCCAAAATTAGTTAGACCTTTTAAGATATTGAAGTGCATGGGTAAGATTGCGTATGAGCTAGCCTTATGCAACATATCCATAGTGTATTTCACGTGTCTATGCTTAAGACGTAGTATTTCGATTCTAACCATGTAATAGAATACGAGTCGATAGAGATTCAAACTTATTTGTACTATGTTGATCAAACAGTAGAAATTTTAGATCAGAAAGAGAAAGTGCTTAGAGATAAAACGGTTGTACTAGTAAGAGTGTTGTGGAGAAACCCCAGGGCTGGAGAATCAACTTGGGAGTTAGAAACTAAAATGTTAGAATAGTACTCTCAGCTGTTTACGTAATAGATTCTGAGGACAGAATCCTTTTAAGGGGGGAAGGTTGTAACGCCTTAGAATTTTTTTTGACGTATAAATTATTACCAGTATGTGAATACGATTAATTTTATTTTTATATGTGCGTGATAATTTTTTAATAGGCTCTTTGTGTTAATTAGAGTAGCCTTAAATTTATTTTGTTAATAAGAGCTGTTTAAAATTATTTTTCATTTATTGCTAGTAATAGCAATTGAGATTTTATTCTTGATATTTTATTTAGCAATGATGATCTTGGCATGATGTGATTTATGTGTAAGCTCGTATTTTAGTTATACTTATTTCAGATAAAAATATTTCTTGTTATAGTCCAATGATTTTGAAATTTCTTTATGTGCCAAAATTGTTACGTGCTTAAAATATGAATTATGTGCATGGTGAATAATTATTTAATTGTGAATATGGTTTCTAAATTTATTTAAGTGCTCTGAGAATTTATTTGGGTCATAAAATATTAAATTTAGAGAATGCTTTAATTATTTAATTAATAGCATAAAATATTTCTTAGCATTATTTTATTTCTACTTTAGTTTTAAACTCGTGATTTAAATTTTATAATCACTTAATTATTTTAATTATTTATTTTGAGGGATGTTACTCCTTCTAGATTATTTATCTTCAATGGGTAATTTATTTATTTGCCTAGAGAATGGTAAATTTCTACTTAAAATTATTTTTGAGATAAAAAGAAATTTTATTTGATTATTTCTATGTAAATGCAATTTTAATTATCTAATCTACAAAAGTTATTTATAGAATAGTATTTCTACTTGATCTAGAATTGGGATTATGAATTTACACCATAGCCCTTGATTTTATCATATAAACATTTTTATTTAGTTGGGCAATTTTGTAATCCTATGATTTAATTCTAGAAGTATGTAATAGATAACATTATTTTTACATTACTTTTAAATCACTTTCTACACACTTCTATTTTACTTCTTTAAAAGCCCACCATCACTTCTCTCTCTCATTTTCTCTCGGCTCTCTCTTCCCCATTTCTTTTTTTCTCCCGAGACATCACTCTCCCAAACACTCTCCATTGTTCTTCATTTCTTCACAAATTAAACCCACCAAAACTTGTGATTCTCTTATCCAAATTTCAAGTGTGAGTAACCAAAACACTGCTCTCTCAAATCTCTACAACCCTCTTATGTCAATATCAAGTTTTGATTCAATTTTGAATTGAGGAATTTTCGGATTTTCATTCCTCTTTGTGTAAAACTTGCATGCAATGGTTGATTATTGGCAATAGGGATGATTCTCGGTGAGATCCATCATTTTGAACTCATCCGAGAAGAAACCCGACCATTGGCGATGATCATGGTAGTGTCTATTCCCTCCACTTACTGTTCAAGTGGTAGTTTTCTTAAATTATGATGTAAATGGTATCTTTTGATTATATTGCAAGTATACGTTCTACTTTTACTTATCCTTTACTTACCATTATGCAATCGTTCTCAATATCATGTTATTGTACCCTTTTTACCTTGCTCTTTCTTATAAAACCTACAATTGCTCCTTCACCTTTGCTTTATTCATATAAACCTTTCTCTTGACTTATATTTTGTCAACATTTGTTAACCTTAGAATACCTGAAGCATACTTATTCCTTTGCTCATTTACTTACCATGTTTTTCAATTATCAAATTTTCAAACCCTTGCAATAAAATCTTGAATTAGCTTGTAACCTGAAATGAATGATGGAAATGTTGAAAGCCTGTTATTCATTTAATCCCTTTGTTGAATTACTTATGAATGGAACAAACTTTGACCGTGGCGGCGGTCCTGGTTACTTATGTATGTATTTTATGGCCAATGTGTGCCTATGGATCCTGAATGTTAGGGCCTTGTGAAAACATGGTCTGGAGCTTTACGTGGCTGATCACCCGTATAGCTCGTACCGTCTTATCAGAAGTTCCAATTCATTTGTTTACCCTTTTCTTTGAAAAAGAAACTTATATCTTGAAACTGAATTACTCGATTTATTATCAAGTTGATGGATTATCAAATGAAAACTGCTTACATTGATTTCACTTGCTGGGAAATTTTTTGGCTCACTCTTGTTTTTTTATTATTCCCTAACCTTTCAGTTAGGAATGGAGTATGCCATTTTCGAGTAACCGCTAAGAGGACCGTGAGAAGGCCTGATTCGAGAATTTAGGCTCCATGTTGCCAGACAGATAGAATTCATGTTAGTTCTCACCAATGGTTAGATGGTGGCTTATGGTTTGTAATAAAACTGAATTAGATGTTGTAATAAACTTTGATATTTTAGATTCTTGTTTCATACCATAACCTGTGATCGATCCTTAGTTGAGGGGTCGTCTGTATCATTATGTTTTATTCAGAGTGATAGTGGTACCAAATCCTGACCCCGGATTTGGGGGTGTCACATCATTTGTTTTAGCTCTAAGCTTCAACACTCTCTTTTTCCAAATACTAAGGAAAATACTTGCATGGTACCAAGAATACTTCAAGAAACAGAATGCTTTATATATATATCAAAAAAAACTTTGTAAAAATTCTCGCTGAGGGGGAGACCTGGTTAGGTCTCAATCAAATTATCGTTTGAAAATTTTCTCATCGTACTTCACTGCATACAAAATGCATCGTGAATTCACTTATATAAATTTGACCGAAAGTTGAACTTAGTGATACAATAACTAGTCCACTTCAAGAATCATTAGCAATTAGCCGAACAAAACTGGCTAGTTCAACTGGTTTGAAACGTAATATCTAGCCAAGGCAATTAGCTAGATCTTTATCATAGTGTTTAAAATCTCAACTAGTTTGAACGATTAACTAGTCATTCTTAATAGCGTATATAACTAGACAATTTCAATCTGCTAGCACAAAATCTTAACATCTAGCCATCGAAGGAAAGAAAACAAAATTTTGGCTACTCGGATGCGCACTCAGACCCCAAGGGTAAGAGGAGAAGAAGAATTGAAATGTAATGACCATATCGGTTGTTGGTCGCATTCTATATTTTAATAATGAAATGCAAGAAGGGTTACCTCGACATAAACCCTTTAGGGTAACTCGGGTTATGAAAATAAAAAAATTTCATTAAATGACGTACCAGCAAGTAGATAGCAAAATGGGTCAATTATTACCCCTAAGTTCTCACATCACCTTCTACTAGGATGATCCTATCTTTCTGCCTTTATGGCTTATGGTACTAACCAACGGTACCTCAAAATCGTACAAGTTCGTAAATAGGTTGGGAGTTCGAAACATTTTTGTCATTCCCCGATAATCGTCCTGAGATTGGGCCTCCTACGGCCGCATCAACACATCCACAAAAGATGGAGGTCCATTAACGTATATGTAATTTCTTAACACTAGTCGTATCGAATGAATCCAACCCCAGGCCGCCATAGGTCTCGTTCCTCGTAGGTCCTGAGATTGTCGCATTGCTCGCCGCAACCATACGTGTCTTTATCAGAATCTCGCTATCAATTCTTCATGTCTTTGATTTCTGAGTTAAGCCATCATGGCCTATCGTACGAAATATACCCCCGATGCTATTTAGCGCGTTCGTCTCACGATAACGTTCTGGTACTACATGTACGCAAAAGTCTTCCTCTTAGGTAACAAAATACCCATCGACGGAAAAGAAACCAACTCTGGTGGAATCATTGTTCTCAAGGCTTAGACTCCATAGACAAGATAATGCCTTAACCAGTCCACGCAATTTGGTGATCCGGATCGCGTAAAGAAATGTTAACGTCTTGATCCTCACATGTGCTGCCTTCTCGTGGGCAAATTACGATGAACTACAAACACTTAGGTTCTTACTAAGTCAAGTTACCCATTGGTATTGGCCATTCCGCCCTTACCCCAATTGCAACTGAGACTCTGCTCTGCGTCTTATCTTAATGTCCTTAATAATCCGTGTATAATTCTAGACGTTCGTCTCATCATTATGATGGTCTTCAACGATCCTATTGGTCCTCCAATAAGTCTTTTACTAAACTCTTTAACCTTGACATCCTCAATGGCACTACCTCCGGTAGTCCACTTAACGAACTTTATATGAGTCCTCGCATTATTCGCTTACTTAGATATAACTCTTAATACTCTCATCTCCAAGTCTATAACTTAATGCTCTGATACCATTTCTGTAACACCCCCATATCCGGGGTCAGGAATCTGGGTTGTCACGCTCCATCAATTATACAATACCTGCATTACTTACAACATTCTAATAATACAACTCCAAAGACCCCAATCACTTACGTACACACACACAAGTTATAGCCTTGGAAATGAGCAACAATAAGTAACATTTGTTATTACAAATCAAATGTACTATCCAGGATCTCATCTATCATTTACATCCTCTACCTGAAGTTAAAATAATAGACCTCACAATTCTATACAAGGTTCAATAATGCAAACCTACTCGAAAACTATTCTCACTAATTCAGTCTACAACTGTTCTGCCAACTCCGACAGTATCCATCTTGCTGAACTAACTCAAGGGTGGTCTCTCCATTCCCTTGCTCTCGTAATACGGGTTGAATCGGCAATGTTTTCTTCATGCTGAAAGTTTTAATAAGCAAGAAGGAGCTAATAGCGCTCAACAAGAAATCTATCCCAGTTTAAATCTTTAAACCTTTAAGGTAGATAATCCATATAGGATCAAAGTTTTAACACTACTAGGGTTTGTCCCCAAAATAGTATCCCGTTCAAAATACTGTATGACTTATAATCATACTCAAATACTTTTCGTAAATCATTTAAAAATCCTTGGTATCGATATAATGAACCAAGACTCAAAACATATCTTTTTAAAATAGATATTAATATTGGAATCAAGGCTTAAAGCCTATCCATTGATTCAAAATACTATACAGTTCAACATATTGTATATCTTAAATACCTTCTCAACATATATACACGCATATCTATTTAGATATCTCATACTGTTCAAAATAATGTAAAATATCAGTAATGAACACCTTTTTGACTCTGTTGTGTTGTGGTATATAACAGAAGCAAGAATGAGCTCTATAGCTCGACAATAATAAATAGCAGCATAATCATATATGTAAGCTGATATCACAATTGAAACTTTTAAAACTTCATTCGTATACAGAATGATATATTGAAATATTCTTTTTGTCAAAACATGTCATACAGTTCAAATACTGTATGAGGTATAATACCTTGTTAAAATATTATTAACAAGTAACTGTAACTGGTATTTAACCCAACTTACTAAACATTTCTGAAATTCCAATCCTTGGAAAAACATGGGGAACTGTACAGGGCTACGCACTGGTATACGATGATCAGTCGTCATACCATAGATTCTCTACTAGTAGATGGATAATCCCGAAGGTCATTACCCTAGCCGCATACGGGCATTTAGGTTGGACCGGCGTCACTCGGCCTCTTACACATTAATAACCACATGGCGACATCAAGGCCACACAAGTGGACCCGCTCCCTGCCAACGGATTCCACTGGACTGGCGTCACCCAGCCTCTTATTATATTTCCACCTGGCGACATCAAGGTCAGAAAAATAGTTTTTATTTGCGGGACCGTGCGTTACTCGGCCTCTTACGTGAAAATGTCTTTCCCCCAAATATCCATAACTGGAACGGATATTAATCCAGTTCCCCAAGCATAAGCTTGTTGATAGGTTTTGTAAAAATACCCTTACTTCCGGTTTATATCGGAAGTAAGTCACAATGTGGGTTGACCGTGGTCAACTGACCTCGATCCTCGAGTAAAACATTTCGAAATCACGACCTGGGAGTTTTGTAAAATATCTTTAGCTCTGATAATTCAGAAACCCAAACTATATCACTTTTAATGAAAGAGGCAAGTGAAATCATATGTTCACTTCCTGGAATGGATTCCCAATTTTTATAAGTTCAAATCAAAATCATCATTCGAGATAAATAATTAAAGTAGTTGGGAACCCCTATTATACTCTCACAAACCCTTTTTGAGATCAGAAAATATTTGCGTAAATACTAGAACCTTAAATAATAATATCACAAGGTTCTATGATTTTTAAATCATTTTTGGAATATTTAATAAATATTCAAATAATAAATATTTAATTATGATTCAATATAAATCCACTTAAGTGAATATTCAAATTAATATTCACTTAATTAAATAAATATCCAAATAATAAATATTGAATTATCATTCAATAAGATTCCACTTAAGTGAATATTCAAAATAATATTCACTTAATTAAATAAATATTAAAAATAATATTTTTAATAATATTATTTAAATATCTCACATTAAATATCCAATAATATATATATTGGAATATTTAATCAACATTTTAAAATATAACTGTCCCCGGAACCCTCCAGCTTCTAACAGTATAATCAAGACCAAAATACTAATTTGACTCCCGGTCTAAGTTTTAAAATCCTCGTACGAGCGCTCTACCCTTAGAGCCTCTATAACACCTCAGTTTATATCTAATATTTACATATCATATAAACCCTTATATCTCATAAAGCTTTCTATCAAAAAGCGTAAACAGTTTATAAATATTTTCACAACATTAAAGCAGAATATATCACAACAACATCACTTATATGATGTAGGGTTTGAAAACTAACATGCATCTATCATATGCATATACTACATCTCAACATTTTTAATACCATCACATCTATATATGACGTAAGGTTTGAAAGCATGCATGATATAATATCATATGCATATACTACATCTCAACATATTTAATACCATCACATCTATATATGATGTAAGGTTTGAAAGCATGCATGATATCATATCATATGCATCATCAATATAAGTAATGGAAAACAAAGCATGAAATGAGAAAACTTGCCTCGGGTCCTTGGTTGTTATGGGTTCGAGAACTTGCCGGAAAATCTATAAACAAGGAAATACTCGATCAGTCCCCTGGCTTAATCATTTAAAGTGCATTTAGCTTAAGCACTAACGTTCTATTAACGAACATCAAATGTCTCGCTCTTGGTCACTTATAACCTCATGACATTCCTTAAACTCTTAAGTCAAAAGTTTGGTTGATAATCCATTCACAACCCAAGTACTTTACCATTGCTAACTCATTGTTTTTAACCATCCCCTTAAGGGTATTTCACTCGCGCAACTTTTGTTCCTGCATTTTTATAAAATCGAAAAATAATCTTTTTAACACGAAACCTCCTAGGTTCCTTTCCTAACTGTCCATACTAGTATCCATATTAATATCTCGACCCAATTACATTTTTAAAGGGTTTGATCACAATCTCAAAGTTCATTTAGTAAACTACTTAGTTACTCAAAACCGCTTTCACTAAAACGGATGTTTCTCCTAAACCGTAAATCGAAACGATACGATTCTTTCGCAAAAATAAACTAAAAAACAGAGCCTACATGATCATGGTCAGAAAACCTCATTGTTATGTCTACAAGGTAACCGTGGTCTCTGTCCAAACTTTCTAAGGAAAATCCGACATGGTAACGACGCTTAATCGTGATTCCCGTGTTTAAAACACTCCAGTCAATTCACCAATCAATACCCAAGCAATCATAACTCAAATTTCTCATCTAAACCAACTTATTTCTGTCTAAACAAGTTCATAACATCATTCCCAAGTTCAACCATCAACCAATCCCCTAAACATCATTCTTAACAAGCACATCACTTCTACATCACACTATCACTAATCATTATCAATTTAATCACTAATATCAAAGTATAATGTTAGAAATGAATACCACTAGAAACTAGACAGAGGGGGGGGGGGGGTGAATGGATAGTTTTGATATTTTTCGATTCTTGAAACTCGAGATAAACTGTATATGATTATGCTATGTAATTTGCGGAAAATAAACAACACACACAATCACTTTTATCTACTTTGTATTAAGTAAATTTAATACTACAGCATTCCGGAAATTCACAACGGAATTTCTGGCTTCTAAACAAGAACAGTTTGTAACTTGTTTTGCTTACAGAAAAAAGAGTGCTTTAGATGAAACTTTGTGTGTCTCTCTTACAGCTTGCAGTTGTGTGTGCACGATATATATATTCCTATACAAACTAGGCACACACCTATTTACACAGTTACCCCTAGCTGAAAGTCCAACTTGTCCTACCATAAGAGGTTAACTGTGTCAGGAAGGACCACCTGCTTTTCGAAGTCTTTCCCGTTTCTGTAGCTGCTTGTCTCTTATCTTTCTCTCCAAGTTTAGCTGTAGATTTGCCATCTGTTCTTTGGACCACCTTGCCAGAACAAATGCTTCAGTATTTGTCTCTTTTGATTCTTGATTCTGTACCTTGATTTGTCTTGTTGTAAACGGCTAAGTGTTGATATCGTGAAATCCACTTCATTCCAGACTATGTGATGTCACTTGTGAAGACTACGCGATATGGCCTTTTAGGACTTTGCGACATAGGTCATTTGAGGACTTCGTGATCTAGTCTTTTTGAGGACTATGCGACATAGGTCATTTGAGGACTATGCGACATAGACTATTTGAGGACTATGCGACATAGGTCATTTGAGGACTATGCGACATAGACTATTTGAGGACTTCACGATCTAGCACATCTTGACTTTGCTGTCTTCAACACATCACGACATGAGTCTTGAGGACTTCACGACATAGTACAAAATGGATTATGCGATCCAGCACTTCTCGACATGGATATTGGTGACTTCACGACATAGCTTTATTCTGACTTTGCTATATAACGCCTTAGTCAAATTTCTGCAACTTATTTCTTCAGGACCTTATTCATCTCTATCCTGCTGCATGAACAAAACTGAACTTCTACCAGGACAATTATTTAATGGCCTATATACATTCTAGTTGCAAGAAACTTACTAAGATCATTATAATTCTGAGCATACATGATCAAGCTAATGTTCATGAGAACAAGACAAGTACATAGAGAGACCTATACTATATCCCAGTGATAGAATTCACCAGGTCATGTAGTGTGACATAGTCACATAGTTCAGGCTTGTTAATGGTGGTATTCAGACATGTTTTGAGCCTAACAATCTCCCCCAAATTGTGAGTAAGACCCTTAGGCACAATTTCATGTCTGATAACAAGCCTAACTAACATAAAAAGAACAAATATAAAGAAGATAAAGGGATAAACAGAATTTGATAACAACTTGGAAATTTAGGCTTACAGAATTTCTCCTTGAGCTACATAGCTTCAGTTTCCAATTGTTTCTCTAAGAAATCATCATAGACCTTCTTCTTTCTTATTTCTTCATTCTTCTTTATCTCAGAGATGGCTATTAGAATTTCATCTCTTGCAATCAGCTCTTAAATGAGAGGAGAGTCTTTTAGATCTTCAGCTGCTGTTGTAAGGGCACTTTCCACATATGAATCTATAAACTCCATCCTTATCTTGCTTTTTCCTCCATAATGATTTTTGTACTCCACAATATAAGGATTTTGTTTTACCCTGCACAACCCTTTCTTCCTCAGCTCCTTTGCTTTTTCCTCCATCTCAGCCATCTCCTTTTCTTTCAGACACCTCTTTTCTTCATTTAGCTTCCTTAGGCTTTCTTCATAGTCAGAGTGCATCTTCATGAATCTAGCAATCTCTATTTTCCACATCCTCTCTTCCTTTTCTTCAAAGTTTAATAAGGCATTTATTCTTTCAAGTTCATAGATTGGAAAATATTGCCAGCTGCCTTGCTTCATCTCTTTCTCCCTTCCATCAGTGTATATTGATCTCAAGATGATTGTTCTTCACTTTGACTTCAAAGATTCTTTGAGCTCTCAAAAATGCTAGGGCATCTTCATCATAGTCTTCATCCAGAGGAAGCACTTTGATCCCTACTACATTAGTGATTACTCCATTCTTCTTTGTTATCCTTTTCCTTCTGGCTATACTCTTGATCTTCAAATGCTTCACTTGAGGTATCTTTCTGGAGCAGGGAGAATTAGTCTTTAGTGCCACATCATTTGGAAGCAGCTTCACTCCTTTCCCTTTCATCCACTGTAACACTCCACTAGCTGTGACTTTGTGGAAGTGTCTTTTAGATTTTTCCTTTGTGGCTTCAGTTTTCTTCTGTGGCAAGTCAGGTTCAGAAGTCTTGGATAAAGATTTTGGAGGATCATTACTACCAGTACCCACCCTAGACTTAGAGTCTTGTGTTGCCCAGTAATAATCTATTGTAGAAGGGGGGTTGAATACAATAGAGTAAGATAATCGACTTCTTAATGTATATATCACAAATATGAAAAGAAAGATAACAGCTTTATTAAATCTGATATAAAACTGTTACAAACTCTCTCAAGAAATTCTGATGTTCTTGAGAGCTGCTAGCTTACAAAAACTCTCTCAAGAAATTCTGTTCTTAAGAGCTTCTCTTCGATTATGTTCTCTCTCGAATGAATTACATAAATCGAAACCAAGACTGTGTTTATATAGTGCACACAGCTTCTCTATCAATTACAAGATAAGTCCTAATCAATAACAAAGATAGAAACATATCTTTAATCGATAGCTGCATTCTACAAACCAGGAACAAATAGAATAAACTTCCATGTTTATCTAGACTCCAAATATAACTCGAAGTAGGAATCCTGATCAGCTTCAAGTTCTGATGATCAATCCTGATCATAGTCTGAGTAGGAATCCTGATGATCAATAAGATACTGACGCTTGATCAAATACTGATGACAATGCAATACTGATGACGTCAGCAATCCTGATCAGTTGAGTCTAGCTTCTGACGATCATTGAATTCTGATCTAACAATCTCCCCCAATCTCATACTTTGTGAAATAAAGTATAGATTCCAAATATTCAATGATGTCAAAAACATGTATCAAAATGTACGAGTATCTTCAGAAACAACTTATCTGTTTAAGCTTTTTGATAGAACAGATTCATCTTCAAGAAGTTGGATAATAAACTTTCTTCTTTTTCTTCAAGAATTTGAATCAGTCTTTCCTTAAGATTTCTGAGTTCTTCATCTTCCTCATTAATCTGGTAGATAGCTGCTCTGAGATTCTGTATGGAGCTTTTCTGTAGACTGTGCTCTTCAAGCAAAAGATAAGCAATTTCCTTCCCATCAGGATTGAGAGTAAGTTGGGTCATACCAAAAGTTACTTCTTTAACAGCAGTACCTCTTTGCATTTCCACATCCTGACCTCTTTGATTTAAGTACATGGGAATATAATTACCATCGAAATTACTGTTTCCATCCAGTCTTCTTCTTATAGTTGACAAAATCATGTCAGCCCATACTTTGTACACTTGGTTCTTCCATCTTAACAGATAGTGAACATATTTCAGTTCCTGTGTAGTTTTTATCAGCAGATCTTGAATAGATAGAATCTTCACACTACCATCTTTCATGAAGTACAGAAGCTTTTCTTTCTTTTCAAAACCATCATGACAATCTATAACTATATCAACAGCTAATAAATTGTTCAGGTTTTCAGAAGTTAAAGTACCTCCAATTTCAGTTAAGGAGTAAGGATCAACATAAGTCATGTTTAGAAATTCAGCATCCCTGTGTCCAATACCTCCTCTTGAATTACTTGACAATTGCTTCAGATTTGAAAACATCTTTAACCAGAGTGCTTTTGATCTAACCATCTCAGATAAATCAACAACACTTGAAGCGCTTGTAATAATTCCACCAGTCTGAAAATTGATAGGTGTATCACACTTCAGTGTACTTATGTGTTCCCACTTCTTGTCTTTCTCCTTTTCATGAGTGTAGCTTCTTTCAAGTAAAGATTCTTGTCTGCTTGAATTTCTCCATTGTCTTTCATTTGAAACTTTAAGCCTTTGTAGATAGAGATTGAAATCTTCATATGTTCTTTTTGTAATATCTCTTCTTCTGGCTTCTTCTTCTTCATCTACTTCTTTGTTGTGACAATCAACAACAGTAGATAAGATTATCAAATCAACCTCTTGCAGAATTTCAGATTCGTCAGGATCTTGAATATTGTCAGGATTAGAATCTTCAATTTGATTTGTATTGCTGAGAGTTGATTTACTTGATTTTCTTCTCAATTCAGGTTCTTCTTCAACAAATTCCTTGTCTTCTTTCTCCATGATATCCTTGATAACAGGATCTATTAGATTTTGTGAAGCTTCATGAATTTCTTCAATTCTTAACCCTCTAGACCTTGTCTGTCTAGGTACTGTTTGAGTTGAAGAACCTCTTCTATTTCTTCTAGCACCTCTCCTACCTCTGCTTCCTCTACCTCTAGCAGGAGGAGTATAGCTTTCCATTGTCTCTCTTTGTAGTCTCAAGAATTCCTCATGAGAGAGATCTGGATATTCTTCACTTGCTGTAGAGAGTGCTTTTCTTGCATATAATTGTTGAACTCTTTTATCAGTGTGATATAGAGTAACAATTCTGCCGTCTTTTGTAGAAAACTTCTGGAATAAATTTGATGCATCTTCAGGATTATCAATAATTACATCTTCATCACCTTCAGGAATTGTAGCAAGAATGTGTCCATGACCAGGTGTCAGGATTTGATCTTCCGTCAGGATCTGAGATTGCACCAATGTTCTTACTGTCTTAACTCCAGAATCAGAAACATGAGTTGACTGTGTTGTTTGACTTTGTGAAGTTTGAATTGTAGACTTCATAACAACAGCATCAGAGGTTTCTCCTTGTATCACTTTGTCACCACCATCATCTCCAGTATCATCATCATTATTTCTTAATACTAGATCAGGTGTACATTTTGTCTGAATAACCTTCTCCCCCTTTTTGACATCAGGATTTGACAATAATTGCAAAATTAAGGAAAGAGAGGTTTGAATTTCAGTTACCTTAAGATCCAGAGAATCAATTCGTTGTTTGATGGAGGTTTGTTCTGAAACAACAAATTTCACATGGGATTCCACTACCCTCAATTGGAAAGTAGTAGGCACCTTTGTAAAATTATTAAAGATATCAGTCCTCACTTTTTCAGTTGAACCCTTGATAGAATCAATCTCACTTTTCAGGCTCTTGGATAACAGAGTAGTAGCCTTCAGATGATTCTTCAAGTCTTGATTCTCTATAGACTTCACTGCATTATAGGCATGTTCAATAACAGAAGAAAAACTGATAGATTCATCAGATTGGTGCCATGAATTGTTCCATTCATTCTGTCTAAATGCCTCTGCAGGATCAAAGGAAGGAATAGAAAAATCTTGTCTCTGATCTTTCCCAGTGGAAGCATTGCTAGCCATATATGTACTTGATGAACCAAAATTAGTTCCAAGACTAATTTTGAGTGCTGTAGCAAGCTGTTCCTTCTCATTTCGATTCTCATCATCATCATCACTATCATCAGAAGTATCATCAACAGTACCATGAGTAATATCAGGATCAGGAATAGCAATACCTTTCAGGTTATCCTGTGGTTCTGAGATGGGATGATCCATTGGTCTTGAACGAAGTGGCTGTATCAAAATAGGTTCATTATCAGGAGCACCACTAGCGTCAGGATGAACATCGTCAGGATTTGATATGCTTGCATCAGTATTTGCTACCGATGGTTCTTGTGGAGCTTGAGGTTCAGAAGCTGCTTCAACACTTTGAGTTAAAGGTTCTTGTGTGCTTCCCTCATTGACAATGTTCTCGACCAATCTTTCAACAGAAGCTGTAGCTTTGCCTGCATCTTCACTTTGAGAAGATGGTTCTTGTGTAGCTGGAATGTTGATGTCTTCATTCTCCCTTTGAGAAAATGGTTCTTGTGTGACCATTCCACTAGCTAAGCCTTCACCCAAACTTTGATTGAGTGGTTCTTGTGTGGCAGGATCAACAGTAGCTGCTGAATTACTCTGAAATTCAGGTTCTTGTGGGCTTGATCCTTTCAGCTTCTTCTGTCTCTGATAGACTAACTCTTCTGCATTCCTCTTTTTCTTTGATGTAGGTGTAAGACCAACCAAGGAAGCAGTTGTAGAAACCTTCTCCCAAGAAATTTCTCTAATCTGAGATGAAGAGGCTGGAGAGTCTGATATAGAGACAACTTTTGTTGTTGCATCAGGAATACTAACATCAGGATTTGCTAGAGCATCAGGAGTAGATGACTCATCAGGATTTGATGTCTGAATATCAGTATCCTTCATTTGCACTGTCAAAGGAATATGATACCTGCTCTTTGATAATTTCCTTGTCTTTTGTGGTTTTGATGAAGGTACCACAGCTTTAGTAGCAGTATCAGCAACTTCCTTGTTCACATTCATCACAGAGGATATAGGTAAGTCATCCTCTGAATCACTTTCATCAATCAACCTTAACTTCCTTTTTACAGGAACATTCTTAACAACCTTAGCAGCTTTCTTCACCAGGACCCCTTGTACACCCCCTTGTATCTTCTTTTTAGTGAGTGGTGTAGAGGAAAAATCCTTTGAACCTGATTGCCTTCCAGACACATCAGTTCTAGCTGATTTATTTGATTTTACAACTAAAGTCTTTTGAGAGACAATAGAGGTGGTTGTTAACTGTTTAGACTGTTTAGGTTGCATGCTTGTGTCAGGAACAAGGTGGGTTGGGCCTTGCCTCATAGCATTAGAAAGTAGTCCATAACGAGTAGGCATTTTCTGATGTAAGAAAAACCTAACCTCATCAGGAATAAAAGCATTTCCGCACAAAATATTTTGCCTGCAAAATTTGTTAGTAACACTCATAGTGATATAGAGATGATAAATAATAAACTCTGATAATAATGAAATTGAGATTGATAATTAAGACTGAAAACTTAATCAAAGACTAAGTAATAATCTAATTGTCCAGAGTTTACCAGGAGTGTTGATGACAAATTAGCATAGAACCTCTGGTTTTCATACCAGCTTCAATCATCTAAGCATCAGGATTTGACCAGTTGACTTCCTGTCAGGATTGAGTCCTATCAGGATTTGATCAAAGATACATACCTTTCTGAATAACCATCAGGATTTGACGGTTATCAGGATTTCCTCTCTGTAGCTTTTCCTCAGAAATTCTCAAAATTCATCATTCCAAGTTCATTCACCAACTTATTGAAAGTAGCTTCAGGCAGTGGCTTGGTGAATATATCAGCTAGTTGTTGATCAGTAGGAACAAAGTGAAGTTCAATTGTTCCTTCCAGAACCTGTTCTCTTATAAAGTGATATCTGATACTGATGTGTTTAGTAAGAGAATGCTGAACTGGATTTCCTGTCATTGCAATAGCACTTTGGTTATCACAATAAATAGGGATTTTTGAGTATGACAGGCCATAATCTAACAACTGATTTCTCATCCACATTATCTGAGCACAACAACTTCCTGCAGCAATGTACTCAGCTTCTGCAGTTGAAGTGGAAATAGATTTCTGCTTCTTACTGAACCATGAAACTAGTCTTCCACCCAAAAACTGACAACTTCCTGAAGTACTTTTCCTGTCTATTCTGCATCCTGCAAAATCAGCATCTGAATAACCACACAACCCAAAATCTGATTCCCTTGAGTACCAAAGGCCAAGTGAAGAAGTGCCTTTGAGATATCTGAAAATTCTTTTGACTGCAATCAGATGTGGTTCTCTAGGTTTTGCTTGAAATCTTGCACATAGACAGGTTGCAAACATGATATCTGGTCTACTGGCAGTGAGATACAATAAAGAGCCAATCATTCCTCTGTAGTGAGTTACATCTACCTCTTCACCTTGATCAGGATCAAGTTTGGTAGCTGTAGCTATGGGAGTTGAAGCAGGAGTACTGTCTTGCATGTTAAACCTTGTCAGTAAATTCCTTGTGTATTTAGACTGATTAATAAAAATCCCTTCATCAGTCTGTTTAACTTGAAGACCCAGAAAGTAACTCATTTCTCCCATCATGCTCATTTGATATCTTGACTGCATAAGCTTGGAAAACTTTTCACACAGCTTATTGTTTGTTGACCCAAAAATGATATCATCAACATAAATCTGAACTAACAGCAACTCCTTACCATGATTCAAATAAAATAGAGTTTTATCAATAGCACCTCTTTTGAATCCACTTTCCAGTAAGAATTGAGCTAAGGTTTCATACCATGCTCTTGGAGCTTGCTTTAGTCCATAAAGTGCCTTATCCAGTCTGTAGACATGATCTGGATATTTAGGATCAATGAAACCAGGAGGTTGTTCAACATAAACTTCTTCCTCCAGTTCACCATTTAAGAAAGCACTTTTAACATCCATCTGGAAAACCTTGAATTTCTTATGTGCTGCATAAGCAAGAAATATCCTGATGGCTTCTAGTCTTGCAACAGGAGCAAAAGTTTCATCATAGTCAATTCCCTCTTGTTGGGAATACCCCTTTGCAACTAGCCTTGCTTTATTTCTGATTATGACACCATCAGAATCAGTCTTGTTCTTGAAAATCCACTTTGTACCAACAATTGATCTATTCTTTGGTCTTGGTACCAGTTTCCAGACTTCATTCCTTTCAAATTCATTCAGTTCTTCTTGCATTGCAGTAACCCAATCAGCATCTTTAAGTGCATCTTCAACTTTCTTAGGCTCCTCCTTGGACAGAAAGTTATTGTATAGACATTCATTCTGAGTTGCACTTCTTGTTTGAACACCTGCATCAGGATCTCCAATTATCAAATCAGGAGTATGATCTTTTGTCCATTTCCTTGCTGGTGTCAAATTGTTTCTTGAAGTAGATGCTCCCCCTGGATTGGTGTTAACTTGATTGAAAGAATTTGATTGATTTGAAGCTCTCCCTGAATTATTGCTATGCCATCCTGATGTGTTATCAGGATCTTCACTTGAATCAGTATCTGAAGAATTCTGTCCTGATGATTGAGTTAACTCTGAACTTGTAGTTGAATGCCGTTGCTCCCCCTCAACATTAGCACTACTAGTTGTATTACTGTTGTTTGCATCATCAGTATTAGCACCATCAGTACCTGGTGAGTCATCAGGATTTGGTGACCCATCAGTATCTGATGAATTGACAGGATCTGATTCACTTTCTTCAGGTTCCTTGGAAGCTTCATTTTCAAATAACAATCTATCATGCGAGTCTTCAATGATTCCAGTTATCTTCTTATCATCAAAAGATACATGAATTGACTCCATGACAGTTCTTGTTCTCAAATTAAAAACTCTGAAGGCTCTTGATGTAGGATAACCTATGAATATTCCTTCATCAGCCTTTGTTTCAAATTTCCCTAGCTGTTCAGGATGAGTTCTGAGAACAAAACATTTACATCCAAACACATGCAAATGCTTCAGACTTGGTTTCTTCTCCTTGAGTGACTGATAAGGAGTGACACCATGCCTGTTTATCAATGTGAGATTTTGTGTATAGCATGCTGTGTTGACTGCTTCTGCCCAAAAATATGTAGGTAATTTAGCTTCTTCCAACATAGTTCTGCCAGCTTCAATAAGAGTTCTATTCTTCCTTTCTACTACTCCATTTTGTTGAGGTGTGCCAGGAGCAGAGAATTGTTGAATGATTCCTTTGTATTTGCAGAACTCTTCCATCTTTGAATTCTTAAATTCAGTACCATTATCACTTCTCAGAATCTTGACTTTGTACTTTGTGGTTGTCTCAATCATCCTCACATAATCCAACAGAACTTCAGGAGTTTCATCTTTTCTATGCAGAAAATACACCCAGGTGAATCTAGAATATTCATCAACAATTACAAGAGTGTACCTTTTCTTACTGATGGACATGATGTTGACTGGACCAAACAGATCAAGATGTAGCATGTGATATGGTTCTTCAATAGAGGATTCTGATTTACTCTGGAATGATGTCCTTCTTTGTTTTGCTTTTTGGCATGCATCACAGAGTCCATCAGGTGTATACAAGACATTAGGTAATCCTCTTACTAACTCTTTCTTAACCAACTCATTGATGTTGCTGAAGTTGAGATGAGAAAGCTTCTTGTGCCAATTCCAACTTTCATCTACTGAAACTTTACTGATGAAACATGTAGGGGAGCCATCAGTATCTGAGAGAATGTTGGCTTCATATATGTTACCATGCCTGTAGCCAGTTAGTGCTATCTTTCCTGTTGCTTTACTGACTACTTCACAATGTGTGGAATAGAAATTGACATGATAACCTCTGTCAGTGATTTGACTAATACTCAACAAGTTGTGTTTTAGTCCCTTCACTAGAGCTACTTTTTCAATGATGACATTTCCAATGATTATATTGCCATATCCCAAGGTTTGTCCAATGTTGCCATCTCCATAAGACACAGTTGGGCCAGCTTTTTCCTCATATTCTGATAACAGGGCTTTGTTTCCAGTCATGTGCACAGAACATCCACTATCCATGACTAACACATTTTTCCTTTTACCCTGCATCAGAATAGTAAAACACTAGTCAGAATGTTTAGGAACCCACACTTGTTGGATTCCTTGTTCATGCATTTTATTAAATTTAACAGCAGAAGTCTTTTTGACTTTAGCAGTCCTGACAGGATTTACTCCATCAGGATTTGCTTTGTCAGCATCAGTATTAACAAAAGCATGCTTCATAATGGCATTATCAACTCTATCAGACTTTGTACTACTTTCAAACTTAGGCAATGGATCATAAAAGTTATAATACAAATCATGATACTCTTTACATGTATAAATAGAATGCCATAGACTACCGCAATGAAAACAGGAATTCTGTGGTTTGTAAAATACTGATCTATTCCTAACATCAGACTTAGGAATTTCAGCAATTTTCTTCTTACTCTTTTTACAATCAATAGCAAGATGATTAGAGTTACCACAGTTAAAACAACTCTTTCTAGGTGCATTTGGGATATACTTATAACCATTTTCTTTATTGATCCCAATTTTACCATTCCTGTTTCTCTTAACAGTAGCTTCCTCTTTCTTATCTGTAACCTCACAGATTTTATCCTTAAGCTGTTTCTGAGACAATAGACCTACATTCTTAGTGACTTTGTTCATGACAGGTTTAGACTTTATAATTTTAATTCCTTGAGTAGAAGAAGATCCCTTTTCAAAAGTAGAATTGGAATCCTTACCAAAAACAAAATTAACAGGAGTAATCTTAGATTTGGTTGAGTCTATAACATGTCTATAGGTCTTTGGACTGACTGTCTCATCAATGACAATTTTCTCTGCTAATTTCTTATCTTCATCTGACTTATATCCTAGACACTCTTTCCAATTCTTAGAGGTATTAATCTCATGAAATTTCCTACCAGAGTCTGTCCAGGTTCTGATTTTCTCATTAGCATATTCAAGTTCTTTTTCAAGGGAAGTACATTTAGATGTCATCTCTAAGTGCATGTGTTTAGCATTATCACATTCTTTTTGTACTTCTTGCATACGAGAAAATTCAGCTTCTAATATCTCATTCCTCTTTCTAAGGTCAGACATCTCAGATAAGATCCTAGTATTCTCAGCAGTTTGACTTCTAAAGCTAATATGTAATGACTTTAGAAAACGTCTTAACTCAGAAGCATTATCAGTATCAAAATCAAAGATAGTATTTAGTACCTTATCATCAGGAGCAGCAGTTACATCAGCATTGGCCATTAACGCATAGTTGACTACCTCAGTATCAGATTCTGAGGAAGAGTCCATCCAATCCTTGCTTGATGTGATGAGTGCCTTTGTCTTGTTGCATTCAGAAGCAAAGTGACCCATACCATTACACTTGTAGCATCTAACCTTTGACTTGTCAAATTTGCTACCCTTGCTGTCCTTTTTGATATACTTGTCTTTGTCTGCTTTGAAGATCTTTTTCTGAAAGTTGCCTTGTCTTCTATTCTTCCTGAACTTCATCCTTCTGAAGTTTCTGACAATCATAGCAACCATCTCTTCCATGTCTGAATCAGAAGATTCATCACCAGTATTGGCATCAGGATTGCCATCAGTATCTGATGAAGAGTCGTCAGGATCTGATTCAGCTACTCTTGCTTTCCTTCTAGAGACCTCCATAGCTTTCCCTTTTGATTTTGCTTCTACATTCAAAGCAATTGACTTTGCCTTGCTGCTTTTCTTGTTCTTCCTCTGTTGAACTTCAAGATCATGAGTTCTTAGCATCCCATAGATCTCATCAAGAGACACACTGTTCAGATCATACTGGTGTCTGATGATTGAGGTCTGAGTATCCCATTCTTCAGGTAAAGCTCTAAGAAATTTGGTGTTTGAATCTTCAGTTTCATATACTTTGTCAACTAAGGATAAACTGTTCAATAGTGTCAGAAATCTATCATATAGATCAGTCAGGCTCTCTTCAGGTCTTGCATCGAATTGTTCATATTCTTGAATCAATAGAGCCCTTCTGTTTTTCTTGACAGATGCAGATCCCTGGCACTGAGTTTCCAAAGTATCCCAGATTTCTTTTGAAGACTTGCATGCAATCACTCTGTTTGACATAACAGCATCAAGACCATTGTGCAAGATATTCTTTATCTTTGGTTCTCTGAGTACATGAGCTTTTTCTTCTGGAGTCCATTCAGATTTAGCTTTGACCACATAATGTTCTGGTACAGTATCTGTTCGTTCTACGAACTTTGTTGGTATATATGGTCCATCACGAATCCTGTCCAGATTGTCAGGATCCATAGCCTCCAGGTACAGCAACATCTTTACCCTCCATGTAGGATATTCTGATATCTTCAAGATGGGAATCTTCATGCTTTCATACTTGGTTGTCGACATCTTAGATCGTCTCTGATTTAAAAATAAACCAGTTTGCTCTGATACCAATTGTTGCCCAGTAATAATCTATTGTAGAAGGGGGGTTGAATACAATAGAGTAAGATAATCGACTTCTTAATGTATATATCACAAATATGAAAAGAAAGATAACAGCTTTATTAAATCTGATATAAAACTGTTACAAACTCTCTCAAGAAATTCTGATGTTCTTGAGAGCTGCTAGCTTACAAAAACTCTCTCAAGAAATTCTGTTCTTAAGAGCTTCTCTTCGATTATGTTCTCTCTCGAATGAATTACATAAATCGAAACCAAGACTGTGTTTATATAGTGCACACAGCTTCTCTATCAATTACAAGATAAGTCCTAATCAATAACAAAGATAGAAACATATCTTTAATCGATAGCTGCATTCTACAAACCAGGAACAAATAGAATAAACTTCCATGTTTATCTAGACTCCAAATATAACTCGAAGTAGGAATCCTGATCAGCTTCAAGTTCTGATGATCAATCCTGATCATAGTCTGAGTAGGAATCCTGATGATCAATAAGATACTGACGCTTGATCAAATACTGATGACAATGCAATACTGATGACGTCAGCAATCCTGATCAGTTGAGTCTAGCTTCTGACGATCATTGAATTCTGATCTAACATCTTGTGTTTTGGTTAAGGTACTGCTAGAAATGTCCTTGACTTGCTGATTTCCACTTGTCTTCTTAACAGTTTCCTTCTTTCCCTGAGAGTCCTTCACTTCATCATTATCATCTTTGGTCTTCTTTGAGGTTTTGCTTTTGCTACTCTCACTTCCACCATCCTTATCACTCCTTGATTGACTCCTCCTCTTATAGCTTTTGTCTTTGTCCTCATCTTTGTCATCCTTCTCATTTTTCTTTGCTTTGAGTGATTCAGAAACTCTTCCATGCACCAGAAATGATTGTAGAATTTGAATCATCTCTATTTCTTCAGCAGTCCTGAGTCCTTTCTTGGCTCTTAGCATTTGAAGCACACTGTTAATTCTATCTTTGTTCTTCAAGTTCAACTGAGCAGGGATGACTAGTTGATCAATTGAGTTTGCCCTGGCGAGTCCTTGAAAAATGATTGTTCTTGGATTTGTGATGACTTCAGGCAATCTTGAAAACTGGTCCTTCTTCAAATCCTCATACAACATCCTGTTGTTGTCGCCTTCCTTCTCTATTAGCTCTCGAATGACATCTAGTTTAGAGTATCTCAGCTTCTCCAGAGTTTGAAAAGACAAATGCCATAGGTCACTTTCTTTGGATATCATAATAATTTCTCTTAGATAGGCATTCTTGATATTCCTGACTACCACAGTTATGTACTTGATGTTTTCCTTGATCATTTTCCTGTAGGTCTTGGTGTCACCTTGTACACTGATAAAGATGGCTTTCAGAAACTCCAGGAAGGCCTCATCATGATAGATGTAGAGTTGGCAACTTCATGTAGCTTTGCCTCAGTGATTAAGCTTGCTTTGACAGGTTGAGCTTTTGTGGAGATAGGATGAGTAGAGACATCACTTTGTATTGTGCCAGGGTAGTATGTTGTAGTTACACTACTTTTCTGGCCAGTTAGACTGGTGACAGAAATAGTAGGAAATGTGACTGGCTTGAGCTCTTTCTCTGAAATGACCTTCCCTTTCAGTTTATGCTTTGTATGCTTTGTGGGAACTCCTTTTTCTTGAGTGACCTCCTTTCCTTTCTCCCCCTTAGGCTTGGGATCAGACAAGATGTCTTGAGCTTCCCCAGGAATAGGCAGGTTCATGTGTCTCATCATAGATGTCATCATTTGTTGTTGTACCAACAAGATATTAGAAGTTCAGTTGGTTTGATCATCCATTTTGGCATTAAGATGCTCCAATGAGTGAGATAGGCCTTTGTTTTCAGCTTTCAGATCGGCTACCTCTCTTTCCAAGCTTTCCACCTTTGAGAAAAGTTGCTGAGATTTGAAGGAATTGAGGGATTGATCCTTGATCTTTGAGAAGTCAAACTTTGAGATGTCAGAAATAGGAACTTCATCCGCAAGCTTGTTCCCATACTGATTCTTCCACATCACAGTGAGCATGGAGTTAGAATTGATGTTGGCTTGCACCTGGTTATCTAGCTTGGCAGAAAGCTTCTTCATGTTATCTGAGACCAAAGCTAGGGTGCAATCCATCTTTGTGACATTTGTAGATGTTTTCTGAACCTCCTTAAGGATGCCATCTACCTTGGGAAAATCAGAGAGATAGGAGTTCCTGATCTGAGTCAAAGATTTGTCTGTTTCCTCGTTGATAGTATAAATCTCTGATTGAAGACCATTCCCAAGATAATGCAGAGCCTTCAGTTGACTCTTGTACAGGTCATTCACTGCTTCAAAGACTTCTGCAGGAGAAAGATTCTTGGCATTTGGCCCCAAAGATGTGAGATATTCTTCCCTGAGAAAGGCTAGGGCATCTTTGAGCTTCACAGATCTTTTAGCATCCAACCAGGCATCAATATTTCCATCCTGTTGGGCCTCATCTACAATCTTCTCCTGTTGAGCTTCAACATCCTCCTTGTGACACAGAAGGATGGCTTCATACTCTGAATTGGGAAGATTTGCTGTGAGGAGATGTTGAGCTATTTTGAGATCTCATCAATCTGTGCCACATGAAGATTTTGTAGTTCTTCTTCCGTCAATTGTGAGGGCACAGATGATGATCCTGAAGGCCTGTCATGTTGCACAGGCTTCAGCCATTCTGAAATTGTGGCCTGAGCCAAGTTAGAGCTGGTGTTAGGCACCTCAGGGGAGATAGAGATATGAGTTTCCTCCAGTCTTGGAATGACTGTGGATTCTGATGTTGTCCCCATTGAAATGGGATGAGTGACAACATCATCTCCATGTGCCTGTGAAGGCATGTCCATGTCCATAAAGAATGGAGAGTTTGGCATAGAGTCTCCAGTGAGAACTGGTGAATCCTCTATGTTTGTGTTGGTGTCATTAGGATATGCCCCAACATGCATTCCCTGACCAACTAGATGTGGTTCCTGGGTGGTGAGCACAGTGTCAAGCACCATGTCACTTGAGATTGGCTCAGTCATAGATGGAGATTGTGACTGATCAAGAGCAGAATTTTCATAAGAATGACTCTTCTGTTGAGAAGAAATTTGAGATGTAGATTCTGGAAGAGAAGTGTGGTTTAGATCAGATTTTGGCAACTCCCCCTGAGAAATAGGAGGAGTTTCAAGTGTGATGTGCTCTCCACTCAGTGTGTCATCACCCTTATTTCTCCTAGGGTCAAGAGTGAGTTCTTGACCCTGTACAGACTCTTCACAGGTTGTAGTGGGGAGACTACTCTTTTCAATACCAATGCCCTGTTGAGAGGACATTGACAGTAATAGGTGTACCCATTTTTGCACATCTAAATCCTGTTGGGAGGATTCAGTGGAGGCTATAGATTTGGATTTCTTCTTTTGTCTTGTGAGTTGTGACTCAGGTTCCTCACTACCTAAATCTACAGTTTCATTGACTATTTCAAGGGCTCTCTTCTTTGTCTTCTTTTTAGTGACACCAACCTTTTGGGAGATTGATGCACTTGGCTCCCTAACTACTAGAGTGGTGTTTGTAGTAGGGTTACTGGATGGGATATGAAGGCTGGGGTTAGACTGTGTAGCTCCTTCAGTCTTAGCCTCCCCTGTCCAGGAGAGTTCATGGTATATGGGCTTATCAAGTAGATAAGATTCAAATGTGTCCTGCATATGCTTGGTCACACTTAGAATCACATCCACTTGATTCCTTGTGTCCAATGAGCCAAATAGAATCTTGGACATGGACTTGGAATAAGCCATTTTATTGTTATCTATACCCTCAAGTTCATGTATATTAGCATCAAGATAATTTAAAATACATTGAAGAAAACGAGGGTAAAAGATGTCATTACCTCTACCACGAACTGTCCTCCTTAGCCTTTGAGCCAATTCCTTAAGGATTATTGCTCCAACATTTATCTCCTGATTATAGGCTAGGGAATAGGCCAGCTTCACAGCAATGTGACTGATTTGGTCCCATCCTGTCTTCCTGCACAGAAACACCTTTTGGAGTGCGTCAAATAGAAATGACCACTCCCTCCTGACATACTTCTTGTTGAGCTTGGCAGTGTCAATCTTGTCAGCATACTAAATTAGGGTCAGGAAGTCCACCATTTGCTTGTCAGTGGCTTCAGCATCATGACCCTCAACCTTGAACCCCAGGGCTTCATTTATTTCCTTCTCCCCAAACTGGAAAGACTTGCCCCCAATTGTGCAACTCACTTCCTGAAACGAAGTCCCATCCGCCTTCGCCATTGTTGCAACCAAAGCAGTTCTCCAAAACCCTTCCAGTACATCGACATACAGAGTGGGGTTAAGGGTCAAGGCTTGGAGGAGGTAGGAAGTGTTTAAGAACCATACAAAGCACTTGTACCTTGGGTTTGCCTCCGCCTCTGAGGGTATTGTGAGAAGATTTGTTTCTTTGGGTATGGTTAAAGGAATTGAGGATGATACTGTTTGAGATTTGGGTGCCATTTCAAGAATAAGAGTGAAGAAGAGAGTAGAAGATTTGAGTTTAGGTTGAGAATTGAGAGTAGTAGACAAGATGAAGATTTGTGAACGGTTAGAAAAGAGTATTTATATGATAGAGACACTGCGATATAGAGTTATGAATATGTACAGACTAATTGTATGTCACGAAGTCTAAAAATGGCCTGTACCGCAAAGTCTTGCAAAGTATATCGCAGAGTCCAGAAATGAACTATGTCACAAAGTCTTGAAGATAGAGGAATTTGGATGACTTTGCGATATAGTGTAAATACCCTGTCAAAAACTCTCATTTTGGAATTTCAAGCATTTTGTCAGACTTATATCAAAATTCTGAAATAAAATTAATTTAATTCAAAATTTTGTCAAATATGGAGACTTGTCGATATAGTTATTCTAAGTCGCGAAGTCATAAAATGAACTATGTCGCAAACTCATGAAATGAACTAAATCGCGAAGTCTCACGGTTTCAACAGTTTGCGATATAAGTCTGTTTAATTTGAACTAAGTCGTGAACTCTCAAGATCACCTATATAGAGATGTCTTAAAAACTCATAACTTCTCAGAAAAGTATGATTTGAAAAATATGCAGTAAAATACTGAAATATTTATAAATCATATCTCAGCTAATTTTCACTCCATATGAATAGAGCATTTAAATACAGTGAAAATTTACTGCTGCAGCAATTAACTAGCAGATTTACTTAGAACAGCTAAATGAAGGATTGAGCATTCCAATTTCACTCACAAGTCTGTTGAAGACAGCTTCATTTAGAGGTTTAGTGAATATGTCAGCTAATTGTTTCTCATTTGGAACATAAGAGACTTCTATGGTACCATTTGCAGCATGTTCCCTAATGAAATGGTACCTGATCTCAATGTCCTTTGTAGTAGAATGATTAACAGGATTGGAAACTATGGATATTGCACTAGTATTGTCACACATCAGAGGTATGTGTTCCAACACCAGTCCATAATCCATAAGTTGATTTCTAATCCAAAGCAATTGAGCACAGCAACTGTAACAGCCCCAAATCCGGGGTCAGGGATTTAGAGTAGTCACGATCCATTTACTCCTTGCCTTATCTGTATTACTCACACCGTTCATAATTCACCTGCTCATGACCCCACAATATATGTCTCACACACACACACACACAGGTTAGAGTCTCAGAAACGACACAATACAACAGCTGCGGAATAAATAATTTTTATTACAATACCCAAATGTCTTTTGAATCTGTCACTGATACAATTTCTAAGTAATGTTACATTACCAACTTAATCTTCTGATGCTTACAATCCTCTAATACCATTCATGTCTATACATAAGTTGAATGCCCAAAAGCCGTAGCCTGATTCGATTGGTTTGTACTACTCTTCGGGATCACTGCTAGAAACTGTTTATGGAAACGCCTTGTGGGGTAGGTGTCGTCCCATTGGCATCCTGCTTCGCTGCTATATAATATATATAAAACAATAGCAAGAGTGAGCGATAGCTCAGCAAGGTAATGAAAGTATGGCATAATTCTGCCTTTTAATACAACCAGAAATAAAGCGGGTATAAGACAGTAATTTGTCAAAATATATCGATACTGAAATTACTTCCTTATCGGAATGTATTCCCAAAAACAGTACCATTAATGTACTTCAAATATCATTTCATAATATTTCTGCAAGCTTTTGCTATATTATGAACAAAGTTCTAGTATAATATAAAAGATAAGGTTTCAAAGTAAACCAATATAACTCTTCCAAAAATATCTGCTATGTAAGCAGAATATCAACACATAACTTAAAAGAAGTTATAAGATGATTCAGTATAAACAACTCCCTTACCATAACTCATGTTATGTAAGGTATCCACAGAGTCATATGATATAAAAGAGGA
Source organism: Heracleum sosnowskyi (assembly GCA_030848705.1). Classification (NCBI taxonomy): domain Eukaryota; kingdom Viridiplantae; phylum Streptophyta; class Magnoliopsida; order Apiales; family Apiaceae; genus Heracleum; species Heracleum sosnowskyi. The sequence continues at coordinate 70,577,715 of CM061242.1, forward strand.
AGTTACGAGGAAAATTAATATAACATTTCCGTAACCCAAAATCCACTTAGGCATATATATCCTTAATCAGGTTTTATCAGAGTCATAACTCAAAAGTAAAAGATGGAGTTGCACAAATTTATTGTCACTTCATTTCCAAACACTTTTCAACCCCCTGCCAACATGGTTGGTTCTTCACCCCAATACATGTTGCAGGAAATATCCAAATTGGATGATGAACTAATACTGGAGTTGCTACCGCGTCCGCTGTGCCTAACCTTACTATGATCAGTAGCAGGTCGCACCGCTCAAATAGTTTTCTACATGTAGATGGAAGTATCACGACGGCCTGACATTGTCTACCGCCTTACTATGACCTCCCGGCCCATTTGGGGCAATATAAAAGTTGGATGGGCCCACGCAACTTGACCACTTACACCACTCCTAGTTCAGATGAAATCCATGACTCTGAAACGTAAAGATCGTCCTCCTTTCCCCAAGTGTAACACTTGTTGATACGACTCCACTAAGTAGTTATATCTAGGTTGGAAAGGAAGATTCTCCAATATTTCCCAAGCTATGCTTGTTAATGGATATCGACTTGTTCCATGAATTTACCCCTCGATCATTGAGGTGGTAACACAACATTAGACTGGCAGCAATTAAATTGCTCCAAGAAAATATTTGTCCCTTGACAGTTTTTGAATTGAGAGTTTAAAAAGAGTAGTAGTCACTTAAATCAGGTTTCCCGTATTTTTGATAGTTGAGCGAGCATTTGAATCTTCTTAAAAGACGGATTTAAATGGAAAACATTGTTTTGGGAACCTCTTTTGATTTTAACAATAATCAATGACATTGATTAAGTAAGTAAAGCTTAGATGAATATTCGGAATAATATTCCTTAAGTAAATACTGATTAAATGAATATTCGAAAATAATATTCATTAAATAAATATAGATTAAATGAATATTCAAAGGTAATATTCATTAAATAAATAACTCTTAAATGAATATTCTAAAATAATATTCATTAAATAAATAAACCTCAAATGAATATTAGGAAATAATATTCATTAAATAAATAAGCCTCAAATGAATATTCAAAAGCAATATTCATTAAATAAATAATTAATCCTCGAATGAATATTCAAAACTAATATTCATTAAATAAATAAATAATCCTCGAATGAATATTCAAAACTAATATTCATTAAATAAATAAATAATCCTCGAATGAATATTCACAATAATATTCTTAAAGTCAATAGTCCTCAAATGAATATACATAAATAATGTTCATTAAATACATAATTAACCCTCGAATAAGTAAGCCTCAAATGAATATTCATTAATTAATAAATCTCAAATAACAGTCACCCGATGTCTTTATCGGAAAAATAATCTTTAGCATATACAGAAATACAATCACTTCTGATCCTTAATGAAAATCACACGCCCTTATCCTAGGGCATATATAAGAATACTGGCTTATAACTGATATCCCATATCTAACTCATAAGCCCCAACTTTAAGTCATAACCTCAAGTATTGCTATACATAGCAATTCGAAGACAAGTATGCAATAACACATGTATACTTCTCATTTGCATATATAACTGAAATAGTATTCAAATAGTATTTCTCGACCGAGATAATACTCAAATAACATTCCTCAAAACACATAGTATTCTGCCGATGGAATCCCTCCGGGTTTCCACGGCTATCTACATATCTCAAAATATCGACTCCCGGTCTAGAGTCGAAACAATAAACCTGCTCTTATCTATAGAGCTACAAGGTACACCGGTTTATAACTACTTTATCTCAAAGCTCATATATAAACCAAAATCAAACTCTATTTTATACAATATATAACATGTATCGCAAAACTGTATAACTCCACACATGGCAAAAACAGTAATATATAATCAATACTTCAAAGTATAGATTTAGAAAACTTGCCACAATACTTGCAACAAAGATTTGGTATATAAATTGGGAATACACAAGTATTGAACATAGGAAAATATACATACTCTGAATAATAGAGTAAGGTTTAGTAAACTTGCCTGATGCTCGAGAAGTGATAGGGGTTCGCGACGATGCCAGACAATCTAGACAAAGTCAAACGAAAACACACGGTTAATCCCCTCGATAAACCACTTATAACTTAATGCTTAAACACGTAAGCGAAACACAACCAAGGCATTACTAGCTCCTTATAGGCTCATACTAAGTCCATGTTATTCGACAATTTCTTAAGTCGTAGGTTTAGTCCGAAATCGATCCTCGAATACAAGTTATACCTAATCATTTACAACATTGGTTTCTAAGTCATGTTCTTAGTGGTTTTCACTTGCGCGACCTCGACTAAAACATTTTTATAAAATCGAAAAATAATCTTTTTAATACGAATCTTTTTCGTGAGCCTTCCTAACTGTCTCTAGTATTATTTCTCAAAATTTCACATTTTAATACGGCTCCGAAGTGGTCCAAATATAGCCTCAAAGTTGCTGGACAGAGATGAGTCATTCTTCCGAACGGCGTTTACTAAAACTCACTTTTCTCTTAAACCGTAAATCGTATAGGCATGATCTTTATACCAAAACAAACCTTTAAACAAGACCTACAGGCTCTTGGTCAGTTCTGCTCAAAAATATTCCAAGAACAGTTCGTAATTCTTGCTCAAAACAACCTTAAATCAAATGGACATTACGACGGCTATAATCGTAACGTTTTCCATTTCCAAAACACAACCAAATCAATACCAATTAATCCCAAACTCACCATCCACCTTATACACCCTCCACTCAGTCAAATCCTCCATGAATAATCAAAACAAATTCATAACCCATCCTCCAAACTCAACCAACAATTCATATAATTACTTAATCATGATCTTAACCTTACATAAACATCAAAACCACTTCAAAACTCATATAAACAAAAAGGGGCAGGGGTTTTTATACCTTCCTTGGTGCTTCATATACACTAACAATGGTTTATAATCCTTCCTTGAGCTTTGAACAAACCTTATCAAGCTTAATCCTTAAGAAACAAAATCAAGAATCATGAAAAGTTACTATTCATCATCACTTTGTAAAATCCATATAAAATCGAAAAACAAGAGTTTGGTTCTAAGATTTTTACCAGACCTTGTACTCTTCATAAGCTTTCTTTTGAGCTATAGATCGCCACATTTAAAGCTTCCTAGCTAGGGTTTTGAGTCCCATCTTTCCGCTGGACACAAACTGCACAGTTTGGGTTCTCCAACTTGGGGAAGGGATTTGACTAGGCTACACTCCTTTTTTGGCCATGACATTTTGATAGAATGTTTTCCCTGGAGTGGAGAAGCTATGGTTAAAATTTGGTGATTTTAGGACAAGTAGTTTTGGAGTTATGAATTTTTCTCTCCTCCTTGTGCAAGCTGAGCCGAAAATCTGGAAAATGGGGGAGAGTTTCTTGATTTTTCTTGCCTTGTTCAATTAATGGAAATGCTGATTTTTAGAGACAAAAATGGTGAGTCATAGCTTGGTGTATTGTCCTCTTGACACTTGTCACACATGCAAGAGTGGTGGGCAAGTGGCTTGACTGCTTTGCTTTACTGGTTCGTGTCCTTTCACATGGATGCTCCAAATGTTGCATCCCTCGAACTAATCTTGTTACATGTTACTTCCATGTCTAAATTTAATCCTGTAAATGTTGCCTTGTTCCTCTTGGAACGATTCCAAATATTTCCCAAAAGAGCGAATAAAACTCTACGCGATTTTCGCAGTGAATAGTAACTATTCACTATCCACTTCAACAATCGAATCCTTAAATCGACTTTAATAAAATAATAAAATTCCAAAATATTAAATCCTCAAATCCTTAATTTTAATATCTCATTTCTTGAATATAATAATATATAATTCACTGCCCGGTCAAATACTTCACCAAAATAAAATTTGGAATTTCTGAATTCCGATCGTCTTTGCATTCACTTATTTACTCCGTAGATCACTAATATGACTTCGGAATATCCACACTACGTCTCGTACATAGGTGGCATGAAAAATTTTGTTAATCCTCAAAATCACTATTCATCCACCAAATTCACTATTCACTGATGCACTTAATCATAATAAGAAAAGTTTTAATTTATCCAAAAATTCGGGTTATTACAGCAACTTACAGCAGCACTATATTCAGCCTCAGCTGTGGATGTTGCTGTGGATTGTTGTTTCTTACTGAACCAAGACACTAACCTTTGACCTAAGAATTGGCAGCTTCCAGAGGTGCTCTTCCTGTCAATTCTGCATCCAGCATAATCAGAATCTGTGTAACCAACCAGGTTGAACCCAGTGCCTTTTGGATACCATAGCCCAAGATTAGGAGTCCCTTTCAGATTCCTGAAGATTCTTTTGATAGCCATCATGTGAGATTCCTTGGGATCAGATTGAAACCTTGGACAAAGGCATGTGGAAAACATGATATCAGGCCTGCTAGCTGTGAGATAGAGTAGTGATCCAACCATGCCTCTGTAAACCTTGATGTCTACTCTTTTGCCTTTCTTGTCTTCATCAAGCTTGATAGCAGTGGACATGGGAGTTTTTGCAGGGGATGGGTCTTCTAAACCATATTTCTTCAAAAGATCTTTGACATACTTTGATTGGTTTATGAAGATGTCATCCTCCTTTTGATGTACTTGCAGACCTAAGAAATAGGTTAACTCTCCCATCATACTCATCTCATATTTACTTTGCATCAACCTAGAGAACCTTTCACAGAGTTTTTCATTTGAAGAGCCAAAAATGATATCATCCACATAGATTTGAACTAGAATGATATCATTTCCATGCTTCTTGAAGAATAGAGTTTTATCAATTGTACCCCTGGTAAATTGATGCTCAAGAAGGAATTGAGATAGAGTTTCATACCAGGATCTAGGTGCCTGTTTGAGTCCATAGAGTGCCTTGAGCAGTCTATATACAAAGTTTGGGAAGTCTTCATTCTCAAAGCCAGGTGGTTGAGACACATAAACTTCTTCAGCAAGATCACCATTGAGAAATGCACTTTTCACATCCATTTGATACACCTTAAAATCTGAGTGAGCTGCAAAAGCCAAGAATATTCTGATGGCTTCCAGTCTTGCTACAGGTGCAAATGTCTCATCATAATCAATGCCTTCTTGTTGACGGTATCCTTTGGCAACCAACCTTTCTTTGTTTCTTATCACCACTCCTTCTTCATCCATCTTGTTTCTGAACACCCATTTAGTGTCAATAACATTCTTTCCTTTTGGAGGTGGCACTAGTTCCCATACTTTCTTTTTTCTCAAATTGATTCAATTCTTCTTGCATGGCAACAATCCAATCAGAATTCTTCAAAGCATCTTCAATTACTTTTGGTTCTTCTTGTGACAGAAAGCAGCTATACAAACATGTACTCATTGTTGCTCTTCTTGTTCTAACTCCCTCACCAGGATCTCCAATGATTTGATCCCTAGTGTGGGCTCTGTCCCATTTCCTTGTGTGACCCTGTTCATTTCCTTGACTTGTTCCTAGCTCATGTTGATTGACAGTTGCATTCTCGTCTTCTCCCCCTGTGTTTGTGAACCCTTGCACAGGTGTTTGAAGAGTATCATCAACTTCAAGAATTTCATTTTCTGGAACAGTCTGAGCAGGTGGTTCTTCCTCACTTTCAGAATCCTCAAGATATCCTTGATTTTCAAATCTTAATGGCACACTGTCTTGATCACTTGTTTTCAGTCCAGGAGTCTTCTTGTCATCAAAGGTAACATTCATGCTTTCCATTACTTTGTGTTGCTCAGGTACAAACACTCTGTATGCTGTCCTTTCCAGAGAGTATCCAATGAAAATACCTTCAAATGCCTTAGCATCAAATTTTCCAACATGCTCAGAGGTATCTTTCATCACAAAGCACTTGCTTCCAAACAAATGAAGATGCTTGAAGGATGCTCTTTTGCCAGTCATTAATGAGTAAGGAGTTTTTCCAGACTTCTTATTGATCAATGTTCTATTTTGCACATAGCATGTTGTGTTAACATCATCAGCCCAAAAGCTAGTAGGTAGCTTTGCATCCAACAGCATTGTCCTTGCAGCTTCAATGAGAGTTCTATTCTTTCTCTCAACTACTCCATTTTGTTGAGGTGTTCTAGGAGCTGAAAATTGTTGAGAAATTCCTTTATCTTTGCAAAACTCATACAATGTTGAATTTCTGAACTCAGTCCCATTATCACTTCTCAAAGCAACTACAGAGGAACCAGTGCTTTGTGCTTCTCTATCAACTCTCTTGATATGCTCTATAATAACTTGGGGTGCTTCATCCTTGGAGTATAGGAATTCCACCCAAGTGTATCTTGAATAATCATCAACCATTACTAGAGCATATTTCTTCTTGGAAAGGGACATTACATTCACAGGGCCAAATAGATCCATGTGAATAAGCTGCAGAGGCCTTGAGTTTGTATTGAGCAATTTGTTCTTATGACTTGATCTTTTGATCTTCCCTTTTTGACAAGCTTCACATGCTCCATCTTGCACAAACTCCAGTGCAGGCATATCTCTGATGAGTTCTCTCTTTGTCAGAGAGTTCATTGCCTGAACATTCAAGTGAGATAGTTTCTTGTGCCATAGCCAGAATTCCTCATTTGTGGCCTTAGTGTAGAAACAACAAAATTCTCCCTTGTCTGCAGCCTTGAGATTAGCTACAAACAAGCTTCCTTTATTCACACCAGTTAGAACAACTTCACCACTTCCTCTTTTTGAGATTAGACAATGATCTTCATCAAATTCCACTTTGAAGCCCCTGTTGGTGAATTGTCCAATACTCAAGAGGTTATGCTTCAGTCCTTCCACAAATGCTACATCTTTAATAATGACATTCCCATATTTAACACTGCCATATCCCATTGTATAACCAATGTTGTCATTTCCAAAGGTTACTGATGGGCCAGCCTTTTCCTCAAATTGTGATAGCAGGGCTATATCACCAGTCATGTGACTTGAGCATCCACTGTCCAAGATCCGTATGACTCTTTTATTCCTGTTGCCCTTCATTCACAAAATGACTAAGTTGTTTTTGGTACCCACACTTGGTAGGGTCCAGTTGATTTAGGAACAATTTTGTTGACAATTCTTCTGTCATAAGTAGCATTCTTCACAGTAGGAGACTTCACTTTGATTGTGGCTTTGGAGTTTACACTCTTAGGCTCACATGAAGTTTTCACCCTCTCAACATTGATTGGGGATCCTGTCCTGTGAGTGTGCACATGTGTGTGTGATTCACTAGATTGTGCAGAGTCAAGTTTATGCTTAAGAGATAAACAGTTAGCAATCACAGTCACATAGCATGTCATGCAGTTTGACTTACCACAGAAAGAATCATGACTAGAATTTATGCCTACAGAATGGTTACTCAGGTTATCAACTTCAGCAATCTCAGGTTTGCTACACTTATGAGTCAAATGATTAACAGATAGGCATTTTTGACATTGTTTCCTGGGAGCATTTGGCAGATAAGCATAGTTGTTACCCTTGTTGACACCTACCTTACCATTTCTGTTTTGTTTCTTTTTTCTAACAACTTCTTTCTTGACTTTAGGACTCTTGACAGGGTTGTCTTTGGTCTCTTTCTGACTGACAGATCTAGGAGAGGAAGAAGTGTCTTTAGCAGCCTCATCTTCTTCAAGAAGTTGTTGTTTGATGATCAAAAGTTCTTCATCAAACTCAACAACACTCTTTTTGAAAATAGGCTTTTCAACACTAGACAAAATGATTGGGGCATTTTTGTTTGTAAAAGACTCTTTTCCTTTGCCCTTTGCCTTCTTCCTTCCTTTATCATTCTCATAGTCAAAACCAACTCCAACCTTGCAGTCTTCAGTGTGCTCCTTATGATAGGTTTGAATAAGTTCAGAGGAGTTCTTGAAACTTCTCAGTTTTAATTCATTTTCAGCTATTGTTCTCTAAGAGCTTTTTCTATTTGTTCTGCACAAATTACCTTGTTTTTGAGATACTCAATCTCTATATTCAAACCATCAAGGCTCACAGCCAATAACTCAAGTTTCTCATTCTTTTCTGTAAGCTCAAGATTTTTAGCAGTTAGCCTGTCAATTTATTCATTTGCAACTAACATGCTAGTATGAATATTAAACATTTCAGTACTCATGTCTTCAACAGTCTGCTTATATTGAAAGGGAGTCATATCAAGAACAGTAAGAATAGGTACCTGACTTGAAGAATCACCATCATCAGAAAATGCCATCAAGGCATAGTTTGAGTACTCTTATTCTTCTTCATCAGAGTCATCCCAGCACTTTCCCTCAGCAATAAAAGCTTTACCCTGTTGTTTCTTGAGTAGAGCTTCATACTTAGCCTCAAGATCTAAGTATGCTTTGTCCTTTTTGACCTGTTTAGGCTTTTTGCACTCTGTGGCAAAGTGCCCAAGTTCATTGCAGTTATATCATCTTATTTTGGACCTATCCACACTACCTGATTTGTATCCTCCTTTAGCAGCACCAGCAATCCCTTTTCCTTTGTTGAAAGAGTTTGAGCTACTTGTACCACCAGCATTTCCACTATTGAACTTAGACTTGAATGGCTGTCTCCTCTTAAACCTAATGTTAGGATATCTCCTAGCCATATATGCAAAAGATTTGTTTTCCATCTTATCCAGTTCATCAATACTGTAGAACTCATCCTCCTCAGGCAAATCATAGACAACTTGAGTCTCATCACCATAGTCTTCAACCTCCAGTTCTTCAATCTTGACTTGACTTACTTTAAGAGATTCCATTCTTTGACCTAGGTTGTCAGCAATAAGGGCACAGGAAGTATTTGCCATTAAGCCTTGCTTTGCTTGATTGGATCTCTTTTGAAACAACTCTAGCTCATATGTCTTCAAAACACCATACAACACATCAAAACCAATCTTTGTTAGATCTCTTTCTTTAAGGGAAGAGATTCTTGGCTCCAAGTGATCTGGAAGAGTTAGTAAGAACTTCATATTGAGCTCTTCTGTCTCATAGTGTTTGTCATAGAGTTTGAGTTCATTTATCAGCTTGTTGAACCTCTCGAACACTTCTGTGATTCCCTCCTTTGGCTGAGCCATGAAAGCTTCATATTGGGAAACCATAATCTGATTTTTGTTCTTTCTTACTTCTGGAGTTCCTTCACATAGCACCTCTATAAGATCCCACATTTTTTTTGCACTACTGCAGTGAGCAACATTGCCATACATGTTGAAATCCATAGATTCACAGATGATAAATTGGAGATGTCCATCCAGTGCTATTTGCTCCTTTTCAGGATCAGTGTATTTTGAGGGGTCTTTAGGAACATGCCTTGTTGGTATTATCTCAGTTCCTGCAATTGTTTCCCCAATCTCAATCATTGGGATAAAGGGACCATGCTTTAGAATATCTAAATACATGGGATTGGAAGCTTTAATGAAAAGTAACATCTTCTTCTTCCATAAGTTGTAGTGCTCCTTGTTGAAGGGAGGAATCTTTATGCTGCTCAGTTTCTGTGAACTCATTGTTGATCTTTTCATGTTTGTATGTTAACAGCTCGCTCTGATACCACTTGTTAGAAATGAATACCACTAGAAACTAGACAGAGGGGGGGGGGTGAATGGATAGTTTTGATATTTTTCGATTCTTGAAACTCAAGATAAACTGTATATGATTATGCTATGTAATATGCAGAAAATAAACAACACACACAATCACTTTAATCTACTTTGTATTAAGTAAATTAAATACTACAGCTTTCCGGAAATTCACAACGGAATTTCTGGCTTCTAAACAAGAACAGTTTGTAACTTGTTTTGCTTATAGAGAAAAGAGTGCTTTAGATGAAACTTTGTGTGTCTCTCTTACAGCTTGCAGTTGTGTGTGCACGATATATATATTCCTATACAAACTAGGCACACACCTATTTACACAGTTACCCCTAGCTGAAAGTCCAACTTGTCCTGCCATAAGAGGTTAACTGTGTCAGGAAGGACCACCTTCTTTTCGAAGTCTTTCCCGTTTATGTAGCTGCTTGTCTCTTATCTTTCTCTCCAAGTTTAGCTGTAGATTTGCCATCTGTTCTTTGGACCACCTTGCCAGAACAAATGCTTCAGTATTTGTCTCTTTTGATTCTTGATTCTGTACCTTGATTTGTCTTGTTATAAACGGCTAAGTGTTGATATCGTGAACTCCACTTCATTCCAGACTATGCGATGTCACTTGTGAAGACTACACGATATGGCCTTTGAGGACTTTGCGACATAGGTCATTTGAGGACTTCGCGATCTAGTATTTTTGAGGACTATGCGACATAGGTCATTTGAGGACTATGCGACACAGACTATTTGAGGACTATGCGACATAGGTCATTTGTGGACTATACAACATAGGTCATTTGAGGACTATGCGACATAGACTATTTGAGGACTATGCGACATAGGTCATTTGAGGACTATGCGACATAGACTATTTGAGGACTTCACGATCTAGCACATCTTGACTTTGCTGTCTTCAACACATCACGACATGAGTCTTGAGGACTTCACGACATAGTACAAAATGGACTATGCAATCCAGCACTTCTCGACATGGATATTGGTGACTTCACGACATAGCTTTATTCTGACTTTGCTATATAATGCCTTAGTCAAATTTCTGCAACTTATTTCTTCAGGACCTTATTCATCTCTATCCTGCTGCATGAACAAAACTGAACTTCTACCAGGACAATTATTTAATGGCCTATATACATTCTAGTTGCAAGAAACTTACTAAGCTCATTATAATTCTGAGCATACATGATCAAGCTAATGTTCATGAGAACAAGACAAGTACATAGAGAGACCTATACTATATCCCAGTGATAGAATTCACTAGGTCATGTAGTGTGACATAGTCACATAGTTCAGGCTTGTTAATGGTGGTATTCAGACATGTCTTGAGCCTAACATATAATTAAAAGTGTGAGAGGGTTTATACCTTCCTTGGTACTTAATATAGACTATAGATGGATAGTATACTCTTCCTTGCTCCTTAATTATCCTTTACAAGCCTTAAACATCAAGATCAAAACAAGAAAATCAAGAATTACTATTCATTTCACTATTCATCATCAACTTTATCTCATGATTTGAGCATGATAGCATCCATGGATGAAGGTAGGATCAAGGATTTACCTTATTCTATGGATGAGGATGATTTAGAGCCCCAGATCATGATTTTTGGTGGAGTAGAACTTGAGGAAATTGTTTCTTATCTTTGAAGAAAAGAAATGGCCGAAAGTTTGTGTTCTTCTTGATGCTTCCTTCTTGATTTTTCTTTTCTTTTCTTTTTTTTGTCTAATAAACACTAATTAAAGCCTTTTAATTGTGTGGTCTTTAATTGGTTTTTTCACCCAAGGACACATGTCAACTTGTTGTGGTTTGGTGGTGAAAGTGGTGACAAGGTGGTGATTCATCACCTTGTCATCACTTTGTCACACCTATGTCATCCTCCTGTGTCATGCTTATGTCATTTCTCGTATCATCAATCCTCTTATATGATGCACTTGATGATCTTATATGATACTCCCCCTTCGGTTAGGGTTTAATCCATAATTCGTTACGCTTATGTTTCGCGATAGGTTCCAGTGATTTTAAAAACGTTTCTCTGTACCAATGTTAGGAGATACTTCCTTGATCTTTCCATTACCTTGTCTTAATATATGATCCTAGATTTCTCACCTTGGCTTAAGATATGATCATGGATTTCTCATTCTACATATTTTCTCAAAACGATCAAATCAATACATCCTTGATTGTCCGATGAATAGTGATCAAAATTTAAGTTGGAATCTCCTGATTTTGATCACGTTTACATTCACTTATTCTCCTTATACATCACTAATATAACTTCGAAACATTCCTTCCATGTCTTCCATATAGTGTGGTCTAAAAATATTTTTCATCAGCAAATTCACTATTCATCAACATTTACTATTCATTAAAATTTGTTAACTAAGTCCAAAAGTTGGGGTTATTACAATAATGGTACTGAATTAAAGAATTCAAAGATGGAAGAGTTCTGCAAATACAAAGGAATTATTCAAGAATTCTCAACTCCTGGCACACCCTAGCAAAATGGAGTAGTTGAAAGGAAGAATAGAACTCTTATTGAAGCTGGAAGAACTATGTTGGAAGAAGCTAAATTGCCTACATATTTCTGGGCAGAAGCAGTCAATACAGCATGCTATTCTCAAAATCTCACACTGATAAACATACATGGTGTAACTCCCTATCAAATGCTCAAGGAGAAGAAACCTAGTTTGAAGCATCTGCATGTGTTTGGTTGTAAATGTTTTGTTCTCAGAACTCATCCTGAACAGCTAGGAAAATTTGAAACAAAGGCTGATGAGTGAATTTTTATTGGCTATCCTACATCAAGAGCCTTTAGATTTTTTAACTTGAGAACAAGAACTGTCATGGAGTCAATACATGTATCTTTTGATGATAAGAAGATAACTGGATTGAATGAAGACTCTTATGATAGTTTGGTCTTTGAAAATGAAGCTACCAAGGAACCTGAAGAAATGGAATCAGATACCGATGATGCACCAAATATTGATGGTGCTAATACTGATGATGCAAATATTGGAGACACTATTAGCAGTGCAAATGTTGAGGGGGAGCAACAGCAAATAGCTACTAGTTCAGAATCTACTCAAACATCAGGGCATAATGAAGCAAATTCTGGGGGAGCTTCTAATGAAGCAAATTCTTCTAATCAAGACAACACCAATCCAGGGGAGAATCTACTTCAAGGAATAATTTATCACCAGCAAGGAAATGGACAAGAGATCATACTCCTGATTTGATAATTGGAGATCCTGATACAGGTGTTAAAACAAGAAGTGCAACTCAGAATGAATGTTTATATCACAACTTTCTATCAAAGGAAGAACCTAAGAAAGTCGAAGATGCACTTAAGGATGCTGATTGGGTTACTGCAATTCAAGAAGAATTAAATGAATTTAAAAGGAATGAAGTCTAGAAACTGGTGCCAAGACCAAAGAACAGGTCAATTGTTGGTACAAAATGGATTTTCAAAAACAAGACTGATTCTGATGTAGTAATAATTAGAAATGAAGCAAGGCTAGTTGAAAAGGGGTATTCTCAACAAGAAGGAATTGACTATGATGAAACTTTTGCTCCTGTTGCAAGGCTAGAAGCCATCAGGATCTTTCTGGCCTATGCAGCTCACAAGAAATTCAAGGTTTTCCAGATGGATGTGAAAATTGCTTTCTTAAATGGTGAACTGGAGGAAGAAGTTTATGTTGAACAACCTCCTGGTTTCATTGATCCAAAGTATCCAAATCATGTTTACAGATTGGATAAGGCACTTTATGGACTAAAGCAAGCTCCAAGAGCATGGTATGAAACCTTAGCTCAATTCTTACTGGAAAGTGGATTCAAAAGAGGTACTATTGATAAAACTCTATTTTATTTGAATCATGGTAAGGATTTGCTTTTAGTTCAGATTTATGTTGATGATATCATATTTGGGTCAACAAACAATAAGCTTTGTGAAAAGTTTTCTAAGCTTATGCAGTCAAGATATCAAATGAGCATGATGGGAGAAATGAGTTACTTTCTTGGTCTTCAAGTTAAACAGACTGATAATGGCATCTTTATCAATCAGTCAAAATATACAAGGAATTTATTGAAAAGATTTAACATGCAAGATTGTGCTACTGCAAGTACTCCCATAGCTACAGCTACCGAACTTGATCGTGATCAAGGTGCTGAGGTAGATGTAACTCACTACAGAGGGATGATTGGCTCTTTATTGTATCTCACTGCAAGTAGACCAGATATCATGTTTGCAACCTATCTTTGTGCAAGATTTCAAGCAAATCCCAGGGAACCTCATCTAATTCCAGTTAAAAGAATTTTTAGATATCTCAATGGCACTCCTTCACTTGGCCTTTGGTATGCAAGGGAATCAGATTTTGGTTTGTGTGGTTATTCAGATGCTGATTTTGCAGGATGCAAAATAGACAGGAAAAGTACTTCAGGAAGTTGTCAGTTTTTGGGTGGTAGACTAGTGTCTTGGTTTAGTAAAAAGCTAAAGTCTATCTCTACTTCAACTGCAGAAGCTGAGTACATTGTTGCAGGAAGTTGTTGTGCTCAGATAATGTGGATGAGAAATCAGTTGTTAGATTATGGTCTGTCATATTCAAAAATCCCTATTTATTGTGATAACCAAAGTGCTATTGCAATGACAGGAAATCCAGTTCAGCATTCTCTTACTAAACACATTAGTATTAGATATCATTTCATAATAGAACAAGTTCTGGAGGGAACAATTGAACTTCACTTTGTTCCTACTGATCAACAACTAGCTGATATATTCACCAAGCCACTGCCTGAAGCTACTTTCAATAAGTTGGTGAATGAACTTGGAATGATGAACTTTGAGAATTACTGAGAAACGATACAGAGAGGAACTCATGATGACTGCCAAATCCTGATGGTCATTCTGCAAGGTATGTAATTTTGATCAAATCCTGATAGGACACAATCCTGACAGGAAGTCAACCGGTCAATCCTGAACACAATCCTGACATAAAGTCAACCGGTCAATCCTGATGTACATGTCAGTATTTCATTGCTTAAATTGTGCCTGATTTTTCGTCAGTTACTGATGAGAAATGTTTGAGTTTTAGTTGGACAACTGTATGCGCACGTGTGTCACACTGATAGATATATACATATAGATACACATAAAAAGCGGTGCAGTTATGTTTAATTATGCACGTAATTTGTCAACTAATTATTTGTGCACGAATCACAGCATGCCACCTGTCATTGAAAGTAATATTTTGTTTTAACAAAATATATTTGATTTTATAAATTTACCGTTTACTCTCTCAACATCAGTTTTTGCTTTTCACCTTCTCTCTGTGCTCACGAACCCTAAATTCTAAATCTCAATTCTCAAGCTTTCTATATTGTATCAATGGCGTCTTCATCATTCATGAATAAACAAACAGTAATTAGTGGTGTTACTTTTGCCACTAATAATTTTGTAGCTGTTTTAGATCATCAGGAATTGCCTAATGAGTTCCATGTTATTCAAGATTTCTTAGCTTCAAGTCCATTGAAGTTTGCAGTAACTGCAAGTGTTTCATTTAAGTCAATTATGCAGGTGTGGAACACAGTTACTTTTGACGTCACTCAGGCTCAATCCTGATGAGCTTCGAGTTTGATGGGGTTACTCACTATGTGACTCCTGCAATTATGGAAGAAGCTCTTCATTTGCCTATACTGGGTGATCAGATTCCTGCTACAGTTTCAGACTCCACTCTATTTGAGTTTGTTACTAAGTTAGGCTACAATGAGGAGAGGAGGTTAAGAGATATGACAATCTCTTCAGGACAAATGTAACACCCCCAGACCCGGGGTCGGAGATCTGGGTTGTCACGATCCCTTGTTCCATACAAAACTTAATAATTGAACTATAAAACAGTCAATCATCACACATGGTGACCCCACCATCAATATACTCACGCCAGTTATGTCTCAGAAACGAACTTACAATACAGTAGTCATATGATCCACAAATTAAAGTTATTACAACCCAAAATTAAAGTACTGCAACCTACTACCAATATGATTTCTATGTGAAATCATAAGGTAGCGCAAAAGTTTGTTCATTAATATACATAAGTGATACTTATATTTAAACCGGAGCAACCAGAGTTACACTCTGAACCAACTCAGTACTTCTACCTGAGGTGCTGCAACTGCCATCCTATGGGCGGCCTGTATGGCCCTGACGCGCTTCCGAGCGGTATGACGAATCCTGGCCATCTACTCTAGCTGTTGTGTTGTGATATATATATATATAAAAAAAAGAAAGCAAGAGTGAGCACAAAGCCCAGCAATAATACAAAGAAGCATAAGCATATATATGTAAGCTTAGGAAGTTCATCCATATAGGATCAAAGTTTTTAACACTACCAGGGTTTGTCCCCAAAATAGTATACCGTTCGAAATACCGTATGACTTATAATCATACTCAATTACTCTTCGTAAATCATTTAGAAATCCTTGGTATCGATATAGTGAACCAAGACTCAAAACATATCTTTTTAAAATAGATATTAATATTGGAATCAAGGCTTAAAGCCTATCCATTGATTCAAAATACTATACAGTTCAACATACTGAATATCTTAAATACCTTCTCAACATATATACACGCATATCTATTTAGATATCTCCTATTGTTCAAGATACTGTAAAATATTAGTAATGAACACCTTTATGAAGCTGTTATATTGTGATATATAAAGAAGCAAGAATGAGCACTATAGCTCGACAATAATATATAGCAACATAATCATATATGTGAGCTGATATCATAGCTGAAAGCTTTTAAAACCTCATTTGTATATAGAATAATATATCGAATACTCTTTTAGTCAGAACATGCAATGTAGTTCAAATACTATATACGGAACATCATTGTTCAATTTCTGTCACATTATCGGTAACTCAGCACCTAGGCTTTCGTTACAATGTGCAACACAATTCCAAGTGGAAGAAGGGGATATACTGGAATACACGATACACACGGTGATCAGCCGTTATATCGCAACTTAACTTTTCTACTAGTAGAAGGACGACTTCCTATTCGGTTATCACCCTGGCCGCATTTGGACCCTTCATGCTATACGGGCACCTGTTTCATTGCCGAACATGGAGTCATACTATACTGGCACCTGTTTCATTGCCGAGCATGACTTCGTACTATACGGGCACCTGTTTCATTGCCGAGCACGAGTTAATTCCAGCCCCCAGATGAAAATTAACGTCACGGGAAATGGAAGCTAATCCTGTTTTCCCCAAGTACAATTATTTGTCAAAGACTTTGTAACCGTTCAGATGAAATCCATGACTCTGAAATGTAAAGATCGTCCTCCTTTCCCCAAGTGTAATACTTGTTGATACGACTCCACTAAGTAGTTGTATCTAGGTTGGAAAGGAAGATTCTCCAATATTTCCCAAGCTGTTGCTTGTTAATGGATATCGACTTGTTCCATGAATTTACCCCTCGAGCGTTGAGGTGGTAATACAATATTAGACTAGATGAAATCCATGACTCTGAAACGTAAAGATCGTCCTCCTTTCCCCAAGTGTAATACTTGTTGATACGACTCCACTAAGTAGTTATATCTAGGTTGGAAAGGAAGAGTCTCCAATATTTCCCAAGCGATGCTTGTTAATGGATATCGACTTGTTCCATCAATTTACCCCTCGATCGTTGAGGTGGTAACACAACATTTGACTTGCAGCAATTAAATTGCTCCGAGAAAATATCTGTCCCTTGACAGTTTTAAGTTGAGAGTTTAAAAAAGGGTAGCAGTCACTTAAATCAGGTTTCCCATATTTTTGGTAGTTGAGAGAGCATTTAAATCCTCTTAAAAGACATATTTAAATGGAAAACAGTGTTATGGGAACCTCCTTTTTATTTGAAAATACTTAACAATACTTATTAAATAAGTAACCTTAAACGAATATTTGAAAATAATATTCATTAAGTAAGTAACCCTCAAATGAATTTTTGAAAATAATATTCATTAAATAAATAAATAAATAACCTTCGAACGAATATTCAAAACTAATATTCATTAATTAAATAAATAATCTTCAAATGAATATTCATAAATAATATTCATTAAATAATCCCCAAATGAATATTCACAATAATATTCTTAAAGTCAATAATCCTCAAATGAATATTCATAAATAATATTCTTTAAGTCTATAATCCTCAAACGAATATAAATAATATTCTTTAAATAATTAAGTCTCAAATGAATATTCAAAAGTAATATTCATTAAATAAATAATCCTTAAATGAATATTCAACATAATATTCATTAAGTAAATAATTAATCCTCGAATGAATATTCATAAATTATATTCATTAAATAAAATAATTAAACCTCAAATAACAGCTACCCGATATCTTTATCGGAAAATAATCGTTAACAATACAGAAAACATAATCACCCGCCCTTATCCTAGGGCATTATATACCAACTGGCTTATAACTGATATCCCATATCTAGCTTATAAGCCTCACATCAAGTCGTATCCTCAAGTATTGCTATATCAGTTCAAAAACAAGAATGCAATTTATATATCGCATTTACATAACATATATGAAAACAGTTTATTATCACAACAACAGTAAGTATAGGTTTCAAAACTTGCATCTATCATATGCATATACTACCTCTCCTTATCTTTAATACCATCACATCTATATACGATGTGAGGTTTGAAAGCATGCATAATACATATGCTTATACGATAAGTACAACAGTTCGTGCATTTGTAGTAGTTATATCACAACAACGACAGTTTAAAATATAGTCGAAGGCTAGAGCTTCGGGTTTTGAGAAACTTGCACGATACTTGTAACAAGGAGTATACATAATTATTTGAACAACCAAGCATTATACGTTTGAAAATATACCTACTCTGAACAATAGAGTAATGATTAGTAAACTTGCCTTGGTGTCTTGGTGGTGTGGTAGTGGGGGCTTGAGAGTGTGCGCGTCGATCTATAACAAGATATACAATTCACAGTCAGTCCCCTAGAACCATTTAATGTGCTATAGCTTAAGCACTCAAGTTCTATTAGTAAACAATCAAACGTCTCGCTCTCGGTCTTCTATAGCCTCATGACGTTTCGTAACTCTTAAGTCACAAATTTTGGGTGAAAAATATATTCACAAATCCCAAGTACTTTTCCTTTACCATTTCCTTGTTTTAAAACATCCCCTTAAGGGTATTTCACTCGCGCAACCTTTTTTCTCGCATTTTTGTAAAATCACAAACTTATCGTTTTGACACGAAACCTTCTAGGTTCCTTTCTAGACTATACATACAAGTATCCATTTTAATATCTCAATCCAATTCCAATTTTAAAGGGCTTGATCCCTATCTCAAAGTTCATACAATGAACTATCTCATTACGCGAAACCGCTTTTACTAAAACAGACGCTACTCCTAAACCGTAAATCAAAACGATACGATTCTTTCGCTAAAATAATCTAGGAAACAGAGCCTAAATGCTCATGGTCAGAAACCTCAAGTTTATGCCCTGTTTTGCAGTCATGGTTTCTGTCTAAACTACCTAAGTAAAATCCGACATGGTAACGGCGCTTATGCGTACTTCCCGTGTTTTTTTAAACACTCATCCAAACTACAATCAACCATCAACCAACCACCAATCAAACTCAAGTCTATACTACCATTTATCTGTCCAAATAAGGTCACCCCCTATTTCACAAGTTCATCCACAAATCATCCATTAAACATGCTTAAAATCATGCATACATGCTTTATTCTAACATAGCTTCAAATCAAACACTTCTAACTACTAGATCAAAACATAATCTTAGAAAGTAAGAAGTTTTATACCTTCCTTGGATCTTAATAAAGGCTATATATGGGTGATATATCCTTCCTTGCTCCTTAACTATGTTAATCAAACCTAAAATCATCAAAACAAATCAAGATTCTATGAGGTTACTATTCACATCACTATTCATCATCAACTTTGAATCCATTTTTGATCAAGTTATGATCCATGGATGAGGCTAAGATTAGAGATCTACCTTGGATATAGGATGAGGGTGATTTAGAGCCCAAGATCAAGAATTATGGTTGAGTGGAAGTAGGAGCAAAATGTTTAAGGACTTGATGAAGAAGAAATAGCCGAATGGTGCTTCATGGAAATGGATGCATCTTTTGTTTTGTTTTCTTTGATTTTTCTTTTCCTTTTGTTTGTCTAATAAACCTTTAACACTTTGTCATCTGATTTGTGTGGCTAAGACAAGGTTTTGTCATCAATGACAAGGCCAAAATGAACTTGTGGTGGTGGTGAAAGTGGTGACAAGGTGGTGATTCATCACCTTGTCATCACTTTGTCATGCTTATGTCATCCCCTTGCATCATGATTATGTCATCCTTTGCATCCTCAATTCTTTTATATATTGCACTTGATGATCTCATATAATACTCCTCCTTTGATTAGGGTTTAATCCATAATTTATTACGCTTTTGTTTCGCGATAGTTTCCAGTGGTTCTAAAGACGTTTCTCTGTACCAAAGCTAGGGTACTTCCTTTATCCTTCCATTTCCTTTGTCTAATGTATAATCTTAGGTTTCTCACCTTGGTTTAAGATGGATTTCTCATTTCACAAATCTTCTTAAAACGATCAAATCAATACGTCCTTGATTGTCCAGTGAATAGTGATTTAAAACTCGGATGGGAATCTTCTGATTCTGATCGCGTTTACATTCTTTTATTCTTCCTATACATTGATAATATAACCTCGAAACATTCATTCCATATCATCCTCATAGTGTGGTCTGAAAAATTTTCCATCAGCAATTTACTATTCATCATATTTACTATTCATCAAAATTTTTTTTAACTAAGTCCAAAATTTAGGGTTATTACAACAAAGCTCAAGAAGGAATGGAACTATTTCTTTGACACCATAAGTCGATGTTTCCTGAACAAGACTTCTAATTTTGATGCTCTGCCATCAGGATTACTCAAAATAGGGTACTCTCTTATATACTCTACTGTTTTCGATTATGGGTCATTTATTCTGAAATCTTTAAGTGATAGGAAATGAGATAAGTTAGGTTCTGTCTGTTTTCTTAGATTTTTACGGTTGATTTTTAATCACTCCTGTCCTAATGCTGTTTTTGAAGAGGATGTAATTCTACCAATTTGTAGAATTACTGAGAACAATGTTAGGTCCTTAGTCAAAAGTGATAAGGCAAATGGTTTTACAGGCAATGCCTATATTCCTGATGATGTCAGGCTTTTCTTGAAAGAGAAAATGCCTACTTATTATGGAACAGTTTCTGATGCTATGGGGCAAGGCCAATCACACCTTGTTCCTGACACAAGCATCCCTCCCAGACACTCTAAACACTCATCAACCACCTCTAATGTCTCTCAAAAGTCTTTAGTTATAAAATCAAAGAAATCAGCTAGATCTGATGTGTCTGGAAGGCAATCAGGATCAAATGATTTCTCCTCTACACCACTCACAAAACAGAAGAAACAAGGGGGTGTACAAGGGGTCCTGGTGAAGCCAGCTGATAAGGTTGAGGAGGTTTCTGTGAAAAGAAAGTTAGTTTTAAGGGATGAAACTAATTCTGAGGATGATATGCCTATATCCTACAAATTTAAGCTGAACAAGGAAGTTGCTGATACTGCAAGTGAAGCTGTGGCACCATCTTCTAAGCCACAAAAGAAAAGAAAATTGACTAAAAGCAGGTATCAAATTCCTTTGAAGACACTTGATACTGATGGACAGGACATTTCAATTCCTGATGAGCAGTCAAATCCTGATGCTCAAGCAAATCCTGACGTTGGAAGTCCTGATGCTACACCAAGTAAAATTGTCTCTATCTCAGACTCTCCAGCCAAAGCCTCTCCAACTTCAAGACATGTAGATATCTCATGGGAGAAGCTTGGTACTGCTGCTTCCAAGCTTGGATTTACACATCCAATGGAGAAGAAAAGGAAGGCAGAAGAGAAAGTCTTTCAGAGATAGAAGAAACTGAAAGGATCTAGCCCACAAGAACCTGAACCTCAAAGCGGTTCAACAGCTACTGGAGATCCTGCCACACAAGAACCACTCACTCAAAGTGTGAGTGAAGGCATAACTGATGGAATGGTCCCACAAGAACCATTTTCTCAAAGGGCGAATGAAGACATCTACATTCCAGCCACACAAGAACCATCTTCTCAATGTAAAGATGCAGGCAATACAACTATAGTTTCTGAGAAGTTTTCTGACAATGCTCAAGGGGCTTCTGATATTCCTGAAATGGAAATTTTGGTCGAGGACACTGTCATTGAGGGAAGCACATAAGAACCTCTAACTCAAAGTGTTGAAGCAGCTTCTAAACCTCAAGCTACACAAGAACCATTAGTAGAAAATACTGATGCAAGCATTTAACTTCCTGACAGTGTTGCTCCTGATGCTAGTGGTGCTCCTGATGTTGAGCCTATCCTGATTCAACCACTAAGCTCAAGGCCAATGAATGATCCTATCTCAGAATCCAAAGATAAAATGAAAGGAGTTATTGATCCTGATGCTGATAATGCTGATGATTCTGGAGATAGTGATGATGATGATTCTGATGATGATAATGATGTTGAGAAAGATCAACTTGCTACAGCACTAAAATCTAGTCTTGGAACTAACTTTGGTTCTTCAAGCACTTTCATGGTTGGCAAGGGTACTACAGGAAAAGATCAAAGACAGGACTTTTCTGGTCCTTCTGCAATTGATCCAGCTGAACAGCTAAAGAGACATGAATGGGAAAATGACTGGTACGGGTCTGAAGATTCTGTCAGTTATTCATGTGCTTTGAGTCATGCTTCTTATGCTGAAAGTTTAATTGAGAATGAAGATGTGAAGAATCACTTGAAGGCTACAACTTTATTATCCAAGAGCCTCAAGTATGAGATTGATTCTATCAAAGCTGCAACAGCTTTAGTGAGGTCTGATATTGCTAATAACTTGACAAAGGCACCAACTGCTTTTCAATTAAGAGTTGTGGAATCATAGGTTAAGTCAGTTATTACTGAACAGTCCTCCATCAACAAAAGAATTGACTCATTGGATTATAAGGTAACTGATATCCAAGCCTCTCTTTCCTTAATCTTAAATTTGTTATCAAATCCTGATGCCAAAAAGGGGGAGAAGGTAAGTCAGACAAAATGTACACCTGATCTAGTATTGAGAAAGAATAATGATGATGATCATACTGGAAATAATGGTGATGACAAGGTAATACAAGGAGGAACCTCTGATGCTGCTATGGTGAAGTCAACAATTCAAACTTCTCAAAGTCAATCCATGCAGTCAACTCATGTTTCTGATTCTGGAGTTAAAACAGTAAGGACATTGGTGAAATCTCAGATCCTGACGGAATAGCAAATCCTGACAGGTGCTCAAATCCTGACAGCTGATCAAATCCTGACACCTGGTCATGGAACCTTATCAACAATTCCTGAAGGTGATGAAGATGTTCTCATTGAAAATTCTGAAGATGCTGCTAATCTATTCCAGGAGTTCAAGACAAGAGATAGTAATGTTGTTACTCTCTTTCACACTGAAAAGAGAGTTCAACAATTATTTGCAAGAAAGGCACTTTCTACTGCTAGTGAAGAATATCCTGATATCTCACATGAAGAATTTCTAAGTCAACAAAGAGAAATGATGGAGAGTTTTAATAATCCTGCTCCTGCTAGAGGTAGAGGAGGCAGAGGTAGAAGAAGTGTCAGAAGAGGTGCAAGAAGAGGGAGGAGCTCATCAAATCAAACAATGCCTAGACAGACAAGGTCTAGAGGTTTAAGAATAGAAGAAATTCCTGATGTCACTCAATCTCTAATAGTTCCTGATACTCAACTTGACATGACTAATTTTGGTGATGAAGGAATAGATGAAGATGAACCTCATTTGAGAAGAAGACCAAGACAACCAACTCTCATCAGTAATACAAATCAAATTGAAGATTCTAATCCTGACATTGTTCTTGACATTGTTCAAGATCCTAATGAATCTAAAATTCTACAAGAGATTGGTTTGATAATTTTATCTACTGTGGTTGATTCTCATAATGAAGAATTAGAAAAAGAAGAAGAAGTCAGAAGAAGAGAAATCACAAGAACAACAAATAGAGATTTCAATCTCTATGTGCAAAAGCTTAAAAATTCAAATAGGAGGTTGTGGAGAAATGCAAGAAGACAACAACCTCAGATAGAAAGAAGCTATGTTCTTGAGAAGGAAAAAGACAAGAAGTGGAAACATATTGACACACTTAGGTGTGATAGATCTATCAATTTTCAGTCTGGTGGAATTATAACAAATGTCTCCAGTGTTGCTGACTTTTCTGGTTCACAAAGATCCAAAGCACTCTGGTTACAAATGTTTTCAAGCTTAAAGCAAATGCCACACAATTCAAGAGGAGGAATAAGTCATAGAGATGCTGAGTTTCTGAATTTACCATATGTTGACCCTCACTCTTTGACTGATATCAGAGGTAACTTAACTTCTGAACACCTGAACAATTTACAAGCTGTGGATATAGTTTTAGATTGTCATGATGGTGCTAAAAAGAAAGAGAAGCTTCTTTACTTCATGAAGGATGGAAGTGTAAAGAAGATATCCATTCAAGAGCTGTTAGTCAAAACTACAAAGGAACTGAAATATGTTCACTATTTGCTTAGATGTAAAAATAAAGTGTGCAAGGAATGGTCAGATATGATTCTATCAACCATAAGGAGAAGGTTTGATGAAGGAAAGAATTTCAATGGTGATTATACTCCCATGTACTTAAATCTGAAAGTGAAGATATGGAAATGCAAAGGGGCACTGCTATTAAAGAAATGTCCTTTGGCATGAAGCAACTTACTCTTAATCCTGATGGGAAGGAAATTGCTTACCTCCTGGTTGAAGATGACAGTCTACCAAGAAGTTCAATTCAAAATCTCAGAGCAGCTATCTACCAGATTAATGAGGAAGATGAAGAACTCAGAAATCTTAAGGAAAGACTGATTCAAATTCTTGATAAAAAATAAGAAAATTTGTTATCCAACTTCTTGAGGATGAATCTGTTCTATCAAAGAATTGAAACATATAAGTTGCTACTGTAAATACTTGTACATTTTGTAAATATATTTTTGGCATCATTGAATCTAGGAATCTATACTTTATTTTACAAAGTATGAGATTGGGGGAGATTGTTAGATCAGGATTCAATGATCGTCAGGATCTAGACTCAACTGATCAGGATTGCTGACGTCATCAGTATTACACAAGCGTCAGTATCAGTATTGTTGTCAGGATTTCTATTAGGACTATGATCAGGATTTATCATCAGGACTGAAACCTGATTAGGATTACAACTTCGAGTTATATATGGAGGCTAGTTAAAGAAGGAAGTTTATTTTGTCGGTTCCTAGTTTATAGGAATAAAGCTGTCGGTTAGGATATGTTTCAATAATGTTTGTAATTGATTTGGACTTATCTTGTAATCGATAGAGAAGCTGTGTAGTATATAAACATAGTTTAGGTTTTGATTTTAAATCAATCACATACACGAGTATTTTTGTAACCTAGAAGCTCTCAAGAACATAAAAATTTCTTGAGAGAGTTTGTAACAGTTTTATATCAGATTTAATAAAGCTGTTATTATTCTTTCATATTTGTGATCAATATTTTATTAAGTTGAGAATCTTATACAATTGTATTCAACCCCCCTTCTACAATTGTTTATTTACTGGGCATCAATGGGTAGCTTATCTACGGATAAGACTCTATGTAACATGCTTGTGTATTTCTGATGTTGAAGTTGAAGTAGTCTTGATAGGTTAAATGAGTCATGTTGACTATCAATAGATATGTAGAATAGGGAGGCTAATTGTAAATAGTCGATGCCTTGTAATTCAACATACGTGAAATTGACTGTCTACGGATAACTTGATTAGCCTTCTACGGATATGGACATTGTACTGTCTACGGATAGCAGTACTGGTTGATCAAGAAACTATCAACGGATACAACTCAAGTAGCTTCTACGGATACACTCTGTACTTGTGAAAGGGACAGTGATGTCAGAGCACATGGGTTGACAGACTACGCAGAGCATGGAAGCCAGTATTTCTGGAAAGGTGACAAGAAGAAAGCAGCATTCTGTTTGCATGGTCAAAGGTAACATTTCCATAAAAGACAATCAGCCAAGAAGGGCAAGCTACAAACACATGGACCACTGCTCGGAATGGAGAAGCAAAGATCCTGAACAGATGCACTTTTTGTATTATTAGTTGTTCAAAATATCTTTGTAAACTTGGGTTATATAACCAAGTAGAAGCATAACTCTAGAACCAAGAAATCAGGTTTTAGCAATTTAGAGAGCACAAATCAATATCCTTTGTAAATTGCTGAAGCTAGAGTTGTGTATTTGCAGCTGTGTGTTTATTTATAAACATCACAGAGATTTCTTCAATAAAAATCTCTCAAGTGGACAAAAAAAATCCACCTGAATTTTTAATTCTTGTGTCATCTTATTTGTGTTTCTGCTCTTGTTTTTATTTTCATATTTTCACTATCAAGAATCGAAAAGATTTTTAAAGATTGTATTCAACCCCCCCCCCCCCCTTCTACAATCTTGATTCATTGTCTGGGAATAACACAACCCAATACCCATACCAGATTGAACAGTAACAATCAGAAACATCAACGTCCGTCCGCCATGCCTCCCCTCGAACAGGAATCCTCTTGCTCTTCCAAACCTCCAGCATCCATCAGAGACATCAACGTCCATCCGCCATGTCTCCTCTCGAACAAGAACCCTTTTGCTCTTCCAAACATTCAGTAACCATCAGAGACATCAACGTCCATCCGCCATGCCTCCCCTCGAACAAGAATCTCCTGCTCTTGCTCTTCCAATCTTGAGAATCACTAAAACCCGTATAGTGACCTCCAAACCACCGTTCTTCAACATAACGATGTATCCATCTACAAAATCACGTGCATCATCCGCCACGAGTGCCCTTCCATCAGTTGAGTCACCCGATCCTTGCTTTCTCAATCTTTCGACCTGTAGAAAGAACACTAGTATCATCCAACTCGTTCACCTGGTTGATCAATCCATTGAAACAATTGCGATGATCTCTTCCATCTTCTTCCATCTCGAACCCGAACAAATTGATCCACGGTGCAAGTCAACCGCCATACCAAACTTAACTTTGTCTTCTCCCACGTTAGTAGGCTTCTTGTCAGCGAATCTTTCATTGTACTTCGCCATATCAATTGAATCTCGATCTTTCCCTAAACCTCATCCATCTCGATCCACGAACCTTGGCTCTTGATACCACTTGTTAGGTTTAGGGGCTACACACCAATTCGAGATTCACAACACACCAATGCAGAGCACACACACAAATAGATTAGTTGACAAGTAACACACACAAAACATATATGACGTGGAAACACCCACGTCCCAACTTGTATTATTAATCAAAGTAGTTATCAATAATACAATCAAACTCACCAATGGTGTATCAGTCACACGATACTCAAGCCAAACAATGCTCAAGCATCTCCCAAACAATACCTAAGACGATTACATCTCTTAAGCACTCATCAAACAAATACAATATGACTACGTTTATATAGCCATCCAAAACTTAGCTACCAAGACTTGCCATACTTGTTTTACAAGACTTACCATACTTGTTATACAAGACTTTTTATTCTTGGTACCTAATTCCCTAATTTAATCATGACCAAGACATACCATATATAATAATTGTCTATCCATACAATTATTACCATATATAATAATTGTCTACCCATACAATTATTACTAAAACAGTCTTAATCACCCAAATTCATATTACCATATTGGGTTGAATATCCGGTCAAACCCAACACAAACACCACTCCTGGTAAATCTGTTCCAAAAGATCCATCCAAATGGAATGAGTCTGAGAAAGAAAAGGTGGCCCTTGACAGTCATCTGCAGCTCATCATCATTGAATCCATGGATCTGTCAATGTTCGGGAGTATTTCAGCCTATACAACCACCAAGGATATGTTGGAAAGGATAGAGGTGTTATGTGAAGGGACTGAGGAGGTCAGGGAGAACATAAAACAGATTCTCATATCTCAATATGAAGCCTTCATGGATCAACCAAATGAAGGAATCACTGATGTCTTTGAACGGTTCAATAAGCTCATCAATGAGCTTCAGCCGAGTGGCAAGGTTTACTCTACCAAAGAGTTAAACATGAAGTTTCTCTTGACAGTACGAAACCATCTAGAGCCTAGAGTGAACTCCTTGAGAAACAGAGATCTGACCAAGGTCTCCTATGATGTTTTGTATGAGGTACTGAAGACTCATGAGTTAGAACTAATTCAGAAGAGAGCTATTCAAGCTAATCAAGGTAACATGGTCAACACCTCATGTGCCTTGATTGTAAATAAGCCTGTCAAGAAACTTGGAGTGGCTACAAGAAAGTTGAAGATTGAAGAGGAAGAAGATGGAGAAGGGAGTGACCAAGATAGTGAGGCAGAAGAAGATGAGGGTGAGTTTTACACCATGACTGAGCTTGAAAATATGGAAAAAAAATCATATAGCTTCATGGCCAAAAAGTTTCCGAACCTGAGATTTAAAAGGAATCAACCTTTCAGATACAAGACAGGTGGAAACTCATCCTCAAGCTGGAATTCAGGAAAGGCTCAATTCATAAATGGAAAGAAAGGTTTCAATCCAAACAGGAGAGTTGGTAGTGTGGAATGGTCAAAAATCCGGTGTTTCAAGTGTAACAAACTTGGGCACATGGCGAATGAGTGCAGAAGCACACACAAGGACCAAGCCTACTTAGCTCTTGAAGGTAAGCATGAAGTTCCTCTCAAACAGACTGTTGGAAGCAAGCTAAAGTCTGGCAGCAGTAAGGCTTATATTGCTGAAGGAAAGTGTTAGGATGAAGCTGATTAGAATGAAAATGCTGAGTTCTGCAACCTTGCCCTGATGGCATACAATCTTGAGGATGCACCCTCATCAAGTCAGGTAACCACTCTAACCACCGTAGATCTATTTGTTGAGCAATATAAAACTATTGTTGTGAAGTTTAGTGTAGAAATGTTTAACGTTCATACTAGATTAACTGCCTCTAATGAAGAAATTGATATGGTTAGCACTATGAATGTTAGACTCACTGAGAAATAAGGAACTTGAGCTAATGGTTATTCAAATAGAGACTCTGAAACCAGTAATAGAATATTTGAAGTCTGGAATTTTTCTCTCCTGCAATCATGATGGTGTTGTCCCTGATAAAATTCTGCACACTAAGTCACCATGACCCAACCAAGGTTGGGTACCTAAGAAAACTTGATCAATCTATGAATGCAGGGCATATGGAAGAATAAGAAGAAGGTTGTGTGGGTACTGTATAGTGGATACTCAGGACACATGACTAGTGATATAGCCCTGATATCACATTTTGAGGAGAGAGCTGGCCCAGTAGTGACCTTTGGAGATGACAACATTGGTTCAACTATGGGATATGGCAATTTAGAAGTTGGGAATGTCATCATTAAAGATGTAGTACTAGTCAAAGGTCTCAAACACAATCTACTCAGCATAATCCAATTTATAGACAGAGGATTCAAAGTGTCTTTTGATGATGATGGTTGTTTGATTTCTCACAAGAAGACTGGTGAATCTGTTCTCACAGGAGTGAGGAAAGGAAGCCTGTTTGTTGCCAATATGGATTCAACAGACAATGACATAGTATGTTGTTTGTATACAAAGGCCACAGATGAAGAATGTATGCTATGGCACAAGAAGCTATCCCACTTGAACTTCAAGGCAATTAACACTCTTGTCAAAAGAGAGTTAGTTAGAGGCATTCATGCACATGAGTTCTCTTTTAAAGGAGTGTGTGAGGCTTGACAAAAAGGAAAGCTTAAGAGATCTAGTCACAAGTCAAAGATTGTCTCTTCCATCACAAAACCTCTCCAACTGATTCACATGGATCTGTTTGGCCCTGTCAATGTTATGTCCCTGGGAAGGAAAAAGTATTCCTTAGTGATGGCATCAAAAGTTGAAGCTCCATAGTTGATCATTGAGAACATCAAGAAAGTGAACAAGGAGGCAGAAGCCAGAAAAGCCAGCTTGGTGTCAATTAGAAGCGACAATGGAACTGAGTTCAGAAATGCAACTCTTGATGCTTTTTGAAAAGAGAGTGGCATTTCTCAACAATTCTCTGCACCAAGAACACCTCAACAAAATGGTGTGGTTGAGAGAAAGAATATGACTTCAATTGAAACTGCAAGGACTATGCTACTTGATGCAAAACTGCCAATATATTTTAGGGCTGAAGCTGTGAGTACTGCATGCTATGTTCAGAACAGAGCCATTGTCAACAAAAACACTGGCAAGACTCCTTTTAACTTGATGACCGAAAAGAAGCCCTCATTTAAGCATTTTCATGCTTTTGGAAGCAAATGCTTTGTGTTAAAAGACAACTCAGTATATGTTGGGAAGTTTGATGCAAAGGCATTTGATGGAATTTTCTTGGGAATCTCACATGATAGCTATCAACAGGATTTTCAGATATCTGAAGGGGACACCTAATCTCGGTCTATGGTATCCTAAGGATACTAGGTTCAATGTGATTGGTTACTCTGATGCTGACTATGCTGGATGCAGAGTGGATATGAAGAGCACATCAGGGAGCTGCAAATTCTTAGGACGAAGGTTAGTGTCATTGTAATAACCCCAAATTTTGGACTTAGTTAAATTTTTTGATGAATAGTAAATGTTGATGAATAGTAAATTTGCTGCTGAAAATATTTTCAGACCACAATATGTGGAAGACAGGGAATGAATGTTTCGAAGTTATATTAATGATGTATAAGGAGAATAAGTGACTGCAAACGCAATCAGAATCAGAAGATTTCCATTCGAGTTTTAAATCACTATTCACTGGAAAATCAATGACATATTGAACTGATCATTTTGAGGAATTATATAGAATGAGAAATCCATGATCACATATTAAGCCAAGGCAATAAAAGATCAAGAGGACATCCCCTAGCATTGGTACAAAGAAACGTTTTCGAAATCCCTTAAACCTATCTCAAAACTTAGCAACAAAGCAGAAGCGTAACGAATTATGGATTAAACCCTAACCGAAGGGGAAGTATCATATAAGATCATCAAATGCATCATATAAGAGGATTGATGATACAAGAAATGACATAAGCATGACACATGAGGATGACATAGGTGATGACAAGGTGATGAATCACCACCTTGTCACCACTTTCACCACACCAACCACAATAGCTTGACATGTGTCCTTGGGTGACAAAACTCAACCAAAACCACACAAATTGGATGCATCTAATTAGCATTATTTGGACAAAAATAAAGAAAATAAAAAATTCAAGAAACAATAGCAAGAAACCAAGCAAACTTTCGGCCCAAATAGTTTCTCCAAATCCTTAAGATTTTTGCTACCACTTCCACTTCTCCAAAAATTGCAAGGATGGATTCTAAAGCTTCCATATTTCCAAATTAAGGTAATCTTTTAATCCTAGCTCCATCCATGTAGGTTTACATGTTCAAATCTTGATCAAAAGATGAGCATGAATAGTGAAATGAATAGTAACTTATGATTTTCTTGATTTGTTCTTGAAGATTAAGGCTTGTTAAGGTTGATTAAGGATCAAGCAAGGGTATATAAGCTATTTTTAGGGTATACCAAGCATCAAGGAAGGTATAAAAATATCACACCCTTGGTTATACTTTGATTATTATGTTAAGTTTGATGATAATTTGAGATAGTATGAATTAAAGGTCGAATCCTTGGTTATGGTGATTGTTTAGTGATTATCTTGATGGTTGAACTAGTAAATGTTTGTATGTACTTGTTAGTTGTAGATTATGAGTTGGTTTATATGGATAATGAGAAGTATTGATGATTGGTTGATGTTATTGGATCGATTGGAGTGTTTTTAAACACGGGAATCACGATTAAGCGTCGTTACCATGTCGGATTTTCCTTAGAAAGTTTAGACAGAGACCACGGTTACCTTCTAGGCATAACAATGAGGCTTTCTGACAATGATCATTTAGGTCTTGTGTTGTAGTTTATTTTGGCGAAAGAATCGTATTGTTTCGATTTACGGTTTAGGAGAAACACCCGTTTTAGTGAAAGCGGTTTCGGATAACTAAGTAGTTCACTATATGAACTTTGAGCTTGTGATAAAACCCCTTAAAAATGGACATAGGTCATGAAATTAATGTGGATACTAGTATGGACAGTTAGGAAGGGAATTGAGAAGGTTTCATGTTAAAAAAATGATTTTTCGATTTTATAAAAATGCGAGAATCAAAGTTGCGCAAGTGAAATACCCTTAAGGGGATAGTTTAAACCATGAGTTTAGTAATGGTAAAGTACTTGGGTTTTGTGAATGGATTATCAACCAAACTTTTGACTTAAGAGTTTAAGGAATGTCATGAGGGGATAAGTGACCAAGAGCGAGACATTTGATGTTTGTTAATAGAACGTTAGTGCTTAAGTTAATGGCACTTTAAATGATTACGCTAGGGGACTGATCGAGTATTTCTTTGTTTATAGATTCCCAGGAAAATTCTTGAACCCCTAACAACCAAGGACCCAAGGCAAGTTTTCTCATTCCATGTTGTGTTTCAATTACCTATACTGATGATTGCATA
This sequence comes from Heracleum sosnowskyi, assembly GCA_030848705.1. Taxonomy (NCBI): domain Eukaryota; kingdom Viridiplantae; phylum Streptophyta; class Magnoliopsida; order Apiales; family Apiaceae; genus Heracleum; species Heracleum sosnowskyi. The sequence continues at coordinate 70,610,055 of CM061242.1, forward strand.
TGATAGGATATCATGTATGCTTTCAAACCTTACATCGTACATAGATGTGGTTGTATTTAAAAATGTTGAAATTATAGTATATGCATATGATAGATGCATGCAAGTTTTCAAACCATACATCTGATATAAGATGCGGTTGTATTTGTGTTGTGATTGTGATATATAATGTTGTAAAGAGGATTATAAACTGATTACATTTTTGATAAAAAGCTTTATGAGATATAAACTGAGGTTTTTAAATATTAGATATAAACCGAGGTTTTTAAAGGCTCTAAGGGTAGAGCACTCGTACGATGATTTTAAAACATTAGACCGGGAGTCAAATCATTATTTTGTCTTGATTATACTATTAGAAGCTGGAGGGTTCCAGGGACAGCTATATTTTAATATATTGATTAAATATTCCAATATATATATATTATTGGATATTTAATGTGAGATATTTAAATAATATTATTAAAAATATAATTTGAATATTTATTTAATTAAGTGAATATTATTGTGAATATTCACTTAAGTGGAATTTATTGAATAATAATTCAATATTTATTATTTGAATATTTATTAAATATTCCCAAAAATGATTTAAAAATCATAGAACCTTATTTATATTATTATTTAAGGTTCCAATCGTTATTTAAAATATTTTCTGATCTCAAAAAGATTTATGTGACTACAGTAGGGGTTCCCAACTACTTTTAAATTATTTATCTCAAATGATGATTATGGTTTTGGACTTATCGAAAATTGGGAATCCATTCCAGGAAGTGAACATATGATTTCACTTGCTCCCGGGTCGTGATTTCAAAATTCCTGACATATTCCCTGTCAGTTGACAAGAGTCAACCCACATCGTGATTTACTCCTTTCAAACATTCTGGAGTAAGAAAATCTGAACTGTTGCAAAGTTTTGACCAGTATTTTGTACTTGGGGAACCAGGATTAAATTCTTATTCCCGTTTCATTGATTGTTCATACGGGACTAGGAGGGAACGTGTAAGAGGCTGTAGGACAGTCCATCAAATTATATGGCGTAAGAGGCTGCGGGGCAGTCCGGCAACTATCTCGCGTAGGAGGCCGTGGGACAGTCCAGCAGATACAAAGACCGTATGCGCCTAGGGTGATAATCATATTAAGATATCGTCCATCTACTAGTAGAAAAGCGTGAGTATGATACAACGACTGATCATCGTGTATCATGGTGTGTTCCAGAATGTCCCCTCCCTCCATTTGGAGTTGTGATGCACATTGTAACGAAAGCCTAGGTGTTGAGTTACTGATAATGTGACAGTGATTGAACAATGATGTTCCTCGTACAGTATTTGAACTGTATGACATGTTTTAACGAAAAGAATATCTCAATATATCATTCTGTATACGAATGAAGTTTTAAAAGTTTTGAATTATGATATCAGCTACATATATGATTATGCTGCTATATATTATTTTCGAGCTATAGTGCTCATTCTTGCTTCTTTTATATATCACAACACAACCGAGTCAAGAAGGTGTTCATTACTGATATTGTATAGTGTTTTGAACAGTATGAGATATCTAAATAGATATGCGTATGTATATATGTTGAGAAGGTATTTAAGATATGCAATATATTGAACTGTATGGTATTTTGAATGAATGGATAGGCTTTAAGCCTTGATTCCAATGTTAATATCTATTTTAAAAAGATATGTTTTGAGACTTGGTTTATTATATTGATACCAAGGATTTCTAAATGATTTACGAGAGTATTTGAGTATGATTATAAGTCATACAGTATTTTGAACTGTATATTATTTTGGGGTCAAACCCTAGTAGTGTTAAAACTTTGATCCTATATGGATTATCTACCTTAAAGGTTTAAAGATTTAAACTGGGATAGATTTCTTGCTGAGCGCTATTAGCTAATTCTTACTTAATTAAAACTTTCATCATGAAGAAAACATTGCTGATTCACCCCGTATTACGAGAGCAAGGGAATGGAGAGACCACCCTTGAGTTAGTTCAGCAGGATGGATACTGCCGGAGTTAGCAGAACAGTTGCAGATTGAATTAGTGAGAATTGTTTTCGAGTAGGTTTGCATTATTGAACCTTCTATAGAATTATGAGGTCTATTATTTTAACTTCAGGTAGAGGTTGTAAATAATAGATGAGATCCTGGATAGTACATTTGATTTGTAATAACAAGTGTTACTTATTGTTGCTCATTTCCAATGCTATAACTTGTGTGTGTGTGCGTAAGTGATTGGGGTCTTTGGAGTTGTGTTATTAGAATATGGTAAGTGATGCAAGTATTGTATGATTGATGGAGCGTGACAACCCAGATTCATGACCCCAGATTTAGGGGTGTTACAGTCATGGCATAACAAGAAACAATAATATGTGTCAACTTCCACAGCTGAGGCTGAGTACATAGCTGCTGGAAGTTGTTGTGCTCAAGTGCTTTGGATCAGGAACCAACTTAGAGATTATGGACTTGTGTTGGAAAGAATTCCTATCATTCCTGAACAAAGCACATTGACATCAGATACCATTTTATCAGGGAACATGTTGCAAATGACACTATTGAATTGCACTATGTTCCTACTGATAAACAATTAGCAGACATTTTTACTAAACCTTTGGTTGATGCCACCTTCACAAGGTTGGTTAGTGAGATTGGAAAGCTGAATTCCACACACATGTCAGTAGTAAATGTCCGAGTTCTGCACCAATAATGTGCTTTCACCATGCTTAAATCTCTAATATTTTAGTGGTAAAAACAGATGAAATGTGGTTTATAAACATTTCAGTCAGTTATTGCACATTTTTTAATTTGTGCCACAGAGCTTGGATGTGACAACCCAGGTCAAATCCTGAGCCTTTTTCGAAAATCGGGTCAAGTTCTGATTCAGAGTCCGAATAAGCCGAAGCCTACTGACCCAAATGCAGCCAACTTGGGTAACGACAAGCCCACCATAGGCCCCCAAAAGATCATGATTTATTGGCGCTTATTGGTAGTAGTACTTTGCCTTATAAACTGAACATAAGTCCCAAATCTACTCGATGTGGGATTGGGGTGTTACTGTTGGAACATATAAATCACAGTGTTGTGTTTTATGATATAAATTAAAGAGTTCGAAAAGAAGATTAACCTTAATCTCTACGGCGCAAGCGATTCAATTCCACGTCTTCTACTGAATTCCTTGATTCCCTTTGAGCGAAGTGTGGCCTTCGATCTCCCAAAGTTTCCTCTCCTCAAAGCCTCGAAATTCCAAAACCCTAGCTGCGTGCGGCTGCCCCTAGGTCTCAATTTCGATTTCTACTGTGTATTTTTTTCAGCTTTAAGGAGAACGAGAATATATATAGGTCGGGCCTTTCAATGACATTCTGGGTCAAGCCCAATGTCATTAAATATTAATTCAATCCACTAAATAATTAATATTTGCACTACCGTTCCTAATACCACAATTCTTTTATTATTTAATTCGGCTCCTATATTATTTGCTTATTAAATTCCCCACATTTAAGATATCGCATGTCCATTAATTAAATTAATCACTAACAATTAATTTAATTAATATCTTATTTATCCTTGATCATCCACTCAACCGTATAATTATGTGAGAAATTAATCTGCCTGCAGGGCTTCACATAATTATCTTTATGAGCTTTCAAGAGGACATCATCAACCCGACTATTATCAGGACATGGATTCCTTCTGTAATTAATATCTCACTCTGCATGCAATGTCATTGCTCAACACATAATATACATAATATTATAATTAATAATTAATTACATCTTATATGAATCAAAACATGTGCATTGCATACAAGTGTCAATCACTACATCCAGATTAAGAACCTAAGAAATAATAATATCACAGAATCTTAGTTCTTCTTAACTGTCAGAATAAAAGAACAATTCTAATATTTTGATCATGTTCAATATACACAAAGTATACAAGTATTATTCAATAGTCAAGATAAATTATTCCCAAATAATACTTCAGTCATTCCAGTTGATTGTCTAGTACCACTTAGACTGTGAAACTTTATTATATTATATATAGACACTGATAATCTAATATTCTGTTATCCCATTTGATACTAGATTATCCACAATAAATATGCAATCAAGATTCTCAATAAAATGGTCAATGTTTATATACTTCAAACGAATAGTTCAGTATAAAACCCAACAATCTCCCACTTATACTCAAGCTATTCTTTGAGTATATCAATGTTTATTACAAGCAATCCTGTAACACCCCAAGATCCGGGGTCAGGAATCTAGGTTGTCACGTCATCATCCAATCATATGTTACCTGTATTAACTCAATAATCCAATCAAATCACATCATAAACCCCAATCTCTAACTCACACAAGTTATAGCCTTAGAAACGTTACACAGCAACATTAGTTATTACAAACCAAATGTACTAATCAGGATCTCACACTATTAATCACAACCTCTACATGAAGTCGCATTAATAGCTAACATAGCTAAAGCCTATCCAACTTACTTCTGTAGTATCCATCCTGAGCTGAACTATCTCAAGGGTGAATCTTCTATTTCCTTTCTCTCATGATATGGAGCCAACTGACTATGTTCTCCTTGTACTGAAATATAATTTTTAAAAGCATGAATGAGCGAAAGAATGCTCAGCAAGTTAAGTAGTTACTAATATAAAGTCTTTCCAAAAATATAATAGTAGTACAAAGATCTTTCCAATATAAAGTATGCATACTTAATATGAAGTTTAGAATACCACCATATGAACGACTTTAGTTCATAGTTTTGAAAGTCACTATCCGTGACTTAGCACGGTCTTTAGAAACCACAAGTACGCAGTTCTAGATACTTCAAGATGAAGAACACTAGTTCACAAGTTTTAAAATATCGTTTGTCTTTCGTCAAAACATTTCATACAGTTCAAGATATTGTACCAAGAATATAATTTTCAACCACTGCCAACATTATCGATAACTCAGCACCTAGGCTTTCGTTACAAAGTTGCAGTACAATTCTAATTGGAAGAATGTGACTATACTGGAACACACTACGATACCCATTGATCAGTCGATGTATCGTAAATATAAATTCTCTAATAGTAGAAGGACGATTTCCTATTCGATTATCACTCTGGCCGCATACATGCCTATTATGCTACATGGCACCTGTTTCATTGCCGAGCATATGGTCACTACTTGGCACCTATTTCATTGCCAGGCAAGCCTTCATACTACCTGGCACCTGTTTCATTGCCGAGTATGACCTCATACTACATGACACCTGTTTCATTGCCGAGTATGAGTTACTTCCAGTCCCATGATGAATCCTATCCTTATATCTGGAACCGATTTCAATCGTCATTCCCCGAGTGTTACTAGCTCGTTGATAGGTTTAAGCTCACTACCATTCTTACTTCCGGAAGTGTTGAGGAAGTAGTAAAAATATGTGGGTTGACTTTTGTCAACTGATGAAGGATGTTTTATAGTTTAAGAAAAATCATGACCTGAGAGTTAATCAGAATAATCTGAAATTAGCGAGTTTGAAATTCTTTAATTTGGACAGGGTAGAAATCCCAAAATATGATTATCATCGAGGAATAGAGAGTAAAATCATTTGCTCGACTTCTAAAACTGGATTCCCAATTTTTGATGAGTCAGGAAATATTTATTCGTATTTACATGTTTTAAATAAACTCATAATAATATTTGGGAACCCCTGCTATATATAAATAATTTTTCTCAAGGTCAGAAAATATTTAAAATAATTAAAATAAGTCCTTAAATAATTTTTAAATAAGGTTTATGATTTTTAAATCATTTTAGAATATTTAATAAAAATTAAAATAATATTTATTAAATAAATAAGCAACTTGGAATATTTAATAAATATTTAAATAATATTTTTTAAATAATAAACAATTAAATAAATCCTCTTTAAATGAATATTCAACTAATATTCATTTAATTAAATAAATATTCCAATAATATTTATTAATATCATTTAACATCTTAAATATATTTAAAATATCCAACTTATATGTATTGGAATATTTTAAATCAATAATTGAAAATAACCTGTCTCCGGCAATCTCCGGGTTTTTATGACAGCGTTTATGAATTCATTTTTTTCCGACTCCCGGTCTAAGTTGAATATATAAAAATACACTCTACCCTGTAGAGCCTCATACACTCCGGTTTATATCTATATCGATATATAGCATATAAACAACCATTCAACATTTGAAAGCTTATACGATAAGTAAAACAGTTCATGCATTTGTAGCAGTTATATCACAACATCAACAGTTTAAAATATAGTCGAATACTTGAGCTTCGGGTTTTGAGAAAATTGCACGATACTTGTAAACAAGAGTATACATAGATATTTGAATAACCAAGTATTATATATTTGAAAATATACCTACTCTGAACAATAGAGTAAGGGTTAATAAACTTGCCTGATGTCCGAGCTCTAACTGAGTGTGGGTGTTTCTCTTCTAGTCCTGGAACCTTTACCAAGACAATACATAATCTTAATTAGTCACTTGATTTCCAGTTCACTTATTCTAAGTAAACTCTATTTTACCCGACTTTCACTCTCTCGGGTTCACTTAACTTACGATCTTCTTTATCGTTTAATAATCCTTTCTAGTCTCGTTCTTTACACCAATATGTTCTCTTGATAATCCTTAACAACTTTCGAGTTTTAGTCGACTCGATATTATCCTTTTTACTTAGCCAAAACGAATGGTCAAGGTAGTACCTCTAGAGTTGACTTTCCATAGAATCACTATTCCGCAACTCACACTCTAACAATTTTAATAAATCTAAAAATTGATAATTAATTACGAATGTTAGATCAGGATTCAATGATCGTCGGGATCTAGACTCAACTGATCAGGATTGCTGACGTCATCAGTATTTGCTCAAGCGTCAGTATCAGGATTGCTATCAGGATTTCTATCAGGACTGTGATCAGGATTGATCATCAGGACTGGAAGCTGATCAGGATTACAACTCTGAGTTATTTATGGAGTCTAGTTAAAGAAGGAAAGGTTATTTTGTCGGTTACTAGTTTATAGGAATGAAGTTGTCGGTTAGGATATGTTTCAATATAGTTTGTAATTGATTTGGACTTATCTTGTAATCGATAGAGAAGCTGTGTAGTATATAAACACAGTTTAGGTTTTGATTTTACATGAATCGCATACACGAGTATATTGTAACCTAGAAACTCTCAAGAACATCAGAATTTATCGAGAGAGTTTGTAACAGTTTTATATCAGATTTAATAAAGCTGTTATTATTCTTTCATATTTGTGATCTATATTTTATTAAGTCGAGAATCTTATACAATTGTATTCAACCCCCCTTCTACAATTGTTATTTACTGGGCAACAATTGGTATCAAAGCGAACTGATTTAAATTTGAATCAGATACGATCTAAGATGTCGACATTCAAATATGAAAGTATCAAAAATCGCATGCTGAAGAAAAACGAGTATCCTACATGGAAAGTGAAGATGCTGATGTACCTGGAAGCAACAGATCCTGATTGTTTAGACAGGATTCGTGATGGACCATATATGTAATATCCGTAAACTTTATTAATGATATAAATTATATTTTATGTGTAGAATAATTATTGTGGAGTATTTGGAGTCTTAATGGTTAAGGTTATTGAGTAATAGTATGTTAATTGTTGTGTCGAAAGCCCCTTTCGAATATCTTTTCATTTAGAAATATCTTCAGTTGTGAGCCCCGTTTTGAAAATTCAAGGGCCCCGTTAAAATTTTGTACATCATTACTATTCCTTCGTCATTCGTGTCCGAATCATTATCGGAAGATTTCTTCGTATCATTATATCCCTAATTATCCGATACTATCAATAGTATTCTTTTTATTCAAAAAGGAAAAAATTATTCCGTACCCTAAATGTTTAGGGCGATTGATATATCGTTCATATCAATAATACATCTGTTATAGCCCCAGTATTCTTGAGCATTCGTCATATAAATGATATGTACTGATATGGATAATTATCAGTCCTTGTGGATAACTATCACCTCGTAAAACGTGTATTTTACTTTATTAAAGATTAAAGCGATCCAATGGATCAATATCGATCCAAAAATGTCGTTTGGGGTATTATTTTCCACTAAGTATAAAAAGACGAATCGTACATTATCCTTCGTATAATCTGTATTACATATATACAAAAATATAAAAATTCCCGAACCGTGTTCTTCGTGTTCTTGAAGATTAAACTTAATCTTGGAAGTGTTATTGGAATCCAAATCTCAAGTTCAAGTACTCAAATCAAAGATCTTGAGCTCTAGTTTCAGAATCTTCTAACCGTTTCATCATTTGGTAATTTTTCGAATTTATATGAATTTTTCAATATTCGAATTAAAATTAGGGTTCTTGTTCGAATTGGGGATTTCTTTTCTGTTGATTCTCCGTTCAATTGATTGCTTCTAACATGTTCCTAGGGTTCTAATGAGTAGGAATTCATACTTTAATTTCATGTTTATGTTCGATTTTGAGAATTTCGATTTTAGGGTTTTTACCCGAAATTTCTTTTGAATAGTCCATTCATATGAATGATCTGACATAGTTTTTGATAGAGGACTTTTGTTGTATGTGTTCTTAGCTTCATTTTAACATAAAGAACATAGAGTTTCATGTACGATTTAGGTAGATCGGAAAATTTGTGTAAGGTCGCCGGAATTTGATCGGGATTGGGATTCCGGCTATGTTTTTGGTTTGTTTTGGTCGGAATGAATAGCTGAGTTTGTAAGCAATGTTTTGGTATAAAAAGCCCCAAATTCTGATGTGTTTTTGAGTCGCCGGATTCTGGAAAACCCACCGGAATCTGGAAAAATCCGGTTGTTCTTCCCGACCCGTTTTTGTTCTTCCCGACCCGTTTACCCGAATTTTTGACCCGGTTTCAATCTTCGAAACCCTAATTCATTTTCAGAAAATTGTTTTTGGATTTTATTTTAAATTTAATTCGAAAATAGTTTAAAATTTTATAAAAATCATAATTTTATTTTAAAAATACATTTTTAAATTCAGAAAATTTAGAAAAATTATAATTAATTATTTAAATTCGAAAACTGATTAAATTTAATTATTTTAATTATTTTTGATTAATAATTAATTTATTTAATTAATTGATTAATTCTTTTAATCAGTTAATTCTTATTAATTAATTATTAATTAGATTTAATTAATTTAAATTAAGTTTAATTATTTTCTAGCTTGATTTAATTATTTAAAAATAGTTTGAGTGTTTGGAAAGTGTCAATTAATTTTATATTAATTTAGTTAATTGTTTTTAAATACTTATATTGGGATTAATAATCCGATTTTTTATTTAAAAATTATTTGTGACTTATTTAAATTCAAATAAGCATCGAATATTGTTTTAAAAATGTTTATAAGTGCTATATGGTTTATATGAGTCGAATAATGTGTTTTATTGTCCGTAAATGCTTTGTATAAGGGCTAGTGTCTGAGTTTTGATTTTCGTAAAATAGAACGAGCGTCCGATAAATCCTAATAAATACCTGATTACTTGGTTAGACTTAAAAATGGTTATGAGTATATGTCGAAGATAGAACGAGGATAGTTAGACTTATTATTATGAGTTGTTTATTATAGAATCGAGTTCCCGAAGCAAGGGAAAGGAGAAGGTAGAGTAAGCAAGATAGACCGAAGTCAGCTACGTAGATCAGGCAAGTATCTGTGCATTTACTTGTTGATTCAATTGAAATTGTTTCCTATGATTATGCATGTTACCATCAGAACAATCCAGATTATTCAATCTTTACCCCGTATTTGAGCAACTGATGTTATTTCCTTGAATATTCCTAATTCTTTCATCTATCCGCCATCAAGTTGAATATCGGAAACCTTCACCTTCAATTTAGTTATATTGATGATAACCATTGATTACCTTCTTAATTGAGTACGTTGTACCATTGAAACCATTCCGAATCTATTTCTCGAACTTCATTTGATATTGAGCGGTTGAAGCTCTTTTGCAACTATTATCCCTTGTCATTGTGTACTTATGTACCATCGAAACCATTCCGAATCTATTTCTTGAACTTCATTTGATATTGAGCAGATGAAGCTCTTTTGTAACTATTATATCTTGTCATTGTATACTTATCTTGTGATGCATGTTATTGTTTATATTCTATAATAGATTTGGATTGTTTTTAAAATGGACCAATAATGGTCGGACCATATTCATGGTCAGAATAATTGAAGGCCAAGATGGCCATGGATCCTAGTGGAGGACTTTGCTATAAGCAAGTCCGGGGTTGATGCGTGACTGATCAGCAGCTCAACCTTTTGTTTTGAAAAATGTAGAAGTCCAATTCTAATCCCTTTTACTTTCACTGAGATTGTTAAAAAGCATATGTTTGGCTTAAACCTTGTTGATTCAGATAATTGTGATCTTCCTTTCATTATGGAACTGTGATTGATATATATTATGCTTGCTGAGCACTTGTGGCTCATACTTGTTTTGTTTCTAACCCTATTCCAGTGAAGCGAGAATATGAGCAGACACAGCGCGAGCGATAGTTCTCCAGCAGCTAGGAGACCACCTCGAGTGGTTGTCATTGGCAGGGTAGTTGTCTATTTTGTTAGTTAGACTAGATGTCTAGCTTTGAACTTTACGCTGTGTAATATTAATAACTCTGAAAACTGGTTTGTAATATAACTTAGAAGCTTGTTCAATGCCATAATCTGGATCCGGGGTCAAAGGATTTGGTCGTCACACTGCACTCTTAATCCAAACAACCTGTTCAATATAAAATCAACACAATAATAATAATATCTGTGACCCCAACTCTACCAAGAATCTTTAAAGGTTATAGTGCTAGAAACAAGAATCCAAATTTCATTACAACAATCTTTCTTCCTTACAACCATTCTCTTTACAAAAATTCTAATACACTAGTATAACTTCGATAAGAAGTATACCAGGCAACTAATCTTATACAATATATTATTCAATAGAAAACATCTATATACAAAACCTCTCACTAGCTCCAAATGCTCTGGATTAGAACGTCTTTACGCTAATATCTTTCCCCATCTCTGATCAGCTACGCGGACAACTCTCGCCAATACACCTTCTTTCCGGCAGGCTAAAATATATATAAATAAAACAAGTATGAGCGAATGAATTGCTCAGCAAGCGCATTATTAAATATAATACGAAAGGTTTCCAAAATAAACTTTGGATTTTCAAATAACTACTTTTGTTTTTGAACAATTAAAATCTCTAAAATTTTCAAATTAAGTTTGGTAATTTACCACAATTTCTCATTCAGTTTCTCGCAACCGAATAGTTTTAAAACACAAAAGATTTATATTGGTCGTTACGATGACCGAATCAACAGTATCTACAATAGCATGTAGAAAATATGAAATAAATATAACTCATACGTCTTCAAGACCATAGCTTGTACAAAAATACTAATTTTTAAGATAAAAGATCTATTCACAACATTTTCTGAAACCAACAACTCTGGAAGGTTAGAATAATCAAGGGGTAAGAATGAGCCAACACGCTCGGTCAAGGAATAAAGAACGCACTTCGAGACTTCAACATGGTACCGACTGGATATGCGGTATGAATAAAACTCATCAAGATAGATATCTCACGACTGCCAATGGAATCAAGGAAATGGATTTCGACTATTTGGAATCCAAATGAATTAAGAGTAAGTGATTTTAGCAAGATTGAAACCACCATTTATTAATCAACAACCAACAATTTTACGCAACGAATAAACCTGAATATCAGGTCATAACTCACAAGTACAAAACATATGGATGTAACTCATCCCATAAATAAGAATTAATATTAGAATTGGATTTTTAACATTTATCAAATCAAAGGTTGTGATGCTGGCCAGCCACGCATCAACCCCGGACTTGCTTATAGCAAAGTCCTCTACTGGATCCTAGGCCAATCTGGGCCTTAATTTATTCCGACCATCAATATGGCCCGACCAATTACTGGTCCCATTTAAAAACATTCCAATCCTATATTATATATATATACGTCAGGTGTCAGAACAATTGACAACCTTCCTTCGACAATCAGGTGTCGGAAGAATCGACAACCTAATACAACAATTGCTGGAAAACTCACGTTCCAGGAAACAGTTCAATTATGAAGAATCCATTAAGGAATAACAATATAATCTAGTATCGACGAGATCGACACAATATGGGGAGGTGCATATGAAAAGTGACAATATAATAAGCATCGACGAGTTCGATGTAACAACTGGGATATAATGAAGAATAAACAATGACATGCTCAACAAGATTTAGTCTGATATGAAACAGGCATTATGATATCAACAGAATTTGTAATAACTCAATATAGAATAGGGTTCAAAGAATAAACAATAACATGCTTAACAATATTGAATCTGATATGAAACAGACAATATGATATCAACAGAAAAGGGTAACAAGTCAATATAGAGTAGGGTTCAAAGAACAGGCTCTAGATGGCCTCAATAGTTCAAATCATCACATTATGGAAGAATTAATTAAGGTTTACCAATCTTGTAAATGACAAGATCAACAAGTTCAAGTTTAAGAAGAATTTAAGGTGAAGTTTATAAATGAAGAAAACAAGGGTTTATCAACTTCTGACAGAAATAGTTCAAGTCCTTCGAACATGTACTTATAATAGATAAGCCTTGTACTTGAAGGAAGTAAACTAAATCATGCACATCATATATGAATTCGAATCAGGGAATGGATCAGATGATCGCATTAATAAGAAAGGATAACAAGGTTTGCATAGGTGCAAGGTGAAAAATGGAATACTTGAAGGGCAAGCAACACCACTTCAGAATTTCAGAATAAGTTTTCCCTCATAGGGTTCACAAGTTCCCGCTCATCTAGGGTTGGTAATATTCCAACCTAATGTTTTAAAATCATGTCTTTTAAAGAAAGCCTTAGTATACGGCCCATAATTATCTCTTCAAACTTTTCAATATAATAAGTATATCTTTCCAATCAATATGAAAATATGAATCTAAACTCAAAAGGTATAAAAGAGTACTCGTCAATTTACGAGATTAAATAACATACTTGCAATTCAATGCAAAGAAATCAACATTTGAAAATTCAGTAATAAGCATTCAACATGCATACTAATAATTCAAGATAATATCCCTTAATTAATAAGCAAGGGTATAAACACTTGCCTCTGGTCCTTAGCTATTTCGTAATGCTGAAACAATACGATCCCTCCTTATTCTGTCTTATCGCACGATTCTCGACTTCCGTCCTTCTTTGCTTTAACGCTCTTGCGAATACCACTAGTCTGCTTCTACCATTTCGAATCCACGTGCCAGCCTCGATAGTCAAACATGAGACGGTACTTAGTCTTCAACGTATAATCCTCATATTTCATAAATGATTGTAACTTAACTTCGACGCACTTACCGATCTTACCGATATCTTTGTTGCATAAACATCCACATCTCAATTGATAGACCAATCGCAATCAACCACATAAGTAATCCACGTAACTCGCTTGACGACAATCCCCATACTATAAAAAGTCAACATCCAAGTCAATGGCCTCGTAAATCTCACTTTCTAACATAACCGACAAATTTCTATCCCATCTACCCCTCGTGATAACATTAGACACAACCAATTACTCAAACAAGTCTCAACACAATTTATTCGCATGCATGACTCAACAACAGATAATTCACATCATTCACATAACACATTTAAACAAGTAACCGGTTACGTATCGGACGCCCGGTCTAATTTATAATATTTAAAACTCGTATACTAGCCCTAGTACGGGCATATACTGACTATAAAACACATTACACAACTCATACAAACCATATAGCACTTATAACTATTTTTAAAACATCACACGAAACTTATTTGAATTTAAATAAGCCACAAACAATTTTTTAAATCAAAAATCGGATTTTTAAATCCAATATAAGTATTTTAAATGCAATTAAATCAATTAATAAAATTAATTGACACTCTTTAAATGCTCAAACTATTTTTAAATAAATAAACCAAGCTAGAAAATAATTAAACTTAATTTTAATTAATTAAATCTAATTAATAATTAATTATTAAGAATTAACTGATTAAAAGAATTAATCAATTAATTAAATAAATTAATTATCAATCAAAATAAATAAAATAATTAAATTTAATCAATTTTCGAATTTAAATAAATATTTATGAATTTATAAAAAATTTGGAATAATAAAATGTATTTTTAAATTAAAGATATGATTTTTAGAATTTTTAAAACAATTTTTGAATTATTTTAAAAATTAAAATCCAGAAACAGTTTCTAAAAAGCAATTAGGGTTTTAACAGATCAAAACCGGGTCGGGGGTTGGATCCCAAAACGGGTCGCCAAGAAAAGTTTCCGGGTCGGCCAAGAACACCACCGGAAAACTGGGTTTCCCAGTTTCCGGCATGGTTCCGGCCACCGGAAACTTTTCCGACTAAACCCCACGAACTCAAACTCACGGATTTCTCTTCGTTCTTAACCCCCACAATCATCACAATACTACCAAGTACCATAACACAATGAAACTGGCTCGACTTCTGGCCGAAATCACGAACTCCGACGGCGGCGGCCGTTTTCCGGCCATCCATAAATCTCAACCAAACATCAAACTAATTACATGTTTCGATTCCACATCCTACGATCTATCTAATCGCTAGAACACAATCAAGAACCCCTCAACGGATCAAAAGTCCGGCCAAAACTTAAAGAAAACCGGCGAGCTTCGAATTTCCGATTTGCTCGTTTCCAAACTCCAAAAATCAATTAAAAATCATCAAAACACTCAGCACAACACATACAACTTATTCATATAATCAATTATTAAGAACAATCACAAACACAGTTTTCCCCAAATTAAATCAAAAAAATTCGAATTAATTAAATAATTAAAAATAAGAAAATCTCAGAAATCTTACCCACATGAAATTTGATGATGGATTTGGATAGAGGATGATGAGAGATTCGATTTGGTTACAAGAACATCGAAATCAGATTCCGATAACGCTTTCAAAATTGAGTTTGATTCTCAAGAACACGAAGAACACGTTTAAGGGGTTTTTAGATTTTTAACTGTAATTAAGCTTTATTACACGCAAAACAAAGTACGATTTGCCTTTTTATATTAAACGGAAAATAATACCCCAAACGACATTTTTGGATCGATACTGATCCGATGGATCGCTTTAAATACAATATAACAGAATATATGCTTTAAACCTTTAATAAAGCAGAATACACGTTTCACGAGACGATAAGCATCCATAAAGTACGGATAACTACAAGTATCGTTTAATTCAAAATATACGAACCAAAATACCTCCATTGCGAATATTTTCGAATACTTCCCACTTTAACGAATGAAATATTGGTACGAACGATATACCAATTTCCCGAATAATTTGGGAACGATCCAAATTTTCTTTTCAATAATTAAAATAAAATAAAATAGTATAACATCCTTTTCAAACTAATTTCAAATTCCCCACACATTTCACATAGCACCACAATATCACATATTCAATCATTTAACGAATAACTTAGCACGTTTAAACAGATAATTCATTTAATAACCCTTAATATGAAATTAAAATTTCATTTCACATCACATAATAACACGTAATTTTCCCGGATCTTACATCCTTTCCCCCTTAACAGGATTCTGTCCTCAGAATCAGCTTACGCAAACACAGGTGGACATTTTCCAACATCTCATTTTCAAATTCCTATGTTGACTCTTCAACCTTAGGATTTCTCCTCATACTCATACTAATTTGACTCCTCTATTACTCATCACTCTCTCATACTGACTCAATATCTCAATTGGTTACTCAACATAAAACAATTTAACTAAATCTCTATAGGTTCGTATTTTATGAAATACACTATGAATACACCACTCATGGAGTGGTACGCAAACTTATACGCAACTTTCCTAACACGCAGTAAACCGACATAAGGTAGCAATTCAAAATTGTCATAATAACTGTTGTCGTAAGAAAATCTAATCAACGGTAAATGGTCCTTCCAATTACCTTAAAAATTTAGTACACAACCATAGTCTGTCTGAATTATTTAATTAAGTCGCGGATCTCTGTCAAATACAATTGAACCCGTCATTCCATGTCGTACTCTTATCTCATTCAAATAGAGACGAACCAACTCACCCAATGAATACCCCTCATTAATCGGTCAATAATAACTCAAATAATATCATGATAAGCTCTAGGCCTTAACAACTCTACTACACAGTTTATCTTAACATGTCTCCACTTCCAATTGGGAATCTCTTTAGTCGTAATTGTCTACTACATCTCTGTTGTTCTGTCTTCCTTTTCTAGCATCCCAAGCACTTAAATACTCACTAATATTAATATCCTTTTAAACCTCTTTTATGTCCTTACATTTCCTTCTTATCCATTATACTCTCTCGCTCCTTCCTGTAATTGAATTCCATTTCTCTTTCCACAACTCTTTCCTTTATGTAGCCCTTTCTCTTTAATCAATCCTGGTTGAATCCTTATTTTCTGTCATTCCTTCTAGTTGATCTCTTGTTATCATAACCTTAAAACTCCATCCTTTCTAATCCTTGAACCGAAGATATTTACGTCTCTAATCTCCCTTTTTCTACTCATACTATCAGCCATCCATATTCTTGGGTCAACTCTATCTACCTTCAATATATTTAACAACTGCTTTCAACGATCACATACCTTTTATGCCAATTAACTCTTCAGCTGAAAACAACCCATCATTACCTTATCCATTGCCTTTAAATCCTTATTAACACCTCTTCGTCTTCTTTTCCTATTTACAATTGGGAGAATATTCCTTATCAACTTGGTGACTTAATCCCATATCTTTAAAATTGTTCTACCTAGTTCCAATAACTTAATTGCTCTCCATCTGATTCCTAAATAATTCAGAAGATACATTCACAGTAACACTCATGACACCTTTTCCATGGTTCCATCTCATTTCCCAAACAGCTTGATCAACTCGACATTATCTTGATTCTCATTCTATACATCCACATTGGCTAGTAAGGTCTACCTAACTATCGTGAGCAAAAGACTTGCAATCATATCATACAATCCTGAAATACTCAAAGATCAACTCATTCTCCATTATTAGCCTATCATCAAATCTTAAAAGTTCTTCTCATTGAGACAAAAACCTATTATGTCCATCTTCCACAACACGGGATATCATTAGCACAATTACACATTTTTCCCCAAATTTCCAATCAACTCTTGAATTATCTAACTTCACCTTTCCACATCGTAATGTTAATCGATAGAGAGAGAACAACTGGCTTCGTTATATGTTACTAGTATTCTAATCGCATCGTAATCCGCTTTCGCTCGTGGTGATTCAATCGCAAATTCTTCGTTCATTATGGTAGGGTAATTTTCAGTTCACCCTAATGGCATACCTCCCAGATTATTTGGTATAACAAAACTTCATGATATTTTGAAGTGAAAGATTCTATAACGTAGCAAATGTCCCACAATTGGGGTTACCAAATCTGCATATTCCAAAGCAAACATTATTGGAAGTGAAAGAATTACTGAGAGACCAATTTGATCACATGAACTCAATGTTGTGTGTCTCTATTAAGACAGTACTAAAGGTAATTAGCCTTCTTGTATTTCACAACACACAAGTGACGGTGTCCCGTCAGACTTCTATCACATAGACAGATAGTCCTTGTGTCCCCTATAAATAGGGTTGTTTACCTCAGTTGGAGTAGAGAAATATAAAAGAAATTTAGAGTCGGAATGACAACCAGGGCCTTTCGATAAGAAATCTCAAATACACACCTTGGATTGAAATTGAATAGATTCCAAAGGTGTTATTTCAGAAAAGAAGAACATCCAGAAAGGAAGTATCAACAAATAGTGTTACATCACAATTAGAGTTATCCACTCCGGAAGAATAAAGGAGTTGGAATTCGAATAGCATATTTTCAACAGGCTTCACAAATTTGAAATAGATATCACAACAACCTCTGATGCAATTGCAATCATGATTGATCAAAAGTATCAAGTACAAGGTCAAAAGGTGGAATATATTCGCCAACACAGCTTCGCTTAAAGAAATGTCAAATATTTCCTTAGGATGGGAAGGTATTACCAAGGTCTTCACATATGACTCCTCCGTCGACTCCTTCGATAGCTCGTTATTCGATTTCAACCCTTCTTCTCCACGTTATTCGATTTCAGCCCTTCTTTTCCACGTTATTCGATTTCAGCCCTTCTTTTCCACGTTATTCGATTTCAGCCCTTCTTTTCCACGTCGCAAGGTTATCAATATCGTACGTCGTCGTCGACTCGTAATAGTCCTCGAAGATTCCGCCATAGACGTCTACAAACGCAAGAAGTTCTATCCATTTCAGCACAACTATCTCAATCAAATACCTCCATCTCAACTCACTCAGCGGTACTATATCCAATAGTCCAATACGAACTCTAAATGAGCTCTGACGTTCCTTATATAACTATATACACTCCCACACACTCTCGTTTCTAGTTTTACTATAACCCTTGCTCTGATACCAACTGTAACGCCCCCAAATCCGGGGTCAAAGGATTTGGTCGTCACACTGCACTCTTAATCCAAACAACCTGTTCAATATAAAATCAACACAATAATAATAATATCTGTGACCCCAACTCTACCAAGAATCTTTAAAGGTTATAGTGCTAGAAACAAGAATCCAAATTTCATTACAACA
This sequence comes from Heracleum sosnowskyi, assembly GCA_030848705.1. Classification (NCBI taxonomy): domain Eukaryota; kingdom Viridiplantae; phylum Streptophyta; class Magnoliopsida; order Apiales; family Apiaceae; genus Heracleum; species Heracleum sosnowskyi. The sequence continues at coordinate 70,628,896 of CM061242.1, forward strand.
ATCTTTCTTCCTTACAACCATTCTCTTTACAAAAATTCTAATACACTAGTATAACTTCGATAAGAAGTATACCAGGCAACTAATCTTATACAATATATTATTCAATAGAAAACATCTATATACAAAACCTCTCACTAGCTCCAAATGCTCTGGATCAGAACGTCTTTACGCTAATATCTTTCCCCATCTCTGATCAGCTACGCGGACAACTCTCGCCAATACACCTTCTTTCCGGCAGGCTAAAATATATATAAATAAAACAAGTATGAGCGAATGAATTGCTCAGCAAGCGCATTATTAAATATAATACGAAAGGTTTCCAAAATAAACTTTGGATTTTCAAATAACTACTTTTGTTTTTGAACAATTAAAATCTCTAAAATTTTCAAATTAAGTTTGGTAATTTACCACAATTTCTCATTCAGTTTCTCGCAACCGAATAGTTTTAAAACACAAAAGATTTATATTGGTCGTTACGATGACCGAATCAACAGTATCTACAATAGCATGTAGAAAATATGAAATAAATATAACTTATACGTCTTCAAGACCCATAGCTTGTACAAAAATACTAATTTTTAAGATAACAGATCTATTCACACCATTTTCTGAAACCAACAACTCTGGAAGGTTAGAATAATCAAGGGGTAAGAATGAGCCAACACGCTCGGTCAAGGAATAAAGAACGCACTTCGAGACTTCAACATGGTACCGACTGGATATGCGGTATGAATAAAACTCATCAAGATAGATATCTCACGACTGCCAATGGAATCAAGGAAATGGATTTCGACTATTTGGAATCCAAATGAATTAAGAGTAAGTGATTTCAGCAAGATTGAAACCACCATTTATTAATCAACAACCAACAATTTTACGCAACGAATAAACCTGAATATCAGGTCATAACTCACAAGTACAAAACATATGGATGTAACTCATCCCATAAATAAGACTTAATATTAGAATTGGATTTTTAACATTTATCAAATCAAAGGTTGTGCTGCTGGCCAGCCACGCATCAACCCCGGACTTGCTTATAGCAAAGTCCTCTACTGGATCCTAGGCCAATCTGGGCCTTAATTTATTCCGACCATCAATATGGCCCGACCAATTACTGGTCCCATTTAAAAACATTCCAATCCTATATTATATATATATACGTCAGGTGTCAGAACAATTGACAACCTTCCTTCGACAATCAGGTGTCGGAAGAATCGATAACCTAATACAACAATTGCTGGAAAACTCACGTTCCAGGAAACAGTTCAATTATGAAGAATCCATTAAGGAATAACAATATAATCTAGTATCGACGAGATCGACACAATATGGGGAGGTGCATATGAAAAGTGACAATATAATAAGCATCGACGAGTTCGATGTAACAACTGGGATATAATGAAGAATAAACAATGACATGCTCAACAAGATTTAGTCTGATATGAAACAGGCATTATGATATCAACAGAATTTGTAACAACTCAATATAGAATAGGGTTCAAAGAATAAACAATAACATGCTTAACAAGATTGAATCTGATATGAAACAGACAATATGATATCAACAGAAAAGGGTAACAAGTCAATATAGAGTAGGGTTCAAAGAACATGCTCTAGATGGCCTCAATAGTTCAAATCATCACATTATGGAAGAATTAATTAAGGTTTACCAATCTTGTAAATGACAAGATCAACAAGTTCAAGTTTAAGAAGAATTTAAGGTGAAGTTTATAAATGAAGAAAACAAGGGTTTATCAACTTCTGACAGAAATAGTTCAAGTCCTTCGAACATGTACTTATAATAGATAAGCCTTGTACTTGAAGGAAGTAAATTAAATCATGCACAGCATATATGAATTCGAATCAGGGAATGGATCAGATGATCGCATTAATAAGAAAGGATAACAAGGTTTGCATAGGTGCAAGGTGAAAAATGGAATACTTGAAGGGCAAGCAACACCACTTCAGAATTTCAGAATAAGTTTTCCCTCATAGGGTTCACAAGTTCCCGCTCATCTAGGGTTGGTAATATTCCAACCTAATGTTTTAAAATCATGTCTTTTAAAGAAAGCCTTAGTATACGGCCCATAATTATCTCTTCAAACTTTTCAATATAATAAGTATATCTTTCCAATCAATATGAAAATATGAATCTAAACTCAAAAGGTATAAAAGAGTACTCGTCAATTTACGAGATTAAATAACATACTTGCAATTCAATGCAAAGAAATCAACATTTGAAAATTCAGTAATAAGCATTCAACATGCATACTAATAATTCAAGATAATATCCCTTAATTAATAAGCAAGGGTATAAACACTTGCCTCTGGTCCTTAGCTATTTCGTAATGCTGAAACAATACGATCCCTCCTTATTCTGTCTTATTGCACGATTCTCGACTTCCGTCCTTCTTTGCTTTAACGCTCTTGCGAATACCACTAGTCTGCTTCTACCATTTCGAATCCACGTGCCAGCCTCGATAGTCAAACATGAGACGGTACTTAGTCTTCAACGTATAATCCTCATATTTCATAAATGATTGTAACTTAACTTCGACGCACTTACCGATCTTACCGATATCTTTGTTGCATAAACATCCACATCTCAATTGATAGACCAATCGCAATCAACCACATAAGTAATCCACGTAACTCGCTTGACGACAATCCCCATACTATAAAAAGTCAACATCCAAGTCAATGGCCTCGTAAATCTCACTTTCTAACATAACCGACAAATTTCTATCCCATCTACCCCTCGTGATAACATTAGACACAACCAATTACTCAAACAAGTCTCAACACAATTTATTCGCATGCATGACTCAACAACAGATAATTCACATCATTCACATAACACATTTAAACAAGTAACCGGTTACGTATCGGACGCCCGGTCTAATTTATAATATTTAAAACTCATATACTAGCCCTAGTACGGGCATATACTGACTATAAAACACATTACACAACTCATACAAATCATATAGCACTTATAACTATTTTTAAAACATCACACGAAACTTATTTGAATTTAAATAAGCCACAAACAATTTTTTAAATCAAAAATCGGATTTTTAAATCCAATATAAGTATTTTAAATGCAATTAAATCAATTAATAAAATTAATTGACACTCTTTAAATGCTCAAACTATTTTTAAATAAATAAACCAAGCTAGAAAATAATTAAACTTAATTTTAATTAATTAAATCTAATTAATAATTAATTATTAAGAATTAACTGATTAAAAGAATTAATCAATTAATTAAATAAATTAATTATTAATCAAAATAATTAAAATAATTAAATTTAATCAATTTTCGAATTTAAATAAATATTTATGAATTTATAAAATTTTCGGAATAATAAAATGTATTTTTAAATTAAAGATATGATTTTTAGAATTTTTAAAACAATTTTTGAATTATTTTAAAAATTAAAATCCAGAAACAGTTTCTAAAAAGCAATTAGGGTTTTAATAGATCAAAACCGGGTCGGGGTTGGATCCCAAAACGGGTCGCCAAGAACAGTTTCCGGGTCGGCCAAGAACACCACCGGAAAACTGGGTTTCCCAGTTTCCGGCATGGTTCCGGCCACCGGAAACTTTTCCGACTAAACCCCACGAACTCAAACTCACGGCTTTCTCTTCGTTCTTAACCCCCACAATCATCACAATACTACCAAGTACCATAACACAATGAAACTGGCTCGACTTCTGGCCGAAATCACGAACTCCGACGGCGGCGGCCGTTTTCCGGCCATCCACAAATCTCAACCAAACATCAAACTAATTACATGTTTCGATTCCACATCCTACGATCTATCTAATCGCTAGAACACAATCAAGAACCCCTCAACGGATCAAAAGTCCGGCCAAAACTTAAAGAAAACCGGCGAGCTTCGAATTTCCGATTTGCTCGTTTCCAAACTCCAAAAATCAATTAAAAATCATGAAAACACTCAGCACAACACATACAACTTATTCATATAATCAATTATTAAGAACAATCACAAACACAGTTTTCCCCAAATTAAATCAAAAAAATTCGAATTAATTAAATAATTAAAAATAAGAAAATCTCAGAAATCTTACCCACATGAAATTTGATGATGGATTTGGATAGAGGATGATGAGAGATTCGATTTGGTTACAAGAACATCGAAATCAGATTCCGATAACGCTTTCAAAATTGAGTTTGATTCTCAAGAACACGAAGAACACGTTTCAGGGGTTTTTAGATTTTTAACTGTAATTAAGCTTTATTACACGCAAAACAAAGTACGATTTGCCTTTTTATATTAAACGGAAAATAATACCCCAAACGACATTTTTGGATCGATACTGATCCGATGGATCGCTTTAAATACAATATAACAGAATATATGCTTTAAACCTTTAATAAAGCAGAATACACGTTTCACGAGACGATAAGCATCCATAAAGTACGGATAACTACAAGTATCGTTTAATTCAAAATATACGAACCAAAATACCTCCATTGCGAATATTTTCGAATACTTCCCACTTTAACGAATGAAATATTGGTACGAACGATATACCAATTTCCCGAATAATTTGGGAACGATCCAAATTTTCTTTTCAATAATTAAAATAAAATAAAATAGTATAACATCCTTTTTAAACTAATTTCAAATTCCCCACACATTTCACATAGCACCACAATATCACATATTCAATCATTTAACGAATAACTTAGCACGTTTAAACAGATAATTCATTTAATAACCCTTAATATGAAATTAAAATTTCATTTCACATCACATAATAACACGTAATTTTCCCGGATCTTACAACTCATCACTTCAAGCAAGGATTGGATGGACTCTTCCTCAGAATCTGACAATGAGGTAGTCAACTATGCCCTAATGGCCAATACTGATGAAACTGATGTTCTTGATGAAAAGGTAACAAATACTGTTTTTGATTTTGATACTGATAATGCCTCTGAGTTAAGACATTTTCTAAAGTCATTGCATATTAGCTTTAGAAGTCAAACTGGTGAGAATACTAGGATCTTATCTGAGATGTCTGAACTTAGAAAAAGGAATGAGTATTTAGAAGCTGAATTTTCTTTTATGCAAGAAGTACAAAAAGAGTGTGATAATGCTAAACATATGCATTTAGAGATGAAATTTAAGTGTACTGCTCTTGAAAAGGAACTTGAATATGCTAATGAGAAAATCAGAACCTGGACAGATTCTGGAAGGAAATTTCATGAAATCAATACTTCTAAGAATTGGAAAGAGTGTCTAGGGTATAAGTCAGATGAAGATAAGAAATTGAAAGAGAAAGTTGTTATAGACAAGACAGCTAATCCAATGACCTATAGACATGTGATAGACAAGACCAAATCAAAGATTAAGCCTGTTAAATTTGTTTTTGGTAAAGATCCCAATTCTACTTTTGAAAAGGGATCTACTTCTGTTACACTACGCCATAAGTGGGCTACAGCAACACCTGAAAAAGTGTGGTTATAGCCCAAAAAACTGTTGGTAAAAGGAAAAAAACAGGCTATGGCTACACTTTGACCAAATTTGAGGGTGTTAGAAAAATGGCCGCTACCATAGGGGTCTACGCCAACACTTTTGTGGTTTTTGGTAACATGGGAGAAATGTGTAGGTGTAGACCCCTACGCCAACACTTTTTATTTCTGTGGCTACATATTATTAGTTGTTGCTATAGATCTATGCCTACACAGTTATCTTTGTAGTAACACTCCTAATAGTATTGCTATAAACCTATACCAACACATTTTTAGTACTACTGTAACACAAAATTATGAAACACTTTGATGTTTTTACCAACACCCTTACGACTATCCCTACACTTTTTCTTAAACATTTTTAGATTTTGTGCCAACACTTTGCTATACTTTTGCCAACACATAAAGACTAAATACTTTGGAGTCAATGGTTACACTTTGCATGCTTTTTACCAACACTTTAAATACAGAATGACAACATATGACATTGAAATATAGAACTTCCCATTCAAAATATTACCAAACATTCCAATACATAAACAGGCTCTCTAGAAGCCATTTCAATACATAAAAAACCATCCAAAATAACATCAACTCCACAAACCATTCCAATCAATCATCCATCTACTACATAAACCAAACCAACATCCAAAACCTAACTAAAATACTACGAAATAGCTAAGCAGCCAATACAATCATTATTTGCTCTCTCTGCCATCTCGGCAGCGTCCCGTGCTTCCATCTTCTTCTTCTTCTTCCATTCTAAGAATAACTCAGGAGTCATGGGAGTTGAAGTAATTACTTTAGTACGCTGAAATCGAAGAATCAATCTTGTCAGAAATCATCAAATGGGAAAAACGAGAAAAAGGATTCTTCCTCAATCTTTAGATGTGATTAGTGATAGCCAATTACGTGTTTTACAAAAAAAAAAAAAACTTTGTCCATTGCCACATTATTACGATAATGCTCCATTTTAGTGGACGTTGCATGAACTTGCCTCATGGAAAAATATTCCAACAACACAGAAGTACAACTTTTGTTCTATGACAAACAATTAATCTGGTCTTTAAAGGTTTCAAAGCATGCATTCAATTTCCAGAAACAGAATATAGTAATTAGTGAGCAAGTCTTTGTACGCATACTTGATCGCAATGAAATTCAGAAAGAATACTATTAAGACATTGGGCTTTAACTTTCATTCTAAATAAACCTTTTAACAATTCATCAAAATCAGGTACTAAAGTTTGTTAAGAGTTAAAGATATAACACACATTTTTTTTTCTTTTTTTATTTGTTGCTGGGAGTCCCTAGGTGCCTCGCTCTAGGACATGTAACTCTTAATCAATTTACTCAAACTAGTTCAATCTTTTTGCTGAGTAATCTAGACACTCCAGGCTACGACATCACAAAATATTAAAATATAATATGAAATATACAATGTATGGCATTGGTTTAAAGTCTGCCCTTGTCCGCTGTCCAGAATCAGCATGAGTACGCAATGCAAAATCTGTTATAACTCAAGTTTCATGAGTCTGGTGCCTAATATATTTTATGGGCATATTGTCAATACTCTAAACTACAATTTCTGTTCTTTGACCGAGAAGTAATTATGTTTTTAAGACTCCCAAAACAGACATTTAATCCAAGGCAGAAATTCTGAAATTTGCAGATTTCTGGAAGTTTATTATATTTCTAGGACCTTTACACCCACAAATTAATTATAAAAATTACCAAAATTGATAGGCCTCTGGATTAAAGGATTAAAGGATCAGGGACAACTTTTCTTCTAGACACTACTATTTATTTTAAGAGGAAATGTTCTGCTATTTATTTTAAGCAAGGTGTTTGCAACTTTTTTATCGCACATCGAAATCTGGGTGGCATTTTATTTGATTGATAAGTTTAAGTGCATCAACCAAGTGCAAGAACACAGGAGTATTATTTTCTAAAGGTGTGAATTGCATACGGGATAGTGTACCTTGATTTCCCCTTTGAAATATGCTTGAATTTCGATCAGGACTCAAAATTTGAAATTAATTATCACAGTACATTGAAATATGTTATTCTGGAAAATTCAGAAAATGCAGCAAAGTTGAGTTGTATATTAATAGGAGTACCTGCTTCTCCAGCTTTTCAGAGAGCCAATTCACTGTCATTGATGATGTCTTCAGCATACTGTCAAGAATAACAAATTGTTATCATCTTCTGCCAGAAAAGATAAATCCTGCAACAACAAAAAAGGTGAATATAGGAAATCATATTACAATACCAAGAGAGTATCACTCAAGATTTTGAGAAACTGCAACAAACAAAAAGGTGAATATAGGAAATCATATTACAATACCAAGTACTCCCGAAGCCAATGTTAAGTCACTTTGGGAAGATGATGTTCATCCACATTATGTCATGAGACGCTATGCTGAATTCACAGCTTCACTGATTCACCTTAATGTGGAATATGGAGATGGTCAGGTAATATATATGTCAAAGTTTGTGAATACCTACTCTCCTGCAATAGCAGTGACCTTGTGCATGGAACTTATGTTTCTATCCGGCATTATGCTTCTCAATGTTTTAGCTTGAACTAAACATGGAAAGACTTCGAATGGCTGGCTGTTGATGACTTGCTTGTCAGGCTTGCACAAACATTCCCCAAGCCAAAGCTACAGACAGTGTTTCTAATAAATAACTATGACATGACAATTGCTGTATTCAAGGTATATACCGAATATTTTTTGTTGCTTAATTAACTAGGTCGCATCTGTTTATACACACTTTTGTAGGTGAGTACATTGAAAGAAATTTCTACTGTTTATAATTTCTAGCAGTTTATAATCGAGTGGTCGAATGTTTTATTGTTTAGTACTATATTCTCGAAATATTTACAATAGCTTCGTTTTCCAGGAAGCTAGTGAAGATGGGAAAATCCAGATGCACTTTGAAGAACTTTTGAAAAACAACAGAGCTGTATTTGTGGTAAGTATCCACTTAATAAGAAATAGCTTATTTTTGTAACTCTAGAAAGAGCCCATTTGGGTTCACTTAAAATAAGTTACTTATAACTTGTTGTACTTATATATTCACTTTAAGTTAAAACTGAAATTTTTACTTTAAGTTGGATGTACCTGTTTGGGTGATTTTACTTCAAAGTGAATTTAGTGTTTGGAAATTTTACTTGAACTAAATTTTGACTTAATAAAATAAAGGTACTAAATATCCAACTCAATGATTCAAGAAAATATCGTCATAGTGTTGTGTATATATAGGGTTTGTTGAAATAAGCAAGGACCGTACCCAGGCTTGTACAAATAATATATATATTAACAAAGTAAAAAAAAACTCAATATTTGTTCATTTTTTCTTGTAGGAGGAACTACTGCTAGAGCATTTTAGCAATCTTATAAAGTTTGTCAAGAACAGAGCCTGTAAGCTTCTGATACAAATTACTTTCCAATTGTCTAATATGTATAAAAGCCTGTTAGTTTTTTTACCAATTTGCAATTTATTACCAGCCGAGGACTCGAGTTCTGGTTCTAAGAAGCCAATTACTGTTGCTGAAGTGGAGCCACTCGTAAAAGACTTTGCCAGTAGATGGAAAGCTGCGATTGAGCTGATGCACAAGGATGTCATCACTTCTTTTAGCAATTTTCTACGTGGAATGGATATCTTAAGATCTGCCTTGACTCAACTGCTCCTTTACTATACCAGACTCTCCGACTGCATCAAGAAAATTGCTGGCGGATCTGCTCTAAACAAGGATCTTGCTTCTATAAATTCAATCGTGTTTGAAATTAAGAAATACTCTATGACAGACTTTCTAGGTCATTGATATGTGCCGAAAGTAGCCATGATAGTTAAATTTTGTAACAAGCAAAAAAATTAATCTTTACTAAAGGTGTAAATGACAGCGGTGATGAATGTGGGTTGTAAGAAAGAGAAAAGTATATAATTTTGGATTTGAATGCTACAATTTGTAAGAAATCTACGAGGGTTTTGCAGCTTTTGCTTCTGCCAGTGTTTTCTTTTAGGCCATATGATGTTTGAACTATAAATAGAATATGATTGGTTAAAAAGTAAATTACAAAACATTTGATTGGTTTAGCTGAACTTGAATTCTCAGTTAGACTTGAATCCGTAATAATCAGTCAAACTGATTACTTTATTTGTGGAAATGTATACATCTGTAAAATTATCATACTTTTTGCAATTTTCATAGTTCTATCCATGGTTACCGGGTCATCTTCCTACAGGTGAAAAGCCACTACCCTAACACCTCTTGGTGTATTAGTATCTCCCTTGCTCCTTCACGGAATGTTGAGGGTTTGAACCTTATCCAAGACAAGGTGGATGTGTGCGTGTGTTTAATCAGAAAAGAAAAACCCGGATAATCTAAGCAGATATAGGAGAGTATGAACTAGAAGCCCCAAATGAACACTTGTTATTACGCAGTCTCGACCAAAATGCAACAAACAAAAAGGTAATATAGGAAATCATATTACAATACCAAGAGAGTATCACTCAAGATTTAGTATTACTGAAAGAGGGGACAAAAACAAACCTGCAAAGGCTTTTTAGGCACAACATGATCTTTCTCATCAATTTCCCCTGCTTTCCTTTTCACCTTCCCCTCACATTCCACTGCAAAATGACCCACTTTACCACATAGAAAACATTTGTCCTTCTGTCCCGGATTGTCTAACACCTGACATAATTTATAGGGCAAAAACATGGGTTAATTATTGGATCAAAGGATATGCAATATCAAAACACATTCCAGAGTACACAATAACAATGTTTTTCTACGAATCAAGATGAGACCCAATCTTTAAAACAAACCTATTTTATTTGTTGACACTTTGACTTAACTAAAATATGAAAATTCATCTACGGAGTTTTAGAATATTTTGGTTTTGGCACTTGGGAAGAAATTTAACTATGTATGAACAATATGGTAATCCAAGTGTTTTTCTATGTCATTAAGGCCCCAAAGGTTCGTCTAACAAATCAAAAAAAAACATGACAGAAGCAAGAGTGAGGCATATAATTACATTCAATATACCCAATTGAAACCTGTAATAACATAATACAAAACACAAAATAGAGTACAACAGAGAACTTATATGGATAACACAAACACAAACATAAAACAAAGACGATGTTTACATGAAATCGAAGAATGTTATAAGCATAATATACCCAATCAAAACAAAGACCTAATTCAACAAAGAAGAAGAAGATCTGAAGAAGCACTAATTGCTTGTAGTTTCAAACGAAGCCCTAATTACAGATTGTAAAGAACCCCTAATTAGAGAACCTCAATTGCTTGTAGTCATAATTGTTGAGCAGAGATTGTAAAGAAGCCCTAATTGCTGAGTATCGAGAGAGAAGGAGAGGGTGTTCAGTTGAGAGAGAGATATGAGAGAGTTGAGAGAGAGATAGAGTTGAGAGTGTTGACCCGCTTAATTGAAAATATGAGGACAAATATTGACCCGCTTAACTAATTGAGTGAAAATTTGAAAAAAGTAATAATTGACCCGCCTAGTGTGTTAATGTGCAGCCCGCCTATTTTTTTAGTTAGTACTAACATTTTTTTCAAAGACCAACGGCTACACCGAGTTAGGCGTTAGCATAGATACTGAACGACGTCTACCGTAACACTTATTTATAGCAATGCTAACAGAGAAAAAAAGTGTAGGCGTAAATCAATTTGAAGACATATATGGTTACACTTTTGCTTGTAACACTGAAAAAAGCGTCATTATTGCCCACTTATGGCGTAGTGTTAATTCAGTTTCAAATGCTAAGTCTGAACATGTCAAGAAATCTGAAAAGAAGAATTTAGGTTTATTGTCTCAGAAACAACTTAAGGATAAAATGAGTGAGGTAACTGGTAAACAAAAGACACCTACTGTCAAGAGAAACAGGAATGGTAAAGTTGGGATTAATAAAGAGAACAATTATCAGTTTATCCCAAATGCACCTAGAAAATGTTGTTTTACTTGTGGTAATTCTAATCATCTTGCCATTGATTGCAGGAAGATTAAACAGAAGGTTACTGAGATTCCTAGGTCTGATGTTAGGAATAAATCAGTATTTTATAAACCACAAAAGTCTTGTTTTCATTGTGGCAGTAAATGGCATTCTATTTATACTTGTGAAGAATACCATAATTTGTACCATAACTTTTATGATCCTTTATCTAAGTTTAATAAAAGTGCAAATTCTGGTAAATCTAAGAATGTCAAAGTGAAGCATGTAACTGTTAATACTGATACTGACAAAGCAAATCCTGATGAAGTTAATCCTGTCAGGACTGCTAAAGTCAAAAAGTTTTCTGCTGTTAAAATTAATAAAATGCATGGAATGAGAACCCAACAAGTGTGGGTTCTTAAAAATACTAACTAGTGTATTTTTGTCTGATTGCAGGGTAAAAAGAAAATTGGGTTAGTCATGGATAGTGGATGTTCTGTGCACATGACTGGAAACAAAGCCCTGTTATCAGAATATGAAGAAAAAGCTGGCCCAACTGTGTCTTATGGAGATGGCAACATTGGATAAACATTGGGATATGGCAATATAATTCATTCCTAGTCCTTTTATTATAATTAAAAAGTGCTGGACCGGCGTCACTCGGCCCTTACGCCTCCAATCTTAGGAATTCTTGGAAACCATAAATCGGAATTTAAATGAATCTAAACTTTATTCCTTTTAAAAGCATATCCATATATAAAGAAGTCTTGTGGGAGTCGGATAAGTTCAATCGAATCATTCTGGATTTCTATTAGTGGGGAATATAAGAAATATGTGTCATCGGGTATGTTCTGGAAATGTACTAGAATGAGGGTTCAGATATATTCACTTTCAGGTATAAAAGGGAATGCATAAGTAGACGATCAATTCAGATTATAGAATCATAGGTTATTAGGCTTTAATACATTGTTGTGTTCAGGGTATAAAGGTTTAAGGAAAGAAAACTAAACAGAGTAGGGTGTACAGAACAACATGGTATATGAACAGAAATAAGGGTTACCAATGAACATGATGTGTTTTCAGAATTAAAAGTATATCAAAGCAAGATAGCAATTCATATATGTCAAAATGAAAGAATGGAATCGAAATACGAAAGCAAGTTAGTATTACTTGCCTTAAATAGCTAAAAAGGGGAAATGGAATATCACTGGTTCTCCACCTTGGTCTTGCCTTTATCTCTATGTTCCACGTCTCGTGACTCTACAAAAGAGTATATATTATTTCAGTATGATCCTATCAAAATTCTAATCTTTATTCTAAACTGCCCAACGTTCCCTAAACGCGTAAACACATAATATTTATATCACTTATAACTCTTAACCATATAATAAGCACAAAACTCACATAAGCGCACATTGCCTTTCAAGTTCACATAATATATATATCCTAACTTTCCATTTTTATCACACTTGGTATACCGTTAGACCATACTTGGTCAAATATCAACAATGTCCTTAACACCTTTACAAATGATGTAACCAATCAAGAAAGCTGAAAATTCTGATGCGCCTACTTTACTAAAACATTTATCATAAATCCAAAAATAATCAAATAAATACCATATTTGACAGGATACTTCCTGATTACTAATCCAACTAAGTATAAAAATTTCAACTCTAGAACAATTCATTTAGACTAAAAACGAACTGGTTAAAGTATGTACTGAAGCACAGAAAATTCCTTCTGCGCAACTTTTAGTAACATGCATAACTCTTTACTTGCTAACTCTATCGATACAAGGTTTGCGCGTGAGAAAACTAGACTCCAACTAGAACAATTTCATCCTAGACTTACTGTCTATAACAGGTATCAAACAATCGCAATCAATCAAAATAGAACAGGCAATTTCTGGGCATCTCAACATGGTGTTCATCTATTCAAAACCAAACACAATCAAAATCCCTACTACAACCAATTATCAAATATCAAAACTCAAACTCCTCCTTAGCTGAAAAGGTTTTACAAATTAAACTCATGTCCTCAAGAAATTACTAAAAATTTATACATGCAATTACCAAATACCCCAATTAACTAATCAACAATCAATATACTTTGAATTCAACAAAATCCCAAATCAAACCTTCGAATAAAATCAACTCAAATAGCTTAATCAATCTGAAATTTTAAACTTAACACAATAATTGACATGAAATCACAATAACCTTGAGGCTATCAATTAATCATCAACACCAACAATTTCAAACCAATTTGTTTTGTGAAGAACATCGAAAATTCACACATGCATTTCAATCCTTCAACATGCAATCGAAATTACATCTAAATATATCTATTAATATAAAAGTCGGACTCAATAACATCATCATCATCCCCGTCGGCTCGCCGGAGCTCATTGTCGACGACGGCATGGTTCGGAGGTGCCCGGAACTCGGGTTTCCTTCAACAAACCTCACCAATTAGCAATTTAAACAACCAAATAATCACAGAATCATCACCAAGTAAGGATTTCGGGATTGAATTAAGATCAAATCGCCAAAACCCCTTTGCATGCAAACTGATACACACACGTATACACACTGCCACACACACACACAAAAGCACGGCCGAGAGAGAAATCAGAGAAGAGAGAGTCGAGAAACACAGCAAATGGGGAAGAAACTGATCGGCAAGGGTTTTATAACCCCAAGGGCAGTTTGGTAATTTCATAATGCTGAAAACTGATTTTTTTTATAAAAGAAAACCAATAAATTGCATTTCTAAAATCTGAAATAAAATAATAAATAATAAATACAAATACAAATTTATTTTTAAAACAGAGAATACAAATTTATATGCTCACACATATTTTCAAAATATTTTTATGATCAAAATCGAATTAAATATGAATTTTCAAAGTTTGAATCACACAAATGACCTTTAACTCATAAAATCATTTTTAAATCCTTAACGCCAAAAATAAATCCCTCCACTAATTTTAGAATATAAAAGAAGGGTTATGAAAAAAATTTCACAATAAAAAGAATTTCCGATGATTTTATAAAATTTCCGGAAGGCCAAAAAGAACTTATTTTTAATAAGAAAATCATATAAAATGCAATTAAAAACATACACATAGATTTTAATCCATACCGTTCACCAATTAAACATCTAAGTACCACATTTTCAAATATCCACCTTTCACACAAAATTCACATAGCATAGATCTCAAATATTATGAAATATTAATATAGTACAAGCGTTTTTCTGAGTCATTATATACATCGTTATATTAGTAATTTCAAGATGATTAAATTGTCTCACGAATCCCCCTTTTCAAATTACAACTAGCAAGAAAACTCGTGCTAAATTGTCTCACGAATCCCCCTTTTCAAATTACAACTAGCATGAAAACGCGTGCAAGGCACGGGTCACTTTCTAGCATAGCTGTTAAAGTTCTGAGTAGTTGGAGTGTTTATGATAACCTGTAGATCCTTCGGCAGGCGCCTCATTGTGGGTACCGAAGCTAGACTTGATCTCTGTAGTTAGATAGTTACCCTTGCAAATCATCTTTGATTGAAGTGTTTTTGAGTTGAGAAATGAGTAACCTTGATACTGTAGATGTTTGGTGTGTGTGTGTGTAAAATTCATTCCAGAACATGATATTTTTCATATAAGACGTTAACCTACACAAGTTTACTAATTTAGCTCGTTGAGCAAATGATACATTTTCTTATTTGTGGAATATTACATTTATAGAATTAGTACAAATAGTACAATTGGTGTATGTTTAAATGCATCTATACTATATTATTAAAGCCGAAACATTGAAAGTTTTGGTTTTCACCCTATTCAATAAATGAAGAAATAACACATATCTTACCACTTTTTCACGTTATCTTTTAAGTAAAACAATTACCTTTAATAAACACACCCAAATTAATGTTTGCATTTCTTTATTTTTTCTAACAAAATCCCCCCAGTTTCTAAAATTATCACGGGCTATTACCTTTTTCAACTAAAACATGTTTCCTTTTCTATTTTTTCTTACTAAAATCTATATTAAAAAGTATTAAAATCAATTTGTGCATCACACGGGTTTTAAGCTAGTAATACTAAAAATTAATATATATATATATATATATATATATATATATTACTAAAATCTATATTAAAAAGTATTAAAATCAATTTGTGCATCACACGGGTTTTAAGCTAGTAATACTAAAAATTAATATATATATATATATATATATATATAATAAATTAGTATATCTACCGTGAAGCAACTAAAAGTTAATATCTAGAAATAATTGGTTAGTATTGATGCATGAAGTATGTTATATTCAAGTAGCAGTAAAATTTTGCAAGTTTAAATATCTATCACAATTTTTTGGGTTATATGCGTATTTGCGGACATTTATTATAATTGTTCATAAATTAAAAATTGACAACTGTGAAAACTTGTGTTTTAGAAATAGACTTTCAAAATATTTTATTTTCTGTTTGATGCACGGTTTCTCACATTTACTTCTTAACTCCTTGTTAGTGAAATTTTCTTGACTCTAACAAGTGTTTCTTTGTTATTAATATATAAACATTTTTTGTGAGTATTAAAAAATAGTTTGAAGTTATTAGTATTTTGTCTTTAATCGATATACTAATAATTAAATTTGTTTAACATATCTTGAAATTTTTTAGGTTTAACATATCTTGAAATTTTTTATAACACAATCTGCTAGAAGCATAGATTAACGATTACGATTAAATTTTAAAAGATAATTAATATATACTACACCATGATGTGTTGAATTATTCACTTATATCTCGATTCTTTCGTTTAAACTAATTTGATTTGGATCATTTGTCCATGTTATATATGTATACAAAACGTTTTCATTACTATTATATTTTAAAAAAATTGAAAACACATACCATAAATATAAGGGAAATTGTCTCATATACTACCTTTTCAATTTTTATTCTAAAAATACGGCCTTTATACTTTTCTTTCAAAAATACTTTTCTTTAAGTTTGATTTTTAAAAATACGACCATGCTCTGCTTGTCTTCTTCTTTTGATATCTTCTTCGCCTTCTGTTCTTCTTTGATTTCTTTTTATCCTTTCTATCTTCTTCACTTTCTTTTCTTTACGTACACATATATACATAGTATTTCATATCTTTCTTGTATATGTAACGTATTTTCATATCCATTCTTCTTTACTTTGCTCAACCCACTTCATTATTACTTAAAAATCGAAGTTGATTTTGGTTGATGTTCACAATCTCCTTCAGTTAATCAAAATTGGCATCTTAGTTCTTCTCCTTCAGTTAATCGGCCCGCATGGGCAATTACTTATTAATTGTTTTTGATAGATTTGAAAATCATCAAGAATTACAGGTAAAGTTTGTACGTAAACTTGCAATTAGTTGATTTAGGTTTCTTGTGAAGTTGCAAATCATTAATTTTGGTTGATTACGATAAGTTTGTTGGTGCTATTGTGGTCACTTGATGTATTAAATAAAAATTCAAGTTGTTTGGTTGATAAAAGTGTTTCTCTTTCTTATTCTTATTCTTTCTTCAGATTCTATTTTGGTGTATATCAATTATTTGAGAGAATGTCACAAAGAAATATAAATCTTTTTATGTTGAAGTTGAAGTGGAAGTTAAATTGAATAGGTTATGATTTGCAACATATGCAACCAAACTAACTCGAAAAAAATAACAAATGCAACATAAATCAACCTTAAAATCAACTTTCAGAAAAATGAAAATAAAGTTGCATTTTGAGTTGCAAGGGTTGCAAACCGTATTTTTTAAAAAGTGTATGTTTCTTTGTATGTGGATATTGAAGAATTAGATATCTTCTAGCATGTGTTACGTTTTTTAAAAAAGTGTATGTTTCTTTGTATGTGGATTCGATCTTATGACTTTTTATGAACTTATACTTAAATACAATACTCATATTTAAATTTTATTTTATTTTAAAATTTTCATTATTTTGGATGCCCTCATAAAACTATTTTAAAGTTTTTATTTTAAAATGAAATGAATTATTCATTTCAAAATTAATAGAATGACGCATAACTAACTAATTAAAATGACTTAAACAAAGTAAATCATCCGATCCTTTTTCCTCATATTATAAATATATTAATATAGCTTAAAACACGTGCGATGCACGAATTATTTTTAATAATTGTTATTTTAATTACTTACATTTTAATATTGTGTTAATTGTATTTGTTAAAAAAATAAGTAGGTTTGTTAAAAATTTTAAAATGATTAAAGGTATTAAAATAGGTTTTAGAATAAATAAGTAACGTTTTGCCCGTAATATTTTTGGGAAAAAAAGGTTTTGGTAACGAAAAATAAAAAAATAGCATGTTTTAGTTGAAAAAGGTAATTGCATGTAGTTAAATATATTAAAATAGGTTTTAAAATAAATAAGTAAGAGTTTGCCCGTGAAATTTTTAGAAAAGGGGGGGTTGTTAAACTTTTTTTAAATATTTAAAGGTAATAAAATTGGTTTTAGAATAAATAAGTAACGGTTTGCTCGTGATATTTTTGGAAAAGAAAGGTTTTAATAAGAAAAAATAGAAAAAGTAACATTATTAATTGAAAAGGTAATTGTCCCGTAATTAAAAGTATTAAAATAGGTTCTAAAATAAATAAGTAAAATTTTTTCCGTGATATTTTTGGAAAATGAGGGGTTTAGTCTGTTAGAAAAAATTAAAAAATAATGTATTTTAGCTGAAAAGGTAATTGGTTATAAGTAATGTTATTATTTAATAATAAATTTTTTAAATAAGTGAAGGTAATTAAGTAAAATCAAAAAATACCAACCGACCGACCAAACTTTTAATGTTTCGTCTATTATAATATAGTATAGTATATAGTTTGTTAATTGTATTTGTTAAAAAATAAGTAGGTGTGTTAAACTTTTTAAAATGATTAAAGGTATTAAAATAGGTTTTAGAATAAATAAGTAACGGTTTGCCCGTGATATTTTTGGAAAAGAAAGGTTTTAGTAAGGAAAATAAAAAAAAACATATTTTAGTTGAAAAAAGTAATTGCATGTAGTTAAAAATATTAAAATAGGTTTCAAAATAAATAAGTAAGAGTTTGTCCGTGAAATTTTTGGAAAAGGAGGGGTTGTTAAACTTTTTTAAATATTAAAAGTTATTAAAATTGGTTTTAGAATAAATAAGTAACGGTTTGCCCGTTATATTTTTGAAAAAGAAAAATTTTAGTAAGGAAAAATAGAAAAAGTAACATTATTAATTGAAAAAGGTAATTGTCCCGTAATTAAAAGTATTAAAATAGATATTAAAATAAATAAGTAAAATTTTGCCCGTGATATATTTGGAATAGTAGGGGTTTTAGGAAGGAAAAATAGAAAAATTAAAATGTTTTAGTTGAAAAAGGTAATTGCCCGAGATTTTTTTAGAAAAAGAGGGGATTTTGTTAGAAAAAATAGAAAAAATAATGTAGTTTAGTTGAAAAGGTAATTGGTTATAAATAATGTTATTATTATTTAATAATATATTTTTTAAATAAGTGAGGGTAATCAGGTAAAATCATAAAGTACCAAACGACGGACCAAACTTTTAATGTTTCGTCTATTATAATATAGTATAGTATAGATAGATATATAAAAGATAGAGGAGTACTTAACACAAATGTAAATAACTTAAGCATATATAAACTAAAAATATATGTATTATTCTATAATTTGAATATACAAATAAAATCATAACTAAAATATTGTTAATAAGTCTCAATGAAAAAAATATCAAATATCTTTATATTACCGCAACACACAGAATGACGAACATAATATTGTAGTTCAAGGAGGGCCAAAAAAATTAGTTACTATACAAAAAAAGCTATTTTAATATTCATTAATTTATACTTAGTTTTAATTATATTACTACATATTTTGATAATTAACTTGGGGTGATTAAATTGACTTTTTCATTGTATTTTGTGATCTTGACTCTTGCCGTCGTTGACACTACATAGAAAAACAATCCGGGCAAGTTGAGGGTCATCAAAGCCACGTCTGATCTCAATGTAGGTTCGGCCCTGCACACACATGTGTATGATTCACAACATAAGTGTCTTTTGTGCTCAAGTGGTATGAAAATGTACAAGTTAAAGATATAACCTAAGTTCAATTTAGCTACTTAGTTATTTTTATATATTTTGAAGTTAAATAGAATGTTTTCTATTAAATGACACTCAAATACTTTGTGTAAAGTTCAAAAAAATATGTGATTCTATAGTCTAACGAGATAAAGATATTTCTGTTAATATATAAATTACCCAAGTTCAATTTCTACAAACAACATTTTTTTTAATAAATAATAAATATAGAGGCAAGTTTGTCATTTCAAATCATGAACAAAATGTCTCTTGATTAAATTGTCTCACCAATTGCTATTATATAATCAATAAACAGATATAATAGTAGATACAAAATATTCATTTACTCACGCAACACAAACACACACACATACATGTGTATGACAGTGAACACATATGACTAAGTAGTGTGGTTGTAGGAAGATGTGCAAATTAGTGTATAGACCCAAGTTCAATTATTTTCAACAACATTTTAAAAAAAAGAGTACACACAAGGGAAATTTAGATATTCCAAATTGAATAAAATGTCTCACCAATTTAAATTAATTCGATTCTCGTGGTGATTAATTATGTTGATTTTGTTGTTGGACTGTGGTGGTCTTTGTTCCAACATGGTGATTTCAGTATTATATATTGGTGATTTTTAGATGGTCGGAGTGGTGATCGGAGGTGGGTGGTGGCCAGAGTTAGTGACAAAAATTGGGTAGGAGATGGTGGTTATTTTTATTTGACTTCAGTATGATATCGGTGATTTTTAGATGGTCGGAGTGGTGATCGGAGGTGGGTGGTGGCCGGAGTTTAGTGACAGAAAATGGGAAGGAGATATTGGTGATTTTTATTTGATGTTGGTGATTTTTATTTAACGGTGGTGATTTTAGTAATGATGTTGGTGATTTACGGGTTGATCGCCGGAGGTGGTAGTCACTGGAAATGGTGGTCGGCGGTTGGAGGTGGTGGATAGTTGGAGTATAAAAAAAGATAATTGTGAAATATTAAAATATTAATAAAATTAATGAGTGGTAAGAGATGAATACAGGATATATAATTGAGTGACTATAATTAAATCTCATATCTCACAATAGTGAGAGTTTTCAATGAAGCGACTCTATATATACATAAAAAACAATAGACGTGCATCTGCAATTAAAGTAAATTGAGGGAACAAGTGTTGAGCTATTCAGTCCATTATCATTTTTGGATTTCTGTTGATATTTTGTTTGCTAGCACGGCTTCCAGCCCATTCCTCTTTGCTAGCACGACCACCATTCCACACCACTTTGCTCAAGAAAAATGATCTCTACATTTCTCAGAGCTCCTACAAATCTCATTCTCATTGCTTAATTAAAGGATGTCTCTTCCAGAATAGGCGGTTCTTGTGAAAAAATCTAATGCTATTGGAAAGAAAAAAGACGTTAGAGATACAAGCATTATTGTTAAGACTTCCGGTCAGCTTAATTTGGGTCAGATTTGTAAAAATAAAATTTTTGAGATCAGTTGATGAAAACAACAATACATGAGGGTGCAAAATGGATATTAGCCACAACCATCTTTATTTGTAGCCATTTAAATATAGTGCATATGAAAAAAGGAATGGTCGTCGTCAAATCAGGTTTTATATCAAACTGCCCACCCATCTCGTTAAAAAGTATCAAGTAGCTCCCCGATCTCCACAGCGACTCATTTAAAACACTAATTTCATATAATATATCGCGCCGTTAACTTTTTTTAAAAAATTTAACGGATGACGTTAAGTTTAAAGTTTTGCCGTTAGTAACGTATATCTTAGATGACAAGACAGATTACGTGGCTATGACATGGAAAAACAGGAATAAAATAAACCTAAAACATTAAACAATTAACTTAATCTAAATATTGAGGGGGAAACAACAAAATACATGCAGTATCTAAATATTCGGAAATAATTGACATTCTCTGCGATTGAATTGGGGGAAAACCCTAGTTCTTCGATTCTCTGCGATTGAAGCTTGTGTCTTTCATATCTTAAGGTAATCTTTCATCATCTAAGCTTATATCATTTATTCACTTCGATTTTATGCAGATCGTATTAGGGTTTTGACTGATTGTTGACTTGGTCGTAATAGGGTTTGTTCAATTCGATTTTTGATCCTTTCTTAATGAATTTTCTTTATTGTTGATTTGTTTTTCTTAATAAATTTTCTTTATTGTTGATTGGTTTTTGATCGTATTAGGGTTTTTGTATGTAACAGTATGACAACCTTGATAAATATAGAAGTTAATCATCACGGTGAATTTGCTCCGCAACCTAAGTGCTATTATATTGGTGGAAGGTGTGATGTAGTTGAAAATGTGGATAGTGATATATTGTCCTTTCGGGATTTAGAAGATTGGGCTGCCATGTTTAACTATAATCCTGAGTGTTTAGTGTATTTCAAGAATAATGGTCATGATTTTGCAAATGGGGTGAGGATGGTATATGATGATAGTTCTATAAGAGATATGGTGGATTTGTGTAAGCCATATGGTAAAATTGAGGTGTATGTTGACAGTTCCCTTACTGATGAAGCAATTGAGGCTGATAGGAATGATATTGCTGGGGGTGGGGATGGTGGGGATGATGGGTATAATGGGGATAATGGGGATAATGGGGATGATATGGCTGAAGACAGTGGAGACAGTGAAGGGGACCCTGCATATGAGTATGAAAATGATAGTGATGAAACTGAGGAACTGGATAGTGGAGCTTCTGATATTGATGATGCTAGTGATGAGGAGTTTGTCAGAAATAAGCAAAACTATAAATCTGTCAAGGAGGGAATGAAGGAATGGGAATATGATGAATCAGACTTTGACTCTGATGACTTAAGGTCTATTGATTCAAGCAGTGAAGATGAAAATAGGAAGATAGGTTATGTTGGCCCCCCTGTAATATCAAAAAAGAGAAGAAGGCATGTGATAGGAGTTACACAACATAACAGAAAGGGTAGAATGAAGTGGGAGGTTGGAATGGCATTTGTTAACATGGATGAGTTTAGGAGTACAGTGAGAGAGTATGGCATCAAATAGAGGAGGGCTGTGAAATTTGGGGCTAATGATCCAACCAGGTGTCAAGTGAAATGTGAAGAAGGATGTCCATTTTATATATGGGCTAGGAGAAAGAGAGATAGTGAAATTGTAGAGATTAGAACTCTACTAAATGATCATCTTTGCACCAAACCCTACAAAAACAGACTAGCCAGTGTAAAATATCTTTCTGAACAGTATGGTGATAGAATAAGAAAGAATCCTACTTGGAGAGTGAAAGAAATGATAGAGTGCATTAGAAAAGAAATGGAGGTTGATATTCCATGGATCAAAGCTATGAGGGTTAGAACATATTGAATTGAGCTTCTTTTTTCTTCTTGACCATCTTTGTCTTCTTTTTCTTTTTAATCAATTTCTCCTCCAACTTCAACACCTAGTCCTCGAGAAAAGAATTTCTCTGCTTCAATTCGGAAATAATTTCCTTTGACCTGCCTCCCAACTTATCATCCATCCACATAAATAAATTACATTGTCTTACCTCCTAAATAATTACTCAAAAAAATTAAAACAAACAATTAAACAAACAAAAATTACTCAAAAATTGAAAGGGAGTACCTTCGGTTTACAACAACTCCAAAAACGTCTACCGGGATTCTTCGAGGTCCATGACGTACGTAATCGAGCATTCATACCGCAATTGCAAACAACCCAGGAATGGTCCCAATTCTTTGATGAAGAGTTCGACATAGCAGACATGGGGCTTTTGTATTACAAGCAAAGATGATGATATGTGCAAGCGTAATTAAAGAAATACATACATATCGAAGAGATATAGTGAAATTTGTTCATAAACCCTAATTTCCAAGAGATACATGTTTGTTATATATATACACCTGATGTCAGTATTTAGCCAAGTCAAACAAAACTAGCCGTTATGTGCCAACTAACCAATAAACAACCACATCACTTGACAGCACAACTCTTCCGTTAAATTTTTTAAAAAAAGTTAACGGCGCGATATATTATATGAAATTAGTGTTTTAAATGAGTCGTCGTAGAGATCGGGGAGCTACTTGATACTTTTTAACTAGATAGGTGGGCAGTTTGATATAAATCCCTCGTCAAATCTTTAAACATTTTAATTTGAAAAAGTTAATCTACTTGAGCCCACGTTGTAAATGATTAGAAAATGTCCAAAAGCGAGTACAAAACCAAGATTGTCTCTCCATGAAAGACATATTCCTTGGCCTGCGTTTTTGTGTTATTCTTTTCAGATAAGTTGTTCTAGGCCTGCTTTCTTTATTGGGTGGTTTGTTCTAGGCTAATGGCAAAGCATCTGAAATTGTATTTAATGCAGCTCAAAATGTTCATGCTAATGTTATATAAGCATATGCTGTTATAATGAGGCCGGCAGAGGACAGAAAACCTCTGTACATAAAAGAGATAAGTAATATACCTGACTAGGCATTAAAAATATGGCGGAAGTGAGGCTTTTCAGGACATTTTCAAGCCCATTTGCCCTGAGGATTGTTTGGGCATTGAAGCTTAAAAGCATTGAATTCGATACAGTAATGGAAGATTTTCCACACAAGAGTGCTTTGCTTTTGAAGTACAATCCAGTACACAAGAAAGTTCCTGTATTTGTTCACAATGGAAAACCAATATCAGAATCGCTTGTAATCCTCGAGTATATAGAAGAAACATGGAAAGAAACTCCTCTTTTTCCTGAAGATCCAACGGAGAGAGCCACAGCTCGTTTCTGGGCGAAATTTGGCGACGAAAAGGTACAAATTTGAACTTTTGACCCTCTATTTATTGAAAGATATCGGAATGAAATTC
Source organism: Heracleum sosnowskyi (assembly GCA_030848705.1). NCBI lineage: Eukaryota > Viridiplantae > Streptophyta > Magnoliopsida > Apiales > Apiaceae > Heracleum > Heracleum sosnowskyi. The sequence continues at coordinate 70,653,361 of CM061242.1, forward strand.
CCTCAGAAATATTAAAAACATTGACAAGGACCACAGAAACACAAATATTTTTGCCAAAAATGGTAGAAAATAGGCAAAACAAGCATTTAAAGTAACAGTTATTGATCAGTATTTGACATCATCTTTCACTTGGTCAAATGTAGCTTTTGACATCAATATTTCAAAGTGTTCTAAGAAAAGGAAAAGATCAAGAGGAAGCAAAGTTAGATGCCAGGAAGAACCTAAAATATGTTGAGGAACAGCTCAGGGGAAAGAGGTTCTTTGGAGGAGAGACAATTGGATTCCTAGATCTTGTATTGGGTTGGATGGCTAATCTCATTAGTATTTTAGAAGAAACGAGTGGTCAAGAGATTATTAAAGAAGAACAATGTCCGTTGCTATTAAAATGGATAAAGGACTTCTCAGAAGTTCCAATAATTAAAGAAAGCATGCCTCCGAGGGACAAGCTAATCTCCAAGTTTCAAGCCATGCAACAAGCCTAATGTGTGTGTGAATCATAAGTAATTTCAGTTTTAACTCAATATTAATAAAAGTTTGTGTGTGCTTATGTGCAGTGCTTCACTAAATCATTCTTTGATTACTACTAATGAAAAGACACTAAAAAAGTAACCAACCGAACAATGACATACTTTTTGCAATCCTAGTAATATGATCTTTTCTGAAAACCTGTTCTTTCAGGCTTCTGCTATATCCTCTCACCCAACCCAATAGCATCACATCGTTGTTTATTCAAGGTTTAGGGGAAGTAGATCATCTCCCTAGAAGACTTGTCCAACTAAATACAATTTCTATAATGTAGGCACAATAAACAATATCGTTTCTGGTACTGATTTTGTAGTCTGGAGTTTCTACATACCCTATATAGTGATTCTACACCTTCTGTGGGTTTTCCAAGACAGGTTAACTGATAGAGTTGTACCACATATGTTGGTAGCCGCGTAGACAACTGCCAATCTAAGCCTTCTTCTTCAATCTGCTAAGCACCACATGCTGCTTTCTTTCTTGCTCCTTTCTCTACCTCCACACATAAACACATATGAAAGAAAAATAAAACATAATGTACCTGGCAAAAAAAGCATAATGTAACTGTTTTTCCAAAAACTACAATCCTGTCTCCAAAACTACTCATAACTCATAAGCATCTCTCAACATTCCCACACCCCCCCAGTGAACATGGGTTTGAGGACAAAATCGGAGAGTCTGGGTTATCGATATTATATCCCCAGATTATCCGTTAGGCAGATCACACAATCCACCTGAGGCAGCAAACTCCAAACCTTCATAGAAACGAGATTGACAAAATCTATTTCCTATCAGGAAATTTGAAGATCTGCGAATGCAAAGAATTCATTTCCAATCTATTGAATATTGTGAAAAATGAGATGGATGGAAGTTGACAGGAGAATGGAGAGTACACGATAGTCATGCAGGAGTCAAGACACAGGCAAGTTTAGTATTCAACGGCTCTAATGGGAAACTGGAATTTGAATCTGATACGATGTACAACTGAGGGGACCTAAACTTTTTTTCTTTCAGAAAGGCACTCGTGAAAGTGTCCTGAGCGAGTAGGTATCCATTAGATTAACCCAAAATTATAGTACATGCACAGGATTTAGTAGCCGTAACAAATACGTCATATTTTATAGGTTAAACTATTATTTCCCATACCCTACTTCTGTTTGAATACTGGGTATGTTCGGTTACTTGGTATAATTAATTATTAAAATTCAAAGTTAAGAAGTGCTCTAATCATTCATTACCAACGGTAAAATATTGTCATACTCCCTTGATTTACCTAGATAATGATGCTTGTATATGCTGGCCATGCTTAAGAGGATGCAGCTTCCAACAATATTATTGGACAGTGAGCAAGTCAACTTAAGAAATAAAGCCACATTCTTACCGAACAGTCTGTCCCCATAGTACACCAATACAATTTGGATTACACATCCATGACAAAGTCCTCAGAATAAAATCAAGAAGAATTTTATCAATTTTATCAAATGTTCATAAAACTCTATAGTCCACAAACAATTCTCTAAAAAGCATTAATCGAATCTCTGTAACTAACATGATACAAATAAAATCTTGTGTAGATAAGGATCCATCGACATGCAGTTTAACAATCAAAACGAAATGGCAGATATATATGTTGACAAGTTAAAGCCCTGCAGAGAAAACACATATTTTTTAATCTCCGGTTAGTCCTTAAGATTTGCTATTTAATCGAACTTGGCTAGAGCTTCAAGATGTGAGTAAAGTTATATTGTGCAGAGGTGTCCCAGAGGAATTTAATCAAGTAAAATTGAGAGCTCTCCTGCTGAACAATCAGAAATATATAAGAATTGTGCTAAGAAAGAAAATTTAAATTAGGAACCTGATAATTGGTGAAAAGGTAGTTACTGTCAGTTTGCATAGTTACACATCTGTGCTGACAATTTCTTGTAAGCACCCATAGCAAATCATTTGTGAAAAAATTATGAGGTAGAACCGCCAAATGATATAGAGTAGTGCCAAGGCAGGCTAGTATTCCATGACCAGGGCTAGTCATTATAACTTGCAATAATCCACAAGAAATGAATCATAAGCATCACCAGAGGTCTCTACAACTACAGACTCCATCCTTGAACAAATGGAAGCGATTTGCATCTCTGACTAATAGTTCTCTTTGCACAATCTTTGATATGTACTTGGTGAAAGTGTGGCAATCTCCACATACTCGCAGATTCTTCACAATCTGCAGAGGAGTACCTGGTTTTGTATTTAACAATCCAAATGCTATTGCAATTCTTTCACTGTGGCCACAGAGCATCTCTCTCTTCTCATCATCATCAACATCATGCAAAACAAATTTTAAATCGGCAACATACCCCTCCTTTCTTAATAGATCATTAAGGAGCTCTAGAAATTTATTAACCTCTTCATATTGTTCATGGTGCCTGTCCCCAGCGCCGAAAACATAAACCCTGTTATGTATCTGCAGCCAACTACAACCAGGGTCTTTTTTCAGTCCTCTATTTTTTAGTGATTTTCTAATTGTTCTCACTTTATCCCACTTCCCTAACGTTGCATATACATTTGAAACTAAGATATGATAACCGGTATTCTCTGAATTCAGTTCAACTATACGTTCTGCCACACGTTCGGCAATCTTGACATCAGTACTTGATCGGCAAGCACTAAGCAAAGCTCCCCATATACTTTCATCCGGTGTGAATGGCATGGAAACAATAAACTCCTCAGCTTCAGCTAACAATCCAGATCGCGACAGAAGATCAACTACAGAAGCATAATGCTCAATTTGAGGTTCGATGTCATATTCTTTCTTCATATTATTGAAGTAAGCCCGGCCTTCTTCCACCAAACCTGAATGACTACATGCATGTATGACAGAAACAAAAATTATATGATCAGGAGTAACACCTGTTCTCTTCATCTCCTCAAAAGCACTTATAGCTTTCCTTCCTTCACCATATATCCCATATGCAGAGATTAATGACGTCCATGTAACTACATCTTTGGTTTTCATATGCTCAAATACTATAACTGAATTCTTTAAAGAACCACACTTTGAATACATCTCTATTAGCGCGTTCCCCATTGGCACATGTAGATGATATCCTAACCTCAAAATACAAGCATGAATTTCCTTTCCCTGTCTCTTTGCTGAAAGTACAGAACAAATAGGAAGCAAACTTAGCATGGTAGCCTCATCTGGCATTACCCCTTCCCTCCTCATTTGAGTAATCATTTTGAACCCTATGTCACATTCATCAAAATGAACACATGTAGCAATGATAGAGTTCCAAGTTACAATATCACGACGTTTCATGCTGTAAAATTGAGTCAAGGAATCCTCAGTACTGCCACATTTAGCATATGCGTCCACAAGAGCATTTCCTACAACTAAACATGAATCATATCCCACCTTAAAAAGATCAGAATGAATTTGCTTTACTTGACTTAGGTTAACCAACTGAGTAGACATAGAAAGAAGTGTCACGTAGGTGACAAAGTCAGGTTCCAACACCACTTTAAGCATCTTAAATAAATTTACAGATTCCATACAACAACCATTCCTAAAATAACCGTTGATTAATGAATTCCATGAAACCAAATCCCGACACTTCATTCTGTCAAATATTTCCCTTGCAGTCACCATATCACTACATTTTGCATACATATTAATAAGAATGTTACTGGCTGTAGTATCACAGGCGTATCCTTTTCTCATCATGTATTTATGAACAAATTTTCCGTAATTCAATTCCCCAATGTGAGTGCAAACACGGAGAACAGATGTGATTGTCAATAAATCAGGCTCAAATTTAGAGACCATATCCTGAAACAGCTTGATTGATTCTTCATACAAGCCTGACTGAGAGTAACCGCAAATAACAATATTCCATGTAACAGTGTCTCTAGCCACAGTTTCATCAAAAAGTTTGCGGCAATTTTCCAAGTCAAGAAACTTAAAATACATAGAAAGAAGAGCATTGCTGACAAGTGTATGAGCCCTCATCCCAGTCTTCTCTACTAACCCATGAACTACTCCACCATCAACAAAAGAGACTAAACCACCACACGCAGGTAAAACACTCGACACAGTAGCAAAATCCGGTACTAGACTAAACTTTCTCAACTCCTTAAACAAACTGAGTGCTTCCTCCCAATAACCATTGGAGCTATACCCTGAAATAATAGTATTCCAAGAAACAATATCTCTGTGAGGCATGTTATCAAACACATTACGCGCTTTGCCCAACTCATTAAATCTTGCATACATATCAATTAAAGCATTACTAACATACAAATCTGAGTAAAAGCCCATTTGCAAAACATGATGATGCACAAGATTACCCATACCAACATCCAACAAACCAGCACAAGCATTGATAAGAGATGGAAATGTATATCTATCAGGATGAATTTTCATGTTCAACATCTGAAAATAAAAGGTGAAAGCATGAGAGAAAAGAGCATTATGAGTCATTGCTCTTATAATAGTATTATAAAGATAAACATTTTGGGTAGGTGAGATATGATGAAATATAGATAAAGATGCAAAAGGGTGTTTGAATTGGGCATATTTGCTTATCAACTTCCCACAGAACAAGTTAATTTGATGCAGTCCAGAGACTATTAATAAAGAATGAATTTTGTCAAGTTGATCAAGTTTTGTACAGGAAGACAAAGCTTTTGATAATTGAAATTGTAACTTTGAACTTGTCATCTCACACTCCACTTTTTAACTCTTTCCAACAAAGATTTAAACACCTGCCGCTCTTTCGCTGCATCCCACCGGGATTCATTTAAATTAAAACAAACAAGTATCTACTCCATCCCACCGGGATTCATTTAAAATATACGACCTATTAGCTAAAAACAATCAATCCAACTTATTAATTTAACCAACGATCTTTCTTAGGCATTTATTAAATTATACTCTCTTTTTTATAATCAAATTTGCATTAATATATGGAGATGGCTATGGCTGAAGCCCATTACACCAGGCCTAAACCCCAACTGTTGAGAATGAAAACCTGTTTGACACAAAAGACCACTAACAATGACATAACCCAAAAGGCTCTGACCTGGAATTGAAGTGACAAACACACTGACCAACCAAAACGAAACCCCAACAAGAAAACAAAAAACAACTTAATACTAAAACAGAAATAACTTAGAAACAACTTAGAGAAGTCCACTTCAGGCCTGGAGACCCATTTCAGGCTGGTTCATGTCCTGCAGGATGTTATCAACCTCATCTTCCTCAATTCCATCTTCCTCCATTTCATCATCAGTGTCGTCAAGCTCAATCACCTCATTAGCCAAATTTTCTTCCTCTCATACTTCACCGAATTCCTCCCCAATAGCACCAAGCCCCATGTCATATTTCCACAACTCTCGCACTCTACCAAAAGCCCTTCCAAAAACAACGACCCTTGTTGTCCTATTAAGTGCACCGTCTTCAGCCAAGTATCGGGCCAACCTGTTCTGACTAGCCACCACAGGATTGACCTTAAGCTTGAGATTTGGGTCACTCTTCCGTTCCGTTGATCTGGATGACCCGTTTGTGGTTTGCGTCATGATGCCAGCGCCACTCATCCAATTCCTTCAGTGCTCCCAGATTATCAGACTCCAAAATGACTTTGTTCTCTTTCTCATAGTAAGCTGTCTTGAAACCTACCAGAATCGTCCATAACTCATTTGCTCTCACAATTAGATTCCTTATTGTTCTCGAGATCATTTTTACAATGCGACCAGACCTTTCACGCACAACGATTCTGATGCCTGAATCGTTGTCGTTTGATAGTGGAGCATCAAGGGTGAATGCATGCACATTGATTTTTACGAAATCCTTATTTGGAAAAACCCAACTCTTTTCCATTTTTGAGAGATAAAAAACTAAAAGAAATTGAGGAGGGAAAGAGAGTGTGGTGAAAATGCATGTATATGAGGCTGTATATATAAACCAGCCGGAGTAAGAGTCATTATTACCCAACTTTTTAATTGTCCGAGGTAGAAAACTCTAGAAAACCCAATATCATACGGGAAAAAGTGATCACAACCGTAACAACTAAGTGCGCGAAATTAACTTTGTTGGACAATAATTATCCCTCCTTCGATGAAACAAACAAGTAAAACAATAATAAACGAAAAACAAAACACCAAAAGTTATACGTGGAAAATCCCTCAAAGATAAGGAGTAAAAACCACAAGACCGTAGTCCACCCAAACAATTCACTATCACAAATTATATGGGAATACACCAAGTCTTATCTAGACAAAACTAGAGGAATACAAACACATTCACACTCTTGGAATAATCCGTCAAAAGTATGAAATCAAAATAAAATAAGACAACAATGAGAAAAAACCCGCGGGAGGTTTACCCTCACCATGGTGCAAACAGCTCTGTTAAGCCCCTTAAGAAACTGACCTCTGGACCTCAGAATTCGATCTCCACCGTTCAGAATTTAGATATCGGTGTAAGGAAGTTGTTGTCCAAAATTCAGGACGATCTGACCAACAACATATTAAAATTTACAGGTTTTTGTTTGAAAAAAAAGAATTTTTTTCATTTTTTTTCTTTCAGACATAGGTTATTTGATAATATTTTTTGTAAAGTACGATTTTTCAGAAAAGTACTATACTAATTGATTAACAAACTTTTAAATTTTCGAATTTAATAATTTACAATGTATGTAGGTTAAAAAAGTTAGGTCTGTTGTTCTATAGGTGAGTCTACCATTTCAAAATACGATTTTTTTTAATATGAATGTAGTCATGCTAACAATGAAATTAGGTCTCTATGAGTGCTTATAAAACAAAATCACCATTTGCGTATAATTTATTATTTAATAATAAATTATATTTGATTATTTATGATCTATAACTTAATAAAATAGGATAAAAAATATGCACAATTTTATAAAATTGTATCCTCGTATTATTATATTCTTTGTTGATTTGAATTTTCTTAGATTGATTTTAATTTTTGAACATAGATTTCTAAATTTAAAATAGTTAGAAAAAAGTAATTAAATTGGCGTTAAAATAATGATGACATAATAATCATTATTAGAATTTAAATACTCACTTTACTGATTTGGGTTTTATCTTGTGTTTTAAAAATCAGATTTTGACGATTTTACACCCCACATGAAGATAATTAAATTATTTTTCATTAAAAGATGGTTTAACAATTTTTATCTAACTGGAATTGTCCATGGAAGAGAAAAGAAAGTCACGAATTTTTTACATGGAGAATTATATTCAATATAGAAAACTTATTTATATTTGGTTTAAATTATCAAAATACATTTTTTAGAATTTAAATATAATCCTATTATAAATAAAATACACTTTTTAATATATATTGTTCTTATTATATCCTATATATAATTAGCATAAGAGAGTTAACATGGTTTGGTCGTCAGGGCTAAAATTGTAATTTCAGAATTATTATTATGAGAAAGACCATGGTTCGATTCTCTGCTACGACTTTACTTATATCATATATACATTACCAAGATAAGATAAATACATAAAAAATGTTCTCGGTAAATTTTTAATATTAAATGTGATAATTTTATTTGAATTTAAAAATAAAAACATAAAAGAGTAGGTTTGTAAAAAAATTGCCAATGAGAAATAGTTATTAGAGTTGTCTCGATATAAAAGTTAGAACTTACGCAACATATCAATAAATTATAATTATATAATAAAATATTATCAAAAAATTAAAAGTTAAATATATAAATGTTTGAATTTAATATAATAATTAAATAATTTTTTAAAAAAATTGATAATTATCCCGTGCATCGCACGGGTATAAAGCTAGTTATATAAAAGAGTTTAATATAATAAGGATATTAAGTACATACTGATATAAGTATCTTACTAACTGCTTTTACTTTTAATGTTTCGGTTTTATTTATAGTGTATATAAAATTTTAAAATACATTATTACTTTAAAATTATTAAATAGAATAAAAATTATGTTATGATTATATAAAATTTTACTCTCATATTATTATAGTCTTTATCGATTTGAATTTGTTCTTAATTTATTTTAATACTTTATTGAAAGAAAGATAAAATTTTAATATTTAAAAGAATTAGTGGAAAAATAAATAAATTGGTGCTACAATTATAAAAAAATAATTATTAAAATTTTAATACTCACTTTATTATTTGGGTTCTATCCTGAGTTTTAGAAATTGAATTTTGACGATTTTACAACCTATGTGAAACTAACGAAATTATCTTTAATTTAATGATGATTTAATAATTATTATCTAACTTGACCAGTTGACCTACCAATAAACCGAAAAAAAAGATGTTTAAGTATTATATTCAAAATTATTGTTTATGAATATGAAACCCTCAATATTTTAATAATATTTTGATATTATCATTTTATGTTTGTTATATGTAAAATAATATAATTATAATTAATCAAATTGTTATGTTCCTTCAGAAAAAAAATGTTTAAATTTATTCATGTACAAGAGTTCTCCTAAGTCTCTTATAACGTTGGTCCACATGTATCATTGTTATATGATATACATGAGCATTATATTGATAATTTTTAATAATGTAATCGATATGAATTGTTATATGATATTTGGTTTAATAATTATTATCTAACTCGAACTATACATAAATTAAAGAGAAAATATATTTAAGAATTTTTACATAGAAAAATTTTAAATTATCAAAATATACTTTTTAGTATTTAAATATAATTCTATTATTAATCAGATACACTTTTTAATATTAGATCTAACAATTCTCATCGATCTATTTAAGATCTAACTGTAATAATTAATTTGATCGTATAGTGGTCGTACACGGACCAGGTCGATTTTAATTTTTTCTTAAATTGATTTTAATATTTTATTGAAATAAATATAGAATTTATAAATTTAAAAGAATTAGGAAAAAAATTAAATTGGTGCTACAATAATTACGATTTTTTACATAAAGATTTTTATTCAATATAGAAAACCTATTTATAATTGGTTTAAATTAAAAAAGAAATTATTAAAATTTAGATAATCACTTTACTGTTTGGGCTCTATCTCTAGTTTTAGATAACAGATTTTAACAATTTTACAGTCCACACGAAGCTAACAAAATTATCTTTAATTTAATGATGGTTTAATAATTATTATCTAACCGGAACTATCCATAAACTAAAGAGAAAAGATAATTACGATTTTTTACATAAAGATTTTTATTCAATATAGAAAACCTATTTATAATTGGTTTAAATTATCAAAATACACCTTTTAGTATTTAAATATTATCATATTATTAATCAAATACAATTTTTAATATTATATCTAACGGCCCTCATCTATTTGAATATTTATAGTTTTATAATCCAACGGTTCATATACTTTTGGTAGTACAGTGACCGATCAAAGTTTTCGATAAAATCTCCCTTACGCTTATTATATACTAGCTTAAAACCCGTGCGATATACGGATTGTTATTAATAATTATTATTTTTATTATTTATGTTTTAAAATTCTATTAATTTGCATTTGCTAAAAAAATAAGTAGATGTGTTCAACTTTTTTAAATAATTAAAACTATTAAAATAGATTTTAAAATAAATTAATAACTGTTTGTCCGTGATATTTTTGGAAAAGGAGGGGTTTTAGTAAAGAAAAATAGAAAAAGTAATGTGTTTTAGCTGAAAATGTAAGTGCCCTTAATTAAAAATATTTAAAATAGGTTTCAAAATAAATAAGTAAGGATTTGCCCGGGATATTTTTGGAAAATGAGAGATTTTAGTAAGGAAAAATAGAAAGAGTAGCATGTTTTAGTTGAAAAAGGTAATTACCCGTGATCTGTTTTAGAAAAAGAGAGGATTTTGTTAGAAAAAATAGAAAAGACAATTTATTTTAGCTGAAAAGATAGTTGGTTATAAAAATGTTATTATTTAATAATAATTTCTTTAAAAAATAAAAAAAATAAAAAAATGGAAAAAATAACACGTTTTAGCTAAAAAAAAGTGCTCATAATTAAAAATATTAAAATAGATTTTAAAATAAATAATTAAGGTTTTCTTGTGATATTTTTGGAAAATGAGGGGTTTTAGTAAAGAAAAATAGAAAGAGTAACATGTTTTTGTTAAAAAAGATAATCGCCCGTGTTTTTTTTTTAGAAAAAGAGAGGATTTTGTTAGAAAAAAATAAAAAAGGTAATGCATTTTATCTAAAAAAGTAATTGATTATAAATAATGTTATTATTTAGTGATAGTTTTAAAAAAAAATAAGTAAGGGGTAATTAAGTAAAATCACAAGTACCGATCGTCCGTCCGTCCGACTACCAAACTTTTAATATTTCGTCTTTAATAATATAGCTTAAAACTCGTGCGATGCACATATTATTTTTAATAATTGTTAATTTTATTATTTATTATTTTATATTTTATTAATTGTATTTATTAAGAAAAATAAGTAGACGTGTTAAACATTTTTAAATAATTAAAAGTATTAAAATAGATTTTAAAATAAATAAGTAACGGTTTGCCCGTGATATTTTTGAAAAATAGGGGCTTTAGTGAGAAATATAGAAAGTAACATGTTTTCGTTGAATTTTAAAATATAAAAGTAATGATTTGCATGTGATTAATAATTATAATATTATTATTTTATTTTATTAAATAGAACTATTCACGATATATATATTTGGAAAATGATAGGTTTTATTTAGGAAAAATAGAAAAATAGAAATTTTAGTTAGAAAATATAAAAAAGAATATACACTTTGGCTAAAAATGGTAATGGGTTAGTTAAATGAAATTGTCTGCGATATTTTTGGAAAATGAGATGTTCTAGTTAGAAAAAATAGAAAAGATATTCTATATAATAATTTTAATATTTTATCTAACGGTTCTCATCGATTTAATCAGAGATATCTAACGGCTATGAATGGAGTGACCGGACTACAAAAACTTTCATGACCAGACTACAAAACTTTCAATGTTTCGTCTTTAATATAATAGTATAGATAGGGTTCCCTTATTTTTATCTTCTTGTGGGCCAAAACAAGGGTAATCCAATTGGGCTTTTAATCTCATAGATAGAAACTAAAACCCAACAAATCTCCCCCTTTCTAACTATGAGAAAGAGTTCGCCATTCCGGCGATTGAACAACATACCTTCAACTTTCCTTTAGTTAAAGACTTTGTCAACATATCAGAACCATTATCATCGGTGTGTACCTTGTCCACTTCAAACAACCCTTCTTCAAGAGCGTCTCTAATCCAATGATATCTCATATCGATATGCTTCGTTCTTGCATGAAATATAGGATGTTTAGCTATGTCAATAGCTGCTTGATTATCACAAAAAACCACATAGCATTGTTGCGGAAATCTAAGTTCCTGCATCAACCGCTTCAACCACAACAACTCTTTACAAGCTTCAGTTGCTGCTACATACTCTGCCTCCCCCGTAGAAAGTGAAACACCCTTTTGCAACCTTGATTGCCATGAGACCGCTCCCCCTGCCAAAGTCATCAAATATCCAGAAGTAGATTTCAACGAATCCTTATCTCCTGCCAAATCAGAATCTGTATATCCAACCAGCACTGGTTTACCATTCCCAAATGTCAGACCCAATTTGGAAGTACCTCTAAGATATCTCATAATCCACTTAACTGCTTCCCAATGCTTCTTACCTGGATTTGTTAGATAACGATTGACAACACCAACTACAAAGGCTATATCATGTCTCGTAGATAGCATATCATACATCAAACTTACTACTGCTGAGGCATATGGAACTCCATCCATCTCTGCAATTTCTTCCTTCGTAGAAGGAGAATCATTTCCAGTTAACTTAAAGTTGGTAGTAAGAGGAGAACTAACAACTTTAGATTTATCCATGTTGAACCTGCAAAGCACCTTCTCAATATACTGCTCCTGTGATATATGCAACTTCTTGGCTACTCTGTCTCGATGAATACAAATGCCAAGAATCTGTTTCGCTGGCCCCAAGTCCTTCATAGCAAAGGACTTACTTAACTGTTGCTTCAACTGGGAAATTCTTCCAGCATTTTTGCCAACAATAAGCATGTCATCCACATAAAGCAATAATATTATAAAATCATCATCTGCAAATTTCTGAACAAAAACACAATGGTCAGAAATAGTCTTACGGTAGCCTTGCTCCTTCATAAACGACTCAAACTTTTTATACCATCGTCGAGGTGCCTGCTTCAAACCATATAGACTCTTATGAAGTCTACAAACATAATCATCTTTACCTTTTACATGAAAACCTTCAGGTTGCTCCATGTAGATTTCTTTGTCCAAGTCACCATGCAGAAAAGCTATCTTGACATCCATTTGTTCAACCTCCTAATCAAGACTAGCTGCTAAACCAAGAACCACACGAATTGATGTCATCTTAACAACTGGAGAAAAGATCTCATCAAAATCAATACCCTTTCTCTGACTGAATCCCTTGACGACCAACCTAGCTTTGTACTGTGGTTGTGAAGTATGCTCATCTTGCTTCACTCTATAAACCCACATGTTTTTCAAAGCTCGTTTTCCCTTCGGTAGCTTCACCAACTCAAAAGTATTATTCTCATACAAGGATTTCATCTCATCTTGCATGGCATAAACCCACTCCTTCTTGTGCTCATCTTTCATAGCTTCTGTATAAGATTCAGGTTCACCACTACCAGTCAATAGAACATACTCATCAACAGAATACCTGTTAGAAGGATGACGATCTCTGGTAGACCGCCTGAGTGGAACGAATGGTGGAGTATTTGGTACTGGTGACTCCTCATGGGCATCATCATCCATGTCACTATTTTCCGGAGTATCAGTATTAGTACCGTGCTGGTCATCATCATGAACATCATCTCCAAACTGTGAATCCACATGTCTTGGAGGAACCGGATCTAAATCAACCAGATCATTGTTATATTGAGGAACTGTTTCTGCCTTCCCAATATCTTTCAAAGTCTGATCTTCAATAAAGATAACATCTCGGCTTCTCACAATCTTCTTTGAAACTGGATCGTAGAGCCTATAGCCGAATTCATCTTGGCTGTAACCAAGGAATATACACTCTTTAGTCTTCACATCAAGTTTAGACCTCTCATCTTTGGGAATATGCACAAAAGCCTTACATCCAAAGACATGCAAATGATCATAAGAAACATCTTTACCACTCCAAACTTTATCTGGAATATCAAACTTTAAAGGAACGCAAGGTGAGAAATTTAACACATTTACCGCAGTATTTAGTGCCTCATCCCAAAAAGACATTGGCAACTCATCATGTGAAAGTAAACATCTGACTCTCTCCACCAATGTTCTGTTCATTCTCTCTGCCAAACCATTAAGCTGAGGTGTCTTTGGTGGAGTCCTTTGGTGCCGAATATGTAAGATCCGTGAACTTTATTAATAATATAAATTGTATTATATGTGTGGAATACTTATTATGAAGTATTTTGAGTTATAATGGTAAGGATTGTTGAGTGTTTATGTGTTATTTGGTGAGTCGAAAGCCCCTTTCAAATATTTTGTCATTTGAAATCTTATTCAATTTTGAGCCCTGTTTTGATAATTCAAGGGCCCCGTTGAAATTTTGTACATCATTATTATCCCTTCGTCTTTCGTATTCGAATCGTTATCGAAAGAACTATTTGTATCATTTCATCCCTATCTAATTGATCTTGTCAGTATAATTCGTTTTGTTCAAAAAGGGAAAAATTGTTCCAAACCCTAATTGTCCAGGGTGACGGATATGTCGTTTATATCAATATTTCATCTGTTATAGCCTCAGTATTCTTGAGCATTAGTTATATAATGATATGTATTGATTTGGATAATTATCAATCTTTGTAGATGATTATCTTTTCGTAAAACGTGTTTTTAACCTAATTAGGGTTTTTAAACGAACCAGTGGATCAATATCGATCCAAAAATGTCGTTTAGGGTATTATTTTTCAATAAGTATAAAAAGGAGAATCGTACATTATACCTCATATAATCCGTATTACAAATATACAAAAATACAAAATTCCCGAACCGTGTTCTTCGTGTTCTTGAATAATCAAACCAACTTTTGAAGGTTTTACTGAAATCCAAATTCAAAGTTCAAGTACTCAAATCAAAGATCTTGAGCTCTAGTTTCAGAATCTTCCAACCTCATCATCATCTGGTAATTTTTCGATTTTATATGAATTTTACAAATTTCAAATTTAAATTAGGGTTTATATTCGAATTGGGGATTTTCATTCTGTTGATTCTCCGTTCAATTGATTTCTTCCAACATGTTCCTAGGGTTCTAATTAGTAGGAATTCATGTTTTAATTTCATGTTTATGTTCGATTTTGAGAAATCCGATTTCTAGGGTTTTGCCCGATTTTTCTTTTTAATAGTCCATTCATATGAATGATCTGACATTGTTTTTGATAGAGGGCTTTTGTTGTATGTGTTCTTAGCTTCATTTTAACATAAAGAACGTAGAGTTTCATGTACGATTTTGGTAGATCGGAAAATTTGTTCAAGGTCGCCGGAATTTGATCGGGATTGAGATTCCGACTTTGTTTTGGTTTGTTTTTTATCAGAATAGATTGCTGTGTTGTTGAGGATTGTTTTGGTTCAAAAAGCCCCAATTTCTGCTAAATTTTTGGCTCGTCGGAATCTGAAATTGTCACCGGATTCTGGGATTTTTCCGGGTTGTTCTTCCCGACCCGTTTGTATTCTTCCCGACCCGTTGACCCGTTTTCTTGACCCGGTTTCAATCTTTGAAACCCTAAAATATTTTCAGAAAACTGTTTTTGAATTTTATTTTTAAATTTAATTCGAAAATAGTTTAAAATCTTTAAAAATTCATATTTTAATTTTAAAAATATATTTTTAATTCAGAAAAATTCTGGAAAATTATATTTATTATTTTAAATTCGAAAATTTATTAAACTTAATTATTTTTAATTAATAATTAATTTATTTAATTAATTGATTAATTCTTTTAATCAATTAATTCTTAAAAATTAATTATTAATTAGATTTCATTAATTTAAAATTCAGTTTAATTATTTTCAAGCCTGATTTATTATTTAAAAATAGTTTGAGCATTTAAAGAGTGTCAATTAATTTTATATTAATTGATTTAATTACTTTTAAATACTTATAATGGGATTAAAAATCCGATTTTTGATTTAAAAATTATTTGTGACTTATTTAAATTCAAATAAGCCTTAAATATTGTTTTAAAAATATTTATAAGTGTTATATGGTTTATATGAGTCAATTAATGTGTTTTATAGCCCGTAAATGCCCGTACGAGGGCTAGTGTCTGAATGTTAAATACCGTAAATTAGACCGGACGTCCGATACGTAACCGATTACTTGTTTAAATGTGATAATGATTATGATTGTGTGTCAAGGATAGAATGAGGATAGTTAGACTTACTGTTATAAGTTGTTTATTATAGAATCGAGTTCCCGGAGCAAGGGAAAGGGGAAAGTAGTGTGAACGAGATAGAAAACCGACAGCGACGTAGACCAGGCAAGTATCTGTGCCTTTACTTGTGATAAATTGTTATTGTTTTCAATACTTACATGTTATTACCCCAGAACAAGTTAGATTATCAATCCTTACCCGTACTTGGGCAACTGATTCCATTTTCGTAAATTTTCTTAACTCTTTGATTTGATCTGCATCGGAAACCCTTATTTCCAAATTCATCTGATTTTGTCTACAACCATTGATTGTTGATTATCATCATTTGATTATTGCCTACAACCATTGACAGTTTGATTCTATCATTGAATATTGATTACATTAATTGATTATTGATTACACCTACTGATTACCTTCTTGAATGAGTGCATCGTACCGTTGAAACCATTCCGAATCTATTTCTCGGACTTTCTTTGATAATGAATAGTTGAAGCTCTTTTGCAACTATTACACCCCGTTATTGTGTACTTATCTTGTTATGCATATTATTGCTTATACCTTGTGATAGAATTGGCATGTTTTTTTAAATAGGACCAGTTATGGTCGGGCCATACTTATGGTCGGAATAATTTAAGGCCCAGATTGGCCTAGGATCCAGTAGAGGACTTTGCTATAAGCAAGTCCGGGGTTGTTGCGTGACTGATCAGCAGTACAACCTTTGTATTTGAAAAATGTAGAAGTCCAATTCTAATTCCTCTTTCTTCATTAAAGATTGTTAAAAGCATATGTTTGACTTGTGTATTGTTGATTCAGATAATTGAATTCTTTCCTTTCATTATAGAACTGTGATTGATACATATATCATGCTTGCTGAGCACATGTGGCTCATACTTGTTTTGTTTCTAACCCTATTCCAGTGAAGCGAGAGAATGAGCAGACACATCGCTAGTGACAGTTCTCCCGATGCTAGGAGACCACCCCGAGTGATTGTCATTGGACGGGTAGTGTTTTATCTTGGAAGTTAGACTAGATGTCTAGCTTTGTATATTAAGTGTGTAATAACTCTGAAACTGGTTTGTAATAATTATGACTTAGAAGCTTGTTTCATGCCATAATCTGGATGCGGTCTTGGATAAGGGGTATTTTATGTTATTATATATTATGCATGTGTTATATTCAGGTTTATATTGTGTACCGTTGGTCGGGTGACTCCCCAAATCTGTACCCCGGGTTTGGAGGGCGTCACAGGTTGGTATCAGAGAAACAGGTCATGGCATTTGAAACAAGTTAGGATTTAGGGTCCAGGATAACATAGAGGGTTAGGAATTCACCTAATGGTCATAGAAGGTCAATTAGAGATATTATGCGTAGTAATCGAGTATGGTTATAATTGCAGCCACCTAGCTCTAGTTCCGATTCAGATCCGTCAGAGCACCCGATAGAGGAGAGACCTGTACCAGATATGAGAGCAGGACCGTCGCGACCGACACTACCTCAGTCTGGACCTATAGTGGTCAGGAGAGATCCTATACCTTGTCCCGTTCCACTTCGACGCATACCCGCAGCACCGCATTCTCAGGCTTCAGTTTCCGGACCTTTGTTCCAGATCTCCGAGCCACCAGTTCCACATCACCGTTATCAGAGGATGAGAGAGGAGAGGGATTACTTTCGTAGACAGGTATTAGAGATGCATGGGATGCGTACAACAGAGGCAGGTGTAGCCAGAGATAGAGATAGATTCAAAGATTAGATAGGAGAGACACGGATGAGACTCAGGGTTGTGAGGACATTGGTAGAGACGAGGTTGCATGGACTAGCTACTAGCAAAGAGGGAGAGACTGTAGCAGGGATGAGAGAGATTTTGGACTTTGTGATGAGGGAGATTGGGGAGATTTCCGGACCAGCACTATGGGATACTAGAGATGATGATCCATGATCCGGTAGAGATGATGATGGATATTCTGTGGATTCCAGTCAGATAGTACATAGATGCATAGTATAGTACCAGCAGTGCACCAGGCTTATAGTATCACCTTCGATTGTTGTTGTATTTTGTTGTACTGTTGATCGGCAGTTGTAGTTCAGCTATGACACACTTTACTTTTGAAAGCGTTCTACGCTTGTATCGAATCTATGTATATATTTATGATAATCATCCTTTGTAGAACTATTATTATTCTTTTGATTATTCATTTTCACTATTGTAGTTGTTATTCTACTTGTGCAACGAGTGTACCATTACGCCGTTGAAAATCCGTAAACCATGATTCTACCAATTGTGTTCTTTTCTCTTCTATTTATGAATTATTAAATCAGTTATTGTTTGTTCATCAGCAATATGCCTCCTAGACGAAATACCCGTTCGAATAGTTCAGCTGACCAAGAAGGTCAACAGAATGCACCCCCAACGGGTCATTTAGATCCGGTTGTAATACAGCTTTTGAACACCCTCACTCAACAAACTACTGCTCTAGCTCAACAACAACAACAGATCCAACAACAGTTACTACAGCAGCAGCAACAGCAGCAGTAGCAACAGCAGCAGCAGAAACAGCAGCATCAGCAACATCAGCATCACCAACAGCCGCACCAGCAGGTAGTACCCGTGGTTACGTTCAAATCCTTTCAAGCAGCAAAACCTCCAGAGTTCAAAAACATCTGTTGATCCAGTTGAGGCAAAGGCATGGTTGAAGGAAATGGAGAAAGCTTTTACATTGATAGAGGTAACGGGAGAAAAGAAAACTGAGTATGCTAGTTATTTTCTGAAAAATGAGGCAAGTTATTACAGAATTGTTTTTGTTAGGCTCAAGACATGTCTGAATACCACTATTAACAAGCCTACACTATGTGACTATGTCACATTACATGACCTAGTGAGTACTATCACTGGGATTTAGTATAGGTCTCTAAATGTACTTGTCTTGTTCTCATGAACATTAGCTTGATCATGTATGCTCAAAGTTATAATGAGCTTAGTAAAGTTTCTTGCATCTAGATTGTATATAGGCCATTGAATAATTGTCCTGGTAGAAGTTCAGAAATGTTCATGCAGCAGGATAGAGATGAATAAGGCCATGAAGAAATAAGTTGCAGAAATTTGTCTAAGACATTATATAGCAAAGTCAGAAGAAAGCTATGTCGTGAAGTCACCAATATCTATGTCGTGAAGTGCTACATCGCATAGTCCATTTTGTACTATGTCGAGAAGTCCTCAAGACTCATGTCGTGAAGTGTTGAAGTCAGCAAAGTCAAAGAAGCCTAGATCGTGAAGTCCTCAGAAGCCCTATGTCGCATAGTCGTCAAATGACTTATGTCGCATAGTCGTCAAATGACTTATGTCGCATAGTCGTCAGAAGCCCCATGTCGCATAGTCATCTTATGGCCTATGTCGCAAAGTCTTCAAAGGCAATATCGCGTAGTACTCACAAGGGAGATCGCGAAGTCAAGAATGAAGTGGAGTTCTCGATATCAACACTTAGCCGTTTGTAACAAGACAATTCAAGGTACAGAACCAAGAATCAAAAGAGACAAATACTGAAGCATTTGTTCTGGCAAGGTGGTCCAAAGAACAGATGGCAAATCTACAGCTAAACTTGGAGAGAAAGATAAGAGACAAGCAGCTACAGAAACGGGAAAGACTCCGAAAAGCAGGTGGTCCTTCCTGACACAGTGAACTTCTTATGGCAGGACAAGTTGGACTTTCAGAAGGGGTAGCTGTGTAATATTGTGTGTGCCTAGTTTGTATAGGTGAATATATATTGTGCACACACCACTGTCAGCTGCAAGAGAGATATACATAGTTTTTATCTTAAGCTCTTTTCTCTGTAAGCAAGCAAGTACAAACTGTTCTTGTTTAGAAGCCAGAAATTCGATTGTGAATTTCTTGGAAAGCTGTAGTATTTAATTTGCTTATACAAAGTAGATTAAAGTGATTGTGTGTGTTGTTTACTTTCTGCATATTACATAGCATAATCATATACAGTTTATATTTAGTTTCAAGAAAGCAAAAATTCATCAAACTATCCATTCACCCCCCCCCCCCCTCTGTCTAGTTTCTAGGTGATATTCATTCCTAACAAGTGGTATCAGAGCAAAGGCTGTTAACGTACAAACAGGAAAAGATCAAGAATGAGTTCACAGAAACTGAGCAGTATCAAGATTCCTCCCTTTAACAAGGAGCACTACAGTTTATGGAAAAAGAAGATGTTTCTTTTCATCAAAGCTTCTAACCCCATGTATTTAGATATTCTAAAGCATGGTCCCTTTATTCCAATGATCGAGATTGGTGAAACAACCAGTGGCACTGAGATAGTACCAGCAAAACATGTGCCCAAAGACCCCTCAAAATACACTGATTCTGAAAAGGAGAAAGTAGCACTGGATGGACATCTTCAACTTATCATTTGTGAATCTATGGATTTCAACATGTATGGCACTGTTGCTCACTGTACTAGTGCCAAAAAGATGTGGGATCTTATAGAAGTGCTCTGTGAAGGAACTACTGAAGTAAGAAAGAACAAGAAGCAGATTCTTGTCTCACAATATGAAGCCTTCATGGCTCAGCCGAAAGAGGGAATCACAGAAGTGTTTGAGAGATTCAATAAGCTGATAAACGAGCTCAAAATCTATGACAAACACTATGAGACAGAAGAGCTCAATATGAAGTTATTACTAACTCTTCCAGATCACTTGGAACCAAGAATCTCTTCCCTTAAAGAAAGAGATCTAACAAAGATTGGTTTTGATGTGTTGTATGGTGTTTTGAAGACATATGAGTTAGAGCTGTTTCAAAAGGGATCTATTCAAGCAAATCAAGGATTAGTGGCCAATACCTCTTATGCCCTTATTGCTGACAATCTAGGTCAAAGAATGGATTCTCTAAAAATCAGTCAAGTCAAGATTGAGGAACTGGAAAGTGATGACACTGGTGATGAAACTCAGGTTGTGTATGATTTACCTGAAGAGGATGAGTTCTACAGCATAGATGAACTGGACAAGATGGAAAACAAATCTTTTGCTTATATGGCTAGGAGATACCCTAACATCAGGTTTAAGAGGAAGCAGCCATTCAAGTCTAGATTCAATAGTGGAAATGCTGGTGGTTCAGGTAGCTCAAACTCTTTCAACAAAGGAAAAGGGATTACTGGTGCAGTTAAAGGAGGATACAAATCTGGGAGTGTGGATAGGTCCAAAATAAGATGCTATAACTACAATGAACTTGGGCATTTTGCCACTGAGTGCAAAAAGCCTAAACAGGTCAAGAAGGACAAAGCATACTTAGAGCTTGAAGCTAAGTATGAGGCTCTACTCAAGAAACAACAGGGTAAAGCTTTTATTGCTGAGGGAAAATGCTGGGATGACTCTGATGAAGAAGAAGAACAAGAGTACTCAAACTATGCCTTGATGGCATTTTCTGATGATGGTGATTCTAGTCAGGTACCTATTCTTACTTCTCTTGATATGACTCCCCTTCAATATAAGCAAACTGTTGAAGATATGAGTACTGAGATGTTTAATATTCATACTAGCATGTTAGTAGCAAACGAAGAAATTGATAGACTAACTGCTAGAAATCTTGAGCTTACTGAAAAGAATGAGGAACTTGAGTTAATGGTTGTGAACCTTGATGGTTTGAAAAAGGAGGTTGAGTATCTTAAAAACAAAGTGATTTGTGCTGAACAAATAGAGAAAGCTCTTAGGGAACAAATTGCTGAAACTGAATTGAAACTAAGAAGCTTTAAGAACTCCTTTGAACTTATTCAAACCTATCACAAGGAACACACTGAAGATAGCAAGGTTGGAGTTGGTTTTGACTATGAGAATGATAAAGGAAGGAAGAAGGCAAAGGGCAAAGGGCAAAGGAAAAGAATCTTTTACAAACAAAAATGCCCCAACCATTCTGTCTAGTGTTGAACAGCCCATCTTCAAAAAGAGTGTTGTTGAGTTTGATGAAGAACTATTGATCATCAAACAACAACTTCTTGAAGAAGATGAGGCTGCTAAAGACACTTCTTCCTCTCCTGAATCTATCAGTTAGAAAGAGACCAAAGACAATCTTGTCAAGAGTCCTAACGCAAAGAAAGAAGTTGTTAAGAAAAAGAAACAAAACAGAAATGGTAAGGTAGGTGTCAACAAGGGTAACAACTATGCTTATGTGCCAAATGCTCCCAGGAAACAATGTCAGAAATGTCTATCTGTTAATCATTTGACTCATAAGTGTAACAAACAAGTGAATGTTGAAATTGATAACCTGAGTAACCATTCTGCTAGCATAAACTCTAGTCATGATTCCTTCTGTGGTAAGCCTAATTGCATGACATGCTATGTGACTGTGATTGCTAACTGTTTATCTCTAAAGCATAAACTTGATTCTGCACAATCTAGTGAATCACACACACATATGCACACTCACAGGACAGGATCCCCAATCAGGGTTGAGAGGGTGAACACTTCATGTGAGCCTAAGAGTTTGAACTCCAAAGCCACAAGCAATATGAAGTATCCTACTGTGATGAATGCAACTTATGACAGAAGAATTGTTAACAAAAATGTTTCTAAATCAACCGGACCCTACCATGTGTGGGTACCAAAAACAACTTAGTTACTTTGTGAATGCAGGGCAACAGGAATAAAAGAGTCATATGGATCTTGGACAGTGGATGCTCAAGTCACATGACTGGTGATATAGCCCTACTATCACATTTTGAGGAAAAGGCTGGCCCATCAGTAACCTTTGGAAATGACAACATTGGTTATACAATGGGATATGGCAGTATAAAATTTGGAAATGTCATTATTGAAGATGTAGCATTTGTTGAAGGACTGAAGCATAATCTTTTGAGCATTGGACAATTTACCAACAGGGTTTTCAAAGTGGAATTTGATGAAGATCATTGTTCAATCTGAAAAAGAGAAAGTGGTGAAGTTGTTCTAACTGGTGTGAAGAAAGGAAGCCTGTTTGTAGCTGATCTCAAGGCTGCAGACAAGGGAGAAATTTGTTGTTTCTACACTAAAGCCACAAATGAGGAATTCTGGCTATGGCACAAGAAACTGTCTCACTTGAATGTTCAGGCAATGAACTCTCTAATCAAGAGAGAACTCATCAGGGATTTACCTGCCTTGGAGTTTGTGCAAGATGGAGCATGTGAAGCTTGTCAGAAAGGAAAGATTAAAAGATCTAGTCACAAGAACAAGTTGCTCAATACAAACTCAAAACCTCTGCAGCTAATTCACATGGATTTATTTGGTCCTGTGAATGTAATGTCCCTTTCCAAAAAGAAATATGCTCTAGTGATGGTTGATGATTATTCAAGATATACTTGGGTGGAATTCCTATTCTTCAAGGATGAAGCACCTCAAGTCATAATAGAGCATATCAAGAGAGTTGATAGAGAAGCACAAAGCACTGGTTCCTCTGTAGTTTCTTTGAGAAGTGATAATGGAACTGAGTTCAGAAATTCAACATTGTATGAGTTTTGCAAAGATAAAGGAATTTCTCAACAATTCTCAGCTCCTAGAACACCTCAACAAAATGGAGTAGTTGAGAGAAAGAATAGAACTCTCATTGAAGCTGCAAGGACAATGCTGTTGGATGCAAAGCTACCTACTAGCTTTTGGGCTGATGCTGTTAACACAACATGCTATGTGCAAAATAGAACATTGATCAATAAGAAGTCTGGCAAAACTCCTTACTCATTAATGACTGGAAAAAGAGCATCCTTCAAGCATCTGCATGTTTTTGGAAGCAAGTGTTTTGTGATGAAAGATACCTCTGAGCATGTTGGAAAATTTGATGCAAAGGCATTTGAAGGTATCTTTATTGGATACTCTCTGGAAAGGACAGCATACAAAGTGTTTGTACCTGAGCAACACAAAGTCATGGAAAGCATGGATGTTACCTTTGATGACAAGAAAACTCCTGGACTTAAAACAAGTGATCAAGACAGTGTGCCATTAAGATTTGAGAATCAAGGTTATCTTGAGGATTCTGAAAGTGAAGATGAACCGCCTGTTCAAACTGTTCTAGAAAATGAAATTCTTGAAGTTGACAATCTTCTTCAAACACCTGTGCAAGGGTTCACAAACACAGGGGGAGAAGAAGAGAATACAACTGTCAACCAAAATGAGCTTGGAACAGATCAAGGAAATGAACAGGGGGCACACAAGGAAATAGGACAGAGCCCACACTAGGGATCAAATCATTGGAGATCCTGGTGAGGGAGTTAGAACAAGAAGGGCAACTATGAATACATGTCTGTATAGCTGCTTTCTGTCACAAGAGGAACCTAAAGTAGTTGAAGAAGCTTTGAAGATTTCTGATTGGATTGTTTCCATGCAAGAAGAATTGAATCAATTTGAGAAAAACAAAGTATGGGAGCTAGTGCGACCTCCTGAAGGAAAGAATGTTATTGACACCAAATGGGTGTTCAGAAACAAGATGGATGAAGAAGGAGTGGTAATAAGAAACAAAGCAAGGCTGGTTGCCAAAGGATACTGTCAGCAAGAAGGCATTGATTATGATGAGACATTTGCACCTGTAGCTAGACTGGAAGCCATTAGAATCTTCCTGGCTTTTGCAGCTCACTCAAATTTCATGGTGTATCAAATGGATGTGAAAAGTGCATTTCTCAATGGTGATCTTGCTGAAGAAGTTTATGTATCTCAACCACCTGGCTTTGAAAATGAAAACTTCCCAGACTTTGTGTACAGACTGCTTAAGGCACTCTATGGACTCAAACAGGCACCAAGAGCCTGATATGAGACTCTATCTCAATTCCTTCTTGAGCATCAATTTACCAGGGGTACAATTGACAAAACCCTATTCTTCAAGAAGCATGGAAATGATATCATTCTTGTTCAAATCTATGTGGATGATATCATCTTTGGCTCTTCAAATGAAAAACTCTGCGAAAGGTTCTCTAAGTTGATGCAAAGCAAATATGAGATGAGTATGATGGGAGAATTAACCTACTTTCTAGGTTTGCAAGTACATCAAAGGGAGGATGGCATCTTCATAAACCAATCAAAGTATGTCAAAGATCTTTTGAAGAAATATGGTTTAGAAGACTCATCCCCTGCAAAAACTCCCATGTCCACTGCAATCAAGCTTGATGAAGACAAGAAAGGCAAAAGAGTAGACATCAAGGTTTACAGAGGCATGGTTGGATCACTACTCTATCTCACTGCTAGCAGGCCTGATATCATGTTTGCCACATGCCTTTGTGCAAGGTTCCAGTCTGATCCCAAGGAATCTCACATGATGGCTATCAAAAGGATTTTCAAATATCTGAAAGGGACTCCTAATCTTGGGTTATGGTATCCAAAGGGAACTGGGTTCAACCTGGTTGGTTACACAGACTCTGATTATGCTGGATGCAGAATTGACAGGAAGAGCACCTCTGGAAGCTGCCAATTCTTAGGCCAAAGGTTAGTGTCCTGGTTCAGTAAGAAACAACAGTCCACAGCAACATCCACAGCTGAGGCTGAATATATTGCTGCTGGAAGTTGCTGTGCTCAATTGCTTTGGATTAGAAATTAACTCATGGATTATGGACTAGTGTTAGAACACATTCCTCTGATGTGTGATAATACTAGTGCAATATCCATAGTTGCCAATTCTGTTAATCATTCTACTACAAAGCACATTGAGATCAGGTACCATTTCATTAGGGAACATGCTGCAAATGGTACCATAGAAGTCTCTTATGTTCCAACTGAGAAACAATTAGCTGACATATTTACTAAACCTCTGAATGAAGCTGTCTTCAACAGACTGGTGAGTGAGATTGGAATGATCAATCCTTCATTTAAGTTGTTCTAAGTAAGTATGCTAGTTAATTGTTGCAGCAGTAAATTTTCACTGTGTTTAAATGCTCTATTTATTTGGAGTGAAAATTAGCTGAGATGTGATTTATAAATATTTTAGTATTTTACTGCATATTTTTTTTAAATCATATTTGGTGGTGAAGTTGTGAGCCTTTGAGACATCTCGATATAGATGATTTTCAGAGTTCACGACACAGTTCAAATCAAACAGACTTATATCGCAAACTGTTGAGATTGTGAGACTTCGCGATATAGTTCATTTCATGAGTTTGCGACATAGTTCATTTTTGACTTCGCGACTTAGAATAACCATATCGACAAGTCTCCACATTTGACAGAATTTTGATTTAAATTAATTTGATTTCAAAATTTGATAAAAGTCTGACAAATTGCTTGAAATTCCAAAAAGAGAGTTTTAGACAGGGTATTTATACTACATCGCAAAGTCTCCCCAAATCTTTTCACCTTTAAGACTTTGCGACATAGTTCATTTTTAGACTATGTGATATACTTTGCAAGACTTTGCGGTACAGGCTATTTTTGACTTCGCGACATACAATTAGTCTGTACATATTCATAACTCCATATCGCAGTGTCTCTATCATATAAATACTCTTTTCTAACCGTTCACAACTTTTCATCTTGTCTATTGCTCTCAAACTCTCAAACCTAAGCACAAATTCTCTACTCTCTTTTTCACTCTCTCTTTTGAAATGGCACCCAAATCTCAAACAGTATCATCCTCAATTCCTTTAACCATTCCCAAAGAAACAAATCTACACCACACTTCTCTTCCAGAATCTACATCTAACATTTCTTCTCAACAGATTAGTCATTCACATGACTTTTCTAAAATTGATCAATCACAATACAACACTGTGATTGAGCCAAACTCAAGTGACATGGTGCATGACACTGTGCTCACCACCCAGGAACCACATCTAGTTGGTCAGGGAATGCATGCTGGGGCATATCCTAATGACACCAACACAAACATGGAGGATTCACCAGTTTTCACTGGAGACTCTATGCCAAATTCTCCCATCCTTAGGGATGTGGAACTGTCTTCACAAACATATAGGGCTGATGTTGTAACTCATCCCATTTCAATGGAGACAACATCAGACTCTACATCCATTCCAAGGCTGGAGGAGACTCAAAATCTCACATCTCATGAAGTGCCTAGCACTAGCTCTCACTTGGCTCAGGCCACTCTGTCAGAATGGCTGAAGCCTGTGCAACATGACAGACCTTCAGGATCATCAACTGTGCCTTCCAAAATGACAGAAGAAGCTATTCAAGATCTCCATGTGGCACAGATTGATGAGTTCTCAAAAATAGCTCAACACCTCCTCACCTCAAACTTGCCAAATGTTGATTATGAGGCTCTACTTCTTTGCCACAAGGAGGATGTTGCAGCACAGCAGGAGAAGATAGTGGATGCAGTTGAACCAGAGGGAAATGTGGATGCCTGGTTGGATGCTAAGAGGTCTATCAAACTCAAGGACGCCCTAGCTTTTCTAAGAGAAGATTACCTCACCTCTCTAGGCTCCAATGCAAAAGATCTCTCTCCTGCTGCAGTTTATGATGCTGTAAATGATGTCTACAAGAATCAATTGAAGGCTCTGCACTATCTTGGGAAAGGGCTTCAATCAGAGATTTATTCAATCAAGGAGGAGACAGATAGATCCCTCACTCAGCTAAGAAACTCATATCTCTCTGATTTTCCCAAGGTGGATGGCATCCTCAAAGAAATCCAGAAAACCAATTCTAATGTCAACATGATGGATCTTTCTCTTGCCATGGTCACAGACAACATCAAGAAAATGGCTAGCACCCTGGAAAATCAAGTCAAGGCCAACATCAACACTAATGCAATGCTGAATGTTATTTGGAAGATTCAATATGGTGACAAATTGGTGGATGAGGTTCCTATGTCAAACATCTCCAAATTTGACTTTTCCAAGATCAAGGATCAATCTCTCAATTCTTTCAAGTCTCAACAGCTATTCTCCAAGGTGGATGGTCTAGAACGAGAAGTGGCCTCTTTGAAAGATGATAACAGGATACTTGCTAAATCCTTAAACCAGCTCAATGACAAGCTAGATGACCAAGGCAACAACACCTCCAATATCCTGCTGGTGCAACAAATATCCTGCTGGTGCAACAACAAATGCTGACTTCTATGATGAGACAAATGAACCTGCCTATCCCTGGGGAAGCTCAAGACATCTTGTCTGATTCCAAGCCTAAGGGGGAGAAACAAAAGGAGGTCATTCTGAAAAAGAAAGGGGGAGTACCTGCCAAGCAACAGAAGCTCAAGGGCAAAATTTCTGAAGAAACAATCAAACCAATAACCCTCCCCCTGTAGAGGTCATAAGTGCAGTAGGCCAGAAGAGCACAATCTCAACCACCTACTATCCATCCACAATGCCTAAAGACATCTCAACTCCTCAACCTGCTCAACCTACTCCCAATGCTAAACCTGTCAAAGCTACAGTTATCACAGAGGCCAAGCTACAGGAAGTTGCCAATTCAAACATCTATCATGATGAGGCCTTCCTGGAGTTTCTGAAAGCCATCTACAGAAATGCTCAAGAAGATGCAAGGGTTTACAAACAGAAGCTCAAGGAAAGCATCAAGTACTTCAAAGTTGCAGTAAGGAAAATCAAGGATGTTCATCTAAGAGAGATAATCATGGTGTGCAAGGACAATTGCTTGTGGCACCTAGCATTTCAAACTCTAGAGAAACTGAGATTTACTGAGCTGTCAATCATTCTGGATTTGATTGAAAAGCATGGGATGAACAATGAAAGTCTTTATACTGACTTGAAGATGAACCAAAATCAAAGATTGCCTAAGGTTATATCCAAGCCAAGGACAATAATTTACCAAAGTCTATCTCAAGACAGCAATATTGACCAACTAGTAATTCCCTTAGACCTAACAATGAAGAACAATGCAAAGATCAACCAGGTGCTGCAAATGCTGAGAGCCAAAAGAGGAGTTCGGACAGCTGAGGAACTAGAAATGATTCACACTCTACAATCTTTTCTGATTCATGGAGTCATTCCTGAATCTGTCAAAGAGAAGAGCAAGAAGAAGGATGGTGAGGATGATGATGAGGAGAAAACCTACAGAAGGAGATCTCATTCAAGGAGTGATAAGGATGGACCAAGTGACAGTAGCAGGAGCAAATCTTTAAAGAAGACAAAAGGTTCTGATGATGACAAGAGGGATTCTAAGGGGACAAAGGAAACAGTCAAGAGAACAAGAAGTGGAATTCAGCAAGTCAAGGACATTGCTAGCAGTACTTTAACCACAACACAAGACTCTAAGTCTAGGGTGGGTACTGTTAGCAATGATCCTCCAAAATCATTATCTAAGACTTCTGAACCTGAATTGCCACAGAAGAAAGAAGGAGCCACAAACGAAACCTCAAAAATACACTTCCACAAAGTCACAGCTAGTGGAGTGTTACAGTGGATGAAGGGAAAAGGAATGAAGCTTCTTCCAAGTGATGTGGCACTGAAGACTGATTCTCCTTATTCCAGAAAGGTGTCTCTTGTGAAGCATATGAAGATCAAGAGTGTACCCAGAAGAATAAGGATAACAAAGAAGACTGGAAAACTCACAAATGTTATTGGCATCAATGTGCTTCCACTAGATGAGGACTATGATGAAGATGCCCTAGCATTTGAGGGCTCAAAGGATCTTTGAAGTCAAAGTGAAGTTAGATCATCTAGAGATCAAGTACACTGATGGAAGAGAAAGGATTATGAAGCAAGGAGGCTGGCAATATTTCTATAAGTATGAGCTTGAAAGGATAAATGCCTTACTGAATTTTGAGGAAAAAGAAGAAAGGACATGGAAGATAGATATTGCCAGGTTCTTGAAAATGCATGCTGATTATGAAGAAAACCTGAGGAAAGAAAATGAAGAGAAGGAGATACAGATAGAGAGAGAAATGGTTGAGATGGAGGAGAGGGCTAAAGAGCTAAGGCAGAAAGGGTTGTGCAGGGTCAAACAAAATCCTTACATTGTGGAGTACAAAAACACTCAAGGAGGCAAAAGCAAAATAAGGATGGAGTTTCTGGATTCATATGTAGAAAGTGCACTCAAGGCTGCAATTGATGACTTAAAAGGCTCACCTCTCATTGAAGAACTGATTGCAAGAGAAGAACTTCAAGAAGCCATCATAGACATGAAGAGAAGAGAAGAGATAAGGAAAAAGAAGATTTATGATGATTTACAAGAGAAGCAATTGGAAGCTGAAGCTGCTGAGCAACAAAGATAATCTGTAAGCTTTCAATTTTTCTATGTAATCAAATTCCTGATCTCAATGTTCATAAATTGTCCTCTCTGTTACTTAATTTCCTTTTATGTAAGTTAGGCTTGTTATCAGACATGAAATTGTGCCTAAGGATCTTACTCACAATTTGGGGGAGATTGTTAGGCTCAAGACATGTCTGAATACCACTATTAACAAGCCTACACTATGTGACTATGTCACATTACATGACCTAGTGAGTACTATCACTGGGATTTAGTATAGGTCTCTAAATGTACTTGTCTTGTTCTCATGAACATTAGCTTGATTATGTATGCTCAAAGTTATAATGAGCTTAGTAAAGTTTCTTGCATCTAGATTGTATATAGGCCATTGAATAATTGTCCTGGTAGAAGTTCAGAAATGTTCATGTAGCAGGATAGAGATGAATAAGGCCATGAAGAAATAAGTTGCAGAAATTTGTCTAAGACATTATATAGCAAAGTCAGAAGAAAGCTATGTCGTGAAGTCACCAATATCTATGTCGTGAAGTGCTACATCGCATAGTCCATTTTGTACTATGTCGAGAAGTCCTCAAGACTCATGCCGTGAAGTGTTGAAGTCAGAAAAGTCAAAGAAGCCTAGATCGTGAAGTCCTCAGAAGCCCTATGTCGCATAGTCGTCAAATGACTTATGTCGCATAGTCGTCAAATGACTTATGTCGCATAGTCGTCAGAAGCCCCATGTCGCATAGTCATCTTATGGCCTATGTCGCAAAGTCTTCAAAGGCTATATCGCGTAGTCCTCACAAGGGAGATCGCGAAGTCAGGAATGAAGTGGAGTTCTCGATATCAACACTTAGCCATTTATAACAAGACAATTCAAGGTACAGAACCAAGAATCAAAAGAGACAAATACTGAAGCATTTGTTCTGGCAAGGTGGTCCAAAGAACAGATGGCAAATCTACAGCTAAACTTGGAGAGAAAGATAAGAGACAAACATCTACAGAAACGGGAAAGACTCCGAAAAGCAGGTGGTCCTTCCTGACATAGTGAACATCTTATGGCAGGACAAGTTGGACTTTCAGAAGGGGTAGCTGTGTAATATTGTGTGTGCCTAGTTTGTATAGGTGAATATATATTGTGCATACACCACTGTCAGCTGCAAGAGAGATTTACATAGTTTTTATCTTAAGCTCTTTTCTCTGTAAGCAAGCAAGTACAAACTGTTCTTGTTTAGAAACCAGAAATTCGATTGTGAATTTCTTGGAAAGCTGTAGTATTTAATTTGCTTATACAAAGTAGATTAAAGTGATTGTGTGTGTTGTTTACTTTCTGCATATTACATAGCATAATCATATACAGTTTATATTTAGTTTCAAGAAAGCAAAAATTCATCAAACTATCCATTCACCCCCCCCCCCTCTGTCTAGTTTCTAGGTGATATTCATTCCTAACAGTTTTTAGAGAAGTATTTTCCTGACTTTATGCGGGATCAAATGGAGTTGAAATTTTTAGAATTGAAGCAAGGTAGTATGACTGTTTCGCAGTACAAGACCAAGTTTACCGAGTTATCTAGGTTTGTTTCGACATACGTTGATACGGAGAAGAAGAAGGCCAAGAGGTTCCAACGGGGACTGAGGTCATGGATTCGTAGTAAGTTAGCAGTTTTGGAATTAGATATATATGCAGCCGTGGTACAGAAGGCAATGATTGCGGAAGGAGAAAGTGATTCATATATGAGAGAGAAAGAGAATAAGAAAAGAAAGGTAGGGACATCTGATAAGGTCCAGTCACCAGGAGATATTCAGAACCATCCAAACAAGAAGCCAGGATTCCAGCCGAGCAGAGGTACAACTTTCAAGAAACCAGACACCGGAAATGCAGGACCAATCAATCGTCCACCAAACAATAATCAGCAAGTAGTTTCCAGACCTCCACTGCCAGAATGCAAGACATGCGGGAAAAGACATCCAGGTATATGCCACAGATTGAGTGTCACATGTTTTAAGTGTAACCAGAAGGGGCATTATGCCAGGGATTGCAAGATAGGTATTGTGTGCCATCGATGCAAGAGACCAGGCCATATGATCAAGGATTGTAGAGCGCCAGCACCCGTGAACAACATGATCCGAGTTATAGAGGCACCTCCAGCTGTTGATGTTCAGCCGTTAGCCAGAACCTATAATATGTCAATGAGGGAAGCATTGAGAGACTCCGATGTGGTGGCAGGTACACTTCTAGTAAATTCTGTTAATGCTAAAGTGCTGATAGATTTAGGAGCTACTAAGTCGTTTATTTCGGAAGCGTTTGCTCGTAAATTGAATTATTTAATGGAACCCTTAAATGGAGTGTTGAGTGTAGAAATAGCTAACCAGGATCGTATACCGGTTAGCTCGTATTGTCCCCGTTGTGAAATTGAGATTTTAGGGAGTCGTTTTTATGCTGATTTATTACCTTTCAAGTTGGGAGAATTTGATGTTATTTTAGGAATGGATTGGTTAACTGATTATGATGCGCGTATTGATTGTAAGGATAAGAGGGTTACTTTAGTTACCCCAGAAAAGAAAGAAGTGATATTTAAAGGAGAGAAACAAACGAAGAAATTTTTGTCAATGATTCAGACTAAGAGATTATTAAAATAAGGATGTGAGGCTTATCTCGCATATGTGATAGATACAGAGAAGGAAGTTTCTAAGTTAGAAGATATTCCAGTCGTGAGTGAATTTCCAGATGTTTTTCCAGAAGAGTTACCAGGACTACCTCCGGATAGAGAGATTGAGTTCGCGATAGACTTACCACCAGGCGCGGAACCAGTATCCAAAGCACCATACATAATGGCACCAGTGGAGATGAAGGAGTTAGCTAAGCAATTGCAGGAATTGTTAGACAAAGGAATTATCAGACCTAGCGTTTCACCGTGGGGAGCACCAGTGTTGTTTGTAAAAAAGAAGGATGGGAATATGAGACTATGTATAGATTATCGGGAGTTAAACAAACTAACCATCAAGAACAAGTATCCATTGCCCAGAATAGATGATATGTTTGACCAGCTGAAAGGAGCGGTTCATTTTTCTAAGATTGATCTACGATCAGGATATCACCAATTGAAGGTTAAACCAGACGATATACCGAAGACAACTTTTCGAACAAGGTATGGACATTATGAGTTTTTAGTAATGGCGTTTGGATTGACGAATGCACCAGCAGCTTTCATGGATTTAATGAACAGGATTTTTAAGAAGTATTTGGATGAGTTTGTAGTGGTATTCATCGATGATATTTTGATATACTCTAAGACGGAAGAAGAACATGCGAATCACTTGTGGATTGTGTTGGAGATTTTAAGACAAGAAGAACTATACGCAAAGTTTTCAAAGTGTGAATTCTGGTTAAGGGAAGTTCATTTCCTAGGGCACGTGGTAAGTAGTGAAGGCATCAAAGTAGATCCATCCAAGATTGAAGCAGTGAAGGATTGGGAAAGACCAAGGACACCAACTGAAGTCAGAAGTTTCTTGGGATTAGCCGAATATTATCGGAGATTTGTACAGGATTTTGCAAAGATAGCTACTCCAATGACCAAGCTGACAAGGAAAAGTGAACGATTCATATGGAACGACAAATGCGAAGAGAGTTTCCAAGAGTTAAAGAAGAGACTAACTACGACACCAGTGTTAATGCTACCAGACAATCAAGGTCAATTTGTAATCTATAGTGATGCGTCTTACAAAGGATTGGGTTGTGTACTTATGCAACATGACAAAGTAATTGCTTATGCGTCGAGACAATTGAGACCTCACGAACAGAAATATCCTACACATGATTTGGAATTAGCAGCGATCGTATTTGCACTGAAGATATGGAGACATTACTTGTACGGAGAGAGATGTGAAATTTACACCGATCACAAAAGTCTGAAGTATATCTTTACTCAGAAGGAGCTGAACATGAGGCAGAGAAGATGGTTGGAGCTAATCAAGGATTACGACGTTTCTATAAATTATCACCCCGGCAAGGCAAACGTGGTAGCAGATGCATTGAGCAGAAAAGAAAGATTGAATATGCTGACGATGACCAAAGAATTGTATAGAGAGTTTGAAAAGTTAGAGATAGAAGTACGTGTTCCAAAGGGCGCGACATAAATGATTTACGCCATAAGGTTTCAACCTGGATTGTTGGAAAAGATACAGAAATGCCAAGAGCAAGTCATGAACGACAATGCAAATAGTTTGACAGGCGAGGAAATATGTAGCCAACTGGACGACAAAGGAATCTTAAGGTTTGCTTCTCGAATATGGGTACCTAATGTAGCAGAATTAAAGAGTGAAATTTTGCACGAAGCGCATAACTCGAAGTATTCAATTCATCCTGGAAGCACGAAGATGTATCGAGATCTTAAAATGAACTTTTGGTGGCCAGATATGAAAAGAGAAATTGCTGAATGGGTGAGTAAATGTTTTACATGTCAAAGGGTCAAGGCGGAACATCAAAGACCAAGTGGATTACTGCAGCCGTTAGAAATTCATGAATGGAAGTGGGAACACATCGCAATGGACTTTGTGGTAGGATTGCCTAGAACGAAGACTAACCATGATGCTATTTGGGTTATTGTAGATCGATTGACGAAATACGCAAATTTTCTTCCTATTAACGAGAGATTCTCGCTGGATAAGTTAGTTCGTTTATATGTTAAAGAAATCGTGGTAGGGCATGGAGTTCCAGTGTCAATAGTATCTGATCGAGACCCTCGATTCAACTCAAGATTCTGGAGAAGTTTTCTAGAATGCTTAGGCACCGAATTGAGAATGAGTACGGCTTATCACCCGCAGACAGACGGTCAAAGTGAAAGGACAATTCAAACCATCGAAGACATGCTTAGAACGTGTGCACTTGATTTTAAAGGTAATTGGGATGATCATCTACCCTTAGTAGAATTCTCATATAATAATAGTTTTCACGCGAGTATCGGGATGCCACCTTACGAAGCTTTATATGGACGAAAGTGTCGATCTCCAGTATATTGGGAAGAAGTCGGTGAACGGAAAGTGATAGGACCAGAATTAGTACAGCAGACAAAGGAAGTGATTGAATTGATTCAGAAAAGATTGATAACAACTCAGAACCGACAGAAGAAATATGCTGACCTAGCAAGAAAGGATATGGGATTCGAAGTCGGAGAACAAGTGTTACTAAAAGTTTCACCATGGAAAGGATTGGTTAGGTTTGGAAAGAAAGGGAAATTGAGTCCGAGATACGTTGGACCATTTGAGATTTTGAAGCAAATTGGGAAAGTAGCTTACGAGTTAGCATTACCCCCGCATATGCAGCACGTTCATAATGTGTTTCACGTATCCATGCTTAAGAAGTATCGACCAGATTCGAACCATGTAATAGAGTATGAACCCATAGAGGTCCAGTCAGATTTATCTTATGTAGAGCGACCAATTCAGATATTGGATCGTAAGGAAAAAGTATTAAGAAATAAGGCTGTAGTGATAGTAAGAGTTTTGTGGAGGAATCCTAAGGTGGAAGAGTCTACCTGGGAGTTAGAGAGTGATATGTTAGAGAAGTATCCCCAGTTGTTTCCTTGATTTGATTCTGAGGACAGAATCCTATTAAGGGGGGAAGAATGTAAGATCCGTGAACTTTATTAATAATATAAATTGTATTATATGTGTGGAATACTTATTATGAAGTATTTTGAGTTATAATGGTAAGGATTGTTGAGTGTTTATGTGTTATTTGGTGAGTCGAAAGCCCCTTTCAAATATTTCGTCATTTGAAATCTTATTCAATTTTGAGCCCCGTTTTGATAATTCAAGGGCCCCGTTGAAATTTGGTACATCATTATTATCCCTTCGTCTTTCGTATTCGAATCGTTATCGAAAGAACTATTCGTATCATTTCATCCCTATCTAATTGATCTTGTCAGTATAATTCGTTTTGTTCAAAAAGGGAAAAATTGTTCCAAACCCTAATTGTCCAGGGTGACGGATATGTCGTTTATATCAATATTTCATCTGTTATAGCCCCAGTATTCTTGAGCATTAGTTATATAATGATATGTATTGATTTGGATAATTATCAATCTTTGTAGATGATTATCTTTTCGTAAAACGTGTTTTTAACCTAATTAGGGTTTTTAAACGAACAAGTGGATCAATATCGATCCAAAAATGTCGTTTAGGGTATTATTTTTCGATAAGTATAAAAAGGAGAATCGTACATTATACCTCATATAATCCGTATTACAAATATACAAAAATACAAAATTCCCGAACCATGTTCTTCGTGTTCTTGAATAATCAAACCAACTTTTGAAGGTGTTTTTGAAATCCAAATTCAAAGTTCAAGTACTCAAATCAAAGATCTTAAGCTCTAGTTTCAGAATCTTCCAACCTCATCATCATCTGGCAATTTTTCGATTTTATATGAATTTTACAAATTTCGAATTTAAATTAGGGTTTATATTCGAATTGGGGATTTTCACTCTGTTGATTCTCCGTTCAATTGATTGCTTCCAACATGTTCCTAGGGTTCTAATTAGTAGGAATTCATGTTTTAATTTCATGTTTATGTTCGATTTTGAGAAATCCGATTTCTAGGGTTTTGCCCGATTTTTCTTTTTAATAGTCCGTTCATATGAATGATCTGACATTGTTTTTTATAGAGGGCTTTTGTTGTATGTGTTCTTAGCTTCATTTTAACATAAGGAACGTAGAGTTTCATCTACGATTTTGGTAGATCAGAAAATTTGTTCAAGGTCGCCGGAATTTGATCGGGATTGAGATTCCGGCTTTGTTTTGGTTTGTTTTTGATCAGAATAGATTGTTGTGTTATTGAGGATTGTTTTGGTACAAAAAGCCTCAATTTCTGTTAAGTTTTTGGCTCGCCGGAATCTGGAATTGTCACCGGAGTTAGGTCCTGATAAGTTTGTAGAAGGGGGGTTGAATACAGATGATACCTTTTAATCGAATTTGTTCTTTTAAGATTTAACAATTTAGAACAAATTATTGCGGAATAAAATGAAACAATATTCAAGTTAAATAAAACTCTATTAAACTTGAAGGGTATTACAATTCTGATCACTGATTACAATGAACTTGATAAAACAAACCTAGAATAAATTCGACATGAATTTATCTATTTTTGTAATAAAAAGGATCGAATACTAAAAAGTAGTTCGATATAAAATCTAGGGATTATGATCCGCTAGAAAGCTAAATCAGTACAAGAGAAATGATTCTTATGAATTAAATGTTAAGATCAAATCAAGAATTAATCCTCTGATGAATTGAATGCTTTGCCGTTTGAAGAAGTAATGAAGACAGAGAGAGAAATGTGATGTTTTAAAGTTTCTGTCTTTGCTTTTGTGTGTATCATTCTTCAAGTCTTTTGCATTTACTTTTATATCAATTGCTTTTCTTTTGTAATCACACGTGCAAATCCACTTGACAGAATGATATTTTGCACTAGGAAGACAAGCAGAAAAACAATGTTTTTGGCCTTGGAAGACTCTCGGGAAGACAACCATTGTACATGGAAGACAACCGGGAAGACTAGGGTTTGGCCTAGGAAGATAATCGGGAAGACTCACTTGTGAGTCTTCCTAGTTCATTTTTCTAAGTCTTCCTAGTTCAAACCTAAGTCTTCCTAGTTCATTTTCATTCTAATTTAAATAATTAATTAAATAAATTATGTATTAAATTAATTCTTTACAGAATTAAATTAATAAATAATATACTTAATAATATTAATTATTTATAAGAGAATAAATAGAATTAGTTGACTTCTAAAACAATTCCAGAATCACTTAAAACTTAGATAAATAACAAACACAATAGTACGTTGACACTCGATGAACTGTCTGGTTCATGAGTGACTAACGACAATGTCTGTTCTTTATCTGTTTGACTTTAAGCAGTGATTCACTTCCTTCTCATTCAAGAACTCCGTAATCAGTATCTTTTTCTGTCACCACTTGAAATCTCAGTCACTTTAATAAATCCACTGAGCTTGAATACTGTTGCCCAGTAATAATCTATTGTAGAAGGGGGGTTGAATACAATAGAGTAAGATAATCGACTTCTTAATGTATATATCACAAATATGAAAAGAAAGATAACAACTTTATTAAATCTGATATAAAACTGTTATAAACTCTCTCAAGAAATTCTGATGTTCTTGAGAGCTGCTAGTTTACAAAAACTCTCTCAAGAAATTCTGTTCTTAAGAGCTTCTATTCGATTATGTTCTCTCTCGAATGAATACATAAATTGAAACCAAGACTGTGTTTATATAGTGCACACAGCTTCTCTATCAATTACAAGATAAGTCCTAATCAATAACAAAGATAGAACAATATCTTTAATCGATAGCTGCATTCTACAAACCAGGAACAAATAGAATAAACTTCCATGTTTATCTAGACTCCAAATATAACTCGAAGTAGGAATCCTGATCAGCTTCAAGTTCTGATGATCAATCCTGATCATAGTCTGAGTAGGAATCCTGATGATCAATAAGATACTGACGCTTGATCAAATACTGATGACCATGCAATACTGATGACGTCAGCAATCCTGATCAGTTGAGTCTAGCTTCTGACGATCATTGAATTCTGATCTAACAATCTCCCCCAATCTTATACTTTGTGAAATAAAGTATAGATTCCAAATATTCAATGATGTCAAAAACATGTATCAAAATGTACGAGTATCTTCAGAAACAACTTATCTGTTTAAGCTTTTTGATAGAACAGATTCATCTTCAAGAAGTTGGATAATAAACTTTCTTCTTTTTCTGCAAGAATTTGAATCAGTCTTTCCTTAAGATTTCTGAGTTCTTCATCTTCCTCATTAATCTGGTAGATAGCTGCTCTGAGATTCTGTATGGAGCTTTTCTGTAGACTGTGCTCTTCAAGCAAAAGATAAGCAATTTCCTTCCCATCAGGATTGAGAGTAAGTTGGGTCATACCAAAAGTTACTTCTTTAACAGCAGTATCTCTTTGCATTTCCACATCCTGGCCTCTTTGATTTAAGTACATGGGAATATAATTACCATCGAAATTACTGTTTCCATCCAGTCTTCTTCTTATAGTTGACAAAATCATGTCAGCCCATACTTTGTACACTTGGTTCTTCCATCTTAACAGATAGTGAACATATTTCAGTTCCTATGTAGTTTTTATCAGCAGATCTTGAATAGATAGAATCTTCACACTACCATCTTTCATGAAGTACAGAAGCTTTTCTTTCTTTTCAAAACCATCATGACAATCTATAACTATATCAACAGCTAATAAATTGTTCAGGTTTTCAGAAGTTAAAGTACCTCCAATTTCAGTTAAGGAGTAAGGATCAACATAAGTCATGTTTAGAAATTCAGCATCCCTGTGTCCAATACCTCCTCTTGTGTAACTTGACATTTGCTTCAGATTCGAAAACATCTTTAGCCAGAGTGTTTTTGATCTAGCCATATCAGACAAATCAACAACACTTGAAGCACTTGTAATAATTCCACCAGTCTGAAAATTGATAGGTGTATCACACTTCAGTGTACTTATGTGTTCCCACTTCTTGTCTTTCTCCTTTTCATGAGTGTAGCTTCTTTCAAGTAAAGATTCTTGCCTGCTTGTATTTCTCCATTGTCTTTCATTTGAAACTTTAAGCCTTTGTAGATAGAGATTGAAATCTTCATTTGTTCTCTTTGCAATATCTCTTCTTATGGCTTCTTCTTCTTCATCTACTTCTTTGTTGTGACAATCAACAACAGTAGATAAGATTATCAAATCAACTTCTTGCAGAATTTCAGATTCGTCAGGATCTTGAATATTGTCAGGATTAGAATCTTCAATTTGATTTGTATTGCTGAGAGTTGATTTACTTGATTTTCTTCTCAATTCAGGTTCTTTTTCAACAAATTCCTTGTCTTCTTTCTCCATGATATCCTTGATAACAGGATCTATTAGATTTTGTGAAGCTTCAGGAATTTCTTCAATTCTTAACCCTCTAGACCTTGTCTGTCTAGGTACTGTTTGAGTTGAAGAACCTCTTTTACTTCTTCTAGCACCTCTCCTACCTCTGCTTCCTCTACCTCTAGCAGGAGCAGTATAGCTTTCCATTGTCTCTCTTTGTAGTCTCAAGAATTCTTCATGTGAGAGATCTGGATATTCTTCACTTGCTGTAGAGAGTGCTTTTCTTGCATATAATTGTTGAACTCTTTTATCAGTGTGATATAGAGTAACAATTCTACCGTCTTTTGTAGAAAACTTCTGGAATAAATTTGATGCATCTTCAGGATTATCAATAATTACATCTTCATCACCTTCAGGAATTGTAGCAAGAATATGTCCATGACCAGGTGTCAGGATTTGATCTTCCGTCAGGATCTGAGATTGCACCAATGTTCTTACTGTCTTAACTCCAGAATCAGAAACATGAGTTGACTGTGTTGTTTGACTTTGTGAAGTTTGAATTGTAGACTTCATAACAACAGCATCAGAGGTTTCTCCTTGTTTCACTTTGTCACCACCATCATCTCCAGTATCATCTTCATTATTTCTTAATACTAGATCAGGTGTACATTTTGTCTGAATAACCTTCTCCCCCTTTTTGACATCAGGATTTGACAATAATTGCAAAATTAAGGAAAGAGAGGCTTGAATTTCAGTTACCTTAGGATCCAGAGAATCAATTCTTTGATTGATTGAGGTTTGTTCTGAAACAATAGATTTCACTTGGGATTCCACTACCCTTAGTTGTAAAGTAGTAGGCACCTTTGTAAAATTATTAAAGATATCAGTCCTCACTTTTTCAGTTGAACCCTTGATAGAATCAATCTCACTTTTCAGGCTCTTGGATAACAGAGTTGTAGCCTTCAGATGATTCTTCAAGTCTTGATTCTCTATAGACTTCACTGCATTATAGGCATGTTCAATAGCAGAAGAAAAACTGATAGATTCATCAGATTGGTGCCATGAATTGTTCCATTCATTCTGTCTAAATGCCTCTGCAGGATCAAAGGAAGGAGTAGAAAAATCTTGTCTCTGATCTTTCCCAGTGAAAGCATTGCTAGCCATATATGTACTTGATGAACCAAAATTAGTTCCAAGACTAATTTTGAGTGCTGTAGCAATCTGTTCCTTCTCTTTTCGATTCTCATTATCATCATCACTATCATCATCAGAATTATCATCATCAGAACCATGAGATATATCAGGATCAGGAATTGCAATACCTTTCATTTTATCCTGTAATTCTGAGATAGGATGATCCATTGGTCTTGAACGAAGTGGCTGTATCAAAATAGGTTCATTATCAGGAGCACCACTAGCGTCAGGATGAACATCGTCAGGATTTGATATGCTTGCATCAGTATTTGCTACCAATGGTTCTTGTGGAGCTTGAGGTTCAGAAGCTTCTTCAACACTTTGAGTTAAAGGTTCTTGTGTGCTTCCCTCATTGACAATGTTCTCGACCAATCTTTCAACAGAAGCTGTAGCTTTGCCTGCATCTTCACTTTGAGAAGATGGTTCTTGTGTAGCTGGAATGTTGATGTCTTCATTCTCCCTTTGAGAAAATGGTTCTTGTGTGACCATTCCACTAGCTAAGCCTTCACCCAAACTTTGATTGAGTGGTTCTTGTGTGGCAGGATCAACAGTAGCTGCTGAATTACTCTGAAATTCAGGTTCTTGTGGGCTTGATCCTTTCAGCTTCTTCTGTCTCTGATAGACTAACTCTTCTGCATTCCTCTTTTTCTTTGATGTAGGTGTAAGACCAACCAAGGAAGCAGTTGTAGAAACCTTCTCCCAAGAAATTTCTCTAATCTGAGATGGAGAGGCTGGAGAGTCTGATATAGAGACAACTTTTGTTGTTGCATCAGGAATACTAACATCAGGATTTGCTAGAGCATCAGGAGTAGATGACTCATCAGGATTTGATGTCTGAATATCAGTATCCTTCATTTGCACTGTCAAAGGAATATGATACCTGCTCTTTGATAATTTCCTTGTCTTTTGTGGTTTTGATGAAGGTACCATAGCTTTAGTAGCAGTATCAGCAACTTCCTTGTTCACATTCATCACAGAGGATATAGGTAAGTCATCCTCTGAATCACTTTCATCAATCAACCTTAACTTCCTTTTTACAGGAACATTCTTAACAACCTTAGCAGCTTTCTTCACCAGGACCCCTTGTACACCCCCTTGTATCTTCTTTTTAGTGAGTGGTGTAGAGGAAAAATCCTTTGAACCTGATTGCCTTCCAGACACATCAGTTCGAGCTGACTTCTTTGATTTTACAACTAAAGTCTTTTGAGAGACAGTAGAGGTGGTTGTTACCTGTTTAGACTGTTTAGGTTGCATGCTTGTGTTAGGAACAAGGTGGGTTGGGCCTTGCCCCATAGCATTAGAAAGTAGTCCATAACGAGTAGGCATTTTCTGATGTAAGAAAAACCTAACCTCATCAGGAATAAAAGCATTTCCTATGAAACCATTTGCCTTATCACTGTTGACTAAGGACTTAATATTATTCTCAGTAATTCTACAGATTGGTAGAACTACATCATCCTCAAAAACAACATTAGGACATAAGTGATTAAATATCAACTGTAAAAATCTAAGAAAACAGACAGAACCCAATTTATCTGATTTCCTATCACTTAAAGCTTTTAAGATAAAAGACCCATAATCAAACACTGTAGAATGGATAAGAGAGTACCCAATTTTAAGAGATCCTGATGGAAGAGCATCAAAATTTGATGTCTTGTTCAGGAAACAGCGGCTGATTGTATCAAAGAAGAAATTCCATTCCTTCTTAAGCTTTGTCCTGAAGAGATTTCCATATCTCTTTACTTCACCATTGTAGCCCAACTTTGTAACAAACTCAAAAAGAGTAGAGTCCGAAACATTAGCAGGAATAGCATCACCAAGAACGGGTAAATGTAGGGCTGCCTCCACAATTGTAGGAGTCACATAGTGAGTAGTTCCATTATATTCAAAACTCATCAAGATTGTATCAGAATGCCCTTTATCAAAAGTAACTGAGTTCCACACCTGCATTACAGACTTAAAAGAAACACTTGCAGGTTCTGTTAAAGCAAACTTCAATGGGCTTGAAGCTAGAAAATCTTGAATGATATGAAACTCATTGGGTAAATCTTAATGATTTAGAATAGCCACAAAATTGTTAGTGGCAAATGTAACACCACTAATCACTGTCTGTTTGTTCATGAATGATGAAGATGTCATTGTAATGCTTTTGAAAACTCGAGAATTAAGATTTGAAGCAATTAGGGTATGAAAGCACAGAGAGAGATAGAGAACGAAAAACTGATGATAAGAGAGTAATTAACGATGTAGATCAATGAAAAGTATTTTGTTAAAACAAAATATTACTCTCAAAGACAGGTGGCAAAATATGATTTGTGCACAAAGAATTAGTGGACAGATTACGTGTGTCATTTAAAAAAAATCTGCACCGCCTTTTATGTGTATGTATTGATATATCTATAATAGTGCAACACACGCGCGCATACAGTTGTCCTACTAAAACTCAACCGTCCATCAGCAGATACTGACGAAAAATTAGGCACAAATTAAGTAATGAAATACTGACCTGTACATCAGGATTGACCAGTTGACTTCCTGTCAGGATTGAGTCCTATCAGGATTTGATCAAAGATACATACCTTCCTGAATAACCATCAGGATTTGACAGTTATCAGGATTTCCTCTCTGTAGCTTTTCCTCAGAAATTCTCAAAATTCATCATTCCAAGTTCATTCACCAATTTATTGAAAATAGCTTCAGGTAGTGGCTTGGTGAATATATCAGCTAGTTGTTGATCAGTAGGAACAAAGTGAAGTTCAATTGTTCCTTCCAGAACCTGTTCTCTTATAAAGTGATATCTGATACTTATGTGTTTAGTAAGAGAATGCTGAACTGGATTTCCTGTCATTGCAATAGCACTCTGGTTATCACAATAAATAGGGATTTTTGAGTATGACAGGCCATAATCTAACAACTGATTTCTCATCCACATTATCTGAGCACAACAGCTTCCTGCAGCAATGTACTCAGCTTCTGCAGTTGAAGTGGAAATAGATTTTTGCTTTTTACTGAACCATGAAACTAGTCTTCCACCCAAAAACTGACAACTTCCTGAAGTACTTTTCCTGTCTATTTTGCATCCTGCAAAATCAGCATCTGAATAACCACACAACCCAAAATCTGATTCCCTTGCATACCAAAGGCCAAGTGAAGGAGTGCCTTTGAGATATCTGAAAATTCTTTTGACTGCAATCAGATGTGGTTCTCTAGGATTTGCTTGAAATCTTGCACAGAGACAGGTTGCAAACATGATATCTGGTCTACTGGCAGTGAGATACAATAACGAGCCAATCATTCCTCTGTAGTGAGTTACATCTACCTCTTCACCTTGATCAGGATCAAGTTTGGTAGCTGTAGCTATGGGAGTTGAAGCAGGAGTACTGTCTTGCATGTTAAACCTTGTCAGTAAATTCCTTGTGTATTTAGACTGATTAATAAAAATCCCTTCATCAGTCTGTTTAACTTGAAGACCCAGAAAGTAACTCATTTCTCCCATCATGCTCATTTGATATCTTGACTGCATAAGCTTGGAAAACTTTTCACACAGCTTATTGTTGGTTGACCCAAAAATGATATCATCAACATAAATCTGAACTAACAGCAACTCCTTACCATGATTCAAATA
This sequence comes from Heracleum sosnowskyi, assembly GCA_030848705.1. Taxonomy (NCBI): domain Eukaryota; kingdom Viridiplantae; phylum Streptophyta; class Magnoliopsida; order Apiales; family Apiaceae; genus Heracleum; species Heracleum sosnowskyi. Next base: position 70,698,147 of record CM061242.1, read on the forward strand.
AAATAGAGTTTTATCAATTGCACCTCTTTTGAATCCACTTTCCAGTAAGAATTGAGCTAAGGTTTCATACCATGCTCTTGGAGCTTGCTTTAGTCCATAAAGTGCCTTATCCAGTCTGTAGACATGATCTGGATATTTAGGATCAATGAAACCAGGAGGTTGTTCAACATAAACTTCTTCCTCCAGTTCACCATTTAAGAAAGCACTTTTAACATCCATCTGGAAAACCTTGAATTTCTTATGTGCTGCATAAGCAAGAAATATCCTGATGGCTTCTAATCTTGCAACAGGAGCAAAAGTTTCATCATAGTCAATTCCCTCTTGTTGGGAATACCCCTTTGCAACTAGCCTTGCTTTATTTCTGATAATGACTCCATCAGAATCAGTCTTGTTCTTGAAAATCCACTTTGTACCAACAATTGATCTATTCTTTGGTCTTGGTACCAGTTTCCAGACTTCATTCCTTTCAAATTCATTTAGTTCTTCTTGCATTGCAGTAACCCAATCAGCATCTTTAAGTGCATCTTCAACTTTCTTAGGCTCCTCCTTGGATAGAAAGTTATTATATAAACATTCATTCTGAGTTGCACTTCTTGTTTGAACACCTGCATCAGGATCTCCAATTATCAAATCAGGAGAATGATCTTTTGTCCATTTCCTTGCTGGTGTCAAATTGTTTCTTGAAGTAGATGCACCCCCTGGATTGGTGTTATCTTGATTGAAGGAATTTGATTGATTTGACGCTCTCCCTGAATTATTGCTATGTCCTCCTGATGTGTTATCAGGATCTTCACTTGAATCAGTATCTGAAGAATTCTGTCCTGATGATTGAGTTGACTCTGAACTTGTAGTTGAATGCCGTTGCTCCCCCTCAACATTAGCACTACTAGTTGTATCATTGTTGTTTGCATCATCAGTATTAGCACCATCAGTACCTGATGAGTCATCAGGATTTGGTGACCCATCAGTATCTGATGAATTGACAGGATCTGATTCAATTTCTTCAGGTTCCTTGGAAGCTTCATTTTCAAATAACAATCTATCATGCGAGTCTTCAATGATTCCAGTTATCTTCTTATCATCAAAAGATACATGAATTGACTCCATGACAGTTCTTGTTCTCAAATTAAAAACTCTGAAGGCTCTTGATGTAGGATAACCTATGAATATTCCTTCATCAGCCTTTGTTTCAAATTTCCCTAGCTGTTCAGGATGAGTTCTGAGAACAAAACATTTACAGCCAAACACATGCAAATGCTTCAGACTTGGTTTCTTCTCCTTGAGTGACTTGATAAGGAGTGACACCATGCCTGTTTATCAATGTGAGATTTTGTGTATAGCATGCTGTGTTGACTGCTTCTGCCCAGAAATATGTAGGTAATTTAGCTTCTTCCAACATAGTTCTACCAGCTTCAATAAGAGTTCTATTCTTCCTTTCTACTACTCCATTTTGCTGAGGTGTGCCAGGAGCAGAGAATTGTTGAATTATTCCTTTGTATTTGCAGAACTCTTCCATCTTTGAATTCTTAAATTCAGTACCATTATCACTTCTCAGAATCTTGACTTTGAACTTTGTGGTTGTCTCAATCATCCTCACATGATCCAACAGAACTTCAGGAGTTTCATCTTTTCTATGCAAAAAATACACCCAGGTGAATCTAGAATATTCATCAATAATTACAAGAGTGTACCTTTTCTTACTGATGGACATGATGTTGACTGGACCAAACAGATCAAGATGTAGCATGTGATATGGTTCTTCAATAGAGGATTCTGATTTACTCTGGAATGATGTCCTTCTTTGTTTTGCTTTTTGGCATGCATCATAGAGTCCATCAGGTGTATATAAGACATTAGGTAATCCTCTTACTAACTCTTTCTTAACCAACTCATTGATGTTGCTGAAGTTGAGATGAGAAAGCTTCTTGTGCCAATTCCAACTTTCATCTACTGAAGCTTTACTGATGAAACATGTAGGGGAGCCATCAGTATCTGAGAGAATGTTGGCTTCATATATGTTACCATGCCTGTAGCCAGTTAGTGCTATCTTTCCTGTTGCTTTACTGACTACTTCACAATGTGTGGAATAGAAATTGACATGATAACCTCTGTCAGTGATTTGACTAATACTCAACAAGTTATGTTTTAGTCCTTTCACTAGAGCTACTTTTTCAATGATGACATTTCCAATGATTATATTGCCATATCCCAAGGTTTGTCCAATGTTGCCATCTCCATAAGACACAGTTGGGCCAGCTTTTTCCTCATATTCTGATAACAGGGCTTTGTTTCCAGTCATGTGCACAGAACATCCACTATCCATGACTAACACATTTTTCCTTTTACCCTGCATCAGAATAGTAAAACACTAGTCAGAATGTTTAGGAACCCACACTTGTTGGATTCCTTGTTCATGCATTTTATTAAATTTAACAGCAGAAGACTTTTTGACTTTAGCAGTCCTGACAGGATTTACTCCATCAGGATTTGCTTTGTCAGCATCAGTATTAACAAAAGCATGCTTCACTATGACATTTTCAGTTCTATCAGACTTTGTACTACTTTCAAACTTAGGCAATGGATCATAAAAGTTATAGTACAAATCATGATACTCTTTACATGTATAAATAGAATGCCATAGACTACCACAATGAAAACAGGAATTCTGTGGTTTGTAAAATACTGATCTATTCCTAACATCAGACTTAGGAATTTCAGCAATTTTCTTCTTACTCTTTTTACAATCAATAGCAAGATGATTAGAGTTACCACAGTTAAAACAACTCTTTCTAGGTGCATTTGGGATATACTTATAACCATTTTCTTTATTGATCCCAATTTTACCATTCCTGTTTCTCTTAACAGTAGCTCCCTTTTTCTTATCTGCAACCTCACAGATTTTATCTTTAAGCTGTTTCTGAGACAATAGACCTACATTGTTAGTGACTTTGTTCATGACAGGTTTAGACTTTATAATTTTAATTCCTTGAGTAGAAGAAGATCCCTTTTCAAAAGTAGAATTGGAATCCTTACCAAAAACAAAATTAACAGGAGTAATCTTAGATTTGGTTGAGTCTATAACATGTCTATAGGTCTTTGGACTGACTGTCTCATCAATGACAATTTTCTCTGCTAATTTCTTATCTTCATCCGACTTATATCCTAGACACTCTTTCCAATTCTTAGAGGTATTAATCTCATGAAATTTCCTACCAGAATCTGTCCAGGTTCTGATTTTCTCATTAGCATATTCAAGTTCTTTTTCAAGGGAAGTACATTTAGATGTCATCTCTAAGTGCATGTGTTTAGCATTATCACATTCTTTTTGTACTTCTTGCATACGAGAAAATTCAGCTTCTAATATCTCATTCCTCTTTCTAAGGTCAGACATCTCAGATAAGATTCTAGTATTCTCAGCAGTTTGACTTCTAAAGCTAATATGTAATGACTTTAGAAAACGTCTTAACTCAGAAGCATTATCAGTATCAAAATCAAAGATAGTATTTAGTACCTTATCATCAGGAGCAGCAGTTACATCAGCATTGGCCATTAACGCATAGTTGACTACCTCAGTATCAGATTCTGAGGAAGAGTCCATCCAATCCTTGCTTGATGTGATGAGTGCCTTTGTCTTGTTGCATTCAGAAGCAAAGTGACCCATACCATTACACTTGTAGCATCTAACCTTTGACTTGTCAAATTTGCTACCCTTGCTGTCCTTTTTGATATACTTGTCTTTGTCTGCTTTGAAGATCTTTTTCTGAAAGTTGCCTTGTCTTCTATTCTTCCTGAACTTCATCCTTCTGAAGTTTCTGACAATCATAGCAACCATCTCTTCCATGTCTGAATCAGAAGATTCATCACCAGTATTGGCATCAGAATTGCCATCAGTATCTGATGAAGAGTCGTCAGGATCTGACTCAGCTACTCTTGCTTTCCTTCTAGAGACCTCCATAGCTTTCCCTTTTGATTTTGCTTCTACATTCAAAGCAATTGACTTTGCCTTGCTGCTTTTCTTGTTCTTTCTCTGTTGAACTTCAAGATCATGAGTTCTTAGCATCCCATAGATCTCATCAAGAGACACAATGTTCAGATCATACTGGTGTCTAATGATTGAGGTCTGAGTATCCCATTCTTCAGGTAAAGCTCTAAGAAATTTGGTGTTTGAATCTTCAGTTTCATATACTTTGTCAACTAAGGATAAGCTGTTCAATAGTGTCAGAAATCTATCATATAGATCAGTCAGGCTCTCTTCAGGTCTTGCATCGAATTGTTCATATTCTTGAATCAAAAGAGCCCTTCTGTTTTTCTTAACAGATGCAGATCCCTGGCACTCAGTTTCCAAAGTATCCCAGATTTCTTTTGAAGACTTGCATGCAATCACTCTGTTTGACATGACAGCATCAAGGCTATTATGCAAGATATTCTTTATCTTTGGTTCCCTGAGTACATGAGCTTTTTCTTCTGGAGTCCATTCAGCTTTAGCTTTGACCACATAATGTTCTGGTACTGTATCTGTTCATTCTACGAACTTTGTTGGTATATATGGTCCATCACGAATCTTGTCCAAGTAGTCAGGATCCATAGCCTCCAGGTACATCAGCATCTTTACCCTCCATGTAGGATATTCTGATATCTTTAAGATGGGAATCTTCATGCTTTCATACTTGGTTGTCGACATCTTTAGATCGTATCTGATTCAGAATTAAATCAGTTTGCTCTGATACCAATTGTTGCCCAGTAATAATCTATTGTAGAAGGGGGGTTGAATACAATAGAGTAAGATAATCGACTTCTTAATGTATATATCACAAATATGAAAAGAAAGATAACAGCTTTATTAAATCTGATATAAAACTGTTACAAACTCTCTCAAGAAATTCTGATGTTCTTGAGAGCTGCTAGTTTACAAAAACTCTCTCAAGAAATTCTGTTCTTAAGAGCTTCTATTCGATTATGTTCTCTCTCGAATGAATACATAAATCGAAACCAAGACTGTGTTTATATAGTGCACACAGCTTCTCTATCAATTACAAGATAAGTCCTAATCAATAACAAAGATAGAAACATATCTTTAATCGATAGCTGCATTCTACAAACCAGGAACAAATAGAATAAACTTCCATGTTTATCTAGACTCCAAATATAACTCGAAGTAGGAATCCTGATCAGCTTCAAGTTCTGATGATCAATCCTGATCATAGTCTGAGTAGGAATCCTGATGATCAATAAGATACTGACGCTTGATCAAATACTGATGACCATGCAATACTGATGACGTCAGCAATCCTGATCAGTTGAGTCTAGCTTCTGACGATCATTGAATTCTGATCTAACAAATACTTCATTGATGCTTGATCAATAAATTGAGCTTCTTTCAATGTAGACTCACTTCAAGTCTGTAGATGACTTTAATCTTCATTCTTTGACAGATATAATCTTTTGAGATTCCTGTGACAATTTGAATTATTACTTACTTATTACAGACTTGTTTAATGTTGAGTTAATTCCTCGATGTAAACAAATAGGGCTAAAACATATGCCTTTCAATCTCCCCCTATTTTTTTGTTAGAGAATAACAAGCAAATACCTAGAGGATAACTCAACTAACTAAACAAGTAGAGATAAGACATTAAAAGCTAAGTAAATAATAACACAAAGTTCTGGATTTCATTTAACATTATCCAGATTCAAACATTACAGGTAAGTATAAGATAGATGTTCCTCTAGACTGAACATATGAATACATTTATCCTATCTTGAATCACCTAAGCTCTAAACATTTAATATTTACAAACAGAGCTTCTTCAAATTTCAGACTCAATCATCTCTCCTTCTTCAAGTGCTTCAAGCAAATCCTTGTCCAGAACACGATCAGATTCAGAAGTAATGCCACTAGGTCTGATAGGTTGAGTTGTGACTTTCTTCAGCCTATTCTTCATTTGATGATATCTTTTGATATTTGCTATGCAATAGTCTTGAATCAAATCAGCAATGTCTGTCTTCTCTTGTGTAGCAAATCATGAAGTCCTCAACATGTTCTCCAAGTAGACAAGATGCTTGGTAGGAAAATCTTTCAGAGAGATTGGATCCACACCACAAGTCTGAAGTGCCCTTCCTTTAAAAAATTTTACTTCATAAGGCACTTCCACCACTTGTGGACTAGCTTTCATTGCAAAGTCTCTTAGCTGATCATGCATCAACTCAGCTAATGGAGAAGTTCTTTTTACTTTGCACATGAAGACCCATAGTTCAGAGAGAGTTCTGCTTTCCAGAAGATTGAGAGACACTAAGAAAGTTCCCTCATTATGAGTGTAAACATAGATCTTTAACTCCTCTCTAACTCTGTCATATCCAGTTGAGATCCTTGAAACCTCTGCATGAAGAGCTTTCATATATACTGTGTTGTCTGGATTGACCTTCTTGTATCTTTCCAACATCCCAAGAAACTTTGCATCATTGTTAGTTCCTTCTTGATGTGCAAACATCTCTCTAGCCTTGTCCCATTCTTCTCCTTGCTTCAGCCTCACATACAATTTTCTCTCATTGACCTTCAGATTGTGAAGCCTTTGCTTTTCTTGTTGTTCAGCTTTTTGAATGACAAGATGCTTAGAAATGATGTCAGATACCTTTACATTCTCCTCCTCTCTTCTTTTCAGATCAACCTTCTGTCTCACTAACTCAGCTTCAAAGACAGGATCAACATTTGACTCTTCTTCCCAGTCAGCATAATCAGCTTCTTCTTCAACCTCCACATTACCAAAGATATCTTCAGGGGCTTCTTCAGATTCTACATAGTCAAAATATCCCTGTTCACCTTGATAATAGTCAGCATCAGAAAAAGTTAACTTCTGCTTCCCTTTGTCCTTGTTTGAGCCTCCAGCCTGATCTCCTCCTTGTTTCTCCACATTCTCCCCCTTAGTTGAGGAATCCTCTACAGATTTTACTTTAGTAGCTCCAGGATTCACCTCACTTCTTCCCCTTATTGCTCCTTGATCATCTCTATTTCCTCCATCTCCTCCTTCATCATCCTCACCCTCATCATCATCATCATCTCCCTCAAAGAATGTTCTTTGCTCTTCAGTAGGTTGATGTGATTTCTTTATCATATTATACAAGTGCTTCATACCTTCATTCAGATGCTCCATTCCTCCTTCTATCCTTGAAATCCTTTCTTCATTAAACGTTTGATTTTCATCAGCTGTTTGCAGAATAAAGTCCACCTTGGTAGAAATGGCAGCAATCTCCTTGACACTTTCTGAAATCTGAGCATTTGACGTTTTTAATTCAGAAATGTCCGAAGCCACTAGTACTTGGGATTGTTGGATGGAATTCAGCTTTGGGAGTAGAGTATTCTTTAATCCTTCCAGGTCATCTTTCACAGTACCCAGCTGATTTGATACAGAGGTGGTAGATTGTGCAACCACTTGTGCTTTTAGAAGAGTGTTCTCAGCCTGGGTGTCTTGTAACTTCCTTTGTAGATCAGTTAGCTGTTTCAACAAAGCAGTGTTTGTGTCAGTGTGTTCACTCACTTCAATTGCTCTCAGTGGTGTTTCACTCAATTCACGTGCTTGTGTATCACTCGGTGTTTGACTCATATATCTCACCACTAACTGTCTTTCTAGATTTTTAGAAGATGTACCTGCATGAAAAATCACCCTAGCCCCTTCAAGAGAGGTCAGTGGTGGTGCAATGAGAGTTCGCAATTCCCAATCCCCAATGAAATCCAAATCAGATTGAATTTGAAACTGAATTGCTTCAGTGTTGGATTCATTAGGTTGCCTTCCACTTTCTCCAGTAAAAACTGCGAGTGGAAAATCCCTTAAGGGAGCCAGAGATGTTCCCTCTGGGAGGGGAGAAAATGATTCTATTTGATTTGGCAAAGAATCAAATTTTCCATAAGATGCCTATGAAGGCACTTCTACCGTAACAATGGTAGGAACTGTTTCAAAATCAAAATTAAAGTGCTCTCCTTGCATAGTGTCCTGAGTGTCATCTATTTGGTTATCTTCTCCCATTGCGAGTAATGGGAGAGTGCTTGACTTAGTACAAGATGCCATGGCCCGATGGCGAATTTCAATAGATTCATCCTGTTGAGAGGATGTCTCTAGAGACTGTTTAGTGGCCATATCAATGTCCATATCCTTTTGAGAGGATACAGATGGGCTTACAGTTGCCTCCCTATAGGTTCTTCTTTTCTTTAAGGGTGGAGATAGAGCCGTGGGAACACTCATTGTAGCTATATCACTAACTCTTCTTGAACTGGTTTGATCATTTGGCTCAGGTTGTGTATCAGGAGTGTTTGACTCACTGTTTGGCTCTATGACCTGGGTCAGAGATTGTGGTTCTACAACCTCTGGGTCAGCCCTATCAACCACTTGGGTTTGAAATAACATACCAGAAGAAGAACCAGAGTTAAGAATAACTACCTGTAGTGGAACTGGATGTGGTTGAGGAACTTGTTCACCAAAGATAGGAAGATTAATGAATTGACTCATCAATGGTGAAACAAGAACAGGTATATTGAGGAATTTGGATGAGACATCAAGTCTGGTGTAGAATTTGGTGTCTGTGGTTGGAGAGGTTTCAAATCTAGCTTCCCTAAACAGTTCTACCTGCTCAGCAGTGAGAAGATGATTAATGATAAGAGTGAGAAAGCGAGGGTACCAACACTTCACTTTCACATGATTATCAGAATCTCTCCTAGAGTGAGCAAGCCTGTTAAGCATTAGGTTCCACAGAATCTCAGCAAAATTCAATCTACGACCAAATACTATAGCATAAGCAATATATTGATTAAGACTGGTAATGCAATGAAAATTTGTTTTTGTGCAGTTACCAAATACTCTTGCTATAGTATCAAAGAACAGATCCCATTCCCTTACAACAAAGCTTTTAGATAATTTAACCATTTGGAAGGGACCCTGATAATGAATATTCACAAAGAACTGTGATAACTCATCATCAGAGGGTAAGGGATCAAACCTGTCCTTTGGAAAATGCAACACATCACAGAATAACTCAAAAGTAACTGTATATTGTTGGTTTAGAATATTGAAAGAAAAAGATTTAGAATCTTCAGCAATAACAACACTTGAACATAAAAACCTTAACGGATCAATTTTAAGAAGTGCATTGGCACAAACAGCATGACTGACACAAGTCTCGCTATTTAAAAATTGAATCCACAGTCTAAAACGTTCCACTTTACACTTTAACGGATCAAAATACCCAACATAATTATTTAAAACGAGTTCAAAATTAGGATCCATTTAGATAAAACAAGAAATTTTAATCAATTTAAAATAAAATTAAAATTTTAGGGATTTTTAGAATTAATTAAAATTAATTAAAACCCACAAAATTAAATTTTTTTACTTAAATTAACCAATTTTAAAATATTGATCCTAAAAATTCGAACTAAAGCTTGAAAAGCAAATCAAATTGGGCACTTGAATCTCAAGAACACACACACACGGTTATACTATCACAGAACCACAAATACCAATCACTAATCAAAACAAGCAATCACTTAGCAAATCAGAAAAACAAGTCGAATGATTTCAAGAAAAAATGAGAATTTAAACAGCACTTCGACTTAAAGGTTTGATTTTAAAGAAAAGAACTGATTTGCTAAGTTAAAACTTGAGCAATACGAACACAGATCAAAGATAGGTTCTGCAGGAATGAATGAATTCGAAGAGGGGGAATTTGAAAAACCAAGAAAAACTGATAAGGCAAAAGTAAAAAAAAATGCGTATGTACTCTGTATGTATATATATATATATATATATATAAAATAAAATAATTAAAACTGAAAAGAAAAAGAATACTTACCGTTTGTACTGGGAAGACAATCGGGAAGACTTAGGATAGTCTTCGCGGTAGTCTTCCTAGTACAAACTAGAAAGTCTTCCGGAAAGAAATAAAACAAAAAAACAGAAAATAAAACTAATAAATCTAAGTCTTCCTGATAGTCTTCCTAGTTCAAAAATTGGGAAGACTTAGGAAAAGACTTAGAATAAAAAGGAAAAAACAAAAAATAAAAGGAAAAATCCTAAGTTTACCCAGTAGTCTTCCTAGTGTTAAACTAGGAAGACTTAGAATAAACTTAGAATAAAACAAAAATAATTACAGAAAAATGCATAGAATTTATAAAAATGCATGAAATATTTATAAAAAACTAGAAAAATTCACAGAAAATTCCATAAATTCTAGAAAAATATGCAGAATAATATAACATTGCATAAAAATAATATAAACTTGCAGAATTATTTAAACAACAATATATACAATCTGAAAAACACCTAAATAATTCTAAATAAATATATTTTCAATAAAAATACCTTTCTCCACTAAAAAAATATGAGAAAAATATTTTTAAGGAAAATAAAATATTCAGAGCTATTTAAATATACAAGCATGTAATATTAAATGAGACTTGGCAAAAAATATCATTAAAATGACAAGAGAAAATGAATTTTTGAAAGAACAAACATGACAGAGATATTGTTAATCACTAAGACTGTTTAACATACCCAATTTACCAACTAACTTGATAAATGTGGATTCGTCAACAGATTTAGTGAATATATCTGCAGTCTGTTCTTCTGTGGGTACAAAGTGTAACTTCACAGTTCCATTCATGACATGCTCTCTGATAAAATGATACCTGATATCAATGTGCTTCGTTCTCGAGTGCTGAACAGGGTTGTTGGAGATTGATATGGTACTTGTATTATCACACAAAATGGGAATTTTGTCTAATGCAAAGCCATAGTCCTTTAATTGATTCCTAATCCATAAGATCTGAGCACAACAGCTTCCAGCAGCAATATATTCAGCTTCTGCTGTTGAATTGGAAACTGTTTGCTGTTTCTTGCTATACCAGGAAATCAATCTACCTCCTAGGAATTGACAACTCCCAGAGGTTCTCTTTCTATCCACAACACTACCTGCATAATCAGAATCTGTATATCCAACAAGATTAAAACCAGAATCTTTAGGGTACCAGATACCTAAATTAGGTGTACCCTTAAGATATCTCAAGATTCTTTTACAGCAACGAGATGTACATCTCTAGGGTCCGCTTGGAACCTTGCACACAAGCATGTAGCATACATAATATCTGGTCTACTGGTAGTAAGATAGAGTAAGGAGCCAATCATACCTCTATAGCTTGTAACATCTACCTTGATAGAATTGTTAGAAGCTCCAAGTTTGATGGCCGTTGAAGATGGAGTCCTTGCTGATGCTGAATCCTCCATATGATATTTCTTGAGGAGTTCTTTGAGATACTTGGATTGACAAATAAATATACCATTTGACCTTTGACTTACTTGCAATCCAAGAAAGAACTTCAGCTCACCCATCATACTCATTTCAAACTTACTCTGCATTAGCTCAGCAAATATCTTACAGAGATTATCATTAGTAGACCCAAATATGATGTCATCCACATAGACTTGGACTAATATCATATCACTTTTGTGTTTCTTTGAAAAAAGAGTTTTGTCTATGATACCTCTAACAAAACCATTTTCTAAAAGAAAACCAGAGAGAGTGTCATACCATTTTCTTGGGGCTTGTTTGAGACCATAGATAGCCTTGAAGAGAAAGTACACAAAGTCCAGCAGCTCCTGATTTTCAAAGCCAGGGGGCTGTTCCACATAAACTTCTTCATCATGCTCACCATTCAGGAATGCACTCTTAACATCCATTTGATAGACTTTAAAATTGGAATAAGCAGCAAATGCTAAGAACATCCTGATGGCCTCAAGTCTAGCCACTGGTGCATAGGTTTCATCATAATCAATGCCTTCAGCTTGAGAATACCCTTGTGCAACCAGTCTTGCCTTGTTCCTTGTAACAATGCCATCCTCATCTAGCTTGTTCCTGTATACCCATCTTGTACCAACTACTTTCTTGTTCTTTGGCCTAGGTACCAGCTTCCAAACTTGCTGTTGTTCAAACTAATTGAGTTCATCTTGCATAGGAATCACCCAATCTGGATCAGTCAGTGTTTCCTCAATTTTCTTTGGTTCCATTTCAGATAGAAATGCTGAATAATGACATTCATTCTGAGTTGCACTTCTAGTTTTAACTCCAACACCTGGATCACCAATGATCAGCTCAAAAGGATGAGCTCTATTCCATACAGTCTGTCTTGGAAGATTTGATCATGATGATTCACCTTGAAATTTACTTTGATGTTGTGAGTGACTAGATGATCCTTCATTTGCTCCCCCTGAGTTGTTGCTTGATTGCCTTGATGATTCTTCTCCAGTGTTGGTGGTATCTCCATTGTTACCAGTGTTTCCACCACCACCACCATGATCATTATCATCATTGTTATTATCATTACCAGCAATAACTTCAGGTGGGGCTACATCATCTGATTCTGAGTCTGGCAAGTTATCAAACTTCAGCTTCTCAGATGAATCTTCTTTTTGGATATTAGGGAACTTAGTGTCATCAAAAGTAACATTGACACTTTCCTTTACTGTGTGACTGCCAACCAAGTAGACTCTGTAAGATCTTCTGGAATAACCAACAAAAATAGCTTCTTGTGCCTTTGCATCAAACTTGCCACGTTTCACATTGTCATCTATAAGCACAAAGCATTTTGCTCCAAATACATGAAAGTACTTGACAATTGGTTTCTTGTTGTTCATGATCTCATAAGGAGTCTTCATTAAGTCCTTGCTGATTAAAGTTCGATTCTGAGTATAACAAGCTGTATTTGCTGCTTCAGCCCAAAAGTACGTTAGAAGTTTGGACTCACTTAACATAGTCCTAGCAGCTTCAATCAATGTACGATTCTTTCTTTCCACTACTCCATTTTGTTGAGGAGTTCTAGGGGCAGAATACTGTCTTGTTATTCCTTTATCAGCACAAAAGTCATTTAGAATTGCATTCTTGAATTCAGTACCATTATCTGACCTTATGACTCTAACATGGAATCTAGAATCAAGCTCAATCAACTTTACATGGTCAATCACTAGGTGTGGGGTCTCATCCTTGGAATGTAGGAATAAAACCCATGTATATTTTGAAAAGTCATCAACATTCACAAGTGCATATTGTTTCTTTGACATGGACATCACATTAACTGGACCAAACAAATCCATGTGTAGTAGCTGGAGTGGTTCAGTTATTGATGATGTGTCAGTGCCCTTGTGAGAAGCTTTCTTTGACTTTCCTTTCTGACATGCCTCACACAGTCCTTCCTGTGTAAATTCCATCTGAGGCAAACCTCTAACCAATTCCCTCTTGACTAAAGAGTTCATGGTTTTGAAGTTAAGGTGAGACATCTTCTTGTGCCATAGCCAACTTTCATCTGATGAAGCTTTAACATAAAAACAATTAACTTCATCTTAGGATCCTGAGTGTAGATCAGCTATGAACAAGTCACCTTTCCTTACTCCTTGAAGAGCAGGCTTTCCATTCTTCTTGTGAAGGATCTGACACTTCTCTCTTTCAAAGGAAACATCATATCCTCTGTCACAGAAATGACTGATGCTGAGAAGATTGAACCTCAGACCTTCCACAAATGATACATCTTCAATGATAACATTTCCAAACTTCAAACAGCCATATCCTTTCGTAATACCCTTGTTGTTATCTCCAAAGGTAACTAATGGGCCAGCTTTCTCAACCAAATCTGATAGCAGGGCTCTATCTCCGGTCATATGCCTTGAACAACCACTGTCAAGAATCCACATAACACGGTTTACCTGTTTAACTCCCTGCAATATCAAATTGATTAGTCCTTCCTCGGAACCCAAACTTGATTGGGTCCGGCATACTTAAAGAACTGGCCTTTGTCAGGCAAAACAACCTTTTTAGCCACAACTACTTCAACCTCTTTCACAAAAGAGCGTTTCCATTTATAGCCAGCCTTAACACATTTCTGAGTAGGCTTAGGGATAAATGAATCCACTCTAGTCTTAGGAGGACTAGTAGTCTTAGCTTTAACATGCTTCTTATTATTGACATGTTGACGCGGAGCAGTCTTATTATCAGATACATGCTTACTATTAAAATAAGCATACATAACATTGAAAGCACAAGACATGCAATTAATCACACCACATGCTTTATGAGAAGAATTAACAGCAGGCATGTTAGTACTACAGTTGTTTTGATCCAACTTATGGATATCTGATTTAGTCTTTTTAGTTGCAACAACTTTGACTGGTTTATCAGACATACACTTGTTGGACTGTTCAACTTCAAAAGCAAGATCTTCTTCACGAATCTCCTCTGCAATGATAATAGAATATTCATTCAGAGTATCTTCTTGGGACTTTCTAAAGAAAGGTTTATCAATACCCTTAAGCACATCAGGAATACCCCTTTCTTCAGGACTGACTATATTAGGGGTATTTATGCTTAATTTACCAATAGACTCATTATAGTCATACCCTATTCCTAGGTCTAACTAATACTTTGTTTATTGATAATTTCTTTAGCAGTCTTACAAGAGTTGAAGTAAGCATTAGCTTTAGTCTTCAGCTCACTAATCTGATCCTTGAGAATGGTTTCCAGTTGAATATAACATTTAACCTTATTCTCAAGAAATGCTATTTTCTCAGTAAGTTCATCCTGATTAACATGCACTAGTTTTAATTCTTTTACCTCCTGTTCAAGAGCTGTGTTCAAAAGAATTATTCTATCATTTTCAGTGTGTGCACAAGAAATAGTACCACTAAGATGACGAATCATTTCAGTGTCAGTGAACTTTACCTCTGACATGTATGCAGATGAAGTGCTTGCCTCTTTAGCCACTAAAGCAAGGTTCCCAATCTCACCTGCTTCTTCATCACTGTCAGTGTCATCCCAACTCTTGCCTTCAGCAACATAGGCTTTCCCAATCTTGTTCTTCTTGCTAGAATCAAATGTGTTTCTTGTCACTTGCTTTGGCTTTCTGCATTCAGTAGCAAAGTGACCCAACTCATTGCAATTGTAGCATCTGATTGTGCTTCTATCCACAGTTCCAGTTTTGTAGCCACCCCTTGTGCTACTGGAAGAGGAAGATCCACCTCTCTGAAATCTGGGCCTGAACTTAAGATTGGGATTCCTCTTGAATCTGAACTTCCCAAACTTCCTTACTATCAAAGCCAAATCACCATCCTCCAGCTGATCAAGTTCCTCTAAAGAATACCAGATTGATCTATGGATGTTAAACCATATTCAGCATCAATAACATTCATGTTAGAACTGGAAGGTTGAACAGCCTTCACTTCCAGTTTCTGTGGGACTTCAGCAGCCAATGCAGTAGAAGTACTAACTATCCTCTCAGTTCCATATAACTCATCCTGCTGAATCTGCTCCAGCTCATAGGTCTTCAGAACACCATACAGTCTTTCCAAAGCAATCTCTCCCAGATCTCTTGCTTCTCTTATGGCAGATATTCTGTGCTCAAAATGACATGGAAGTGTAAGTAGGAACTTCTTGTTAATTTCCTTGATAGTGTAGCGCTTCCCATTGAGATTCAGATCATTGATTAATTTGTTGTATCTCTCAAAAACCTCAGAGATACCTTCACCAGGGTTTGATCTGAAATGCTCATATTGAGAGGTGAGAATTTCCAGCTTATTCTCTCTAACTTACTCTGTCCCCTCATTGATTATCTCTATAGTTTCCCAAATGTGTTTGGCAGTATCACAGTTTAGGACATGATTATGCATGATAGGATCAAGACAATCAACAAGGATCAACTGTAGATAGACATCCAAGGTAACATCCTCTTTTTCATCAGGAGTGTAGTCCTTGGGATCCTTAGGGTACATCCTAGCAGCCCTAGTAACAATCTGATTCTCTATAAGTTCTCCCCAATAATCATAGGGACTTTGGGACCATTCTTCAGCACATCAAAGTATTTAACATTAGCAACTTTAAGAAATAGGAGCATTTTCTTCTTCCACATAGGATAATGCTCCTTGCTGAACATTGAGATTTTGACTGCACCCACTTTCTGTGTAGTAGACATCTTTTGAGATTTTTAGGAATAATAAAAATTTCAGAGTTTAAGAAAAAATCTCAAAACAATTGGATCTTTGATTTGTATATCAATCAAAAGGCTCTGATGCCAATTGTTAGGTCCTGATAAGTTTGTAGAAGGGGGGTTGAATACAAACGATACCTTTTAATCGAATTTGTTCTTTTAAGATTTAACAATTTAGAACAAATTATTGCGGAATAAAACTGAAACAATATTCAAGTTAAATAAAACTCTATTAAACTTGAAGGGTGTTACAATTCTGATCACTGATTACAATGAACTTGATAAAACAAACCTAGAATAAATTCGACATGAATTTATCTATTTTTGTAATAAAAAGGATCGAATACTAAAAAGTAGTTCGATATAAAATCTAGGGATTATGATCCGCTAGAAAGCTAAAGCAGTACAACAGGAATGATTCTTATGAATTAAATGTTAAGATCAAATCAAGAATTAATCCTC
This sequence comes from Heracleum sosnowskyi, assembly GCA_030848705.1. Taxonomy (NCBI): domain Eukaryota; kingdom Viridiplantae; phylum Streptophyta; class Magnoliopsida; order Apiales; family Apiaceae; genus Heracleum; species Heracleum sosnowskyi. The sequence continues at coordinate 70,714,618 of CM061242.1, forward strand.
TGATGAATTGAATGCTTTGCCGTTTGAAGAAGTAATGAAGACAGAGAGAGAAATGTGATGTTTTAAAGTTTTTGTCTTTGATTTTGTGTGTTGATCATTCTTCAAGTCTTCTGCATTTACTTTTATATCAATTGCTTTTCTTTTGTAATCACACGTGCAAATCCACTTGACAGAATGATATTTTGCACTAGGAAGACAAGCAGAAAAACAATGTTTTTGGCCTTGGAAGACTCTCGGGAAGACAACCATTGTACATGGAAGACAACCGGGAAGACTGGGGTTTGGCCTAGGAAGACAATCGGGAAGACTCACTTGTGAGTCTTCCTAGTTCATTTTTCTAAGTCTTCCTAGCTTAAACCTAAGTCTTCCTAGTTCATTTTCATTCTAATTTAAATAATTAATTAAATAAATTATGTATTAAATTAATTCTTTACATAATTAAATTAATAAATAATATACTTAATAATATTAATTATTTATAAGAGAATAAATAGAATTAGTTGACTTCTAAAACAATTCCAGAATCACTTAAAACTTAGATAAATAACAAACACAATAGTACGTTGACACTCGATGCACTGTCTGGTTCATGAGTGACTAACGACAATGTCTGTTCTTTATCTGTTTGACTTTAAGCAGTGATTCACTTCCTTCTCATTCAAGAACTCCGTAATCAGTATCTTTTTCTGTCACCACTTGAAATCTCCGTCACTTTAATAAATCCACTGAGCTTGAATACTTCATTGAGGCTTGATCAATAAATTGAGCTTCTTTCAATGTAGACTCACTTCAAGTCTGTAGATGACTTTAATCTTCATTCTTTGACAGATATAATCTTTTGAGATTCCTGTGACAATTTGAATTATTATTTACTTATTACAGACTTGTTTAATGTTGAGTTAATTCCTCGATGTAAACAAATAGGCTAAAACATATGCCTTTCAACCGGATTCTGGGATTTTTCTGGGTTGTTCTTCCCGACCCGTTTGTGTTCTTCCCGACCCGTTGACCCGTTTTCTTAACCCGGTTTCAATCTTTGAAACCCTAAAATATTTTCAGAAAACTGTTTTTGAATTTTATTTTTAAATTTAATTCAAAAATAGTTTAAAATCTTTAAAAATTCATATTTTAATTTTAAAAATATATTTTTAATTCAGAAAAATTCTGGAAAATTAAATTTATTATTTTAAATTCGAAAATTTATTAAACTTAATTATTTTAATTATTTTTAATTAAAAAATAATTTATTTAATTAATTAATTGATTAATTCTTTTAATCAATTAATTCTTAAAAATTAATTATTAATTAGATTTAATTAATTTAAAATTCAGTTTATTATTTTCAAGCCTGATTTATTATTTAAAAATAGTTTGAGCATTTAAAGAGTGTCAATTAATTTTATATTAATTGATTTAATTACTTTTAAATACTTATAATGGGATTAAAAATCCGATTTTTGATTTAAAAATTATTTGTGACTTATTTAAATTCAAATAAGCCTTGAATATTGTTTTAAAAATATTTATAAGTGTTATATGGTTTATATGAGTCAATTAATGTGTTTTATAGCCCGTAAATGCCCGTACGAGGGCTAGTGTCTGAATGTTAAATACCGTAAATTAGACCGGACGTCCGATACGTAACCGGTTACTTGTTTAAATGCGATAATGATTATGATTGTGTGTCAAGGATAGAATGAGGATAGTTAGACTTACTGTTATAAGTTGTTTATTATAGAATCGAGTTCCCGGAGCAAGGGAAAGGGGAAAGTAGAGTGAACGAGATAGAAAACCGACAACGACGTAGACCAGGCAAGTATCTGTGCCTTTACTTGTGATAAATTGTTATTGTTTTCAATACTTACATGTTATTACCCCAGAACAAGTTAGATTATCAATCCTTACCCGTACTTGGGCAACTGATTCCATTTTCGTAAATTTTCTTAACTCTTTGATTTGATCTGCATCGAAAACCCTTATTTCCAAATTCATCTGATTTTGTCTAAAACCATTGATTGTTGATTATCATCATTTGATTATTGCCTACAACCATTGACAGTTTGATTCTATCATTGACTATTGATTACAGTCATTGATTATTGATTACAACTACTGATTACCTTCTTGAACGAGTGCATCGTACCGTTGAAACCATTCTGAATCTATTTCTCGGACTTTCTTTGATAATGAATAGTTGAAGCTCTTTTGCAACTATTACACCCCGTTATTGTGTACTTATCTTGTTATGCATATTATTGCTTATACCTTGTGATAGAATTGGCATGTTTTTTTAAGTAGGACCAGTAATGGTCGGGCCATACCTATGGTCGGAATAATTTAAGGCCCAGATTGGCCTAGGATCCAGTAGAGGACTTTGCTATAAGCAAGTCCGGGGTTGTTTTGTGACTGATCAGCAGCACAACCTTTGTATGTGAAAAATGTAGAAGTCCAATTCTAATTCCTCTTTCTTCATTAAAGATTGTTAAAAGCATATGTTTGACTTGTGTATTGTTGATTCAGATAATTGAATTCTTTCCTTTCATTATAGAACTGTGATTGATACATATATCATGCTTGCTGAGCACATGTGGCTTATACTTGTTTTGTTTCTAACCCTATTCCAGTGAAGCGAGAGAATGAGCAGACACAATGCTAGTGACAGTTCTCCCGATGCTAGGAGACCACCCCGAGTGATTGTCATTGGACGGGTAGTGTTTTATCTTGGAAGTTAGACTAGATGTCTAGCTTTGTATATTAAGTGTGTAATAACTCTGAAACTGGTTTGTAATAATTATGACTTAGAAGCTTGTTTCATGCCATAATCTGGATGCGGTCTTGGATAAGGGGTATTTTATGTTATTATAAATTATGCATGTGTTATATTCAGGTTTATATTGTGTACCGTTGGTCGGGTGACTCCCCAAATCTGTACCCCGGGTTTGGAGGGCGTCACAGAATACCCTGCTGTCTGCAATACACATCAAAGGGACATGTATACTCCCCTCCATTATCTGTCCGGATACACTTCAGTTTCTTCCCAGTCTGTCTCTCAACTAAAGCCTGAAAATGCTTAAACACATCTAACACTTGGTCTTTCGTCTTCAAGGTATAAACCCATAACTTCCTTGAATGATCATCGATGAATGTAACGAAATATAATGAATCACCATTAGTTTTGGTTTTCATAGGACCACAAACATCGGAATGCACCAAGTCAAGTATATACTCTCTACGAGAAGGAGGACGACTCTTAAAAGAAACTATGTTCTGCTTACCTGCCACACAGTGAGAACACCTTTTCAAATGTATATCAGTTAAACCAGATAATACCTTTTTCTTCGACAGCATATTCATTCCTTTTTCAGTCATGTGAGCAAGTCTCTTATGACATAATTCAACCTTATCAACATTCTCAACAAAATTAACATTGTCCTTGGAGATTTGCGGCTGAGTCATATATAATTTCAGACACTTCTTCCCTCTTGCAACAATTAAAGAACCCCGAGTGAGCTTCCATTGACCATTACCAAAGCTGCTGACATATCCTTCATCATCAAGAAGGCCAGTAGAAATTAAATTCATTCTCATGTCTGGAACGTGCTTCACATCATGAAGAAATAACTCCATGCCCGTATCAAACTTCAGACATACATCTCCAACGCCAACAACTTTTGCTATGTCACTGTTACCCATCTTAACATCTCCAAAATCACCAGAAGTATAAGATGTAAAGAAATCCCTTTGTGACGCAACATGACACGAAGCACCACTATCAATTGCCCAACTCAAATCATCTTGTGCAAGGTTAACAATATCTCCATCACAACAAATCAGGTGCTCATCAGTAGTAGCAATCACCACAGAATTATCATTACCACCGTCAGTTTTCGTCTGATCGTTGTCTGAACCCTTTTTATTTTCTCGCTTCAACTTTCTGCAGAACTTCTTTGTATGCCCCTTTTTACCACAATGATAACACTCAACATTAGAATACTTACCTCTAGAACTACTCCGTTGATTACCTCTGTTGGTTGGACCTCTGGTTTGAGCTCTTCCCTTTCTTTTAGTGACTAGGACTTCTGACTGTGAAGAGGAACCCTGTGACTTTCTTCTCATCTCTTCATTCAAAATACTGCTCTTAGCTAATTCCATACTGATAATGCCATCCGGAGCCGAGTTCGACAAAGACATCCTGAATGTCTCCCATGAATCTGGTAAATTATCCAAAAGACACAACCCTTGTATCTCATCCTCAAACTTGATACCCATTCCAGCAAGCTGATTCATAATTCCTTGGAATGCATTCAAGTGATCAAAAATTGTAGTGTTATCTTGATATTTTAGAGACATCAACTGTTTAATCAAATACAGTTTATTATTTCCTGTCTTTCGAGCATAGAGTTGCTCAAGCTTGTTCCACAAAGTACGCGCATGTGTCTCCCCACTAATATTGTTCAAAAAATTATCATCCACCCATTGCCGTATATACCCACAAACTTGTCGATGCAAAATAGTCCATTATGCCTCTGTTTTATTTGCAGGCTTCTCCGTAGCAAACACATGTAGATAATATTCCTTCACATAAAGAAGATCCTCCATCTTCCCCTTCCAAACATGATAATTAGAACCATTCAAATTAATCATTCTACTTGTATTCGTTTCCATCGTTCAAAGAAGTCCAATAACAACCAAGCTCTGATGCCAATATGATGGGAAAAAGTGACCACAACGGTAACAACTACGTGCGGAATTAACTTCGTTGGACAATACTTATCCCTACTTGTATGAACCTTCGATGAAAAAAACAAGTAAAACAACAATAAACGAAAAACAAGACACCAAAAGTTATACGTGGAAAACCCCCTCAAAGGTAAGGAGTAAAAACCACGGGACCGTAGTCCACCCAAACAATTCACTATCACAAATTATATGGGAATACACCAAGTTTTCTCTAGACAAAACTAGAGGAATACAAACACCTTCACACTCTTGGAATAAGCCGTCAAAAGTATGAAATCATAATAAGACAACAATGAGAAAAAACCCGCGGGGAGGTTTACCCTCACCGTGGTGCAAACAGCTCTGTTAATCCCCTTAAGAAACTGACCTCTAGACCTCAGAATCCGATCTCCACCATTCAGAATTTAGATATCGGTGTAAGGAAGTTGCTGTCCAAAATTCAGGACGATCTGACCGGTAGAACTCTGGGAATCGCAAATACAAGGCAGCTTGTGCAAGCAGAAAAATTCCTGCGAATTTTTCACCCTAAATCTCTCTTTTGTCTAATTTTCTTCTCTCTTGTTTTTATTATAATCCTCCTATAATTATATATAGGGTTCCCTTATTTTTATCTCCTTGTGGGCCAAAATAAGGGTAATCCAATTGGGCTTTTAATCTCATAGATGGAAACTAAAACCCAACAACTCCACCCATTGTTTGAGTTACTCCAAAAAAAATCTTCACATTTTTCGGTTTATATTTGAATTAAAAAAACAACCGAGAGAAATAAGAATAAAGGAATTGGGCTATTACAAATTTTCCATCCACTTATGGGCTTTTCTTTTGTGGAATAAAACTTGGACCTAAGAGAAGGGTGTTAACACCAAGCTTGCAATAAGGAATTCCTGCTTCGACCTTGTTTTGCTAGTGTGTCTGTTGAACCCATGCATTCACGCGGACAAAAATATACATGCACAATTGTTGCCTTAGTTAGAATCACCCAATCTTTCCAAGTCTCATACTGATCTTGTACCCCTCCTTGAAGTTTTGTAAAACTTTGAACTGCTTTGGCACTATCTGTACAAATGACTAGGCTTTTGATGTTTTTATCGTGTTCTAGGACCGACCTTGCTAGGAAAATGATTGCTTGAATTCAACCTCTGTGGCACAAGAAACATTATAGTTCCCTGAGAATAGAAAAATGATTTCATCTTTTGAGTTCATTAACACTCCACCGATACCACCTGTAGGGGATCCATTTCAATCCAACGAAAATTTTTCATCCACATAGCCCAATAAGGATGCTTTCCATTTGTAGAACACTTCATACTTTTTTGTGTTTGTTGTTGAGTAGAATTGATCCCCCAGGGTTACTGATCCAAGGAGGATACATTTTCTCTTTTATGAAGTCAGCTGCCATACACCATTTGTACGCCCTTGTCTGAATGAGAGTCATGATGGATTCAGTATCTAAGATTTTTCCTGAAAAGACACGCTCATTTCTTGCCAACCATAGTGACCAGAGTGTAGCACTCAAAACAATTTCCCAAGCCTTTTTTTCCAAAACTGGGCTTTTGAAGACTTGAACTCCTCTCCAAATTAAGTTTTGAACGGTGTTCTAAAAAGCGCAAAGCGGTCCGAAGCGGTGAGAGGACCTTCTAGCGCTTAAGCGGCTAAGCGGACGCTTAAGCGGAATTTTAAGCGGGTCACTAATCGGATTAATAATATATATTTTTAAATTTTTAAATATAATATTATTACATGTAAAATTAAAATTATGTAATAATTAAGTAATATGAATTTAAAGATAAAACATTTTTAAATCAAAAAAGGTATTTTAAAATTTTATGATAATTATAGTAATATTATAATAAACATTATTACTTTAAAATTTAAAAAAATAGGAGGTAAACATCATTTTGACCGCTTAAATCCGCTTAATGACCGCTTAATCCGCTTACTAGACCGCCTAAACTTCATTAATCGTTTTAAAACCCAATTATGCACTAATCGCAGCGTTTACATACCGCTTTCGCATAGTCACCCGCATAAGCGTCCGCATAAAACGCTTTTTAGAACACTAGTTTTGAAAGTTTGGTACATGAAAGTTGTAGATATCCCACCAAGCAAAGACTTTATTCCGAATTTCCACTGCCTGTTTGCACTCCCAAAAAATGTAGTAATCCGTTTCCAAAGGTTGAGCACATACACTGCATGATGTATCCAGACTCAGTCTGAACCTCTCTTTGAGAAAAACTTTGGACTGCAACACTCTGCATTCTAATTTCCAGATAAAAAAGTGAATTTTTGGAGGTACCTTCATTTTTCATATACGAACCCACTTCTTATCTATCACCCATCTTAGCTTTGAGATTTCCCCATAAACTTATTTGGTTCCAAAGCTCTTATTGTTAACTGTCCATTTGAAATTGTCTTCTTTATCTAAAAGTTGAACCTCATCAAGTAGTTCAAAAATAATGTTTGCATCATGTTTTTCCCGAATTCTTAACCCTCTTGTCCACATAGCATCCTCATTCATTCCTGATAGCCATTGATTTTTGATAATGTCAATGGTGCAAAATTTCCATTTACAAGATCATGTAGAGCCTACTGAAAACTTCTGCTAGGATACCTTTGTTGCTCCAATTGTCTTCCCAAAAGAAAACTGTCTATCCACTTCCTATTTCTCATTTATAATTTTCAAATTTCAGCAAGCTTGACATAACTTCACTCTTCCCTATCAGAACAATGTCCTTCATGATCTCTGACAGATCTTTCTTGTCTGGACACTGTTCTAAACCTTTGCATGAAGATAGAGAATATTTGCTCTGAATTACCTTTCTCCAAAATTTTCTCTTTTTGTTACCCACTTCCACCACCATTTTGCTAACATGACTTCAATTTTTTTTTGCTAGTGAAGAAAGTCCCAGTCCCCCTTCTATCTTGGATGAGCAAACCTTTTCTTACTTTACTAGGTGTGTGGACTTTTTACCTTCTTCTTTTTTGTTATTTCCCCACAAGAAATATCTCCTTCTTTTCTCAAGCTATTGATAGACTTGGGCATTCTATATAGACTAAACCAATAAATAGGAAGACTATTTACCACTGACTTGAGGAGAATTGTCCTACATGCTATGTTTAATGATAAACTCTTCTAGTTAGGAAGCTTGTCTTCAACTTTATCTATAAGAGGTTTTCAAAAGATCTTTTCCCTGGGACTTTGATCTATGGGAGCTCCTAGATAGGAAAAAGGTAGAGAACCAAGTTTACAACCCAGTATGTTTACCCATAGTTGAATCTGATCTAAATTATCCCCAGGCATAAAGATTACTCTTTGAGTAATTGACCTTTAGTCCATAGACTAGTTGAAAGCATTGCAGGACTCTCTTGAAAGCAATAATATTTTTAATGTTATCTTCTAAGAAGATAATTGTGTCATCTGCAAATTGGAGATGTGTCAGCTCTTCCGGTCCTTCCCCTATCAAGATGTCTTTGATCCAACCTAGATTTCTACTTGTATTCATCATTTGACTGAAAACTTCTCCTACAATGTTGAAGAGGCTAGGAAACAAGGGATCCCCTTGCCTTAAGCCTCTCTCAGGTTGGAATTCTTGGGTAGGTGATCCATTAACTTAAATGGATGTTTTCATTGAGTTCCAAATCCATTTCAGCCTGTCACACCACTTTGTACCAAAACCTAGAAATGCCATGGATTCTATCAGGAACTCCCAATCCACTGAGTCGAAAGCTTTTTCAAAATTTAATTTAAGTACTACTCCTGATAACTATTTCTTCTTGAGAAGTTCGACTACTTCACTGGTAATGAAGATCCATTCTGTTATTTGCTTTCCTTTCATGAATCCAGTCTGTGTAGCCCCTATCACCTTGTCCATAACTCTGCTTATTCTATTACCAAGAACCTTTGTAAGCAGCTTTATTGAAGTATTGATTAAACGGATAGGTCTGTAGTCAATGACTAAAGATGGACTGAGCGTCTTGGGAATGAGTTTATACCAATAGGTAGGGTCCCTTCTCTAAAGAAAACTTTAGCATTTTCTAACACCTGTAACCTGATGTTTGGCCAAAATTGTTTTAAGACTTCAAGTGTGAGACCATCTGGACTTGGGGCTTTGTTGCCCACACTTTGCATAAGGGCTAAATCGAGTTCCTCTAAGAAAATACCTCTATCAAGGAATTCTTTATATTCAAGAGATAAGAGTTGTGGAATTATCTCCCTGGCACTAATAAACAACCCTTGATATCTCTTCCCGGAGAAAAACTCTTTAAAATGATCATAAAAGGCCGTTTTGATTTCTGAGGGAGTACTGAGTCTCTGTCCTTGCCATGCAATTCCTTTAATGTTATTCCTAGCTTTTCTCTTCGGAATTGATTGATGAAAGAACTTTGTGTTTCTATCTCCCTCTTTCAACCACTAAATCTTTACTTTCTGGAATAGCATCTTATCCCTGATCAGCTTTAAATTATCAAATTCATCTTCCAGTGCTAGAATGTTAGCATTATCTCCACTAGAGTCTTCCAAGATAGAGATTGATATTGCAGTTGATTGCTTTAATCAGTTGGGCATTCTGTAGCCAAACATTGAATATTCTAAATGGTTTAGGGCCCCCAATTCTCCTCCTTTTTTTGTAAAAATCAGTCCCTTGTGATCTGAGCACTTTATTGGAGATGCCTTTACTTCCCATAAATCTAGTTTCTCCCATTGGCTATTTACTAGAATCCTATCCAACTTGCTCCTTTTATTTCCAGGGCCAACCCAAGTGAACTTAACATTGCAGATAGGGAGATCCAAGAGATTACAATCCTCAATAAAGCTGTTCCAGATAGAAGAGTCTATCTCCCTGTAATGTCAGTGGATCCTTTCATCCTTATTTATTACTGCATTGAAGTCACCTCATCTTCTGTAGAATTATGAGTTGTAGAGAATCCAGGATTGAAACCTTACTAGGGAGGTCATGTGGCATGTAGATATTAAAAATATTGAAATCTACTTTTGTGGACCTGGCCTGAAATTTAGCCCAAATCCAATTCCTTTCCTTTGCTTCCCCAAGACATTCAAACAGACTATTTGTAAGGCTTGTCTCTTTGCAGTGTTGATGTTATTCCCAATGTGTAAACTACTAGGTGCTAATGTCCCTAAGCCTTTTTATCTTTCCAATTCCGAATGACTGAGTTCCTTCCCAACTTACAGTTTCCTAAATCAAAAGGGTTTGTTTTTCTTGTCATTTTCCTCTTCCTTGGTCTACCAACACCTTTAATCCCGGAATTCTTGAGCAATTTACAGAGCGTAGGTTGAGAACTCCCCAAATGAGCATCTAAACTATCATGCACTGATTTCTCATTCAGTAGAATGGGTTGGGTTCCTTCTTCTCTATCCGAGTCCGAGATTTCATTTCTGGTAGAATGATTGGATGAGGAGCCAATGCCTTTAGAGAAACCATCTAATTTATCTGAGAACTTTGATCCAACTTCCAATGATGCTACATTGTCTTGGGTTGGATTTTCAACTCTCTGACCTATTAATTTAGGTACATCTTCATTTGAGGGAGAAGAAGAATTGTCCTTGTCTTCCAGGGGGTTTCTTGTTTAAACAACAGACTTTCTGAAACCCTTGATATCAGAGAACTACCATATTTTTGTTTTAGCAGATTGAACTTTACTAAGTCCCACAGCAGGCATATGAACATTAAGATGAAGATATTTTTCCAATACTTGGGTCTTAAATACTTTGTCCTTTACCATTATTGGAACTTTGGTGCTTATCATATCAGCTTTATATGTATAGATACACAATAATGGATTCTTTATTCTCTATAGTAGAGAGCCTTCATTAACCCACTCCTCCCATAGTCCCAGATCTTTAGTGATAATTTTAAGATTCTCTTCACTCCAAACCACAAAGGGCGGACCTCTACATTCCACTAAGGCTCTTCTTCTAATGGTGAAAGTTAAAGGATCAATGTTATCCCATTTTTTAAACCAAGCACTCAACAACTCCATATCAAAAGCTTGCATTTCCTCTTTACTACCAAAAGTTACTAGAAAACTCCATTCAGTTAATTCTAAAATGTGAAGTTTGTCTTGCAACCCCATCTCCTTCATTATCTCCAAGCATAACGCTTCGTTCTTAACGTCTTCAAAATCCTTCTCTGAGACCATCACTATCTCATGTGGTTGGGTCTTCTTCCTAACCCATTTTGTTCCTGTGTTCTTCCCATTGATTTGAAATTTGAAAACTCCATAGTCTCTCTCTAACGGTCCAGTTGCTCTTTCAATCTTCAATGCCCCAACGATTAAATTATAATTTTGTTAATAAAAAACCCAAAAATAACTTATTAGTTGTACAACAAATTATATTAGTTTAATAATTTTATGTATCTAAGACAAAAAGTTCTAAAATTTTATGTGCAATATAAATTTATATATGATTAAAATTAATTTAGAAAATAGAATAATATAGATAAAGATTTAATATGTGCACTATAATAAAATTCAGCTTATTATAATATTATAATTATTAGTTTAAAACCCGTGCGATGCACGAATTATTTTAATAGTTGTTATTTTATTATTTATATTTTAATATTTTATTATATTTGTTAAAAAAATAAGCAAGCATGCTAAAATATTTTTACTGAAATATAATATATCAAATTCATATTTTAATTTAAATTTTAAAAAATATAATATGTATTGTTAGTTGGAAAGGAAGTGCAATTATGTTGGTTAACTTACAATATGACTGATAGTTGTGTTTTTAAAAATTAAAATGATTTAATTAAAAGATAATGTGTTTTAATTAGAAACAATTAATATTAACAACTAAAAAATATAGTATAACTGACATTTTTAGGTGTGTTTATAAATATAGTATAAATTCATTATTTATCATGACGTTAATTTTTATTAAAATTTTAAACAAGAGACGTTAAGTCTAAAATTTCGATGTTAAGAACGTATAGTTTAGGTGTCAAATTACACTACTATGACACGGAAAAACAAAATTCAAATCAAACAAAACATTAAACAATAAACATAAGCTAAATAACTAGGGAGAAAAGCCAAAATGCATGCAATACCTAAATCACTTTTAAAACGATTGACCTTATTTGACACCCATTTCGAGTTAGGGGAAAATCCTAGTTCATCGATTGTCGGCGACGTTTTAAGTAATGTTTCATCTCAAAACTTTTATTGTTTCTTAACTTCGATTCGTGTAGGTCATATTAGAATTTTGACAAAACTGTCGACTTTGTATTTATATATTTTTTATTGTTTCTTGTTGGTTTTCTCTATTAAATTTTGTAGTGAGTCTATTACTTTTGGTGTTTTAATTGTTACTTTGTATATTTTTCATGAGTGTTGTATTTTACTATGTTTGATTTTATTAGGATTTGTATTTCGGGTCTTGATTGCTGACAATTAATTGTCAAAATTGTATGTATAACGATCAGATCTACAACTGGTGGATGAAATTCTCGACACTAAAGATTAAAACAGATTTGTTATTTTTCTTCTATAATTTTTCACGAAAAGACCCTGGTTTTATGATTTTCCAAAAAAAGCATTTTATTACGAAAATGGCCTTACTATTTTCGCTGATAATTTCTGCGAAGAGGTCGATAAACTAAAATGAAGATTTGTATAAGTGTCTAATCAAGAAAATAATCCAGGAAATGAACTTAAAGATCTACACTGAATGTCGGGGTTTTAAAGAAGGACATCACGATTGGTAGGACTAAAATGTTGGTGTATGTCTTCATTTTTTATAAGTCAAAAGATATAATGTCTACTCACTCCACATTTCTCTCCTACTGAAGATGTTCAATAACTAGTCATAACTCATAAAAACTTGTAAATGAATTATACTTGGATAACAAATGTTTATATGATTTCTGATATAAGTGTATTAAAGAAGATTTGAAGAGATCAAGGAGGTTTCGGCAAGGATTGAAGCAATGGATTCAGAATAGAGTTGCGGACTATGCCTCACTAGTGCAAAATGCAACCATCGTGGAATCAAGCAGTGAGCAGAGTCAGAAAAACAATGAAGAGAAAAAGAGAAAGTTTGGTAGTCAGGGAGGGAGCTTTGCGAGCGAGAGTTTCCCAGCTAAGACATTCAGAGGGACAAGGTCCCAACCAGTAAAGAGTTTAGGATTCAGGAGGACAGAGAACAAGAGCATAGGCCAGGGCGGCAGACAGACCGGGGTATCTCATTTTAGTCAACCCCGACCCCCTCTGCCAGATTGTAAGACTTGTGGAAGGAAACAGACTGGAACCTGTGCCCTGGGTACAATAAACTGTTACAAGTGTAACCGGTCGGGACATTATTCTAACACTTGCCCCCAGAACAATATGACTTGCTTCCAATGTGGGAAGACTGGACACCTGAGGAAGGACTGCAAGAGTGCAAAACCAGCCGCATCAGGCATGAGTATGGCAGCTTCCAACAAGCCCCCAACTGCTTGGACTTTTAACATGACTGTTAAGGATGCCGTAAGAGACACAGATGTGATAGCAGATACCCATAACTTATTTATATGTATTCAGGAATGCCTCAATGACTAAAATTTCCCATGATCAAGATTAAAAAAATTGTAGCCTTTTTTTATATATAATTTTCACTAGAAAAGCACTTCATTGAAAATTTCCACGAAAAGGCTGAAATACTAAAACTAGAAGTTCATACTCATTTTCTCACATGGATATTAATAAACAACTTATGTGCATACATTGTATAGTCAAGAACATATTTATGTGCATACAATGTATAGTTAAGATCATAGACCTAAACCTCTCTTTTGCTCCATCTGTGTTTCCATGAACACGGGGAAATACTTTTCCAGAAATAAAGTGGTAAATCTTGCCCAGGTGATAATGGCATCAGTCTCTAGGTTCCTCTTTGCTTCCCACCAGTAGTTAGCCTCTCCATTCAAGAGGTAGGTGGCGAAGATGGTCTTTTGGGCTTCCTCAATGCCTAGGATTTGAAATGATTTTTCCATTTCTTTCAACCAAGCTCTTGCCTCAACGGGATCAGCAGATCCCTGAAATTCCGGGGGCTTATGGGACTTGAAGGCCTTAAAAGCATTCTGCCCCGCAGTATTGGGGCCTGGTGGTGGTGGCGGTGGGTGGTGGTTCAAGTTCTGCCTAAGTAGGTGCATGAATTGGTCCATCGGGTTTCTACCTGGGTCCTCTTCATTCTGAGTACCTTCGCACTCCTCTTCCTCATACTCCTGATCATCGAACTCATTATAATCCTCGTCTTCCTCTTCTTCATTATGAAAATTTTGTCCTATTCCTCCCTGATTAACACTACCCCGAGCCGCAGAATTGGCAGGGCGTGCTCGTGTTCCCATATGTCGGGGGTGACATTGTTATGATATTTAAACAAGAAAATGTTTCATCATTATTATTTTCTTTTTCAAAACAGGGTAAATGGAACTGTTTGGTCCACTAAGAGTAATTCTTGAAATCATTTTCGAAGTTGGAGATAATTTTTTTTGTGTCAAAATGAAGGTTTCATAGTTCTATATATATTTCAAGACTGATAACTTTGTAAAGTAGTTGAAATAGTATCAAATTTAAGACTGAAATCTTTTAAGAACTAAAATGCGCGAATATATACATAAATGACATAAAGTCACGAGGTACTGAAAGTCAAAGTTTTTCAGCAAAAGCGAATACATCGCGGAACTACATGATCCGAATAATGGTCAAAAGCAAAACTACTACAAGTCATCTAGTCACCATCCACAAAAGTTAGTCTGGTCGGCCTATCTCTAACCCAGAAGGGATACTGCTATACATCGGAACCATCCCACAAAATTGGCACTACTAACGGTCGTCCAAGTTTATAGAACTAAGCTATCTGTCATCTATCAAGGCTCCTCTGCCGGGCGGGTCAGGCTCCTGACGCGCACCATGACATCTATCCAAATCAACTCCGTAGCCTGACACGACACTAGTCCCTCAGTAGTAACATGTAGGCACCTCATGCTAACTCGAGCTCGTACCTCGATGTCGGTCATCTCACTCCTCAGCCCACAAGGGGTCGTAAACCCCATCCCGTCCTGATAGGAACGACGGGTCTCTCTCTCTCTGCTGCCAACTACCTCCTAAGCTCATCGGCTCTAGCCGCTTCCAAGTTAGTGGTAAGTCGGCCTACAATCCAATCATGGATAACAACGGGCACTCCAGTAGGTGAGGGAGGTGGTGTGTCTGGGTCAGTCATGGCATGGTCCTCCTCATATCCCTCAGGGGCGAGGTCATAGTCATCGTCCTCAATGGTACCAGTATCAGGAACAACATGATCCCTCTCAGTGGAAACATCATCCTCAGTCGACTCTCCATCAGTAATAGTAAGGGAGGCAGGAAAGTCAAACACTGTCATAGGGTCCTCCTCCAGATCCTCGTCCGGGTCCTCTGAATCCTCCGTGGGGTCCTCCATGGGTCCTCCGCGGCCGCCAGCAAAGCAGCGTCATGCTGGGCCTCAAACTCGTCAGCCTCCTGGGCCGTGGATACCTATATAGACGAAAGTTACGTTACTATTGTGGATGTAATAACATTAATTTTTGTAATATTTTAAAACCTTTATGAATAGTGACTTTGCGGATTTATGGAAAAAATTTGAGCCCACATTATATAAGTGATGGAATTTTAAGAATCCGAGGATGTAGTGTTGTTGCATGGATTAAATGAGAGAATGTAAAAGTCGTCGGAATACAAAGATTTTCACTTCTACTATTTATTTGGTAATTCACGAGATATTAAGGAATACGAGAATCCCAAGATGACATAAATCTCATGACAAGGAATTTTATTGGATTTAATTTAATACCAACGTATTTAAGTATTAAGGACAACTATAGAAATTACTACGCGACGAAACACTTTTATAGAAAAATTTATCGGACCTTGCATGAAGGATTAAGTGATGAGTGTCGGATAATAACTAATTAAATTCAAGAACCATGCAAGCCATGCAAACTAGCACAATTAGAAGCTAAATAAACCAAACAATCTAGTTAGAGACATGGTGCCCTAATTTAGGGAAAAGAGGAAACAAGGATCCCCAAATTCTTGCTTTATGTGTACCAAACTAGGTTAGTAGCTTGGAAAATCAGCCAATAATAATACATACAAGTGATACATATCACTTTTACACTTTACAATTATCAAACAAGTCAAGCAAAAGCTCTCCCCACTCCATCTTCTTCAATTCGGCCCAGCATGACCAAGGGAGAAAGCAAAATTTATAACTCAAGTTCTACTCATACTAAAATCACAAAATTTGGACAATAGATTCCCCATATCATAGTCAAGGTACATTAAAAATTTCATGGTCATACAAGGATTATAACATGGTCAAATATTGGATCAAAGTTGAGGCATGAATAATAACTCCGAAAGTACTAACTTGTTTTCTTGATTTCTTTTGTGAGTTTAAGGATGATAAATATAGATCAAGGCTCCCTTAAGGATTACAAGATCTTGTTAGTGTTTATAAAGTTTCAATAAAGGTATAAACATCATCCACCCTTTAAATTAGTGTGAGTTTAAATTTGTTCTTGAGATAAGTTGGTTATGGTATTGATTTAAGGAGTTTGGAGTATAAAGAGTTAAATCTTGATGCTTGGGTATTATGATTTCATTTTTATTACAAGTTCTTGAAGTTTATAGCAATATAAGTTGTTAAAGATGATGATATGAGGATTGAGTTGGATTGTATGTCTTGATATAAGTTTAAAATTGGAAATCATTAAGTTTTAAGCCGTCGTAATGCCCGTTCAATTTGAGGACTGTTTTAAACAAGATTTCCGAACTGTCAAAGTACTGTTTTTATACACCACTTCCCAAAAACTTGTAGATCTTGGTTTTTTAGTTTTTTTTGGTATAAAGATCGCGTCGAGACGATTTACGGTTTAGGAGTTATGTCCATTTTAGTGAAAATGATCCAAGAACACCAAACTGCTACTTTGCACCCACTTGGATGCTATAAACAAACAACTTAATAGTTGAGTAAAATTATGAAATTTGGAGGATAAATACCTTAGACAGTGATTAAGGTCACCGAAAAGGTTTCGTGCAAAAATGTTAAGTTTTCGATTTTATAAAAATGTCAGAACCAAGGTTGCACACGATGACACTATACACTGCATAGCTACTGCCCTGTTCTGTTAATTCGGGATTTTCACCCCCTGGACCAGAAACATATTCTACACAATCTTATTCTAGACATTCTCTAGATCGTGCACGCGAAAGCGGTGTGTCAATTGAGTTAACAGTTAATGAGTTATGAGCATTTTAGTGAAACTAGTGCAAATAGTAAAACTCCGTAGTTGACTCGACTTTTAAAATACGTTTCACTTATTTAAACTCATGTTTTCCAAATCAAGATATTGTTGATAAATATTAAAAACCCTCAAGAAGCTCCTTGAAGTGGTTTCATAATTAATTATTAATTTTCCAATTTATTAAAAGTGATAGAGTATGAGTTGTGAAATAGTGATTTTATGGAAAGTTGACTCTAAAGGTACTACTTTTGACCAACCGTTTTGGTTAAGTGAGAAGGGTAATATCGAGTCGACTAAAACACGAAACTTGTTGAGGATTATCAAGATAAAGTATTGGTGTGAAGAACGAGATTTGAAATGATTAGTAAACGGTATAGAAGATTGTAAATTAAGTGAACCCGAGAGAGTGAAAGTCGGGTAATGTCTAGTTTACTTAGAATAAGTGGACATTAATCAAAGGACTAATTGAGGTTATGAATTGTCTTGGTAGAGGTTCCAGGACTAGAAGAGAGAACATCCAGATAGAGCTTGGACATCAGGCAAGTTTACTAACATTTACTCTATTGTTCAGAATAGGTGTATTTTCAAACGTTAAGTTATTCAAATATATGTATATGTTTTGCTCCGAGTATCATGACAAGTTTTTAAAACCTGAAGCTTAAGTATTCGGCTATGATTTTTAAGCTGTTGTTATTGTGATATAACTGTTATAAATGCATGAACTGTTTTGATTATCGTACAAGTTTTCAAATGATGAATGTTTGGTTATATGAGCCGGAGGTTGCCGGAGACAGACTATTTTGAATATTGACTAAAATATTCCAATAAATATAAATTGGATATTTTAAAAGTGATAAATATTTTAAATAATTAATAAATATTATTTGAATATTATTTAATTAAATGAATATTATTTTTGAATATTCATTTGAAAGGGATTTATTTAATTGTTTAATATTTATTAAATATTCTAAATTGTTTATTTAATTATAAATACTATTTGATTATATATGAAATATTTTTAAAATGATTTAAAAATCATAAAACCTTATTTAAAAACTATTTAAGACCTTTTTTAATTATTTAAAATATTTTCTGACCTTCAGAGAAATCAATTAAATATAGTACGGTTCCCAAATATTATTTCCGAGTTTATTAAAATATTTAAATACGAATAAATATTTCATAACTCATCAAAAATTGGGAATCCAGTTTTAGAGGTCGAGCCAAATGATTTTACTCTCTATATTCCTCGATAATATTCATATCTTGGGATTACTACCCTATTCAAGTTAAAGGATTTCAACCTTGTTAATTTCAGAAAAGTTCCGATTAACTCTCAGGTCGTGATTTTAAAGATTATGATATATCCTCTATAAGTTGACAAGAGACAACCCACATATTATTATTACTTCCGCAACACATCCGGAAGTAAGTATGGTAATGAGCTTAAACCTATCAACGAGCTCACATGACACTCGTGGAATGACGATTAAGTTCGGTTCCAATTATAATGATAGGATTCATCAAGGGACTGGAGGTTTTATATAAGCAGAGGTATTACGAGTATCGGGACGCACATGTAAACTTAGCAGATGTACTACGAATTTCGGGACGCGAACTTTAGCTGAGGTACTTCGGGTACCAGGACGCTAATGAAAGCCCACAGCTGGCTAGGGTGATAATCGTATAACGGTATCGTCCACTACTAGTAGAAAGTAATGATTGCGATACATCGACTGATCATCGTGTATCGTGGTGTGCTCCAGAATGTCCCCTTCTTCTAATTGGAATTGTACTGCATATTGTAACGAAAGCCTAGGTGTTGAGTTACCGATGGTGTGACAGTGGTTGAATAATTGTATTCCCTGTACAGTATCTTGAACTGTATAACATGTTTTGAAGAAAGACAAACGATATTTCAAAACTTGTGAACTGGTGTTGTTCATCTTGCAGTATCTCGAACTACGTACTTGTAAATTCCTAAATACTATGCTAAGCCACAGTTAGTGTCTTTCAAAATTATGAACTAGATTCGTTCATATGGTGGTATTCTAAACTTTATATTAAGTATGAATACTTTAAATTAGAAAAACTTTGTACTACTATTATATTGTTGGAAAAACTTTATATTAGTAACTATTTAACTTGTTGAGCATTCTTTCGCTCATTCTTTCTTTGTTAAAAAAATTATATTTCAGTACAAGGAGAACATGGTCATTTTGCCCGTATCACGAGAGAAATGAAGTGGAAGATTCACCCTTGAAATAGTTCAATTTAGGATGGATACTACAGAATTAGGTTGGATAGGCTTCATCTATGTTAGCTATTAATATAACTTCATGTAGAAGTTGTGATTAATAGTGTGAGATCCTGGTTAGTACATTTGGTTTGTAATAAATAATGTTACTATGTAACGTTTCTAAGGCTATAACTTGTGTGTGTAAGAGATTGAGTTCTTTGGTGTTGTTTTGTTGGATCATTGAGTTAATATAGGTATTATATATACGATTGGATGGTGACGTGACGGCCTAGATTCTTGACCCCGGATCTGGGGGTGTTACAGTGGAGTTAAAAAAAAGTTCCCTTGCGGGTTTTAACGGTTAGTGCTACATCCGGTAGCCTAACCACGAACTCGATAGGAGTTCTCTTTATTATTATTATAGTTGCATTTATTATTCTTAACACCCTATCGTTTCTGAGATTTATAACTATAGGCTTTGATACCATTTCTGTAACACCCCCAGATACGGGGTCGGAGATCTAGGTTATCAGGCTCTCTTTTTCCAACTTAAACACTTGATACTTGAATCATAATAATAAATCAACACACACTGTGACCCCACAATATAAATACTCACAACAATTATAGTCTCAGAAATGAAGTTACATAAGTAGCAGTCATATGATCTATAATGTAAAGTTATTACAACCCAAAAGTAATTGCACTGGAAACCTGCTACTAATATGATTTCTACTTGAAACCATAAAGGCGGCGCAAACATTTGTTCTTGTTCATTAATATACATAAGTCATACTTATAAATAAACCGGAGCAGCAAGAGCTGCGCTCCGAACCATCTCAGCCTTTCTACCTGTGATGCTGCAACAACAAACCTACGGAACGTCCGTGCGTCCCTGACGCGCTTCCGAGCGGTGAGGTAAGTCCTGGCCATCTATCCTAGCTGTTGTGTTGTGATATATATATATATATATATATATATATATATAAAAGAAGCAAGAGTGAGCACTAAAGCTCAACAATAATATAAAGCAGTTTAAATAAAACTCTGTAAGCCTTTTATATCATTTGAAAGATTTGAAATCTCATTCGTATACAGAATGATGTTTTAAAAGTAATCTTCTCGTCAAAACATTACCATACAGTTCAAATACTGTATGAGGTAAAATACTTGTTAAAATATTATTAACAATTATCCATAACTGGTATCTGACCAAAGTTACAAAGCACTACTGAATTCCAACTAGAAGAGGGGAAACTGTTAGGATTTATGGGTGATAGCTATGAGACAACTCAACTAGATATTTTATTTACTTAATTTTATTAAGTATGAACATACTGTCACAGCCAGAGTATGTCTATGTAACCGTTTTTGCTTGCTTAAAATAAGATTCTAGTACATCTTGGTAGAAGTTCATTAGTTTGTTCAAGCCTCAAGAAGTGCTCAAGATGGACATCAAGAATAAATACTACTGTCACAGCATTGACAGTAGGGTTACTTGAAGACAGCATGTTGCAAGTCACGACAGTACATTTACTCTGATAGCAACATTGGCGGAAGCCCTCTGACAGCAACTTTGCCTTAGCCTGATAGCAAGCTTGGAAATCCTGACATCACCTTCTGCGGGGATTTCTTACTGTCACCAAAAGCACACTCCTGTGACAGCAAGCTTAGCCATCAGGATACTGTCATGAAGGGATATAATTTGTATTGTGGTTCAACCCAGTCAAACATGTGACAGTTTGGATGTTCAAGAAACAGGCGTGTTGTAGTATCCCAACACTGCAACAGGTCTGCAAGACTACGACCGAAGCTCGAAGAGATCACATGACAAAGCTCACCAATTCCAATGTATGACAAATCTACATCTACTGAATTGTGTTAGCTTAATATGTAAAGTTTCTAGATTGCTTTGTAATGTATTGATAAGTTGTTTGTATAGAAATTTAGGAAAGATTCACGGGTAGGCAAATTGTAAGAAGCTGCCACTTGAAAATGACAGCAGCTTCACTAGACCCGTGTTGATAGTGATAGGTTTAGTTTTTACAAAAACTATCTATCATTCTATTTTTTGTAACAACGTGAGATCTAACTCTCGAGAAACTGAAGCTCAAGAAAACAAACATTTTCTTGAGGTTGTAGCAACCCATTGCAAAATAAATAAAACATTTATTTTGTGAGAATTGTTCATGTGTCTACTGTTGTTTTGCAATCAAGTAAGTGATAAAGTTTAATCTTAGTTTTTGTTGTTGAAACGTAGATTGAGTTTTATCACTATTGCATTCAACCCCCCCCCCCTTCTGCAATAGTCAAGGACCAAAAACTGGTATCAGAGCAGACAGATTGTTCATAAATCTGAGATCATGACAAGCATGCAGAAGTCAAGTAGCATAAAGATTCCAGCTTTTGATAAAGAGAACTATAATGTATGGAAAAGAAAATTCATGTTGTTTATCAAAGCTGCGAATCCATTATACTTGGGTATCCTCCAGAATGGTCCCTTCGTTCCACGAAAAGAAATTGAAGCCTCAACTGTAGATGGTGTTCTTGTTCCAGCATATTGGGTCAACAAATTACCTTCAGAGTTTCTGGAGCCAGAAAAGGAGAAGGTAGCCTTGGACGATTACTTGCAACTTATCTTACTGGATGCTCTCACTTTGGATAAAGCCATGTGTGGGAATGTCATTGGGTGCTCATCAGCCAAGGATATGTGGAATAAGATCGAGCTGCTGTGTGAAGGAATGAAGAAGTAAAAGACAACCAGAGACAAATCCTTATCTCACAGTATGAAGCCTTCATGGCAAAGTCAGGAGAAGACCTTACAACCATGTTTGAAAGGTTTAGCAAGCTTATGACTGAGCTACAGATTCATGGCAAGTACTATGATATGAAAGAATTGAATGTCAAGTTTTTGCTCACACTTCCTGAGCATCTTGAGAACAAAGTGACTACCATAAGAGAAGGAAGAAATCTGAACAATATTTCTCTTGAAACTCTATATGGTGTGCTTAAATCATATGAGCTTGTGTTTTTCCAGAAAAGAGCTATTCTAGCTGGATCCAGAGGAAAGATGGCTAACATGTCAGGTGCTCTAGTGGCTCATGTTCCAAGAATCACTCAACCTATTGAAGAAACTCAAGTCATCCAACCTGCTCCAATACCTACTCTTAAAATTGAAGAGGTTGTGGATGATGAGGAGAAAGTTGTACTACAGCTAACTGATGTTGAAGATGAAGACTTCTATTCCTTGGAAGAAATGGAAAAGATGGATAACCCTACCATGGCTTACATGGCTAAGAAATTCAAGAACATAAGGTTCAAGAGAAACAAGCCATATAAGTCTCAAGGTCAAACATCAAGGTTCAGCAAAGGGAACTTCTCCAAAGGTGAAGGTGGTGCTACAAGAGGTGGATACAAAACAAGGATGGTGGACAGATCCAAGTTCAGGTGTTACAACTGCAATGAGCTTGGCCATTTTTCTACTGAATGCAGAAGGCCAAAGCAAAATCAAAGGACGGATAAAAGGTCAAGTGGACACTTCAAGAAAGGACAGGGAAAGGCCTATGTGGCTGAAGGAAAGTGCTGGGATGATACTGATGATGAAGAAGAAGAGGAGTATGTAAATTTAGCACTCATGGCTAAATCTAAAGAAGCCCCCTCTAGTTCTCCAAGTCAGGTACCCTCACTTGTCTTACTTGATATGTCTAAAGATGAATACAAGCAAACTGTTGAAGAATTGAGTGCTGAAATGTTTAATGTTCATACTAGTTTAACTGCAGCCAATGAAGAGATTGCTAGGTTGACTAAGTCGAATGATGAACTCACTTCTGAGAATGATTTGCTTTTATTAAAGACCAATAGATTAGAATCTTTAACACAGTAGAATGCTAAATTGAAAAATGAATTAGCCTGTGCTAAAGAGATTGAGGAGTTTCTAAGGAAAGAAATTAGTGAAAATGAATTCAAGATTAAAGCCTATAGAAACTCATCCAAATAACTTCAGGATTATCATGAGAAACACACAGAGGATCAAAAGGTAGGGATAGGTTTTGATTACGACAAAAGACCTGGTAAGGAAATTGTTAGTCAGGATTGTTCCACTGATGCTACTGTCAAACCTCATGTTCTCAAGAAACTCAATAAACCAATTTTTAAACCTTCTGAACTTGAGTTTGATGAGGAAGCCATGCTCATCAAGCAGCAACTTGATGATGAGGATGAAGGTACTGACAGTTCAACAGTTGGTGGAAAAGATACTGTCAAAATCCCCAAGACAGTAACTTTGCCAAACAATCTGACAGAATGTTCTAAAGATACTGTCAAGAGAGCTTCGAATACAGAAACTTCCAAACCTACTGTCATGACAGGAGGTATGAAAGGTACTGTCAAGAAAAGCTCGATAGCAACTTCAGAACATCCTGATGACACAGTTACTTACAAGTCTAGAAACAGGAATGGCAAGTTAGGAAATGGCAATGCTAATGGTAGTAATGCTCCTAGGAAACTATGCAATAATTGTGGCTCTTCACATCACTTAACTCATGTTTTTAAGAATCCAAAAGAGGTCAAGGATAATGTGACTCTGAAAAATGGTAACTTACATAGAACCCCCCTTATGCATAGACCTATGGTAGTATGTAATAACATTGACTGTATGCCATGCAAGATAACTGCCATGAGTACTTGTTTCAATCTGCCTATTTTGTCTACTGAACAATGTGTCTACATGCAAACTGTTGAGACTCCTGAGCCTACTGGAAACAGTAAGAAGGCCTCATCCACTAAGAATAAGACCAAGTCTAATTCTAAAGAAAAGTGGGTGAAGAAGGGAGTCCAACAGAAGATTCCTGATGTGATGATTAAAGTTGAAAATGTTGATTATGTCTGTGATACTGAAGTAACAGGACCCAACAAGGATTGGGTACCATATGCCTCTTAAATACAATCTGTTTTGCAGGGCAAGAAAAAGGAGCAAGTCACTTGGATCATTGACAGTGGCTGCTCTGGACACATGACTGGTGATAAAGCCCTGCTATCACATTTTGTAGAGAAAGCTGGCCCAATCATAACCTTTGGAGACAACAGCATGGGTTACACAATGGGATATGGCTGTTTGGAAATTGGAAATGTTGTCATAAATGATATTGCTCTTGTTGATGGATTGAAGCACAACCTGCTCAGTGTCAGCCAATTCAGTGACAGGGGATTCAAGGTTGATTTTGACATGATGGTGTGCAATATCTATCACAAGAAGGATGGAAGCCTCTCTCTGAAAGGGGTAAGAAAAGGGAGCCTGTTTGTTGTTGACCTAAGCTCAACAAAGAAGGACAAGACTTACTGTTTCTACAGTAAAGCTACTGTTGGTGACAGTATGCTTTGGCACAAGAAGCTCTCTCACCTCAACTTCAAAACAATGAACATGCTGATGAAGAAGGAATTGGTTAGAGGACTACCTCAACAGGAATTCTGTCAAGAAGGACTGTGTGGGGACTGTCAAATGGGAAAATTGAGAAGAGTTGTGCATAAGTCAAAGCAAACCAACACCTACACAGAACCACTCAAACTAATTCACATGGATCTCTTTGGACCAGTAAATGTCCCATCCTTAGCCAAAAAGAGATATGCATTAGTTATGGTGGATGACTACTCTAGGTATACTTGGGTGAAATACCTAGAATCGAAAGATGAAGCAGCTCAGGTCATCATTGATCACTTAAGAGTTCTTGACAGAACCCCAAATGCTAAAGTTCAGTTGCTAAGAAGTGACAATGGTACTGAGTTCAGAAATGCCACTCTTGGAAATTTCTGTAAAGATGAAGAAATTGTACAACAGTTTTCTGCTGCAAGGACACCACAGCAGAATGGTGTTGTAGAAAGGAAGAACATGACTCTCATTGAAGCTGCCAGAACTATGCTTCATGATGCAAAGTTACCTACATACTTCTGGGCAGAAGCCATCAACACAGCTTGCTATACTTAGAACAGAACCTTGATCAACAAGACTCATGGAAACACTCCTTACTATTTGCTCAATGGAAAGAAACCTACTGTCAAGTATTTTCATGTGTTTGGAAGCAAATGTTTCATGATGAAGGACAACCATGAAAAGAAAGGGAAGTTTGACTCCAAAGCTTTTGAAGGAATTTTCATGGGGTATGCTCTAGAAAGGACTGCCTACATAGTCTATCTTCTGGAACATAGAGTCATAGATGAAAGTGTGGATGTCACATTTGATGAAACCAAGTTTCCTGGACTGCATGAGGAAGGTCAAATGCAGATTCTTAGATTTGAGAATCAAGGCTACTTGGAAGAAGAAGAGTTTGTTGATGAAGAACCCTCTTTTACTCAAACTGTGGAAACTGAAAAAGATGATGTCAATGAAGGTAATACAAATCAAACTCCAGCTCAGTCACAGACTATTTCAGGAAATACTCAAAATGATGGTGACTCTGGAGATATTGAAGAAAATGGTGGAGATAATTGTCCTAGTGAAGAATCAGTCCCTCTAAATGAGGCTACTGCTGTTGAACAAACAAGAAGCTTGCCCAGAACTACAAGGTGGAACAAGGATCATACAAATGACTTGATTATTGGAGATCCTTCTTCTGGGGTGAGAACTAGGAACAATGTTTCCGCTGACAGCATGTTTTCCTGTTTTCTATCTCAAGTGGAGCCTAAAGCAATTGATGAAGCATTGTTGGATTCTGATTGGGTGATTGCTATGCAAGAGGAACTCAACCAGTTTGAAAGAAACAATGTGTGGAAATTGGTTCCAAGGCCAAAGGGAAAGTCAGTTATTGAGACAAAATGGGTCTTCAGGAACAAGCTGGATGAAAATGGAAACGTGACAAGGAACAAGGCAAGATTAGTAGCTAAAGGTTATTGTCAACAGGAAGGGATAGATTATGATGAGACATTTGCACCTGTTTCCAGACTTGAAGCTATCAGGATTTTCTTAGCCTTTGCTGCACACTGTAATTTCAAGGTGTTCCAAATGGATGTCAAAAGTTCTTTTCTAAATGGAGAGTTGGAGGAAGAAGTGTATGTTGAACAGCCACCTGGTTTTGAAGATGCTGAAATTTATGATTTTGTGTACAAGCTGTTCAAGGCACTTTATGGGTTGAAACAAGCTCCTAGAGCATGGTATGATACCCTCTTAGCCTTTCTATTGGAAAATCAATTTACAAGAGGTATGGTAGATAAGACTTTATTCTACAAACATCATGGCAAAGACATCATTTTGGTTCAAATCTATGTTGATGATATCATTTTTGGTTCATCAAATGAGAAGCTGTGTGAGAGGTTTTCATCTCTAATGAGAAACAAATATGAGATGAGCATGATGGGAGAACTGTCATTCTTCCTTGGTTTACAAGTTCTTCAAAAGGATGATGGAATCTTCATTTGTCAATCAAAGTATGTCAAGGAGCTTCTCAAGAAGTTCAACCTAGAAGATTCATCTCCTGCCAAGACTCCCATCTCTACTTCTACCAGTCTGGATCTAGACTCCAAAGGAAAGAAAGTGGACTCCATTGTTTACAGAGGCATGGTTGGATCACTTCTTTATCTAACTGCTAGCAGACCTGATATAATATTTGCTACATGTCTCTGTGCAAGGTTTCAGGCTGATCCAAAGGAGTCACACTTGATTGCTATCAAAAGAATTTTTAGATATCTTAAAGGCACTCCAAATCTAGGCCTTTGGTATCCTAAAAATACTGGATTTGAGTTAGTGGGGTATTCTGATTCAGATTATGCTGGATGTAGAATTGACAGAAAAAGCACTACAGGAAGCTGTCAATTTCTTGGTGGAAGATTGGTGTCATGGTTTATCAAGGAGCAACATTCAGTCTCTACTTCTACAGCAGAAGCTGAATACATTGCTGCTGGAAGTTGCTGTGCACAAATTCTATGGATGAAGAATCAACTGTTGGATTATGGTCTAGTGTTGAGCAACATTCCTATCTACTGTGATAACACTAGTGCCATAGCCATCTCAGACAATCCTGTTCAACACTCTAGAACAAAGCACATTGATATTAGACATCATTTCATTAGAGAGCATGTTGAAAGAGGAACTGTGAAGTTGATCTATGTCCCCACAGAAAAGCAACTTGCAGACATCTTCACTAAACCACTGGATGAAGCAACCTTTAACAGGTTGGTAAGTGAACTGGGAATGCTAAATCTGGTATGTTAACTTACTATTTTTTCCATTCTAAAAGTCTTCTATGAAGCTTGTGACAGTAACCTCAGCAAGTTGCTGTCATGAGAAAGTTACTGTCAATCTAAGTCTCTATCTGTTTTAGACAGCATGTTCACTTTGACTTAGCTTAAATTGATTTTTGTGCCAGTCTTTTACTTGAAAGTTGATTTTTTTTTCACTAACTTGCATGGTTGTTTTGTTGAAATTGGTCAAGGGTTTTCCTTAATTGGTCTATTTTACTTTGATTGTTGTATTAGTGGTAGACATCACTTAATTAGAATCAGTGGTAGTTGTATGGGTATTCCAAACTGTTGACCATTTACATCCCTCTTAACCTAGTATGCCTATAAAATGAATCTTAGGCCATATTAGTGAATCACTTAGAAAAAAGGTAAAATGGAAAACAAAGTAGGAATCGAGTACATGCCTAAGTCATGTGGGAGTGAACCCTTTGATGAGGAAGTAGAAGCCATGTTTGACATGCTTCCGGATGCTCTTGATGAGGAGGAGGAGGAGGAGAAACTTGCAGCCAAGGCCGCAGAAGAGGCCGAGGTGCAAGAAGAGGAAAAAGAGTTTCAGACTCTCCTCAAGGAAGAAGGAACTACTGAAGAAAAAGTCAGGGAAGAAGTCCTAGAATTGGTTAAGAAAGATTGTACTGACTAGTTAATCTCACCAATTGTAGCATTTTCCCTTTCTTCGTTTAATAAAATCAATAAAATTTCTCTTGTTGTAGTTTCCATTTGATTCCTATGTGTGTGTTGTTTAAGTTGCTTATTTTCTAGAATAATGTTTTGAATGAATGATGAATCAGTAATAAATATTGCATTTGTTTAACTGGTGTCTCTTCAGTTAAGTTCTCATTCATAACGGTCTCTATACAAAGTTTTGACAGTGTTGTTCTCTCCGCAAGGGTTGCTGTCATCAAGTAAAGTAGCTGTCACAGTTTCCTGACAGTAGGCTTCTCGACAACAATAAACGACTTTCTGTCATGACTTTCAAAAGATACTGTCATATGAGAACTTAACGATGAGAGTAAGTTTTGCGCGGAATGTTACTGTCACGCAAAACATGTTGTCATCACACCAAAGTTACTGACACAGTTGTTGTAAGCGCACAGGTTACTGTCAAAGTAGTGGACCGTTAAAATTGGACACACTTCCTCCACGAGGAGAGAGAAATCAGCCAGTAATCCACGTGACAGTTATTTGGGTTAAGACACGATTTCACTTTTCCACTTTGTCAGTTAAACGCTTGAACTTCCCTCTAAATTCATCAAACATACAACTGTTCTCAAAAAGCAAACACAACACTCTCCTTTCTCTTCTCTCTAAGCAATTCATCTCCTACTCTCTCTCTTCTCTCTCATAAAGCAACAATGGCACCCAAACAATCAATTTCGCAAACCAACTTTGCTGGCATCTACTCACCAAGCGATGCTGGTGAGGGATTCAAAGGGCTTGTTTACTTCATGAATAAGTCCTATCTTGGGTATGCAATTACCTCTACTCATGTTCTTGACCTAGACAGGATTGAAAGCTTTTGGGCGACAGCTATTGCTCATGAAGATGGTGACGTCTCCTCTATTCAATTCAAAATCAAGGAGCATAGCTACTCTCTCAATGCTCAGGGCATCAATGCAGCTCTAGGAATTGTGCTGGAACAAGGAAAAGCTTACTCTGAGCTTGCTAGTGATGAAACCCTAAAGAAGCTCTTCCTGACAATTGGTTATTCAGGACCAATTCTTGAAGAGGGAACGACAAAATGGTACCCTTCTGGTGAAATGGACAGGAAATATCTCCGCAAGGAGTGGAGCATGGTGTTTGATGCTATGGTGAAAGTGTTCTCTACCAAGACCACAGGCTGGAATGGTATTGCCACCTACATCAAGAAGCTCACTCATTCTCTTGTTCATAGGTACAAAGTGGATGTTGGAAAGCTGCTCATGGCACACTTCAAGGCTGCCATAGGTAAGAAGGTAAACATCTATCCTCCCTTTCTAATGTTGTGCATAAATTCTCTATGTGACTTTGATGAGAATGCCCCTCGTTTGGAGGTGTGCCCAGTACTGAAAAGAAACACTCACACAACTCTCACTTCACAGAATTTAAATGCACATATTCCACTATGTTTCACTAAGCACATGGTTGATCAAGTGTCTGACCTTGATTTTCCATTACCTCCTGGTTTTGATACCTTCACTATTGAGAATGAGACTGCATTAGACCCCAATTCAGTCAACCTTCATTCTGCCCCATACACTCAGCCTAGGTTCTCTAGACTTCCCAAAGTACAGAGACAAGCCTTACAAGAAACCAGAAAAAGACCCCTAGAAACTGGTGTTGGTGGTAGTACTGAGAGTCAAGAGGGAGTTCCTGCACCTAGTGCAGCAAATAAGAAAGGTGGTCAATCAGAACCCACAGTGGTTCCTCCTGAGCCTAAGAAGAAGAGAGCTAAGAGGACCAAAACCACTGTCAGCCACCCTGCAGTCTCCCAAAAGACTGTAGAGGAAAATAGGGAAATAAACTCCTCCCTAGATGTGCCCTCTCAACAGGGACCATCTATTGAAATTGGCATGTCTCCCAAGGCATCCTGTAAAGAGTCTGCACAACCTCATGTTCCAACTCATGAGGAGCCCCCACTTGTAGATATACACATGGAGTCAGGACACTGTGAGGATTTCCATTCCCCTGTTGATGCTTCTCAAGTTTCATCTGAGAAGCAGCCACTATTCACTTCTCAACTTTCACCTTCTTCCTTCCCTACACATTCATTTGTTTCTTCTCCACAACCTAGAGAGGGGGACAGTCCCAACCCTTCAGGTTTTGATCATCCATCTCCAATCATGGATGAGCCCCCATCAAGTGGTCCACAAGAACCCATTTCTCAAAGTGAGATGGACACCACTCCTTCAAACACTGAGAAAGAGCAAAGTACAATTCTGCTAGAAAATGAAACAGCCAGTACCTTGTTCAATCTCCAAGGAGCATCTTACCTTAGGGAAGATGCTGTCACAGCCCAAGTTGCTGTCAAGGACATTGTGGATGTTGCTGTCATGGGTGACCCTGCTATCAAGGACTCAGCTGCTGTCAAGACCAAACCTGTTGTCCATACTGCAGTGGAACCTACTGTCAATGCTCCAACGGACAGCAACATTCCTGGAGAAGCTCCCGTCACCTCAACCATGCCTGATCTTGATGCTGTAACTGTTGAGGATGTCTCTGATGATGATGTGCCACTATCTCAGTTCTTGAAGGTACATTCTAAACCATCTATTTCTTTGCATGAAAGTACTGCTCATACACATGCATCTAGGATGAGTGAGGGTGTGCAAAAGAAAAGAGAGATAAAAGAAAAGAGAGATAAAAGAAAAGAGAGGTGAGCATAAAAATGAGAGGCAGCCAAATGAGCTGGCAAAAGGTGAGGGACTTGAGCATGTCCAGAGTGAAATTGAGGGAGCCCCACATATTCAGGCCTTAGGCCATGAGAGTTCTTCTGTGAGGAGTGATGAGATCACTCAGAAAAACACTGAGAGTGTGAGAACCCCCACAGACTCCAAGCCCCAGTCTTTTCCTTCACCTCCAAGAAGGTTAAGATCAGGTGGCTCCTCTACATCATCCAGGTTGAGAGCTCTAGAGAACAGGTGCATGTCCATGGAATCCAAACTTGACAGTTTGTCTACCATGGTGGCCTCTGGTTTCTCTACAATTCAGGAAGCTATTCAGATTCTTTCTGCTAGTCTTGATGCTGTCAACTTACCTAAGGGGGAGAAAAGGGCAAGATCAGAATCACCAAAGGCAGGATCAGAAAGGGAAAGATCAGAATCAGAAAGAGTCTCCAAGCAGGATGTTGCTCAGGGGGAGCCTGTTTCAAGGAAGATGTCAAGGAGTGAGGGGTAGCCTGCAGCTAAAAGAAAGTGGGAGCAAGTGCAAGAGTCTGAGCAACTCTTTGAGTATGAAATGGCTGGAGAAACAGTTCTAATGTCAAAAGAAGCCCTGGAAGCAATGCAAAAGGAGGTTCCTTCCAAGAACCCAATTCTACCTCCTGTGACTATAAGAGAGCCAACTTCAGTTCCAAAGGAGAGTGCTCTTGAAAGGCAATGGAGAGAAAAGGAGGAGCAACATAGGTTGGGGAAAGGGAAAGACAAGTTTCCTGAATACACCTTGTTAGGAAACACCTGGAGTGAAGGAACAGAGTTCAGCCAAGAAGATGCAAATGCTATAATGGTGAACTACATGGAAAGTACTTTGAAGAATCATGATGAAGACTTCTACAAGATAGTTGAGGAAGCTATGAAGGAACCAAGCAGAAGGCTGAGTAATTGCTCAACCTTACTTAAGGAGAAAATCATCAGTGTTTGTGTAAAAGTCAATGAAGAAAGGAGGTGGGCTATTGATGTGTACTTAAACTCTAGAATATCCATGCTCATTACTATGCAGCTGCTGCAGAGTCTTCCTGCAAGGGTGCTAACAGTAATGAAGAACAAAATCATAGCAAACCACACTGTCTTCAATGAGGTTCTACATCTGCAAATGATGAATATAATTGCTGAGAAACTCCCAGAAGTCTACACCAATCCATTCTGTGTCTACTATGAAAGTACCACTAAAAGTGGTAGCAGAAGATGTGCATACATGAGTCTAGGAGGCACTTCAACAATGGAGTCAAAGTCAATCTTGAAGGTACTACACATGATCCTTAACTCCAAAGCCAACAAGAAAAGAGTTCTTGCTGTCAAAGCAATCTATGACTTGCTGGTGAAAAGGGACAAGGAACTGAGCTCCACTATGAAAAAGATGATTTCCAAAGCTAACTCCAACAGAGCTGAACAAGGGGAAAGCTGCTCTTTTGAAGTTCCTTTAGGTGATGATGATGACTTGGATGGTAATGGAGGAACTGGAGAAGCTGGGAATGCTAGTGGAAGCACCTTTGGGAATGTTGGATCTAAATCCCAAGAGGAAAGTAAAGAAGAAGCTCCTGTGCAAGAAAAGAAAGATATTGGTGTCACAGAAGAGAAGGACGATGAATTACTTGAAGCTTTGGAGGCAAACATCTTGAGATGTGCTATAGACAACATAAATGCTGAGAAAGATGTTGTCACCAAAGACACTGTCATAGAAGACAATGTCCTGAAAGATGCTGTCGAAAAAGACACTGTCAAGGAAGATACTGTCATGGAGGACACTGTCGACAAAGATACTGTCAAGGGTGAAATCAAGTCTACTGTCAAACCCAAGAGAACAAAATCCTTAGCAAGGGCTTGGTTTTCAAGACAGGAACCTAAACCTGAGAAGAAAGGAAAGCACAAGTACTCAGGAAAGGAGAAAGCCACTGGACTTGGCAGAATACTGAAGAAACCTATCAGTTCAAAACTCTACAGCACTCTGGATCTCATGGAAAAGGAAGCAAATCAAATCAAGAATGTTGAGGTGAAGCTGGATGGCAACCAAGAAGATGAGGAATACATTCTATGGTTTGATGGATCAAGATCTGTAAGAGTCAAGAAGAATTTTGATATGGAGGTGACATATTGGATAATATCTGAAACCCTCTCACAAACAATGAAAATAGTGACAAGGAGAATTGACTACTTCTACTTGGTGAGGATGGTGGATCTAATGCAAGGCTATGAAAATGTTCCTGAGACAGTCATGAACCTTGTACTGTCATACAAAGCTGAAAGAGATGAAGAATTCTATCTGAAGTATGGGGATTGGACACTCTTTGATGATGCTGACTTTGCTGACTGCTTTGTACTTGCTCCTGAGGAAATGGCTCAGGACATTGAATATGATCCCAAATACTTTCCTGATTTAGAAGTGCAAGTTCAACCAAGTCAAGAAGGACCCTCAAAATCTGACAAAAAGGACACTACTGAAGATGTGGAAGCTTCACTACTGAAAAAATGCAAAGAAGCCAATAAGATGGAAAGTGAAGGACCCAATTACCAAACCTGTGTACTAGAGAACCCTCTGAGGATCAAGTTCATAAGGGAAGAAATCTATGTTGCAAGTCTTCATAGACTCAAAACAAGTACCTTGAAGGATTTACTGTACATGGTAATTGGATCAACTCATCCTCTGGAACAGCTGTGTTCACTTGAGATTGAGGACATTCTTCAGAAGAGAAAGGGTGAAGATGCAAAGTTAGACAAGTCCAGAAGAAAAACTCTCAATGCATATCCTGGAAGAAGATTCAAACTGATCGAAGGTAAATTAAAATTCAGAACCTATGCCTTTGGTCAAGAACTGTGGACTGATCTTCAGGATGCAAGAGTATGCCTCTCCAAAATAGTCCAGAAATACATTGATGAGATTGAAGATGATGCTGTTTATCCTGATGAGAAAGCAATGGTTGAAGGGCTCAAGGATGTATTACAGGAAGCTCTCAGAAGAGAGGAAGAAGCAAGGCAGAAAAGGAATTCTGAAGCAAAGTAAGAATCCTTTGTGAATTCTGATCTTGTTAGTTAAGTTGTCAGCATGTGTAAATTGTAAATTTGTTGTTATTTTCCATAAAAACAAATTGGGGGAGTTTGTTAGGATTTATGGGTGATAGCTATGAGACAACTCAACTAGATATTTTATTTACTTAATTTTATTAAGTATGAACATACTATCACAACCAGAGTATGTCTATGTAACCGTTTTTTGTTAGTTCAGAATTCAATGATCAACAGGAGCTAGACTCAACTGATCAGGATTGCTGATGTCATCAGGATTACATGGTCGTCAGGATTGAGATACATATCAGGACTGGGATCAGGATTGATCATCAGGACTGGAAGCTGATCAGGATTCCTACTTCGAGTTATATTTGGAGTCTAGCTAAACATGGAAGTTTATTCTGTCGGTTCCTGGTTTGTAGGATGTAGCTATCAATTATGGATAGGTTTCAATCTTTGTAATTGATTAGGACTTATCATTGATAGAGAAGCTGTGTAGTATATAAACACAGTTTTGGTTTCGATTTATGAACGGGGGAACATAATCGAATAGAAGCTCTTAAGAACATAGAATTTCTTGAGAGAGTTTTTGTAAGCTAGCAGCTCTCAAGAACATCAGAATTTCTTGAGAGAGTTTGTAACAGTTTTATACCAGATTTAATAAAGCTGTTATCTTTCTTTCATATTTTTGATATATACATTAAGAAGTCGATTATCTTATACTATTGTATTCAACCCCCCTTCTACAATAGATTATTACTGGGCAACAATTGGTATCAGAGCAAACTGATTTAATTCTGAATCAGATACGATCTAAAGATGTCGACAACCAAGTATGAAAGCATGAAGATTCCCATCTTGAAGAAATCAGAATATCCAACATGGAGGGTAAAGATGCTGATGTACCTGGAGGCTATGGATCCTGACTATTTGGACAGGATTCGTGATGGACCATATATTCCTACAAGGATTGTAGAACGAACAGATACAGTACCTGAACATTATGTGGTCAAGGCTAAAAGTGAATGGACTCCAGAAGAAAAAGCTCATGTACTCAGGGAACCAAAGATAAAGAATATCTTACACAGTAGTCTTGATGCTGTCATGTCAAACAGAGTGATTGCATGCAAGTCTTCAAAAGAAATCTGGGATACTTTGGAAACTCAATGCCAGGGATCTGCATCTGTCAAGAAAAACAGAAGGGCTCTTTTGATTCAAGAATATGAACAATTTGATGCAAGACCTGATGAGAGCCTAACTGATCTATATGATAGATTTCTGACACTATTGAACAGTTTATCTTTAGTTGACAAGGAATATGAAACTGAAGATTCAAACACCAAGTTTCTAAGAGCTTTACCTGAAGAATGGGACACTCAGACCTCGATCATTAGACATCAGTATGATCTTAACACTGTGTCTCTTGATGAAGTCTATGGGATGCTAAGAACTCATGATCTTGAAGTTCAACAGAGAAAGAACAAGAAAAGCAGCAAGGCAAAATCAATTCCTTTGAAAGCAGAGGCTAAATCAAAAGGAAAAGCTATGGAGGTCTCTAGAAGTAAAACAAGAATAGTTGAGTCAGATCCTGATGACTCTTCATCAGATACTGATGGCAATCCTGATGCCAATACTGATGATGATTCTTCTGACTCAGACATGGAAGAGATGGTTGCTATGATTGTCAGAAACTTCAGAAGGATGAAGTTCAGGAAGAATAGAAGACAAGGCAACTTTCAGAAAAAGGCTTTCAATCCAAACAAAGATAAGTATATCAAAAAGGACAGCAAGGGTAGCAAATTTGACAAGTCAAAGGTTAGATGCTACAAGTGCAATGGTATGGGTCACTTTGCTTTTGAGTGCAAGAAGACGAAAGCACTTATCACATCAAGCAAGGATTGGATGGACTATTCCTCAGAATCTGATACTGAGGTGGTCAACTATGCTCTAATGGCCAATGCTGATGTAACTGCTGCTCTTGATGATAAGGTACTAAATACTATCTTTGATTTTGATACTGATAATGCTTCTGAGTTAAGACGTTTTCTAAAGTCATTACATATTAGCTTTAGAAGTCAAACTGCTGAAAATACTAGGATCTTATCTGAGATGTCTGAACTTAGAAAAAGGAATGATATATTAGAAGCTGAATTTTCTCGTATGCAAGAAGTACAAAAAGAATGTGATAATGTGAATCACATGTATGTAGAGATGAAATCCAAATGTACTGCTCTTGAAAAGGAACTTGAAAATGCTAATGAGAAAATCAGAACCTGGACAGACTCTGGTAGGAAATTTCATGAGATCAATACCTCTAAGAATTGGAAAGAGTGTCTAGGATATAAGTCAGACGAGGATAATAAATTGAAAGAGAAAATTGTCATTGATGAGACAGTCAGTCCAAAGACCTATAGACATGTTATAGATGCAACCAAATCTAAGATTACTCCTGTTAATTTTGTTTTTGGTAAGGATTCCAATTCTACTTTTGAAAAGGGATATACTTCTACTCAAGGAATTAAAATCACTAAGTCTAAACCTGTCATGAGTAAAGATACTAAGAATGTAGGTTTACTGTCTCAGAAACAACTCAAGGATAAAATCTGTGAGGTGACAGATAAGAAAAAGGAAGCTACTGTTAAGAGAAACAGGAATGGTAAAATTGGGATTAATAAAGAGAATGGTTATAAATATATCCCTAATGCACCTAGGAAATGTTGTTTTACCTGTGGTAACTCTAATCATCTTGCTATTGATTGTAAGAAGAGTAAGAAGAAGATTACTGATATTCCTAAGTCTGATGTTAGGAATAGATCAGTATTTTATAAACCACAGAAGTCCTGTTTTCATTGTGGTAGTATATGGCATTCTATTTATACTTGTAAAGATTATCATGAGTTGTACTATAACTTTTATGATCCATTGCCTAAAGTTGATAAAAATAGTACAAACTCTGGTAGCATTAAAAATGTCAAGTTGGAACATGCTTTTGTTAATACTGATACTGACAAAGCAAATCCTGATGGAGTAAATCCTGTCAGGACTGCTAAAGTCAGAAAGTCTTCTACTGTGAAAGTTAATAAATTGCATGGAAAAGGAACCCAACAAATATGGGTTCCTAAATGTTCTAACTAGTGTGTTTCTATTCTGATTGCAGGGTAAAAAGAAAAATGTGTTAGTCATGGATAGTGGATGTTCTGTGCACATGACTGGAAACGAAGCCCTGTTATCAGAATATGAGGAGAAAGCTGGCCCAACTGTGTCTTATGGAGATGGCAACATTGGACAAACTTTGGGATATGGCAATATAATCATTGGAAATGTCATCATTGAAAAAGTAGCTCTAGTGAAAGGACTAAAACACAACTTGTTGAGTATTAGTCAAATCACTGACAGAGGTTATCATGTCAACTTCTATTCCACACATTGTGAAGTAGTCAGTAAAGCAACAGGAAAGATAGCACTGACTGGCTACAGGCATGGTAACATATATGAAGCCAACATTAAATCAAATACTGATGACTCCCCTACCTGTCTGATCAGTAAAGCTTCAGTAGATGAAAGTTGGAATTGGCACAAGAAGCTTTCTCATCTCAACTTCAGCAATATAAATGAGTTGGTTAAGAAAGATTTAGTGAGAGGATTACCAAAAGTGTTATATACTCCTGATGGACTCTGTGATGCATGTCAGAAAGCAAAACAAAGAAGGACATCATTCCAGAGTAAATCAGAATCCTCTATTGGAGAACCATATCACATGCTACATTTTGATCTATTTGGTCCAATCAACATCATGACCATCAGTAAGAAAAGGTACACTCTTGTAATTGTTGATGAATATTCTAGATTCACCTGGGTGTATTTTCTGCACAGAAAAGATGAGACTCCTGAAGTTCTGTTGGATCATGTAAGAATGATTGAGACAACCACAAAGTACAAAGTCAAGTTACTAAGAAGTGATAATGGTACTGAATTTAAGAATTCAAAGATGGAAGAGTTCTGCAAATACAAAGGAATCATTCAACAATTCTCTGCTCCTGGCACACCTCAGCAAAATGGAGTAGTTGAAAGGAAAAATAGAACTCTTATTGAAGCTGGCAGAACTATGTTGGAAGAAGCAAAATTACCTACATATTTCTGGGCAGAAGCAGTCAACACAGCATGCTACACTCAAAATCTCACATTAATAAACAGACATGGTGTTACTCCTTATCAGTCACTCAAGGAAAAGAAACCAAGTCTGAAGCATCTGCATGTGTTTGGCTGTAAATGTTTTGTTCTCAGAACTCATCCTGAACAACTAGGGAAATTTGAAACAAAGGCTGATGAAGGAATTTTCATAGGCTATCCTGCATCAAGAGCCTTCAGAGTTTTTAATTTGAGGACAAGGACTGTCATGGAGTCAATACATGTATCTTTTGATGACAAGAAGATAGCTGGAATCAATGAAGACTCTCATGATAGATTGATTTTTGAAAATGAAGCTACCAAGGAACCTGAAGAAAGTGAATCAGATCCTGTCCATACATCAGATCCTGATGGGTCACCAAATCCTGATGACACACCAGATACTGATGGTGCAAATACTGATGATGCAATCAATAGTAATACTTCTAGTAGTTCTAATGTTGAAGGGGAGCAACATCATTCTACTATAAGTCCAGAGTCAACACAATCATTAGGACACAATTCTTCAGATACTGATTCAAGTGATGATCCTGATAACTTATCAGGAGGAAATAACAATAATTCAGGGGGAGCTTCAAGACAAGCAAGTTCTTCAAATCAAGATAACACCAATCCAGGGAGAGCATCTACTTCAAGAAATAATTTAACACCAGCAAGGAAATGGACTGCAAGTCATACTCCTGATTTGATCATTGGGGATCCTGATGCAGGTGTTCAAACAAGAAGTGCAACTCAGAATGAATGTCTATACAATAACTTTCTATCCAAGGAGGAGCCAAAGAAAGTTGAAGATGCACTTAAAGATGCTGATTGGGTTACAGCAATGCAAGAGGAACTGAATGAATTTGAAAGAAATGAAGTCTGGAAACTGGTACCAAGACCAAAGAATAGATCAATTGTTGGTACAAAGTGGATTTTCAAGAACAAGACTGATTCTGATGGAGTAATAATCAGAAACAAAGCAAGACTAGTTGCAAAGGGGTATTCTCAACAAGAGGGAATTGATTATGATGAAACTTTTGCTCCTGTTGCAAGACTAGAAGCCATCAGGATATTTATTGCTTATGCAGCACATAAGAAATTCAAGGTTTTCCAGATGGATGTTAAAAGTGCTTTCTTAAATGGAGAACTGGAGGAAGAAGTCTATGTTGAGCAACCTCCTGGTTTCATTGATCATAAATATCCAGATCATGTCTACAAATTGGATAAGGCACTTTATGGACTAAAGCAAGCTCCAAGAGCATGGTATGAAACTTTAGCTCTATTCTTACTGGAAAGTGGATTCAAAAGAGGTGCTATTGATAAAACTCTATTTTATTTGAATCATGGTAAGGACTTGTTGTTAGTTCAGATTTATGTTGATGATATCATTTTTGGGTCAACAAACAATAAGCTTTGTGAAAAGTTTTCCAAGCTTATGCAGTCAAGATATCAAATGAGCATGATGGGAGAAATGAGTTACTTTCTTGGTCTTCAAGTTAAACAGACTGATGAAGGGATTTTTATCAATCAGTCTAAATATACAAGGAATTTATTAACAAGGTTTAACATGCAAGATAGTTCTCCTGCTACAACTCCCATAGCTACAGCTACCAAACTTGATCCTGATCAAGGTGCTGAGGTAGATGTAACTCACTACAGAGGAATGATTGGCTCTTTATTGTATCTCACTGCAAGTAGACCAGATATCATGTTTGCAACCTGTCTGTGTGCAAGATTTCAAGCAAAACCTAGAGAACCCCATCTGATTGCAGTCAAAAGAACTTTCAGATATCTCAAAGGCACTTCTTCACTTTGGCCTTTGGTATGCAAGGGAATCAGATTTTGGGTTGTGTGGTTATTCAGATGCTGATTTTGCAGGATGCAAAATAGACAGGAAAAGTACTTCAGGAAGCTGTCAGTTTTTGGGTGGAAGACTAGTTTCATGGTTCAGTAAAAAGCAAAAATCCATTTCCACTTCAACTGCAGAAGCTGAGTACATTGCTGCAGGAATTTGTTGTGCTCAGATAATGTGGATGAGAAATCAGCTGTTAGATTATGGCCTGTCATACTCAAAAATCCCTATTTATTGTGATAACCAAAGTGCTATTGCAAGGATAGGAAATCCAGTTCAACATTCTCTTACTAAACACATCAGTATTCGATATCACTTCATAAGAGAACAAGTTCTGGAAGGAACAATTGAACTTCACTTTGTTCCTACTGATCAACAACTGGATGATATATTCACCAAGCCACTACCTGAAGCTACTTTCAATAAATTGGTGAATGAACTTGGAATGATGAACTTTGAGAATTTCTGAGGAAAGCTACAGAGAGGAAATCCTGATAACTGTCAAATCCTGATGGTTATTCAAAAAGGTATGTTTTCGTTGATCAAATCCTGATAGGATGCAATCCTAACAGGAAGTCAACTGGTCAAATCCTGATGCTCAGATATTGAAGCTGGTATGAAAACCAGAGGTTCTATGATAATTTGTCATCAACACTTCTGGTAAACTCTGGAAAATAAGATTTTTACTTAGTCTTTGATTAAGTTTTCAGTCTTAATTCTCAATTTCAATTATATTTTTATCAGAGTTTTCTATTCGTCATTTTATATGTCAAATATCAGTGTTACTAACAAATTGTGCAGGAAAAGTAAGAAGGACAAGAACAATTGATCAAATTGATAGTTTTCATTAAATCTTGAAGATTCTTTACAAATGAAAATGAAAATTACATATTCTTTTCCTAGTCTACTTTTCTACTCAGGAACACGTGCCCTTCAAATAAGCATGAACGCTCCTGAGCAGCTTCAAAATCCATCAGGATTGGAAGATCTCTTGTTCCATCCTTAAAGGACAAGGAGGGGATTAGATGCACTTGAAGGTGGCTCGTCCCCATGATCACCGGGACTCTTCCAAGCCTCCAACTTGCAAGACCTGCGAGCATCCAAGATCTTCTTTTTCCTCCTCTCAAGCTCTTGTACGAGCTCTTCATCCTCATTCTCTTCATCATCCTCATCGTCTTCATCCTCTTCATCATTGACAAATATGAGATTGTCAAGAGGATTCCAGTCAGGATTGGCCTGCTGGAAATTATGCCAAAGCACATCGGCCATTGCGTTAACAAAGGCTTTGTGTTCCTGAGGGTCAGGAATTGGTTGAGGCTCTTCATCTTCTGCAATTTCTGCAAGCACCTGATACAACTCCTGCCAGATTATTTCTAATTCATCGAGTTCTTGATCAGGTATGTTGTTTTGTTGTTGGTTGGCAGCCATTGAAAAACAAAGAAGGTGAAAGGTTTTCGTAAGTTTTTCTCTGGAGAGGGTTTGTGTTTTAATAGATATATGATGTTTATGCTTAACAGTTCTATTTTATAGAGAATGTGTGTTAAGGATGCAGGTCATTTTTGTTTATCGAGGCGACTGTTCAGTTTCTCATAATTACTTTGCCTCGGTAATTGGTAAGAATGGTTACATGGGTATTATGCTATTTGTTCTGTAATCATTTTTTT
The DNA here is from genome assembly GCA_030848705.1 of Heracleum sosnowskyi. Taxonomy (NCBI): domain Eukaryota; kingdom Viridiplantae; phylum Streptophyta; class Magnoliopsida; order Apiales; family Apiaceae; genus Heracleum; species Heracleum sosnowskyi. The sequence continues at coordinate 70,756,221 of CM061242.1, forward strand.
TTTAAAACAGCATTTATCAGGATTGTCAAAATAAATTTTGTTTTCATAAATAAAATTTTATTTTACTTCATATTAAATTTTTTTTTTTGCGTTTTTCAATCCTGATAAGGCAAATGGTTTCATAGGAAATGCTTTTATTCCTGATGAGGTTAGGCTTTTCTTACATAGGAAAATGCCTACTCGTTATGGTTTAATTTCTAATGCTATGGGGCAAGGCCAATCACACCTTGTTCCTAACCCAAGCATTCATCCTAAACAGTCTAAACAGTCAACTGCCACCTCTAATGTCTCTCAAAAGACTTTAGTTGTAAAAGCAAAGAAGTCAGCTAGAACTGATGTGTCAGGAAGGCAATCAGGTTCAAAGGACTTTTACTCTACACCTATCACTAAAAAGAAGTTACAAGGGGGTGTACAAGGGGTCCTGGTGAAGAAAGCTATAAAGGGAGGTGAGGCTGTTTCTGTTAAAAGAAAGTTAGTGCTCAGGGATGAGACTGACTCAGAGGATGATTTACATATATCCTCTGTGATGAATGTGAATAAGGAAGTTGTTGATACTGCTACTGCAGCTGTGGTTTCATTGTCTACACCACAGAAGAAAAGGAAGTGATCAACAAGCAGGTATCATATTCCTTTAGAAAAGAAGCAGGATACTGATGTACATGACACTTCTATTCTGAATGAGCAATCAGTTTCAACTGCTCAAGCAAATCTGATGTTAGTATTCCTGATGTTGCACCAAGTCAAGTGGTTAATATTTCAGACTCTCCAGCACAGGACTCTCCAACAAAAAGACATGTTGATATTTCATGGGAGAAGTATGGTGCTGCTGCTTCCAATCTTGGGATAAAACATCCAATGGAAAAGCTAAGGAAGGCAGAAGAGTTAGTCTATCAGAGACAGAAGAAACTGAAAGGATCAAGCCCACAAGAACCTGAACCTCAAAGTGGTTCAGCAGCTCTTTCTGATGATCCAGCCACACAAGAACCACTCAATCAAAGTTTGAGTGAAGGCTTAGCTCGTGGAATGGTCCCACAAGAACCATTTTCTCAAAGGGAGAATGCAGACATCGACATTCCAGCTACACAAGAACCATCTTCTCAAAGTGAAGATGCAGGTCAAGCTACAGTTTCTGAGAAATTTCCTGACAATGCTCAAGGGATTTCTGGTGCAGATGAAGTTCAAAGATTGGTCGAGGACACTGTCAATGAGGGAAGAACACAAGAACCTTTGACTCAAAGTGTTGAAGAAGCTTCTGAACCTCAAGCTCCACAAGAACCATTGGTAGCAAATACTGATGCAAGCATATCAAATCCTGACGGTGTTCATCCTGACGCTAGTGGTGCTCCTGATGTTGAACCTATCTTGATATAGCCACTTCGTTCAAGACCAATGGATCATCCTATCACAGATTCACAGGATAAAATGAAAGGTATAGATATTCCTGATCCTGATGATACTCATAGTACTGATGATGATGACTCTGATGATAGTGATGATGATGAGAATCGAAAAGAGAAGGAACAGCTTGCTACAGCACTCAAAATTAGTCTTGGAACTAATTTTGGTTCATCAAGTACATATATGGCTGGCAAAGCTTGTTGGAACGGATGATTACTGTTCTGCGTTTTACTATATGATTGATTACGAGTTCGAAAAGAAAACTTTACCTTAATCGATACGATTCTGATCCACGTCTTCTACTGAATTCCTTGATTCCCTTCGAGCGAAGTGTGGCCTTCGATCTCCCGAAGTTTCCTCTCCTTAAAGCCTCGAAATCCCAAAACCCTAGCTCCTTGCGGCTGCCCTAGGTTTTAATCTCGAATTATGAAAAACCGAAAAAACGTTTTCAGCCTTTAGGAGAACAAGAATATTTATAGGCTCCAGTAGGGATCATGGACAATTAGGTCGGGCCTCCCAATGACATTCTGGGTCAAGCCCAATGTCATTAAATATTAATTCTATCCACTAACGAATTAATATCTGCACTGCCTTTCCTAATACCGTAATTGCTTTATTATTAAATTCGGCTCCTATATTATTTGCTTATTAAATTCCCCATGTTTAAGATATCGTATGTCCATTAATTAAATTAATTTCTGATAATTAATTTAATTAATATCTTTTTATCCTTGATCATCCACTCAACCTTATAATTATGCAAGAACAAATCTGCCTGCAGGACTAAAGCATAATTATCTTTATGAGCTTTCAAGAGGACATCATCAACCCGAATATTATCAGGACATGGTTTCCTTATGTAATTAATATCCCACTCTGCATGCAATGTCATTGCTCAATACATAATATTGTAATTAACAATTAATTACATCACATATGAATCAAAGCATGTGCATTGCATACAAGTGTCAATCACTACACTTGGATTGAGAACCTAAGCATTAATAATATCATAGAATCTTAGTTCTTCTTTATTGTCAGAATAGAAGAACAATTCTAATATTTCGATCCTGTTCAATATACACAAAGTATACAAGTATTATTTAATAGTCAAGATAAACTATTCCAAATAATACTTCAGTTATTCCAGTGGTTTGTCTAATTCCACTTAAACTGTGAACCCTTTATATTATATATAGACACTGATAATTTAATCTTCTGTTATCCCATTTGATACTAAATTATCCACAATATATAATAAACAGACAATGTAAAAATATGCAATCAAGATTCTCAATAAAATGGACAATGTTTATATACTACTAATGAATAGTTTAGTATAAAACCCAACAATCTCCCACTTATACTCAAGCTATTCTTTGAGTATATCAGTGTTTATTAATATAATCCGCTACCAGTTTAAATAACTATTCCGTGACCAGACATCTGACTCCTATCGCCTCCACGTGTTCTTCAAAAACCTTAGCTGGTAAACTCTTCGTGAAAGGATCAGCACGGTTGTCCTTTGATGCTATATCAGTCACAATAATATCTCCTCGCTTAACGAACTGTCGTATGAGGTGATACTTACGCTCAATGTGTTTTGCTGCCTTATGTTCTCGTGGTTCCTTTGTATTTGCAACAGCACCAGTATTATCACAATAAATTGTGATTTGCCGTGGCAAATTAGGAACTACATTCAAATCCAGCAGGAAATTCCGGAACCATATAGCCTCCTTGGCTGCCTCAGAGGCTGCCACATATTCAGCTTCCATGGTTGAGTCTGCGATGCATTTCTGCTTCACACTCCTCCATATTACAGCTCCACCTCCTAAAGTAAAAACACACCCCGAGGTTGACTTCCTCTTATCCCTATCTGTCTGGAAATCTGAATCGGTATATCCCACAGGAAACAAGTCTGAAGCCTTGTAAATTAACATATACTTCTTAGTCCTTCGCAGGTACTTAAGTATCGTTTTTACTGCACTCCAATGTTCCTGACCTGGATTGGACTGATATCTACTGACCATGCCTACGGCAAAGCAAATATCAGGTCTCATGCATAACATGGCATACATTAAGCTTCCACATGCTGAAGCATAAGGAACTGCTTTCATGTTCTCTATCTCCTTAGGTGTCTTAGGACACTGCTCCTTTGATAGAGAGACTCCATGTCTAAAAGGTAAATTACCCTTCTTAGAGTCCTGCATGTTAAAACGAGCCAATACCTCATCAATGTACGGTTCTTGAGATAAAGCCAACGTTCTTTTCTTGCGATCTCTTATAACTTTGATCCCAAGAATGTATGCGGCTTCACCTAAGTCTTTCATTTCAAATTGTTTGAACAACCATGCCTTAATAGATGACAACATCTCTACATTGTTTCCAATGAGCAAAATGTCATCTACATATAGTACTAGAAAAACCACTGCATTTCCTTCACTTTTCCTATACACACATGCTTCGCTTGGAGTCTGATCATAACCATTTGTCTGGACGGCCTGATCAAAACGAATGTTCCACTCCCTGGAAGCTTGTTTCAGTCCATAAATGGACTTCTTAAGCTTACACACTAGATGCTCTTGGCCCTCTTTGATGAATCCCTCTGGTTGCTGCATATGGATGTTTTCATCAAGACTTCCATTTAGGAAAGCTGTCTTGACATCCATTTGCCAAATCTCATAATCGAGATGAGCTGCTATAGATAAAAGAATCCGGATTGACTTAAGCATGACTACCGGAGAAAAGGTTTCCTCATAATCAATTCCTTGTTTCTGAGTATACCCTTTCGCAACAAGTCTTGCTTTCCAGGCTTTCACCTTTTTGTCAGATCCTCTTTTTCTTTTGTAGATCCACTTGCATCCAATGGGTTTTACACCATTGGGTGGTTCCACGAGATCCCAGACTTGATTGGAATACATAGATTCCATCTCAGATTGCATAGCCTTTTGCCAAAGATCTGCATCCTTATCTTGCATTGCTTCTTCGTATGTCCTGGGATCCTCATCATGTTCACCCGAGACTAAGTCCGAAGACTCTCCCAAAAACATGAACCTCTCAGGTTGTTTAACAACCCTCCCACTACGACGAAGCATTGGAGTGGTATTAGTGATAGGTTGTTCATTTACTTGTGGTTGTTCTACTTGTATCGGTGGCATATTAGAATTATCTTGTCCTCCCACTAGTTCTTCTAAAACAACAGTACTCATGGGTTTGTGATTCATTATATAGTCTTCCTCTAAGAATCTAGCATTGGTGCTTACAATGATATCCCGATCCTTAGGACTATAAAACAAATACCCTTTTGTTCCCTTGGGATAACCCACAAACAGCCTTACTTCTGTACGAGAATCTAACTTAGTCACGTTCTTGTTCAGCACATGTGCTGGACAACCCCAAATCCGAATGTGTTTCAAACTAGGTTTGGTACTAGTCCACAATTCTTTTGGAGTTTTTGGAACTGACTTAGAAGGTACCAAGTTTAGAAGATAAGCCGCTGTTTCTAGAGCATGTCCCCAAAACGACTTGGGTAAATTCGAATAACTCATCATCGATCTAACACTCTCTAAAAGAGTCCGGTTCCTTCTTTCTGCTACACCATTCTGCTGAGGTGTGCCAGGTGCAGTCAACTGGGATGAAATCCCATGTTCTGATAAATATTCTCTAAATTCTCCAAGCAGGTATTCGCCCCCACGATCTGATCGTAGTGACTTGATACATTTTCCTGAATGTCGCTTCTCCGCACTTGCTTTGTACTCTTTGAATTTTTCAAAGCACTCAGACTTGCGGTGCAACAGATAAATGTATCCATATCTCGAATAATCATCAATGAAAGTGACAAAATATTCATACCCACCTCTCGCTTGGATATTCATAGGTCCACATAAATCAGTATGAACCAATTCTAACACATCTTTGGCTCTATTTCCTTTTGCCTTAAAAGGTCTACTGGTCATTTTTCCTTCCAAGCAAGATTCACAGACTGGAAATGGCTCCACTGCCAACGAGCCTAAAGGCCCATCTACTACCAATCTTTGAATCCTCCTCAAGTTAATATGACCTAATCTCAAGTGCCAAAGATATGTTTGGTTCAATCCAGAAGGTTCCTTTCTTTTACTAGAGGTAGAAAATGTATTATTAATTTCACTTGGTTGCAGCATTGGTTCTATAGGATCAATAATATATAAATTGTCTTTCAATGTACCAGAACATATACCTCGTTTATTCATCATAATGGAAACATTACGATCCAAACAAACATTATAACCATCCATAGCAAGTTTAGAAACCGAAATTAAATTCCTTCTAAATGAAGGTACATAAAGACAATTATTCAAAACCAAAATCCTATCATAACCAAAAGATAAAGAAATAACTCCAACTGCAACCACTGCTACTTTCGTAGCATCTCCCATGAACACATATATCTCGCCATCTCTAAGCAGCCTGGTTTTCTGGAACCCCTGCATGGAATTACAAACATGATCAGTGGCTCCTGTGTCTACACACCAAGTGCTCGTAGACATAGCCGCTATATATGTTTCCGTAACAAGAGAAAGAGACATACCAGTATTGTTCTTCTTAGAAAGAGGACAATCCTTTTTCCAGTGACCCGACTGCTTGCACTTGAAGCACTTGCCCTTAGGCTTCTTCACTGAATTCTGAACTCCCAATGGTTTCACAACTTTCTGTGTCTGAACCTTCTTCTTCTTCTTTCCTTTCGGCTTTGAAGAAGAAACTTTCTCAGCCACATTTACCTGAACATGCTGCTGAAATAATGATTCCGCTGCCTGAAGCTCTGTCAGAAGTTCCGCAAGACTATACAACTTCTTGTTCATGTTGTAATTCAAGCGAAACGGCTCAAAGCTTTTGGGCAAACTCATAAGTATGATATCGACCTGCGTTTCCGCATCAATATCAGCACCAAGGACCTCTAGTTCATTTATATGAGACATCATCAGAAGAACATGGTCCCTTACAGGTGTTTTTTCAGCCATCTGAGTGTTCATTAGAGACTTCATTGCTACTTGCCTAGCAGCCCTATTCTGATCTCCGAAAAGCTCCTTGAGATTAAAGAGCATATCTGCAGCAGTGGTCATGGCCTGATGCTGATGTTGCAAAACACCCGACATTGCTGCCAGAATGTAACATCGCGACATCTCATCTGCCTTAGTCCACTTCTTAAAATACTCTTTTTCCTCATCCGGAGCATCGGCAGCAGGCTGGTCCGGTTGGGGTTCAACAGTACAAAATTTGAACTCTTCAGCAGTCAACACTATGTCCAAATTGCGTTTCCATTCAATATAGTTAGGTCCGGTAAGTTTGTTATCCTTAAGTATGGTGAAAAGTGGATTAAAGCCCATTCTATCCTGAGAATCATGCATATAACACTTAATCAGAAAATTGCATATATCTTAAAACCTATTGGTTTCCTCTAACAATTAATTAAAATTAATGCACTAATATTTAAATTCCATAAATATCTGGTACGCCATGATGGATGACATATATACCATTTAAATTTAAATATTACTTCGGTCCTACTACTAAATAATACGCCACGTTAGGGTGGACTATATATTATCTTTCATAGCTAAGTGTATACCATTATTTAGATCTTAAGTTGCCTTTAGTCAGACCCATCCGTTCGATGTATCAATGGATAAATCCCAGGTGTTTTCGGTGAAGTCACAGACGGACTCGCTTAAGAACACAACTCCGTAGACAGAAATATCCATTATCAACATCAATCAAGGAATGTCCAACTTTTTTCTCGAATTCTATGAAACTTGGTTTGTCACGATGGGGTGAGCTTACCTTTCAATATTCGTGATTAACTTAAGAAGATTGTCCTAGTAATATCCTTAACACTACCCAGACGTCATAAATCATACGCCACGATGGGTGACATATATCCAATTCATAATCGTCCTAGTGTTAAATTACATACAACCAATAATGGATGACCATGGGATCTAATATCAAATTAATTCCCTCTCCCACTTAGTATTTTACTTTGAGGATTTTTTTATATCTACATGCATCGTCCTATGTTAATTCTTCGAGGTCCACATGTTATCATAATAACAAGACAAAGAACACATAACATAGTAGAACATGGCATGACGATCAACATAATTAAAGCATAACATATAACCCTATGTCCATGTCGTTCTAGCATACTAAGGTTAGTATTGCATGGCATGATAATCACGTAAGGCATATAAAATTGCAATAATTAAAATAAATAGCAGAAATTATGTAAAACATAATAAAACACATCCACTATTATGGCCCCAGAAAATTAGCTTCGAATTCCTTCGTTGAAAATTTCCCGAAATCTTCAGGAGCCCGTTTGGAGGCCTAAACAGCGTCAGAATGGGTCGAAAAATCGGGGAATGGTTCTTTAGATACATTCCAGCCTGTTCGTCTCGTTCTGCCGTTTCCGAAAAGTGCTTATTCGCCCAAATCGGACATCGTATGCAAAATCTGCAGCCAAAACAGCGAAGCTCCCACGAAAACAGTATGGCGCAGCGGAAGAACTCTGTTTCTCGTATCTCCGATGTTTAAACGATTACATACAACATAATACAGCAAAACAAACCTATTCTATTACATACATCTGATCATAATCTTAACTATCACGATAAACCCTCGTGATTTACAACAATCAAACATCCACGATAAACCACGTGGGATCCAATCACATAATCAAATAAAACATGACCATAATAGTGGATTACAACCTGCATCACAAAATCAATACAAGCAACCACCATATACATGCATATATAATTACGACATGGACATCATATCATAAAACGCAGAACTGCATAACCAGGCTCTTGATGCCAATTGTTGGAACGGATGATTACTGTTCTGCGTTTTACTATATGATTGATTACGAGTTCGAAAAGAAAACTTTACCTTAATCGATACGATTCTGATCCACGTCTTCTACTGAATTCCTTGATTCCCTTCGAGCGAAGTGTGGCCTTCGATCTCCCGAAGTTTCCTCTCCTTAAAGCCTCGAAATCCCAAAACCCTAGCTCCTTGCGGCTGCCCTAGGTTTTAATCTCGAATTATGAAAAACCGAAAAAACGTTTTCAGCCTTTAGGAGAACAAGAATATTTATAGGCTCCAGTAGGGATCATGGACAATTAGGTCGGGCCTCCCAATGACATTCTGGGTCAAGCCCAATGTCATTAAATATTAATTCTATCCACTAACGAATTAATATCTGCACTGCCTTTCCTAATACCGTAATTGCTTTATTATTAAATTCGGCTCCTATATTATTTGCTTATTAAATTCCCCATGTTTAAGATATCGTATGTCCATTAATTAAATTAATTTCTGATAATTAATTTAATTAATATCTTTTTATCCTTGATCATCCACTCAACCTTATAATTATGCAAGAACAAATCTGCCTGCAGGACTAAAGCATAATTATCTTTATGAGCTTTCAAGAGGACATCATCAACCCGAATATTATCAGGACATGGTTTCCTTATGTAATTAATATCCCACTCTGCATGCAATGTCATTGCTCAATACATAATATTGTAATTAACAATTAATTACATCACATATGAATCAAAGCATGTGCATTGCATACAAGTGTCAATCACTACACTTGGATTGAGAACCTAAGCATTAATAATATCATAGAATCTTAGTTCTTCTTTATTGTCAGAATAGAAGAACAATTCTAATATTTCGATCCTGTTCAATATACACAAAGTATACAAGTATTATTTAATAGTCAAGATAAACTATTCCAAATAATACTTCAGTTATTCCAGTGGTTTGTCTAATTCCACTTAAACTGTGAACCCTTTATATTATATATAGACACTGATAATTTAATCTTCTGTTATCCCATTTGATACTAAATTATCCACAATATATAATAAACAGACAATGTAAAAATATGCAATCAAGATTCTCAATAAAATGGACAATGTTTATATACTACTAATGAATAGTTTAGTATAAAACCCAACAAAGCTTCCACTGGGAAAGATCAGAGACAAGATTTTTCTATTCCTTCCTTTAATCCTGCTGAGGCACTTAGACAGAATGAATGGAACAATTCATGGCACAGATCTACTGAATCTGTAAGTTATTCTTCTGCTTTGGAACATGCCTATGATGCAGTGAAATCTATAGAGAATCAAGACTTGAAGAATCATCTGAAGGCTACAACTTTGTTATCCAAAAGTCTAAAAAGTGAGATTGATTATATCAAGAACTCAACTGAGTTGGTGAGGAATGATATTTCTCAAAATTTTACAAAGGTGCCTACTGCTTTTCAGCTAAGGGTAGTAGAATCCCAAGTGAAATCTGTTATTTCTGAACAAACCTCTATCAACAGAAGGATTGATTCTCTGGATACCAAGGTAACTGACATTCAAGCCTCTCTTTCCTTAATTTTGAATTTATTGTCAAATCCTGATGTCAAAAAGGGGGAGAAGGTTAGTCGGACAAAATGCACACCTGATCTAGTATTAAGGAATAATGATGATGATACTGGAGATGATGGTTGTGACAAAGTGATACAAGGAGAAACCTCTGATGCTGCTGTTATGAAGTCTACAATTCAAACTTCACAAAGTCAAACAACGCAGTCAACTCATGTTTCTGATTCTGGAGTTAAGACAGTAAGAACGTTGGTGCAATCTCAGATCCTGACGGAAGAACAAATCCTGACACCTGGTCATGGACATATTCTTGCTACAATTCCTGAAGGTGATGAAGATGTGATTATTGATAATCCTGAAGATGCATCAAATTTATTCCAGAAGTTTTCTACAAAAGATGGCAGAATTGTTACTCTATATCACACTAATAAAAGAGTTCAACAATTATATGCAAGAAAAGCACTCTCTACAGCAAGTAAAGAATATCCTGATCTCTCACATGAAGAATTCTTAAGACAACAGAGAGAAATGATGGAAAGCTTTAATAATCCCGCTCCTGCTAGAGGTAGAGGAGGCAGAGGTAGGAGAGGAGCTAGAAGAAGTAGAAGAGGTTCTTCAACTCAAACAATACCTAGACAGACAAGGTCTCGAGGGTTAAGAATTGAAGAAATTCCTGAACCTATTCAAACTCTAGTAGTTCCTGACAGATCTACTTTTGGTGATGATGGAAATATTGAAGAAGAACCTGAATTGAGAAGAAAATCAAGAAAATCAAATCTCTGCAATACAAATCAAATTGAAGAATCTAATCCTGATGTTGTTCCTGATGATATTCAAGATCCTGATGATTCTGAAATTCTGCAAGAGATTGACTTGATAATTTTATCTACTGTGGTTGATTCTCACAACAAGGAAGTAGATGAAGAAGAAGAAGCCAGAAGAAGTGAAATTACAAGATCAACAAATAGAGATTTCAATCTCTATATTCAAAGGCTTAAACTCTCAAACAGAAGAGTGTGGAGGAACCCAAGCAGCCAAGAATCTTCACTGGAAAGAAGTTATGCCTTTGAAAAGGAAAAGGATAAGAAGTGGAAACATATTAGCACATTAAGTTGTGATACACTTATCAATTTTCAGTCTGGAGGAATTATTACAAGCACTTCAAGTGTTGTTGATTTATCTGGGATGGTTAGATCAAAAGCACTATGGTTAAAGATGTTTTCAAATCTGAAGCAATTGACAAGTAATTCAAGAGGAGGTATTGGACACAGGGATGTTGAATATATAAATATGTCATATGTTGATCCTTACTCCTTAACTGAAATTGGAGGTACTTTAACTTCTGAAAACCTGAACAATTTACTAGCTGTTGATATAGTTATAGATTGTCATGATGGTTTTGACAAGAAAGAAAAGCTTCTGTACTTCATGAAAGATGGTAGTGTGAAGATTTTATCTATTCAAGATCTGCTGATGAAAACTACACAGGAACTGAAATATGTTCATTATCTTTTGAGATCGAAGAATCAAATATGCAAAGAATGGAGTGACATGATTTTGTCAACAATAAGAAGAAGACTGGATGGAAACAGTAATTTCAATGGTAATTATACTCCCATGTACTTAAATCAAAGAGGTCAGGATGTGGAAATACAAAGGGGTACTGCTGTTAAAGAAGTAAATTTTGGCATGACTCATCTTACTCTCAATCCTGATGGGAAGGAAATTGCATAGTCTTCAGAGAAACTCCATATTGAATCTCAGAGCAGCTATCTACCAGATTAATGAGGAAGATGAAGAACTCAGAAATCTTAAGGAAAGACTGATTCAAATTCTTGAAGAAAAAGAAGAAAATTTGTTATCCAACTTCTTGAAGATGAATCTGTTCTATCAAAGAATTTAAACAGATAAGTTGTTGCTGCAGATTCTGAACATTTTGTATATATGTTTTTGACATCATTGAATCTTAGGAATCTATACTTTATTTCACAAAGTATGAGATTGGGGGAGATTGTTACTTCAGAATTCAATGATCGACAGGAGCTAGACTCAACTGATCAGGATTGCTGACGTCATCAGGATTACATGGTTGTCAGGATTGAGATACATATCAGGACTGGGATCAGGATTGATCATCAGGACTGGAAGCTGATCAGGATTCCTACTTCAAGTTATATTTGGAGTCTAGTTAAACATGGAAGTTTATTCTGCCGGTTCCTGGTTTGTAGGATGTAGCTATCAATTATGGATAGGTTTCAATCTTTGTAATTGATTAGGACTTATCATTGATAGAGAATCTGTGTAGTATATAAACACAGTTTTGGTTTCGATTTATGAACGGGGGAACATAATCGAATAGAAGCTCTTAAGAACATAGAATTTCTTGAGAGAGTTTTTGTAAGCTAGCAGCTCTCAAGAACATCAGAATTTCTTGAGAGAGTTTGTAACAGTTTTATATCAGATTTAATAAAGCTGTTATCTTTCTTTCATATTTGTGATATATACATTAAGAAGTCGATTATCTTATACTATTGTATTCAACCCCCCTTCTACAATAGATTATTACTGGGCAACATTTTTGCTTGCTTAAAATAAGATTCTAGTACATCTTGGTAGAAGTTCGTTAGTTTGTTCAAGCCTCAAGAAGTGCTCAAGATGGACAGCAAGAATAAATACTACTGTCACAGCATTGACAGTAGGGTTACTTGAAGACAACATGTTGCAAGTCACGACAATACATTTACTCTGACAGCAACATTGGCGGAAGCCCTCTGACAGCAACTTTGCCTTACCCTGACAGCAAGCTTGGAAATCCTGACAGCACCTTCTGCGGGGATTTCTTACTGTCACCAAAAGCACACTCCTGTGACAGTAAGCTTAGCCATCAGGATACTGTCATGAAGGGATATCATTTGTATTGTGGTTCAACCCAGTCAAACATGTGACAGTTTGGATGTTCAAGAAACAGGCGTGTTGCAGTATCCCAACACTGCAACAGGTTTGCAAGACTACGACCGAAGCTCGAAGAGATCACATGACAAAGCTCACCAATTCCAATGTATGACAAATCTACATCTACTGAATTATGTTAGTTTAATATGGAAAGTTTCTAGATTGCTTTGTAATGTATTGATAAGTTGTTTGTATAGAAATTTAGGAAAGATTCACGGGTAGGCAAATTGTAAGAAGCTGCCACTTGAAAATGACAGCATCTTCACTAGACCCGTGTTGATAGTGATAGGTTTAGTTTTTTCAAAAACTATCTATCATTCTATTCTTTGTAACAACGTGAGATCTAACTCTCGATAAACTGAAGCTCAAGAAAACAAACATTTTCTTGAGGTTGTAGCAACCCATTGCAAAATAAATAAAACATTTATTTTGTGAGAATTGTTCATGTGTCTACTGTTGTTTTGCAATCAAGTAAGTGATAAAGTTTAATCTTAGTTTTTGTTGTTGAAACGTAGATTGAGTTTTATCACTATTGCATTCAACCCCCCCCCCCCTTCTGCAATAGTCAAGGACCAACATAAACTATACATGAACACACATTTCGGTACACGATGATCAGTCGTATATACCGCTTAACTTCTCTACTAGTAGATGGATAATCCCGAAGGTCATTACCCTTAGCAGCATATGGGTTTTTATAATTTCACTGGACTGGTGTCAACCCAGCCTCTTATGTACTCATGGCGACATCAGGGCCATACCTAGCTGGATCGCGCTTTGCTTGGCCACTTACGCTAGCCGATTTCAATATCACTGGACCGGTGTGAACCCAGCCTCTTACGTACTCATGGCGACATCAAGGCCATACATAGATGGATCGTGCGTTACTCAGCCACTTTCACTGGCCGATTTCTAGTTCCCCGAAGAATCCTATCTATAACTGGAACAGATGTTACTTCAAGTTCCCCAAGCGCATGCTTGTTGATAGGTTATTATAATGTCACAATGTGGGTTGACCGTTGTCAACTGACCTCGATTATCGAGTATAGTTCATTGAAATCACGACCTGGGAGTTTATTATAAAATATCTTTAGTTCTGATAAGTTAGAAATCCCAAAACATAATTGTTTTCGTTGCAAGAGGCAAGTGAAATCATCTGTTCACTTCCTGGATTGGATTCCCAATTTTTTAATAAGTCAAAGGACATTTATTCGCGTTCGAAAGAATTTATTAAATTCAAAATAAATATTTGGGAACCCCTACTATATTTAAATAAATTTTATGAAGGTCGGAAAATATTTTAAATAATTATTGAAACCTTAAATAATATTTAAATAAGGTTCTATGATTTTTAAATCATATTTGGAATAATTAATAAATATTCAAATAATAAATATTGAATCATTATTCAATTAAATCCTTATTTAAATGAATATTCAAAATAATATTCACTTAATCAAATAAATATTCAAATAATATTTTTAATAAAATTATTCAAATATAACTCAACTTTAAATATCGAAGATATTATTTTTGGAATATTTAAATAAATAATTGAAATACAACTGTCCCTGGAAACCTCCAGCTTTTTTATGACAGTAATTCAAAACAAAATAATATTCTGACTCCCGGTCTAAGTTCGAAAATACTAATCAAGTACTCTACGCTTAGAGCCTTAATACACCTTGGTTTATACCTAATATACTCATAGCTTATGAACCGCAAACTATTACGAAAGATTTAAATCAGTATAAATATCAGTTCGTAAAACATTTAAAGTATTTAAACAGTTTATATCAAAATCACAACAGGTTTAAATACAACAGCATCTATATAAGATGTAGGGTTTCGAAACTTGCCCCTGAAGTAGTGGTAATGGGGTCTTGGGAGTATGCTTGACGATCTATAATAAGATATACAAATTCCGATCAGTCCCCTAGAACCATTTAATGTGCTATAAAACCTAAGCACCAGCGTAACTCTTAACGAAAATAAAATGTCTCGTTCTTGGTTAATTATAACCCCTGATAGTCGTTAATCACTTAAGTCAAAAGTTTGGTCGATAATCCATTTACGAAACCAAAGTAATTTAACGTTTCTAAGTTCAAGGTTTTAACTATCCCCCTTAAGGGTTTTTTCACTTGCGCGACTTTGGTTCCCGCATATTTATAAAATCGAAAAATTATCTTTTTAATACGAAACCTTCTTGGTTACCTTGCTAACTTTCCATACTATTTTTCACCTTAGTTTCATTGTCTATATCCATTTTTAAGGGGCTTGACCATAGTCTCAAAGTTCACATAATGGACACTTTGTTTTTCCGAAACTACTTTTATTAAAATGGGTGTTTCTTCTAAACCGTAAATCGGATCGGTGCGATTCTTTCGCCAAAACAAACTAAAAGACAAGATCTATACTAACATGGGCAGTTGGTATCCTTGTCATGTAAGTTTGGAACCCGAGGCTACTATCCAAACATGGTTAAGGAAATTTTGACATTATAACGACGTATATCTAACGTTTCCCAAATTTATACTACTCCAAACAATCATTCAACACAACACAAGCATCAATACTTCATATTCATCATCTAAAATAACTCATGATCTTTAATCAACAAGTTAAAACCAACATCTACAAGTTCATTCATCAAAACAATCACTAAACATCCACCAAAACCAAAGATTCAACCTTTCATTCAACTAACATAACTAACACCAAACTAATCATAATAATCAAAGTATAACTAAAGGTTTGAGATTTTTATACCTTCCTTGATGCTTGGTATACACTAACAATAGCTTAACTATCCTTGCTTGAGCTTTATACAACCTTAGCTTGCTTAACTTCAAGAACAAAATCAAGAACACCAAAAATTACTATTCAAAACACCATTCATGCTCATCTTTAATCCAAGATTTGGACATGATATAATCCATGGATGAATATAGGATTTAGAGGATACCTTAATTTAGAATTATAGGAACTTTTGAATCCATCCTTGCATCATTTGGTGGAGGCTAACTTGGAGAAAAAATTTCTAATCTCTTGTAGAAAAGAAAGGGCCGAATGTATGAAAATGGGGGGGGGGGGAAGCTTTGCTTGGTTCTTGCTCTTGATTTCTATTCTTTTGTCTAATAAAACTAAATTAACACTTTTAATAACTTGTGGTTAAAATGCTATTTAGTCACCCAAGGACACTTGTCAAGCATTGGATGATTACTTGAACAAAATGGTGACAATGTGGTGATTACTTGAACTAAAATGGTGACAAGGTGGTGATTCCACACCTTGTCATCACTAAACCACTTCTCTTTTCTACTTGGTTTCACATGGATGCTCTTATATGTTGCACTTGATGATATTGCATGGTACTAATCCTTTTGTTAGCGTTTAATCCATAATCCGTTACGCTTTCGCTTTGTCGCTTAATCTCGTTATAAG
Organism: Heracleum sosnowskyi; assembly: GCA_030848705.1. Classification (NCBI taxonomy): domain Eukaryota; kingdom Viridiplantae; phylum Streptophyta; class Magnoliopsida; order Apiales; family Apiaceae; genus Heracleum; species Heracleum sosnowskyi. Next base: position 70,772,441 of record CM061242.1, read on the forward strand.
TTCGAGTGATTTCAAAACATTTTGTTGCACTAATGCTAGGGGATATTCCCTTGATCTTTTATTGAATTGGTTTAATATTTGATCAATTAATATATCATCGACTGTCCGATGAATAGTGAAATAAAATCAAAGTTGGAATCTTCGAATTCTGATTGCGTTTACATTCACTTATTCCCCTTACACATCAATAATATAACTTTGAAATATCCATTCCATGTCTCGTATATATGGTGGTCTGAAAATTTTCTTAGTCAGCAAAATTCACTATTCATCAAGGTTTCAAAATATTACAAAATTTAGGGTTATTACAAAAAGACTGGTGATTTTGCTCTAACTTGAGTAAGGAAAGGAAGCCTGTTTGTTGCAAATCTTGATTCTGCAAACAAGGGAAAATATGTTGCTTCTACTCTAAGGCCTCAAATGAGGGCAGTTGGTTGTGACACAAGAAACTGCCTCATTTAAACTTCAAGGCAATCAATTCCTTGGTCAAAAGAGAGTTAGTCAGAGGCATGCCTTCACTTCAATTCTTACAAGAAGGAGTGTGTGAGGCTTGTCAAAAAGGAAAGATGAAGAAGTCAAGTCACAAGTCAAAGACTGGTACATCAATAACAAAGTCCCTATAGTTGATTCACATGGATCTGTTTGGACATGTTAATGTTCAATCACTTTCAAAGAAAATGTATGCTCTAGTAATGGTTGATGATTTCTCAAGGTACACTTGGGTTGAATTTCTGGCTACCAAAGATGAAGCTCCAAAGATAATCATTGAGCACATCAAGAAGCTGGACAAAGATGCAAAGATCAGAGATGAAAGTGTTGTGGCACTTAGGAGTGATAATGGAACAGAATTCAGAAATGCCAAACTTGAAGCATTCTGCAAAGAGAATGGCATTTCTCATCAATTCTCAGCTCCTAGAACTCCACAACAAAATGCAGTGGTTGAGAGAAAGAACAGAACCTTGATAGAAGCTGCAAGAACAATTCTCGTGGATTCAAAGATGCCCACATGCTTTTGGGCTGAGGCTGTTAACACTACATGCTATATTCAAAACAGAACAATCATCAACAAAGACACTGGGAAGACAACCTACAATGTGTTGTTTGGAAAGAAGCCTACTCTTAAGCATGTTCATGCTTTTGGAAGCAAATGCTTTGTGTTAAAGGATAATTCTGAATATGTTGGCAAATTTGATGCAAAGGCATTTGAAGATATTTTTCTTGGCTATACAATGTTGTAAAGCATAATGTAACATAAGATCTAAAAGAGATAACTACAACTCAACGAAGGACAAGACAGACAATAGTATTAACAGAAGCACAGGAATCCAGAATCAAAGAAGAAAAGGTAAACTCAAAAAATCAAAATACGTTATGTATTCTTGAAGTCCGTAAACAGGTCACGGAAAGAAGTTCATGAAAATGTTCAAGCCTCAGTGACAACAAAAGAAACAAGACTTTCAAGACAACAGAAGTACGTGAATGATTTTGGGTTCAGTACCATGGGATTCCAGTGATTTAATTGAAGCAACCAGAAGGACAAGGGACGTATCAGCAGTACTATAGTGAAGACATAAAAGAAGAATTGATCAAGCGTTATTCATCTGTGAACCAGACCAGTTGCACTAGGTGACGGCACTTAAAAGATCAAGTTGTTTTATCGTCTCAGAAGAAATTGATACAGTCTATTTCTTAAACACCCAGAAGCTCAGTGGAATCATTTATGACTAAAGAGGAGAGAGAGTAATTCGATGGTTTTTCAATTTGAAAAACTATCGAATAGTTAGTGGAATGATTTAATAAAAAACAAAGTAGATTAGTTAGGCATCCGATAGTTTTGAATTAAAAACTATCGAATGACTAATTAATTGAATAATTTCGATGGTTTTTTTATTCCTTCGATAGTTTTTTTATTAGGGAGCAGGTGAAAAGAAATACCTTTCTGAAAAGTTGATGAAGATCCAACGGCCAGGATTGTCCAAAGCAATTCCAGTTCGATGGTTTTCTAAAGTCTACAATATATGCAGAATGAAGAGTGTCTTCTTCATCAGTTAAGGCAATTCAATACAGACACATTACTACGAGAGAGAGAAGAGCTGGAGAAATTTATCATAGAAATTAATAGTGCTCAGAACTTGATTATTGTTTTGTATCTGTGATACCTTGAACTCATTGAAGCTAATCTACGGATTAGAATTGTAGCACCCCTCGAGGATTATATTTATAAAACGATATATTCCCCGAAACTTGATTTGGTTTGGTGTAGTTGATTTCGTTATAGAACTAAAAGAATAATCCGCGAACGAAATTAATTTATTTGTGAGTATCGTATTCAACCCCCCCCTTCTACGATACTTTGGACCTAACAATTGGTATCAAAGCTTCTTGATTGATATACAAATCAGATCCGGTGAATGAGACCAAAATCAAACGTAGCGTGAAAATCCGAAGCAAATTTTTTAACCTTCAAAATTTTTCATTTAATTGGAATTTCTTGAATTTTAAACAATTTGAAATTTTCAGAAACCATGAGTGCTCCAAAGACAACCGCTGGTATTAAAGTTCCCCCGTTTACTAGAGATGATTTCGGTTTGTGGAAGATGAAGATGCTGTTATTTATCAAGGCATCTAATCCGTTGTATATTGGCATTTTAGAAAACGGACCGTTTGTTCCAATGAAACCAGTTGCTGAATCTACAGCTCCTGATGGTAGCAGGATTCCTCAAGGCACCCAACCTAAGGATATTAGTGAATTCACAGATTCTGACAAAGAACTGATTCGATTGGACACCGGTTTAATGTTGATATTGGCGGACTCCGCAGACAAGGAAATGAGCTATCAGTTGATGAACTGTATAAGCGGGAAACATATGTGGGATACCATTAATGTAATAATGGAAGGAACTGAAGACGTGCAGGAAAACAGATTGGACATCCTGACTTCTCAATATGAAGCGTTTAGGTCACTGCCCGGAGAAAGTATAACTCAGGTCTTTGAGAAATATACTAAGCTGCTCACTGAATTGGCAATGAAAGGAAAGACCTATCCACTGAGGGAAACAAACAGGAAGTTCATGATGACGCTGCCCCATCATGTAGAACACAAGTCATCATCCATAAGGGAAAGAATTGACTTCACAAAGATGTCACTTGAGATGATCTACGGGAAGTTGAAGACCTATGAGATGGAACAGGAACAGAGAGGGATAATCTACGGATCAGGGACAGTGGAAAACAAACACAATGCACTTGTGAGATCAGCAGCACTTGTAGTGGATGAACCAATAATTCCTGAGATCCAGGTTCAAACCTCTAGAGCTGGAAAGGAGGTGTTAATAGAAGCAGAGATGGATTCTGTGAATCTGGGTGTTGATGAAAGTGATTACTACACCCTAGAAGAGCTTGAGCAAATGGAAGACAAAACCATGGCGTACTTAGCTGCAAAGTTTAGTCATATTCGTTTCAAGAGAAACCCTAAGTATAAGTTCAAGGGCTCAACCAACAGATTCCAGAAAAGCAATTATACACCGAGTACAGGCTTTAAAGGAGGCTACAAGACTGGCATGATTGATAGAAGCAAATCAAGATGCTACAACTGCAATGAGCTAGGGCATTTTGCCACTGAATGCAGGAAGCCTCGTCAAGCAAGAGACATGAAAGATGTCTATGGAAAGAAGGATTCTTATGATGAGTTGAAGAAGGAGAATGCCAAGCTTAAACAGCAATTGGAGGCATTCTCTGGAAAGCAGAAAGGGAAGGCTTATATAGCAGAGGGAAAGCATTGGGATGATACTGATTCGGATGAAGAGGAGGAATATGTAAATGTTGCTCTAATGGCTGACTCTTCAGAGGAATCACCACAATCATCTCAGGTACCTATCTTAACTACAATTGATATGTCTAACTCTGAGTACAAGAAAACTGTGCAAGATCTTAGTGTAGAATTGTTTAATGTACACACAAGCATGCTAGCATCTGAAATGGAAAATGCTAGACTAGTTCTTAAGATTAAAAAATTAGAATCTAAAAATGAAGAACTAGAGCTTGTAGCTGTCACAGTAGAAGATCTTAAGCAAAAGAATGAGTACTTAGAAAACAAGGTCAAGTGTAATGATGAGATAGAGACCATCCTTCGGAAGCAGATTTCAGACTTAGATTTGAAGCTGAATGCTTTTAAGAATTCCGCTCTTATTGCCAAGGAGATCATTGATACTCAGGCTGTAGAGAACAAAACTGCCATAGGACTTGACTATAACAAGAAAGCTGGTAAGAAGATTTTGGAGTTCCCTAAGACACCGTCAGCTGTCAAAAGGAATACTCCACATGTTCTTAAGAATGTTGATTGTCCAGTTTTTGTTAAGCCCTTTGCTCCACTCTTTAATGAGGATGACCTTTTCATGGCGCAAGAATTGCTTGAGGAGGATTTGTTGAAGGAAACAGAGGTAAAGACTGAGTTGCCTAGGAAATCAGTAAAAACTGCTTTACCTAAAACTGAAGTAGGTGGCTCAGGTAGTAATGTTAAAAAGAACAGGAATGGGAAGAAAAAGATTGTTAATCAGGAATTGGTTCCATCTTCTCCCATTGCATCTAGGAAGTTATGTTCTATTTGTAATTCTGCTGGACACCTTACACATGCATGTAAAAAGGTTAAAGTAGAAACTGCTAATACTTCTGAAATGCATAACATGTCTGACATGCCTGATAATCATAAACCCTGTGGAAAGAAAGAATGTTTGCTATGTAAGTACAACATCATGCATGCTTATTTTAAGTTGATGTCTGATAGTAGCAATAGCACTAGTAATGTTAAATCCACAGATACTATGAATATCAAACAGGGTAAGACTAAATTGAATGTTACTCCTGTTAAATCAACTAAACCTTCAGGACCCAAACAATTTTGGGTACCAAAATCCGCTTAATCAATCTGTGATTGCAGGGTAAGGTTAAAAGCTCAAAGGTCGTGTGGATTCTGGATAGTGGCTGTTCTAGACACATGACAGGTGAAGAGTCCCTGCTTACAGAGGTGGTTAAGAAGACCGGCCCGATTGTGACCTTTGGAGATGACAGCAAAGGATTTACTACGGGATATGGTAAATTGAAAGCTGGAAATGTCATCATTGAAAACATCTCTCTTGTTAAAGGATTAAAGCACAATCTTCTAAGCATCAGTCAATTCTGTGATAAAGGCTACGATGTAGATTTCAGAAAGGACAAGTGCTTGATCACCAACAGGAAGGATGAGAAACTTACTCTACTGGGAGTGAGAAAAGGAAATTTGTTTATAGCTGACTTAAGTTCTACCAGTGAAGGAGAAGTTACATGTTTCTATGCAAAGGCTTCTTCAGAACAAAGTTGGCTATGGCACAAGAAGCTCTCACATCTGAACTTCAAAACTATGAACTCTTTGGTAAAGAGAGAGTTAGTGAGAGGGTTGCCCCTGATGGAATTCAATCAGGAGGGACTATGTGAAGCATGTGAAAAGGGGAAGTCGAAGAAAGCATCACATGGAAGCAAAGGAATGACAAGTATTACTGAACCATTACAGCTGATTCATATGGATTTATTTGGTCCAGTTAATGTTATGTCACTTTCAAGAAACAGATATGCATTGGTGATGGTGGATGACTACTCCAAGTACACGTGGGTGTTGTTCATACAAACAAAGGATGAAGCAACACAACTAATCATTGATCACATCAAGAAGATAGAAGTGGAAGCTAAGCTACCTGTGCGGACAATCAGATCAGACAATGGAACTGAATTCAAGAATGCAGTTCTAAATGATTTCTGCTCAGAGAAAGGAATATCAAGACAGTTTTCAGCACCAAGAACTCCTCAACAGAATGGAGTAGTGGAAAGAAAGAACAGGACCTTGGTTGAAGCAGCAAGGACCATGTTAAGTGAATCAAAACTTCCCACTTACTTTTGGGCTGAAGCAGTGAATACAGCTTGCTACACTCAGAATCGAACCCTGATCAACAAAGATCATGAAAAGACTCCGTATGAGTTAATGGCCAACAAGAAGCCAACACTGAAGTATTTTCATGTGTTTGGTGCAAAGTGCTTTGTACTTAAAGATGGAGAACATCTTGGCAAGTTTGATGCCAAAGCAGATGAAGGCATTTTTCTGGGCTATTCTCTGGAATCTAAGGCTTTCAGGGTATATGTGATTGAAGATAAGAAGGTGTTGGAAAGCTTTAATGTAACATTTGACGACACTAAGAGACCAGGCCTGCAAACTGGAGAGAACTCTGAATCCTTGGTATTTGAAAATCTATCAGGAGATCTCTCTGACAATGAAGAAGTACCTGAAGTTGTTACAGTTAATAATAATAATAATAATGATAATGACTCTGGACAAAGTGGTGACCAAAGTGGAGATCCTCAAAATTCTACAGGATCCACTAGTCAGTCTACAGAATCATCAGATCAAACTGTCAACAACTCAGGGGGAGCAGGAGAAGGATCAACTAGTCACACTCCACAACATCTAGAACAAGGAGAATCATCAAGATCGCATCTGCCAAGACAAAGGGTATGGAATAGAGATCATCCCTTTAACTTGATCATTGGTGATCCAGACACAGGAGTGAGAACTAGGAGAACATCACAAAATGAATGTCACTATTCTGGGTTTCTTTCAGAAACAGAACCTAAGAAAGTTGAAGATGCTCTAGATGATCCAGATTGGGTAATTGCTATGCAAGAAGAACTCAATCAGTTTGAAAGGCAGAAAGTTTGGAAGCTGGTACCCAGACCTAAGGGAAAATCTGTTATTGGAACAAGATGGGTATTCAGAAATAAGTTGGATGAAGATGACATTGTAACGAGAAACAAAGCCAGACTGGTTGCTAAAGGTTACTCTCAAGAAGAGGGTATAGATTATGATGAAACCTATGCACCAGTAGCAAGACTTGAGGCCATCAGAATGTTTCTGGCATTCGCAGCACATTCCAATTACAAGGTATATCAGATGGATGTGAAGAGTGCTTTTCTGAATGGGGAGTTAGAAGAAGAAGTGTATGTGGAACAACCTCCAGGTTTTGAGGATTCAAAACTGGCAGACTTTGTGTACTTTCTATTCAAAGCTCTCTATGGACTCAAACAAGCTCCAAGGACATGGTATGACACTCTCTCTGAATTCTTACTTGAAAATGATTTTACAAGAGGTGTTGTAGACAAAACTCTCTTTGTCAAAAAGCATAAAAATGATTTGATATTGGTGCAAGTATATGTTGATGACATAATATTTGGTTCTACTAATGATGATCTATGCAAGAGATTTGCTAAGTTAATGCAGAGTCGTTATGAAATGAGTATGATGGGTGAATTGTCATTCTTTCTTGGACTGCAAGTATGCCAGAAACAAAGTGGTATATTCATTTGTCAGTCCAAGTACATCAAGGATCTTCTTAAGAAGTATCAAATGGAAGACTCATCTACAGCAAAGACTCCTATGCCAACTGCCACTAAGCTTGATAAGGATGAAACTGGTAAGAAGGTTGACATCACAGGCTACAGAGGTATGATAGGCTCATTACTTTATCTCACTGCAAGTAGACCAGATATAATGTTTGCAACATGCTTGTGTGCTAGATTTCAGTCTGATCCTAAAGAATCTCATCTAATAGCTGTTAAGCGAATATTTAGATATCTTAAGGGGACCCCAAATCTTGGAATTTGGTACCCTAAAGATACAGGATTTGATCTTATTGGATACACAGACTCTGATTTTGCAGGTTGTAAGATTGATCGGAAGAGTACTTCAGGAAGCTGTCAGTTTCTTGGAAGAAGATTGGTTTCCTGGCATAGCAAGAAGCAGCATTCAGTGTCCACATCAACAGCTGAGGCTGAATACATTGCTGCTGGTAGCTGCTGTGCTCAGATATTGTGGATGAGAAACCAACTCCGTGACTATGGACTTTTGTTGACAAAGATTCCAATCTTTTGTGACAACACAAGTGCCATAGCAATCTCTAACAATCCAGTGCAACACTCGAGGACGAAGCACATCGACATCAGGTATCATTTTATCCGAGAGCATGTCATGAATGGAACTGTGGAGTTACATTTTGTACCCACAGAGGATCAAATTGCAGACATCTTTACTAAACCACTTGATGAATCCACTTTCAATAAGTTGGTTGGTGAACTTGGGATGTTAAATCTTTCTGATTAATTTATTTTGATTAGAAGTCAATAACTGCAGAGAGTCCTGGTAAATACATGAGTTTAAGAATTGCTATATCCTTATGACTCATGAGTTTATTTTCTGGAGCAATTCTCGTAGTTAGGATTATTATACTAATTTGATGTCATAATTATGGATGACATATCTCCTGGCATTTAATTAGTTATTAATTCTAAAAATTATTTAAGTGCTAATATTTGTTCTAAATATTTAAGCACTTATCTAATTTGAATTAATTTACTTTGTTTTTAACATTGTAGATTAATGCAGCATAATTTATTGGAGTTTAATTGATTAATATCACTCAATGATATTTAATTGATTTTAGTCTAAGAAAATTGTGAATTTTCTGTCAAGAATTGATTTTGGTGAATTTTAACAGATTTATTAAAATTAAATTTGACAGGAAATACAAACAGTCTGATTTTTTTTTTAAAACAGAACAGGTTTTAAAAAGGCAGACAGAAACAAAAATTATTGAGTTAAGGATATTCGATAGTTTTTCAAAGTTCTTAAAAAAAAAAAAACTATCGAATTCAATTCTCGATAGTTTTTGAGACTCTTTTAAAAAACTTATCGAAGTGGATTTATTGAATTAAAAATTTAAATCCTCGATAGTTTTTACATTCTAAATGAAAAATATCGGGAGGATTTAATTTCTCAATAATTAAACTCCTCGATAGTTTTTCAAATAAACTTTTCTCGATAGTTTTTCAAAATTCTAAGCTCGATAGTTTTTCTTTTTACAAAGTCAAAAACCTCTCGATAGTTTTCTGAAAAACCGTTTTAAATTCTGAACTTCAAAAATTCGATAGTTTTTCACAAACCATCGAATTGCAGTTGACAGTTTTACCCCCTTTCAGAAAACCATCGAAGGTATGTTAAAAACTATCGAACCATGAAAAGTCTAATTTACCCCTAACAATCAGTTTGTATTTAAATGGCACTTGGACTTTTTCATTTGTCATTTTGCAGATCTGAATGATATAGATACAGAGATACATACATAATTCAAGAACAACTTCGATAGTTTCTTCTTTTTACCAAGAAAATCTTAGAATTTCTTACTGTTTCTCACTGTTAATCTTTTCTTGACGGTGAAAACTTGATTAGTTTAAGGTTTTAGTCTGAACTGTTGAAGAAACCATCGAACCAATCTTGAACCTAAGACTTGTTAACAGTACAGTTCTTGGAATTCGATTGTTTTCTTTTAAACAATTGAGTTTTTCTGATCTTAGTTGTTTTACTCTTAACAATTAGGGTTCTATTTTCGAATTGTGTGTTTCAAAAAAAGGGGTATTTTAGTTTTAAGGAATTTGGTAATAAGTTTGATTAATTATTTATAATTAATTAAATTTAAGTGGTGAATTTTAGTTTTGGTATAAAAGTAATTTATTTTCTGGAAATTTGAAACATAATGGCTGGAGAATTTATGATTACCAAAACTAATCATATCTCGTTTCAAAATCTGCAATCCATAACGGATCATCAAATTCGTGCATGGGCAGAGTTTTTGAATATACATTCGTTAGTGGCATATGCTGTGCGTACTCCCGTAGTCCTTTGTGTTGATCAATTGACTGCGTTGTACACAACCGCCACGGACACAAGTGAGAACAATGTAAGGGCCTTTAGTTTTGTTGTGCCAGGGGGCAGAACAATTAGGGTTACGGAACATGACTTCAATAGAATTTTACATTTTCCTACAGAAAACCTTGTTCCGGATCCCTCAACTGAGGAAATACATGCTTTTTTCACTCTTATCAGAAGTCAACAACCAAACTTCTTGGTGGGAGAATTCTTAAAGCATTACCTGCCAAAGCCGTGGAATTTGTTCTTTCACACCCTCATACATGTTTTTACTGCCAAAGTTACAAATCTGCATGGTATTCCCTTATTCCTTCAAAAGATAGGGTTTGCCATTGCGCACAATAGGCATATTAACATAGGACGGATAGTGATTGATCAAGTCATCATGTGCATGGGACCACTGGATGAAAGAACAGGCATAGATGAAGATGTGCTCTGTTTCTATCCTAGGTTCCTACAGCTAATTCTCAATGATGTCTTAACAGATGACGAACGCGAGATATTCGACGCTGAGGAAACCATGGAGTGTATGAAGATGAAGAGCAATGCCATATCAGCTCTGATAAGGAAGCCACATTATCTTCCAGGGGTACCCACTGTTCTAACTGAATATTTAAGAACGGTGCCCCTACCTCTTCTACCCCCAGGGGAACAGGTAATTCAAGGTAACATTTCTGATCTTGAACTGGCACCTGAACCTCAACCCATGGATGTTGATCCAGAGCCCTCAGTGGCCATTCCAGACCAAGAGGTTGAAAACCCACAACCTCTAACCACGGTCGAAGAGCCTTTGACAGAGCCAAATGAAACCGTAAACGAAGCTCCTTCTCCTAATATACCCAGTAAAGAGCCATCCCTGAGTGTAGAGGGAGATAGTGCCACAGCAGCACCACACAAGGAGATACACCCCTCAACAGCAGCTCTGCCTTCATCTAAAAGGAGAAGAACAGAAACTGAGGCAACTGCTTATACTTCATTTTTCTCAGCCAAAGCGCCCTTTATCGATTTTTCTAATGCTGATTGGGCTACGCTAACAAAAGCAATATCTGAACCGATAGCTCAACCACGTGAGGAAGAATTGACGGTAGCAACTGGTGTTCCGACCATATTACGGTCAGGTTCACTGGTTGAAGGTTCTAAGAACCAAGAGTCTTCACAGACGTCGAGAGAAGGCTTTGACCTAAATGCACAATTTAAAGGGTCATTGTCTACCTCCCCAGATGGAACATATCTGGATCCTGCGGGTAAAGGGTCTGACGTAGGTGCAGATCGGCAACTCGGTGACGATGAATCAATTACTATTGAGAAGTCAGCTGAGGTAAAGTCTTCACAGACTTTTGGGGAAGATTCGGGATCTCTGCTGTTAAAAGAGCCTGTTTCTAACCCCCTAGAGATTCAAACTCTAGATCCTACAAAGGATATATCATCCACGGATGATCAGCAACTTGGTACAACCAAGGACGGGGACTTGCGAAGCCCCATTGCACCACCGGTGACCTCCTTAAGGACGGCTACGGTGTTTTCTGCAGGTACAACCAGCACGGAGGAGTTGAGTGAAACACAAACACAAACACTTACACCTGGCCTGAGTGGGAAAGGACAAATGAGTGAAACACTAACAGAAACTGTGAGTGTACACCCAGAGCCAAATGTGAGGAGTGACACCCAAACCCTACCTCATATAGATGATTTGCTGTTACCGACAGAGAAAGAGTTACAAGTTCAATCTTCCCTCAAGGAGATGACAGTTCATGATAAAGAAGGAAATCCATTATTCAAGGTTCCACTGCGACCTTCCTTTGACCAAGGGATCTCCTCCAGTCAAGACAATGTTTCTTTAAAGTCTATTCAAGAGAAAGTTGACTTGGCTGCAGCTGATTCCAGAAGAACTTTCAGGGTCATTGGCAGTGCATCTGGCACTATAACAGGTACGAAGCAGGCAGTGGACTCATTAAAGAAGGAAGCTATGGAAGAACTAGTCGAGCTGAGGATGGACGTCAGGGAACTTAAAGATGGATTCATGAATGAAATAACTGCACTGTCTAAAGGACATGAAGCTTTGAAAGAAGACGTTCTGGTTATCCGGGATGGTCAAGCACGGGTAAAAGATGCAATGAATTCTCTTTCAAGAGTGGAGTCTAAGCTAAACAAGAGGCTGGATCACATGGAAAAGACTACCAACTCAAGATTGGAAAACATTGACCTGTCGCTAGCTTCTATAAATGAATTTAATAAGCAGCTTATGGATTTCTTGGAAAACCAAGGTGACGGAGTACAGTCTATATGGAGTATGCTGAAGCGCCAACAATCTGGTCAACCTGGTCCTTCCTATCAGGAACCTGATCCTTCTAATGTCTTTTATGCTGAGGATGACTTTATCGAGGATTCCTCAACTAAGGGGGAGAAAGTTGGAGAAGGGGAGACGGATAAATGGGGAGTCTGGGAGACTGTTGAGGCTATTCCAATCAGACAGTACTGGATTGAGGAGCTTGTAGAGGAAGAGAAGAGTGAAGAGGAAGTTGAATTCATGCAAGAGCAACCTATTCAAGAGGAGCATGAACCATATTATCCAGAGCCCGTGGAACATCCTATCTGGGAGGATATTATGGAAGAAGCAAATCCTCTGTCACAGGAAGAAGAAGCTGCCTTGGAAGCTGTAAAAGCCCAGAGAGCTGCAGTTGATGCCAGGCAAGCAGAGAAAGAGACACAGCAGGCAATTCTGAGGAATGAGAAACTGAAGAGAATCAAAGTGTACAATGAAGTGAGGAGGAAGAAGCTGATAGATCTGGCAAAGAAAGATGGTACTGAATGGGAAATGGCTTACAAAACCTTTTGCGGAGTTGAAGAAGGGCTTCAAGTCAACGACAATGCTGAGGTGGAAGTTATTATTCAGGACATCAGAAGTGCTAATCTTGAAGATCAGACTTACTTTAGAGCACTGAGAAACTCTATAATCTGTCTGAATACTGGGGTGAAAGCAAATGGTGCCTGGAGCTTATTGATCAGTTTTCTGGAGAAAGGTACATTTGTAATTTCAACTAAGTTTTTGGAACAGAGGACCTACACAGAGTTGCAAGCTATACTCATCAAGATCCGCAGAACTACAAGGTTAAATGAACTGCTCCGAGAGCATGTTAAGGAGATCGTGATGAAAGTCAGTCCAGAGATCACTCAAGATCCTCCAATGGTTAGATTCATGACGAATGACTTGTTCAGAATCTGCTATCTGGCTGAGGACAAACTGAGAGACTATCCAAGTAATTATCTTATCTCAGTGGAGAAGTATCTTAGATCCACTGGATTCTCGTCAACGGAGAAGGACAAAGCAGCAGACACTCTTAGAAGATTTCTAATGGAGAATGTTCCTTACTATAGGAAAAGAGTGGAAAGAGGATTGGAAGTGCATACCAGACTGCCAAACATGCCAAAGCTAAACAAGAAAGATGTTAACATTGCATGGTTGTGGGCTGGAGTGGGTCAAGAGGTTGAGTATATTGGAAGACACATCCGAGGAGCAATCCTTAAACCTGGAGAACCACTGCACTATCCATCAGTGATTGATTATCAAGCTGCTAACTCCAATCCAGTGATAGAAGAAGGTGAGATTAGGATGGACTGAAGACAAGAAGCAAAGAACAAGAAAAACTATCAGCTCAAACTAGAGGAGCAATTTTATTGTACAAGTTTAATTGTTTTTTTTGATTTATGAAATCTGGAAATGTATATATATCTGATCCAGAATGCATTAATATTATTACGCTGTCTTACTTTAATTAGTTTCATGTTTCCTTAGTTAGTTGAGTTATCCTCGAAGTATTTGCTTGTCGAACTCTATCCAATCAAATAGGGGGAGATTGTAAAGCATAATGTAACATAAGATCTAAAAGAGATAACTACAACTCAACGAAGGACAAGACAGACAATAGTATTAACAGAAGCACAGGAATCCAGAATCAAAGAAGAAAAGGTAAACTCAAAAAATCAAAATACGTTATGTATTCTTGAAGTCCGTAAACAGGTCACGGAAAGAAGTTCATGAAAATGTTCAAGCCTCAGTGACAACAAAAGAAACAAGACTTTCAAGACAACAGAAGTACGTGAATGATTTTGGGTTCAGTACCATGGGATTCCAGTGATTTAATTGAAGCAACCAGAAGGACAAGGGACGTATCAGCAGTACTATAGTGAAGACATAAAAGAAGAATTGATCAAGCGTTATTCATCTGTGAACCAGACCAGTTGCACTAGGTGACGGCACTTAAAAGATCAAGTTGTTTTATCGTCTCAGAAGAAATTGATACAGTCTATTTCTTAAACACCCAGAAGCTCAGTGGAATCATTTATGACTAAAGAGGAGAGAGAGTAATTCGATGGTTTTTCAATTTGAAAAACTATCGAATAGTTAGTGGAATGATTTAATAAAAAACAAAGTAGATTAGTTAGGCATCCGATAGTTTTGAATTAAAAACTATCGAATGACTAATTAATTGAATAATTTCGATGGTTTTTTTATTCCTTCGATAGTTTTTTTATTAGGGAGCAGGTGAAAAGAAATACCTTTCTGAAAAGTTGATGAAGATCCAACGGCCAGGATTGTCCAAAGCAATTCCAGTTCGATGGTTTTCTAAAGTCTACAATATATGCAGAATGAAGAGTGTCTTCTTCATCAGTTAAGGCAATTCAATACAGACACATTACTACGAGAGAGAGAAGAGCTGGAGAAATTTATCATAGAAATTAATAGTGCTCAGAACTTGATTATTGTTTTGTATCTGTGATACCTTGAACTCATTGAAGCTAATCTACGGATTAGAATTGTAGCACCCCTCGAGGATTATATTTATAAAACGATATATTCCCCGAAACTTGATTTGGTTTGGTGTAGTTGATTTCGTTATAGAACTAAAAGAATAATCCGCGAACGAAATTAATTTATTTGTGAGTATCGTATTCAACCCCCCCCTTCTACGATACTTTGGACCTAACAAATGTCTGCATACAAGATCTACATAATTTCTCAAAAGAAAGTGATGGAAAGCACAAATGTGACCTTTGATGAGAACAAATTTCCTGGTCTAGAAGAAGCAACTGATCAAGACAAAGATCCTCTAAAATTTGAGAATTTGGACAAATTTGAAGAAGATGAAATTGAAGTTGAGATTGGATCTCAACAAACTCAAGTGAATGTGATTAATGATGAAGAAATTGTGCCAATTTATAGTGCAGAGCCTATCATTCAGGAATCACATGTGAATGAGAGCAACTTCATAGGGGGAGTTGTTAGGAATGAAGATGATGGTGTTACTAGAATTACAAGGAAGAGTCTACTGATACAAGAGTCTGTGATAAGAGTCTGTGAGCTGTCAGAGTTTGCAGCCTTTAAGAGTCTATAACGCTTGTTGTAGATTATGGAAATTTTTGTTATCTTTAAAGACAAATCACTGGATAAACTCGAATCCTTATCAAGAATCAGAAGATGATTTGATCTTATCAGAAGAGCTGGATTATCGAAGCTGTCAACCAAAAACAGATGAGACAGAATCTCATAATTTACAAGACGGATTTACTTGCTGTTTTTATTGATAGGAAAATTGTATAAATACTCTCATTCTACATTGTAATATGTGACCGTGTCTGTCGAAACCTTAAGTCTGTATTATGTTTTTACATTGAGAGTTTGCAGCTGTAACATTGTTTACAGAACGTAACTGCTAAGGATATTTGTACATCCTTGGTAGAGTTTGTAACTTTAGTTATTCAATATAACTCATCGTTGCAGCATCTTTGTTTTGTGTTCTTTCAATTCCGCATATTTACTATTCTATTTGTCAAACAAGAAAAACACAAAAATAGACATATTAGTACTACTTGTATTCAAACCCCCCTTTCTACAAGTAGTTCTGGTTCAACAAGTGGTATTAGAGCAAGTTTGATTAAGTTCGAATCAAGAAGATCAAAAACATATCTGGATACAAAGATGGCAATACAAAAATCCCCATACTCAAGAGGGGTGAATATACTCACTGGAGGGTCAAGATTGTTAGGTCCCAAAGTATCGTAGAAGGGGGGGTTGAATACGATACTCACTAATTATAAAAAATTCTTTCGAATCTTTTGCGGATAATGAAATTAGTGTTTTTGTAGTGGGTTACTGTTCTTGAGGGTGAATAGTATTTTGGACATGAAAATAACAACACAAGATTTTCCAAGAATTATATTCGATATATAAATCTTGAAGGGGTGCTACACCCGGTAAATAAATTTACCGGCTACCAAGAACAATTTGTTCTTGCTTCTACAAAGATTGTACAAATTAAATCCTAAACAATGTTTGTTTCTATTTGTTTGTCTAAAGGATTTAATTACCGAAGAAACTTTATAATGACCCTTAAGATTGAACAAAGTTTGGGCATAATAACATTTACCTGGTGAGAAGTTCAGGTATAAAATAAATGTCTCATTCTCTGTCTCTCTCTGTTTTTCTTCTCTTCGTCGAAGAAGATGAAGAACAGAAGAAGTCTGTTAATTGATCTTCTGCTTCAAAATGTGTAGTCTTGTATAGTCTTTTAAAAAAAACTATTGAACATAACTTTTAAATTATGTCCACACAATTCTTCATGCTGTCGGAGAAAAAACTATCGAAGCTTTCCTTTTTTTTTCAAAACCACTTCGATGGTTTCTTATAAAGAAACTATCGAATTACTCCTTTTTAGTTTTAATAAATTTATAAAATAAACTTATTTAAATTTATAATAAACTTAATTAATAAGTTTAAAATAAATTTATTTAAGTTTATAAAATAAATTTCATAAACTATCGGAGCATTAAAAGTATCGCAGCAGTCAAAAATCTCGGCCCCAACAAAACTGAACT
Source organism: Heracleum sosnowskyi (assembly GCA_030848705.1). Classification (NCBI taxonomy): domain Eukaryota; kingdom Viridiplantae; phylum Streptophyta; class Magnoliopsida; order Apiales; family Apiaceae; genus Heracleum; species Heracleum sosnowskyi. Next base: position 70,789,095 of record CM061242.1, read on the forward strand.
GGTTCCAGTGTGAGCCCAAAAGAAACTCTCGAAGTTTTTCAAACTAAAAACTATCGACCAAAACAAAAACCATCGAAATGGTTTTTGGCCAACCTTATCAAAATGTAGATTAGTACCCAAGGTTTGGTAAGTCAGCACTTAAACCTTCAAGTTTCCTTTCTTGTAGTTTCTTTATTGAGGTTTCAACTTTTGTACACTTAACACCTTTTTATTGTACGATTTTCCTTTCGACAATTTAGCTTCTCATGGTTTTCTTCAACACTGATAATTCTTGTTAATCTGCTTGATATTTTCTGGAATTATCATGTCGGACTTCATCAATTCTTTCTGTCCAATAAATATGTTGATCTTCTTCGTATGTGTTGACGCGTAGTGCAATTGGTCTGGTTCACAGATGTGACGCCCTCCAAACCCGGGGTACAGATTTGAGGAGTCACCCGACCAACGGTACACTATTTAACACATGCATAATATATATAAAGACATAAAATACCCCTTAACCAAGACCGCATCCAGATTATAGCAATGAACACAAGCTACTACAATCTTTTATTACCAAGACCGCATCACAACTTAGGTTCAAATCTAGACATCTAATCTAGACAAGCAAAACAACAACTACCCTGCCAATGACAACCACACGAGGGGCTCTCCTAGCTGCCGGTGAACTATCAGTCACGCTGTGCCGACTCATACTCTCGTTTCACTGGAATAGGGTTAGAAAACAACAAGCAAGAGTGAGCCAAAATTGCTCAGCAAACATCAATGAATCATTTCTATCACAGTTGTAAGGATATGAATTTATGATATCAGAATCAACAATATTTAGCTAACACATGCTTTGTATGAATAACAATTGAAGAAAAAGAATTAGAATTTGGCTTATACATTTTATTCAAATCAAAGGTTGTGCTGCTGGCCAGCCACGCATCAACCCCGGACTAGCTCACGACATAGTCCTCTACTGGATCCTAGGCCAATCTGGGCCTTAAGTTATTCCGACCATAAATATGGCCCGACCAATTACCGGTCCATTTTAAAAACATGCCAAATCTATCATAGGTTATAAACAATAACATGCTCAATAAGATAAACTCAATGTATAATAATTGCAAAAGAGCTTCAACTGCTCAGTATCAAATGAAGATCGAGAAATATCACGGAATAATTTCAACGGTACACTGTACTCATTCAATAAGGAAATCAACATTGGTAATCGATAATCGATGACCGTAATCAATAGTCAACGATGGAAGTCAAATGATCAATGGTTGTCAATAATAATCAAAGGATGATAATAAATAATAAATGGTGGTAAACAATAATCAAGTGAATTGGAAATAAGGGTTTTCGATGTAGATCAAATCAAAGAATCAAGAATTTCTAAGGAAATGGAATCAGTTGTCCAAATGCGGTTAAAAGATTGATAATTTGAATTGTTCTGGGGATAACGATATTCAAGTAATCAAGACAATAATAATTTTATCACAAGTAAAGGCACAGATACTTGCCTGGTCTAAGCTGCTGTCGGATCGACTCTGCTCACTCTACCTTTCCCTTTCCCTTGCTCCGGGAACTCGATTCTATAATTAAACAACTCATCACAATAAGTCTAACTATTCTCGTTCTACTCTCGACACTTATTCAATTAATAATCACATTTAAACAAGTAACCGGTTACGTATCGGACGTCCGGTATGATTTACGATATTTAAAACTCAGATATTTGCCCTAGTACGGGTATATACAGACTATAAAACACAACACACAATTAATATGAACCATATAGCACTTATAAACATTTTTAAAACATCATACGAAACTTATTTGAATTTTAAATAAGTCACGATTAATTTTTAAATCAAAACTCGGATTTTTAAATCCAATATAAACATTTAAATGCAAATAAATCAATTAATAAAATTAATTGACACTCTTTAAATACTCAAACTATTTTTAAATAAATAAATAGGCTTGAAAATAATTAAACTGAATTTTTAATTAATTAAATCTGATATGGGCTGAAATATAACCCTAGAAGTAAGTAATGACGTATTAATTAAACCTAGTTTGGTCCAAGAATTAGGCCCGATAAAAAGGCCCGAAACCCTAATCATTTATTAATTTCGTAATTAGTAAATAAGGAAAAATTACCAGCTCATTAAATGAGTCCAACATATATTAAAACTCTTCAAGAATCAGCAATCAATATACACAAATCAACTAGGAGTCAGCCTCCTACGAAATAGGATTCACAATCCTGATCTAAGAAGGCTACTTGGCCTCCAAGTCACCTTCTTCTACTCTAAATGCAAGGCTCCTGACGCCTATATAAGGACCCTCGTCCATCATTCTAGAACTACGTTTTTACTTGGCTTGATTCTCAATTACGGATTGAGATACGTAGGCATCTTGTGAGGACCTGTGTAGTCACGAACCACAAGAGCAGCCATAAAGACACGATTTTCCACCATCATTCATTGAATACAGCCGTCAAAAATCTAAATCTACTTTTTATTCCATAACATTTGGCGCCGTCTGTGGGAATCGAACATCAACCATGGCTAGAACACGAAGAACAACCGCTACTGAATCAACTGTCACCACCACTACTCCAATCACCACGGAACCAGGATCGTTACCCCTCACTGCAGAGGTGGTTTCTCAACCAGCAGGGACGACACCACTCACCGCGGAGATGGTTTCACAGCCACAAGGGACGAATCCCCAAACTTCCATACCTCAGAATGAGACGAACCCTCTTCAAATGGTTGTCTCACCCCTCGACTATAACCTTCCCCATGGAGCACAGATCTCCACTACTGTGCTTCCTATAAGCACAAATCCGGCTTACGGATTGCCCAACTATCCCCCTGAAACCGGAGGGAGTGGCCATGCAAATCAAGGACCATACATTCGAGGATTGGGACCCATCCCTGAAGGAAGATACTTGGATTATTCTGGGCCCTACTCTGAAGACAACTCGTCTGATGAAGGACAAGATCGAGCACCTAGAAGAAGAAGAGCTAGCAAAGAGCCCCTTGGAAGGAGGACTCGGGGGGCAACTGGAGGGGCACCTATGACTGCCATGGATAGGATAAAGGCTCATGAGGCCGAGATCCAGAAATTAAAAAGAAGCATGGAGATGGAGCAACAAAGGAAGCAGACTCAGCCTTCAAATCAAGGGACAGGGGAAATCCCCTTAATTGATTTAGGAACACCTTCAAGAAGGCAGGAAGGAGCTAGAAGGACGGAGATTCCCAGGTCAGACCCCCGTGTTCTAACACAGCTGGGTGATCCAGACGATCCTATTCCACCTTTTACTGAAGAGGTAATGGACGCTCATGTATCAAGGAAATTCAAGATGCCCACTATCAAGGCATATGATGGAACGGGCGATCCCGCAACCCATGTGAGAACTTTTTCAAATGCACTATTGCTGCAGCCAGTCACTGATGCTCTTAAATGTAGGGCGTTTCCACAAACCTTGGCTGGCATGGCCCAAAGATGGTATAGCCGCTTGCCACCCAACTCTATCAGTTGTTTCAGAGAGTTGAGCACGGCATTCATCAGTCAGTTCATTAGTGGAAGGGTACATGAAAAAAGCTCTGCTTCACTCATGAACTTAACTCAAGGTAAGAATGAGACGTTGAGAGATTATCTCAAGCGCTTCACCAAGGAGACATTGAATATACCTGATCTAGACAATAAGGTAGCTATGATAGCTCTTCAACAAGGAACCACGGATGTCTTTTTTAAGATGTCATTGGCCAAACACCCCCCCGAGAGCATGGCTGAGCTCCAACAAAGGGTGGGAAAGTACATAAAAGCTGAAGAGAGCATGAAGAAAACTGACACCCTCGCAGCAGGAAGTGGAAATAATGGTGGGTGGAAGAAGCGAAAAGCGGAACAAGAGTATGATGTCAAGGACAAATATCCTCGTACGACTAGAGACTCTGATTCAGCTCCAAGGAAGAGCGTTCCAAGCGCAAAGTTTACTGAATATGCAAGATTGAATGCCCCAAGGAGTCAGATTCTTTATGACATTGAGAAGGATAGGGACTTCCGATGGCCGAAGCCACTTAGGGGAGATCCAGAAAAGAGAGATAAAAACAAGTACTGTAGGTACCATAAAGATTCAGGACATGATACTGATGACTGCAGACAACTCAAGGATGAGATCGAGTTTCTGATTCGGAAGGGGAAGTTGAATAAATTCACCAAAGATGAAGACAGGAACCCCCCCAGGAGGGACTATGATCGAAGGGATGACCGAGATCAGGGTCGTAACCCGCCAACCCGAGGACCGGTGATCAATATGATCTCAGGAGGACCAACCGCAGCTGGTACTACAAGAAACTCTCGGAAGGCTTATGCCCGAGAAGTAATGCATATTGTTGGAGAAGCTCCCAAGCGTGCAAAAACCGAGGTAACAATTGGGTTTGATGATTCTGATCTGGAAGGGGTGAAGTTCCCCCATGATGATCCTCTGGTGGTAGCCCCAGTGATTGGAAATAATGAGGTAAAGCGAGTCTTGATAGACAATGGGGCCTCTGTTGATGTCCTTTTTCATGACACTTTCTTGAAGATGGGGTATAATGATTCCCAACTAACCCCAACAAACATGCCCATTTACGGGTTCAATGGGGTGGAGTCTAAAGTAGAAGGCACAATTCTGTTGCCTGTAACCATTGGTAAGGAGCCAAAGGAGGTAACTCAAATGTTGAATTTTGTGGTAATTAAGGCATCTTCGACCTACAACGCCATCCTTGGAAGGACTGGCCTTCACGCTTTTAAGGCTGTGGCCTCAACTTACCACCTAAAAATTAAGTTCCCAACCAGGAATGGTGTAGGAGAAGAAAGAGGTGATCAAAAGATAGCCAGGAGCTGTTACGTAGCCGCATTAAGGCCAGACGGAGTTGGGGGGCAGGTCCTCCCTATTGAAGACATGGATGTTAGAAACGAGGAAGAAAGGAGAGGAAAGCCAGCTGAGGATCTTGTTCCCATTCCCCTCATTCCAGGAGAACCAGACAAAGTCACTTATATTGGAGCTCTACTACCTGATTCTATGAAAAGCAAGTTGACATCCTTTCTTCAAGAAAATAGTGATGTGTTTGCTTGGACAGCAGCCGATATGCCAGGGATTGATCCCCAATTGATAACCCACAAGTTGAATGTGGATCCTGAAAGGAAGACAGTGAAGCAAAAGAAAAGAAATTTTGCCCTAGAAAGACAAGAAGCCATTAAGCAGGAGGTAGAAAAGCTTTTGGAAGCAGGCTTCATTGAAGAAATTCAGTTCCCTGAATGGTTGGCAAACCCTGTGATGGTCAAGAAGGCTAATGGAAAGTGGAGAATGTGTGTGGACTTCACAGACTTAAATGACGCATGTCCTAAGGATTGCTTTCCCTTACCGAGGATTGATGCGTTGATAGATGCCACTGCTGGGCACGAGATGCTGAGTTTTATGGATGGTTTCAGTGGGTACAACCAAATCAAGATGCACAAGGACGACATCCCCAAGGTATCATTCATAACCGACTTTGGTGTTTTCTGTTATTTAGTCATGGCTTTTGGACTTAAGAATGCAGGGGCAACGTACCAAAGGTTGGTGAACAAGATTTTTGAACCATTGATTGGAAAAACAATGGAAGTTTATGTGGATGACATGCTAGTCAAAAGCCTCGATAAGGCAGATCACATAAAACATCTCAAGGAAGTGTTTGAAGTGCTGAGGCACCACAAAATGATGTTAAATCCAGCAAAGTGTGCCTTCGGGGTAGGCTCAGGGAAGTTTTTAGGCCTAATGGTTTCCAAAAGAGGAATTGAAGCTAACCCTGACAAGATCAAGGCAATTCTAGACATGGAACCACCCAAGTCTGTTAAGGATGTGCAGAAATTGACAGGAAGAGTTGCAGCATTGGGAAGGTTCATCTCCAAGTCAGGAGAAAAGTGCTTACCTTTCTTTAAAGCACTCAAAAATGTGAAAAATTTCGAGTGGACATCTGAAAGTCAAGAAGCCTTTGAGGCCTTGAAGAAATACATGGCTGAAGCGCCACTGTTGGCAAAACCCAAGTCAGGAGAAATTCTCTATCTATACTTGGCGGTCTCCGATATTGCCCTGGGAGCTGTTTTGATAAAGGAAGAACTGAAAGTTCAGAAACCCATCTATTATGTGAGTAAAATTTTGCATGGGGCAGAAATAAACTACTCAGTAGTTGAAAAGTTTGCCTTAGCATTGATAATGGCTTCAAGAAAACTGCGCCCCTACTTTCAGGCTCACAAGATTGAGGTCATGACTGATCAACCTCTGAGAAACATCTTGCATAGTCCTCAAGTTAGTGGAAGACTGATCAAATGGGCTATTGAATTGGGTGAATTTGATATCAAGTATAAGCCTCGAACGGCCATAAAAGCTCAGGCACTCGCTGACTTCATGGTTGAATGTACCATTGACAACCAAGAAGTCGGGGGGCAGGAAGTATTGGTGGAAGATAGCAAAGATGAGGACATGGTGTCCAAAGAATGTTGGGTGCTCTATTTTGATGGAGCATCAAAAACAAAATCGAGTGGAGCTGGTCTAGTGCTACAAAGTCCCGATGGATTCATAATAGAGTATGCACTGAAACTTGACTTCCCAACGACAAATAATGAGGCGGAGTATGAAGCTTTGATTGCTGGTTTGGGGCTGGCTGGAGCCCTGAGGGCCAAAACTCTGAAAGTATGTGGAGACTCGAGGCTGGTGGTTTCCCAAGTAAATGGGGAGTTTGAAGCAAGGGATGAGGTCATGGCCAAATACTTGAAACTTGTTAAGGCCATCATGACTCAGTTTGATGAATGTTATGTGGAGCACATTCCGAGGGAGGAAAATGTGAAGGCTGATGCCTTGTCCAAATTTGCCTCATCTGAAATTGAAAATTATGCAGGGAGTGTATACTTTCAGGTCTTGAAGACCCCGAGCATCAACGGAAAGTTGGTAGCGCCCATTGGTATTACCAGCTGTTGGATTGATCCTATCAAAGCTCATCTAGAAACTGGGTGGTTGCCCAATGACACTTCAGAAGCACGAAAGCTGTACGTCAGAGCACTAAGGTATGCCCTAATTGAGGGAATCCTATACAAAAAATCTTTCATCATTCCTTATCTGAAGTGTTTGAGACCCCAAGAGGCGGAGTTGGCCCTAAAAGAAGTACATGAGGGCATCTGTGGGCAACACTTGGGGGGCAGAGCCCTTGCGCATAAAGTTACCCGTCTGGGCTTCTATTGGCCAAGCATGCTTGCTGATGCTAAGAGTTATGTGAGAAAATGTGAACGATGCCAGAAACATGCACCCGTGGTTAGACAACCACCTGAGATGATGACATCCGTTAACTCACCTATCCCTTTTGCTATGTGGGGAATGGATATACTTGGGCCATTTCCAGTGGCAAGTGCTCAAAGAAAATTCTTGATAGTTGCGATTGATTACTTCACTAAGTGGATTGAGGCTAAGCCACTAGCCAAGATAACCACCAAGCAAGTAATGCAATTCTTCTGGGAAAGTGTGATATGCAGGTATGGAATTCCACGAGTCCTTGTAACAGACAATGGGACTCAGTTCAATAATGATGAGTTCAAGAAATATTGTGATGAAAATGATATCGAGCTGCGCTTCACTTCTGTTGCCCATCCTCAAGCAAATGGGCAAGCTGAGGTTGCAAATCGGATAATCCTGGATGGACTTAAAAAAAGGGTTGAACGCTCCAGAAGCACTTGGGTAGATGAATTGCTCCCCATTCTATGGGCATATCGTACTACTTGCAAAGTCACTACTGGGGCAACTCCATTCCTGCTAGCTTATGGAGCAGAAGCAGTGGTTCCTGTAGAAATCACTCATGCATCTCCTAGAGTTGAAGCATATGAACCAGAGGCGAACGAAGAAGGCTTGAGGTTAGCTTTAGACCTAATTGACGAGGTTAGGGATGAGGCGAATGCCAAGATAGTTGAACATCAGAAACGAGCATCTTTCTACTACAACCTAAGGGTTAAAGAAAGATTCTTCCGTCAAGGTGACTTGGTTCTTAGAAAGATTGAAGCATCTGGAGTTGGACAAAAGGGAAAGTTGGCCCCAAATTGGGAAGGACCCTATCGGGTTAAAAATGTGTATGGACGAGGCTCATATAAGCTGGAAACTCTAGAAGGGATTGAAGTGCCTAGAACTTGGCATGCTGCAAACTTGAAAATTTATTATGTTTGAGTGTGTCCTATTTGGACTCACTAGTAGGACAAGTAGAAATAAGGTCGATGAAACCAATCCAAGTTTTTAAACTTGAGGTAGGAGCAGTATACTATGTAAGGGTTAAACCCATTTTTCAAGTTATGAATTTGTTCAGCATTTTCAAATATATTCTACAAGCATTGCATATTGATATTCAAAGTACTAGTTAGATATATGCAAATACGAGAAATTAAAAGGTAAATAAGTTAAGCAACTTTCAAATAAAGTTATGCCTGAAGGCAGAAGTACATAACATAAATAAAAACTAAATAACTAGCTGTGGCTAAGCGTCACCCTCCTCAGAGCCAGACTCCTCTCCAGACTCCTCAGTTTCTTCTTCCTCGGCTTCTCCTTCCTCACCAGACTCCTCCTCAGAGCTGGAGTCTTCAGACTCTTCACCAGGCTGGGGGGCAGGTTCAGGACGGGGAACCCTGTCATCCTCCTCCATAACATCCTCTCCGGCCAAGGCCCTCTCCAACTGATTAGGAGCATGGGGACTGGGGAAGTCTGAAATAGTAAGAGATCCGGGCATTCTCCTTGATACCTCCGCCAAAGCCTCGTCCCATCCTTTGGTGAACTGGACGGGAAAAAGTAGATCATCATGCTGGGTAATGATATCCTGGTACTCAGGAGACTCAAAATACTCATCAATGATACGATCTTTGTCCTTCCTGAGTTCCACCAGCTCCGCTTGAGCATCTAACAGCTCCTTCTCCCTTCGAGTCAAGGAAGCCTTAAGTGAACCCACCTCCAGCTGAGACTGATCATACTTAGCCTTGTTGGCCTCAGAAGATGAACGCCAGGCTTTGGCTTGGAACAAAGCCCCTTGATAATTAGCATTGACCTACAAGCAAGTTACAAGTCAAATACTTAAACTTGAAATACATTGTTAACTACAAAGAAAAGAAGAAAAAATACTTACAGCAGCCATTGCTTGAGATCCAGCATTCTCCACCCCTTCGATGGTAGAATTGGAAACAAAGTCCTTGTAATCACAAGGAGTCAATGAATGGTGTGACCATTCAACAGCATGAGCAGACACCCCCACTATGGTGTCCTTCTTCCTTATACCCCAGTTGGGGCGCCATACAGAACTCTTAGAAGAGCCCTCAACCTCCTCAGGCACATGTGGCCTCAAAATAGCAGGGCCTCTCTCGGCCAGCCTAGGATCAGTCAAACAAGCCCTCTTGATCCTGGCTGTCTGCCCATCCTCTGGCTCATTCTGCCTGTTGATAAACTCAGCAGCTGCAAACGAGAGTCAAGAAAAACAATTGGTATAAGGCAATCTTAATAAAATTATAAAAACATAAGTAAAGGAATTACCCTTATCAGAGACTCTTGAAAGTCCCAGAGACCTGAGTTGAAACTCGTCCAGGAGCTCCCAAGCCTTGGTGGCATAGTCGTCCTTGGTGAGTTCAGCATAGGCAAAGGCCTCCTCCTCAGTCAGAACTATGTCACCAGGACTACCATCCGAAACTCTACTAAATGAGCTTTGGAATAAGGTACCCCAGTCCCCTCCATCCCAAACCAAATACATAAATTCATTTCTCCACTTAGGATTGTTGTCGGGAATGGATTTTGGGTGGAAGATAGGAGGTGCTGTGGGTCGATGACTAATATATACCCAACCCAAAGTTTTGGAAGAGCTGTTTTTAAATTGAAAAATCTTCCTAAAGAGAGCAACAGAAAGAGGGAAATTGTTTTTTAAACATAAAACAATGAAACACATAATAAGCCTCCAAGCATTGGGAGGGAGTTGACAAGGGTTGACTCCTACATCAGCTAGAAGTTGAGGAATGAAAGGATGGAATGGGAATCGAACACCTGCAGCAATGACCCCCTTGTAAATGCAAAGAGCATCTGGGCGCCAATGGCAGGAACGATCCCCGGGACCAGCAAGAACTAGCCTATAAGGTGGCCTAATTCTATACATGTTCTTGTAATTAGCAATTGCAGCAGCATCATTAAATCTATTACTATGGTTATATGAATCTAAATGCGACACGGAGGGATATTCATCACTACGTTCTAAGATCATATCTTGTAATGACATAGTGGGAGAACGAATGATGATACCTCTTTTAGACGCTTGATTCATCTTCTGAAGACGACTAGCAGAATGATCAGCCATTTCAAAAATCTTCAAAGTAAATCCAGAAAACCTTCAACTGATAAAGGTGGAAACCCAGAAAACTGGAAAAAGTCCAGAAAACCTTCTTGGGAAGGAGATTTCTGCCCAGAAAAGTGTATGAACCCAGAAAAATCTTCAAACAATGAAGATCAACGCCAGAAAACCTTCTTGGGAAGGAGATTTCTGCCCAGAAAAGTGTTTAAACCCAGAAAATCTTCTTGGGAAGAAGGTTGGAACCCAGAAATTTAGGGAGAAAGCGGAGAGATTTATAGAAAGTAAAGACTTTTGGAAAGTTTGAAGTGAAGAGTGATAAGTGAAAGCTCACTCTTTTATAGGCGAAATAACCGGGAGCTCAACCGGTTAAAAAAATTCGGCCCAAAATAAATATTAAGGCCCAAGGCCCAATGTGAAAGAAAGTCTAAGAAAAATTCAGGCCCAATTAGCGAGCCTATAAGGGTTTTAAGACCTTCAAAGTAAGCAAGGCCCATAAAATGAACCCAAGAGAGTTCAAGGCCCAACAAGATAGGCTGGATAAAAATTTAAGCCCAAACAATAGGTTACAAACCCATGAGAATTCTAACTCAAAAGTTAGAAGAAAATCCAAGGCAAAACTCAAAATTGAGGTCGAAATTACAAGGAATCATAATCGAAAAATTCCAGTTCGAAAATGAACTGAAAATTCTGGTCGAATATGTCGACCTCGTCTTAATCCTGTTCGAAATCCAGTATGCAGGATTGAGTTAGAAAATTCCAGTTCGAAAATGAACTGAAAATTCTGGTCGAATATGTCGACCTCGTCTTAATCCTGTTCGAAATCCAGTTCGAAAGTATGCAGGATTGAGTTCGAAAATTCCAGTTCGAAAATGAACTGAAAATTCTGGTCGAATATGTCGACCTCGTCTTAATCCTGTTCGAAATCCAGTTCGAAAGTATGCAGGATTGAGTTCGAAAATTCCAGTTCAAAAATGAACTGAAAATTCTGGTCGAATATGTCGACCTCGTCTTAATCCTGTTCGAAATCCAGTTCGAAAGTATGCAGGATTGAGTTCGAAAATTCCAGTTCGAAAATGAACTGAAAATTCTGGTCGAATATGTCGACCTCGTCTTAATCCTGTTCGAAATCCAGTTCGAAAGTATGCAGGATTGAGTTCGAAAATTCCAGTTCGAAAATGAACTGAAAATTCTGGTCGAATATGTCGACCTCGTCTTAATCCTGTTCGAAATCCAGTTCGAAAGTATGCAGGATTGAGTTCGAAAATTCCAGTTCGAAAATGAACTGAAAATTCTGGTCGAATATGTCGACCTCGTCTTAATCCTGTTCGAAATCCAGTTCGAAAGTATGCAGGATTGAGTTCGAAAATTCCAGTTCGAAAATGAACTGAAAATTCTAGTCGAACATGTCGACCTCGTTCCTAATCCTGGTCGAAAATGACCAGGATCCCTGGTCGAAAATGACTCAATTTTTGGTCAATTTTTGGTCAGAAAATACCTCGAAAAATGGAAGATTCCGGGAAAAATACGAATTAATTTCTACTAAAATCTCGAATGATTTTCCTAGAAATTGGGGGGCAAATGATATGGGCTGAAATATAACCCTAGAAGTAAGTAATGACGTATTAATTAAACCTAGTTTGGTCCAAGAATTAGGCCCGATAAAAAGGCCCGAAACCCTAATCATTTATTAATTTCGTAATTAGTAAATAAGGAAAAATTACCAGCTCATTAAATGAGTCCAACATATATTAAAACTCTTCAAGAATCAGCAATCAATATACACAAATCAACTAGGAGTCAGCCTCCTACGAAATAGGATTCACAATCCTGATCTAAGAAGGCTACTTGGCCTCCAAGTCACCTTCTTCTACTCTAAATGCAAGGCTCCTGACGCCTATATAAGGACCCTCGTCCATCATTCTAGAACTACGTTTTTACTTGGCTTGATTCTCAATTACGGATTGAGATACGTAGGCATCTTGTGAGGACCTGTGTAGTCACGAACCACAAGAGCAGCCATAAAGACACGATTGTCCACCATCATTCATTGAATACAGCCGTCAAAAATCTAAATCTACTTTTTATTCCATAACAAAATCTAATTAATAATTAATTTTTAAGAATTAATTGATTAAAAGAAATAACCAATTAATTAATAAATTAATTATTACTTAAAATAATTAAAATAATTAAGTTTAATCAATTTTCGGATTTAAAATAATAAATATAATTTTCCAGAATTTTTCTGATATTAAAATATATTTTTAAAATAAAAATATGAATTTTTAAAGTTTTTAAACTATTTTCGAATTAAATTTAAAAATAAAATCCAAAAACAGTTTTCAGAAAATGAATTAGGGTTTTGAAGATTGAAACCGGGTCAAACTTCGGGTAAACGGGTCGGGAAGAACGAATCCGGGTTGCCAAGAACAACCCACCGGATTCTGGGTTTTCTAGAATCTGGCCGGTGTCCGGCGACTGGAATCTTCCATTCCCGATCAAACAAAAACCAAACTACAGGGCTTTTGTTCGCTTTTTCAAGACAAACAAATCCCACCCACAAACACATACGTACGATGCCGGAATCGAGCCCAGAATCCGGTCAAAGAAACCGCCGGCCACGACTCCGACCGGAAACCCGATCAACTCATTCCGTTCATGAAACTCGAAGATTAATATGTCAAAATAACGCTTATAACTCACACAATCAAAGCCCCATATCATAATCAATGTCAGATCAATATCAAGAACGGACTATTCAAAATAAGAATTCGGGTCAAAACCCGAAAATCAAACCCGACTAAATTGAACTTAAACACAAAATTAAATCATGGATTCTTGCTAATTAGAACCCTAGGAACATGTTAGAAGTAACCAATTGAATGGAGAATCAATAGAATGAAAATCCCCAAATCGACCAAGAACCCTAATTTTAATTCGAATGTTGAAAAATTCATATAAAATCGAAAACTTACCAGATGATGACGAGGTTGGAAGATTCTGAAACTAGAGATCAAGAGCTTTGATTTGAGTACAAGAACTTCAGATTTGGATTTCAATAACACCTTGAACGAATGGATTAATCTTCAAGAACACGAAGAACACGGTTCGGGAATTTTTAATTTCTGGATAATTAACTGCGGATATCTATGAGTTTCAAGGCACGATTCGTCTTTTTATATTTTTGGAAAAATAATACCCCAAAAAACATTTTTGGATCGATATAGATCCACTGGATCGTTTAAAAACCCTAATTAGGTTAAAAACACGTTTTACGAGGAATAATCAGTTAAAACGGTTGATGATCATCCAATTGATATATATATATCATTATATAACTAATGCTCAAGAATACTGGGGCTATAACAAATGTAATATTGATATAAAACGATATATCCGTCCCCTTAAGCAATTAGGGTTCGGAACAATTTTTCCCTTTTTGAACAAAACGAATTATTCTTGCAGAATCAAATAGGTAGGAATGAAATGATACGAATATCTCTCCCGATAATGATTCGAATACGAAAGACGAAGAGATAATAATTCATGTACGAAATTCCAACGGGGCCCTTGAATTATCAAAACGGGGCTCAGATTTGAAGAAAATTCCCAATGACGAAATATTTGAAAGGGGCTTTCGACTCACCATTTAGCACATAATCACACAATAATTATCATTTAATAATATTCCAATACTCCACAATAAATAATTTTATATTAAATATATCATTTAACCAAATAATAAAATTCACGGATATTACATCCTTCCCCCCTTAATAGGATTCTGTCCTCAGAATCAGATCAAGGAAACAACCGGGGATACTTCTCTAACATCTCACTCTCTAACTCCCAGGTAGACTCTTCTACTTTAGGATTCCTCCACAAAACTCTCACTAACGCTACTGTCTTTTTCCTTAGTACTTTCTCATTACGATCCAATATCTGAATCGGTCGTTCTACATAAGATAAATCTGCCTGGACCTCTATGGGTTCATACTCTATTACATGATTCGAATCTGGTCGATACCTCTTAAGCATAGATACATGAAATACATTATGAACGTGCTGCATATGCGGCGGCAATGCTAACTCGTAAGCTACCTTGCCCACTTTCGTCAAAATCTCAAACGGTCCAACATATCTCGGACTCAACTTCCCTTTCTTACCAAACCTAACTAATCCTTTCCACGGTGAAACCTTTAGTAACACTTGCTCTCCTTCTTCGAATCCCACATCCTTTCTGGCTAGATCCGTATACTTTTTCTATCGGTCCTGAGCTGTTATCAATCTTCTTTGAATCAATTGAATCACTTCCTTTGTTTGTTGCACTAGTTCTGGTCCTATCATCTTCCGTTCACCAACTTCTTCCCAATACACTGGAGATCGACACTTTCGTCCATACAAAGCTTCGTAAGGTGGCATTCCGATGCTCGCGTGAAAACTATTATTATATGAAAATTCCACCAAGGGTAGATGATTGTCCCAACTGCCTTTAAAGTCAAGTGCACATGTCCTAAGCATATCTTCAATAGTCTGAATTGTTCTTTCGCTTTGACCGTCCGTCTGCGGGTGATAAGCCGTACTCATTCTTAACTCGGTGCCCAAACATTCTTGAAAACTCCTCCAAAATCTTGAATTGAATCGAGGGTCTCGATCAGACACTATCGATACTGGAACTCCATGCCGTACTACGATTTCTTTTATGTAAATATGAACTAACTTATCCAGCGAGAATCTTTCGTTAATTGGAAGAAAATGCGCAGATTTCGTCAATCGATCCACAATAACCCAGATGGCATCATGGTTAGTCTTTGTTCTTGGCAATCCTACCACAAAGTCCATCGTAATATGTTCCCACTTCCATTCAGGAATTTCCAATGGTTGAAGTAATCCACTTGGTCTCTGGTGTTCCGCCTTGACTCTTTGGCATGTAAAACATTTACTCACCCATTCAGCAATCTCCCTTTTCATATCTGGCCACCAAAAGTTCGCCTTAAGATCTCGATACATCTTCGTACTCCCTGGATGAATTGAATACTTCGAGTTATGCGCTTCGTGCAAAATTTCACTTTTCAGTTCCGCTACATTAGGTACCCATATCCGAGAAGCAAATCTCAAGATCCCTTTGTCGTCCGGTTGGTTACATATCTCCTCACCTGTCATCTTACTCACATCATCATTCATAACTTGCTCTTGGCACTTCCGTATCTTCTCCAGCAATTCAGGTTGAAACGTCATGGTATAAATCATTTCCGTCGCATCCTTCGGAATACTTACTTCGATCTCTAATTTCTCAAATTCCTTGTATAACTCTTTGGCCATTGTCAGCGTATTTAATCTCTCTTTTCTGCTCAGTGCATCTGCTACCACATTTGCCTTGTCGGGATGATAGTTGATAGAAACGTCGTAGTCCTTGATTAGTTCTAACCATCTTCGTTGCCTCATGTTCAGCTCTTTCTGAGTAAAGATATACTTCAAACTCTTATGATCGGTGTAAATTTCACATCTCTCTCCATACAAGTAGTGTCTCCATATCTTCAAAGCAAACACAATCGCTGCTAACTCCAAATCATGTGTAGGATACTTCTGTTCGTGGGGCCTCAACTGTCTTGACGCATAAGCAATCACCTTGTCATGTTGCATAAGTACGCAACCCAATCCTTTGTACGACGCATCACTATAGATTACGAATTGACCTTGATCGTCTGGTAACATCAATACCGGTGCCGTAGTTAGTCTCTTCTTTAACTCTTGGAAGCTCTCTTCGCATTTATCGTTCCATA
The DNA here is from genome assembly GCA_030848705.1 of Heracleum sosnowskyi. Lineage (NCBI taxonomy): Eukaryota > Viridiplantae > Streptophyta > Magnoliopsida > Apiales > Apiaceae > Heracleum > Heracleum sosnowskyi. Next base: position 70,805,257 of record CM061242.1, read on the forward strand.
TGAATCGCTCGCTTTTCCTTGTCAGCTTGGTCATTGGAGTAGCTATCTTCGCAAAATCTTGCACAAATCTCCGGTAGTATCCGGCTAATCCCAAGAAACTTCTGACTTCAGTCAGTGTCCTTGGTCTCTCCCAATCTTTCACTGCCTCTATCTTTGTTGGATCCACTTTGATGCCTTCGTTGCTCACCACGTGTCCTAAGAAATGAACTTCTCTCAACCAGAATTCACACTTGGAAAACTTCGCATATAGTCTTTCTTGTCTCAATGTTTCCAACACAATCCGCAAATGGTATGCATGCTCTTCTTCTGTCTTTGAGTATATCAAGATGTCGTCGATGAATACCACTACAAACTTGTAACACCCCCAGATCCGGGGTCAGGAATCTGGGTTGTCACGCTCCATCAATTATATAATACCTGCATTACTTACAACATTCTAATAATATAACTCCAAAAGACCCCAATCACTTACGCACACACACACAAGTTATAGCCTTGGAAATGAGCAACAATAAGTAACATTTGTTATTACAAATCAAATGTACTATCCAGGATCTCATCTATCATTTACAACCTCTACCTGAAGTTAAAATAATAGACCTCACAATTCTATACAAGGTTTAATAATACAAACCTATTCGAAAACAATTCTTACTAACTCAGTCTACAGCTGTTCTGCTAAATCCGACAGTATCCATCTTGCTGAACTAACTCAAGGGTGGTCTCTCCATTCCCTTGCTCTCGTAACACGAGGTGAATCGGCAATGTTTTCTTCATGTTGAAAGATTTAATAGAGAAAGAATGAGCTAATAGTGCTCAGCAAGAAATCTATCCCAGTTTAAATCTTTAAACCTTTTAGGAAGATAATCCATATGGGATCCATGTTTATAACTACTAGGGTTTATCCCCAAAATAGTATATCGTTAAAAATACTCTATGATTTATTATCATACTAAAATACTTTTCGTAAATCCTTTTAGGGATCCTTGGTATCAAGATGATAAACCAAGTCTCAAAACATCTCTTTTTAAAATAGATATTAATATTGGAATCAAGGCTTAAACCCATCCATTGATTCAAAATACTATACAATTCAATATACTGTATATCTTAAATGACTTCTCAACATATATACATGCATATCTATTTAGATATCTCATACTGTTCAAAATACTGTAAAATATCAGTAATGAACACCTTTTTGAAGCGGTTGGGTTGTGATATATAAAAGAAGCAAGAATGAGCACTATAGCTCGACAATAATATATAGAAACATAATCATATATGTGGGCTGATATCATAGCTGAAAGCTTTTAAAACCTCATTCGTATATAGAATGATATATTGGATACTCTTTTCGTCAGAACATGCAATGTAGTTCAAATACTATACACGGAACATCATTGTTCAATTTATGTCACATTATCGGTAACTCAGCACCTAGGCTTTCATTACAATGTGCAGCACAATTCCAAGTGGAAGAAGGGGATATACTGGAATACACGATACACGGTGATCAGCCATTATATCGCAACTTAACTTTTCTACTAGTAGAAGGACGACTTCCTATTCGGTTATCACCCTGGCCGCATTTGGGCCCTTCATGCTATACTGGCACCTATTTTATTGCCGAACATGGAGTCATACTATACTGGCACCTATTTCATTGCCGAGCATGACTTCGTACTATACTGGCACCTGTTTCATTGCCGAGCACGAGTTAATTCCAGTCCCCAGATGAAAATCAACGTCACGGGAAATGGAAGTTAATCCTGTTTTCCCCAAGTACAATTATTTGTCAAAAACTTTGTAACCGTTCAGAATTCCTTACTCCAGAGTAATTGAAAGGAGTAAGTCAAAGTGTGGGTTGACATTAGTCAACGAAACTACCGATGATTACTACGTATTTTGAAATCATGACCAGGGAGTTTATTGAAATTTCATAGTTTAGCAAGTTTGAAATATTTTACTTGAATGGGGGAGCCATCCCCAGTTATAGTTATTCTAGAGGAACAGTGGAAGTAAAACTCTGTCCTCGACTTCTTGAACTAGATTCCCAAATTTTCTATGAGTTAGAAAACACTATTCGCATTTAATTACCTTTAAATATCTTAAGAATATAGTTGGGAATCTCTATTTTAATATCTTTTCTGAAAATCAGAAATTTATATTTTGTGTAAATAATAGAACCTTTAATCATATAATAAGGTTCTATGATTTTTAAATCATATTTGGAATATTTAATAAATACCCAAATAATAATATTAAATTATTATTCAATATAAAACCACTTAAGTGAATATTCAAAATAATATTCACTTACTTAAATAATATTCAAATAATATTTATTATAATAACATTTAAATATCTCACCTTAAATATCCCATAATATTGGAATATTTAATAAATCTTTAAAATATAACTGTCCCTGGAACCTTCCAGCTTCTGACAGTAGGATCAAAACAAAATAATACTTTAACTCCCGGTCTAAGTTTTAAAACTATCGTACAAGTACTCTATACTTAGAGTCTTTATAAAACCTCAGTTTATATCTAATGTAATCATAGCATATAAACCATCCATCTTACGAAAGCTTTTACCAAAAACGTACATCAATACATAGTCCTTTTAACGATTTAAAACAGTATATATCACAACAGCATCTTATATCAGATGTAGGGTTGGAAAACTAGCATGCATCTATCATATGCATATTTTTCATCTCAACAATGTTAATACCATCACATCTATATACGACGTGAGGTTTGAAAGCATGCATAATATCGTATGCATATATTACATTTGAAAGCATGCATCTATCATATGCATATTATCAGAATATTGTACTTTAAAACATAGCATGGAATAAGAAAACTTGCCTTGAGTCCTTGGTATTAGGGGTTCGAGTCTTGTCGCAAATCTATAAACAAAGAAATACTCGATCAGTCCCCTAACGTAATCATTCGCTCATAACACTCATTTAAAGTCAACTATATGTTAAACACATCATGTAGTCACGTTATTCCTCAACAAGGTTCGTGTTTTAATCAACTCGAAATAATCCTTTATCTTAGTCACAACTGTAATAACCCGGATTTTTGGTAAAATTTAAAACTTTTCTTATTATGATTAAGTGCAGCAGTAAATAGTGATATTGGTGGATGAATAGTGATTTTGAGGATTAAGAAAAAATTTCATGCCACCTATGTACGAGACGTAGTGTGGATATTCCGAAGTCATATTAGTGATCTACAGAGTAAATAAGTGAATGCAAAGACGATCAGAATTCAGAAATTCCAAATTTTATTTTGGTATAGTATTTGACCGGGCAGTGAATTATATATTATTATATTCAAGAAATGAGATATTAAAATTGAGGATTTGAGGATTTAATATTTTGGAATTTTATTATTTTATTAAAGTCGATTTAAGGGTTCGATTGTTGGAATGAATAGTGAATAGTTACCATTCACTGCGAGAATCGCGTAGAGTTGTATTCGCTCTTTAGGGAATATTTCGAATCGTTTCAAGAGGAACAAGACAACATTTACAGGATTAAATATAGACATGGAAGAAACATGTAACAAGATTAATTCGAGGGATGCAACATTTGGATCATCCATGTGAAAGGAAAGCGAACCAGTAAAGCTACTTTAGCTGAACCAGTGCATGCTTGACAAGTGTCGCAAGAAGAAGGCATCAAGGACCATGACTCACCAATTTTGACCACTTAATTATACACATATCAGCATACTTATCTATTTATCCAAAACAAAAGAAAAAGAAAAGAAGAAAAGAAAAGAGAAGAACTCTTCCCCCCATTTTCGGCTCAGCTTGCTCAAGGGGGAGAGAAAAATTCATAACTCCATTTCTATCCATCCTTAAATCATCAACTTTTAACCATAGCTTCTCTACTCCATGGGTAACATTCGTCCAAAATTTCATGGCCAACAAAGGAGTGTAGCCTAGCCAAATCGCTTCCCCAAGTTGGAGAATCCAAACTGTCCAGTTTCTGTCCAGCGGGAAGATGGGACTCAAAACCCTAGCTAGGAAGCTTTAAATTTGGTAATATATAGCTCAAAAAAACTCTTATGAAGAGTACAAGGTCTGGTAAAAAGTTTAGCACCAAACTCTTGTTTTTCGATTTTATATGGATTTTACAAAGTGATGATGAATAGTAACTCCGAAAGTTGTTAACTTGTTTTCTTGATTGGATTTTAAGGTTTAAGCTTTGTAAGGAGTATATAAGGCTGGTTTAGTGGTTGTGGCCACTGGTTAGTGTTGGTAGAGCATCAAGGAAGGTATACCACTCATCCACCCTTTGATTTATGTTGAGATTTAAGTTAAGTTTCTAGTAATGTTTAAGAATGAGCATGTTTATGGAGTTTGGAGTATGTATGGTTAATTCTTGATGGATACTTGTTGTTGGTTGATGTTGGTGATATGTGCTTGAGGTATATAAACTGGTTATGTTGTAAAAATGGTTGTGTTGTTGAATTGATTTGGTTTTAAGAGGTTTTGACATAACAAAAACCGGGAAACGTTACGATTATAGCCGTCGTAATGCCCACTTGATTTAAGGCTGTTTTGAGCAAGAATTACAAACTGGTCTTGGATTATTTTTGAACAACACTGACCATGAACATGTAGGTCTTGTTTTAAGATTTGTTTTGGTATAAAGATCATGTCTATACGAATTACAGTTTATGAGATATGACCATTTTAGTGAAAGTGGTTCAAGGAATGAGATTGCAGAAATGTACAAACTTTGTGGCTATGTTTGAGACCCTTAAGAGTTGTTTTAAAATATGAAATTTTGTATTAAAGTGTCAAGGTCAGTTACGAAGGTTTGTACGAAGGTTTCGAGTCCAAAAGATTATTTTTCGATTTTATAAAAATGTTGTAGCCGAGGTCGCGCAAGTGAAAACCACTAAGAACATGACTTAGAAACCAATGTTGTAAATGGTTAAGTATAACTTGTATTCGAGGATCGATTTCGGACTAAACCTACGACTTAAGTAATTGTCGACTAAACGTGGACTTAGTATGAGCCTATAACGAGCTAGTAATTCCTTGGTTGTGTTTCGCTTACGTGTTTAAGCATTGAGTACAAGTGGATTATCCAGGGGATTAATCGTGCGTTTGCTTTGACTTTGTCTAGATTGTCCGGCATCGTCGCGAACCCCTATCACTTCTCGAGCATCAGGCAAGTTTACTAAATCTTACTCTATTATTCAGAATATGTATAGTTTCCAATGTTCAATACTTGTGTTTTCCCAATTTATATATCAAATCTTTGTTGCAAGTATTGTGGCAAGTTTTCTAAATCTATACTTTGAAGTATTGATTATATATTACTGCTTTTGTCATGTGTGGAGTTATACAGTTTTGCGATACATGTTATATATTGTATAAAATAGAGTTTGATTTTGGTTTATATATGAGTTTTGAGATAAAGTAGTTATAAACCGGTGTACCTTGTAGCTCTATAGATAAGAGCAGGTTTATTGTTTCGACTCTAGACCGGGAGTCGATATTTTTGTCATATAGATAGTCGTGGAAACCCGGAGGGATTCCAGCGGCAGAGTACTATTCATCTTGAGGAATATTATTATTAAACATTATTTATGTTCCAGAAAGTATTTATTACTTGGAAATGATTTGATTATGGGCTTCTAAGCTAGATATGGGATATTAGTTAGAAGCCAGGTTTTTATAAAGGCCCTAGGTTAAGGGCGTATGATATTTCTTTAGATTAGAAGTAATTATATTATGTTGTATATAATAAAGGTTATTTTCCGATAAAGATATCGGGTAACTGTTATTCGAAGGTTAATTATTTTATTTAAGGAATATTATTTATGAATATTCATTTGAGGATTATTGACTTACAGAATATTATATTCATTTGAGGATATTAACTTTAAGAATATTATCGTACATATTCATCTGGGGATTTTGTAATGAATAGTATATTTGAATATTCATTTAAAAGTTATTTAATTGTTTAATGAATATTACCTTTGAATATTCATTCGAGGATTGATTATTTATTTAATGAATATTACTTTTGAATATTCATTTGAGACTTAATTATTTAATGAATATTATTTTCGAATATTCATTTGAAATTTATTAATTAAGGAATATTATTTTAAATATTCATTTAATCCTAATTTATTTAATGAATATTATCTTTGAATATTCATTTAATCTTTATTTACTTAATGAATATTATTTTCGAATATTCATTTGAAGGTTACTTATTTAATAAAGATTATTAATTATTTTCAAATCAAAAAGAGGTTCCCAAAACAATGTTTTTCCATTTAAATCTGTCTTTTAAATGGGATTTAAATGCTCGCTCAACTATCAAAAATATGGGAAACCTGATTTAAGTGACTGCTACTCTTTTTAAACTCTCAACTCAAAACTGTCAGGGGACAGATATTTTCTCAAAGCTATGTAATTGCTGCAAGTCAAATATTGTGTTACCACCTCAACGATCGAGGGGTAAATTCCTGGAACAAGTCGATATCCATTAACAAGCAATATCTTGGGAGATATTGGAGAATCTTCCTTTCCAACCTAGATATAACTACTTAGTGGAGTCGTATCAACAAGTGTTACACTTGGGGAAAGGAGGACGATCTTTACGTTTCAGAGTCATGGATTTCATCTGAACTAGGAGTGGTGTAAGTGGTCAAGTTGCGTGGGCCCATCCAACTTTTATTGCCCCAAATGGGCCGGGAGATCCAGAAAGGCAGTAGACAATGTCAGGCTGTCGTGATTCTTCCATCTACATGTAGAAAACTATTTGAGCGGTGCGACCTGCTACTGATCATAGCAAGGTTAGGCACAGCGGACGCGGTAGCAACTCCAGTATTAGTTCATCATCCAATTTGGATATTCCTGCAACATGCATTGGGATAAAGAACCAATCATGTTGGCAGGGGGTCGAAAAGTGTTTGGAAATGAAGTGACAATAAATCCATATAACTTCATCTTTTATATCATATGACTCTGTGGATACCTTACATAACAGGAGTTATGGTAAGGGAGTTGTTTATACTGAATCACCTTATAACTTCATCTTCTAAGTTATATGTTGATATTCTGCTTACATGGCAGATATTTTTCGGAAAGGTTATATTTGGTTTACTTTGAAACCTTATCTTTTATACTAGAACTTTGTTCATAATATAGCACAAGTTTGCAGAAATATTATGAAAATGATATTTGAAGTACAATAATGGTACTGTTTTTGGGAATACATTCCGATCAGGAAATAATTTCAGTATCGAGATATTTTGACAAATTATTGTCTTATACCCTCTTATTTCTGAATTGAATTAAAGGCAGGATTATGCCATACTTTTATTACCTTGCTGAGCTATCGCTCACTCTTGCTATTGTTTTATCTATATTATATAGCAGCGAAGCAGGATGCCAATGGGATGACACATACCCCGCAAGGCGTTTCCATAAACAGTTTCTAGCAGTGATCCCGAAGAGTAGTACGAACAAATCGAATCAGGCTACGGCTTTTGGCATTCAACTTATGTATAGACATGAATGGTATTACAGGATTGTAAGCATCAGAAGGCTAAGTTGGTAATGTAACAATACATAGAAAATTGTATCAATAACAGATTCAAAAGACATTTGGGTATTGTAATAAAAATTATTTATTCCGCAGCTGTTGTATTGTGTCGTTTCTGAGACTCTAACCTGTGTGTGTGTGTGTGTGAGAGACATGTATTGTGGGGTCATGAGCAGGTGAATTATGAATGGTGTGAGTGATACAGGTAAGGCAAGGAGTACATGGATCGTGACAACCCTAAATCCCCGACCCCGGATTTGGGGCTGTTACAGAAATGGTATCAGAGCATTAGGTTACAGTCCTCAGAAATGATAGGAGATCGAGTCTTACAATACCCTTAATAATGATAAGAACATCTAGAGCTCAAATTGAGTTCGTAGTCGGGTTAGAGGACATGACCCTGACTGTTTAAGATGAAGCCCGAGAGGGGACTTCTTTTGGAAACCGTACTTAGGACTCCATGGTTAGTCACCTCGATTCGTATGAGTTATAGATGGATGGGATTCTGAGATACCAGATCCCGAGGCCTTCGAGTAGGCATTTGATGATGCGCTCCTAGAAATGGACGGAGACCCGATAAAGGAAGATCCATAGGAGGATCTAGAGGAAGACCCCATGGTGGGTCAAGGGAAGAATCTTGTAGAAAATGTGCCGATTGATAAAGATGTGGTGTGTTACTTGAGGTCTAATGATAAGACCGGACGAACCTTCAAGGGATAAATAAGTGACGAGACGAGAGTTTAAGGATCGTTCATGATTCATCAAGAGGTATGACAAAGAAAATGGAGTAGAGTCTCCAAGGCAGAAGAGGTAGAGGCAGTATAGCCAGTATCAGTAGATTGATTCGACTTGAACGAAACCTGTTACTCGTAGTAAGTTATAGTTGCCCATAAGGAGGCAGCATATGTAAGAACCAAGGTGTTCAGATTTTCACAAACGATTAAGGGTACTTAGTTGCCTAAGATTAGTGAAAGGAATTGCTTTGGCTATGAGGTTTCAATCCCCCACGACCAGCGATTCCACTGGAAAGAGTGTCTATTACATCATTGAGGGATTTTATTATCCCAAGGAAACTTTTGGGTATATGCAAATGTTATTGTAAGACAAGCACGCTAAGGCGGAATCGAGAACGAGATTTATCACCCTCAGGAAACCAGGAAGGAATTATGAGGATAGAACAGAAAGGTCGGAAATCAGATCTGAGCATTATTAGTAGGTAATAGATTGATCAAATTTCCCCGATTTTGGAAAGGAATTCAGCAAAGTTTGGCAAACCTTGTCTTTCTGATTACCAGAGGATGTCACCAAAGAGAGTGGAAATTAGAGCGAACCCTGTGGATTGGATAAGATAGCCGTCATATGGGTTGGTGGACAGACCCAGATTGCTATAATTGATTGTAGAGATAAAAAGATGAAGTTGAGATTGGACGGTAAAGGCGAAATATATTTAAGGACCAAGACGGACTGAGAAGTTCCGGGATTGACTTAAATGAAAAGGCTATTGTGCCAAAAGTGTTAAGCTTATGGAGCACACGGGATTGATATGGGAGAAGGAATATTGGGTATAAGGATGATTGAAATAGAGACCGGATTTAAGCTTGTAGTTTCTAACGATCTTCCGAAGTACCGCCCAGTCGACATGTGGAATTGTCATTGCTACGGGCAACAACGGTATCGAAGTCTTCTTATAGAACAGAACGCTTACTTGAGATGTTTGCGCCTAGTCGAATAGAATTCCCTGCGATTGCAAAGGTCGATGGTTGAATCCTTAGCGACTATTATGAGTCGGCAATAACGTAAGTATCGAGCACCTTAGGGTGTGCATGGAGAAGAAAAGCTTTGGAATTGAACGATTATCCATTAGAGGAGCCGACGTAAAAGGCATCCGTAGAGACCTTGGTAGTACCCTCCCCATTTGCAAATTATGTGGGGTACCTCCCCAATCTATGATCTATCTTGACCTCTCTCCAGGAAAGAATTCTGATAAAGGGTATATTCCCTCTTCGAAGTTGTTTTATAACCCTTGTGCTAAACCATATTCAGTTTCACTTGTGCCAGAGGCTGTCACAATGCCTACTTTCAGGTTTTCGAAGCCCTGTCAAGTAATGTTATTTAAGCTTTTACTTTTCTTCAAATAATGAATGACCCTATGGTGATACCTCACCACTTGCTTGTTAAGTACCAGTATCTTTCTGGTTATTCTTTTCTTTGGAAACCGCACCTTTGGAATCTGTTCAATTTTAATCCAAGGTGTTCCTTTGAGAAATATTGTCGAAAGGCGATAATCATTAAATTGATCTCGAATTGCTTTCATACTTTTCAACTTCCACTGAGACGAACAACCCTATATTTATAGGGGCTACAAGGACTATCTGTCTGTGTGATAGAAGTCTGATGGGACGCCATCACTTGTAAGTTGTGAAATACAAGAAGGCTAATTACCTTTAGTAATGTCTCAACCGAGGCACACAACGTTGAGTTCTTATGATCATGTTGATCTCTCGGTAAATTCTTTTACCTCCGATAAGGTTACCTTAAAACTCATAACCTTATGATCACAACTGTGTGACTTTTTCCTTGATATGGGAGCTGTCTTTTCAAGGCCCCATGATTTTTGTTATCCTCATTGAATTCTAAGGGGAGGCCAACCAGGTCAAATAAGTCAAAATTCGCTGATAGGAATTAGATTCGCAACGAAATCGCTTATGACAGGAGCGAATCCCTAGACGAATAGAATGTTAGTGACATATCAATGAAATTGGTTTATTCTCCCAAGGATATTATGATAATGGAAAGCGTGTTAATCGATATATGTGAAAGGAATAGCGATGTGCCGTGAACTCCAGTGACAACGGTGTTAGATAGATGCCCTATAGTGGAATTGAGATTTTGGAGGAGTTGTTTACGAATGGACACTACCTTTAGGTTAGAAAGATAAGTACTGACGATGGAGTCAGAGGGAGCTGGTATTGTGACTTGGGAGAGGTGCAGCGTGTGTTGTTTTAGAGGAATAATTTTCGGAAATATATGGAGACCCGGATGAAAATGAAAGTTAAAGAGTTAAAACAAGAAACCATGACTATGACCGAGTATGAGGTCAAGTTTTCTGAATTATTGAGGTTTGTTCCGGAGTTGTGAACACAAAAGAAAAGAAAGCCAATAGGTTTCAACCAGGGCTACCTCCAACAAGCAGCCCACTGTCAGGACCTTTAAATAGCAGGTACCCTTCTATACTGTTTAGACAGAGCTAATGTATCGTTGTATATCAAGAAGTTGCATGACAATTAAACCTTAAGGCCGAGCTACTAAGGGAATAATTACAAGTAGAAACAGTCAATCGAGGGATTTTCCCATAAGACTGGTACATCCAAGTTGTGAACTAGAAATATGAGGTCGACACTTTTGATAGACCTGATCCCTTTCAAGTTGGGAGAAGTTGATATTATAATAAGGATGGGTTGGTTGGCACCCAATGGAGCCCAGACTGATTGTAAGGGAGAGAGAGTAATAATTAAAAGATGGAGGCAGATTTAGAGATTCTTGAATATAGTTCAGACTAAGAAACTATTACGTCAGAAATACGAGGCTTAATTAGCTCTTATGGTGGACGCCAAGAAAAGAGATACCAAGTATAAAGGGAACTACAATGGTTTTGGGAGATTGTACAAGGTTTTAATGAGCTACCAGATATCGATTTGGATGACATGAGAATGAATACCGAGTATTCAGAGTATAATGGGAATGAAAGGGTTAGTGACTCAGTTACAAGAGTTGTTGTATAAGGGTATGATAAGACCCAGCGTACCGCCATGGAGAGCCCGGTGTTGTTGTAAGAGAGAAGGATGTTAGCACAAGATTATGTATCGAACCTCGAGAGTTGTATGAGTTCGACATGGAGAATAGGTACCCTTGTAAATGATTATTTGATCAGCGGAAGAACGCTGTGTATTTCCAATTTATTTAAGAACTGGGTATCACCAGTTGGAAGTTAAATCCGAGGATATACCCAAGACTGCGATTCGTACTTGGAATAGACACTTCGAGTTTTCAGCGAGGTTATTTTGGGTTGACTAATGCACCCACAAATTTTATGGAATGTGATGAAGTGGCTTTGAGTTATCCGTGATAGTAGATAACATGAGATGGAGAAATGGCTAGAATTGACCTAGGATTATGACTGTGAGATACACTACCATCCAGGGAAGGCCAATGTGGTGGCCGATACCCTTAATTAAAATGAGACAGAGATGGATTCCGAATGATCGGGAATTAAAGGATGAGATTTTACACAAAACCCAAGTTAGTCCAACAAACTAGAAAGACAAAAGATTTCGCCAACAAGCGGCTAGTGATAACCAAGACAGACAGAGAAAGTATGCGGACTAAGCCCGCGAGTATAGAGATAGTACTGCTATTGATAAGCTAAATGGCATGTTGATGAATGACAAACAAGTTTATGCTGGTGTATTTCTGTACAAACAAGATAGAGAGTATGAGGTTAGAGATTCGTGATGCTAAAGGTATCTCCATGGAAAGAATTAATGAGATTTGAAAAGAAAGGGAAGTTGAGCCCGAGATTCATTGGGCCATCTGAGATTTTAAACCACGTCAGGAAGGTGGCCTACAAGCCAGCCTTACCCCCCAAAAACTTGTAGAATGGTCATAACAGGGTTCATGTGTCAATGCTACGTCAGTATACTATAGATGCCCGGCATATGTAGAGTACGAGCAGGTAGGTATACAACCTGGTCTGACTTACAAAGAACAACCTGTGGAAATCACGGATAGAAAAGAGCAAGTGCTAAGTGACGAGGTTGACAAGCTAATGAGAGGTTTGTGGAAAATCAAGAGGTGGAAGAATCCACCTGGGAGTTAGAAAGTGCAATGGAAGAGAAGTACCCCAGTTACTCCTAAGTTGATTCCGGGACGGAATCCTTTTAAGGAGGGGAGACTGTAATAACCCGGATTTTTGGTAAAATTTAAAACTTTTCTTATTATGATTAAGTGCAGCAGTAAATAGTGATATTGGTGGATGAATAGTGATTTTGAGGATTAAGAAAAAATTTCATGCCACCTATGTACGAGACGTAGTGTGGATATTCCGAAGTCATATTAGTGATCTACAGAGTAAATAAGTGAATGCAAAGACGATCAGAATTCAGAAATTCCAAATTTTATTTTGGTATAGTATTTGACCGGGCAGTGAATTATATATTATTATATTCAAGAAATGAGATATTAAAATTGAGGATTTGAGGATTTAATATTTTGGAATTTTATTATTTTATTAAAGTCGATTTAAGGGTTCGATTGTTGGAATGAATAGTGAATAGTTACCATTCACTGCGAGAATCGCGTAGAGTTGTATTCGCTCTTTAGGGAATATTTCGAATCGTTTCAAGAGGAACAAGACAACATTTACAGGATTAAATATAGACATGGAAGAAACATGTAACAAGATTAATTCGAGGGATGCAACATTTGGATCATCCATGTGAAAGGAAAGCGAACCAGTAAAGCTACTTTAGCTGAACCAGTGCATGCTTGACAAGTGTCGCAAGAAGAAGGCATCAAGGACCATGACTCACCAATTTTGACCACTTAATTATACACATATCAGCATACTTATCTATTTATCCAAAACAAAAGAAAAAGAAAAGAAGAAAAGAAAAGAGAAGAACTCTTCCCCCCATTTTCGGCTCAGCTTGCTCAAGGGAGAGAGAAAAATTCATAACTCCATTTATATCCATCCTTAAATCATCAACTTTTAACCATAGCTTCTCTACTCCATGGGTAACATTCGTCCAAAATTTCATGGCCAACAAAGGAGTGTAGCCTAGCCAAATCGCTTCCCCAAGTTGGAGAATCCAAACTGTCCAGTTTCTGTCCAGCGGGAAGATGGGACTCAAAACCCTAGCTAGGAAGCTTTAAATTTGGTAATATATAGCTCAAAAAAACTCTTATGAAGAGTACAAGGTCTGGTAAAAAGCTTAGCACCAAACTCTTGTTTTTCGATTTTATATGGATTTTACAAAGTGATGATGAATAGTAACTCCGAAAGTTGTTAACTTGTTTTCTTGATTGGATTTTAAGGTTTAAGCTTTGTAAGGAGTATATAAGGCTGGTTTAGTGGTTGTGGCCACTGGTTAGTGTTGGTAGAGCATCAAGGAAGGTATACCACTCATCCACCCTTTGATTTATGTTGAGATTTAAGTTAAGTTTCTAGTAATGTTTAAGAATGAGCATGTTTATGGAGTTTGGAGTATGTATGGTTAATTCTTGATGGATACTTGTTGTTGGTTGATGTTGGTGATATGTGCTTGAGGTATATAAACTGGTTATGTTGTAAAAATGGTTGTGTTGTTGAATTGATTTGGTTTTAAGAGGTTTTGACATAACAAAAACCGGGAAACGTTACGATTATAGCCGTCGTAATGCCCACTTGATTTAAGGCTGTTTTGAGCAAGAATTACAAACTGGTCTTGGATTATTTTTGAACAACACTGACCATGAACATGTAGGTCTTGTTTTAAGATTTGTTTTGGTATAAAGATCATGTCTATACGAATTACAGTTTATGAGATATGACCATTTTAGTGAAAGTGGTTCAAGGAATGAGATTGCAGAAATGTACAAACTTTGTGGCTATGTTTGAGACCCTTAAGAGTTGTTTTAAAATATGAAATTTTGTATTAAAGTGTCAAGGTCAGTTACGAAGGTTTCGAGTCCAAAAGATTATTTTTCGATTTTATAAAAATGTTGTAGCCGAGGTCGCGCAAGTGAAAACCACTAAGAACATGACTTAGAAACCAATGTTGTAAATGGTTAAGTATAACTTGTATTCGAGGATCGATTTCGGACTAAACCTACGACTTAAGTAATTGTCGACTAAACGTGGACTTAGTATGAGCCTATAACGAGCTAGTAATTCCTTGGTTGTGTTTCGCTTACGTGTTTAAGCATTGAGTACAAGTGGATTATCCAGGGGATTAATCGTGCGTTTGCTTTGACTTTGTCTAGATTGTCCGGTATCGTCGCGAACCCCTATCACTTCTCGAGCATCAGGCAAGTTTACTAAATCTTACTCTATTATTCAGAATATGTATAGTTTCCAATGTTCAATACTTGTGTATTCCCAATTTATATATCAAATCTTTGTTGCAAGTATTGTGGCAAGTTTTCTAAATCTATACTTTGAAGTATTGATTATATATTACTGCTTTTGTCATGTGTGGAGTTATACAGTTTTGCGATACATGTTATATATTGTATAAAATAGAGTTTGATTTTGGTTTATATATGAGTTTTGAGATAAAGTAGTTATAAACCGGTGTACGTTGTAGCTCTATAGATAAGAGCAGGTTTATTGTTTCGACTCTAGACCGGGAGTCGATATTTTTGTCATATAGATAGTCGTGGAAACCCGGAGGGATTCCAGCGGCAGAGTACTATTCATCTTGAGGAATATTATTGTTAAACATTATTTATGTTCCGGAAAGTATTTATTACTTGGAAATGATTTGATTATGGGCTTCTAAGCTAGATATGGGATATTAGTTAGAAGCCAGGTTTTTATAAAGGCCCTAGGTTAAGGGCGTATGATATTTCTTTAGATTAGAAGTAATTATATTATGTTGTATATAATAAAGGTTATTTTCCGATAAAGATATCGGGTAACTGTTATTCGAAGGTTAATTATTTTATTTAAGGAATATTATTTATGAATATTCATTTGAGGATTATTGACTTACAGAATATTATATTCATTTGAGGATATTAACTTTAAGAATATTATCGTACATATTCATCTGGGGATTTTGTAATGAATAGTATATTTGAATATTCATTTAAAAGTTATTTAATTGTTTAATGAATATTACCTTTGAATATTCATTCGAGGATTGATTATTTATTTAATGAATATTACTTTTGAATATTCATTTGAGACTTAATTATTTAATGAATATTATTTTCGAATATTCATTTGAAATTTATTAATTAAGGAATATTATTTTAAATATTCATTTAATCCTAATTTATTTAATGAATATTATCTTTGAATATTCATTTAATCTTTATTTACTTAATGAATATTATTTTCGAATATTCATTTGAAGGTTACTTATTTAATAAAGATTATTAATTATTTTCAAATCAAAAAGAGGTTCCCAAAACAATGTTTTTCCATTTAAATCTGTCTTTTAAATGGGATTTAAATGCTCGCTCAACTATCAAAAATATGGGAAACCTGATTTAAGTGACTGCCACTCTTTTTAAACTCTCAACTCAAAACTGTCAGGGGACAGATATTTTCTCAAAGCTATGTAATTGCTGCAAGTCAAATATTGTGTTACCACCTCAACGATCGAGGGGTAAATTCCTGGAACAAGTCGATATCCATTAACAAGCAATATCTTGGGAGATATTGGAGAATCTTCCTTTCCAACCTAGATATAACTACTTAGTGGAGTCGTATCAACAAGTGTTACACTTGGGGAAAGGAGGACGATCTTTACGTTTCAGAGTCATGGATTTCATCTGAACTAGGAGTGGTGTAAGTGGTCAAGTTGCGTGGGCCCATCCAACTTTTATTGCCCCAAATGGGCCGGGAGATCCAGAAAGGCAGTAGACAATGTCAGGCTGTCGTGATTCTTCCATCTACATGTAGAAAACTATTTGAGCGGTGCGACCTGCTACTGATCATAGCAAGGTTAGGCACAGCGGACGCGGTAGCAACTCCAGTATTAGTTCATCATCCAATTTGGATATTCCTGCAACATGCATTGGGATAAAGAACCAATCATGTTGGCAGGGGGTCGAAAAGTGTTTGGAAATGAAGTGACAATAAATCCATATAACTTCATCTTTTATATCATATGACTCTGTGGATACCTTACATAACAGGAGTTATGGTAAGGGAGTTGTTTATACTGAATCACCTTATAACTTCATCTTCTAAGTTATATGTTGATATTCTGCTTACATGGCAGATATTTTTCGGAAAGGTTATATTTGGTTTACTTTGAAACCTTATCTTTTATACTAGAACTTTGTTCATAATATAGCACAAGTTTGCAGAAATATTATGAAAATGATATT
Organism: Heracleum sosnowskyi; assembly: GCA_030848705.1. Lineage (NCBI taxonomy): Eukaryota > Viridiplantae > Streptophyta > Magnoliopsida > Apiales > Apiaceae > Heracleum > Heracleum sosnowskyi. Next base: position 70,821,959 of record CM061242.1, read on the forward strand.
TGAAGTACAATAATGGTACTGTTTTTGGGAATACATTCCGATCAGGAAATAATTTCAGTATCGAGATATTTTGACAAATTATTGTCTTATACCCTCTTATTTCTGAATTGAATTAAAGGCAGGATTATGCCATACTTTTATTACCTTGCTGAGCTATCGCTCACTCTTGCTATTGTTTTATCTATATTATATAGCAGCGAAGCAGGATGCCAATGGGATGACACATACCCCGCAAGGCGTTTCCATAAACAGTTTCTAGCAGTGATCCCGAAGAGTAGTACGAACAAATCGAATCAGGCTACGGCTTTTGGCATTCAACTTATGTATAGACATGAATGGTATTACAGGATTGTAAGCATCAGAAGGCTAAGTTGGTAATGTAACAATACATAGAAAATTGTATCAGTAACAGATTCAAAAGACATTTGGGTATTGTAATAAAAATTATTTATTCCGCAGCTGTTGTATTGTGTCGTTTCTGAGACTCTAACCTGTGTGTGTGTGTGTGTGTGTGAGACATGTATTGTGGGGTCATGAGCAGGTGAATTATGAATGGTGTGAGTGATACAGGTAAGGCAAGGAGTACATGGATCGTGACAACCCTAAATCCCCGACCCCGGATTTGGGGCTGTTACAACAATGGTTGGTCAAAGTAGTACCCTAGAGTTGACTTTTCATAGAGTTACTATTACGTGACTCGTACTCTAACACTTTTAATAAATCCGAAAACTCGTATTTAAATACGAGACCACTTCTAAAATCATCTTGAGTATTTTTAATATTTATCATAAAAGTTTTGATCTCAAAACAGGGGTTTAACTTGGTGAAATGTATTTTCAAACTTGGATGAGCTACGGAAAGTTACTATTCACATGCCTTTCTCTAAAACGCTCATATCTCCTTAACCGTTAATCGAAATGACACACCGTTTTCGCGTGCGCGATCTTGAGAAAGAATAGAACAAAATGTTTGAAAATGTTTTTCTCGTTCAGGGGATGAAAATCCCGAGAGCAGCAGTTTAAGGTAGTAGAGTGCAGAACCACTTACTCCTCGCGCAGCTTTGGTTCCGACATTTTTAAAAAATCGAAAAATTATCTTTTTAACACGAAACCTTCTAGGTTCCTTTCCTAACTGTCCATACTAATATCAATTTTAATATCCCGACCCAAGTCCATTTTTAAAGGGCTTGATCACAATTTCAAAGTTCATACAATGAACTACTTAGTTATCCGTAACCACTTTTACTAAAACGGACGTTTCTCTTAAACCGTAAATCGAAACGATACGATTCTTTCGCTAAAACAAACTAGGGAACAGAGGCTACATGATCATGGTCAGAAATCTCATGTTTATGCCCTTTAATGTAACTGTGGTCTCTGTCCAAACTACCTAAGTAAAATTCGACATGGTAACGGCGCTTAAATGCGATTCCCGTGTTTCTAAACACTCAATACAACCATCAATCCATAATCAACCAACCACCAATCAACCTCAAGATAATCACTACACTTTTCTGTCAAAACATGGTCATACCCTAGTTCATAAGTTTATCCACAAATCAACCATCAAACATGCTTAAAATCATGTATACATGCTTCATTCTAACATAGTTCTAATCAATCACTTATAACTACTAAATCAAAGCATAACCTCAACAAGAAAGAAGTTTTATACCTTCCTTGGATCTTAATATGGACTAACAATAGCTTGTATTCTCTCCTTTGATCCTTAATCATCCTTAACAAACCTTAAAACTCAAGAACAAAACAAAATATTTCATGAGTCACTATTCATGCCTCAACTTTGATCCAATCTTTAACCATGATACACTTCTTTGATGGCCATGAACTTTTGAACGTACCTTGGGTATATAGTGAGGGAGCTATGTTTCCAATTTGGTGATTTTAGGATGAGTAGAACTTGAGTTATGAATTTTGCTTTGCTCCTTGCTCATGCTGGGCAGAAAATCTGAGAAATGAGAGAATACTTGCTTTGCTTTGTTTTGTTTTGTTTTCCTTTATTTTCTTGTTTTTTTTGTTTTATTAGCTCTAATACTTGCTGATTAATTTGTGTGGTTTGTATCAAGACTTGTCACCAATGACAAGGCTCTTTTGAACTTGTGGTGGTGGTGAAAGTGGTGACAAAGTGGTGATTCACCACTTTGTCATCACTTGGTCATCATCTTGTCATGCTTATGTCACTCCTCTGCATCATGCTTATGTCATCATTTGTATCCTCAATCCTCTTATATATTGCACTTGATGATCTCATATAATACTCCTCTTTTGGTTAGGGTTAAATCCATAATTTGTTACGCTTTTGTTTCGCGATAGTTTCAAGTGGTTTTAAAAACGTTTCTCTGTACCAAAGCTAGGGGATACTTCCTTGATCCTTCCATTACCTTGGTTTAATATATGATCCTAGATTTCTTTCATTGGCTTAAGGTATGATCATGGATTTCTCATCCTACATACTTTCTCAAAACGATCAAATCAATTCTCCCTTGATTGTCCGATGAATAGTGATCAAAATTTAAAGTTGGAATCTCCTGATTCTGATCGCGTTACATTCTCTTATTTTCCTTATACATCAATAATATAACCTCGAAACATTCATTCCATGTCTTCTATACAGTGTGGTCTGAAAAATTTTCCATCAGCAAATTTACTATTCATCAACATTTTTTAATCAAGTCCAAAATTTGGGGTTATTACAGTCTCCCCTACTTAAAAGGATTCCGTCCCGGAATCTAAGAAAATAGCCGAGGTTACTCTTTCAATATAGAAATCTCCAGTTTCCAGGTTGACTCCTCAACCCTCTGGTTTCATTACAACACTTACTCATTTCGGTCCGTGATATCTACCAGACGCTTTATATAAGCCAATTCTGGTTGTACTCTTATACACCCCTTTTTTATCAACATCCGACTACTCTTGCAGTCGACGGTACAACGCTTACTATAACTTCGGTTCTCGAAATGTTTCTTCCGGTTGGTCCGTCGGTCTACGGATCCTACGTAGTGCTTGCACTCAAACTCGTTGCCAAACATGTTTGGAAAACTCCTCCCGAATCGGGAGTTCAAGCATTGGTTCTTATCTGACACGATGGTGACTGGAACTCCACGTCACCCAATTATCTCTTTCGCAAATCTTTGATTTAAGATCTCTTGCTAAAAACAAAATATGAGTAGACCCATTTGATCCATCAATTATAGCTCAATTGACATCATAGTCCGACTCGATTCTTGCTGATCCTATCACAGAATCCATTATAGTAAAATTACATTCCTAATCAGGAATCTCCACTAACTGTGATAGTCAACTAGGTCTTTGTTCTGCCATCATTTTCTGACATATCCAATATTTGTTTTTATAAATCGATAAATCCTTTTATTTATCCGTCCGACAATAACATTGCCTTAACTTTCTTTACCTTTTTGGTACTCTCCGCGTAGCTGTCTCTTTATGACAGATCTTTATTCCTTAATTTATTCAGGCTCAATCAGGACTTTTAAATAATCCTTGTTGCACTCTTAACTTCAAACTTCATCCTTTCAGTTCCTCTTATTAGTCTTTCTGAAAATTAGCATCCTTTATCTCTCGATCATTAGGAATCCCAACTTGGTAAAAATACCTTATGATTCCTCTATTATCTTTCTCAGTCTTTAATGCTTTCTCCAACATTGACTTCCTACCTTTACTCGTCATTCGCTCTTGACATAACTTGATTTCCTGCAGCAATTCCGGTTGCATTGCAATCTCAACTAGTCTCTCAATACCATTTCCGGTTATCTTAACTTCAATTTCCATTTTCTTAAATCCTTGGATTAACTTTATCCAACGATGTTATCATCTTAAATCTCTCAGACTAAGGGCATTGGCCACCACATTGGCCTTCCCTGGGTGGTAAAGGATCCCACCGTCATAATCCTTGATCAGCCTTAGCTACCTTTTCAATCCTCATGGTAAGTTCTTTCTGGGAAAGTGTATCTAATGCTCTTATGATTTGTATAAATCTCGCACTTCTTTCCATACAATTAGTGCCTCCAAAACTTTAAAGCGAAAACTATCGCTGCCCATTCTAATTCAAGCGTAGGGTATCTAAATTCATATTCCTTTAATTGCCTGGATACATACGTAATTACCTTTCCGTGCTGTATAAGCACACACCCTACTTCTTTATGCGATGTGTCGCTATAGATCATACAATCTCCCTTCCCGTCTGGCAGTACCAGCACATGACAGTGACTAGTCTCTTCTTTAATTCCCGGAAACTTTTCTCACATTTCTCGATCCATTCAACTTTTCAGTCTTTCGAGTAAGTCGGGTCAGTGGGGCTGCCATTCCAGCAAAATCTTGTACAACCTCTGATAATACTCGGCTAAGCCTACAAAACTTCTCACCTCAGTTGGTGTGGTTGGTATTTCCCAATTCGAAACAGCTTTTATCTTAGCGGGGTCAGCCAGCACCTCTTCACTGTTGACCATATGTCCTAAAATTGTACTTCCCTTAGCCAAAGCTTACACTTTGAGAACTTGACATATGACTTTTCTCTTCTCAGTGTCTCTAACACTATCCTCAAACGTTCTGCGTGTTCTTCCTTGGTCTTTGAGGTAAACCAAAATATTGTCGATGTCACTATGACACACTTATCCAAATACTTCTTGAAAAGTTTATTCAGCACGTCCATGAAAGCTGCAAGGGCATTCGTCAGCCCAAACGAAATTACTAAAAACTCGTAGTGTCCATTCTTGGTGCGAAACACAGTCTTGGTTACGTCCTCAGGTTTAATATTCAAATGGTGGTATCCAGTTCTCAAATCAATCTTCGAGAATTTAACTGCATCGTGCAGCCGATCGATCAAATCACCGATCCTTGGCAGGGGTATTCATTCTTATCAATTAGCCTATTCAGCTTTCGATACTCTATGCACAGCCTCATGCTGCCGTCCTTTTTCTTCACAATAACACGGGTGCATCCCACGGTGACGCAATTGGTCTTATCATTCCTTTCCCTAACAATTCTTACAATTGAGCGACTAATTTCTTCATCTCGACTGGAGCTAGTCGGTACGGGGCCTTCGAAACTGGCGCCGTTCTTGGAGCTAATTCTATAGCAGACTTTATTTCTCTATCGGGTGGTAATCCTGGGAGATCTTCTGGAAATACATCCTCGAATTCGTTGACAACAGGTATATTATGTACACTGGGTACTTCCCGTTTCGTATCCATCACAGTCGCTAAACAAATTTCACATCCTTCGAGATCAATCGTTCCCTCGTCCGACAATCTGAATTATTACCTTCTTTCTATCACAATCGTTTCATTAACCAAGGTAACATAATCAGTCGTTTCGAACACTCCGTTATTCTGAATTCGCATCATGCGAAACAAACCTTGGCAATTTCCGTAATCCTCGATTCATAACTTATCGTACTCATTCGTTTTAGCTCTCAGCTTCAACACTCTACTTTTCCAAATACTAAGGAAAATACTTGCATGGCACCAAGAATACTTCAAGCAACAGAATGCTTTATATATATAAAAAAAAAACTTTGTAAAAATTCTCGCTGAGGGGGCGACCTGGTTAGGTCTCAATAAAATTATCGTTTGAAAATCTTCCCACCATACTTCACTGCATACAAATGCATCGTGAATTCACTTATATAAATTTGACCGAAAGTTGAACTTAGTGATACAATAACTAGTTCATTTCAATAAACATTAACAACTAGCTGAACAAAATTTGCTAGTTCGATTAGTTTGGGATGCAGCATCTAGCTAGGATGATTAGCTCGATTTTCATCATATCATTAAAATTTCAACTAGTTAGAACAACTAACTAGTCACTCATTATGGCACATGCAATTAGCCATTTTCAATCTACTAGTACAAAATCTCGACATCGTAGCCGAAGAAAGAAAGAAAACAAAATTTTGACTACTCGGATAATGAATTGAAAAGAAGAGTAATTAAGTTTGGGACGAACATGGTAATTATAACCCTTGAATAGAATATAAGGTCTGAATAGAAAGTTCTTGGTATCGGAACAATCGATAACCTCCCATCAAACATTCCTCATCAGTGAAACGGTCCACCCAAGGTGTCTCCGTACATAAACTTTGTCAAATTCTCCGATAGAATTGAATTCGGAATATCAATATCAAATTGATATCCTTTCTACGATTTCAACGTCTGATGTGCAAATCTCTCCTTAATAGAAGAAAAGAATTCACGAGTAGTCTCTGAAATAAACATCATCTATGTTTTAAACACATAGCTAGATATTTATGAACTCGACTGAGGAGTCCAAATATGAAGAAATAAGATGAATACTTAACAATAGTTGGTTGCATCCCAAGTTTAAGTAGGAAATTAGAAAGGTTACCTGACATGAACTATTCAAGGTAACACGGACATGAATGGTTTTAGATTGAGTAGTGCACCAGCAAGTAGATACCAAAAGTCAATGGTCATCATAGTTTCTAACATCACCCGTACGAGGATGATCTTATCTTTCTACCTTCATGGCTTAGGGTACTAACCAACGGTACCTCAAAATCGTACAAGTCCTTAGACAGGTTGGGAGTTCGAACATATTTGTCATTCCACGATAATCGTCCAGAGATTGGGCCTCCTACGGCCGCATCAACACATCCTCAAAAGATGAAGGTCGATTAACGTATGTGTAATTTCTTATCACCAAACGTATCGAACGAATCCAACCCCAGGCCACCATAGGTCTCATCCCTCGTAGGTCCTGAGATTGTCGCATTGCTTGTCGCAACCATACGTGTCTTCATTAGAATCACGCTATCCATTCTTCATGTCTTTGATTTCTGAGTTGAGACATCATGGCCTATCGTACGAAATATACTCGCGATGCGATTTAGCGCGTTCGTCTCACGATAACGTTCTGGTACTATATGTACGCAAAAGTCTTCCTCTTAGGTAACAAAATACCCATCGACGGAAAAGACACCAACTCTGGTGGAATCGTTGTTCCCAAGGTTTAGACCTCATACGCAAGATAATGCCTTAATTAGTCCACGCAATTTAGTAATTCGGATCGCGTAAAGGAATGTAAACGTCTCAATCTTCACATATGCTGCCTTCTCGTGGCAAACTACGATGAACTACAAACACTTAGGTTCTTACTAAGTCAAGTTATCCATTGGTATTGGCCATTCTGACCTTACCTCAGCTGCGACCGAGACTCTGCTCCGCGTCTTATCTTAATCCATTGATAATCCGTGTACAATTCTAAATGTCCTTCTCATCATTATGATGATCTTCAATAGTCCTATCGGTCCTCCGATAAGTTCTCAACTAAACTCTTTAATCTTAACATCCTCGATGGCACTACCTCCGGTAGTCCACTTAACGAACTCTATATGAGTCCTCACGTCATTCTCTCACGTATACTCTTAACACTCTCATATCCAAGTTTATAACTTAACGCTCTGATACCATTTCTGTAACACCCCCAGATCCGGGGTCAGGAATCTGGGTTGTCACGCTCCATCAATTATATAATACCTGCATTACTTACAACATTCTAATAATATAACTCCAAAAGACCCCAATCACTTACGCACACACACAAGTTATAGCCTTGTAAATGAGCAACAATAAGTAACATTTGTTATTACAAATCAAATGTACTATCCAGGATCTCATCTATCATTTACAACCTCTACCTGAAGTTAAAATAATAGACCTCACAATTCTATACAAGGTTTAATAATACAAACCTATTCGAAAACAATTCTTACTAACTCAGTCTACAGCTGTTCTGCTAAATCTGACAGTATCCATCTTGCTGAACTAACTCAAGGGTGGTCTCTCCATTCCCTTGCTCTCGTAACACGAGGTGAATCGGCAATGTTTTCTTCATGCTGAAAGATTTAATAGAGAAAGAATGAGCTAATAGTGCTCAGCAAGAAATCTATCCCAGTTTAAATCTTTAAACCTTTTAGGAAGATAATCCATATGGGATCCATGTTTAAAACTACTAGGGTTTATCCCCAAAATAGTATATCGTTAAAAATACTGTATGATTTATTATCATACTGAAATACTTTTCGTAAATCCTTTTAGGGATCCTTGGTATCAAGATGATAAACCAAGTCTCAAAACATCTCTTTTTAAAATAGATATTAATATTGGAATCAAGGCTTAAACCCATCCATTGATTCAAAATACTATACAATTCAATATACTGTATATCTTAAATGACTTCTCAACATATATACATGCATATCTATTTAGATATCTCATACTGTTCAAAATACTGTAAAATATCAGTAATGAACACCTTTTTGAAGCGATTGGGTTGTGATATATAAAAGAAGCAAGAATGAGCACTATAGCTCGACAATAATATATATCAACCTAATCATATATGTGGGCTGATATCATAGCTGAAAGCTTTTAAAACCTCATTCGTATATAGAATGATATATTGAATACTCTTTTCGTCAGAACATGCAATGTAGTTCAAATACTATACACGGAACATCATTGTTCAATTTCTGTCACATTATCGGTAACTCAGCACCTAGGCTTTCGTTACAATGTGCAGCACAATTCCAAGTGGAAGAAGGGGATATACTGGAATACACGATACACGGTGATCAGCCATTATATCGCAACTTAACTTTTCTACTAGTAGAAGGACGACTTCCTATTCGGTTATCACCCTGGCCGCATTTGGGCCCTTCATGCTATACTGGCACCTATTTCATTGCCGAACATGGAGTCATACTATACTGGCACCTATTTCATTGCCGAGCATGACTTCGTACTATACTGGCACCTGTTTCATTGCCGAGCACGAGTTAATTCCAGTCCCCGGATGAAAATCAACGTCACGGGAAATGGAAGTTAATCCTGTTTTCCCCAAGTACAATTATTTGTCAAAAACTTTGTAACCGTTCAGAATTCCTTACTCCAGAGTAATTGAAAGGAGTAAGTCAAAGTGTGGGTTGACATTAGTCAACGAAACTACCGATGATTACTACGTATTTTGAAATCATGACCAGGGAGTTTATTGAAATTTCATAGTTTAGCAAGTTTGAAATACTTTATTTGAATGGGGGAGCCATCCCCAGTTATAGTTATTCTAGAGGAACATTGGAAGTAAAACTCTGTCCTCGACTTCTTGAACTAGATTCCCAAATTTTCGATGAGTTAGAAAACACTATTCGCATTTAATTACCTTTAAATATCTTAAGAATATAGTTGGGAATCTCTATTTTAATACCTTTTCTGAAAATCAAAAATTTATATTTTGTGTAAATAATAGAACCTTTAATCATATAATAAGGTTCTATGATTTTTAAATCATATTTGGAATATTTAATAAATACCCAAATAATAATATTAAATTATTATTCAATATAAAACCACTTAAGTGAATATTCAAAATAATATTCACTTAATTAAATAATATTCAAATAATATTTATTATAATAATATTTAAATATCTCACCTTAAATATCCCATAATATTGGAATATTTAATAAATCTTTAAAATATAACTGTCCCTGGAACCTTCCAGCTTCTGACAGTAGGATCAAAACAAAATAATACTTTAACTCCCGGTCTAAGTTTTAAAATTATCGTACAAGTACTCTATACTTAGAGTCTTTATAAAACCTCGGTTTATATCTAATGTAATCATAGCATATAAACCATCCATCTTACGAAAGCTTTTACCAAAAACGTACATCAATACATAGTCCTTTTAACGATTTAAAACAGTATATATCACAACAACATCTTATATCAGATGTAGGGTTGGAAAACTAGCATGCATCTATCATATGCATATTTTTCATCTCAACAATGTTAATACCATCACATCTATATACGACGTGAGGTTTGAAAGCATGCATAATATCGTATGCATATATTACATTTGAAAGCATGCATCTATCATATGCATATTATCATAATATTGTACTTTAAAACATAGCATGGAATAAGAAAACTTGCCTTGAGTCCTTGGTATTAGGGGTTCGAGTCTTGTCGCAAATCTATAAACAAAGAAATACTCGATCAGTCCCCTAACGTAATCATTCGCTCATAACACTCATTTAAAGTCAACTATATGTTAAACACATCATGTAGTCACGTTATTCCTCAACAAGGTTCGTGTTTTAATCGACTCGAAATAATCCTTTATCTTAGTCACAATGGTTGGTCAAAGTAGTACCCTAGAGTTGACTTTTCATAGAGTTACTATTACGCGACTCGTACTCTAACACTTTTAATAAATCCGAAAACTCGTATTTAAATATGAGACTACTTCTAAAATCATCTTGAGTATTTTTAATATTTATCATAAAAGTTTTGATCTCAAAACAGGGGTTTAACTTGGTGAAATGTATTTTCGAACTTGGATGAGCTACGGAAAGTTACTATTCGCACGCCTTTCTCTAAAACGCTCATATCTCCTTAACCGTTAATCGAAATGACACACCGTTTTCGCGTGCGCGATCTTGAGAAAGAATAGAACAAAATGTTTGAAAATGTTTTTCTGGTTCAGGGGATGAAAATCCCGAGAGCGGCAGTTTAAGGTAGTAGAGTGCAGAACCACATACTCCTCGCGCAGCTTTGGTTCCGACATTTTTATAAAATCGAAAAATTATCTTTTTAACACGAAACCTTCTAGGTTCCTTTCCTTACTGTCCATACTAATATCAATTTTAATATCCCGACCCAAGTCCATTTTTAAAGGGCTTGATCACAATCTCAAAGTTCATACAATGAACTACTTAGTTATCCGTAACCTCTTTTACTAAAACGGACGTTTCTCTTAAACCGTAAATCGAAACGATACGATTCTTTCGCTAAAACAAACTAGGGAACAGAGGCTACATGATCATGGTCAGAAATCTCATGTTTATGCCCTTTAATGTAACTGTGGTCTCTGTCCAAACTACCTAAGTAAAATTCGACATGGTAACGGCGCTTAAATGCGATTCCCGTGTTTCTAAACACTCAATACAACCATCAATCCATAATCAACCAACCACCAATCAACCTCAAGCTAATCAATACACTTTTCTGTCAAAACATGGTCATACCCTAGTTCATAAGTTTATCCACAAATCAACCATCAAACATGCTTAAAATCATGTATACATGCTTCATTCTAACATAGTTCTAATCAATCACTTATAACTACTAAATCAAAGCATAACCTCAACAAGAAAGAAGTTTTATACCTTCCTTGGATCTTAATATGGACTAACAATAGCTTGTATGCTCTCCTTTGATCCTTAATCATCCTTAACAAACCTTAAAACTCAAGAACAAAACAAAATATTTCATGAGTCACTATTCATGCCTCAACTTTGATCCAATCTTTAACCATGATAAACTTCTTTGATGGCCATGAAATTCTGAACGTACCTTGGGTATATAGTGAGGGAGCCATGTTTCTAATTTGGTGATTTTAGGATGAGTAGAACTTGAGGTATGAATTTTTCTTTGCTCCTTGCTCATGCTGGGCAGAAAATCTGAGAAATGAGAGAATACTTGCTTTGCTTTGCTTTGTTTTGTTTTCTTTTCCTTTCTTTTTTTTTGTTTTATTAGCTCTAATACTTGCTGATTAATTTGTGTGGTTTGTATCAAGACTTGTCACCAATGACAAGGCTCTTTTGAACTTGTGGTGGTGGTGAAAGTGGTGACTCACCACTTTGTCATCACTTGGTCATCATCTTGTCATGCTTATGTCACTCCTCTGCATCATGCTTATGTCATCATTTGTATCCTCAATCCTCTTATATATTGCACTTGATGATCTCATATAATACTCCTCTTTTGGTTAGGGTTAAATCCATAATTTGTTACGCTTTTGTTTCGCGATAGTTTCAAGTGGTTTTAAAAACGTTTCTCTGTACCAAAGCTAGGGGATACTTCATTGATCCTTCCATTACCTTGGTTTAATATATGATCCTAGATTTCTTTCCTTGGCTTAAGGTATGATCATGGATTTCTCATCCTACATACTTTCTCAAAACGATCAAATCAATTCTCCCTTGATTGTCCGATGAATAGTGATCAAAATTTAAAGTTGGAATCTCCTGATTCTGATCGCGTTTACATTCTCTTATTTTCCTTATACATCAATAATATAACCTCGAAACATTCATTCCATGTCTTCTATACAGTGTGGTCTGAAAAATTTTCCATCAGCAAATTTACTATTCATCAAAATTTTTTAACTAAGTCCAAAATTTGGGGTTATTACAAAACTTGTCCAAATATCTCTTGAAAATCCTATTCATTAAGTCCATAAAAGCTGCAGGTGCATTTGTTAGTCCAAACGCCATTACTTAAAATTCATAGTGCCCATACCATGTTCGAAAGACTGTCTTCGGTATGTCGTCTGGTTTAATCTTCAGTTGGTGGTATCCTGACCATAGGTCAATCTTTGAAAAATGTACCGCTCCTTTCAGCTGGTCAAAAAGATCATCTATTCAGGGTAACGGATACTTGTTCTTAATGGTCAGCTTGTTCAATTCCCGATAGTCTATACACAATCTCATGTTTCCATCCTTTTTCTTGACAAACAATACTGGTGCTCCCCACGGCGAAACGCTGGGTCTAATCATTCCTTTTTCTAGCAAATCTTGCAGTTGATTAGCCAATTCCTTCATCTCCACTGGTGCCATTCTGTAAGGGGCCTTAGATACTGGCTCCGCGCCTGGTACTAAGTCTATCACAAATTCAATTTCTCTATCTGGAGGTAAACCTGGTAATTCTTCCAGAAAAACATCTGGAAACTCATTTACAACTGGAATATCTTCTAACTTAGAAACTTCCTTATCTATATCTATTACATAAGCTAAATAAGCCTCACAACCTTGCCTTAATAATCTCTTAGCCTGAATCATCGTCAGGAACCTCTTTCTTTGCCTCTCTCCTCTAAATATTATTTCTTTATTTTCTAGGTTAATCAAAGTAACCCTCTTATTCTTACAATCAATACTCGCATCATACTCAGTCAACCAATCCATCCCTAATATCACATCAAATTCACCTAACTTAAAAGGTAACAAGTCAACATAAAAACGATTTCCCAAAATCTCTATCTCACAACGAGGATAATATGAACTGACCGCTATACGATCCTGATTAGCTATCTCTATATTCAACACTCCACTTAAGGGTTTCATTACGCAATTCAATCTACGAGCAAACGTTTCAAAAATAAAAGACTTTGTCGCTCCCGAATCTATTAACACTTTAGCAGGAATATAATTTACTAGAAGTGTACCTGCCACCACGTCGGAATCTCTCACTGCTTCTCCCATTGACATATTGTAGGTCCTGGCTAACGGCTGGACATTAACAACTGGGGGTGCTTCAATTGCCCGAATCATATTGTTCACGGGTGCTGGTGCTCTGCAGTCCTTAATCATGTGACCTGGTTTCTTACACCGATGACACACAATGCCTATCTTGCAATCCCGGGAATAATGTCCCTTCTGATTGCATTTAAAGCATGTGACATTCAATCGATGGCATATCCCTGGATGTCGCTTCCCTGGAGGGTCAAGATTGTTAGGTCCCAAAGTATCGTAGAAGGGGGGTTGAATACGATACTCACTAATTATAAAAAATTCTTTCGAATCTTTTGCGGATAATTAAATTAGTGTTTTTGTAGTGGGTTCCTGTTCTTGAGGGTGAATAGTATTTTGGACATGAAAATAACAACACAAGATTTTCCAAGAATTATATTCGATATATAAATCTTGAAGGGGTTCTACACCCGGTAAATAAATTTACCGGCTACCAAGAATAATTTGTTCTTGCTTCTACAAAGATTGTACAAATTAAATCCTAAACAATGTTTGTTTCTATTTGTTTGTCTAAAGGATTTAATTACCGAAGAAACTTTATAATGACCCTTAAGATTGAACAAAGTTTGGGCATTATAACGTTTACCTGGTGAGAAGTTCAGGTATAAAATAAATGTCTCATTCTCTGTCTCTCTCTGTTTTTCTTCTCTTCGTCGAAGAAGATGAAGAGCAGAAGAAGTCTGTTAATTGATCTTCTGCTTCAAAATGTGTAGTCTTGTATAGTCTTTTAAAAAAACTATTGAACACAACTTTTAAATTATGTCCACACAATTCTTCATGCTGTCGGAGAAAAACTATCGAAGCTTTCCTTTTTTTTTTCAAAACCACTTCGATGGTTTCTTATAAAGAAACTATCGAATTACTCCTTTTTAGTTTTAATAAATTTATAAAATAAACTTATTTAAATTTATAATAAACTTAATTAATAAGTTTAAAATAAATTTATTTAAGTTTATAAAATAAATTTCATAAACTATCGGAGCATTAAAAGTATCGCAGCAGTCAAAAATCTCGGCCCCAACAAAACTGAACTGGTTCCAGTGTGAGCCCAAAAGAAACTCTCGAAGTTTTTCAAACTAAAAACTATCGACCAAAACAAAAACCATCGAAATGGTTTTTGGCCAACCTTATCAAAATGTAGATTAGTACCCAAGGTTTGGTTAGTCAGCACTTAAACCTTCAAGTTTCCTTTCTTGTAGTTTCTTTATTGAGGTTTCAACTTTTGTACACTTAACACCTTTTTATTGTACGATTTTCCTTTCGACAATTTAGCTTCTCATGGTTTTCTTCAACACTGATAATTCTTGTTAATCTGCTTGATATTTTCTGGAATTATCATGTCGGACTTCATCAATTCTTTCTGTCCAATAAATATGTTGATCTTCTTCGTATGTGTTGACGCCTAGTGCAACTGGTCTGGTTCACAGATGTGACGCCCTCCAAACCCGGGGTACAGATTTGAGGAGTCACCCGACCAACGGTACACTATTTAACACATGCATAATATATATAAAGACATAAAATACCCCTTAACCAAGACCGCATCCAGATTATGGCAATGAACACAAGCTACTACAATCTTTTATTAATACAATACCAGTTTTATCAGAGTTATTACATCACAACTTAGGTTCAAATCTAGACATCTAATCTAGAAAAGCAAAACAACAACTACCCTGCCAATGACAACCACGCGAGGGGCTCTCCTAGCTGCCGGTGAACTATCAGTCACGCTGTGCCGACTCATACTCTCGTTTCACTGGAATAGGGTTAGAAAACAACAAGCAAGAGTGAGCCAAAATTGCTCAGCAAACATCAATGAATCATTTCTATCACATTTGTAAGGATATGAATTTATGATATCAGAATCAACAATATTTAGCTAACACATGCTTTGTATCAATAACAATTGAAGAAAAAAAATTAGAATTTGGCTTATACATTTTATTCAAATCAAAGGTTGTGCTGCTGGCCAGCCACGCATCAACCCCGGACTAGCTCACGGCATATTCCTCTACTGGATCCTAGGCCAATCTGGGCCTTTAGTTATTCCGACCATAAATATGGCCCGACCAATTACCGGTCCATTCTAAAAACATGCCAAATCTATCATAGGTTATAAACAATAACATGCTCAATAAGATAAACTCAGTGTATAAAAATTGCAAAAGAGCTTCAACTGCTCTGTATCAAATGAAGATCGAGAAATAATCATGGAATAATTTCAACGGTACAGTGTACTCATTCAATAAGGAAATCAGCATTGGTAATCGATAATCGATGACCGTAATCAATAGTCAACGATGGAAGTCAAATGATCAATGGTTGTCAATAATAATCAAAGGATGATAATCAATAATAAATGGTGGTAAACAATAATCAAGTGAATTGGAAATAAGGGTTTCCGATGCAGATCAAATCAAAGAATCAAGAATTTCTAAGGAAATGGAATCAGTTGTCCAAATGCGGTTAAAAGATTGATAATTTGAATTGTTCTGGGGATAACGGTATTCAAGTAATCAAGATAATAATAATTTTATCACAAGTAAAGGCACAGATACTTGCCTGGTCTAAGCTGCTGTCGGATCGACTCTGCTCACTCTACCTTTCCCTTTCCCTTGCTCCGGGAACTCGATTCTATAATTAAACAACTCATCACAATAAGTCTAACTATTCTCGTTCTACTCTCGACACTTATTCAATTAATAATCACATTTAAACAAGTAACCGGTTACGTATCGGACGTCCGGTATGATTTACGATATTTAAAACACAGATATTTGCCCTAGTACGGGCATATACAGACTATAAAACACAACACACAATTAATATGAACCATATAGCACTTATAAACATTTTTAAAACATCATACGAAACTTATTTGAATTTTAAATAAGTCACGATTAATTTTTAAATCAAAACTCGGATTTTTAAATCCAATATAAACATTTAAATGCAAATAAATCAATTAATAAAATTAATTGACACTCTTTAAATACTCAAACTATTTTTAAATAAATAAATAGGCTTGAAAATAATTAAACTGAATTTTTAATTAATTAAATATAATTAATAATTAATTTTTAAGAATTAATTGATTAAAAGAAATAACCAATTAATTAATTAATTAATTATTAATTAAAAATAATTAAAATAATTAATTTTAATCAATTTTCGGATTTAAAATAATAAATATAATTTTCCAGAATTTTCTGATATTAAAATATATTTTTAAAATAAAAATATGAATTTTTAAAGTTTTTAAACTATTTTCGAATTAAATTTAAAAATAAAATCCAAAAACAGTTTTCAGAAAATGAATTAGGGTTTTGAAGACTGAAACCGGGTCAAATTTCGGGTAAACGGGTCGGGAAGAACGAATCCGGGTTGCCAAGAACAACCCACCGGATTCTGGGTTTTCCAGAATCCGGCCGGTGTCCGGCGACCGGAATCTTCCATTCCCGATCAAACACAAACCAAACTACAGGGCTTTTGTTCGCTTTTTTAAGACAAACAAATCCCACCCACAAACACATACGTACGATGCCGGAATCGAGCCCAGAATCCGGTCAAAGAAACCGCCGGCCACGACTCCGACCGGAAACCCGATCAACTCATTCCGTACATGAAACTCGAAGATTAATATGTCGAAATAACGCTTATAACTCACACAATCAAAGCCCCATATCATAATCAATGTCAGATCAATATCAAGAACGGACTATTCAAAATAAGAATTCGGGTCAAAACCCGAAAATCAAACCCGACTAAATTGAACTTAAACACAAAATTAAATCATGGATTCTTGCTAATTAGAACCCTAGGAACATGTTAGAAGCAACCAATTGAATGGAGAATCAACAGAATGAAAATCCCCAAATCGACCAAGAACCCTAATTTTAATTCGAATGTTGAAAAATTCATATAAAATCGAAAACTTACCAGATGATGATGAGGTTGGAAGATTCTGAAACTAGAGATCAAGAGCTTTGATTTGAGTACAAGAACTTCATATTTGGATTTCAATAACACCTTGAACGAATGGATTAATCTTCAAGAACACGAAGAACACGGTTCAGGAATTTTTAATTTCTGGATAATTAACTGCGGATATCTATGAGTTTCAAGGTACGATTCGTCTTTTTATATTTTTGGAAAAGTAATACCCCAAACAACATTTTTGGATCGATATAGATCCACTGGATCGTTTAAAAACCCTAATTAGGTTAAAAACACGTTTTACGAGGAATAGTCAGTTAAAAAGGTTGATGATCATGCAATTGATATATATATCATTATATAACTATTGCTCAAGAATACTGGGGCTATAAAAAATGTAATATTGATATAAAATGATATATCCGTCCCCTTAAGCAATTAGGGTTCGGAACAATTTTTCCCTTTTTGAACAAAATGAATTATTCTTGCAGAATCAAATAGGTAGGAATGAAATGATACGAATATCTCTCCTGATAATGATTTGAATACGAAAGACGAAGATATAATAATTAATGTACGAAATTCCAACGGGGCCCTTGAATTATCAAAACGGGGCTCAAATTTGAAGAAAATTCCAAATGACGAAATATTTGAAAGGGGCTTCCGACTCACCAATTAGCACATAATCACACAATAATTATCATTTAATAATATTCCAATACTCCACAATAAATATTTTTATATTAAATATATCATTTAATCAAATAATAAAATTCACGGATATTACAACAGACGACTAACACTGAATTGAATTTTCACATCTTCATTGCATTCCAATTGATAAGTCGGCAACAGTACAAATTGCTTCGAACATAGATTGTCAATAAACAACGCACTTTCACTGGAATCCTTCCTGGTACTTAGACAACGTCTTCATTGCTACTACAATCTTGAATACTTCATTCTCTATTCTTCACTAACGCTCGAACATATAAATGAACTTCTTTCATTGAGTATAACTTCAAGACTGTAGCTATCTTCTTTAACCTTTGTCTTTACCCTATATTCAATTAAACCAGATTCCTATGCTTCGAACACTGTCTATAACACAATCAATGCTAATACAGTGAAATCTTCTTGTGGTACTTATACTGAATCTACACACCTTCTGAAACCTTGAAAGTCTTCAAACCTTTTTCTTCACTGAGGCATGAACATGTTAATGAACTTCTTTCAGTGACCTGTAGTAGACTTCAAAGATCTATATAATGTTTTGATTCTTTGTATTTGCCTTGTATTCATTTCTTCCTGATTTCTGTGTAGGCGTAGTATTATTTACTTGTCATGTTCTAGTGCTGAGTTATCACGTCTTCCTGTTCATACTGCCTTGTGATCTCACCAACAATCTCCCTATAAAGCATAAATAGGGGGAGATTGTTAGGAATGAAGATGATGGTGTTACTGGAATTACAAGGAAGAGTCTACTGATACAAGAGTCTGTGAGCTGTTAGAGTCTGCAGTCTTTAACAGTTTATAAAGCTTGCTGCAAATTATGGAAATTTCCGTTATCTTTAAAGACAAATCATTGGATAAACTCGAATCCTTATCAAGAATCAGAAGATGATTTGATCTTATCAGAAGAGCTGTCAACCAAAAACAGATGAGATAGAATCTCATAATTTACAAGACTGATTTACTTGCTGTTTTTGTAGATAGGAAAATTGTATAAATACTCTCATTCTACATTGTAATATGTGATTATGTATGTCGAAACCTTAAGTCTGTATTAGGTTTTTACATTTAAAGTTTGCAGCTGTAACATTGTTTACAGAACGTAGTTGCTAAGGATATTTGTACATCCTTGGGAGAGTTTGTAACTTTAGTTATTCAATATAACTCATCGTTGCAGCATCTTTGTTTTGTGTTCTTTCAATTCCGCATATTTACTATTCTGTTTGTCAAACAAGAAAAACACAAAAATAGACATATTAGTACTACTTGTATTCAAACCCCCCTTTCTACAAGTAGTTCTTGTGACGCCCCCAAATCCGGGGTCAAGATTTGGTGCCACTATCGCTCTGAATAAAACATAATTATACAGACGACCCCTCAACAAAGGATCGATCACAGGTTATGGTATGAAACAAGAATCTAAAATATCAACGTTTATTACAACATCTAATTCAATTTTTATTACAAACCATTTGTCATCATCTAACCATTGGTGAGATCTCTAATGAACTCTATCTTCCTGGCAACATAGAGCCTAAAATCTCGAATCAGGCCTTCTTACGGTCCTCTTAGCGGGTACTCGAAAACTTCATACTCCGTTCCTAACTGAAAGGTTAGGAAATAATAAAAACAAGAGTGAGCCAAAAATTGCCCAGCAAGTGAAATCAAGGTAAGCAGTTTTCATTTGATAATCCATCAACTTGATAATAAATCAAGTAATTCAGTTTCAAGATATAAGTTTCTTTTTCAAAAAAAAGGGTAAACAAATGAGTTGGAACTTCTGATAAGACGGTACGAGCTATACGGGTGATCAGCCACGTAAAGCTCCAGACCATGTTTTCACAAGGTCCTAACATTCAGGATCCATAGGCACACATTGGCCATAAAATACATACACAAGTAACCAAGACCGCCGCCACGGTCAAAGTTTGTTCCATTCATAAGTAATTCAACAAAAGGGATTAAATGAATAAGAGGCTTTCAACATTTCAAACATTCATTTCAGGGTACAAGCTAATTCAAGATTTTATTGCAAGGGTTTTAAAGAATGAACAATTGAAAGGCATGGTAAGTAAGTGAAAAAAGGAATAAGTATGCTCCGGGTATTCAAAAGTTAACAGAGGTCAACAAAGTATAATTCAAGGAAAAGGCTTATATGAACAAAGCAAAAGTAAAGGAACAATTGTAGGTTTTATATGAAAGAACAAGGTAAAAAGGGCACAATAACATGATATTGACAACAATTGCATGATGATAAGTAAAGGATAAGTAAAAGTAGGACGTATACTTGCAATAGAATTCAAAGGTAACATTCGCATCATAATTTAAGAAAACTACCTCTTGAAAAATAAGTGGAGGGAATAGACACTTGCCTCAAAAGCCGATAAACTAACTCAATAACTTGTACACCACTCCGACTTTACGTACAAGAGCTCCTTTCCTGGCCTCCTACTTGTACCTCAACAACCGATAAACTAACTCAATAACTTGTACACCACTCTGACTTTACGTACACGGGCTCCTTTCCTGGCCTCCTACTTGTACCTATATAAAGGTATATTATCGTCTTAGTCTTTATCACTTAGTACCTCAGCTTTGTTTACGTATCTCTAAATACTTCTACCCCATCGTCATAAAATTACATGCATATACCACATTATAATATAGCACGTTGCCACATAACACATAATATTTTCTCAACATATAACATAATCTCAAATGGCTAAGGTGAAACACTAATGTGTGTTCTTGATGCAACTAACACATGATAGTTCTCGGATTCGATACAAAGTTCTAGTTAGTACGATCACAGAAAAGAATACCTTTAATAATTAGTTACTCTACCTTTAATATAAAGACTTTTATAACTCTTAAAATCTATATGCTTAACCTCCATACGAGTTTTAAGGTCCATTCTAGCGGGTTAGACTTGAAAAATCCCACTCTACCAATAAAATATCAAAACAGAATTTTCTTATAAAACTGCGTTACCAACACCAAACATTTTTAATAAATCAAAAATTCATGATATCCGTTTGAAATTTTTGTGAGACCTTCATAAACCTAATGACTTGCTACAGAAAACGTTTCAACTTGAAATTCAAAGATTAAGCAATTAAATCGTAGCTTAGAAAATTAGAAACCGTAGCAGTTTTATACTCTGCGCGCACACTACCAAAATAATCATAATAAATAGCTCAAAAATCGGATTGTTAGGTCCAAAGTATCGTAGAAGGGGGGGGGGGGTTGAATACGATACTCACAAATAATTCAATTTCGTTCGCGGATTAATCTTTCAGTTCTATAACGAAATCAAACACACCAAACCAAATCAAGTTTCGGGGAATATATCTTTTTATAAATATAAACCTCGAGGGGTGCTACAATTTCTAATCCGTAGATTAGTTTCAATGAGTTTAAGGTTACACAAATACAAAACAATGATCAAATTCTGAGCACTATTAATTCTCTGATAATTTCTCCGGCTCAGTTCTCTCTCTCAGTAATGTTTCTGTGTAGAATGCCTTAACTGAAGAAGACACTATCTTCTCTCGTATTAATTGTAGACTTCATTTGAAAAACCATCGAACCAAACTTGAACAAACAATCTTGGTCGTTGGATCTTCATCAACCTATCAAACAAACCAAACTTTTCACCTGCTCCAATTTGAAAACCATCGAATGGAATTACTTTATTTACCATTCGATAGTTTTTAAAACAAAACTATCGAATACCAAATAAAGTAAAAGTGGTTTTCAAATAATTACTTTTAAACTCATTCGATAGTTTTCACAAATGAAAAACTATCGAATTCATTTTCTTTACTTTTGTCCTTTAGTAATTACTCCTGGGTGTTTTAGTTTTAGACTATATCAATTTCTTCCGAGACGATAAAACAACTTGATCTTCTTAGTGTCGTCACCTAGTGCAACTGGTCTGGTTCACAGATGAATAACACTTGATCAATTCTTCTTTTATGTCTTCAATTCCATGCTGCTGATAAGTCCTTTGTCGTTCTGGTTGCTTCATTTAAATCACTGGAATCCCGTGGTACTTAACCCTAAATCATTCACATACTTCTGTCGTCTTGAAAGTCTTGTTTCTTTTGCTGTCACTGAGGCTTGAACATTTTCATGAACTTCTTTCCATGACCTGTTTACGGACTTCAAGAATACATAACGTATTTTGATTTCTTGAGTTTACCTTTTCTTCTTTGATTCTGGATTCCTGTGCTTCTGTTAATATTATTGTCTGTCTTGTCCTTTGTTGAGTTGTAGTTATCTCTTTTACATCTTATGTTACATTATGCTTTACAATCTCCCCCTATTTGATTGGATAGAGTTCGACAAGCAAATACTTCGAGGATAACTCAACTAACTAAG